>OX276452.1:34971632-36221632 GCA_946251905.1 Cryptocephalus moraei
GGAAAAAAATAAGGAAACAGTAGACTCATTAGGTAAATATATTACACAAAGGCCGATAGATAATGACCTGGTTGTCTTCAATCTATTGCGCAGTTTCGTATGTGTCATGCCCCAAGTGGACCAGTTTCTCTCACATGAGGCTGAAGAAGCTGCCATACTTCATAATTTTGCAGCTGCAACATATGAGGCACAGTCAGCTAACCAGTTTTTCCACCAAGTAGCTGGTGTTACATGTAATGTGGCTCTACATATAGACATAATAGATTTTGCGGCAGTACAAATTATAGTTTTTCCAATAAAAACCGACAAACAAAAGCAAGAAAGAATAAACGCTTTTTATTTAGCAGGAGTTTTAAAGATTTTGACCAGTCAAATTCTTTTAGGTCAAATTCTTTTCGGTCAAATTCTGTCAAATTCTCGGGAATTTGACCGTGGTCAATTGGCCGGGCACAACCCTAGGTAGGGATACATGTAACTCCAATGTGGTTAATGAGGATGTAACACATTAACAACCGAAAAAAAAAACAAAAAAATAATGAATTTGGTACAAAGCACTGTTAAACAATTCAAAATAAGTAATTAGACACTACAAGTTTTAATGTTTAAGTGGTTTAAAAAAGTGCTGGTACGAAAAAGGCAGTTTTCTTCAATGTTTTATCACTATTTCAAAAGGGGTTGTGGTGCTTTGAAAAATCTTGCAAATGGAGCATTTATGGTGATGAATACGCGTACAAAATTTCAACCTGATTCTATTATTACTTTATTGTAATTGTTTATTACTGAGAGCATATTTTTTTAAGGTCAAATTCGGCATTTGGCCAAATTACAGAAATGTGAAGGTCATATTTGGATTCGTCCAAGTTTTTTTCTATACATTAATGTGTGGAAAGAAACATATACTTTATGTTGTATATATACAGATGATGTTGATGTTGTTGTTGTTGTTGTTGTTGTTGAGACAGAGAAGGGAAATCTGAAATAAGGTGGATTATCTATTGTGGCGGTTATTTAATTTGTTCATGAGCGAACGAAATGTTCTCTCTTTAATGTCACTTCTACATAAACTTCACATCTCTGGAATTTGCCTGAATGCCGAAGGATTACAATATCTCATAAAGTAAGAATCGAATCACGCTGAAATTTTGAAAGAGTACTGACGACTATGAATGCTCCGTTTTTAAGACTTTGCAAAGCCCTACAACTATTTTTGCAATTAATAAGCATTGAAGAAATCGGGGTTTTTAAGATTTTCACCGATTTCTCGTTAATTCACTGATCTATGTTGACATGTCACGGCACATTTTATGGATATTATAGTGCCAAAATAGAATAAACCCATTTTACATGAATAACTGCTTGGTTACCTGGATGAACCAGAGTCCCCAACAGGGTACTTGTTTTCCCTATTTCCTTAGTATATAATGATTCGCAACGAAGAAGAAAATTGAGGAAGAACAGGGGACGGAAAATTATATGTATCTTTTGATCCTCCAGTTAAACACGTCGCCGAGGGAGGTGTCAAAAAGCTGGTAACGTTTCTTTCACGAAACTGTATCTAGATTTAATATATCGACCGCTCGACGGGACGAGGAGGCGCCCACCACCACCACCCCTTACCTTCTTCCCGACGTCGGCCCTCTTCACCCAGACGTCCTCCGCGCCGAGATCGGAGATCTCCTCGCTCTTCATCTCGATGAGGCTCGAATCGAAGAACTTCGCGTCGTAATGCGGACTCTGCAACGGCGACCTGAAGATCGAGTTCGCGGGCGGCCTACCCTCGCCGTACGCGGACGTCCCGTGCACGGTGTTCGCCTGCACGTAGCCCGTCCTGTTCGCGAACACCCTCGCCGCCTGCGACAACCCCTTCTTCTTCTCGTCCCTCTCCTCCTCCTTGATCTCCGTCGTCTTCGTCTTCGTGATGACGAACTTGTGCGTCGGGCCGGTGATCGTGTCTATGACGGAGGTCTTCGAGCCGTTCGACGACTCCGAGAGGGACTTGTCGCTCCCGGATATCGTCGACATGTTCGACGGCGGCAGGACGTCCCTCTTCTCCTCGTCTTCGTCCTCCTCGCGGCACTGCGACAGCCTCCTCGCGTAGCTGACAGCGAGCCTCGTCGGCAGGCTGTTGCTGTGGCTGCTGAAGTACCTGTGGAAGAACGAGGGGTTCTCCACCTCGACGTACCCCTCGGCGTCCTCTTCGTCGTCGTCGTCGTCGTCTTCGGCGTTCCTCAGCGCCGCCAGCGAGACGACCGCGTTGTGATTGATCGCCGATACGAGATCGGCCTCGATGTCGCTGTCCTCCGATAACGAGGAGGAGGAGGAAGGGCCGCCGTTCTTCAGGGGCTTTTCCGGTTTCGTTCCTAACGAGACATCAGTCTCCATCTGCGTACAAGGCCCAATGTGAGGGGAGGTGTGAGAGACAGCGAAATTTCTCCACGATTTTTTCGTTCGGAGAAATTTGGCTGGGCGCGACGTAAATAGTCGCCATTAAGTCAACGAACCTACTGGAAAATCTGCCAATAAAACGGGATAGATGAGAGGTGATCGGGGAGAATTGCGCGCGTGTATGTGTATACGTGTGTATTCCTGCTTTCCGGACGATCTACTTTGAAAAATTAGTCTCGTGATGGTATAAAAATACATATCTATTAACCCAGGTCATCCACTTCATAAGTTAGCACTTACTACAGGCTCATATTTTATTGCTAATTTATTACGATTTTACTGCTCCGCCCCTTAGCGAGGGGATAATCTGACTTAAGTCTTAAGCCTCATCATCCACCCCTGTATCTCCGGAACCACAGCAGATACATAGGTATACATGGTACGTTCCACGCCGAATTTGGAATTTTTATTTAGATGTGTCTCAAAACGAAGGAAAATGGTCCTTTTGGGAGCCCGAAACTCCCCCTAAATTTTTAGGGCCACAAGTGGAATAGAACTCAAGTTATGGACAATTGAAAATTGAAATTTTCAGGTTCGGCTCCAAAACAAAAAATTTTCAACTATCGATAAATTGTAAAAATACCCATTTTTATGAAAAAAGTTTCAAACAAAAGTTGTTTGAAATACTTTAAACTTTTGGAAACGGCTTAAAGTTCATAAAGCACGGTTCACTGTTGACGGGTCTGGGCGCCATTATTCGTCACGCTGCCAAAAAAAACATATTTAGCGTTGCTGACCAAAAGAATCAGGATCATAGCTGGATCCCATACAAAACTTTTGAGCCCAAACAGAAGTTCGCCAGACCTAAGGGCTTGTCCCAAATTTGAAGATTTGTGGTGAAAATTCAAATTTCCAACACAATTCTTGTGGAAGGTTGCTTCAGCGTTGTTTTCAACCGTTGTGGACCTTCAAAAATATCAACAGAAGCAACAATTTGAGTGAGAGTCGCTTCTTGGATAAAAAATGTGCGTCAAGCGAAGTCGGCTGGGCTCAAAATTCAAGTATTTTTAGGAATTTTGAGTTTTTGAGCCGTCAGAGACTTGGGAATGCTCTACTTATATGAAAATAGCATGCCAACCTTAGTGATATATTGATCCCCAGTCAACTTCAAGAAAACATGTCGCTCATGGTTTGATATTGACTAGCAAACAATGGCTTTCTGGGGGCTCAATGAAATTTTGTTGGTATCAAGGGATTTTTGCCGGAATTTACCATTTTTTCTGAGAGCCCTTAGGTCTGGCGAACTTCTGTTTGGGCTCAAAAGTTTTGTATCGAATCCTGCTACGCTCCTGATTTTTTTGGTCAGAAATGCTGATGACGCTTTTGGCGGCCTGACGACTAATGGGGCCCAGGACCTGTCAACAGTGAACCACGTCGTATGAACTTTCTTTTAGCAGTTTCCAAAAGTTTAAAGCATTACAAACAACTTTTGTTTGAAAACATTTTTCATAAAAATGGGTATTTTTACAAGTTATGGATGGTTGAAAATTTTTGGTTTTGGAGCCGAACCTGAAAACCATTTTTTTTTTCTCGGAGCCCTTAGGTCTGGCGAACTTCTGTTTGGGCTCAAAAGTTTTGTATCGAATCCAGCTACGCTCCAGATTTTTTTGGTCAGGAAAGCTGATGACGTTTTTTTTGCAGCTTGACGACTAATGGCGCCCAGACTCGTCAACAATGAACCATGTCGGATGAACTTTTTTTAGCAGTTTCCAAAAGTTTAAAACATTGCAAACAACTTTTGTTTGAAATTTTTTTCATAAAAATGGGTATTTTTACAAGTTATGGATGGTTGAAAATTTTTGGTTTTGGAGCCGAACCTGAAAATTTCAATTTTCAATTGTCCATAATTTGAGTTCTATTGCATTTGGGGCCCTAAAAATTTAGGGGGAGTTTCGGGGGCCCAAAAGGACCGTTTTTCTTCATTTTGGACCACATCTAAATAAAAATTCCAAATTCGACGTGGAACGTACCACGCGGCACATTTTATTGCTGACGATAGGAGCTAGTAGCGCAATCCTAGAACCACCCCTTCTTCAATCCTTAGCATTAAACATTCACCCCCAAAGTTTTATTACAACTATGAAAATACTTAAATTTAGATTTATTTATACAAAAAAAAGTTACATATATGGTGGAGTTAAAAATATAATAAATGCGAAAATCAAACCTGCGACAACAAATTCACCTATAGGTACTTTCTTCTTTTGATAAATAATTAATAATATCTTTGGTTTGAGTTTAAAATACTCTAAAAGAGGTCAAAAAGGTCAGAAAGAAGTCAAATCAAAAATGCTCTATAAATATAAAGAAACTACTTTTCAAAAGTGGGTTTTGAAAATCTACCACTAGTCCCTATCGTTAACAATAAATTAGCAATAAAATATGTCCCTTGGTTTATGTGTATCTCCAGCGGTTTCGGAGATACAGGTGTGGATTATGTGACTTAAGTCTTGTCAGATTATCTCTATTTTCTCGCTAAGAAGTGGAGCAATAAAATCGTGGTTTGCGTAATAAATTAGCAACAAAATATGAGCCGATAATAAATACTGACTTAAAAAGTGGATGACCTGGCTTAATAGACATGTCAAATATCCAGGTATCTGAGAAGCGTTTCAGGTAATAGAACTAATAGTAATCAGGTAATTATAGGACCTATAGGAACAGATTCTAGCACTTTCCTATGGTGGATTCGGTCATATGACTGGTAAATGATAAAATTGACTAAAAATTTTTATACAGTACTACGTACTACTAGTATTTTTACTAATCATAAATTACTAAAACAATGAATGAAACTCTTTCTAAAATAATGTGGGGCTTGTCATTAATATTCTTCCATGGATTTTTTTTGTAACTCCACGTGGTCCACAGTCTTTTGGTAAGGGACCAATTTCCATTTGAGCTAGATAGAACTTTACGAGCTCTATCTGTATGTTAGTAATAAGGGTAGAAAGATTCAGAATTTTCTGGTTATACTTTTAATAATTTTGACAATGATTTCATAGATAACCTACATCGACTCTAAACCATCCATATTTACATGAAAAAAAAACACTTTTTGGGATTGTTTTCAAAAAAGCTATTACATTTATTTAAAAAGATTTTTTTTAGTAATTGCTCTGTATTTATTGAATATGTACATTTTTTTGAAATTTGCCAACGTTTTTTTCGGCTGCAGAGGGCGTCTTGTAAAAATGCCTTTTCTGCTGATACCAATCACTGTGGCATTCCTAGTAAAAAATAAAAACAAAATTCAAAATGGATTTTGTTTAAACAGAGGAAAACACCAAGTCTTAACCAACTGCTTTATTAAAGATGAGCGACCGGTCTCGGCTCCATAGAGACCATCTTCAGGCTCGCAAACAAGTTGTTTTGTTTTAGGGCTCCTGTTGTTCGAAATGTGCGGCGTCACACATACCAAACAAATACGTTGACATACACAGTTAAAATAAATAAAAAATATTAACACACATCGAACAAGATTAACTACATAAAGTTGTTACTTCCCAACCTCTCAAGTATGAGGAAGCTCACGCCTTTAGGGTTTGATCCATGTCCTAAAAGAACTTTATGTAGTAAATCTTGTTCGATGTGTGTTAATATTCAAGTTTTATTTATTTTAACTGTGTATGTCAACGTATTTGTTTTGTATGTGTGACACCGCACACTTCGAACAACAGGAGCCCTAAAACAAAACAACTTGTTTGCGAGCCTGAAGATGGCTTCTATGAAGCCGAAACCGGTCGCTCATCTTTAATAAAGCAGTTGGTTAAGACTTGGTGTTTTCCTCTGGTTAAATTACCATGACCAACTTTGAGAAGCTGGACAACCTTCGGTCGATGGATTCTGTTCTTTAGATTTTTTTTCTACGACATAGACCTGTAAGAATGCATATAAATACCCCCTCGTTCTTTCTTATACACGTACTTTTCCCAAAAAATGGCCGATTTTTTACACTTTAAGAAAAAGTCGTTAACCATTTTAAAAAAAATTCCAAAATTTTTTTTAAGTTTACGTCTTAGCTTAGAACAAAGTCTAAAGAACAGAATAAATTTTGAATTTTGTCTTTATTTTGCCAGGAAGTCCACAGTGATTGGTACCAGCAAAAAAGGCATTTTTACAAGACGCCCTCTGCCGCCGAAAAAAACATGAAAAACTTAAAAAAATAATTATCTTGAATTTTTCAATAAATATAGAGCAATATCTAAAAAAAAATTTTTGACTAAATACCATAGGCATTTTAAACAAAGATTCCAAAAAAGTGTTTTTTTTCCAGTTTTGAAAGAGACTTCCCCCTTAATTCGTTGATACTCTATTCGTATATAAAAATGAATTGGTATTCATCGAGATAAACCGTGAGAAAAGAAATCTATTAACATTTTGAATGATCGATAGGACGAAGGTTTTTCGTAGTTGAAATGATTTTAAGATATAAAATTTTTGCAATTGGCTTGATATTTGCTCCGGAATCAGAACGGTCATGTCTGAAGCACACAGAGAACTCTGGATTAAATTGAGTAAATTGAGAAGCAGAAAAGTAAAATTCGAGGGTTTCAAAACCAACATAAACACCCAAAAAGTGACTGATTTATACCCTTATTGTTCAAAATATTAAGGTAATCATGTAGGTGCGTTATCCTACTCATTACTATCGTATATGTGTCTTGCTTTGACAATAATTAATCCATGGAAGCTATTAATAAATCGTATCAATAGATAACTTTAGACCCATTATTAAGAAAAATAGAGATGGTGCACCAAACAACAACTAATTACAACTCTGGCTTCAGTTCGTTACCTTAAGTACAAATCAATTTATCAAAGTATCTATTTTTAATACGTACACATTTCCTATTAGAATTAAGTACGTTTTTATGTAATCAGTCATATGAAACGACGACGATTATTTAACGCTCATATCAGCAAATTATACTGCAACGAAAAATACCAAAATTGTGTCACTACAGGATCTTGAATTGACATTGGTAAACATATAAAGATCAAAACTTTCCCCTGTCAATATCAACCGAGGCTATGTACATACAAACAATTCATATGGTATGTATGTAGGTACATAATGAAGATAACGAAAAATCGCAAACTTAGAGTAAATAAGATAACAATTCGTAATGAAAAAGTATTCTTCAAATTTTGTACAACTGTATAGAAAATAATATCAGCACCAAGACACACCAAAATTTAAAAAAAAAATATTACAATTCACTTTCTCCTTAAACGTCATGCCTTCCTAAAACTGAAATAACTTACTTTATCCCGAAATTCGAAATATTCCCTACCAGATTTGAGGGCGATTTTTTTCAAAAACTAGATCGTTACGTCTTACATACACGAACACACACTAATTGTTCAAGAGTTTGTGGAATTTTAACTTTAAAAGCCAACAAGGTTAAGGTCAAGGTCGGAATACTCATATGCTAAAATGTAAAACGAAAAATATTTAAACCAACACGACTATCGTCATTTGATCAACAAATAACTTGTATAAGTACGTACAAATATGTAAGTGTCCATTGAAATGCATGGAGTTAAAGAGGAACAAAAAAACCATTTTCGCTTGTGAACGTTCCTTTGTTATAATATTTACAATATCTATGTATGTAGTTGATAATAATTGATACTTTATTCCTGCGAAAATTAATTGCCTCTTATCTCTTTACCTTTATACATATGTATGTGTAGTCTAGATAATGATTTTTTGTAATTATGCAAAAACACCGACACATAAACAACTTATTTCGGTATCAATTTAATTATAGTCCAGTCATCATGGTTGAATTAGGTGAATATTTCGGAAAATCGACATACCCAGTATATTAACACGTAAACACTTCTATTTTGGCATCCTAAAACTTTTCTTAAAATTCACATATAATTGGTTGGCCGCAAGTTTTAAAGTCTGGGGTCAAAAGTCACAAAAATCGATTTTTTGCAAATATCTCGTTTTCTATGGGTTTTACGCTATTTGTATTCGTTATCAATATTGTACAGAATTAAATTCTCTACCACTTTTGTCTTTAACATTTCTTCATACCTCCAACTGTTTTTGAGGTAGAGGGCGGAGAGCGCGCGATCAGAGAATCACGTGAGGTTATGGTAGTCCCGATCAAAAACTCGTAATATTAAGGTTATAAATTATTGCTAAATATTTAATTAGCATTTATTATTAACTTTTACAATAAATTAATTTTTTTGGTTACTTATCTATTTTTAATGATAATTTTTAATTTATTTAATAACACTTACCTGGCCATGCAATTAAAAAATTGTCGAGGAAAATACTTAAATTATATTTTAATTCTAATCTAATTTATACCAATACGACTTTCTAAATAAACAAAGAAGAACAGAAATAAATTTTTAATTAATGTTTTTATTAAAAGTGTCATTTGATAGATTTAATATTTAAGAGTTTACGGATTTTAAACAAGATGTACTTAATCATTTTTTACTTCAAATGCAATTAGTGTAAATGGGAATATAATTAAAATGTAATTAAAGTACGTCCCTTAATAATTTTTCAATTACAGAAAGAGATTATGAGTGTTATTGAATTGATTT
Source organism: Cryptocephalus moraei (assembly GCA_946251905.1). Taxonomy (NCBI): domain Eukaryota; kingdom Metazoa; phylum Arthropoda; class Insecta; order Coleoptera; family Chrysomelidae; genus Cryptocephalus; species Cryptocephalus moraei. The sequence goes on from OX276452.1 coordinate 34,980,657, forward strand.
TACTTGAATTTACTGTAAAATTTAATAAAAAATGAAAACTATATATTTAGCAATAATTTATAACCTTAATATTACGAGTTTTTGATCGGGACTACCATAACCTCACGTGATTCTCTGATCGCGCGCTCTCCGCCCTCTATCTCAAAAACAGTTAGAGGTATGAAGCAATGTTAAAGACAAAAGTTGTAGAGAATTTAATTCTGTACAATATTGATGATAAATACAAATAACGTAAAACCCATAGAAAACGAGATATTTGCAAAAACTATAGAAAAAAATCGATTTTTGTGACTTTTGACCCCCGACTTTAAAACTTGCGGCCATCCAATTATATGTGAATTTTAAGGAAAGTTTTGGGATGCCAAAATAGAAGTTTGTACGTGTTAATATACTGGGTATGTCGATTTTCCTAGGTGAACACCCTATAATGACTGGACTATTAGGCAATTAATTTCAACCGAACCTTTATCGACGTATTATAAATTGGTTTTAGGCATGAAGTACATATATGTCATCATTAAAAAACCTTAAAATTAAGATACTTCACATTAGTTAGGTAATACATACACATGTACAGGTCTGTCAAGCTAGCACCCCCACCACCACGGAATCGAAATTTGATGGCGCAGGAATTATGTGCTCTTTATGTGCTAATTATGTGCCGCAATGGCGATTTTTGTGCTCAAAGGGATCTTTGAAAAAAACAACTTTGAAACGTGGGGGTGCTGACTTGATATCAAGCTAGCACCCACCCATTTGCAAAAGCAGGAAACAAAGTCTGGTAAACGCTATAGTTATGTGCTATTTATGTGCTTTTCAAATGCCTTGAAGCGAACTTGATAAATCAGCCCCTTCTTCGAAAAACTCACCCCTGAAAATAACACCTTCAAGAGGTGAAGTCCACAGCGATCGAGCACAAAAATTTTAAACTATACTAAAACGTGGCATTAATTATGTGCTCTCCAAATATCCTAGTCGCGATTTTTGTGCTCGCACCCTTCTTCGAAAAACTCCCCCCCCCCCCCGACAGTAACACCTTCGAGCACATAATTAATGCCACGTTTCAGTATAGTTTAATATTTTTGTGCTCGATCGTTGTGGGTTTCACCTCTTGAAGGTGTTACTTTCGGGGGTGAGTTTTTCGAATAAGGGTGCGAGCACAAAAATCGCGACTAGGATATTTGAAGAGCACATAATTATTGCCACGTTTTAGTATCTATAGTTTAAAATTTTTGTGCTCGATCGTTGTGGATTTCACCTCTTGAAGGTGTTACTTTCAGGGGTGAGTTTTTCGAAGAAGGGGTTGATTTATCAAGTTCGCTTCAAGGCATTTGAAAAGCACATAAATAGCACATAATTATAGCGTTTATCAGACTCCGTTTTCTGCTTTTGCAAATGGGGGGGGGGGGGTGCTAGCTTGATATCAAGTCAGCACCCCCACGCTTCAAATTTGTTTTTTTCAAAGATCCCTTTGAGCACAAAAATCGCTATTGCGGCACATAATTAGCACATAACGAGCACATAATTCCTGCGCAATCAAATTTCGATTCCGTGGTGGTGGGGGTGCTAGCTTGACAGACCTCACATGTACATACACTGTAATATTAAATAATTATATAAAATTGTTGCTAACTATTTTTAGTGAACTGTTAACTAAACAGATCTTAGTTGAAATATCAGAATATTTAAAACAGGCTGAAAAGAAGCCCCATATAAAACGAGAAACACGTCGATGAACAGCGAAGTATTGAACTTTGTAAATCAATAGCCGAAACTGGATACTATTTATTTCATGAGGGTTTATGAAGTAGGTATCCTTTGTTTGAGAGGTTAAGTAACTTATTTCACCATAAAGTTTTAATATCAAAACCAGCGTTTGTCAAAACTCGATGGTAACGCATACAAACCTTATATCAGTCTCGTTCCAATTTCCCAATAGACTTGGATTTCAAGAATTCCTTAAATTTCCTGATTTCGAATAGTAAAGTAGGGAACGAGCCTAATTTCCACCTTAAAGTAACTGACATTGTGGAAACAAACTTTAATTAAAACATCTTGAAGCTCATTAAAATATAAAACGTTATCTAAACTTCCTTATTACATGGAACTCGTGGAAAAGATCAGGTGACTCATCGAAGGATTACTAGATGAGGAACATGTTTATTTGTTTTTCATATTAAACAGATCCGACTCGAGGATAAGAAATAGACGTAATAACAGATTTCCACGCCAATTAAATTTCGTTAAGTTTCCGTTATGAACTAATTCTTTCATCACAAGAAACCCGCCTTTATACATTTTAAACACTGGCTCCCTTCACACGAAGAACATTGTAAAATGAACACAAATCGGGAGAGTTCGTTTCCGAAGAATCGATCATCGTTCGTGGAGTTCCAGAGAGTTCTAAGGCCGACCAGAACAATAAATAAATAAACAAGTGTATTAAGTGATAGTTGTTGATGAAAATAAATTAGTTAAGAAACTTCGCGTTAAACCGAAAAACGTTACGATATATCAATAATTCGATTCAATATTTATTATTCATTAGAGGTTAGTATAATTATTGGATGAATAATCATTGTCATCGTGATTGTAGGAAATCTACATAAATACGTGCGTTATCTTTTGAAACAATAAACACATTTCAACTTAACCTCGATACATAAGAAGTGGATTCAACAGACTAGAATGTAATTTAATGAAGCTGAAATTGGCCGAAATTATTAATTTTAGGCGAACATGTATACTGCGATACAAATTTTGAATTCTAATTACTCTTAACGGAGATAAATGTAATAAATAAGAAATGAAATAAAGTCTGCCTAAAAAGTGGAAGAATAGACTAATATTTACTTGAATAATTTTCAAGGTGTGTTTTAATAGTTTACCTATAAAAGTTCTTCGTTTAAAAAGTTTGTAAACTGGCGAAATACCTATCTAACTATTCCCGAAAACGAAATAGGTACCTACTTATTGTTATAAGTTTTATTATTTCTTGAGCATTTAAAACTTTGGAAACACACAGAGAACGATGATTTTGATCATTTTTAGAGACGGTTTGGATTTTATTACGCTGAAATACATGTTTTACAAAAAAAATACAATTTGGCACATTTTAAAAAATTTGCATTTAGATTTATGTAAATCTAAAAATTTCACCTGGATTCATCGTAATTTTGAAGATATTAGCTGGGGACACCAAATTACTCAGTGTTCGTACAATCACTAAAAAATATTATTTACATTGTACAAGAAATACCTCAACTGAATTCAGATATCCAGGTCAACTAGCTTAATTGTCATATTGTATTCTTGAATAATTACTGTATTTTTTTCGAATACAACAGCTTTATTTTATTTTTTTAGGAACTCAAGAGAGCATTTATCTTGCAATTTTAATGGGGAATTTTCAATTGTTAAAGTTGATAATTATGTTTGTATTGAAAAACATGCGCCTTTATTTAAATATCACTGAAATATCTCAAGCGGTTTCGGAGATATTAATTAATTCCCCTTCTTTTAAAAGCCTTAAATATTCGCTTATTAATAATGAACACCCTGTATATTATTTTTAATGCCACAATACTTCAAAAAAAAATTCAATGTCTAGAAACTATTGATTGTTAAATTTTTTAACAAACCAAGTAATATTCATGTTTTTCTTTTAAATATGTATCTGGAAACATGTGTCATTCGTTAATGAATCATTCCTACTGTATGCGACATAGCAGACATCTCATGTTTGTATTTTCCCAGAATTGATTGTCACGAATGTTTATATAGAAAATTACTAATATTATCTACATACATACATCGATGTAGGTACATTATTCAATTTTTTATTGTAAACCATTTGGTATACTTTTTGATAAACCGTAACATCAAGTGATAAGAGGAGTTTCATACCCACACGAGTAGATAGTATTTATGTACATGTCCTATACGTTCATTTAATTCTTTATTACTATGTTCAATGTTTCTTTGTTAGAATGTACGTACCTAATGATTAAAGATGTGTAATAAAACTTTGTTTAGAATTATGGTTTGGGGTTGAATGCAGAAAATTAGGAAAGTAACGCCAATTTGATTTTCTTTTATTTTGAGACATATATTTTTGAGATATAAAAGTAGTTTCCTCTTGTGTTTTTAAGAAAAATTCTTGTAAAACATACCATACATGAGCAATTTCGTTCATATTTGGGGCGAATTAATGAAAAATTTCTGGGACGCAGTGTATATCTCACAATTCAATTTATTTTTAATTTGTTAATTATTTAAATTTTTAATCGTTCAATCGTTTCAAGATACATTAATTTCTAATTTCAGAAAAGAACAATTTAATAGGAAAATTAATACAATAAACACATTATTTATAGGCACAAGCGTGAATCCATAAATTTTACCGTAATGCAATGTTTGTGATTTAAAAAAAAATATTTATCAATTTAATTTTTGTTTTTTAATCTTTAATTATGAATATGTTTTATTCCATTGTTTGAGTGATTTGGATTTTTGTGTTAGATCACGTGACTAAATCGTCTACATTGCATTGGCTAGAACACGTCGATAACTTCTGTCAGAACAGACCCAATAGAACCAAACAATAGTTTACATTCATACCTTTCACATTTTCGACAGGTTTTCAATTTCCATCTAAAGCATTCCAGTAGGTAGAGTACGTAGATACAATCGTAAAATTTGCTATATCACTGTCATAAAGATTAAATAATGTCATTCACACATTGCACAATAATTTGACATGTCACATTGATTAAACTGGGGTGAGTAATACAGTAATAAGTTGAGCATAGTACTCAGAACATCAAAACTTTACACCTGGTAATTATTCAATAGAATAATAAAATAATAAATAAAGAATAATAGAATAATAAGAATAATAAAACCTTGTTGACTCTGTGGAACTGTGGGCCAGCAATTGGACAACGCAATACATTAGCGATAGAAAAATCTAATGAGGCAAATAAAGGAAAATGTCACACTACAAGTAAAACATCGAGAAAGACATAACACCTCAACACTGCAACAAACTGAGTGGGAACTTACAAATATACAAATCTGTATCCCAGATTTATAGGAAATTCCCTAATTCTTCAAAACAACTACAAAAAAGGTTACAATTTAAGAACAAAGTTAATTATAAGTTTAGTAAGTACAATCAAAATAAATTTACAAAAATTAGATTTATCAAAATTAAAAATTAAATGTTAAATAACGATTTTACAAATTTCACAGAAACCAGTTTCGAACTAGTTCTACCCAATGGTTAGTTTCGAATTGGTATACCAAATTCCGGCATGCAATCGGTTGGATTTAATTGAAAATTGCTTTGTAACATGTGTTAAATTAAAACCTGTGCTATCAAAGCTTATTTATAACGATTTACAATACAATGTATTGTAAAACTAACTAAATTTAATCAGGGGTTCATATGTGTTAACTCGTACCTGTGGTTGTGATGCTTTACTCAAATTTGGATAAACACACATACTAGTTTGTATATCAAAAGAAGTAGAAGGCTATCCAGAAACCAGTATTAGAAAGATCACAGGAAATTTAAATACTCGTAATGAAATTGCTTGGGGATTCTTGCAAAACCAGCAGCTTTACTCATTATAACTTCAAAGTGTACTGGTTCTCACCTGACTTTTCTGATTTCGAAAAACACACTAGGTATCACATTTTCAAAATACTAGTCTAAAATTTGAAAAATTGGAGAGCAGTTTTCTATAAATTATATATGTATTAGCCTTACGGGAAATAATTCCATTTCAGTATAGGTAATTCATATCAAGTCCTTATTCTAATAGGTAAGTAAGTAGATAGAACCAAAAACATGACCACCTTAAATATTCCAGTGTGACAACAGCACTGGAATTAAGAAATCGCAGATCCCTTAAATTTGAGATTGCAAAGAATACTCTCTGGAAAATGTTGTGCAAGTGAGTGCAATAATAAAAAGATGGGCTCTATTGATCAAGCTGCTTATTGTGCTTTTTCCAGCAACAGAAAATCTAGGAATGGGAAATCCATTTCAACGTTTTGCCTTTCAATAAATGTCATGCAAGCTTGAACTTTTCTAATTAAATCGTAGCATTAGTAAAACCTTATAAGTAGCCTTATATTAATCGAATTCGATCGGCAGTTAATTTGGACAAAATAACTTTAAGCGTTTTCAACTTTTAACTACTAAGTATACTAATTTAAATACAAACATTGCCAAACTTAAACGTTCCTTCTTAGATAAATTTTTCATGGCAATTATGACAAATTATGACATTAGAAAAGTTCATCCCATTTAGTTGTGGCGTAAGGACTTTCAGCATATTCGAGCCTTTTACAGCACATTATCACCTGTAACGTGTGGCCTATGTTAATTACTGAAGTCTAACATTAAAGTCATAACTTTGAACTACTACTAATTAAAACGAAAATCTTAACTACTGACATATCTCACAAATTGTATTTTTTTAACTTTTCTTTTTAAAGTATTCTATCATGGCATGTAGATACGACCTACATTAAAATGTAATACCTACAAATTTCATCTCATTCCATTTTGCTACAGTAACTTTCAGTATTCTTAAGCATTTTAATGTTACCCTTTTCTATTTAAACTATAAGTAAAGACAGCTTTCTTTACTATAGTATGTAATCTTAAGTTAGAAGTCATAATCCTTAACTCAATCCATAATCAAAGACTAAGATTTATCCCTCGTCTGTAGTTAAGCAGCAAGGTTAAGCTTTGTTCACTTCAGTATGTAATCTTAAGTTAGAAGTTATCATAACTCCTGACTTAATCCATAAGCGAAGACTAAGATTTATCTTACAGTTTATATGGATTTAAGTCGTAAGTAAAGAATAAACTTTGTTTCCTTCAGTATGTGATTCCAAGCTAGAAATCATAACTCTTCACTTAATCCATATGCAAAGACTAAGATGTACCTATCGTCCAGTTATAGTTAAGCTGCAAATAAAGACTAAGTTTTGTTTTCTTCAGTGTGTGATGTTAAGCTAGAAATCATAACTCTTCACTTAATCCATTAGCACAGACTAAGAATTATCCTCTAGTTTATTCTTAAGCCGTACACAAAGATTAAGCTTTTCCCCTTTAATATGTGATCTTAAGTTGGAAGTCATAACTCCTAACTTAATCCATAAGAAAAGATTCAGATTTATCCTCTCGTTTATAATGTACCCATAAGTAAATAGGTATTATGCTTTCTTCATTTCAGCATGTAATCTTAAGTTAGAAGACATCACCCTTAGCTTAATCTATAAGCAATGACTAAGATTTATAATCTAGTTTAGATTTAAGCCATAAGTAATAACTAAACTTTGTTCCCTTCAGTATGTGATCTTAAGTTGGAAGTCATAACTTCTAACGTAATCCATGGACTAAGACTAAGATTTATCCTCTGGTTTACATTTAAGCCATAAGTAAATATTAAGCTTTCTTCACTTTATTGTGTAATCTTAAGTTAGAAGTCATAACTACCAACGTAATCCATAGGCTAAGACTAAGATTTATCCTCTGGTTTATATTTAAGCCATAAGTAGATTAAATTTTTTTCACTTAAGATAGAAGTCATAACCCTTAGTTTAATCCATAAACAAAGTGTAAGATTGAGCCTCTAAGTTATAGTTAAGCCGCAAGTAAAGACTAAGCTTTGTTTTCTTTACTATGTAATTTGAGATGGAAGACATAACTCCTAACTTAATCCATAAGCTAAGACTCAGATTAATCCTCTAGTTTATATTTAAGCCATAAGTAAATACAAAGTTTTGTTCACTTCAGTATGTAATCTTAAATTAGAAGTCATAACTCTTAATGTGACCCATAAGCAAAGACTCTGATTTATCGTTTAGTTTCCATTTAAGCCATAAGTAAAGGCAGTTTTGTTCACCTTCAGTATGTAATGTTAAGTTAGAAATCTTAACTCTTCACTTAATTTAATCCATAAGCAAAGACTACGTATTTATTCACTAGTTTATAGTTTTAAGTTTGACTCCCACGACATTGAGTAAAAACAAAGCGTCATTTTCTTTGGTTCATGGTCTTAAGTTAACTGATGATGAGTTAACATTATCTTAACTGATAAGCTACACGTAAGATATTTCGTTTAGTTTGTGGTGTTAACTGTTAAGTCATAACTTGTAACTTAAGCTAGGTAAAAACAGGTTTCTCATCTTTGAAATCATAACGTTCACTTCAAGTTTTGACTAGAGACTGTTACAAACCTCTTGCGATACATAACCTAAAAAAATCTAAAATCGAAGTTTCCGCGATAATACTTCATCCGCTTTTCGGACGGTGATACCTGTGATTATTTCCGAGCAAATTATAGGCGACGTTGCCCCAGGGAATTGTAACAGGCTGATATAAGACCGTAATGTTTATCTATTAACACTTAACCTCAAAATGTTTGAGTACACCCGAGCTAACATGTCGATAAAAAGTGAACGATCGGATAAAAGGTATCAATTCCACGACGATAAGTGCGAAGTAAAATTGAAATTCCACAAACTCGTTAACAACAATAACATATTACGATACGAGAACAGGTAGTAAAGGTAAGGGTGACTGGGTACTGGGCGAGGTACGAGGCAGATTGTGAGGTACGTGTCGTGGTTTACCTTTATCGTTATTTGGCCGGCGGCGAGGAGACTCGCATAATACGCACGGGAAACTCCGAGTCGCCGAAGGGAAACACAAACACACTCGAGCAAGTAGTAGGAAACATCCACATGCACTCGCCGAGGGTGATAGAGAGACGGAGAGCGACGAGCACACGCAAGCGCGCGCGTTTCTTAATCTTATCGAAAGAAAAAGTACCCGGAGGAGACTTCCGCACGCCGGACGGAGCGTCCTGCTGTTTACCGCGAAGACGGGAAATTTTCCAGCTTACTTCAGACAGTCCAGACGGACGGGAGGCGCACTTAGGGTCCCCGCTCGAGAACACGTGTTCCGCGAATCGCGCGACCTCAACACACTCGCAAACTTCTCTCGTTCTCTCTCTCTTCGCCCAATTTACTCGCGCGTGTAAAAGTATATCGGAATACGAAGTATTATGTCGCGGACATCGACGCACGCGAGCCGTCACGATTCACGATTGTCCCTTCTTTTTGATGCGCTCGAGGAACGCTAGGGGCGATACGGTCGCGCTCAGCTGATCTCGTTTTTACCGACGAGGGGAGGGGCGCGCGTGCGCATCGCGCGGCGACACAGCTGAGCGCGTCAAGGCTACCGAAAGACAACAGGTCGCCTCGATCGACGCGCTGCAACCGCTCACTTGTGATGATAGTTCATTAATAGCGGGATCGTTTGAAACTTTGCGCAGAATAAACTGTATTCAAAGAGTGGAGGTTGTCTTAGTTCGCCGTGAATGCGTTTCGCTTAGCTTCTCCTAACGGTTACGGCATTCTTCTAATAGCAGGAAATAGCGCGAAAGGGATAATTTCACCGTTAATACGCGAAGTTAGTAATGACCTAGGACATTTGGACGAGGGGATGATAACCAATGGCAACTGTTTCTACATTATTGTTTTCTTATGGGAGATTGACCTGGGAAAATTTTCAAGCAGGTGGTAATCTATGTAAACTAAATTTCTTAACTATCAGCTGTGAAAAATAATAAACATAGAAGTATTTGTTTTCTTGTATATAAAAGAATACATGATACGTTATGGAGGAGGTGACTTTTCACTGTAATTCAAATTTGGTGCCACTTGTCAAAGTATGACATTGACAATTTGTTAACCAATCAGAAGCAACTACGCTTAGCCTTGCTTTTCCCTTCTCTCGGGCTTAAATTCACTATATCTCATATCTCCAAAGTAGCGCAATTGGCAAGGACAATGTGTTAGACAGAGAAAACACTATTTGAAATCAAAATGGCGGAGTGACAGTTGTCAAACGTTTGTTAATTGTCATTTTAAGTTGTCACAGGAGGATGTTCAAGTTTAATCGTAATAAATAAAACGTTGCCATTACAAGTTTTCGTTTGATTTATACCTTTATTTCTCCTACAAATTTGACAAACTACTCCACATACAGTCGAATGCAACACATTTTGGTTGTTTGTCATGTCATGTCATGTCACACATGTCATTTTTCCAAAGATATGCAACCAAATAGCAACAGTTGTCCAATATTTGAATTTACCGTGTAATTTTGGAATCAAAATGGCAGCCGAATTGCGCTACTTTGGAGATATAGTGACTTTACTCAGGTTTTCACGCCCACGCCTCTTATTCTTGTGCTTCTGATTGGTTTGTCATACTTTCTGACAGATGGCATCAAATTTGAATTAGAGTGAAATGAACCTCCGAAATAAATCACTGCTTTTCATAACGTATCATGTATTCTTTTATATACATAAAAAAACCTACATACTTCAATGTTTCTTATTTTTCAGAGCTGATAGTTAAGAAATTTCGTTTACGTACATTACCAGCAGCTTGAAATTTTCCAATGCTAATTTCCCATAAGAAAAAAAATGGTGTAGAAACAATTGCCATGGGTTACCGTCCCCTCTCCAAATGCTGACGTCACACTTACCTCTCGTATATAGATGTAATAACACAAAACCTCCCCCCCCCCCCCCCCCCGAATATTAACATGAACTCAGGTTTTCATTTTTGGGATAATTCCAATTCAGTTTTATTCAAAATAATTTTCATCCAGGTAGAAATCTCTCTTTTGAACCAAATTTAGCATATTTTCCAAAAATCTAATTAACTTTTGTTGATTGTGCACAATTGATTTATATCCTAATCAACATTGTGACTTTTGTACCTAACTCAATAGTTTGCAGGTAAATCTAATGTACTTGTACATATAACTCTAAACTCAACATAAAACATAACATATAATATAAGAGTATTACATATAGTATGTAATAGTATATCTAAAGCTTTGTCCGTCTCCCCAGAGGCTCATTATTGGCGCTATGCAATACTCAATGCATAACTAGACAGTTTTAACGGATTATAAACGGAAATTCATCATATTTGAAGTATTGTCTTACCCGACCTAACCTACTCTATTCTTGGGTTTAACTTTTACCTTCTCCATTACAAGGTAATATCGGCGAATTTTAATATACGCAGGCTTGTTAAACAAATTGTAAAAAGTGGTGAACACCCCCTTGATATCTACGAATTCGCCAAAATATAGACCACGCCTAAGTTTTCTATTCAAATTTTTGCCCATAACGTTTCTCAAAATGAAATTTAAGTAGGTATTTAGCAAATGTGAAGATAAATACACACATTTGGAGTGCATGGTATTCCAACTACTACCGCAAGGAGTTCTCGTAATTAGCGTAGGTATATAGTATAGTGTGTAATTGGACCAGAAGGAATTTATAATTGAACACATCTCTGTCTGTGAACGATTATGATATCAAACAGACTAGTTTAAACCATATTAAATCAATGTGGAGACATTTCATTAGTGGATAATAATTATCCATTGTATTTTTAATGTCATTTACACTTCGCGAAATGCTAACACTCTGTCGTCAACCGAGAGTAAAAATTCATACGGCGATTACAACCAGAAGTTTTTGATGCTTATCAGATTGCGTTGAGTTGTACCAATATTTTGTTATATTATCGTATATCTTCAGAATCTTGGGAGCAAAAACAACAAAATTCTTAAACACCCTGTATATAAAAGTCATCCCTTGGTTTCAATGCGTTCGAATGAGATTTCATGGAAATAACCTAATTTCCAATCTAACTGTTACAGAAGAATTATTAGAATAAGACACGAAATGAGGCATTCTGGGAATGACCGAGAGGGGAAGCATAGCTTTATAATATATATGATGTTATATATGATATATCCGGGTCGTTCGTTTTTTCGATGTTAATACCTCTCACCGATCCAGCCCGTAATCGCGATCCCTGGAGCAGGCAACCGACAATACAAACAATTGTAACACGAGTTGCCACCAAACGCCTAGCGATGATTCGCCGTCCATCTCGTTCGTTTTTTCGATGTTAATACCTCTCACCGATCCAGCGCTTCGGAAGCTATGCTTCCAATTGTTAATTTACACTTTAGGACATCCCATTCGTAATAGAGTTGAGATATAACGTAAGAACCGATAATATCACAGGCTGGGCACTCACCGAGTCGCTGCTCTCGTCGAGGCTGAAGTCCCATGAGGGCGCCGGCGAGGCGCTCCTGCTGCCCGCCGCGGAGAGGCCGACCTGGAGGGGCGACGCGGCGCCGGCGACGACGACGTCGTCGTCGAGGGCATGGTCCTCCGGGATGCTGGCGAAGGGCTGGCCTCGGTGCCGAGGCACCGGCGACGCCGACTCGACGCGGGCGTCGCCGCCGTCCGACACGACGGTCACATTGAACCGCCTACCCTGCGGGGGGACACCTGCAACGACGATACAAGAAACGACCGTAACGAAGTCAGTTTGGGTGAACATTGGGGGGAAAATTGGGTTATCTTGTCGTTGTTACTCACAACAAAAATAAAAGATATTTAGAAGTTGCGGTTATGTTAGCACCACTTGTGAAAAAAATGCTTCCTGTCAGCTTTTGAAATTTAAAAGAAATTGTTCCATTTAATAGTGTGACGCGAAACGTAAACATCAGCGTGCAGCGTGCTCCTTCTTATCTGCCGCAGGCGGCGCATTTCAAAGGGGACCATAAAAACTGTTCTCGAATAATCGGGAACGTCCAATTAGAGAAAGAATAAACCGGAAGGTTCTCGAAAAGACATTATTAGGGATATATAATTACGAGCCGGTTCGGTGGCAGGTAGAGAGTAGACGAGGGGCCGCCGTGAGTGAAAAAGTGCGATAACCCGACTAGCGATAAGTGTACAAATAAATTAGCGCGTTAAGTGTTTAACATAAATTAAATAGTTAAAGAATAGACTAAATAAATTAGGTAGTGTTAAGAACTACTATAAAAATAAATTAGAATAAACGTTACAATAGTTTTCCTCGTCCCTATCTGACTTCATGAAATATATAGAGGAAAAATTGAGTTGGACTACAGTTCACTAATAAAAGCCAAAATTTAAGTTAAATATACATGGGGGTTGAGAAAAGGGTATTTGACTATCCAACACAACCGATATTATAGAATTCAGTCGCTAAGCTGATTGGTGACAGGCCCGATGATATTTAAGCACAATATGATCAAAGAGAACAAAAAATAGAAAAATTATAGAAGATTGTGAAATGGACTAGATAATTGGTATCGACTGAACCTTCATAAGGTGAAGGTGAAGGTGAGTCCTTAACGACTCTCCGGAATTTTCTATAGGTTCTATAGAACCTTCTATCTATCTATCTATCTATCTATCTATCTATCTATCTATCTATCTATCTATCTATCTATCTATCTATCTATCTATCTATCTATCTATCTATCTATCTATCTATCTATCTATCTATCTATCTATCTATCTATCTATCTATCTATCTATCTATCTATCTATCTATCTATCTATCTATCTATCTATCTATCTATCTATCTATCTATCTATCTATCTATCTATCTATCTATCTATCTATCTATCTATCTATCTATCTATCTATCTATTTATCTATCTATCTATCTATCTATCTATCTATCTATCTCTCTATGTATAGAACTCTTTATATAGAAACCTAGAGAGTCTAGTAAGCTAGATGATGAAGAAGATGAAATTCTCTGTAACATTATAGAAACTGTGGCAACGTGGCAACTCAAGGTTGAGTACACCAGAATGGAACTCTGCTCAATCTCCAGGAAATTTTTAAAAACCACCATAATTATATAGAACATTGTAGAAGGATGTGGAAGTCAACAGAAATCGATTGAATTTTTGTAAAAATTGTGGAAACAAATAGAAATATGTGGAATGATCGATATTACTGCGGAATCAATACCTAAGTATTCTAAACGGTTTCTTGCACCTCAAATCAAATATTAGAAATTAATATCGATATACATATTAAATATTGAAAATTAATTCGGCAATTATTGCATACAGTTATCACCTCTCAGTGAAAGTTACGATGGCAACAAATTGATTTTGGTTGTTAGAAATTGTTTCACACAAAAATCGGTTCTTCGACATGTTTCGACAATTTCCACAAAATTATTGTCACTATTTGAGTTGTTTTGTCCTGTTTGGACAAAAATCGGTTGTTTCATGACCGGTATACAGTTAGCCACGTCCATAAATTTTATAGGCCAGGAAAATTTGTTTGCCTTTTTGATCTCAAAGTATCTACTTAAAATTCTTGTCACAGAGATTGTCTATTGATTAACAATTGTATTCGATACAATTTACCACCCTAGTTCTCGTCTGGAGGTTGATAAATAGAGATAAACTGACCATCTAGAAGTCCAATATTGTAACATTCATGCAAAAATTTCAGTACTAGAGGTGTACATAGATCTACTATTGGATTTTAGTGAGAATTACAAGTATGGTATTCAACATGATATCCAGCAACGTTATCGGCATTAAACGGCTGTGACAATGCATCCAATTTTGTTATAGGTATGTGAAGAAGAATGACACTGTGATTAATAAGAGTTGTGTGTTATTTTACCGATAACCTTAAACACGACGTAGTCGTCGTGAAATTATTTATAGAAAAAACCACCAATTCTTTTTGCACAATGATCGAATAATAAAATGCAAACATACCAGTTTGGATGATAATGATGATAATTATGATAATAATAACAACACCTTATTTTCAGCCGATATCTTATTTCCCCAATCCCGTATATTTCCCAATTACCATTTGCATAAATATTGACCAAATTTACAAAATTAGAATTCATTTCCCTGCAACGATGAAATAACTATTTTTTGCAATTACCTGGATAAACAAAAATCAACCTTTCGTCCTTTTGGAGTTCTCTCCTTCGCATGCAATGAACGACCTAATTAGGGAGAACGAATAGATGAAGAAAAAGCGTAAAATTAGCGCACCGGTAATTAAACTAGGCGTGTTCATGTTTGCGGACAAAAACGGAACGCAGCAAGTTCTCTGCAGTAATTACGTAATTGTTTGTTAGATAAATATTTTATTAGGCAACGTTTAATAACGATTAAAATTCAAACAATATCCCTTGCTTCGAATAAAATACACACAAAACTTTAACAACATTTTACCAACTCGGTTCATTACAAACATTTATATAATATACACCTATTAACGTGTCTAAAATTAAACCACACGCGGTAGTAAATCCCTCAAGGGTCAGTTAAGTGTTTTACCCGTACCGTGGAAATATCGACGGAAGTAAACAAAACGCACTAATCAGAACTTTGTTCAAACAGTTTTGTTTTGTTTCAGTTTTAAGTAGTTCCCGTTGGACGATCCTTAATTAAAACCGTGCTGTTTACGAAATTCGCAACGGAGGTCGAAAATCTGTGATTACATTTTGGGCCGGTTTAATTAAAATTAACATTAACACGTTAAACAACAGGGAAATTAAGTTTTACTAAAATTCCCATTGGGAACACTGCGAATGTAACGTTCTGATACTGCCTAACCGATGGTGTTTGTAAACCTTGTTACAGATTTAGAATTGTACGTTGGGAAAAAACAAACAGGTTCGAGTTACTTTGTTTTTACGTTCGTGGAAAGGTTTTGGAGAAATTTTGGATAAAACTTGTCTCTGGGATCGGACTTTTTAAAATTGATCTATGTCGATCATTCTTCTTGTTTTAGAAGGAATAATACCTACATTCAATTTTCGATGCATATTAAACAGGTACTCTGTAATTACACAAAACTGATTGGAAAAACTTATTAGTAAAAATAATTATTGTTCGTTTTAGAACCAATGGAAAAAACATTGATAAAACACGCCAACTAGATTGGATAACATAATTCAGGCAACACGACACAACCTAGACTTCAGAAAATAAAATGGATGATTGTGGCGTTTCAGCTTGCTCCTTCACCATTTTATTGCTTTTACTTTCGTCAAAAACGCAGGACAATACAACCAACAGTTTAAAATTTATGAACAAAATGAATGTGGCAATTTGAGAAATCCCTTGGTAATTTATGTTAAAATCCTCCAATCAACACATGGTTCATAAATGCGTACTTTAATGTTATTTTAAAGCTAGCAACTTAGTTAAGTTGTAAGTTAGAAAGTTATAAGTTGTTAAAGTGGTATGAGACATAAATACCCACGTTTAGATATTAACATGTTATGATCAGAAGTTTTTAGGTATTTCGTAAAATTTAATATTGCCAAAATTCCAAATTGCCAAAAATCAGAGTTACAACAAAAGTTTCTCAGAAATGAACTAAAATTACTTTTAACGACTGTTTGAATTGTTTTCAAAGATTAATATGAAAACTCATCTAGATATTCTAGATAATCTTGATTCAAATTGCAAAAATGTGATTTGAATGCTCAAATTATACAAGGTTCAACTCAAGTGATTTTAATTAATACCTTAACAAGTTTTGCAATAAATAAATATCTGGCTTACAATTTTAAAATTCTCAAATCAGTTCTGTTCCAAAATCGTCTAAAATATTTGAAGACGATTCATTGGAAATGTCTTAAAATTGAAAACGCTACGTCACACAAGTGAATATGACATATTGAATTAAAGAATTTGCAAATAAAAAAGCAAGAAATTAAGCAAGCTTTTAATATTTAAAACGTATGTAACTTACGTAGTTTACTAGTTTAGTTTATGTTAGTAACGGTTAAATTCAGTGTGAATAAATAACAACATAATATAAAACTGAGCTAACAACTTAGGTGAGATATTACTGGAAATTTACATCACGTAGGTTATTTTCACCAATTGCATTAGATAGAAAATTACTATTTTTTAACGGTAATTCGACCAAACTGGTGCAATTTTTCACGTCAAATGTAAGCAAAGAATTTGTAAATTTGGTGTTTCTATCAAACGGCGAAACTACTTCCTATAGTAAATCCACTGAGAAGAAAACATCCACGAAACGAGAAAAGGTAGTAAAGTTAGACAACACCTAATACACGTCGTTTGCTATTGGTGGAAATGTCATAAAACTTTTGGCGGGAATTGTTGATGTACAGAGTACATTTCATGTACATGAATGTACTCTGTATGTTCATTTACATGTACATTTCTGAAGGGCGAGAAAAGTTTATTGAAACATCGTAAGAGCGGGAATGACTTACCCTTAAATTTTACTGAACCTTTTATCAGGCTGTTTATTTAAATTATATACTTATCGACTTATGTGGAAAATCAATTTTTGCTGTTTTGAAGTTCAAGAAAACGTGCCATTTTCAGGACAAATTGTATAAATCAGAGGAAGGTAATAAAAAGTGTTATTTGGGAACATATTAAAGTATTACCCAACGAATTCGATTTGGAATTAACGGTACCTTAGATAATTTGAATTGCTATATGTATTCTCAGCAGTAAGTGCATTCACCATTTTCTAGTGGGTCTCGTTAATGCGATAATATCTTGTGCATTTTAAAGATAACTTGAGACAATTTCGTGAAATCACCTTAAAAGCCTGAACATACAATAAATCATTCTCAATCTTCCCTAGTTGCTTATTGTTCAAATACTTGGGAACCCTTATAACATCAGATAACGATATTACCAAGGAACTCAAAGCAAGGATACAGAGTGGGAATAGGTGCTACTTCGCTTTGCAGAAACTGATGAAGTCGAAATTGGCATCACGAGCCTCAAAAACCAGAATATACCAACCAGTGATCGCATCAGCAATCTGCTATGACTGTGAGACCTAGGCACTTACTAAACTGCTCCTCCAAAGAATCGAGCGAGAGATACTAAGAAGAATATATGGCTGAGTAACGACACTATATTGCATAAGAACAAAGACGGAAATAGAAGAACTGTACCAAAGCCCAAACATAACAAAGTACATAAAGTCCCAGCGAATACGATGGGCTGGACACGTCCAGAGGGCTTCCAATGACAAGCTAATTAAGACAGTGTGCGGGAACACAACCTGGTAGGAACAAGGCCATTGGGGGAGACCCAGGCTCAGGTGGAGAGACAACATAGCCAAGGACCTGAAAACTAATGGAAATCGACAACTGAAGGGAAGTAGCACAAATCTAGACTACTTCAGCAGCTGTTCAAGATGGACTCTCTTTTGATGGTTTTCGCTGGTACTTGCCGACCAGTTAGAACTTAAATCTCTGCACTATTAGAACTACGTGGCTCTAAGAAGTTAAACAGCCCGAATTTGAGTCACCCGAGGGGTGAAAAATGGGGTGGTTTATTCAACAGTCATTAGAAATCATCTCAAATGAACGGAAACCGACCTCGCCCGGAGTGATAATCGAAAACGAATTGGACCAAGTCGATTCCTGATTTACAGGTTTCGAAAGCGAGTCACGCGGCGGTACATCGTGATCGATTGCCGGTGTACAATAGTGACACGTATACAGCACAATCTAAATTGGCAACGGTCCCGCGAGGGAAAATCCGCGACATTCGCGAAATGAAAATTGTCATATAAATATGAATCAGGATGTTTTCGCGCGGATCTTGGCACGCACTTGCGAACGTGCCACCTGCGTGCGGGGTCTATTTTAAAATATCGCTTTTCGGTTTTGTCTCAGCGGTAATTTGGCATGTACGACGTCCGCAATCGACATAACGTTTTAGAGGGGTCTTACCTTGCCGTGGCTGCCTGCGCCACGAAGATTTTTGCGACGACGTCTTGGCGGCTTTCAAGACATCTTCGACGCGAGGAATCGGTTATATCACTTCTTCTCTTCGCGATTTCTCCTGTTCACTTCGTACTATTATCACGGACGCACACTAGCACAGTTACCATCGAGCGAAGTGCGCTATCCCACGAGCGAGTACATGTTGACTCAGGAACCGTCCCGCTAATTGGCGGTGTGTAGTTTTGGAATTAGCGGCGAATTTAGAATTATCGAAGTCTCGCGCGTGGAAAATTTAGAATACTTAGCGGAAAATGGGGACGATCTCGATGTTTTTTCGAAACACACAAGTGCACCACGTTGGAATCCGGAAGAACCGATGAATTATTTGTTATTTTAAGACACTCGATTAGCTAGAGTAGGCAACCTAAACAAAAGTACCTGCGACGACTCCTCCTCCTCCTCCTCGCTCTCTATCTCTCGTTATTTTTCTATGTCGCGCGGACCAGTAGGTACGGACATGTGGACGATCTAATTTTAGGCGGCCAACATTAGCTTTCTGTCGTGGGATATTTTCGCGGACGCGACGGCGACGACGGCGGCGGGCGTCGTTACGTAAATTTGTTAGGTTAGGGGTGGGAGGGGGCGCGAAGGGGAGCCCGCGGGGTTCATCTCACGGGGAGGTCCTCCTCTTCGGGAGGGCGATCTTCAGGAGTCTGGCCCGGTCCGAGAGTCGCCCGAGCGCCGGACCGGAGTTTCTGGATTTCGGTGCATTTTCTGGCTGGCGCCCGACTTACTGGGTCAATGCGGCGTTGCCGACGCTGACGCGCGCCGGGACACCCCCGACCGCGACGGTCACGTGCCCGTGACAAATTACCCACACATAATCAAAGACGTAAGCGACGATCTCTTCGAGGACTTACAGGAGGTGGACACGTGTCCCGGGGGCGTAGACGCAACGACACTCGATTACCTGTAATATGTAATGCAAGGTGTTTCACCAAAAAAATTGACAACCAGAAAATTATTCGCAAGTATAAAAAAAATGACGATGTGTGACATGACTTTCTCATATGGCCGGGCAAAATATTCATGGCAACATTATCACCGTTTTATAAAACAAATTTAGTATTGAATATTAACATTTTCAACATCAGTAAGAGAGTTGGGTAATGGTGCGCAGTTAAGCAGAATGTGTTTGTCTCGATATGAATGAAAAAAAGAATAATTTTTACAGAACAAGTTTATTTCCTGAAAGTTTACATCAGAATTATTTTATGAGCAATAGTCACACTTATAGTTTTCTGCTGTATCTGCATCTGTGCACCCCGCATGGTTCCATGTAGCACACGACACACAGTGGCACCATACTTCGTTCTTGCCAAATTCCCCACATATGCCACATATTTCGTTGGGACTCGCAGGCTTTTCCACCGGAGGAGGTATGAAACTCAGTTCAACATCGTTCAGTTCGTCGTCGTCACATGTATGTCAGACAAATCTTCATCCACGGAGTCGTCTGATGATTCAGATTCTGCATCTTTCTTCAGTTTATTTTTTCTTTGAATTTATTGTTACTGGTGTTTCATTGCTGAAATACCTGCGGCCCAATATCTTTTTGTCCGGTTTCTCATCTTTTCCTCTTTAGACTTTCTTCCCTCAATTTTCTTTTTTCTTCAGTAGCTTCTAATTCCTTCCCGATAGGAGTGCTTGTGAGAATTTTTGAGTTATGTTTTTTGGGGGGTTTTCTAATTCTTTTTACTTTTTTGTTCGCTTTCTTCCTCGGTATAGGAGCTATGGCCAGAAAACAATTATCTTTGCATGTACTAGGCTGAGAGCCTTGAAAATCGATTAAAGAATTTGTACCAATATCGGGCAATGGATTAACAATTTCAGCTCCAGATAAAGCACAATCATCAGCATTAGCAGCAGAGCCTTCTATTGTCTATTCTCTGACAAGATTGGAAGGAGCAAAATCATCCTCTTTGAACTTGTCCGGATCTAACGGACAAATTCCCGCAGTGCGAAATCCTGACACACACTTCTCCATAGTCGCGACTTTCATGAAGGCCTTGTTCAATAGTTCAGTTACGTCATATTCTGTTATTTTTTGATGGCCAGTTGTAGAGACGTACAGATCATATTCTCGGTAAAGAGCGTTCCGTAATGTTTTTTGAACCCAGAGGACCTCGAATCGTCCAAAAATTGCAATATCTCAAATTCCGAAAATCAGCACGATTACAATACTTTCTCTTGTTATATGGGTAAGTAAAACTGGCGACATGCCCATCGGACCACTTTGCCGTCTTCGTCTTTTTCAGTTAGGACATGTCCTGTTATTTCTGATATTGCGCCTCAGCTGATCCTCCCAGCGCCTTACGTCCAGCTTTCGTGTTATCTCTTAAGAGGCCTACCTGGGAGTCTTATACGCTGCGCTATCTGGTCTTTATCCCATTTTGTAATTCTGTCTTGGCACATCCTATCTACGTGATCCTCCATTCTCGTCTTCTCGATCTTATACCCATCTAACCACGTCTACCACCTGCAATTCTTCTCTGTGTTTTCTCTGTAGAGATCATGCTGTACCTCTCTACAGTCTTCTTAAA
Organism: Cryptocephalus moraei; assembly: GCA_946251905.1. Classification (NCBI taxonomy): domain Eukaryota; kingdom Metazoa; phylum Arthropoda; class Insecta; order Coleoptera; family Chrysomelidae; genus Cryptocephalus; species Cryptocephalus moraei. The sequence continues at coordinate 35,001,936 of OX276452.1, forward strand.
TCTGAACCATAGATAATGTAAATTGTCTTCATCCTCTGCCATTAAAGCTGCATCATCTGCATAGCACAATATTTTTTAATGGCCAATCGATAACCCGTGTCCTCACGTTTTACGTCTTTGATCACTTCGTTCATTATTATGTTAAATAGAATGGGACTTAAGCTATCACCTTGACGTATTCCGCTTCTTATGTTTATTTCTTCTGTTAGTTTTTGGTTGACTTTGATTCGTATTGTACTGTTCTTGTCAAAAAAGCTCAACTGTGTATTTTAGTCGTCGATCACCTTTCATAATAGTTTGTGTTGTGTTATGTGATTGGTTTAGGCGTTCTCATGTGCGAAAAATATTTGGTATTCCAAATATGAGTTAGTCGCTATTAGTACAGTGCCGCCCTTTATCTCAAGATCCTTTATCAAGATCTTTTAGATCAAGATATTACTGGTACCATTACACGATCAGTACTAATTTATTGCGTTTGCTAGGATCTTGGGTAGGTACTTTGCGTGCTATCCCGGAGTACCATTGCACACTCGATCCTGGAAATTTATGAGATTGTTGATTACTAGTAGCTGGGGCGGGTACTTTGCCCGTTATTTCCCCTAGTACCTCCTGCACGCCCAGTACTAATTTGTTAGAGGTCTGGTGGGTATTTTGCACGCTACTCCCCCTAATATCCATTGCACAAACCAGAAGAAAATATTCCAGCGCCTTACAATGGCTTCCTTACATGTAAGTGGAATGTATTTTTGAAATGTGCCAAAGTTACATCAGAAGAGCGGCTGGACAACATAACTCGATATTTTCGGAATACATCTCGTCTGGATTTAATTTCTTACAATTGCTAGAGCTCCCCCAATCTTTCATAGTACAGTAAAGTCATCAGTCACAGAGAAAACCACCAACACCGGAGCCTTTACAATGACGCGAATAAAGAGTCAGGTCTTCAAAAATCCTGTCTGGCTATGGCTATACCGAATGGGCTCCTAACTTCTCTAGCAATACGACATTACGTCATTGTGTCCCGAAATTAGAACGCTAATGACAAATTCATGTCCTTGCCAGTATACACGACGTGACGTGGAAAGTATGGGAATTTACGACTGTTTATAGAGATATACATTACGAACATGCAAATTACCATTGCGTGTGTAGGTATACCTATCGATTCGGTCATACAATGGATTTAAAAATAAAATAGATTGGAAAATTGATGCAGGAAGAGCATTGAAAATATGTATTTTCATAAAAATGTAAGCGTAAGTTTTACCGCCAAGACGAAAAATATGGAAGTGGACAATTCGCACGAGTTAAATAAAGCAATTTTCTTAATCGCGTTAAATTAGATAATACGACTATAGCATTACTACTCTTTTGGAAGCGAAACAATCACCAAAAGTGGAGAGCATAAATAAAAAATCTTATTGCTCAAGCCGCAAAAATGTTCAATTAGAATAAAGGACAGAACAGTTTTGAACATAACGTTTGGTTTGTAGGGCCTTGCCCAGTTATTACGCCCCGACACAACGTTATATTTTGTTCCAGCAAACAGAAATCACTTTATACATAAACATGTTGTTTCTAGTCGCCAATTTATGTGCTAACGATAATGCCAGTAATAAAGGCAGAAGAAAACATGTGTAACTGACTAGAATATAACATGTTTGTGACGTGGTTCTCCTCTTGTTGGAACAAATCTCATCTAATTTCATAAAACACCCATTACTAACCTAAATATTTGCACCTGCTTATCTTCTTCAACCATCAGCTTCGTTCGACCACCATGCTTCCCCAAGATGTTTCCAGTTCCCACGATCTTGTTCCTGCCTCAAACATTGCCCTGAAAACACAAATTTGCACCTTCATAATGCATAATGGAGCACGTGATATGACTTTAAGTCCATCAAACCATTTCCTTTTCATCTCATCTTTATGAGACCCATAGACCATAAGTCTAGTTTGTCTTTAGGACTAGTTCCATACTTTTGGCCATATAACTCACCATGTTGGCCATGCGCGTTGCTGAGTAAACAGGATATGAGAAAGGGTGAATTTGGTGAGAAAGGAGCAAGGTTTGGGACCTGACTCTCTCAGCATCTAAGGATTGTAGAAGAGTCCACTACCCAATAGACCTGACAATGAATAACTTACCCCGGGGAATCTAATGGGTTAAGTGGTTAACTCATGCATAACTTTTAGATTAACTTTAAACTCGTTATTGTTGATGAAACTGTCGAAAGAAAACGAAAATTGAGTGAGCATCCACAAAATATTTAATTGATCTGAAATCCAAATCAACTAGTTTCATATGAAGAAAGCTACAACTGGACACCTCAACTGTTAGAAAACAATTTCAAAATGAATAAACCTAATTTTACTTTGATGATCCCATTCCTATTAGATAATAGTAATTTGACTTAAAATAATGCTAAAAACTCTTAGTTAGTTTTGAAACTGATAAAGGAAAAATCCCAACATACCTACTTCAGGCGGATAATGCAAATAGGTAATTAGCGTAAGAGGTAAAGCGGGAACTTTTTCCATCCTGAGGGGCACAAACAGTTCCCTGAGGGCGGATAAACAGAAAGTATAACCGTCAAGTACACTCCTGAGAAATGGAGGCGGAAAACGCCTAACCCTTATATAATGGATTTTCACCTTATATGCGTTACCAGTTCCAGCTGTTCGGTAAGATTTCGAATGAATTAAATGATTATTAGAAGGTAATGTGGGAAGAATGGGCGAGTAGTCATTAAAGCAACTTGAGACCCAAGAACACTACTTGAGCAGAGGTTTAGTGTGAACTGAAAATAATTCAAAATATGCTTCAGTAAAGTAGTAAAAATGTTCAGAATTTTGATACCAATGCGGTAAATAAGTCTGCATTGCATTGAAAAGACTTGAATTTAAAACACAATACACAAAACGGATTGAATCGCCCCTGAATACCTCGATATCTAAATTTGCCTCATTCAATAGATGAAGTCCGAACGAAAATAACTTTGGTATGAAGTTATTGCCTCCATTTAGTCTATCCACATTGTGTTTGCAGATATATTCTATTTTTACCACCTGCCTATTGATCAAATACCCATCGTCTGCTGCCAACGAACTTGAGTTCAACACACGTTATTGCTAGGGCACGTACGTACGAAGTAATTGTTTTATTTTCCTTTTTCTATTCAAAATTCCGTTAAGCGTTAAATTTGGCAATGCCGGTCTGGAAGACCGGAGCCGTCGCGACTGTTGAAATAATTCAGGGATTGATTTCCAGAGACGCCGCCGGCTCGACCTTCCCTCTCTCCCTTTCTCGTCGTTTTCCACGTTTGATTTTCGGCCTTTCCGTTCGCTGGCTCCCTCGCAAAGTGACGGATCGTATTATAACTTAGTTAACGCTAACATGGGAATGCGCTTCTTTTAATTGGGGGATTTTCATCCTGGGAAATGACAAACAGCAAGCTGATTAGGCAGCGAGAAATCAGATGGAATTGAATTGAAATGCGGAAAACGATGAAGGAAAATGGGGAAAATAATAATTTTTATGCTCCTATTCCAATAGAAAACGTCGGATGTTCTTTTCAACTTTTGTTGTAATGGGAAAGAAAAGTTCATAATTTTGTGATAGACGGTAAAATAATCTAAACCAAGAAAATTATGTTCCATCTGTAATGGGGGGCCTGAAGCATTTGATTTTTGTCACTAGAAACACAGACTAAATGGCTCGCTTGCATAGAGAAGGTGCGTTTGGCTTCCATTTTGACTACGAAGACTATTCAGGTTTTCTTTTCTTCTACAATCAAACCTGAATCGCTTCTCATTATCTCATTGAGTTTACATATGCAATTTGAAACAAACCTTCTGTACTACTTGCCTGATAAACTATTGAATATTGAATTTAATGAAGTTTCATTATATATTTTGGTTTAGCAAGCATTCTCCATCCCACTAGTAATAAATAATAAAACAATATATTATTTATATCTATTCCTACCTACACTATATCATTCAATATTATTCAAGGACGAAACGAAATTAAACCTTCAGGCGACAGCGATTGGAACCTGGCCGTTTATAGAAAATCCACATCCAATAGTGTGAGATAACAGACACTGAAGGATTATTTATTGTAGATATTACAATTATTGCAAACGATAAAACATTAAATTTGGCAATGCACTACTAAATATTAAGAATACAAGATGATATGACCAAATATAGAGTTCCAGTACATCATTAGTTTGTGAAAGATACGCCACTTTAGTAGATTTAAATAAGAATCTATTTCTTCACAAAGTAAATAGAATACATGCTTAAAATAGAAATGATAATTCAATCACCAACTAACAAAACGGTAAAGCTGTTAAATATAACTCACTGATGATAAAAAAGAATGGAAAATTTAATTTCCAAACCCAATACACCAGACTACTATTGTATATATACACGCAATGAGTAACAATTAGTAGGTTCAAGACGCTTCCAGAATTAAACAAAATGTAGGTTCAAAAACAAAACAAACTTTGATCAACTGGAATTTGAAATTAAACCACACAACTTCAGTGAAAATAAAATATAATTAAAAACTGTATAAAAAGGGTTTATTTGTCACTTCACATAAAGTACCTACTTTATATTTCTTTCCTCTAGACATAACACATAATCTTCCATTATTCAGCTCTGCACTGTACTAGCCTTCTTATACTCAACAATTAATAACTTTAAATAATAAAACTCATCGTCCACAGGAGTTGTGTCGAGAGTTACGAAACGACATCCATACTTGAACAAATATTTAGCAACGGGATCACGCGTTCTGTCCAACAGAGTTTCGATAACTACATTCCAACGGACACCATTAACTTTTGTCCTTAACAAATATAACGTCTCAAAGAACTTCCCTCTACAATTTTTAATCACATCACTAAAACGTTCATTGTTGTAGATAACCCTTAGAATGTCGAATAACAAGTAGTTTAAACCCTCGTCCTGGAGAAACCCGGCGATGTTAAACAGAATTGTAACAGCTTTCTCCAAGAAGTCGCACTTGCCGTTTAAAATATCACATACGATCATCTTCATTTGTACCAGGAACGAGTGATTCTCGCACAATATCTTCACCGCCAAGCTCTTCCTGCATACGCTTCCCATCACGTCTAGGATCAGTCCTCTCGTGTCGTTATCGCACACTACACTCGAGTAGAGCTCGGAGAACAACTTGACACCCCTCGACTTGTCCAAGCAATCGAAATCATTGTTGGTTCTTGTGCCGTCTCTTATCAATTCCAGGATGAACATCCTGTGCTCCTTGTAGTTCACATCGGATCCATGCAGGAACGTATACAATTCCGGGACGGTCGTGAAGTTCAGGCAGGACTTCGCGGAAAGGTGCTGGGATAACGGTACGTACATCACGTGATTCGGGTTGTTTAGGACCAGTGCCATACGAGCCAAGTAAAGGGAGCAGTAGTTGTTGAGCTTGTAGTTGGGCAGCAACGCTATGCCTGAAAAAATAATTGAAATATGTATGTACAGAAGGAAAAGATGTGTTTTTAGTCTCATTAATCGTGGTTTAATGTAAAATAACAAACATTAGTAGCCCCAATTAATACTTGAATGAAAAAATTTTAAAGTAAAATTCAAAATAAATCACAAAACAACAAAATTTAGTTCATTAGAAGGTTAATTACAAACTCACTTTCTGTGCTTACCTTTGCACACAGCTTCAATGTATCGCAACCAAAGCAATCTATCTTTTCCGGATTGACGAGCCTCCACGTGCAAATAAAACCTCGAGAGGACGTTAGCAGCAGCTTGTCGCATTTCCTTATCTTGACTACTCAGACAGGCGACGGTTAGACTGAGAGCTCCTAAAGAAATTACCAACGTGTCATATAGGAAATAATTACAGTGGATAAGTTACTTACCTGCTTAGATTTAATCCCTAAGTTATAAAGTTGGGAAAATAAATAGGTTTAATCCAAACGTTTGCTTGACCACATACTCCTCTGGACATTAAACAACAGTGGATGAATACAAATTTGAGTCAATCTCACTATTTTGGTTCATTGTTCTTAATATACCTTACGAAAGATGGTAAATATTTACTTTCTTCTGCCTGCACTCCTCATTCTATTCAATTTCATTCTTCACTTTGCAGTACCTCTTTTGTAACCAATCATTTCTCGCCTCTTCTTATTTTCTCTCACGTCCACACTATAACTTTCACACTTACACTTCAAAACTTTTCTTCTCTTCTTTCTAATGCATTCTAGCATCAATATTCATCCAATACAGTTCTCTCGATATTAACTTAAAACCACACAGACTGACGTTGACCACCAAGCCAATAGTGAAAGGTTGTTAAAACAAGCAAGTAAATAAAGAAACCTTTTGTCAGATAAACTGAAGTTAAATCTGATTGGGTATTGATACAGTAAGAAGCCAAGTATTGGCTACATGGTTTTAAAATGCTATTGCCGATATGAATAGAGTAGAAACTCGAAACAAATATATCCCAAATGTACCAAATTCTATTTTGACAATTTGAAATTGATTTTTAGAAAACATCTCTTCCGTAAAATTTTACCCACTGCAACTCCAAATACAATTTGACCACGAGTTACACCAAGTTAGGAATCAATCAATTTTTAATCCAACTTACTATTTAACTCCTAGCTACTTCTCACCTGATTTAGTGAACATATAGGTGGCGATCCTCTGTTCCGGGCTTAAGAGGTGACTAAAAAGCGGCAAGAGGAATGTCATGTCGTAGCACTTCTCCACATCGACAGGAGAACAACCATTTTGAGATCTTAACTCCTCCCTGAGGGGGTAATTCATGATGGTCGACCTGACGATATCGTCTTGGAGAATATCCAGCACGTCCCGGACCTTCGGTTGTCTCCAAAGCACGTTATCCATGTTGACTTTGACGGAATAGTGCATGGCGGCGGCTTTTCCCCATAGGAACGGTTTGAAATCGTAGAATTTCGTCACGGCGGCGTTTTTCTCGTACCTAATTTAATGAATGACCTTTTAATGGTTGGACTAGAACAATGTGATAGTAGCAACTCAAACGAAAAAATCTAGCTATCTAGTCAAGTTATTCCTGGAGAACGTGCTGGCCAAGCTATATGGCCTAAGCTTTAAACACAGATAGTAAGGCAACAACAATAGACTAAAACAAATAATTTACATGAGCCCCATAAGCAGTACATTTTTAATTCATGTCAAGCCTTGTGAAGTTATTTCAATTTCCGGACTCGATTACAAAGTAGAAATATTAAATCAAAACCATAATAAAATTCACTTACATTTTCAATAAATGCAGTATAAGTTTATCGCAGCGGTTCTCCATCGCCGTGTAACTGGCCAATAAAATCGGGATGTGACTCCTCACCATGAACTCGTTCCAGTTTTCGCATAGCAAGCGAAACAACCGCCAAATCTCCAGTTTAGTCTCCGAGTGAGTCCCCAGGACGTTGTCCAGGAATTCCGAGTGGGACAGTAACATGTCCAAAATCAACCCTCCTAATTCTTTATCCATATGTTTAGACAGCAATTGTAGTAAGTTCGTTAACGTTCTCAGCAGGTTCGTTTGACCTGAAACGCCGTATTTCAGCGCGAACTTACAGTACAATTGCAAAGACTCGTTTTGGCAAATGTTGGATAGATCTAAACTTTCTAGTGTCTCGATGGTCGCTATCTTCGTTAAAATTTGATCGAACTCGTTTGAGATTAACGAGAGTTTGTTAAATTCCTCTTCGCTTTTCGGTTTTCTCTTCAACAGATTCAACTGCAGATGTACAAGGTTCAAAATGATCACATTCAACTTCTTTGGAGTGATGCTCAAGCTGATCACTTTCTCGTAAACGCTATGTAGTAGTTTTACGTGAAATACTTCCGTTATTTCGTACTTATGAGTTTTTTTTACGAAATCCTCACACTTTTCCACCGGCATGAAATATTCGATTAACTTTTGTAAAGGTTCGTAATTCCTATGTAGGTGCTGTCCGGCTTTCTGAGGTTTTTCCAACGCTTTAACGATTGCGGCTTCCAATTTACAATAACTGGTTTCCATGATTTTATTTTCATCAACGAGTGTCTCTAGCAATGGAAACATGATCCATTTTTTAGTAGCGACATTCTCCAAGTTTTCCTCGAACGTTTTCACAAGCTCTTTATTGCTTTTTATGAGGAATAAAGCAAGTAAAACGTTCTCTTTGTGGTACTCGTTCAATTTTAGAAGTGAATCAAATAGGTCTTCATCAATGTATTCGATGGTATGCTGAAATAACTTTAAGTAACTCAAGATGGTTTCTGACAAGTTGCTAACATCAACTTCATTCGATCTATTTAAAGCAGTAAAATACTTGGTAATATTTTTTATTACAGCAGGTTCCAGTACTTCCAAATTTAAATTATTCGCGTAATGAGTTGTAATTAGCCGAAGAGAGTACGTCAATATGTCGAAAATTGTCTGTGAGTAGACGGAGTACCTTTCGAACAACGCAGATAAGCTCTGGAGGATTTTGTAACAATCTGCATAGTCTAAATTGAAAGTATGCAATGTTTCCTTTAAGGTAGTCAAGCTGTATTTCTTCGGTTTCCTTATGATCTTTATCAACGTGTTCACAAGTTTCTCCTTGTAAACTTTCAAATAGTTCTGCAGTACTACATTCTCTGGGAATTCATGCACCAATTTCTCCACCAACTTTAAAATTAACTTTGTAAAACAGCTCTGAGTGGAATCTTTTTCCATACCCAGGAACCAAATGCTCTGGAGGAACGTTGGATTTCCGAAAATCCTTTCTAAGCATGAGTTCGTCACGAGTTCCTGTTGGATCAAATGGTCAATGTACTTTGCAAAGTTATCGGTGAGGTTTTCAGTTAAATTTTGATTTTTTAACAGGCTACTTGAGTAAAACACGATCATATCCAACAGATTTAAAGGTAGATCGTTATATGTATTCAAACTGTTGGTTTGTAAAAATTCAGTTACATCTCCAGTTAAAACTGTAGTGCTGAACATTTCAAACATTTTTAACTTTCCTTTAGATTTATTCAGGATGATTTGTTCACTACCATGCCACTGCAAGGCGTATTCCTTTAAACTACTCGACAAAACGTTAATTTTTTCCATATAACTCACTATTAAATTCGTTTCGGTTTGGGAATGCAATAAGTTCATCATTACGAAATTAACGTAAAGCTTCAAGGCTTTGCTTACTTTACAACTTTCTATGAATTTCATCAAGCCTAACGTCATTGGGCTTAAATATCTATGCCTGATTCTTGATTTTTTCTCGTGTGTGACCTCCGCCTCTAGAAGGTTCTGCAGAGCTTCTGAATAGTCTTCATGTTGAGCAGATTCTGATTTGGACGCCGATAACTCCTCAAGGAACTCTAGAAAATATTCGTGGCTGATTTTTAGTATTTCGATGATGTTATCACAAACGGTATCGTCCAATTGTGGTAAGTCTAGCACACCGTTTAACCAAATGTTGATTTCATACTGATAGTCGTCGAAAACATTGGTGCTGATAAATACTTTACGAAGCAGTTCGAAAGAGTCGGCATCTAAATCTTGATAGTAATATTTAAGAAGTAGAGACGTGATGTTATGAAATAAAGGCGAGGTGGGTGTGAATTTGGATTTGTCTATATCGATAAATACATTGATGACCTTAATTTGTAATCGTTTCAAAGCATCACCTTCGTTATCACTAAACCTGTTTTTTAGATGTTGTAACATCACTGAAAGATCGATATCACTATCAGTGAGAGGCTCCAACAGCCTAGGGGAAAGTGACTTATACAACTCGAAGATAGTGAAAATCGTCTCGATGTATTCTAATCGCGAAAACTGCTCGTTCGATTCCTCTTTCTCCCAGTCAGAAATGACCGATAGAGAATCTGGGAAGCATGTGGTGACATGCTTCGTCATGAGAGATTTGAGTTTGAAGTATTTTTCAGCATCCAATGACGTTTTTAAAACATTAAGGTATAGCTGGAAAGAACGAAGCATTTCCGCAAGTAACTCCAGTACTTTCATTTTGACCATTAGAGAGTCGAAGGTTTTGTTCTCTGGAATCACTGCCTTTAAAATAGGGATCGGCGATACTAAGTGCACAATTCGAATTAGCTGAAAAGAGAAAAAAGATTAATATTTGTCATAAAGATATATGCAATATGATCAATAATATAAAATAAAACAAAATTAAGAGCTTTAGCAATGGAGTCATAACAAAATATGTTATAAAGCGGCCATATCTACTGATTTCATAAATTAATAAAATATAGGTCGACGAAATGAAAATTGTTCAAATCTTAAAATATCGAGAACTGATTTTAAAACTGATAGATAGATTGCTTTTGAAATAAACTAGAAACGTGGTGAACATATAACTGTCGACATTGTGCAGTAAATGATAGATACATGACTTGCTTCCTTATTATTGTAAAATAATAACAATAGACAGGTTTAGCTTAAACGCAACATTTCAATATGAAACCCCCCACTGACAAGCATTTTTTGTTAACAAATTGTTTCATTTATTACCAGTGGTATCGATATGTCTTCGATACAATGTTCGATGCATTCAGGTTTTAACGCCGTTATTAGATTCTTAGCAAAAGTGATCGCACTCAACCATTTCTCAGTAAGTCTTGGCTCCAAGAACTGTGCCAGATTAGCCCAGACTGTCTTGGCCAGGTCGGGACAAGCAGCACAGATTTTGATGACAAGTTCTCCAGCATATGAATGATCCCATGGCCTGTAAATAGAGAAAATCTAATAAAACTTAATCACAACGAAATTTACATTAAGAAGATTAGATTAAATTCACTGAATAATATTTATAGCTGTGAAGTACAGTCAGCTAAAATACATGTGAGATTCAAATACAATTACAATAATTGTTGCACTCCATATTAGATTCTTATGTGCCTGAGATTACAAAACTAGTGGAACTTACAAATTAAAAGAAATTATTTGTTGATACACATAAAGTTTACAACCTGTTTAATGCTAACATTAAATATAAGTAGAACATACCTGTCGAGGCTGTCAAGCACTGTATACATTAAAGAGTTGTGATTCTTCTTCCCAAATCCTAATTGACGATCTTTAAATATTATGCCTAGTTTGTGGGATGTACATAAGACCAACAGGAAATCGTGGACACATTCATTGACTTTAGATTTCTCAATCTCATCAACCTGCAGAACAAAATTAAATTAAATTAAATAGTAAAGCTGACATATACAAAAAATCTAAAATTGTGTTTTAATTTCGATTCAAATAAAATCATTTATTACTAATCACATGAAATGAATTGGTATATTCCCATATTAAAAAAAAAATATGTGAAATTACTAAGCAATAATTAATCATTAAATGAACGAGTGATTACAATTTAGTAAATGTACAATAACTTTCCATGATTGCAGCAGTGCTCCCACTTTTCTTCAGTGTCTTCAGCCCCTCAGGCCCCTTCCAATTATACAAGTTAACGATATCCTTTATCACAACGGTGTTGAAAACCTTCATCTTGGCCGTTTTCGAAACGTACGGATTCTCCAGAATAAAATTCTTCATCGCGACAAGGACCATACACAACGTATCGGCAGCATCATAACTCAAACCCTTGATGATACTTGTCATGAAACCTTTGCTGTCTATTAAAGTAGACAATGCCGAATAGTTATCGTCGACCAGGAACGCCGTGATAAACCTTATGAAATGATCGCGAACGCTGTCTCTCTCGTTCACATGTTTGGTAAGTAGCTCGATGTTAGGGGAGTGGAACTGGACTTGAATCAGGACGTCCCTCGCTAAGGCCGAGGAGAATGTTACCATGGCAGTTAGGAGCTTTAAGCAAGCCTTTCGTTCGGGCGTAGACGAGCTTAAACTTATCATCTTGGTTATGACGGCGATAAAGTTCTTCAACAGGTAATTACAGGATTCGAATGCTGCAGATTTATGTTGAGGGCAACTGCTGTTTATTTTCAGGAGAATGTAGCTTACTAATTCGAAAATAAGCACTGGGGATGAGGTCGAGTCTGTCTCTAATATCTGAAGAAGCTCGAGGCAGCTCCCACCGCTCTGAAGATACTCTATGATGTAATCATGCTTCTTTACGGATTTAACGGCCTTTAAAAACTCGTTTAAAGCTGTAAATGTAATTGTTACACCCGAATTGCTGTAAATACTTTGGAGACTTACCTGAGTGTGGATTACCGGACTTCAGCTCTTTCCTGAACACTTTAGCTGAAAACAGTTTGGCTTTTTTTGGTGTTCCGGAGTTGTCTTCCGTTACCTCTTCAAGCGAGTGTTTGGTATTAACGTCTGCAGTCATTTCGTAATATTTTTGTAGTCTATTGCTACGTTAAATTCAAATGAAATCCATATAACGTCGGCATTTAAACACACGTGCAAAACGCTAAACAAACCGACATAACCTAAAAAAGGCCAAAACACAAAACTCCGCAAAGTAAGGAGATTTTAGTGTTCTCCGTTTCCCGACAACCTAACCTGAAAATCGAACACAACCTCCAAACCTACATGATCTTCAAATATGTCTCCAGAACAAGAGGATTACTTAAAGAGGCTCCGCTCATTAGAGGTCCCCATAATGGACAGCGTGGAAAAGGACCGCCTAAAGAACTTTTCGCATTACAACCTCAGATATTACGAGGACAAGTACGCAGTGGACTTCCACACGAGGAAGACCAACTCCGAGGAATACGAAGATGTGCTCGTCAGGGTGCACTCGAACAAGATCCTCCTGCTGGCCTTGGCCGAAGGCAACAGCATAATGCAGACGGGGAAGGCGGTGGCCGAGGTGGACTTCTTCGTGAACAACAAAGACAGGTCCAAGATAAAGACGAGGGGCAAGAGGAAGCTCGACGCGAAGCAGTTGCACCCTGACACGTTCCTGTGCAGAGTGAGGCTCGAGGGCGAGACGAGTTTTCGTTACGTCCGAGCTGGGATCAGGGCTTACCTGGTGGAGACCAACGACCTACTGAAGGAGACGCCCAGTCTGCTCAGAGATGACCCAAAGGGTTTGGGATACATCGGGATCGCGATGCCCGCCGGTTCGAAGGATAATCTGGAGCAGGCCGTCGAGAGCATGGGATTGCTGAGCGAAGAGGAGTACCTTGAAGTTATAGCGAATAGGGGGACTTCGAAAGATAGCAGTCCAAAAGATGGAGATAAAGTTGTGCAAATGGTAAATCCCTAAAAGTGTCAATAACAAACATGATTACTTTTGTATTAAATGGTAACTCTGCTTGTTAAATGTAACCAAATTATTTGTCTAGACTATGCCGTCTAGTTTACACTAGTGAGTCTGCCAAAGAGAAAGGTATTCTAATTATACGTCATATCTATTATAACTGATGATAATACAATTCCTTGTGTCTTAGTCTTATCCAAGGTAACCTTTCACAAAGTTCTTAAATTGTTATCCATGTCATTACCCTTGAGGTATGTATTGGTAATGATTTGAAATTCATGTATTATTTTAATAAAATAAAGAGGTGCAACAAGCAATGATAATTTTATGTTAAGAATAACTTTCTCTGTTTGGTGTTCTTAGCTTTCAAAGTGATATTCTTAATAAAACAACTTTCAATGGAAATTATTGATTACTGATGACAGTATTTTACAATGCAGGTATAATGGGAAGGTTTGTTTGGTTTTAACCTGGTGGCCATTTCATTTGTCGACCACCCAAAACGTGGATGTGAAGATGGTAAACGGACTGACAACCATCTGGGCCGTTGTTGATGACCAACCGGTATCCATTAGGAAGTCTCTGATCAGCTAAAGTTTTAGATGTTAACATCAGGTGTCCTAATAGCTGAAAAGTAAATTCAGGATGTATATATTTTTTAAATGGTAAATATAGATTATTCAGAATAAATTTGTAGTATAATTTATTACTGTACATATAAACAAGACAACATAATCATGTGCCCCTAGAGAAGTACTTACTTTGTTTTGGGGCTACAAAATGTTAGTGCAACTGAACTCGTGTTTGTTTAAAAAATATTAACTCTTTAAACCTTAATTGTGATACTTGCAGCAAACGGTACTCATAATTATGTGTATCCAAACTGGTAAGCCCTATTTTCAAATTATAACAAATGCTAGTTAACCCCTTAACTAATGTGTTACATTTTCACCTCTTTATCTGTCTCGGTACTACTACTCAATGTAGGGATCCGTTTCCTCGGTATAACCAGAAAGTGAGTCGGTGCCTGTGGATTGACATCGTTGAATGCGAGACATTTATCGTCCTCGTAAATAATATCGGCCGGAATTTTCCTCGCTATTATCTTGTCAAAGATGGTCTCTGCTTGGGGTTTGTTCTTCGCATTTATCGCTTTCTCTACTTCGGAGGACATCTGTTAAGTCAAGTTGAAATGTGGAATTACAAGTCAAGTAGCGTTTGAAGAGTTTAAGTACTTACGACTTTGTTAAGGGTAATATATTTGGAAGATAGTAAATTTTTGGTTAGAAATCTACACTTCCTTGTTAATACATTTAAATGTTGCATATTTAAGGATGAAAGTGCATGATTTTTGGGAACAAATACGTATTCACCAGACTTAACTTTTAATAACCTGATAAGAATGTGATTACCACAGGTTAGTGAGTTGTTATTACTGAAATTAGATTAGAATAATATCAAATATGAAATAAATTGTATCAAAATATATGTACTTTGTACTTTCAAATAAATGCACTGTAGTTGACAAGTTGCTACCAACTTAAATTGTACTGGGGAGTGGAAACTAAAATCTAATCAACAAATGCTCTGAACTGTAATGATTAGTTATTATTAATCATAAATAAATTATACAGATAAATTATTCAAATCATTTAAATACTACTTATATCATTCATGCAGCTGCTGTTGGCCAGCTTTGCATTGGCAACCTTGCTTTTTGGCCTCACATAACCTGACATTTAAAATACAATAATAAACAAAATTGTATAGATTTTTTGGAGCCCTGGAGTCCTAAATTAATTAAAAAAGGATCATATGGATTATCCGAGAGTTATTTTTCTTGTAAGTGGAAAAAGAAAGTCGGGAAAGGACTACATTTGTGAAAAGGTGAAATCTAGGTAAGTGGAATACTTTAACTTCAAATCGTATTATTGCTATTTAGTGAAATTAATTTTCTGTTATACCATTATTTCTAAATAGAAGCATTGTACCACGGTCAGATTTAATAACTACCAAAATACCCATCCCTCATACGTTTTGCTAACTTTTCCTTACCTTCACATTCTTCGTTTTCATCCTCTGTAGATTACCAGAGGAGATCTGCACTCTCGTAAGGATTTCTAGTCCTCTAAAGGAGTTGTACGCGAACCGTCACAATTTAGACTTCAGAGAGCTTCTTTGCGATGGGCCTTACAAAGAGAAATACAGATTAGACATGATCAATTGGAGCGACGAAGTCAGGAGAGTCAATCCGGGCTACTTCTGCGAAGCGGCATGTCAAAAAGGTGTATTTCAGCTTGTAAGATTGTTTCTTGTAAAATCGTATCTAAATCTATTTAACTGATATAGCACCACATAAGCCTGTTTGGGTAGTGTGCGACATCAGGCGGAAGACGGATATAAAATGGTTCAGAGAGACTTACCCAGGTAAAATTAAGATGGTGAGGATTTCAGCGACGGATGAAGTTAGGAAAAGTAGAGGATGGGTGTTTAGTGAAGGTAAAATAATAATTGTGCTCCTGTTTGTAGTGGGACTTATGTTTAATTTTAGGGGTGGATGATGTACAGTCGGAATGTGATCTAGACAGTTTTGAAGAGTGGGATCTGGAAATCTCCAATAATTCGAGTGAAGAGTCAGAGGAGGCTATTAATAAAATTTTAGAAACAATTACTGATACACAAAGCATATAAGAAACAGTATCATTTCAGTATTCTTCCTAGCAAATATGAATCTGTTATGTTTATTATAGACATTGGTTATGGTTACAAATTTTGTACTTTATCATAATAAAAATAAATAAATGTTTGCATATTATTTTATTTCAAGATTTTGTGTATAACAGCCAAATAGTTTAATTTCTCTAAAATTTTCATAAAATTACAACTCAAACATATAAATATGTCAATTGTACATAAAGAAAAATATTCTTAACAAGAAGTAGACAGCAATTCTTACTTTTTCCTAACAGTACACAGTTTTGAGCTAATTAATCACTGTTTCTCCTATTGTTTGTAGGTAGAAGTAAAATATTAAGAATGAAAACATATGATGTAAAAGAATCTCGAAAGGAAATATCACTGGGTTCGCTTATGCTAAAGTTAAACAATAGATTTTGTCATGAGACTATAAATAAGGACAGAAAATGTAAGCTGATACCTCATAAATCCCTTATTAATTTACATAACTGTCTATCCTCACCAGGAATTAATTATACGGACGAAATAAATTTCACTTTATTCTGGCGTTACTAATTGACTTAAATGTTTCCTTTTTGTTTTTATTTTAAAACTGTCAATTTTTTTACAATCGCCAGGAACAAAATTAGTATGACGCATAAAAAAGGACTAGAACGAATTTGTTAACCCTGGCAATGACAGAGAAAACAAAGAGAGAGAATAAAAGTTCATGAACTGGCAGTGGACGATATTAAAAAATGGACACTAACTCCGCCTAATAACTACTTAATTCCCTACTTAATTGAATGTAGAGGTGCACTATCTCCTAAGATTTTTTGATTCAGTTAGATTTACGCTATAAAGCTGTCGATAAATACAAATGTAATCAATAAAACTGATTTATAAACATTTAAAACTTGTAAGGAGAAAGATAAATTACATCTGGAAACTTAATGTTAACAAAGTTCTTTACAATAATAGCTCCTCTAAAAATTCAGCAATAATAAAATATTTGTGCCAATTAACATACAGTAACTCAAATGCGATTTTTGACCTTAATTAAATTACCGAAAATATTTACTAACGTTTCTTAACATCCTAATATTCGTAAAGTACCATTTCTATTTGGGACAATGTAAATTTAATTCCTTATCATATGTATAGAGTGCTTCTTTAAACTCTCCTATAATTTTCTCTGAAGAAAATGTTTCTCTGTGTAAAATTAGTTGAAGTGTTTTCGAGTCTTCTTATTATTAACATTATTGACTAGAAAAATATTTTCGACTCCCATCAAATAAAATAATTGCTTCAAATATGAATTATGGCAACATTTTTCTAACCCTTCACGAGAAAATTATAACAAAGTTCTCTTTTCTTTCACTTCCTATTAAAATCACTTGCTTTTACACCATACAGTACCATTCACCTCTTATATAATAACTTTAAAGCTAAATAACAATAGTAAAAAATAGTTAAGGACTGAGAGAGTATAATACAATGGAAATCACAATTTTATAATAGATATTTTAAATTCAACGAGAAGTACCGCTACTGTTTATTAGATTTTTTCCTTAAATGCTATAAAAACTTAATTGAAGTTTACGTTTGGAACTGCTTTCAGTATGGAATTGAGTCATTCGCCCGTGTCCAGCCACTTGCTTTCTTCTATGATGCGTTCGAAACAGTCCATGAGATACAAGTACTAAAAACGGCAAGTTAGTACGAACCTAGCAAAATTAAATAACCGTACAAGTACTTACGTAAGGAGTGAATATTTTCAGCCATTTTGGTGCTTTATCCGGTCTGCTGTATTTCAAGCAAAAAGCCATACCTATAAAATAATTGATAAATATAATACCAATATTACCATCACCAATTTCAAATTGATGGCAAAAGAAATTGAAATGGTAAATGTGATTTCAGGTTAAACCATTAAGTATGTACAATTGTACAGTCAACCCCGCTTTTAATTGACCCGGATATAATAGACCACCTTGACTAGATTGTCATCTATCTATACTATCAGGTTATTCTTTAACACCCCTCATATAATTGACCTCCGCTATAATTGACTATTTTGAGAGGGCTGAATTGAAGCACTGTTATCACATCATTTTCAAAACAACTTTGTAAAATACCACTTGCTGCTACATCACAAGAGTAGCAAAACCTTCTATTGAAAAATTACGAATTTTATTACTATTGCTAATAAATTTGCCAGTTTTTAGAAAATATACAAAGTTTCAATGACTTAAAGAAACATTGTTAGCAGATATAAGAGCAAAAATGTGAATTAAGTTGTTAAGGCGTGTTGACGCAAATGTCAACATTATTTAAGGGAATCTTAGGTTAGGAAATGTAATTTATTGTAAACTAATTTAGAGAACTTTTCACCCAAATCAATCAACTTACTAAACACGCCTTGTTTTACAAAGTGAAGAATAACACTGACCCAACATAATAAGGTCAATATTGTACAACTAAAGTAAAGATTGTTGATGTCAGCATAACAATATAATCATTGAAACCTGATTGCAAACCGGCTTCCGCAAAGTCAGTGAAACAAGTCTAAAGACATAGGAAGATAACATTAAACAAAAATGACTAAGTTATCAGGTAACATTAAACAAAAAGTAATGTACTATTGATGTCATCTAAAATGAATTTGTATAAAAGCTCCAGCAATTATGGCACTAAATTAGTATACCTAGTATGCTCATTAAACGAAGGTGTATAGTTTGGTCTTGATCAAGTCCCCTCTGATCTTAAACGGATTTCTGAGACTGCATTTTGGGAGACCCTTACTTCATCTTAACTACAAGCTCTCATGATACGCCCTGAGAGTTTACACTGGAGATTATGTCTCCAACTTACAAGAAACTAGGATCTGTATGTTACGCTCTCAGATCCACACCAGAGATTACTACACGCCGTCTCCAAGCTACAAGAACTTCAACAAGGATCTGCATGATACACCCTCAGATCCACGCCGGAGATTACATCTCCGTACACCAGTCTCCATTCTACAAGTAACACACCTAAGATCTGCACAATACGTCCTCAAATCTTACATAGTCCACTTACATACAGCGCGTACGATATCTGATGAGCTAGAATTCCAAGAACTTACTAAGCCAATAAACCCCTTCTTATCGGAACTACTATAACAATATACCGCGACAAAGGCGTGCCTTAAAAATTTCGACATTATTGTCAATGTCGAATGCACGTAAAAGCTAATATGGTAAGTGCTACGACCGCGCCGTCAATGACTTTCAAACGCTGCTGATACTCCCGCGATTGTCGGATACCGACAAAGGTAGCTACACGTTTTCTTGGAATTTTACCTCATCACAGTTTGGACAAATAGTACAGACCACTGTACACCTTCGTTCAAGGCATGTTATGAAAACTTTTTTGGAACATTTGTGCAAATAACTACAAAATCTGTATCTCTGCACAAACTCGTAGCATTCGTTTTAGCTGCCGCTCACCTTCCTCATCGATCTCCCACTGCCTGACGGTGTCCCACCTGAGCGAGACCATCTGACTCTCGGGCGTGCCGTCCTCCCTGCACGCGTGCAGCTTGATGCCGTCCGCGCCGACCGACACGACGACGTGACCGTCCTTCCTCGAGTCGCACGCGCAATGCGGGAAGACGACCTCGCCGTACCCGGGCAGCTCCCTCGCCAGCTTCAGGTATTCCGTCGCCCGAGTCTGGTCCTGGAGCGCCTTCAGCTGGTAGAGGCGCTCGCCGGCGTGGATGCAGCCGCGGTTCACCTCGTCCACAGTCTGAAAGCAGAGAGACAATGATGTTGTTATGGTGACCATACAGTCGGAATTCAATAATTGAATTATGCCAATTATTATAAGGGAGATTCCACTTAAAGACCTTAAAGTATATGTGAAAGGAGGATTTTGGCAGCTTCCAAGTATTTTTAAAAAAATAAACTTTTTAGATATCGCACTTTAAAAAAAAATGTCTTTTTCGAATTTCTCGCTCGGGGGAGCATCCAATCCTAATTCTGAGGCCGGATATGGATTCCTGGAAAGAATTTACATTGACCCACTATTTTCAGAATTTTTCTAAACTCAAATTCTCGCATCGGCAGTCTAAAAACGAAAATTTGTCATGGCCTTTAAAAAAATTAACAAAACACAAAATAGGTCACAAGTCCAAAATGGCGCAAAATTAGGGGCTGAAAATGTAGGATCGGACGTATTTTTATATCCTAAAGACGACTAGATACTTCCGGTAGCAATTTAAAAACCACCCCATTCACTCCCTGATCAGTTGACATGGAATCTCCCATACAGTACAGACATATATAAGAATACTTATTCACTAGTGGTATGCTACTATAATTAATTACAACACATTTACAAGCTTTTAACAAACAAAGAACCCACGAGAAGACTAAAATGGTGGTCACTTGATGTGCAGAAAGAAGTGCAAAAGCTAATCCTCTTCACAATGACTATAAACGTAATAATGTTATCTTTCACAACATTCATATGCTTTAAAACTATCGTTACTCAATTAATGTTTTTCATATTACAAGGTACATTGTATTAGAACTTTATTCTATTAGGTATTAGAACATTGAAAACTACTGATTGGGAATAATTTTAGAATGTGGATTGTTCAAGTGGTAGCAGCATTTCTTCAGTGATGATTCGTTTGTCAATAGATACAATTACAAAGTGACGTTCGGTGGAATACCGAATATGGGACACTGGCATTCACGAAACATCTATTTCGCGAATATAACTCTCCAACATTATTTGCGAGTAGATCTCCACCTGTATTGTAATAGACAAATTGCTTATCAAACTCTTAACTTGTACAGCAATTGCTTTCGGACCAGACTTTATCCATTCTATAACTCTCCATTCTAATAACTCTACAACTACAGATTTCAGGAAGGATTGAGAATAACCTACGATTCCACTACAGAAGTAAAATCGACACCCAAAAGAACAGACAGTTGGTAAAATATCAACACTCATCGGCTCTGAGCATGTCTAAAGATATTAATTACATGCTTTATTGCTTTGCTTTTTTTGACTAGGGTTAGATATCGTCTCACCTGCCAAAATATAAACGATGTGGACTGAGCATCATTCATCAGGGTCAGTTCCTTGCTGATGGAGAACAGCCATTTCCTTATGCTTAAGCATGTACTTGTTGCCGTGCTATAGTTCTGTATATACAAATTGTGTGGGTACTCGTTCGGTTGGAGCTTTCTCTCTTTAAGCAAACAGAAAAACGTCCATTTCATATAGTTTGTTCATATCAATCAATAAATTAATTGAAACGTCATTAATAAACAATTAATTGCAATAATCTGATTTAAGTTAAATATCATTAAGAAAAAGTAACCATTACTTACCGAAATTATATTCAACTATTTCAAATAAATAAAAATAATTAGAAACTTTCTTATTCATTCCTATTTTCTTAACAACTGCTTCGTAAACTTCATCTGCGTTCGCGCTTTTTTTTAATGATACAGTCACTACATCTCTATCAGGTAATAATACCTACAAAACAAAACGAATATCACCGATCGCTATGAATCTCATCGATTCACTTACTTTTAAGTCGACAGGACTAGTGTTATTCTCATCGTCCTGATCTGTAAGGAACTCTTGCATTATGTCAGACTCTGCTATTACCCTAACGGCACACACGCGCTCTAAATATTGCTCCAGGCCCCTTCGACGGGCGTCCAATTGCTGCTCGCTCATCGTGAACGGCCACTTGCCCGGCAGTTTCGGGAAAGTGAAACCTAAAACGGAAATTTTACTCAAGAAGAGATACTGAAAGTGAGTACAATTCACTTATATTACTTATAACAGGGTCATGATTAAGAGGTCTTTCACTTAGAATATTTGAAGTTTATGGCAGATTTAACGGTATTAAATGTAAAACAAAATGAAATCGCGATATAAAAATATTCACCACATCTGTAATTTTTCAATATATATGTTTTTGTATTGCAATTTGCTGTAAAATAAAGGTTACTTTAATGCCAAAAAGATCCACCTATTTTTAGAGTTGTTTATTTTAAACACTCATTATTCTATTTATTTATCTGTAACTAGTATCTAAAATAATCTGGTAATGTAATTATTATATAATTCTTTACAAAAACTAAGGAACTGCTCCACTAGAGATACCAAAAATAACTCTATTATAACAAAACCGCAATACAAAAGATAGTGATAAGAATTACCAACTGTAAACAATTTAAAAATAGTTTCCATGAGCAATAAAAGTTAATGGACCATTAAACAAAGGTGATTTTGAGGTATTTTACACAAACCATCTTTTATTAGGAATTGGTAAAATAGTTTCACAACCTACACAAGGAAATTAAATATTTTATTTCTTAAAACGCAGCTCATCTAAAAACAAATTCAGAAAATTCAACCTTAGTGTGGCTTTATGTGATGGATGACATTGACTTAATTTGCAAATCGACATTAACTCAAGTTAATCAAACGGATATGACTTAAACCAGAAACTCCCGCTAATTTACCTATCAAGACTACAAATAAAACCACCCTCTTCGATCTTCCCATCCTCGACTCACCCATGAATTCCTTCTTAAGATCATTATGTAACTTAGCGAACTCCCGGTACCTCCTCGAACATAAATGCCTTCCTGCCATGTAAATATTGAACGCAACATAACGTTCGCCACCTCTCTCGTTATGGTGGTAATCGGGGATACTGATCGGTAAGGAACGTTTTTCGCTGTAATCGTAATACACTTGGTTGTCATCGGTCGGCTCTAAGCGCTCTGCCTCCTACAAAAGAATCATGCCATATTATTACAAGACAGTTTAGTTGTGTGATTGACAGTAAATGAAGTGTGAGCTTTACAATCCCAATGAAATTTTTATGACAACAGATTTATTTAAACATCAACTAAAACTAGTTTTTTGTGTAACTTATAAATGAGATGTTTAGGGAAACTTTAGACACTTTTTGTACTGAATACATTCTGTTAAGTTGTATGAATAACTCGTGACTGAAACAAGTTTTGTGTGGACGACATACCTAAGTATTAAGAAGAAACAATAGCACAGAACGTATTCTTACATAGGCATTTTATTTCTGCTGGTTATGCTTTTGAAATTGCCATGGAATTACTATTTTGCAAATTTGGTAACACCCCATAGACATACTGGCAATTTAGTTACTTTACCTGCTGAGTTACCGAGATTACTGTAAGGGTTAGAACATCTCCACCGGACTTGATGAGATCGACGACTTGCTTATGAGTGGCTCCCTCCACGGGCACGCCATTACTAAAACATATTAAATACAATACAATTAGTGCAGATGTTTAAAGAAGTTGTCTTTTTGCCACAATAATTACATAATTTCAAAGAATTTGAATACTTCACTTGGAGATGGAAGATTTTACATGTCGTTACATAATTAATAACTTGGTTTTACAATAAACTAAAACGGTAATTGAAACCTAACTTCTGGCCTGCATTAATTTAAATCTGTACACCCTTTATTAAAAGTGAAAAGTGTGCAGCAAGTACAAAATTATATATCCCTGGCGACAAAATTTCATAATAAATGTGATGGTATAAATGGTACAATTAAAGACTTTGCTCTTAGACAGAGTAGATAAATAAAGACAGAAGTATTATATTTATTTTATACATTTTTCAATAAACATGTTAACAATATCATTCTTGGAAGATGATTTGTACTTTATATTCTACCTATTCACTGTTATTCGTTATGTTCGATGTATGTGTTGTATGTAATAACTTTACCTTGTCAATGCTTATAAATATTGTGTACAGATTAATAAATGTGATTTTTGTAAGAAATGTTATAAACCATTCATGAGTGACTTCTTTATTGTGTCCTATACAATACAATAACCAATTTATTCTGGCCTAAAACTTCTTTAGAATTTTAGCAAATTAAGACTTAGGTCTTAAGTCTTAAGTAGGAGAGCGGCCATTTTGGCCTAAGCCCCGGACTGCTGAAACCCACGCTACGCCACTGATCCTAGGACAATCCTGGTGTCAATGTTAATAATGCGGATTCAGAATATGGGTACCCATTAAACTAGTGATAAATATGCACATCTATTGGGAAGCTCCAAATTTTTACTTAGTGATAGTACCGTTGGTGTTGGTTACATTCTTTTTTTGGTTAATAAAACACAACAACAGGCAAAAAAACAACACTGAAAAAATAAGTCATTTTGGATGAGTTGAAATTGATCCTATTGATTCTATTTATTGACAGCTTTTAAATTCACGCAACAATTACCCCGTCAATGGGCACTCATTTAATGAGATTTGTTAAGCTCAGCACGAATGAAATGTTATCTAATTAATTCGAGAATGTAACAAAAGTACTGTCCTTGAATGGTGTCTAGGTAATATAATCACCAAATTGGTTAATTCCACTTATATAACTAGTTTTCGAAAAATGCGATCATTAAAACACACAGTGCAATTAAGTGGAAAACTGATAAACGCTGTCAAGTTCAAACCTTAGCTATTATGAAATACAATTTCGGGCAATTCAAGTGGCCGTAATTATCTGAGGTACACCTCCTCTCAAGTAAACACGTTCTATTTTTATCCAGTTTAAATGAACTGTAAAAATTTTATTCACTATTAAACCTAATGCAAGTCAACAACATTCCGTTTTTATCGGACCGTAATACGTGAATAGCCGGATCGATTTTAATTAAAATCGCGCGAGAGGGACCAGAAGGATATTGGATTTCGAATATTTTTACCTTGATTGCGTTCGCCTGCAAGTCTCGAGGAAATAACCGGCGTACATGTTATAACCGAGCATTTTGTTAAACGTTAATTAACAATTACAGTAACTCACAATGCACGGTACTGAGTGGTACTGAGACACGGACAAGACTAGTCCGCAAAAAGTGAAGAATGGTATTTTGGCCTGAAACCGAGCCCGAGTTTTTGTGAAAGTAGTTTCAGATAACGCACAGTATGTTCGTAATTATTAACGAATTACTTAAATTACTTTAACCAAAAGTTGATTTTCGGAAGGCGAGTGCATTCCCAAAAATATTTTCGTAGTGTTTGTTTTTTCGGCTTCGACGTCATCCGTAATTTTCTTTTAACGTCAATCCACGATTTATTTGGATGGGCTCGAAATTTTTAAGTAAATAAATATGCACTTGTTTGATCTTGACCTGAAATCGACCTTTGGAGGAATGAGAAAAAGTGAAATCGGGCTAATTCGATAACGTTTCCAATTTACGACAAATTAAGTTCAAACAGTCTCAGTTTAAGAGTTGCACTGATCAAAAGTTCCCAATGAAAGTTAAACTAACATCTGCAGGTGTGTGATGGATAGATAATATACCTGGAAGACAGAATACTAGGGTCATATTTTAAAGAGTCCTTCCTTTGACTAGAAGAGACTTTGGGAGATAGTGGAAGGCCATATGACAGTGAGTAACCAGGTGTAGAGCCTGTGAAAATAGTAGTAACATGAAAACGTTGGTGATATAACTATAAATTCGTAAGCACTAAATTGATTTTGTTTTTCTTGTCGTTTTATTGAACACTATAGCACTTGTTTTGTTGCTGGATAAGTTTTCATAGAACCGAGTGATTATGCTGCTGAATATTCCAAATATAAGCATTAAAGACATACACTAACAAGTGACAGATGTAGTATTAATAATAAAAGAGAACAGATTCCTCCTTGTCTGCTATGAAGACGTTTATGCAAGGTGGCAGATCAGTAGTTCAAGGAACAGACATTTCATTACTTCAGATCTCCCCTAGGCCGCCAGTTATCTACAATGTACTAGTGTGAAAGTTCCTAAGTGTAAAAGAATCAGGATTATCAAAACTTATCACACATTGGCCCAAATATAAAATCTAGACCTAGACTATACCATAAAGAAAGTATGAAAGTATCATGACTAAATTATGATGTATTAGTAGGAGTCATTAAAATCATAGGTTTAGACAATACGTAACGAATCAAACAGCATTTATGTAGCAAAATAAACAGAACTTAAAAATTCCTTAATGTGGACATTGCTAGAGTAGGTGTCTACTTTAGAGAAGTTTCCTTCTAATTTAGTAGGACATTACAAGTTTTAAAAGGTGTTTAGTGTAGAATGGAAAAAAGTTCCGTTATTTCTCTATGTTGTTGTCTTATCATAAGCCGAAGGTAAATTTTGAAAAAAAAAACCTCTTCAGCATTCGGGATCATTAAAATCATAGTTTTAGACAGTAGGTAACAAATCAAACAGAATTTATGTAGTAAAATGAACTAAACTTAAATATTTCTTAATGTGCACATTGCTAGCGTAGACGTCTACTTTAGAGTAGTTTCGTTCTAGTTTAGTTGAACGTTACGAGTTTTAAAAGTTGTTTAGTGCATGTAACTGCATTAAAAGCTTGTTGCATGAATAACTTGAATGAAAAAAATCTATCATTTTCAGTCAATTCCGTTATTTCTTTATGGTGTCTTTTTATCAGCCGAGTGTAAATTTTGAAAAAGCTCTTCTGCATTCGGAACCATTAAAATCGTAGTTTTAGACAATACGTAACGAATCAAACAGCATTAATGTAGCAAAATAAACAGAACTTAAAAATTCCTTAATGTGGACATTGCTAGAGTAGGTGTCTACTTTAGAGAAGTTTCGTTCTAATTTAGTGGGACGTTACAAGGTTTAGGTAAAAGGTGTTTAGTGGGTGTAACATGTAACTGCATTAAAAGCTTGTTGCATGAATAACTTGAATGAAAACAAATCTATCATTTTCAGTCAATTCCGTAATTTCTCTACGTTGATGTCTTATCAGCCGAGGGTAAATTTTGAAAAAGCTATTCAGCATTCGGAACCATTAAAATCATAGTTTTAGACAGTATGTAACGAATCAAACAGCATTTATGTAGCAAAATGATTTAAACTGAAATATTTCTTAATGTGGACTTTGCTAGAGTTGGTGTCCACTTCAAGTTTTAATATGTTTAGTGCATGTAACTGCATTAAAAGCTTGTTGCATGAATAACTTGAATGGAAAAAAAATCTATCAATAACATCTTGAGAAACTTGATGGCCTTCTGGTAAGAAGGAATGCGACAAGTGCATTGAACATAAAACGAGGAGCAAGGAAAGATCCGCACCGGAGCCTTTGGGGGATGAGAGGAAAAGAAAAAAATCAATAACAAACTTATTAATAACCTTCGGGGGATGAACCGAAGGGGTGGTGCGTGTGTACTAAGGACGCGAGGTGAACGTGCCACTTACACCGCGAGTATCCTGTCGCCCTTTCGGATGCCGGCTTGCTCCGCTGCGCCCCTGTCGAGGACCGCGCTGACGTGCTGCAGGGGGGCGTACAGTTCCCCGTTGATGCTCCTCAGTTGGCCCCCTTCGCTCACCTGGCCGCGCACGTTGAACCCGAAACCGGTCTCAGTCTTGTTTATGGTCACGACGCGCGGACCGTTCGACACCTTCATCGCGTTGTCGATTGTGCGGACGCCCGTCGGATTCCGCACCACCGCATCACCATCGGCCATCTTTCACTGACATTTGACGGCTTATTGACGTTTCGGCCTACGGGCGGCGGGTTTTTGACGGCGCATCGTTGCCAGACCCGCGACGAATGCAGAGGAACAAGGAAAGATAACCACTGGCTTTTTAAAAAATGTCATAATGATAATGATGAAGTTAGGCGAGAGTTGCGAGCAGTGTCGTTAGATTTACAAGCGAGTGGTGCATGCGCAGTAGCGGACGAGTGACGGCCGCCTTCGATTGGTCGGATCGCGGTATAAATCCGAAAAGTTTAGGTTCGCGCCATCGTTTTTGCCAATCAAGAACCGGCCCCCTCTCTACAACCACTGCGCATGCACAACTTGCGTGCAAATCGAGCAACTGTGGTTGCGAGATTTACACGGAAGTGCCATGCGCATCTCGCAATTTTGTTGGTTCGGTTATTTCCGCGTTTGGTGGGACTTTTCTACCCACATCCTTTTTTGTTATGAAATGTTATAATCCCTGGAACAATTCACCTGAACAGAATTACATTTGATTCATTTCGATATCTAAGTATATATGATACACTAGAAACGATAGAATAAGCTTCAAAACAAATAATGGTAAAACAGCATGTAAAACAGAATATACCCTCTCTATTATTACAAAACGGGAAAGAAGTCATAATGGGTTCTGTTGGGGTTTGTCTCCCAACGTTGTGTTGCCTACCTTTCGGCGACCTCAGTTAGGAGGTGAGCCGAAGGTAGCATGTTCATCAATAGATGGCGCGAAGGGTGTAAGTGTTGGAAGGTTGAAAAAAAAAAAAAAAAAAAAAAAAAAAAACGCTCATGCGCAGTAGTAAGTTGGCAGTTAGTAGTTGGTGTGCAAGAATCGAGTCGAAGAACGTAACGTAAAAACGCAGCTCAATTAAGAGGAAAATACCTCTCTCGCTCTCTCTTTTCTCTCTCTTAATCTATCTCTCGCACACATACTCTCTCTCTCTCTCTCAAGTTCAGTGGAAGAAGTGAAGAAGACAATAAACAGTGAAGGTTGAAGAAGTGTTTCATTGACGTTCCAGGGGAGACCCTGAAGCGGTGTACGAGGTGAAGGGGCTTAATTCAAGTAACAATACAGTCCACTAATAACATCAACAGATTGAGTCCCCGGCCCTCTTACATTTGGTCCAATTCGAGCCGGATACAGCCAGGACAAGTGATCGAGTCACGTACGCCGGAAGGGACGCATACCGCGCTCATCTCCCTCTCTCTCATCTCTCTCACTCATCGCTCTCCGGAAGTCAGCGCAGGCGAAACATTCCAAGGCTCTCAAACGCAACCTGGTAAGGAGGCTAAATTGAAATTCACGGACGCACGAGTCGCACGACCGAGCGGAGGACTGAGGAGGCTAGCTGTCGGACACGGAACGAGGGGAAGGTGCAGGGCGCCAACGATTTCAAGGCATCGTGACGGGTGACGGTGACAGACAGGACTGCAAGCGGGAAGACAACAGTCAACAAGGAACAAGATAAGTGGTTGCGGTTCTCTGTGAGTAAAGTGGGTTTATTCGTTTATTGAAAACGGTTATTTTCGGTAGTAAACCTCGTACTCTGTAATCATGGAAGAATTTGAAAAATTAAAAAAGTCTCGTACCACTACGAAAAGTGGAATTACTCGAATCTCCAATTGGGTGTCTGTAAATAAGGAAAATCAAGATATTTTGGGTTTACAAAATAGAGAACAACCTCTTCGAGATTATTTTGCTAAGTATAGTGAAATTCAAGATGAAATTGAAGTCATGATAGCAGAAGGGATAGGAGAAGATAGTGAAGTTAGAACTGTCATTGAAAACACTTATTATCAAACACTCGGAGATATTCAATCATGTATTAATAAAATAAACTCTTGTATAGATAAAGAAAGTAGTTCAAGCGGGGGTAACAAAGTTGACAGTGTAAATGCTGAAGTTTCAACAAGTCCGAGTGGTGTTAAGTTACCAGAAATAAATATTCCCAAATTCTCGGGTAATGTTGCTGAATGGCAAACGTTTTATGAATTATTTAATTCACTTATAATAGAAAACTCTAAATTGCATTCGTTACAGGTAGTCGATTCATTAAAAGTAACCAATGATAACTTCTCCACAGCACTAGACTTGTTGAAAACAAGGTATGAAAATAAAAACAAAGTTGTTAATTCTTACTTTAAAAAATTGTTAAATGTATCTGCGATTACAAAATGTAATCCAGTGAACTTAAGAGAGTTCGTGACGACTTGTAAACAAGGTCTAGAATCCCTGAAGAATTTGAATCTCGACTCACAAATTTTATTTGACTCTTTGATAATTTTTCTCTTGCAACAAAAGTTAGATTTTGGATCGCGGAAACTATTCGAAGAAGACCGTGATCTGTCTAACCTCCCAACACTTACAGAATTCCTCGCATTTTTAGAGAATAGATGTGTGATTCTAGAAAATCTCTCAAACTTTGATCAATACTCAGATAAAAGGCAAAGTAAAGTATCACTTCACGCTAATAATGCTAACGCGAAACATTTAACGGCTGTTTGTATTTTTTGCAAGGACAACAATCACAAAATTTACTCTTGTAAAGATTTCATTGCAATATCGCCAGCAGATAGATTCAAATTCATTCGTTCTAAAGAAATGTGTACTAATTGTTTGGGAAGCAGACATTCAGTATCACGTTGCGGTTCAACTCGAACCTGTACACATTGCTCAAAATCTCATCACACTCTATTGCATCAAGAAACGGCTTCGTCTGAAACTATGAGTAATAGTTCAGATAGACAGGGCCACTCTCACATATATTCAAATCCAAATGCGTCTCAATCCTCACGAAATGCTCGGGAGAGTGTAAATAGCTCATCGAGTGTCCAACGCTCTGGATTTAACTCGGAAAGACCACCCTCGTCCCATGTTAATGTATCTAGTACTTGTACGTTTACAAGGGAAAACTCATATGTTCTCTTGGCAACAGTTCAAGCAACCTTGTATAATAGACTAGGTCAGCCAGTTCAGGTGAGGCTTCTCATGGATAACGGAAGTCAAAACTCCTTTATTACTCGTAGATTAGTTAATGAACTCGGTTATGTTCCATATACAAAGTCTCTGAATATATCAGGCATCTCTCAAAATGACATTTTGTCAAATCAAATGGTAGATGTATTTCTATACTCAAACTATCAACAGGACATGAAATTCTTAGTTTCCTGTGCAATACTGGAAAACATCACCAAACCTCTTCCTCAGTTTCCAATTGACTCTCGTGTACTTGACATCCCTTGGTCAGTGCAGTTCTCTCTAGCCGATCCAAACTTCGCGATTCCCGGTGAAATAGACATGTTAATTGGAGCAGATGTTTATTATGATTTGTTAATTCCCCGATTAATCAAATTAGGTAGAGGGCTTCCCACTCTGCTTAACACCCATTTGGGATGGATAATCTCAGGTGTAATATCTCACACACGCTCGGGCACTGATAATGCATCCTTCTCTCATCTCTCTCTTGTTAATAATGTAGATCCTCTAGATTCATTGTTGACTAAGTTTTGGACAATGGAGGAACTCTCCGAGAAAAGCGTAGTATGCCCGTCGGATGAGTTGTCAGAACAAATCTTTACCTCAACTACCAAAATACTCCCAGATGGCAGATATCAAGTGGATGTGCCATTAAAAACTCAGTTAGAACACCGGAAGTTAGGTGACTCTCTGTCAATCGCAAGAAAGCGGTTTTTATCTCTCGAAAAACGGTTCGAACGTGATCCTAAATTATTTGATGATTATAAAAAATTCATTGACGAATATGTCAACCTCGGACATGGCAAATATGTCCCCCTCTCTCCTCTAAACTTCAAGTGTGAAAATAAGTATTTCATTCCTCATTTATGCGTCGTTCGCGAATCAAGCTCCACAACGAAGTTGAGAGTTGTGTTTGATGCGTCATGCCAAACATCTTCTGGATACTCTCTGAACGATGTTACTCTTAAAGGTTTTCAAGTGCAGCCCGACTTATATGATATTCTTATTAGATTCCGGACGTTTAAATATGTTCTAACTGCGGACATTGAGAAAATGTACCGGCAGATAAAGGTTAACCCCAAGCACACATTCTTACAAAATATTTTGTGGCGTGATAACCCTTCAGACCCTCTAAAGTGTATTGAATTACAAACAGTGACTTATGGCACGAATTTCGCCCCTTACGTAGCTACTAGGGTATTGAATGATATTGCTGATCGAAATCAACAATCTTCTCTTGCTTATACTGCCCTCAAAACTCAAACTTACGTCGACGATTTGTTGTGTGGAGTGAATACGTTGGAAGAACTGGAACAACTTTTAACGGAATTACAAACCGTTCTTAACAACTCAGGATTTCGCATACACAAAGTGTGTTCAAACTCAGAAGGGTTTGATACAAAAATGTCCTGCTCACATATACTAGAATATAATATCAATTTAGAAGAATCACCCGGTAAGATTCTTGGAATCAAATGGAGCCCTCACTCTGATAATTTTCGAATTTCTTCTCCAACTCACTTAGATGTGAACCTCGTCACAAAGAGGAATATTCTCTCGATATTAGCTCAGTGTTTCGATCCTCTTGGGTTAGTATCCCCAGTCATTCTAAAGGGTAAGGTTCTAATGCAGAAACTCTGGCTTTTGAAAGTGGATTGGGATACTGAAATCATTAGTGAAGAACTCCTCCTCGAATGGAAAGAGTTTCAGGACACTCTCTCCCTTCTAAATGACTTAACGATTCCCCGATTTTTATTCCTCAACAAGAGGATGGTACAATTGGAAATACATGGATTCTCAGATGCCAGTCAAAGAGCCTATTCTGCTTGTGTTTATACTCGTGCTATATACAGCGACAACACTATCTCGTGTTCCCTATTGACATCTAAGTCTAGGGTAGCACCCTTAAAGGCAGTCTCGTTGCCACGATTGGAGTTGTGTGGAATGCTATTACTCTCGAATCTTCTGCAATCAGTCCAATTAATTGTAAAAGATTGTCTAAAAGTGGACTCAATAGTTCTATGGGCTGACTCTCAGGTAGCTTTAGCGTGGTGTAAAGGTCATGCAAGTAGGTGGACGCCGTTCGTCGCTAACCGAGTCTCTCAAATTCAACAGCTTACTGTCAATTGTAAGTGGTGTTATGTCAAGTCCGCAAATAATCCTGCCAACATTGCGTCACGGGGAAAATTCTCTCAAGACTATTGATTCAAGTGTTTGGTTTTCAGGTCCGAAGTTCCTATATGACCATGCGATGGCAATTGAAAAGTTCTCAACCCCTCCTCCATTATGGACTCTTCCTGAAGAAAGGAAAGCTTCATGCTTGACAGTAGTGACTAATGGCATAGACACATTTTGGTACCTAATGTTCTCAAGATTTTCAAATTTTTTAAAACTACAACGTTCAATGGCATATATTCTCCGGTTTATTCGTAATTGCAGAAATCAAAACGAACGAGCAGTGGATCAGTTGTTAACAGTAGAAGAAATTGGCGCTAGTCTCACTTCCTTCCCGGAAAAGGAAGTAGCTCATCTAAATGAAAATCGGGTGTCTAGATGGCAACGATGCTCACAAATCCAGCAAAAATTCTGGAAACGTTGGTCTTTAGACTATTTAAATCGTCTACAAAATAGGCCTAAATGGTTTCGAACGCGCACTAACCTGGAAGAGAACCAGATGGTTTTAATAAAGGACGAAAATTCCCCTCCCCTCAAATGGTCTCTCGGAAGAATTGTAAGGACAATTCTAAGTCAAGATGGTCGAGTACGAGTAGTCCAAGTAAGGACAGTCGATGGATGCTATACATATCCTATAACTCGGATATGTCCATTACCTCTTTCAAATGACTAGTTGCCTCACTCTCAATAAAATTATCTCATTTTCATTAGATGAATTTAGTATACTCTCTCTTTTACTCTTATCCTTTTTAGTATCTCTTACTCTTTATGCAGCTAACAAGCTTTATCGCGGGGGGGAGAATGTTGGGGTTTGTCTCCCAACGTTGTGTTGCCTACCTTTCGGCGACCTCAGTTAGGAGGTGAGCCGAAGGTAGCATGTTCATCAATAGATGGCGCGAAGGGTGTAAGTGTTGGAAGGTTGAAAAAAAAAAAAAAAAAAAAAAAAAAAAAAAAAAAACGCTCATGCGCAGTAGTAAGTTGGCAGTTAGTAGTTGGTGTGCAAGAATCGAGTCGAAGAACGTAACGTAAAAACGCAGCTCAATTAAGAGGAAAATACCTCTCTCGCTCTCTCTTTTCTCTCTCTTAATCTATCTCTCGCACACATACTCTCTCTCTCTCTCTCTCAAGTTCAGTGGAAGAAGTGAAGATTGTGAAGAAGACAATAAACAGTGAAGGTTGAAGAAGTGTTTCATTGACGTTCCAGGGGAGACCCTGAAGCGGTGTACGAGGTGAAGGGGCTTAATTCAAGTAACAATACAGTCCACTAATAACATCAACAGATTGAGTCCCCGGCCCTCTTACAGGTTCCTTAAAATTAAAAACTTTGAACTGATTCATCCAAGGAAATGAATTGTTTTCTGCTAATAACCCCCACAATCCAACAACCTTCAGATCTCCAAATAATTTCTGAGGAGAGCAGCGATTTTAAAACTAGAAGTATTCCAGCTTGAATGTAAATATTGTTTTCAGATCCTCCACAGCAACACTTCTGGCTTTATCCAAAAGTTCTTTTTGTCGCCTCATTAAGGAAATAACAATAGATTGAAATTTACATCATTTTATTATATGCGATTTAAAAAAAAATGTAACAGCAAAGTCATGGCGACCCAAGGACGTAAAGTTAAAATGAAATATACTTTCGTGAAGTTTGTGAAATTTGCGGTGCCAAACTATAAATTTTCATTTATTCCATGTGATGGCGTCAAAATAAAAAAAATGTTAATCAACGAAATTCCAGCCTTTAAACTCCACATATATTTCAGTTCAACTCATGATATTGTGCTAGATTACATATTGAAAAAAAAGTGACTAGAACTGAATATAATTGACTTTGGTCTTGTGAAACAAGGATGGGAAACAAGAATGAAGTCGATAATGTTAGCGTAAACGTTAAAATGAGTAAAGGGAAATACACGTCTTGATAAAATTTTCGTTTAGTGTAAATTGAACTCTTCAATCATAGCATGCCTTCGATATTTTTGAAGGGTGAAATTAAGTCAAGCAGTGTACTTCTAAAGATGTTGCAAGACTTGTTCTAACTAATACAAATCTTTAAAGCAACCTAGTATTGGATACATAGTCTAAAGTTAATATATTAGTCTCTACGATAAATTTTTCAATAAATATAAAATTAAAAAAAGACTCATGAGAAATGGCACAAAACTCATTCAAGAACAAAAAGAACAAACACTTCGACGTTTCTTTTTTTCTTACAAAAGTGTTGGTAATTGACGTATAAAAATATTGTGTATTATGCTAGGGTAGTTTTTTGTTTAAAACAATATGTTGGCAGTAAAAATATATCAAAAAGTCACATGGTATCATAAGTATATATAAAAATAACTGAGTCTAAACTTCACATTCGAGATAATTCAGAGGAAGATACAGCACATGGTTCGAAAAACTAAAGCTGCCTTTTGACTGGTCTACATTTAAATAAATATCAAAAATAAAAATATCGACACAATGAACAAAACCTAGAGAGCACTAAAAACAAACACATGTTCGTTGTGAAACGGTACAAAAGTAGAAGAACATTCAACATTTCTGCCTATTAGATTTTTGGGGAAAATTTGTACATTTTAAGTTTACGAAGACAGGCATCTTTAAAAGAAACTATGTTTTAATATCATAAGATTACCTCTTTTCAATGAATATCGAGTATTTCCTAATTCAATCAGATCTCTCCCCATACAGCCAGAAACAATCAAAACTTCCTCCCAATCGATCCACAGGAAATAGAGAATTAAAAAAAAGATAGAACGTTTTAGAAATAGGTTACATGACCAGACATTTACGTTGACGCCTCTTCTGCGGCTCCGGTCTGAGCACGGCCCTGACGGCCTCGTCAAACACCTGCTTTAGGCCTCTCTGGGTCAGCGCCGAACACTCCATGTACTTGACGGCTCTGATTTTATTGGCGAGCTTCTGGCCCTGTTCGCGCTTTATAGGACTTAAACCTTGATCGGCCAGGGCGTTTAAGGTCTCCCTATCGTCTCTTAAATCTATTTTCGTACCTGGAACGGAATTACAAACATATAGAATTGGTAAATTGGGTATATTTATTAATGTTTTCATGTAATAGGTAAAAATATGGCATATAATGTCATCATTTACTACTTTTACAGATAAACTACTCACTAATAACACCAATGAGAAAATAATTAAGAAACACATTTCTGCTCATCAGATACTCACCAACTAATATCATAGGTGCGTCTGGACAATGGTGTTTAATTTCAGGATACCACTTCGAGGTGACGTTCTCGAAAGAGGAAGGTGATGCTACACTAAAACATATTAAAAATACATCCGTTTGTGGATAGGACAAAGGACGAAGCCTGTCGTAGTCCTCCTGACCTGCCGTGTCCCACAGTCCCAGGCTGACGGAGATTCCATCGACGACCATTGGGGCGGAGTAATTATCAAAACTGAAAGCAAATTAGAAGAAAGTGTGAATTAAGCAATTCTGAGTAGTCTCGAAAACATCTCTTGTAAATGAACAAATATACTTATCTCAAAGTTGTACCAGAAAATACTTCTAAACAATCTCCAAAGTCGTAGCTTCAAGTGACAGGAAATGTTTAATTTAATAGAGTAAAGTGTAAAATGGGGAGGAACTGCTACCATGAGACTTGAAAGGCACATCATTTATCCCAAAAAAGTGCACAGGGTGACCAGTGCTTAGCACTTGGCAGTTTTGCAAAATTATTAACATAACCACCGCTATTGTAGAATTATCTCAGGGCGATATTATCCATATATGACATTTCTCTTTGGTTTATACAACTTGTTAACTAACTTCCCCAGATTCCATTTGTTTGCTCAAATCAAATAACCTAATGTAGATTTTCAATTTTGGTATTAAGCAATCACTACCATGACGCTTAGTTCATTACTTCCCTATTAACCATAGTAGTTTGTTTTAATCAAGCACATCATCGATGTTCTTAGGATGCTGGTGGTTTCGACTACACAAAAATTCTTGTCATCTAGACAGAATCGCTAAGAGTAATTAACAGTTTGCTAAGACAACTACATCTCTTGATTATACATTTGTCGTACACCTACATACATCCCAATGGACTAATCGTATATTTCGCAAATTCTCACGTAGATAATAACGGAAAACTTGACAAGAGGAACCCATTCGTCTCCCTAAACTCAACCTCCTCCAGATACTTACACCGTCGGGACATATTCGCCCGGAAAACTGTCGGTAGTGTATGAGATCAACATGCAGGTCTTCCCTACGGTCCCGTCGCCGACGACGACGCACTTGATCGGCCTGCCCGACGACATGTCCCCCTGCAAAAACGGAGAGGGGCAATGCTCTACTTAACCAACAAAAAAAAGTGGGCAGGGCGTTTTCGGACTTACTTACTGCGATAGACCGGCCGAGAACGCAACGAGGTAACCTGGATGCGATGTACGAGAGATGTAAACGTAGACGCGAGATTACTTGCTCATTTATCAATCGGTATTTTCGGGAAGTGTAAAAAAAATTACAAACTAATAATTTGTTGACTAATTGTCAATACGGAGTTGTCACTAATGTCACTTGTCAAGATCGATGACGACTGGCGTCTGTCGTATTTGTTGCGAGTAAAGCGCGCGACGTTTGAAATACGTCCAAGATCAATTTTAAACAGTTCAGAACTTACAAAACAATTACAAAAACTTTTGACATATTAAATATAGGTTAGTTTCGACAAGTACCTAAATTTAAGAAATAATCCGATTAACGCTTTAAACTACTGTAGGTATTGCAAAGCAAGTATTCACTCAAGATTTGTTACATAAAACGTTTACTTGAGGGAAGAAATATTAAGAGACTTTAGACTTAATTTTCACCAGCGAAAGACCATTCCCACTACATGCATATAATTGTTAATACCCCTTTTAATGAAAAGTGACACAAAGACTTGGATTACCTACTTACTACTTTTATTATCCGAAATGAAATGTGGGTAAAAGTAACACGAACAACTTCTATCTGAAGTTAATCAAAGCATTTTAGGTTCATTCAAATTTGGTAATCCTTTATAAAAACAACCAACAAGGTAACTATGAAAGTAGCCTAGAAGACATTTACAACTTCCACTATTCATTTGCTAGAACTTCAAAAGCTCACGGGTTGGGTGTTTGAATAAATATCTCTTTTAGCCAGTTCAATTTTAACTTATATTCGAAAGGATGGCATGTCCATTTTAAATTTTGAAGGTATTTTTTAAATGGTGTAAAAATATCTTAACTTCATGTCACCTCAGATACAGGCTGTCAGATTCGGTTCTATTTTGAGATGTACAAGGAATACCTGACGGTAGTACCATAACTACATGGTTTAATTGCCGGGCCGCCTGGAACTGCCGGATCAGCAACAGGGAACCTTTCTTCTTCCTGTTGATTAGTAACAAAAAAAAAAAACATTAAAAACGTCATGTACTGGTAAATTTGAAACACGAATATTAACTACAACACATTGGGACGGATTTGGGTAACGTCTTACATTACATACTTACCAATACGTTATTCACGGTTTGTCATCCCAACGAAATTATATTTTTTTATAAAATATGCTTCACATTTAAAATAAATATTGTCGATTAGGTATTACAGTTATAACTAGTCGACTTATACAAATTAAATCTGGCTTTCTTAACACCAGCACATCAAACGTAGAACCCGATACCCTGAAAAAACAAAGTGTAAAACATACGGAACTATTCTATTGAAATGCAGGGTCCGAAATCAACAAGAACGAAAGAGAAACTAATAGTAGTTCGTTAGTATGACAGAGAAGGAAGTTTTGCAACATTGCCGGCCGGCCGGTCCGTAACCCATTCCAAATATTCCCATCGGAGGCTATACAGCGAATGATCCGGTAGAGTGTGGCGATGAATGTGATGTTTTGGGTGCTAGCAACGTCGCAAATGTTCCTTCTCTGTTTAGCCAACGAGAAACTTCTTTCGCTTTTATGTTTATACCATACTGCGACGCTGTAGAAACGGTCTGTATGAGGGGCCAATTGTAGAAGACTAAGTTTTATTTAGTATGGTTCCAAAAGATTGGACCAGTTCAGGGATGTGGAGTTCTCTATATTACAAAAGTTGAGGCACATTAATTTTATCTGTACTATGAAATGATTATTGTTTACAAATGTAAAATCTTTAATTCTTATTTGGTACGTACATCTTCGCCGTTTGCAGTAGATGGTCAAAACTGTAATTCCTACATAAATACCTAGGTCCTCCAACTAATTTGAAGAAATCTTAAATTTGTGCAATCAAATGTATAAAACTAGTAAGGTACATTCCCTCATCTTTGAGCAATGGACCTCTTTCGTAAAACATGTATAAAGTTATAAGTTGTATTCTTTACTAAAATTATTTTTTTAGCTGTTCCATTAAAGCTTTTTTAGGTCATGAATGCTCTTTTACATATGATTGTCGTAAAATGCATAGATTTTTCATTTAAATTTTTCAAATAGAGACCAAAATTTCCATTTGACTGGTAAAATATACAGGTTTAATATTGCAAAATAATTGGTTATTACTGGTAAAATTATGTAATTATTATTCTGTAGTATCTATTGATTATAGATTAAATCTGTTCTAATAAACTCATCAGAGTAACAAATTATTAAATCAAACGATGAATTGAATTGGGGCCTAGCAGTTCTGTCAAGACAGTCGCAGGTCATTGTGAGCATATAAGGCGTATACTAGTATAAGGGTGCATAATAATGAGTTAGATTGGAACTTTCCCTAGAATATCTACAGAGCTTATCTAGCTCCTGCTGATAAGGATATCAATGCAAATGAGGGGAGTGGCAGAGTGTGCTTTGAAGAACTTGTATCAGTGTAAATATAATTATGTCAGTTAATGTACTTTAGGATATTACTCATTATGAAAAATTGAGTGAAAATGGAAAGAACACATGTAAGAAAATTAGTTTAGACTTTAGTAAGAAAATGATATTTGCATTTTCTCAATTTTCTTCTTGTGTTATTGAATAGGGATATTAGTCACCATGACAGAACTAAGTGAGGAAAACACTAATATCTTAACATGGGACAATTTTAAAAAGTGGAAAAACGCATAGGAAAATTATCAGACTTACCTTTATAACCATCCCGTCAAAATTTAACTGATCGATCAAGAATAACACAGAATTTGATAATCTCACATATTACACCGAACGAAATTAAAAAAAAATATATAAGACAAAAAAATTTCAAGAATTTGATTTTATTATTAAAAATAAAACAGAAACTGCCGACTGCACATAAAATAAAAATATAAGAATAGGAAGCTTTGAAAAATTCTTAATTTTATTGTGGATGAAATAAAACAAAAAAACTGAAATTCTAATGAAAAAACTATAAAGTGAATTTGACTTAGTCTTATTGGGCTGACCGCGTCAATTTGATATCATTTTTAGACTTTAAATGAGATACTAAATCAAAATTTTGGGGAAATTGACATAAATAGAACATGGCAATATAACAAACTTTAATAATGCCATTGAAGATGATAAAGCGTAACAAGTGAGAAACGGAAGAATCGATACACTAGAATATGTTTTGTTATGATTGAACATAAGAAAAGATTCTAGCATTTGTATTAGAAAAGATCATATCCCTAAAGTTAATTAGGGTAGATCTAATACCTAAAATGTGACAGTAACAAAATATTTAATTCTAGTACAAGATTATCCATGAAGGAAAGGTTCAAAATGGATAATTTGGGATAGGAACGGACAGTACTTTTACTTACATTCTTGAAAAACACTCTTGAAAACTTCATGAAGGCACTCGAATAAATATAACATTTGTATCCAATTCCAATAAACATCAATTTTTACAAAATCAATATTTTTTTAAGACCAATTACCCTCTAGCGAAGTAAACAAATTTTAAAATTATAATACATTTTTTTGACAACTACTTTGTGAATTTCGTCAGTTTAACATTTCAAATAAAATTCATTTGCCCAACAAAATAGACTACCCTCCCATTTTATCATAAATTCAAGTTATCATTAATTCTCATATTTAAAATGTGCAAACCCTATAAACCCGTACAAGCATTAATTAATTTGGGCCTTTCAAAAATCTAAGAGTTTCAAAGACGACAGAATTAATTTGGAAAAAAATCTAACTTTCAATAGTAATTTCTGTTTTATTGCCTCAATAATATTATATTTAATAAGTAAATAAATTAGATTGGAACTTTCCCTAGAATATCTACAGAGCTTATCTAGCCTCTGCTGATAAGAATATCAATGCAAATGAGGGGAGTGGCAGTGTGTCTTGAAGAACTTGTATCAGTGTAAATATAATTATGTCAGTTAATGTACTTTAGGATATTACTCATTATGAAAAATTGAGTGAAAATTGAAAGAACGCATGTAAGAAAATTAGTTTAGACTTTAATAGGAAAATGATATTTCTATTTTCTCCATGTGATACTGAATAGGGATATTAGTCACCATGACAGAACTGAGTGAGGAGGAAAACACTAACATGTTAACATGGGACAATTTTAAAAAGTGGAAAAACGCATAGGAAAATTATCAGACTTACCTTTATAACGATCCCGTCAAAATTTAACTGATCGATCAAGAATAACACAGAATTTGATAATCTCACATATTACACCGAACGAAATTAAAAAAAAAATATAAGACAAAAAAATTTCAAGAATTTGATTTTATTATTAGAAATAAAACAGAAACTGCCGACTGCACATAAAATAAAAATATAAGAATAGGAAGCTTTGAAAAATTCTTAATTTTATTGTGGATGAAATAAAACAAAAAACTGAAATTCTAATGAAAAAACTATAAAGTGAATTTGACTTAGTCTTATTGGGCTGACCGCGTCAATTTGATATCATTTTTAGACTTTAAATGAGATACTAAATCAAAATTTTGGGGAAATTGACATAAATAGAACATGGCAATATAACAAACTTTAATAATGCCATTGAAGATGATAAAGCGTAACAAGTGAGAAACGGAAGAATCGATACACTAGAATATGTTTTGTTATGATTGAACATAAGAAAAGATTCTAGCATTTGTATTAGAAAAGATCATATCCCTAAAGTTAATTAGGGTAGATCTAATACCTAAAATGTGACAGTAACAAAATATTTAATTCTAGTACAAAATTATCCATGAAGGAAAGGTTCAAAATGGATTATTTTGGGATAGGAACGGACAGTACTTTTACTTACATTCTTGAAAAACACTCTTGAAAACTTCATGAA
Organism: Cryptocephalus moraei; assembly: GCA_946251905.1. Classification (NCBI taxonomy): domain Eukaryota; kingdom Metazoa; phylum Arthropoda; class Insecta; order Coleoptera; family Chrysomelidae; genus Cryptocephalus; species Cryptocephalus moraei. Next base: position 35,043,855 of record OX276452.1, read on the forward strand.
GGCACTCGAATAAATATAACATTTGTATCCAATTCCAATAAACATCAATTTTTACAAAATCAATATTTTTTTAAGACCAATTACCCTCTAGCGAAGTAAACAAATTTTAAAATTATAATACATTTTTTTGACAACTACTTTGTGAATTTCGTCAGTTTAACATTTCAAATAAAATTTATTTGCCCAACAAAATAGACTACCCTCCCATTTTATCATAATTTCAAGTTATCATTAATTCTCATATTTAAAATGTGCAAACCCTATAAACCCGTACAAGCATTAATCAATTTGGGCCTTTCAAAAATCTAAGAGTTTCAAAGACGACAGAATTAATTTGGAAAAAAATCTAACTTTCAATAGTAATTTCTGTTTTATTGCCTCAATAATATTATATTTAATAAGTAAATAAATTAAAAACGTTTCATATAAATATCTTTGGTCAGTCTTCTCACTCTTAAATTTTCGAATGCGTAAACATAAACTTTTGGATTGTCAGAACATTAAGTTCCCTATAAATCATCTTTTTGTTTTAGTTAAGGGTTTATTAAACTTTAATCAAAACAAAAACTGATTAATCAGTCTAGTGTTGAGTGAAATAAATAATTATTAAACATTTATTCTGTACACCTAAGTCATAGCAGGGATGATGGTTTGGGAAAAGTTAAAATTTTCGATTAATCAAAGATTAAGAGTATATATACCTATATGGTTGTAACCTGTATTCACAAAACTAGGATATATTTTGATCGAACCTTAATAATTTAACTGGTTGGTTTAACAGATGATGATCAGTACAAGAGGTGGTTTATACCCATTTAAGATGTTTTATGGGGGCTTATAGTGAATAGTGAAGCTGTTAAACTTAAAAATATAAATAATTCAATTCATTTGCATTTGTTGCTGAAAGTCGACTTGATTATTATAAATAAAATGGAATTTGTATTCCCATACACTTTTAACAACAACTTACAAAATATAACAAGGAACAGGTACACCATTTTGGGTTTGAAAAAATATTCTGATCTGATTAAAATATACCCAAGCAATGTAAATGTAGGCACATTCACAGTATAAATTTGGAACTGAATCTACAACAGCACTGCATCTTTTATCAAAAGATGGTCGTTTCAGATTCATTCCTGTGTTGTTTTTTACATTAAGAAAATTATTGCTTTTAACATATCAATGAATTATTTAAAAAATATTAATCAGTAACGATATTGAAGCAATAATGAAAATCAGTTAATCAATGCTGATTAGAATAAGCAATCCAGTACTGAAATAGTGACATCCAAACCAACAGATATGAGAGAAGAAAAAAGTATTTGTTGAATGAATGGGAAAGAGGTTTCATTCATATTGCTGTTGATCTATTAAAATTGAGGAGTAATTTGAGACAGTTTAAACTACTGCACTGTCATTATCTCGAATTTTTCGATTTTTCAGGCATGCATCGAGTATAATCGTTTCGAAGTAACCACTAGTTTCCCAGAAGGTAGTTACAATTGTTCCTTGAAAGTAATCATGTTTTACACTTCAAATCTGAACTATTTCAGTATTGGATTATTTTGCAAAGAATAGATTCATTTGAGAAAATTTAAGGCAGGACTTTTAACTAATATGTAAACCATCATCTGCCAGTGTTATTATGCATTCTTTTAGGAGGTATAAATTTTAACTACCTTATTTACAGAACGGTTACAAATAGGACACCGTTTTATGGTGTGTAGCGTCCGTTTGGCACATTTGTAACAACAGCATTGATGCGCGATATTCGTGTGCAAGAATATGCTGTCCTTAGGCGCACTATTACAAAACATACACAACTCCGAGTTCTCTTTCTCCACGGGCTTACTCGATTTCTCATTCGCGATAGATACTTTCCCGATCGTCGTCGACGTAACCGTTTTCTCGTCCGGTAAATCTTTCTCTATGCAATCAGAACCGATATCGGACGTTTGACTCAAAGGTAACGGTTCCGCCTCTATTTTCGGTCTCTTGATTTCGAAATCCGACAAACTACTTTCCGACAACTGTCGCTTCCTACCTATGCCCGAGTCGATGCTAGAGAAACTGCCCGTCTTCGTTTCTTGCGAGGAGGAAGAGCTCATCGACTCCCCGGATGAGGACGTCGCGGGTAATTCAGACGTACCTGGTTTGAGATGGACGTCCGGCACGACGATCCTGTCCAGGTTCAGGACCGGACACTCTTGGCTCGAGGCGACGCCCGAATCCTGGGACAGGCCCTTCAGGCATGAACGTAACGTGTCCAGCTTGACGGGCGGATCCGAGGATTTCGTGTTCTTCTTCGACTTGCGGTTGGCCCTCGGGCGTGGCGGAAAGAACTTCTTACGATCCTGACGGAAATTAAAACCACCATTAACGTTTAATTGAAAGATTAACGACTACACCTCGAACAAAGTTAATGTGGGTTACGGAATGATGAATACCTTGTGATCATATTTATATATATACAGTAGTTCAGTATTGGTCAACCTTAAGTCTAAGCAATGTAATGTTAACGAAACTGTTAATGAATTAACTCTCCCTTTTTGTTTGGTGATAAGTGAAAAGTAAGAATAGGTAGTGCAGGTAAAAATAAGAAAAAGATATTCACATAAGGATAATTCTAAAACTCTATAAACTTCTCCATGTTTCAATTTCATGTGATTTGGACCTACAGTAATAAGAATTTTACTCATCCCATAAAATATGTTTAGACTTGGATATATTTTGTTATTGTTGAAACATAATATACAAATAAAGGTATATCGAAGCCTACATACCAATGCTTACAATATTATTAGATTAAGGAACAATCACATGGAAAGTACTTTTCAATCTTGAAATGGATAAACGTGATGAACTTTGTACTTATTTTATATAGAATCCTTTGATTATAACAAGAATCCAAACTAAAGGTAGATTTATATAAAAAAAACCTCTGAATATGGTAATTAAACATAGTAACAATGTGTGTTAAAAGCAGAACACCAATTATCTAGATATGATTGCTGTTAATAGATACTCAATACGCCATTTTAAATTGTGTAGTTTTCACAATTCTTATGCCATGAAATAATTTTAATTATCTTAAATCTGTACTTATGTGAACATCTTATTTTTACCCTTTTTAAGACTTAAAAGTGTAAATAAATGTTAAGAGTGTAAGATGTGAATGTGAGCATTTCAAAGTACCACATAATGAGAGAAGAATATATACTTTGTTATTAGATGTTACAAAACATCCTCTTTAAGAACAATCAAAAATTTGAAATTTATATTCTTACACCCAATAAAGTGATTCTCACTCTCTGACACGAATCTCATTGAGCAATCAATGTTATATAAAGTTGAAAGGCTGTATTGCAATAACACTGCAATTACATACATGATATACATAATGAAGTTTGATCACTGGCATAAAACAAAGATCGTTCAATGATCGTGCCTTAGAATTAAGAGACGGCAAAACAAAAGTTTTTCCTTTCCTCTTAATTTCAGTGATGGGGACGATCACACCGTGATACAAAAAACTCACGAATTCAACGCACCTTGAAACACGATACGCATAACGGGAAACCTTTGTAGGTCTTTCTCATCTTGCATTGCCTGCAGCTCTGGTCATCGTGAATAAAAAAAAGAAAAACTGACTGAATACCTCGATCTTGGTATTGGATATTAAGACAAGCCACCTAGCAAATCCTTCATTCTAGTGAAAATTTCACCTTTTAAACATTACAGACATTAAGTCCATCCATTGCTTGTTTTTGTTCACTTATACAATAAATACATAAAAATAACCTAACAATACATTAATATTCAACTCTAATGTTCAAATTATAACAAACCCAACGCACATTATTGTAAACACCTTCAAGGAAAGTTGTCGAATCATTCCTCAAACAGTCAATTCAAAAAACATGTATTACATTTATCTAGCTACTTTACTACTTACTACATAATATCACAAATAATGGATGGACATAAAAAATGAGACTCCTATTTCAAGTAGAGCATAAAAGAAACAAAATAAAGTCACAAATAATAAAAAAAAAATCTTACCACTTCACCTATATTGTATCGAACCTAATCGCCACTCCCTCAACTTAATCAAAATTATCACACATGTCCTTACAAAACTGAGTCATATTTCTAATGAAAATGCACTCTTTTTCAGTCCTCTTACGTGAGAATGTCTTCAAAACACAACACACAGCACAAAACTTTCTAAACACTTATTTGCTAGTTAGTTCTCTGGTCACACGACTGGGTTTGCATGGAATACGTATCGAAACATGTTTCGTACCTGTGCTCTCACAAATTTAGATCGAAAAAGCACAGATAATGTCCTTTTGTTTAAGTACTGAGATGTTCGTTAAGATATTGATTTGTCACTAATATTGTGGTTCCCATTATTAACATTACCAGCGAGTTCCATAAAAAAATTAAATGTAGTGGAAACTTGAAATTATGTAACTACAACTTTCTTAACTATTTGAAAAATCAAATTTAATGCATTTCAAATGTTTTCAGATAAATTGAAATCAATTGTTGAATTGAAGTTTGAATGAACAAAATCAATGGTTTGAAGTTTAGTATGATTGATAGGGAACACGAAATTAAAGAACATTGATATGGCAAGAGAAAAAGGGGTTGCAAAAGAAATGCATAATAAGTTCTTTATATTAGAAATTCTAAGAACTTATACTTCCAATGTGCAATTAAAAATAAGAGAAATTAATAACAAATTGTTTATGTTAGAAATGCTAACAAGTGAGAACAATCCTTCCAATATATAATTTAAAATAAATATATCTTAATTACCTTATTACCAGGAAGTTGAATAGGATTGTTGTAATTTACAAGGAATGCATTGTTCATAAGAGTAAAACACAAAGCAAATGATTAAAATAGAAAACAAAATCTTACTCATAAAAATTCTGTTTTCTGAGAAGTTATTGTGATTTCAATTTAAAGTAATTAATCACTGATTAATCAAACTAGATTCTGTACCAGGAAAATTAACCATTATGTATTAGAAAGTTACAAAAACAAGTTAAAATTATATCTGCCCTGTCAAAATTAATCTTTTTATAAATTTTGAGTATTTTTTGGAAAATTATTCACATTATTACATCAACACGCTGGGAAAGCCAACAAAGAGAATTCCATTCCCAAGCAAAACATGATAAAATCTATTTCATAATAAATTCTTTTGTGTAAAGGCAGATAATAAAATTTTAAGTACCCTCAAATAAAATTCCCACAGTTTGTATTGAATGATTTCCTTCCAGGAAGGTAGAGTGAATCATGTGATTACACCACTTGGCTGGGGATTAACTCAGACAAGTCGTAACTTGAAAATCATTGCAAGGAAAAAGATAGCTCTTCTTCACTATGCTAATTGCTTTATTGTCAAGCTCAATTTAACAATGCAACAGTATTTGTACTTTGGTAATGATTGTCTTGCTTTGGAAACGTAAATAGAAAATGTAAATGAGTTGAAAGCATGTACTGGTGACCACATGGGCTCCTCAATTAAAAAAAATATAGTAATTGTGATTTAAAAACATTTTGACTATTTTCAAGCACTGGACGAATAAATTTGACCTCCATGCAAACCTATCGCATGATGGGGCTACTTTTTCAATATCTACCTGATAGCACTTCTCGCAATATCTGTAGAGCGGATTGATGTTTTGAGACTTGCACTGAGCACAAGTGGAGAACTCGCCCCGAAATAACATCGAGTCCCCTAAAGAGCTGCTATCAGAGTCCTCACAGTCTGTTATCCACTCTATGGAGCTGTTGCAGATCGCCGCAGCAGCCGCAGCTAATATCATATCCTGTAATAACAAATGGAATGGAACAAATTAAATGCAATAGGTATGTTTTGTTAAAATTTATTAAATTTGGAGAATGTTTGGTGACGTGAATAGTTATTAAAATGATTAGATAATTCTCAGTACAATCTTCTTTTAAGAACTAACTCACTTCCCTCTAGGTGACATTAATTGTTATTAAAATGATTAACACACTTTCTAAACAAGTCACCTGGTTTGAACTTTGCAAGTCCTAACAGGAATTTTATTACGGTGCAACTTGTCATAACTGTAAATGGAATTAAGTCTACTTTCGGATCTCATGACTAATACCTTTTGTCCAAAATTGAAAAGATTCCAGGTCCAATTTAATAAAACAGGTTCGGTGAACCCCATATAAAAAGATTAACCTATTCAATGCATGCAGTGACAAACTTATTCAGTTCATCTTACAAAGAGGCACAAATATCAATTCAATAATTTCATTCTAATTAAACATTTTTTGTCTTACTATTGCGAATTACAATGATATGAGCAATTAAAATTGAATATAAGGAAAGCATTGTTTGCATATTACATCAATCACAGCCAATAAATGGTATTTGTAGCTTTGTGACTTTGAACTTAACATCACATAATTTAATTCTGAATAAGGACCAATTTGTAATTTTAATAAAGGTTCATGGGAGGCAGACTTTAAAACGTCATGCTTAGCTCATTTATAAATTGTTTTTAAAGATTTATTGATTGCTCATTAACTAATTACGAGTTACTTGCATCCCGTAATTGCGGAAATTAACAATAAAGTGTTCCTTTCAAGTACAGCACACAAAAGTAATTACAACTTGTTTAATTAGGATGCATAAAACATAGCAGGCTTTGCTGATGTATATTTATAAATGTAAATATCATGTTTTGTAAAATGCATTGTTTAATATTTCACGATAATAACCAACTGGTAAGTACAAGTAGGTAGAATAAAATATAAACAAAATTTGAGGATTTTGTTTAATTAATGATACATTAAAAATCCAAAATTGTAAAATATCACAAACAAGAATTTTGACTATTTCTTTCAAATTCAGTCTCATCTTGCAAAATAAGGCAATACATTTCCTTTCTTTTTTTAATACTTACTGTGTAAAATTGCTATATTGTGATGTAATTAAAATCTTAGACAATGTACATTTTTTTAAAAAGAGGTAACAGTAATGTGTTATATGACAAAATAAGAATGGGATAGTGAAAATATTTAAAAACTGATCAAACAGGTTGCTTCTATTCGTTCAAGAAAATATGTATTGTGCGGCATAGGGTATCGCAATAGATATTGAACTCGCTTAAAACAATTTTAAATTTTCTTCAAGAGACCTAGAAAAACATTACAAAACTGATAGGAAAATTGGTTAGAGCATTACAAAAATTCACTTTTAGAACATCAATATTATATTTCCATTACATGAAACTTTGTATATAACAGACTAAAAAGTTCATATAAATAGAAACATGAGATCTTCCCATGGGCATGACTATTAATAAAACAGAAAGATTAATAACAAAATTATCTTATAACCTTAGAATTTATGAAAAATTTAATTTTGTAATAGAGAAAAAGGAATTTAAGTGTTGTTAAACAAAATAGGACACGAGAAGGTAACTATTTAAGAGTTGTCTTATAGTTCATAATTTCCTTTTCAACCCTGTTAGCTCTCATGCAAAACTTGCTTAGTTTCAATATGAATTGTTCACATAATAGCCTCTTTAAGTGAGAGCAAGCAAGACTTTACTGAATTATATAAAAATGTAGTGCACAGGCATTTAAATATCATAACGAAACTGATACATACCTCTGACCCACTCGACGTGACCGACTGTGTCTCGTTGCCGTCCTCCCCTTCAGACAGACTGGCAACTTCGTACTCTATGACCTCATACTCGTTCTCCTCGCTGCTGTACGAGCAGTTCGAGTCAGATGTATCTCTAACGACGTCTAAAAATAATGGATTAAACAGCTGTCGCGCCTCCAAAAACCAGGTTCGCTGAGCCTACCGGTTTCCCTGTCCTGATAGCTGTAAACGCTCTCAGTATCCTCCTCAGAGGCCTTCGAGCTCTCGCTCTCTAACCGATAATAATACCGTCTCGGTTTTTTGAGATCCATCGCGGGTAAGGATTGATCTGCATCTCTGCTACGTTTCCTCCATGAGCCTGGAAAACAAGGGAAGGGCTACTTAAGTGTGGACACTTATCAGTCGCTCCTCTGGAAGATAACCCTAATTAACGTGTACTTGGACTCGAGAGTACGTTTATCTGGAGATATAAGTCGCGCACGCCTGAAGGTGTGCCTGATCGAATTTAAAATCCTTATGTCAGCTCATGTGAGAAAAGCTACCCACTTAAATGTGAAAACAGAGAAGGAAGCGTATTGGTATGGGGTCAAGGTGCACTTACTGGTCGTTGGTTCCACGGTGGCCGACATTCCGTAATGACTAGATTGGGATTTGAGTTTAAATGTGCTATGTGCTATCACCGAAAACCGACGCGTACGAACTTGCCTGGAATTTTTTCCACGAAAACAAGCGCTGTCCGGAAATAGACGATAGGTTGGCGCACGCGTAACATGTACTTAAATTCACAGAACGTACAAATTTGAGAAACGTAAGTTTGTTGCATATTGCTGTTCTGGGGTAACACGGTGGAGACTAGCCCGTGGGGGAAATTTGAAATTGTAATGAGGTTACCAATTCTCTCGAAACATTAACATTTTTCATATACAAAGAAGTCTGCTCTTTTCGTTTCACTATATTTCATCAAATTAAAAACAACGCAGACGGTATAAAATCAAATAAAACATTTCGTTTTTGATGGGTGTTAATAAATTTTTTATTGAATTTTGAATTTTAATAAAATCAACAACTCCAACAGATCTTTCGTTATGGAGTTCCACTTGAGTCTAGTTTAGCAAACATTGACTAATGACAAATTTGGGTAAATTAAGGTTTGTTATAAAATACCTTTTACCAGCAATTAATATATACCTTTAAATATTTCCAATAGCAATATTTACGGTAACTCGTAAGGTGCCAATTTCCTGAGTCATAACATTTTATGTTGATCCTTAAATAGAGCTTTATAAATAATATAAAGGCGTTTCATTGTTCATTGTTTCTATTTTTTATTTGATAAAATATTAACATATTAGTACAACTACTGTTAAGTTTCATTCGACAGAACTTTCATCGGCATCATAATCACTTACCGTTGTTTCAGCAACTGATATAGTGCTACTTTTAACTGATTCATCTGATTGTATTTTGGCAATGCATAATAATTCTGTTGATGGCAACTCATCGAGAACTGGCATTGATTCCTAAAAGCAATATTTAAAATGTACCAAAAATATGTGATAATATGTGAGTGTAGACTAAATCCTAGAATCATTAGGTAGATCCTCGGTACAAAAGCTTCTGATTTTAGAATTAGAAGAATTTTGAATTAGAAGAAGAAGGAGAAGAACAAGTGTCTCCATAGATCTTTTCATAAGAATTTCACACTATTGTGTAGATGTCACTTAATAATGGACCCGTGTTCTCATTTCATCTAAAATCGAAGAGACCTCTTCATATTTACTAGAATCCACCTGGCATCGTAATTGTCCGGATTACCTCTGGGATCAATTTCTTAGCAGGCTTTAACAGCACCGTGTTGGCCTTCTTCCCTTTTATCAGCCGTAAAAGGTCCGTGGTCGATATTTGAGCCTTGACCGAGCGACCCATTTGCTCCTCCTTCAGATCCGGGAACAGCAACATCACCGGCGGCGGTTCCTCCTCTTGCTCGAGATTGATTACACGGATCTCCTCCTCGTCATCGGTGTCGTTCGACGCCGAGGCGGCGTACCGATCACTCTTCGGCTTGGTGAACCTTATCCCTGTCCATTCGCTCGATGACGAATGGGATGCCTGGAAATCTTCAAGGTAGAGTAGAGGTATAATGAATCCTGGTCAGGGGTACGTTGGAGTTTTTCTTGCGGACTTTTATCACTTTGGACTTGGAGAATGACTTTGGGGTGTCTTCCATAAATGTACGACAGTATTGCTTTAGGGACGCATTATTCCTTTGGTCACTTCATCTCTGTAGTATTTTTGTTGCGACTTCTTGAAGTGCGGGTGGGTGTTGGACTGTTCAAATTTACTAAGGATTTACATTTTGTTTTGAAGGTTTTAAAAATGTCATGTTGACGTCTAAAGCCAACAACTACCAACAAACTTTTTAAAATCGTCGTAAGTGGTAGACTGGGGGATATTTTGGAAGGAGAATCCAAATAGCAACATGATCGACTGTACCGGCATATCACCATCCGAATCCGAATCAGAAATCGATATGAGATTGTCTACAGTCCAATTAGATAATTATGGACTTTATGGAGTATAGTAATAGAAGTTTGGACACTGCTAAATATTCCACATACACTACTCAGAGGCCTTTGAGTTGTAATGAGGTGAGAGTGTTTTTAAAATATGTTGGGTATGAAAATATAACGTACAAAACAGTTTTGCATTTCGAAAATTGAAGTGTTTCAGACGATAAGGACTATCAGTATTCTCCTTTTTAAATTCCAAAAAAATCTTCCTAGCTAGTAGGTACTAAACTAATAACAAGTTAACAGTATTATTATGATTAAATTGTATTGAAGAGAGGGCCCTAAAGAGCCCCCTGAGTTGGGTAGTGCCTTGGCATCCCCGGTCGCTTCTCAGGAATTGGCCCCCAGTATTTCCAGAATAATACCAGAATACGGGAGATTCTTGGAGATTTTCTTGTTAATCAATTGCTGTCGTATTTCCTCTCAAGATGTGTGTTCCACGAGAGCTTCTTACACCCAATGTCCTTGACGTGATCAACTACACATTTAGAGTAGTGGTACTTTCTGGTGAAGATGGTGGTTTCAGCCCAAGCGCTCTAGTACCAATAAAGTATGCCAATAAGCCCCAGAGAAGGGCTTGGCACACACTACCTTGTTGGCAATCGGAGCTGATCCATTCCTTCATGGCGGGACAACCTTTGGAACGTATGCAATAAATTAATAAAATAATAATAATAACATAAATAATTTTATATGCACAAAATTGCAAGTGCTCGTTAATCACGATTAATTGCCTAGATTTACCACGTAGTGATAAGTGAAAACGGGGAAATACCTACGAACATATCAAGAGAGAACCTATAAATAACTGCGATTGTGAACTTTGTAAATAGCAATATGATAGTCTCTATATTACACTATCAAAATAATACAATAAGAATGAGAAAGGATATAATGCAGGAAGTAAGTAGGAATGCAGTAATATTCGTAATAGAGGGATACTTTATTCCTTTATTTTAATTGTTACAAGAGACCGTCTTTCCCAGAGTTTCTCAAAGACTCGAATCTTTAATTAAAATTTTACAGTTACAGTTAATGCTAAAATCATAGCTAAAATCAACTGTTAGTTCTCTAGAGATTTAATTTTTCAACGGTTGGCGACGCCGTTGGGTTTGTCTTTCCTGAAGTGTCAAATTATTGACGTTTCTGTTTCATTCAGTGGATTCAGTGTCCATGATTTTCCTGTTGTTTGTGTTCTGTTTATTATATGGTCGTAAATTAGCGGATGGAAATCTGTTAAATGCGTTGAAAGGAATATTTTTGTAGATACAACTTAAAAGGGATACCTCCATAGAACTGATGTTAAACAATCGGCCGCAGTCGAATTAATATGCCTCTAGCGAATTCATCGGAACCATGGCAAATACATCACGTCGATACAGAGGTTAGTAGTCCGGGGAAAAAAATCAATTTTCCACGGAATCGCTGCTAAAACTGCCGTCCTGCCTTCTCGGTTCGATTCCTTTTCATTTATTTGATTCTCTTTAATTTCGTTCAGCACGCATACAGCCCGAGTTTTTATGATTTTATAATGAGTTTGTTCATTTTGCAGCTTTTGGAGTATCCAGGTCCCTAAGAATAGTGTCTGTACGTAAAACTCGTTTTTTTACTCGTTTTTTACTTTACATACTTTACTGTCAGTCAACACGAGTGCACTCAGCCTTTCTTTTGTATTTTTTGATTTTTGGATGTGAGGAGGGACCTTTCAGGGTGATTGCTTTCTTATAGGTAACCATAACTGTTTTTGTTTTGGTTGTAACAGACTTCAATACAGCTTGTTTTATTACAATCCAAAGTTGTGGTATACTTTAACACCCCATTAAAGTTTCCAACAATACACCCTCTGAAGGACAATTATTAAAAAATGATTATGTAGTCATTAATTGATTATAAAATCAGTTGTTTGTGATTAATCAATTTGTAGAAATATCGTTTTTGGACGTTTTTGGAATTCCACAATTTACATGTTAAACACTTAATAAATTGTTTACTAATAGTCCTGTTATGTTTCAAATTATTCTCAAAATTATAATAAAAATAGCTACATACTTAATAAACTTACTATCCGGGAAAACCCATTTAAATATTCAAATTAGTCCTCCATGATTTGTTCACTTGTCTCGAAACCTGTCATGTTAACTTTATCTTCAGTGTGTACACAATAATGTAATGTTTTCAAGTTTTCCACCTTTCATGACATGGTTATCAGTACTGAGTACTGTATACAAAAATATCAGATTGTAAACTTGGAAGTAATTAGATTTGAAGTGTTGTCTAATAAGAAGTACATAGTAAACATAAATACTTTGAAAACATATATATTTTATAAATCCTAGATTGATTAATTAGTTGTGAATATTTTTGGGTATCTCTCATATTTAGAAAACTTTCAGAATGTATTACATTGTAAAAATATTTACTTAACTTTGTTTATAAAATACAGCAATACATTTATTTTTTAGACAATTTCATTCTTAATACCTATTATATTTGGCTGGCTGTATGATTTTTTTATTGGATTTGGCATGAAATTTCGAGTTTTCTTGTAAAATTTTCTTTTCCTAAAACGAATAGTTTCGAGTTTTTTATTTGACTAACCCACTTTGATGTTTTTCTCCTCTATTTCGAAATGTGATATTTGCTTGGAAATGAGTGTTGAGTGTTTCCAAATTTGGTGTTTCTAAAATTTATGGTTTGGATATAAAGTATAAGCATTTGAAGGGACAGTCAAAGGAAGTTTTGTACTCTTTAAATGGCTGCATGGATACCTATTTCACACCACATTTCATAAAGATTTTGTAGTATTTAGCGATAGATTTAAGAACGGTTACAATTGAATACTAATGTGGAAAGAGTGCTAACACAGTGCTTGAGACTGGAGGCTCCGGCTAAGGATAATTGGATTTATGGTAAATTCGTAAATATACCGTTTTTGGTTTTTTGAAGGTTGCACAATTATAAAACTGTCGTTCTGTTCCCTTATAATCTACATCTCAATCTTTGTAATCCCTTGCATCGGTTAGATGAACCACTCAATTAAAAATTATCTGAGCATATTTCTATTGATGTGAGTTCAGATCAAAATTATCTAAAATTACATTTCCCAAAAATCATACATTAACCTCAGCAGTTTCATAATCATCTTTTGCTTAAACTTATTTCAGAAATGAAACGGTATAGCTATGAGTTGCTGTATTGTAAAGCTTGCCTTTTGCTTGTCATTTTTCAAAACGATCTGAGTTTATTGTCTTTTTTTTAAATTCGTACATAATTATGTACCTATTTCGTCTCTGCTATATATTCAAATATTTTTATTCCTTTAGTCCCAATCCGGAGATGTTGATGACGCAGGATCTCTTGAAGAAGGCCTAGCTGAAGGGGAACATGAAATCGAACTCGGAGAAGTAACCTAAAGTGTTTGTTTAGCTGGTGAAGCTTTACCGCTAACAAAACCATTTTTCCAGGTCGCCAGGAATGGCCACGAGAAGGCAGAGCCCTCTCAGTTCGAACTGCTTAAAGTGCTGGGGGAGGGCTCCTTTGGCAAGGTGTTCTTGGTGAGGAAGATCGTTGGAAGCGACGCCGGTACACTCTACGCTATGAAGGTGCTTAGGAAGGCTTCGCTCAGGATTAGGGATCGTTACCGCAGCAAGATGGAAAGAAACATTCTGGTGGACGTCGAGCACCCGTTCATTGTGAAACTCCATTACGCTTTCCAGACTGCCGGCAAGTTATATCTCATACTGGATTTTCTTAGAGGTGGTGATTTATTCTCCAGGTTGAGCAAAGAAGTAAGAGTAATCCTATGCAAGAATCCTAGTGTCATACAAACATTACAAATTTAAGGTAATGTTTACTGAAGAAGATGTGAAGTTTTACTTGGCAGAGCTGGCTCTTGCTCTCGATCACTTGCACAGTCTAGGTATCATCTACAGGGACCTGAAACCGGAGAATGTGTTATTAGATGCTGATGGTCATATCGCTTTGACAGATTTTGGCTTATCGAAATTGCCTCTAGAAGAAGGGAAAACCTACAGTTTCTGCGGAACGGTAAAGCGTTCCCTATAGTTACAGTGATACATTTTATATTTGAATTCAAACCCAGGTGGAGTACATGGCCCCCGAAGTAGTCAATAGGAAGGGTCACAGTTTCGCCGCCGACTGGTGGTCGTTTGGTGTGCTAATGTTTGAAATGCTTACGGGTGCCCTTCCATTCCAAGGTAACAACCGTAAAGACACAATGACTCAAATTTTAAAAGCCAAACTGGGTATGCCAGCAAATCTAAGCCTTGAAGCTCAGAGTTTACTCAGGTAATAATAGAACTTGGACTCGTACTCATAGTCACAACCCAATCTCAAACCTAACTTTGATTGAAAATACATTTTAACTATCGTAGGGTGCTGTTCAAACGTAATCCAGCGAACAGATTAGGTGCAGGGCCTGGCGGCATTGAGGATTTGAAGAAACACGAATTTTTCGCAACTATAGACTTTGAGGCTTTGCAGCACAAAAAGGTGAAGCCCCCCTTCCAGCCAGCCGTTTGTGGACCTGAAGATGCTTATTTCGATTCAGAATTTACCAGTAAGACGCCGAGAGACTCGCCCGGCATACCTGCCAGTGCCAACGCTCATGAACTTTTCAGGGGGTGAGTGTATCAAAAATTGATTAAGCTTCTTTTCGAGCGTTTTCAATTTGTTTGCAGATTTAGTTTTATCGCCCCATGTTTGTTAGACAACGGCAATTTACCAAAGAAAATTGAGGCGCCTGTCATAACGGCAAGAGTGAATGATCGTAGTATTTTTGATGATTATATTCTAACAGATGTGCTCGGGTCCGGTAGTTACAGTCAAGTTAGATTAGCTAAACACAAGGCCACTGGACAGCAGTACGCCGTTAAGGTAGTGTAATGCGGACATGCTTTAAGTGGGAATCGGGTTTTCTTTTGGAAATCAGTTGTAATCAAATTAGTACTATTTGTAGTTGAAGGATTATTTGATGTAATTTTCGATTGCAGGTTGTGAATAAATCTCTTTGCGACTGCCGAGAAGAAATTGAAATCCTTCTGAGGTATGGTAAGCACCCCGGCATTGTATCTCTGAAGACTGTTTATGAAGACACGCGGAAGTATTATTTAGTTCTGCAGTTGTTGAAAGGAGGGGACCTGATGAGCCTTATGATGAAAAGGGTAATGTAATAAATCAAACTTTGCTTCAGTTGAGTGTCATATGTATAGAGTTTAAAGTAGATTGTTGGCGTCAAAGTTTCAATTGAAATGTCTCTCCAGGAAAAATTTGGCTCCATTTATATCGATGGTAATTTTTAGAGTTACTTACCTGAACCTGAAGCTGCGGCGATACTGAAAACTGTGATCAGTTCTGTGGCTTATTTACATGAGAATGGCGTCGTCCACAGGGACTTGAAGCCTTCAAATCTTGTTTTTGCTTCAGAAGACTGCACTCCTGAAAGCATAACTATCTGTGATATGGGTTTTGCCAAACAGGTGATTTTTTTGAATCGCTCTGACCCAAAAATAGTAAGTTAAAAATTACCTCATCCATTTTTCAGTTAAGGGCAGAAAACGGTCTTTTAATGACTCCCTGTTACACTAACACATACGTGGCTCCCGAAGTTCTCAAGAGGCAGGGCTATGATGCGGCCTGCGACATCTGGTCGTTAGGGGTCATCCTGTTCATCATGCTCTCAGGACAGTGTCCATTCAGTATGACTCCCCACGAGAGTCCGCAGAAAATTCTTAATAGGATTAATTTCGAAAGATTGGATTTGCAGGTAAAGGAAAGGTCTTGTATTTCAAATGGTCACAAATTTGACAAGTAATTTCAATAGAACTCACAATTCAATATGTTATTAACATGCAGAAAATGAGTAAATAAAATCTACTTCTTATCTCTTTAAGCAGAACGTACTTACAACCTGCCATTTGTGACCCCTTTCGTTATTTCTCTTTTTAGAGCGGTCACTGGTCTCAAGTCTCGAACGACGCGAAGATGCTCGTGGCGAACATGCTGCACGTGTCGCCGCAACGTCGCCCGACCGCGATCTACCTCACTAACCATCCCTGGATCAACATGCGTTTCAGTTCGAACTACCCTCGTACGCCCGTTAATCCGCCGCACAAGCAGGCGATGACCGGCCATGCCAATCTCAAGGAGAGGGTCGCTGCGACCTTCAGGGCTATCTCCAACTCGCCGCCGGTCGCCAACCTAGGACCGGTCGATATGTCCGAGCTGGCCAGGCGACGGATCAGGGATAAGCAGTTGGGCAGAGTGCAGGAGCAGGTCAGGAACGAGTGTTAGGCGGTGTATGTGTTTGTATTTTGGCGGGAGAGGTAAGTGGGGTTATGGGCGACTTTTGGATCGGAAACCGAAGTATAGTTAAGATCAGGGAATCATGGTAACCATGGTGAGGTAAAGAAAGTCTTACTCCACGATGCAAATCCTCCAAATTCTTTAAAGTGGCATTCCATGATGAAGGTATCGGAAATAAAATGTCTTAGCCATGTGTGTAAGTTTCTGTTAAGTCAAGTAATGAAATGGTGAACGTTTCCAGCGAGGCCCGCCATCCTCAGACCTGTAGGTCAGTTAAAACCATGACAAGACAGCTTAAATTACAGTCAAATTAACTACTGACCTATGGGTCTGAGGATGGCATGACTCGTCAAAACTGGTCACTGTTTTATTACTTGACATCATAGAAACTTCATGTGGCTAAGAGATTTCATTTCAGATACTTTAGTCTCGCTCCAATTTATTGAAGTAATCAGATGGAGCATGTGCACTCAGTTGAAACACCCTTGGATTTGTTGTAATTTGCTACTGAACGAAAAGGCTGGTGGAAGCAGAACAATTGCTATCCATTTTCGTGCTCACGTCATTTTATAGTTAAATGTTACAAATCTAAGGTGAAGTGATGGGCGTCATTTCAATAGTGGAATTATCAGATTATAATGGTTAGTGATCAAATGAAAAGTCTGCTCATTTAGTTTCTCTGCTCAATGTAGCTGTTAATTATAATTTGTAATGTAATATAACCTACTATCCAATCGACTGAATTCCAAATCAGAATCAGTCAAGCAGTGAATAACGGATTTATTCGTCAATAATCAGATTCTATAGACTAACCGTCACATCAATGACATCCGATTTTTAATTCGAATTGTGCCCATCACTAGATAAGTTGATTTGTTTGTGCGGCATCACCTCTTATTTATGGCATTGTTCATTAGATGATTACATGATCTTAATTGTGAAAAACCTTTAATGTCGTTTTCACAAAATAAGACTGCTCCCACAGTTTCGATGATACTTAACTCATACAAATAGCGAGTTGAGTTGGTTTCTGAGGTTTACATGCAGTGAACATCTGAAGCTGGAATCGAAATTATGGTGAAATGCTTCTAGTGAATGCTTTTTCGGCCTAAGTGCACCAGTGACCATACATGTTTATTCTAAATGAAGTGTGTGTTCATAATGTTTCCAAAACTTGCCCTAACGCCACCCACTGTGAATTAGCATGGATTCGGGGTTGAATTCTCAGTTCAAGCAGTAAGCAGAAAATGCAGGAATGAATCATTTTAATGCATTTCAGAACTGGTGTTTTAATTGTGATAAATATTCTGGAATTCCACCAGTACGTTTTAATGGAATCCACTTGCAGGTACTAATCAAGTTAAGTTTTAACTCCCAAAGGTATCTTTTAACATTTCCAATCGTTTTAGAGTATATTTAAGATCTCTTTTTGTTAAAAATTTTAAACCTCGTATTTTATGGGACACTTGCCTTGATTGCCAGTGAATAAAATCGCCAAATTGAGTTCAAAAGATATATAAACAAATTAGAGGACAGCTGGTATATAGTCTTGGATGTGAAATAGAAATATTTTTGTATGAATGTAATTATTTATTAATTTGGTGATTTTATGAGTCATTCGCGAAAGTGGTTAGTAACTGTGCAATGGCAGGGGAGAAAAATTGTATGTTTGAATGGTTCACAGGTATTATTATAATTATTATTCGGTGTTATTAATAAACAAAGTTATAATATGCTAGTCATTGTTGGAGTAATTTGATGATATATACTGTTTCAGGGAAATAAATTATAGCTCAGTATTTTTTAAAATAGCCTAAACATAATGAACATTGTATATCATTATTTTACTGTACCACTAAAAACAGTAACTTAACACTTAACCTCAATATAATAAGACAAAAGACTTAGTACAACCCCCCTGTGTGAAAACCACTATAAAAAATTGTCTATATTACATTATACAAGAGAAAATAGTGTTCAAGAGATATTTATCTATAAGTATATTTTGTACCTTTATGACAAGATAGCTATTTGGGAAAGTACAAGTTGTTTATATTTTTTCGAGAGTAACGTATTTATAAAATTATTTATTTATTACCTGATGTTCACAAAATTATTTTATAAATGTCACGCTTAAAATCTATTCCTATTCCATATAACTTTATTCTACTTTCATGTCTCTCTTTGTAGCTTTTTAATCTTTTCCTCAACAAGTAGTAATCACATTCAATTATCACCTGAGAATACTAATTAACTATTAGTGCGTAAATATTGTCAATTTTACAACATAATATTCAAAAAAAATTGTTGCCATAAGTGTTTGTTCAGTTCAAAAAGTTTTGTTTTACAAAAATGCACATCAGTGTTTAGTGTAGTACGGTTATACACAGAAGTTACATGAAAACTTTCCTTTTTTCAAAAATTTTGAGTCTTATGAAAATTCCAAATTAACTTATCGATTAGGAGTAATGAAACAAGGAATTCGAGTAAATTAAAATGTTCAATTTTCTTGAAAAACAAAGTAGGTTTCCAGTCGTTGTTTCAAAAAAGATGTTATTGTTGGTATTCAAAATAAATTAGATGTAATTGTTGTCTCATAGGTATAATGCTCGTCTTTCCCTAATATTTAAGTATATATTTATATATTTTTTCAATTAAATCGTAATATTCTAAAGTCTCCTTTTCTAAGCTTTGTATATTTTGTTTTATCTGTATATATTGTATCTATACTTTATACTCCAAGTTGGCAATAAAAATGTTTAAGAAAATACATGTTTATATTTGTAGAAAATTTTATCTTGTTATAACCTATAGTCCAGTAAATGAAGGAACAAACCTGGGATAAATTCTGCAAAAGGATGAAACTGGGGACTATTGTAGGTCTCAACTGGGTCTTTCGAAATACGGAAAGTTGTAGATTCTCCAGGTCCCGGAACATGGTAAAAAATGGTCCTCAAGTTCCAATAAATCCGTTTTCAGCCAATATCTCCGAGAATATGGCATTTGGAAAATTTTTGTTTAAATAAAAAAGAAAGATCGTTTCATTAGCTACAAAAATGGTCCTTATGACTTTTTCCGAAAACTCGACAATTTTCGAGATAACGGCTCCAAAACAGCCGATAGCAGCACTTTACTTGTTGCTCCTGCTCTGAATCCAGGAAAGCAAATTCGAGAAATGGAGACAAAAGCGGGCGGACAAATTGTCCAATAACTCGAGTAAAAATGGATATTTTTTGATGATACAAAATTCACGTGAAAGAGAAAACCCATAGCTATGGTATCCTGGGTCTCGGGTTTCATTTTTATTTTTCTTGAATATTGGAAACCCAGGCTAATTTTTTTCTTCTTCGATATTTCTCGACTTTTAGAAAATTCATCCATATTTTAATAAATAATGGTAATTTAGTCGTGTCTTTCTTGATAATCGGTCTCCAACACCTATCGAATAAGCCCATAAAGGTTGTTTCCTTTTCTTTCTTTTGCATCCCAATAAAAATAACTTTGAATATGTTGATTTTTTGACATTTGTGACATCGATCGGGTATTAAAAAATTATGAATCATCGTATCGGTTCGCAATGCACATCAACGGAATGCTTGAAACGTCCCCTTTCCAATGGTTTCTTCGTTTTTTGTGCCAACTTCAACATTCTTGCAACCAACATTCAAAACTCCGGAAATGTCAAAAAATCAACATATTCAAAGTTACTTTTTATTGGGATGCAAAAGAAAGAAAATGAAACAACCTTTATGGGCTCCTTCGATAGGTCTTGGAGACCCATTGTCAAGAAAGACACGACTAAATTACCATTATTTATTAAAATATGGATGAATTTTCTAAAAGTCTAGAAATATCGAAGAAGAAAAAATTTAGCCGGGGTTTCCAACATTCAAGAAAAATAAAAATGAGGCCCGACACCCAGGATACCATAGCTATGGGTTTTCTCTTTCACGTGAATTTTGAATCATCAAAAAATATCCATTTTTACTCGAGTTATTGGACAATTTGTCCGCCCGCTTTTGTCTCCATTTCTCGAATTTGCTTTCCTGGATTCAGAGCAGGAGCAACAAGTAAAGTGCTGCTATCGGCTGTTTCAGAGCCGTTATCTCGAAAATTGTCGAGTTTTCGGAAAAAGTCATAAGGACCATTTTTGTAGCTAATGAAACGATCTTTCTGTTTTATTTAAACAAAAATTTTCCAAAGCCATATTCTCGGAGATATTGGCTGAAAACGGATTTATTGGAACTTGAGGACCATTTTTTACCATGTTCCGGGACCTGGAGAATCTACAACTTTCCGTATTTCGAAAGACCCAGTTGAGACCTACAATAGTTCCCAGTTTCATCCTTTTGCAGAATTTATCCCAGGTTTGGGAGTTTATCGGCTTTCATTTACTGGACTACTAGGGATGTCATTATTTGTATATATAGCGAGTTTGAGTACCTACCGTTCTATATAGCCGTTGAATGCTTCTACATCTGCATTCCACCATGCTGGATAACTCCTGTTTCTCGTTCTCTACCTTTCCTAGAGCTTTACCTCGCCGAGTTTTTTACTTAACCTTAACTCATAGAAGTTGAAAACATAGTACACTAAGAAAAACTTAACGGCCTTATCGATATCAGCAACTTCGCCAGATGGAATATCGTTCCCTTCGAGACAGTCGGTATCCTCTTCCTCGTAATTACGCTGCACGTCGACTTGATCAAATTAAACAGATCGGCGCTGAACTTGACATTCTCGGAATCGTCCTCGCAGAGCATCTGGCTGACCTCCGTGCACTCTACGAACGAGACCTTCAGGGGCGTCACGAGCAGCATAAGGTGGCTCTTCTGCTTGCTCTTCGACGGGAAGAACTCCCTCGTCTGCAACAGGATCTTCCTCCTGCCGGCGGCTAGGTTCCAACGGGACCAGGCGAAGTTGAAGCAACCGCTCAGTCTCGCCATGTCGTAGTAGAGGTGCTTCTCCATAGGCCAGTGCTTCTCGCAGCTGTTTTCCACGTAGCAGAACGCGTCGAATTCTGGAAGAACGGCGAGAATTTTGGTGAAACGGAGAGACAATCGCTGTGGGTTCGCTGAAATCTCGACGTTTTTTTTTGAAATCTCTTGTAAATTTCCCCGAAAGTATCACTCTGACTTAACCAACCTGGGAACACGTCGATCCCCGCTTCTTTCATCACCCGTTTCAGCTTGTGTAATTTCATGCGCACTCCTATCACGTCTTGGAGCGCGTTGCTCGGACTGTTTTGTAGCTGTGACAAGCAGACCGACCCGTCTTTCACGTTGAACTCCAGCATGAGGATCGCCGCCGTTATCTGTACCAAAACGGAACCGTCCGGCTCTGGTCTGACCTCCCACGCCTGGAACGGCAGGTTCGCGTACCTCACGGTCGCCAGGCCGAAGGTGCCGAATAGGCCGGTCCTGAAGGTCAACATGCCCTTCTCCTCGTTGTGCTTCAGGTCGTGGACGTTGGCCTTGTCCCAGCGTCCCTCCTCCTCGTCCCATTGGCACACGAAGGGCAACTCGAGGAAGACGATGTGCTGCGGCCAGGCGACGGTTATCAACAGCAACTTGTCCATCTCCAGCTCGATGGTCTTCATTTCTTCTTCTATCTCCTCGGGGAGTTTCCTCACTCCGGGCTCGGTGGGTTTCGGTGGGACGTAAACGACGCGGAACGGTACCCTCTCCAAGGCTTTCGGTAGGTGTAACCTGGGGATTAATTCGATAGTTCATCGGTCCAGATTTGAAATAAAATTCATTAGGTTTATAATAGTTATTGGGATATAAAGGACTAAAGTACTCCAGGTCTATAGATGAGTATACCAAGTTTCTATACCACCAATTTATGTATCAAAAAGCATTTTCTTAAACAAGTTTCGGGGATAAGTATAGATTTTGCCAACATGGAAGACTTAAAATCAAAGTGAGCGCATGCGTCGCAACCCAGGCGAGTTTCTGAGCAGATTAGTAACTGTAGATGAATCATGGACACACCACTACACTTAAGTCAGCTGGAAAGGTTATGGCTACTGTATTTTGGGGTACACGCGGTATATTATCTTCATTGATTAATTGGAAAAGCGACAGGACGACCACTGAACATCAGTATTATACATCATTATATTAGATCAGCTAACTGAGGAAATAAAAGAAAACCGTTCTCATTTGAAGAAAAAAGTCCTTTTCTCCAGGACATTGCACGAGTGCATTCGTGCGCAGTTTCAATGGTTAAAATTGAGGCACTGAACTTTGAATTGATAGACCATCCATCATATTCACCAGATCTGTCACGAATGACTTTTTCTTATTTCCAACTTTAAACAATGGCTTAGCAGACAACGGTTTTACGTCAAATGAGGAGGTCATTGCTCACACAAACGCTTATTTTGAGGAACTACCACAATCATAGTTTTCCGAAGTCTTAAAAAAGTTGGAGGGACATGTGTCAGAGCGTATTGAACTAGAAGGAGATTATGTTAAAAAATTGCCCCACAAAACATGTTTTTCTATCTTTTTCCAAAGACTTATTGACCTGCCTTTGTATCTACATCGAACGAGACAGTAAAAATGAATTTTCTAAATGATTTTCTGACTACGGTGCGTAACTCGTATACTCTCACAAATCCGACCTGGTGATGTTCATGTCCATGGTGATGAAGTCCTGCGGCTGCGGCGGCTGGTGCAGCAGGTCGATTTGGAAGACCCCTCCGAGGATCGTGAACTTCCTCAGGTTCAGCACGTCGTCCGAGATCTTCAGCAGGAACCCTCGCCTTGTCCCTTCGTAGAAGCTCGCCTCGTCCCCGAGCGCGAACTCCTCCGGCGACGGATCCAGCTTCTTGTACGAGACCGGCGGCACCTCGTCGCCGAACCGCAGCTCGACCTCGGCCCCGGTCCTCTCGTCCCTGTTGTCGTACATGTACTTCTGTCTGATCCACCACTCCCTCCTGACGGCCCGCAGCAGGTCCTCGGTCAGCCGTTCGGGGGCCGCGGGGGTCTTGTGGGTGTCGCACCGGTCACTCAGGTGATCGTATCTGAGGCAGACAGCCCGGACGGCCACGTTCTCGAAATTGATGCTGAGCGGGAGCAGGACCTGCACGTCCAGCTTGGAGAAGTTCACTTCCAGCCTGGGCTTCGCCGGGCGGCGAGGATTCGGCATCGGAATCGGGAGTTGTACCTGGGAAATTTGTGCGGTATTGCTCGTCATAATTTTCTCATCTACCAAAAAAGTTTTTCAGCAGAACCCCCTCGTATGGGTTTTTCACACACAGAATGTATGACCAATCTCATAAAATATAGGAGCACAAATACAGTGCGTTGGAAGATCTTATCTAACCTTCAACCATATACTGAGTTTCATGTTCTCGTCCTCGAAGTTCAGGTCCGCGCTGGGTATATCTATCCGGTTCAAGTTCTTCTCGATGTTCCTCAACGACCTGTAGGTCGCCACGTCGAGGCTGCGGTTCTGATAATCCCTGAACTCCTGCCGTATCCACTTCCAGTTACCGATTAAGTCCGCCTCTTCCGGATCCGTCGTGTCGAGCAGATCCTCCAGGTCGTCGAGCAGTTCCAGCACGTCCTTCGTTCTCCTGGAAGCCTCCTCGATGGTCGTGTCCTCGATCGTCTTCTTCCACAGGTGCAGGTACGTCGTCATCTGGTCGCACTTCGATGGGTTGGGCAGTCTGCCGCAGTCGACGTAAAGGTTCCACTCTTGGGCCTCTTTCTCCTGCTCGACGCGGTTTCGGTTATCGAGTATTATCTCCTCTATGGCGTTTATAGAGTCCTCCAGTTGTTCTTCCCTCGCTTGTTGCTCGACTATTTCCTGGGGAGTAAAAAGTAAAATAAATCCGGGTTGAAAGTCACGAAGGAACGTCTAATATAATTTATCGTACATGATAACGGGATTTTACGGGATCTGAAGTTGGTTCAGGTATAATTTAAAAGAGGCTATAAAGAGTCTAGAAGACTCAAATTTGTGAACCATTGTATATATATTCAGAAAACTCCCTTTGGTGACACCTAAGATATTCACTCCGGTGTTAGAGATGTAGGTACATCACTTGGTGACAGGATGGTGTAAAAGATGGAAGGTGTCTATAGCAGACTAAAATGCAGAACGTTTATCTCAGCACTGATTGTGACTAAGAATGTAAGTTTTTTAGGTCGGAATGTAAGACAGAGTTACTTATAGGTACGGATACTTGACGAATTGTCACCTTCAACCATGCAAGCTAAACCTTTAGAATTTTATCAGTAGTTAATATCAACCATTAACCACACAGTTCAAGCAAAACTGTTATAGTTACACTCTAGGTTGTAGATTAATCTAAACATAAGTTAGGTAGGTTCTACTTCCTCAAAAAATTGACGCACAGGGTAATTTTTATTGTCAAAAAATGTGTACGTCACCTGTTGATATTTTTCCAGCGCAGCTAGTCTCTCTTCTTCCAAACGTTGCCGTTCCAGCTCTAGCATCCTCGCCGCTTCCTGTTCTTGTTCCAGGCGTAGTTTTTCCATCAGCTCTGCTGTCATTTTCGCCCTTTCCTTTTTGGAGCTTTTCTTTTTTGGACCCATGACGGAAGTATTGACAAAATTTTAAGTCTTGAAAGGAACGAGTGTCTCTTTATAAAACTTTCCACTGCTCTGATTGTTGTTTTATCGATTTCGCTGTTATTCGTGTACTTTTCCGGAATGGATGGTGATATCGATCTAACTAACACAAGTTATTGTGTTAGTTAGAACACTACTCCTGTCGATTATATGAGCGAGGTTTTCGCATTTGGACAGATATAGAGTTTCATTTGGGGAGAAAAAAAGGGGTTAAGGTAGGGCGAGTCCAAAGTTGATGCTGTGAGGAGGAACACAACAGGAATATGTTGAATGAGGACAGACCAGTTTTTAAACGGGTGGCAGGCGAAATGCAGAGGAATGGATGTGGATGTGGATGGAGATTGTCTGCATACACTACCATTTGTGGACAACCAGATAATAGTAGCAAACAGCAAACGTTAGATATGATATAAAATATATGATGAGGAAACTGACAGAAACCTACGATAAGTGGGGTTTAAGAATTAACTTTGAGAAAACGAAGTCTCTGCAATGACCATGGTCATTGGATAAGATGGCACTAATAGAAACAGAGGGAAAAGTGGTGGAAAAATTATAAGAATATACTTATTTAGGAACCATATTGTCAATGGAGGGAGAAAGCCAGACAGAAATAAGCCATAGACTAAGTAAAGCAAACCAAGCCAACCTAATCTTACTTTTTGGTCACCAAATATGTGTACCGAAACAAAAAGAAAGAATGCGAAGAACTATTGTGGGCAGTAATTTATTACACAGTTCGGAAACCTGGGAAATTACCATTAGAAATAAAGATAGAATAGAGACAGTGGAAATGGACTATTTAAGACCAAGCCGTAAGGTATTTAGGCTAGATCATATTGGGAATGAGGAAACAAAACGTAGAATGAAAGTAAAAGAAAATGTTGTTGATAGGATAGAAAAAAGTAGACTATTATATGGCACGGGCACATGAGAAGAATGCCTCCAAATTGGTGGCCATGAAGAATGTGACAGTGAACTCCTCCTTATCGAAGAAAGAGAGGACGCTCTCCAAGAAACTGAAACACCGAAGTACAGGAAACCATACAAAAAAGGCTTCAATATTAAAGAAACGTCTTTAAGTCGTAAAAAAAATCCAGATATATGCAGTGGCAGTTTAATCGTAACGAGAGGAGGGACATGCAAGTGCTGCAATTCACGAATAACTAAGAAACCTTGTCGCCTTTAGAAGCTTATAAACCCCCATCGTCGTCTCCTGAGAAGCATCCTCGATCATCTTCCTCACCGCGATCCCGCTTGTCACCTTCATCAGATTATACAGATCCGCGCTAAACCTAATGTTGTCCGCCTCCTCCAAGCTCATATTATCCGAGGTCTCGGTAGTCCGGAGCACGGTCGCTTTCAGCGGGGTGACGTGGAGCAGGCACTTGTGCGCCGTCCTCGTCGGATTGATCTCCCTCATTTGCAGGATGATGTTCCTGAAACCGGCCTGCGAGTTCCACTTCGACCTCGCGAACTTGAACGTGTGGCTCAGCTTCGCCATGTCGAGGTAGAGGTGCTCCTCCATGGCCCACTGCTTCTCGTAGTTTGGATCGACGTAGAGGAAGGCGTCGAAATCGGGAAAGACGTCGACGCCGATCTCCCTCAGGTGCTTGATGAGTTTGTGGAGCTTCATCGGTTTGTCTAAGATGAGTCGAAAGGCTTCGTCATTGGGACTGTTGGCGGCTCGCGTTAGGGCCACCGAGTCTCCCTTGACTCGGAACACCAGGTCCATCATCCGCGTCTTGACTTCGACATCGATCGATAAATCTCCCGCGTTTGGTGTGACTTTCCAGTGCTGGTAAGGCAGGTTGACGTACCTGGGCGCAAGCAGCCCGAACGCGCCGTACGTCTGTACCTTGAAGATGACGACGTCCTCGTCGTATTCGACGTCTTCCGCTTCGTATATCCAAGCGAAGGTGTCCTCGTCCCAGTAGCCTACGGCTGGCGGTTCGAAGAAGACCACGTTGTTCGGCTTCTTCAGCAGGACCTTCAACCTCTTCTCCTGCTCCTCCTCGCTTTGCTTCTTCATGATCATCTCCGAGACGACCGAGGACCGTGAGGCGCGCACCGAGCTGACTCTCCTCAACGTCGTCACGGTCTCCCCGTACTCGGCGAGTTCCAACGTCTTCGGCAGGAAGTACTTGACGGTGGTCAGGTCGACGATCACCAGGTGTTGCGGTTGCAAGGGCTGGCGGATCAGGTTGATGTAGTAGATCCCGCCGAGCACCCTGTATTCCCTCATGTTCGCCGCGTAGGATATCACGTCTACCTCGAGGCGTTTCTTGTCATCTTCGTACTCGAGGTACTCTTCCACGAGACATGCCATGCTCGACGACACTTCCTGCAGGGAAAGCGACACGCCCTTGTCCAAGGAAAGGGTCGATATGGTCGTTGGGAGCAGCTGTGACGTCTCCTCTTCGAATCGGTCCGTATTTTTGGACATGTAGGCTTGTTTTACTCGCCATTCCTTATTCGTGACGTCTAAGAGCGTCTGCGTCGCCCTGCTGCTGGTTCTGGACATGTAATATGTCTCGCAACGGTCGCTCAAGTGGTCATACTTAAGGTGCATCACCCTGATCGCCATGTTTTCACCGGGAATGCAGAGCGGAAATATCACGCTCATATTTAGGTTGGTAAATTCTATTTCGATTTTGGGCTTCATTGGTTTCCTGGGGTTCGGTAAGGAGATGGGCATCGGGACCCTCAACCATATGTTGAACGTTAGGTATTCGTCTTGGAAGTTGAAGTCGGCGGTGAAGGGATCGATGTGGTGCAGGTTGGCCTCGATGTTACTTATCAGTCGCAAAGTGACGACGGTGAGGCTGTCCTCCAGTGAGTCGCGTAGCTTTTGACGCACCCAATTGAGGTTTTCCAATTTGGTATCGTCCAGCTTCGATGGGCCGTTCTGTACGTCCTCGATGTTCTCCAACAGCTCCATGACGTCCTTGGTCCTCGCTGACACGTCTTTGATGGTGCTCTCCTGCAGAACCATCAACCACAAGTGGATGTAGGTGGTCATCGCCCCGCAATCGGAGACGTGAGGGAGTTTCCCGCATTTCAAGTAAAACTCCCACTCCTCTTGCTCCTTATCCTTCTGAGCCAGCTCCAGGTTATTATCTACCATCACTTGCAGGTGGTTGAAGCATTTCTCCAATTGCTCGTTTCGTAACTGGTTCTCGAGTGCCTCCCTCTTCACCTTTTCTATCGCGGCGAGCGCCTCTTGCTCCAAGCGGATTTTCTCCTCTGCGGCCTTCTTCGCCGCCTCCTGTTCCTGCTCCAACTTCAACTTTTGGGACAGCTCCTTCCCAATCTTACCTTTTTTACGATCTGCGACCTTAGGTTTACCTCGAAAACAAAAATCGATACAGTTAAAAATGATGATCTGATGAGGAACATATGTGGACTATGGGAAAATTTAAGATGGCCACGTTTTTGGAAGCATAACTTTCTTATCGCCGGTCTCGGTATCGGTATCGGTATCGGTATCGTCGGGACGGTAATGACCCGAACGATCAACTTTTTGAATAGGAAATAGATAGGAAGGCTACGTAAGAGGTAGCAAGTACCACGATTTGAAAAGATAGCTTACCTTTGCCTTTCTTATGCTTTTTTTGCACTTCCGGTGAGTCCGCTTCCTTGGAGTATATGCTTAGAGAGCCGGTGGAAAGGAACGCGGGCAAATCTTTCAATTTAGTTTTCTCGATTATGGTATTACGAAGTTCTATGCTTTTGTCGACGATTGCGGTTTTCGATTCTTCCCTTTTCTTTCCTTTGGCCTTGCTTCTCCTCACCTGCATCGAACTAGTTTTCGGCACGACGATTTCCTCTATATGTTTGTCTTTCTTCTTCTTCTTCCTGTCTTTCTTCTCCTGCCTCCCTTCTCCTTCCCCTTCGTCGTCCGAGGAAGTGGTGGAGGAGGAGGGCGTATCGTCGAAGATCTTGTTGCCGATGAGGTACGAACTCGACTTCGGTAATTGGCCCAGCTCCGCCTCGGGTGTCGTGAAGAGGACTGATTTCTGATATTCCGTCCCGAGACTCGACCTCGTCTGGATCTTCATCGACCCCCTGAGGGTCCTCGAGGAAGCCGAATTCGCATTGAACTTCATTTCTGAAAAATTCGTCGAGGGCGTTTTCGATTTCCTCGTCGCCGATTCGGTTATCTGCTGCAGGTCCGTCTTCGACGACGACAGTTTCTTCGATGAGGACGACGCCAGTTTCTTCGATGAGGACGACGCCTGCGACCCGGCCTTTCGAAGTTGCCCCTTCTCCTCCGCATCTTCCGCATCATGCGGTTGTTCCTCTGCTTCTGTTTCTTTGACTTTCTCCGCTTTCTTCTGTTTCGATGCGCCCTTCTTCGGTTTCTTCGCTTCCTTTGGCTTCTTCGCTGTTTCGACCATAGCTTTTTCCCAGGGATTTACCTAGCCTAGTTTAAACTGGAAGGTGATAGTGACAGCGGTGTTCAAAATAACTTTGACGTTTCGGGATTTATTAGGCCGTCTAGCGAGCAGTTCTGAAGCGGTTAAGAGTTGATTTCATTCGATGAAATGTGGAAATTTTGTCGAGAACTAGGCGATTCCTTGAAAAGAACCTACTTTGGCTTTCTGTTGGAACGTACCAAATGTATATTTAAGTTTCGTGACCATATCGATCTACAGTTCCTACTACTAATAGGCAGTTTGACACAGCATTCATCATACTATCCATTATCCATGTTTTCAGCCATGACTACACTTTGGTCACCACAATTTAAGATAGACCATATAAATACTTTTTTTAAGGAACATTTAGTCAGAATTTATAATTCGTAACCCCAATTCTATTGATATTGTGAAGGAAAGAAAACACCAGAGAAATATTTAACATAACAGTTTATTATAACATTCTCTCGTACAATTCAATTTCTATTCTAGATTCTTCTAGTCCGTGCTAGGTCTCTTTTAGAAGTAATACTCCTGCGATCCATGGATCAACCCTTCCCTGTACAGATTTAGTATAGAATTGGCAATAATTTTGGCGGTTTTCTTGAGGTAACCCCCGCTGGTGAGCATCACTATGGGAATCCTTCTCGATCTGGTTTTCCTGAATACCATTTCGTCCCTTACAATAATCCCCTGTAAGAAAAATCTTTGAAATACAGCGACGATTCGACGTGTCAATTGGTTAATTTTACAAAGTGATCGATTGAAGTTATGGTATTTACGTTAAAATCACAGACGATTGATATAACTAGATCCGGCGTTCTCATAAGACAGTATTTTTTGTTTGTATGTCAACATGATGCGCGTGGTGCAAAGGGGGAAACAAATATGGCTGCCGTTAACGAATTGAGATAGGCAACAAAACCAGTTGTCCATAGGCGTATCAATAATAAGTGTTACAGGGAAACAAAGCGAGAAAATAAAAAACTGCTATCATGCGACAATGTAAAAAGGCGCTTAGAATGTGCTATTATTTTCGCAAAATATTATTTTGTAAATAAACGGGTCTAGATTGTAACGAAGCCGATTTTCGAGAGTCGAGGGTAGACCACCCACCGTACAGATAATCGCGAAATCAAACCTATCTCAGATAGATGGCGGCCGATAAGGCAACGTTCAATCTACCATCGCTCAAACATCCAGACTAAATTTAGATAAAGTAACCTCCCCCCTCAAATTGTCCTGTACCTGAGTTAATCCAAGGTCAGAACCAATACTTGTCTGTGACAAGCCGTACGTTATCCGTATTTTTCCGTTGCGTCTGATATCCCTTTCCGTTCTACCGACCGATATATGTAATTGTGAACGTTACCGGCCGTTAGATTTGAACCGACCGAATTATTCGTTATTTGTTACGCAATCGTCCGATAAATGTAATTGTGAACGTTACCGACCGTTAGATCTAGACCGACCGACACCGTCCGATTGTGAACGTACCACCGACAGAATTATATGTAACTGTGATCGTTCCGCCGTTATATGTTACGTAATTGTCCGTTACCGACCGATATATGTGAGTGATCTGTCGTACCGTGAAAATGTCCGTCTCTCTCCGAACCGCTATGAGTTAATTTTTCCCTCGTCGTGTTAAGGAAAAAATTAATTCACCACGATCTTCCGCTCGCTGTCTCGCTCTCTCGTAATGTAAAAGACCGTATTACCGAATATTAGACACTGCACGTTTTCCTATCGTCTCCGTATCTAGCTATTTCTCTTTCATTGTGAAATTGTTAGGATAATTTTCCGTTTTCCCCATTTTCAATACTCAAGGGTTTTTCCGTATTTCAGGTCTTAATTGTTTGCAACAGTATTGTAATTTTCCGTTTCCACATTTTTAGCTTCGCCGAACAATTTTCGATCTTTCCGATTTTCTCTACGTAAAGTAATTTTTATTTTTCTTACTTTCCTAATTGTATTTTCTTTCCGAAATGTATAAATATTGGTAAATAAACAATTTTTTTTGCAATTCTCCAGTCTCCGATCTCAAAAACCCTTAAAAATCTGGCGCCCGAGCAAAACCGTAAAACCGACCCTAAACCCGATTAACCGAACTCCCGAACTCCGTCCCAGCGCCAAATCTTACAGGTAACCGCACCAAGCGCGTTACAAGATATAGTAGTATATTATTTTGTAAATAAATAGGTCTAGATATAGTAAGAACTCCAGTCTCTTATGAACCGCATCGTAGAACATAGTGAACGTTTCGGCCTCTATATGAACACATCCGAGATCAAACAGATAGTATTTCAAAAACACAAACACATGCCATCTTTACACGGAGAGATCATACAACAGCTGTCGTCTCTAAAATATCTAAAGTTCGAGATCAAGGCAAGAATTGAACAAGCAAGGAAAACTCTCAACAACACGGTCAGTATGTCATGTACTGAGTTCAGTAAAGTACCTACCGGAAATTGCATGCCTAAACATTTCCTGGTGTACTCACCCTTTCGCTTACCGACAACCCGCCCAACCTGTCGCCACGCAGGACGTCTGTCCCGGCGTTGTAGACGAGCAGATCGGGCACGAACTCGACGAGAGCCGCCTCCAGGTTCCCGTCGACGCACCGCAAGTACTCCTCGTCCTCGGTGTAGAAGTCGAGCAGTACCCTCCTCGATATGCAGCGGCTCGCCTCGATATCTCTCGGGTATATCCACCTGTTGTAGACGTCGAGGATGTAGACGTTGCCGACGTCGTCAGCGCAGTCCCGCGCGTACCCGTTACCCTGGTGGGCGTCCAGGTCGACGATCATCACCTTCTGGACCTGAAACGGAGGACTCTGCGGATACTCTGGGACGGCGACCCTTCCGCAGAGAGCCCTATCTATTTTAACATGTCATCCTGTTAAACTATTGGAATATGATAAGTGATAGACTAAGTGATAGACTGTCTTGTGGCTCGTGCGATAAACTTATTTTGAGTATTGTCACGCCAAGGGGTATGAGGTGTCCCTGAGGATGCGCTAGGGGGTAGCTCAGGTGGTGAGTTGTGAGCTAGAAAGATTGCAGAATGTTGTTGTCCTGTCTTTCTCCGAAGTTGAGCTCTCGGCTCCTTATTTCAACCTCTGGGTTTTTCCTATCCTCCGCGTATTGATCCTTCCTTATATCCTGGTTGTCTTTGTGGTCCTCTTATTGTGATTTCCTCTTCCTGGTCTAGTCTTCATTGCCATCTTCTTGCCTTATTAATGAGTGGGTTCGTGCACTCCATTGCCTTCATGGCATCTTCCTCGTCCTCTACTTGATGGTCTTCTTCAGCTTTTCGATTCGCAGGTGCTTCCGTACTTGTTCGTTCTTCATATACCATATACCTCATCGCCTGGATCTGTATCCCCTCCAGTCTCTCCAGGTGCGTCCTTGCTGCTTGTCCTCAGCTTGCTCCGTCGTTCTATGAGTGTTCCTAGTCTGCTCAGTAGGTTCTTCGGTTTCTTCTCGGTCTCTTCGATCTTCTCCATGTAAGTCCTCCGTCTATGTGGATTGCTAAATATCGCACTATGCACAATCGCAAATATGCTATTTTGATGTTAGTCGTCGGTCGTCTCGTCTTCAATCCTATGTAAATAGCTTCTGTCTTCCATATGTTCCACGTTGGGTTGTCTCGATGTCGTCGCGTCGCCTTCTCCCTGTCCTATGCGTAGATGTAGGTCTTGATGCTATTTCCTGTTTATTTCTGTTAGTCCCGTTTATTTGTGCTATTGGTACGTCGCTGGTGTAGATGTTGTACAGGATTTGTGTCAAAACCGATCCTTGATGTGTTCCTGCTACCTTGCTACCTTGCTACTTAACCTAAATCCCCTTTGCTCTCCTACTTCACCTGAGCAACCGCCTAGTGTGATCCTAGACGATTAGTACCCATACGCGCGACCTTATATATACCCTTTACCAAGTTACCTTCTTGGGGAAGTGATAAAATAGGAACTTGATGAGGAGTGTGATGTCGGCGTATACGCAGAATCCACCGCCCCTCGAGGCGGAGCAATGGTGGAAGCCACCCCCGACGTTAACGCTCCACCCCCTCTCTAGAGCCAGCTTCCCGGCCAAGACGGAGCCTCCCGTCTGGAAGCGCATCGGCCGCAGGTACGCCCTTTGGACGATGGAGTTCGGTACTAGGGCGAGGGCGGCCACCTCGGCTATCCTCGCCACCTGGAAGCTGTACTGCGGGGCACAAGAGAAAAATGTTTGACGTGGTAATGACACTTTCCATGGGATTTTATAGGTACTTCGACTCACCTTTAGGCTTTTGAGGTACTTCTTCGTGTGTACCATCAATAAGTCTTCCCTAGTCGCTTTTTCAGGCACTACTATAGTTTTTTTGGTTATGATGCCACTCTCTTTAAGATACTAAAAATGTAAGAACACAAATTGAAATTGGTAATAAATAACGTGATATTATCATGATTCTCAGGGCTTAAGAGGGAGGAAGGGTTGGGGTGCTGGTTGAAAAATTGAAAAAAGTTGAAATAAATCAAAGACATTTATTTTCAAAAAAGGGGGTGGTTGGTGGTAGTTTAGACAAGGTTACTTAGGGAAAGAGAGAGAGAGAGGAAGAAAGAGAGAGAGAGAGAGAGAGAGAGAGAGAGAGAGAGAGAGAGAGAGAGAGAGAGATCTTATGTACATGACAAAAAAAGACAAAATCAGATGTTTCACTTCCGATAAAATTTAAATTATTCATAATTGGGTGTGCTAGGTGACAGCACTACCGTCGATTGAAGACTTTGAAGACGAATAATGATCCAATAAGCACCACTATCCATTCCTGTTATTTGGAGGATTGATAAATTATTCAGTTGTGAATAATACACATCATTATCCTTCTGATAAAGTATCAGTTAACGAGTATCATAACTCCGGGCTAATACTAATTGGACACATTATTCACTAGTCTCCAAAATTTTTCTAGATCGTCTAGGATGAAACGCTTAGTTCTAATTAAGTTTAATATGGCTTCAATATTACTTGTGATATTTAATAGCACTATTTTAACCTAGTATGTGTTATATTGGAACTAATCTTTAACTAAATCTAAATCTAAATCTAATCTAAACTAAATTAAATAACTTATTCTGTGTTAATTTTAGTCCTATTAAAGATAATGATTTGTAGTAAGATTATGTTTTCTCAATTTAATTACTAACTATTACCTTATAGATATTCCTCCACTTGTGTGCATCAAATGGATGCAACTTCTCCAAACCCCCGAAGTTTACGTTGTACTCCTTCCTGTAGATTATTGGCCATTGTTCCTTAGTGATGTTTAAGTACAAATGTGTGTTAAAACTCATGACCGTATATCTGAGGGAATAAATGAGATAAATTATGATTGAGTAATGAGGCGTATTCCAATGTTTTATGATAATATATCTCCACTCATTACGCATTGTAAATTATATATTTTATAACAGTGCCGCAAAAGGTATTTGCATCATTACTTACTGGGAAACAAACAAGTTTTACGGGTCTTCTAAAGTTGCGTGAGGATATAGCATTCTTATTGTTACGATTTAGTAAATTGTTAATTACAAACAGTGGTGCAATGCTCATCATTACTCATTAGGAGCCAAACTGGGTCACTGGGTTAGTTTAAAAGCAGAGATTTCCGCAAGTATGCAGTAGTTAAATTAAATATTATATCCAATTTATTTCAAACTAAAACGTAGTTGATTTATGCTACCGGCGTTATAATGAGCATTATTATTTATCGGCTGTAAATAAAAATATTCCTAATGATAATAATAATAAACAAATCTACTCGTAGCCAATTTAAGCATTTCACCGTGTTATACTGTATTACTCACGTTGGCTTGACAGAACCCTCCGGGGCTGTAAGGTGCATCATAACTCACTGGCAACCATAACCTACCTTAAATTTTACAATAATATTTCCATCTTGCCTGACAGCTGATAGCCGAACCCCTCCCCCTTAAGAGTTTTCCACGGATATCGATCCGGTAGGGGAGGGGGTTTTCAACTTTTCACGGTTCGGTGGTCACGTGGATCCAAACACTGCACCGTGGAAAACACGTGGATACTTTGACGTGAGCATTTCAGGGAAGAAAAGTTGTCATCGGTTGTCATTCCTAGATGATGGAGGAAGATGGACGGCGCAAATCTGTAAGTGGGAAAAGTATTGGATCGCTCCGGTCAAAAGGAAATTTCCTCTATTTCCCACAGGAACTGTCATGACGTCATCGAGAGTTACGAGGCCTTGATAAAGGAGTTGACTCAGGAACTGCATGGAGTTAAGGTATGTCAGAGGTGGGTGTGGCCGTTGGGGTCTTCGAAAATTATTTTATACCTTCTGAAAAGGAAACTGTCTGAAAGATTTCATGCCTTGAAAAACCTTAGTGGTAGGGTAGGTTGAAGAAGTGGTGAAGGTTCTAAACTCCAAATTTATAAGATCTTGGGCTTGGAACCCACAACACTCTAACCTACTGAACTTGACTGCTGAAATCAAGATGTCTAAACGTTTAAGCGTTTGCCTAGGAAACTCTCAACAGTTATGTTACCAATTCTTCAAATAAAAAGAAACTGAACTTTAAACCTATACATCAAAAAGTACTGTGTGATTTGAATTATATAATGGTTCAAGTTTTGGAAATTCTGAACTTCCAAAGAAATCAAAAATTCAACAGATTGACAATATGCGTTAGCTTCTGTTTGCTCTAAGGCTGCTCGACCACTGGTCATTTTCGATCTTTTGCTTTTCACCATTCAACTTCTAGTCCCACCATGAGGAACTCAAATCTCAACTCTCGACCCTCGTGTCGGAAAACCAAGACCTGACCCAGAAACTTCACGAGGTCTCAAGACCGGTATCGCAGCAGGTATTTTCGCGAGACCAGGATGAGGTCGTAGGGAACCTCAGATGTCAGATCGATTCGCTGGTGGAGGAGAAGAACTACCTGTCCGCGCTATGGAAGGAGTCCATGGAGACGGTGCGGGTTCTAGAGCAGGAGCTGGAGGTGCATATGGCAGGACGAGACCTTAGCGTCGTCCCCAAGAAGGAAATGGAGAAAGTAAGGAGGTTGGTTTGAGTGAAGAATGAATTTCGTTTAAACGACCATGGCGCATTGAACGAGACTTGGCATCAATATGTGCTTAGGTCCTTAGCTACTGACTTGATTTATTCAATGTTATTTATTTAGCTTAAACAAGATTACGAGGAGAAAATTTTGAAGCTGAAGCTCGAACGTCCCAACGTCAAGAACTTTCCTGCGCCCCAGGCGACTTCGCCGGACCTGGTGACATCCTCCAAGTTCAGACAGATCGTCCAAAACTTAGAGGAAGAAATCCTCGCTCTCCAGAGGAGGCTCCAAGAGGGAGAAAACGGGAGAAAGAAGCTGGAGAAAGTTCTGAGAGAGAAAGAAATCCTCATATTAAACGTATTGGGGGCCAACGGAAGTTACAGGGAAAAGGTCCTAGAGGCCGTGAAGGTGGTCGAGGAGGCCTTGCAGGAGAAGGAGGGCGCGATCGTTAGAGAAAAACAGGCGAGAGGTCAGAAAATTTGTCGACTGTTAAAGAGGGTTCTAAGGGCGCCCTTAAAATTTTTTAGAAGAGCTACAACAACTCCGTGAGAATTTCGAGAGGAGATTAAAGGATTCACATGACAACTTCGCTGCTTTACAGAACAAGCTGGAGGAAGAATCGAAGCTGAAATCTTTAGAAATTGAGAAACTGCAGGTGAAATGTTCCCTGCTGGAAAATCACTTGGAGCTGCTTCAAACTGAAAGGCTTCAATCCCAAGGCGGGAAACCGAGGAGTCCCAATGACGATGAAGGCTACGCAAATAAGTTGCTAGTGCTGGAGAAAAACTTGGAATCGACTTTCCAAAAGTTGGTAAGGGAGTCATTTCTTAAGAAATAATGCACTACTTCATATCTGTGACTTTCCCCAATTTACTTTACCAATTTTTGGATTCATCCCCAGCTCGTCTCCGAGAAACAAAACATACAACTTTCTTCAGAAAAGGAGACACTGAAGAACGACATGGAGCAGATGGCGGAGCACTACGAGAGGACGCTCAAGACGAAAGAAATCGAAAGGGTGACGTTCCAGAGTAGACTGAAACAGCTGGAGACCAAATTGGAACAGTCGCAGGATGACTGCAAACAGCTGCGGGACCAATTGGAAACTATGGTGGAGGAAGGCAAAAAAGAAGTCGAGGAACGTGAGAAGTGAGTACATAGTTATTTCGTTTTATGCCAGATAGGTCGAGTGCATTGAAGCATCAATGCAGATGCAACCGTGCTTATAAAAGTACGGCACGTATCAAGATTTATTATTGTACCTGTCTACCAAAGGCACTGTTTGTAGGAGTTTTCTCCAAAGGTACAATTTAGGCAGATACCTATTTACTCATTGAAAATTGGTACTGGAACGTATTCTAATTCAACGTTCATTCGTATTTCACTGTTGGAAAACTCATGTGCATACTCCAACGAAATAATGATTGTAGCAAATCCTCCTCGCTTGCTATTTCTATTTTATTTAGGGCCATTACTCAGCAGTTCACGGATCAGCTCGACCAACTGCGTCGCAAAACAAAGGAGGATGCAAACCAATTACGTGTTTGCCTAGAAGTCAAAGACAAGTTTGTGAAGGAGACGAAGATCGTCCTGGAGAATTTGGAGAAACTTGCTGTAAATTTGAAAAGGGAGAACCGAAAGCTGAAAACGGAGCTGAGGGAATGTCAGAATAAGCACGAACAATACCGTAATGTACTCAAACTTGTACACGATGACGTCGATAGGATCACTACCCAAGCTGTCAGTGATAATGATGGTAAATCGCGATTATGACCACGGCGGTGATTTATATTGACGACATACAAATGTGTAATATATGTAAATAGATTTTTGAACGTCTTCCAACTGTTTCATTGATGTTTTGTATTTGGTTTATATGTATATTAACCATTGTAATCAGAATCAGTACTTTGTGAACATTGAAGATTTTTTTCTCCTAATTAACTGCTTTTTGTAAGTACCTAATTGGGGAGGAATGAAAAATTGGAAGAATTGATGCCAAGCTTAAATTTTGCTACACGGTAATTAAATATGTAAACGCTTGCAACTCCACGTAAATGAATCATTTAAACATTATTGGCGCATTGGCTTTTCCTGACACAGACCTATCGAAAGCTCTGCAGACACTTTACGGGAAGTATTATTATAATTTCTATCAAATTTTGCCAAAATTTTTGACCCAGTTACGTGATGAACAAGCTGGTATCTATCAACTTTTTGGATAGTTAGATGAACCTTTGGGGAAAAAGTGGTATTGAATACAAAGTACTGGGTTATTCTAGAAAAGTTTAAAATTCTGATGTATTGTAGATTCTCGTAGCTTTTCCCTCGTTGGGTACGTCCCTGTAGATTGATAATGGTCGACGTGCCGCCACTGCATTATGTTTAGTTTCCCACAGAACACAAGGTTGCTTGAACTTTGTAATCGCAATCGGCTAGTTTCGTGTTTCGTGTCATTCAAATGATGGGAAGTGTGAGGAAGAAGGTGTCCTTTACAGAGACGTAATAACAAGCGAAAAGAACTGGACGGGGTCGGAGGATGCACCGCTAAAATGAGGAACGCCATCGTGGTCCTGACTTCGATCATAATGCTCTCGATGTTCCTCGCGAACGTGCTCAACACCGACGGGAGCGTCAGGTCCGGGACGGGCGCCACGACGGGGGAGTACGTGAACGTCGCCGACTCCTACGACGACCTGATGTGGTTCCTGCAGGTAATGCCGCTGGCTTTGTGATTTTCATTTAGGATTAATATCGTTTGTTTTTAATACGATTTAAATCCTTTAAAGTGAGGTTAAGTCACCTTTGTTTCATCCTTGTTCCCTCCGGACCAATCGAACGGCCTTGTCGTTGCTCGCGTCGACCAATCGCAAGCTAGGATTTTACGAGATTGATCGATCCGTAGTCGTACCGCCGAAGGCTGTTTTCCTCGAAGCGGCTGTGTTCGAAATCTACGGATCGATGTCGGTTGGATCAAGTTTCAAAATAGAGAATTTTTACGTTTTACAAGAATATAAATCTAATATGATTCTATGATTGTATGATTCTGCAGTTTGAACATTTTGAGATTCGTAGGAACTAGGAACTAATTGTACATTGCGCATTTTAGGCGCCATCCTGCAGAGTTATATTGTTCAAAGATTTTCATGGACCTCACCAAAAACTAGTGACACAACTGTACGAACCATTTATTGATCTGACAAGCTGTTGGCAGAGCCATTTATAACCAAATTAAAACAGTACTTGCCTCTAGTAAAGAGATCCATAAACTATAAGTTATAAAAACCAATTGCGACTTCTCTTATGTCATTCTACTCACTTGTTCTGTTATTCTGCTGCAATATGGTCTGCTCCTATAGTCTCTAGGACCTAGTCACTTCTTATGTCATTCTATACACTTGTTCTGCTATTCTGCTGCAATATGGTTTGCTCCTGTAGTCCCCTAGGACCTAGTCACTTTACGTTCTCCCTCTCAGATCACGGACATCCACATAAGCATCTTCAACGACCCGGATCGCATCACAGAGTTCCGAGAGTTTTGCGACCTAACGCTGCGTTCGATAGAGCCGACGATCGTGCTCGCCTCCGGAGATCTGACCGACGCCAAGACCAAGGACTCGATCGGTTCCGAGCAGTTCGAGGACGAATGGAGGACGTACAGGGACGTGCTGAACGAGACGAGGGCGACGGAGCGGACCGTCTGGTTGGACATTAGAGGGAACCACGGTGAGGTTTTGACTGTTATTTTAAAAATGGGTGTAAAATTTCAATCTGAGTTTGTAAAGTATAGCTGTTAACGTCTTATCGAAGACTTTTGAAATTAATTCAACCATTTCATTGCTGTACACATTATTTGTAGTTAGTCCCTATAACATGAGTTACCCAAACCTTATAAATAAAAATCATGCAGAACAAACATTCGATTCTTTCATGTGGTGGATCTAAAAATGGCTTGATCTGTATATATTCCACTGTCTGTATTGTTTATGTAGTGACTATTATTCTATTTTTAAGAGTAGCTGACTTTAAAACTTGTTTTCAATTATAATGTTAGAGAAATGCCTATCTTGTTTAAATATCGTATTGCTAATGTTAAACAGGAGTTACTTCTGTATCATTGATCGAATTTATTTAGGATATTTTTTTAATTTGCATCTTAATCTGTCTGGTTCCCGGGAAATATTTTGAAACTTCGCTTTTTCTTTAGATAACTTCAATGTGGCGGATCACAACTCAAAACGAAACTTCTTCACGAATTACTCAGTTCAGGGAAAACAACATCCACGATCCTACATGTACCAGGTGAAGAGAGGGCACACAGTCTATTCATTCATAGGGATAGATGCATGCCTTGAACCAGGTGAGTAATCAATAGAGTCTGATAAAATACATCAGAAACAAGTAATGCTTGTGTCACATATTACTTCCATTGTGGTATGATCATAACGATTGGATTTTGGAGATACCAGATTCAATACACCTTGTCAAACTACGTTTATAAAATTAATACATCCGATATGGCGGTTGTGTTTGGGAAAATTAAATGAGAATTGAATTTAATGAAAATTAAAAACGAATTTGGATGTTGCAAGTCATGCAATTAGATGGAAGAGATATTCAGTTTATAAAGAATCTGTATTGGGGGCAAAAAGCGAACGTAATAACAGATAATATCAACATACAAAGGGGTGTCCTGTACCAAATTTTACAAGAAAGAGGGCTATGTTTCTCTAAGTATTATGATTTTAAAGAAATTCAGGTTTTATTTTATCTCTTCAAAACATTAATAGAATGTATTTCGTTTTCCAGGTCCGCGACGCCCCTTCAACTTTATAGGTACCCTCGATGACGTCGAGACCCGAGAGATCGAGTCACTCATCTCGCAGGCGGAATCCTCCAATACGAACTACACGTTATTCTTCGGGCACTTCCCGTCCTCGTGCATCCTGCACGTCGGCAGCGGTAGACACCTGAGGGAGATGATAGGGGGCCACAGGAGGGGTATGGCGTACCTGTGCGGGCACCTCCACAGGCTAGGGGGCCTCGTGCCAGAGATGTACACCAAGCAGGACGCTGGCTTCTTGGAGTTGGAATTGGGAGACTGGAAGGATAACAGGGTGTAAGTGACCCATTCAGTTTTGGTTTTATTATGAGGGATTGGATTGGAGGAGGATATCGGTATGGATATGGAGGATTTTGTCGTAGATTCGTAACTTATAGATTTGTTGATTTGGCTTACAGCAAAGCTTGTATGTCTAGTACATTGAAGTTGCTCTAAATTGCTTCTCATTACTTGTTTTAGACGTTATCTACAAGTGACATAATCAATGTTTTATGGAATAAGTCTCATGAAATTTTGAGTTATAAACAAAAGTACTTATGTATTTGTAACTTATGACTTGTTTGTGTTTTCAGATTTCGTTTATTAGCCTTTGATCATGGCCTGTTCTCGTTTGTCGATGTACAGCACCGTGATTGGCCGGTCATTCTAGTCATGAATCCAAAACACGCTCTATTTGTCAATACGGCAAGAGAGAACTTAAGCAATATGAGGAATTCAACGCATATAAGGTACAGTAAATATACTCTAATGTAATTCTTAAGCTAATTGTAGTCATTGGCGTTTTGTGTGCATAATAGTCATTAAATCAGGGCACTGAGAAAGTCTTTATATATTTAATATCAAGAAATCTAAAGTTTTCTTTCCAATTTTCACTGTTGGGATGGTAACAGGTGTTCAGAAAATATTTACTTGTGTGATGTAAGTGTTACTCCTGGTATACTATTTGGATAGGAGTGATATAAATATTTGTATAAGGTATCTAATGTAAATATGTTTCCTAATTATAATTTTATGTGTACCCTAATGCAAAAAATACCTTTTAAAATTTGAGATGGTTGAATGTATTTAAAAGTTAGTTAACTCTGCGTTTACAACTGTAATTTTTCCATAAAATGATCTATAGACTCTATAGATCTATAATCTATAAATCTTTAGAAGGTTTTAATACCCATTTTGCATCAGTTTTGTACTCATTTTTATCAATTTGATTTTTATATGGACTAGCCCAACTTTCTATTTTAATAACATTAATTGCATTCCTTTTATTGACTGATATGCTGTTTTAGAATCCTCGCATTTTCTTTAGCAAGAATTGACATTGTCCGAGTAAAAGTTAATGATGGTAGTTGGGTCGAATGTAGGAGAGTAAAAGGGCCCCTGTATGTAGCCAAATGGAACACGGAAAAGTTCCTGGAAGGAATGCATAATATCCAGGTAAATATTCTTTAAAAAGGTTTATAAGCCGTTCGGTTTTGCGTTCATGTAAAATGTAAATTAAATACTCAAAAATTGTGATTTTCAGGTTCATGTCCAAGACGTCGATGGTAGGTCTAAATATATAAAACAACCCTTTGCTCTGGATGGTACCAAATTACACTTTGGCTTTTTGTCGACAATGGCCCTGAGATCTAATGCAAGTCTTATAGTAAGTATTGTAATGTTCCAATATTTCAGAAGGTGGATCAAAACAATTTTTTTGAAAAAGTATTTAGGAATTGATTGCGTAATTAAGTTACAGAAGATGCATTTAAAAAAATCGTGACAACCTAAACATGCTTGTTTTTCTAGTTCCGGTTGATGTACTTCATCACACTATTGATGTTACTACTTCCACTGTTGTTACTTCGGTACTTCCATTACTTAGTTACTGGTAAGTAGCTTAAAAAATTAATAATCTGCTTCTAAAAATGAGTACGATTTCATATTGTAAAATAGGCTAGAAGGCTGGTATATTTGTGTTCATAACATAAAATCCAAGCATTATATCAAAGGCTGTAACATTTACTATAGAAGTGCTGATATTTGGGTACTTGGACTTGCGATTAGTTCATCTAATTTAACCTTGTCCAGATTTTTTACATATCTATTTTCAATAAATCATAATTAGTAGTCATCACAAACAAAAA
The DNA here is from genome assembly GCA_946251905.1 of Cryptocephalus moraei. Taxonomy (NCBI): domain Eukaryota; kingdom Metazoa; phylum Arthropoda; class Insecta; order Coleoptera; family Chrysomelidae; genus Cryptocephalus; species Cryptocephalus moraei. The sequence goes on from OX276452.1 coordinate 35,087,498, forward strand.
TCGGGACTCAATGAGCATTATAAGTAATCATTGCTAGTAGACAAAACAATCTAAAATAAAACTATTATTTTCAGCTGGTAAGTTGAAAAAACCGCGGCCCCGACGCTCCTGCTGGTTTGGGGTTTTTCGGAAGCTGTGGATACTGTCGACTGTAGACAAGCTGTTCATACCCCTAGTGTTGTACCCGATTTATATAACGGTGGGACCGTGGTCCATAGGGTACTTAGTCGAGGATTGTATCGGGGCGATCTTCGCATGGGGGATTCTAGTCAATGGGGCCTACTTACCTGGAGCCTTCACATATATTTATGGATTTGTACAGGTTAGTTTAAAATTGGAGATTGGGATAGATTGGTTGTAATTAGAAAGTGTAATACTACGACTACTACTACTCCGTTGCACTACACACCAAAATTTGTTGCACCAGGTTATGTATATGTACATATATTTAGATCATCCCCTCCATGTTTCAGAGATTGTGTAATAGCTTTGAGAAAAGTTGTCTGGAGCAACGCCATAGTTTGGTGGCTCTTGATACACTTTGTACAAGCGCCACTTCCTAAATATGAGGTATTTTTTCCTATCACATCGCCTTTATTACAACTGTATTAAAAATTATTACATTTATTTTCAGCTAATGACATTCCAGTTACCTCTGACGTTCATCATGGCCAACGCCGTCAATTACAGGTAAGCCAATAAGCTTAATTGGTTATATGACTAATCGTCTGTACAGATTCGAACGCCTGACAACCAAGAGAGCCTATCAGCCGCCAACTTGGATTCGCCGCTCTTTGTTCCACACACCCTTCGCCATTGTTTTCACACTTCAATTGGTGATGGCCTACTTGTTCTGGATGGCTTATGGGACGATGGCTTTTATGCTGGGCCCGCTGTGCACTTGGTCATTGGTGTTAGCCGCCTATATGTACTACAGCGCGATAACATTGGACGAGAAGTCGATCAGGTGAGTGGCATAAGTTATTTGATTCTGAGCTTTCATATAAACATTTTCACAATAAACTGTTTAATTTACACTTGTCTCATCTTGTTCAATTCGGTTCTTTCGTTTGCTCGGTTGTATGCTTTTTGTGGATGTGCCTTCATTTTTCAGTAAACATGGAAATGTGTTGTGAGTTGTATCATTTGTTTGAATTAATACTGCATGTCAAACTGGGTATCTGGTTCACTTTACAATCTTAGTGTTACGTCTTTCTGGGCGTTTGTGCCACTTGGTCATTTTGGGCAATCATTCTTGGAACATATTAACTGGGAGTTCTGTTGTGAATATTGCACATTACTTTTATACTGTGAAAAGTCTGTACAATTTGTTAAATGAAAAGAATGGATGGCACGGTACGATAGTGATTATCTTTCAAAAATGAATGTGATAACAGTAAAGAAGGATGAAAACGTTTTGTGAATGTGCATGTTAAATGTTTAAAAATGGATGTGATAATGAGTGAAGAGCATGGAGAGTCATATGTAAGTATGCGTAAGTAGTATTTGATACTAGTATAGAAATTATTTTATTTTTCATTTCATTAGCTTCATTTCCTCTAATTTATTACTCAACAAAAAACCCTCAACAAATACAATCAAAAATAAAGTAGTTGAATTTTGTATTAAACTGACTATTTGTTTGTAACTTGTTATTTCTTACAGGAGAGCCACTGAGGTGTGGCATGTGACTGCTGACATAACGACTCCGGAAAATATGGACGGACACCTTAGATAGGGAGAAGTGAAAGAGGCTGATGTGAAAGTTTCAAATTCTATGTACGACTGATATTCATTTAATATTTATTTTCTCCTTCCGAAATAAAGATATATCTATGTATGTCATGTGTGAGGATTCATTTACCAAACAAAAATCCATTTTTCTTTTTCAAAAACCAGTAAACACAATTAGGTTAATGAGTGTTATAGTTAATTCCCTTAGATGTTCAATACAGAAATAAGTACATTAAATGTGAGATATAGGAATTTTGCAAAATTAGATAATATAGAAATTGTTTTAAATTGCAGATTGTTGTATAATGCGTTCGTTATTTATACCACTATTTGCAGTTTTATGAACAGTACAAGCTGGTTAGTTTCCAGTTATTCACTACAGCAATGTTATTGCCCGCATTTCTCCTTGCCGTAATAATTGATGTTATTGTGAGTACATAAATGGACGACTAGAAATAACATTTATAACATTTGTGTTTGTTGGAATAAACTTATTATATGTTATATGTAATTGTTGGATTTACGAGATTATTATGAGTGAATAAATTTTAGACAATGTCAGACAGTGACAATTTTCTCAAAATAGTGGAAAATCCTAAAAAAGGCGTACGAAAATGTGAGCAATTCTGATATGCACTACAAGGTAAATCAAAGAAAAAGGAATTTAGCTTAGTTGGCCAGGACTAAACAGTTAATAAAAAGGAACAAATCAATGTACTAGACTTTCGGTTGAAATTTTATCAAATGAAATTGTGGCTAATGTACAGGTTTCAAGAGATCAACGAGCGCAGCTTTTAAAAACATCTCATCTAAACTTTTTATGGAAAAAGAATGACATTTTGTTCTAAACCTTTCCTAGCAAAGTGGTGCCAAAGTCATGACATAAATAAACAATTTAATAGGCTAGTCTAAGCTTTAATAGGCCTTGTTTATGTTAACGCGAAAGAAAAATTTGTGTATGTCATACGTTTATGGACGTTTATTACGCTAGAATATCCATTTTATACTTCGATCGGAGTCGCTCCTTAATTTGTTGGTAATTAGTGACGTCGAAATTAATTTTGTTGCTAGTGCCGGAATATTCACAAACTGCATATTTCAGCGAATTCTTACGCTAGAAAAGCTATCCCTGCATGTCATGAAGGCAATAGGATATCGATATATTTTGCTAATTTGTTAGGTCTCAATTCATTGTGTTGCTAATGCCGTTTCCACGAATCAGTGAATAGTCCAGTGTAATATTACGCTAGAATAGACATACACTCCTGATCTCCTGAAGGTAATAGGATATCGATATGATTCCGGCAGTATATTTTATTGCTAATTGCTAATTTGTGACGTCAAAATTACTTTTGTTGCTAATGCCGTATCCGAGGAACAGTGGATATACTAGTGTGATATTACGCTATAATAGCCACTCTTGTATTCTGAACACAAAATATGCAATTGGAAACATTTCGATATCCTATTGCGTTCAGGAGATACATGGTGTAATTCTAGCGTAATATTACGCTGGAATAACTATTGTTTGTCGGAAACGGCTCTAGGCTCTAGTAACAAAATTAATATCGACGTCACCAATTAGCAACAAATTAGGGATGGACTCCAATCGAGGAGCGATAAAATGGATATTCTAGCGTAATGGACATAGCTTATGGTTATCGTGAAACCATGTTTGTATATTATCTAATAACTTCCAAACCTTCTTATTACTGTAATTATATTTTGTTGCACTGAAACTTGCTTTGAGGTAATTATTTTGATGGTATAATTTTAGTGTAATATTATTTTATTGTACTGAAAATTTTACTTCATTAATTAATCTTACAGTGTAATTTCCTCATTTTCCTGTAAAGGTCTTATTGTACTGAAAAATGTTCTTAATTATTTCGGTATTAATGCGATCGATAATACGTATAAAAAATTTTTTGGCAACCTCGCTTCAAAAAAGTTCTGGCGATGAAAACATCTCGTAGAGGACGATATGGCACCGTCACGTCTAGTGCTTGCAATCTAGGAGATATCCATATAAGGACACAAATTTTGTACCTTGTACCTTCCTTATCGGCGTGCGTGCGCACAGAGTCCTGTCGCGACAGGAATACTTCCGCCGGTATCCGGTATTAACGCGATCGATGTCATCCGGTCAGTTATTGATCGTGTTTTCGGGCTAATGGATTTTTTTTAAATAAGTGCGGGTCGCGTAGTGAATTTGTGTCGTTGCGGCAGTGAAGGTAAGGTGATATCGTTTATTCTGTTAATAACAATTATCTTATGAATAATGTAATGTAATAATCTTCGTTGCGATGGATGTTGGGTATGTTGTGATTAGTCACTTGACAAAAAAACCCCGAAACATTCATTAGGTAGGAGAAACATGTTGGATCGATACTTGGAAAAGGTTCTTTTATCGGTGATTCGATTATTGATGTGCGACGATAAAAGGGACATCTGATCGTTTGAAATGTGTCTCGCTGAAAATGTGAAATTCAAATTAAATGCTTTTATTATTATTGTTCAAATGAATTCAATTTAATTAAACCAAGAAATTATACGTCAATCGACGCGAAATTTGAGTGTGCTTTCGCGAAATTTTTGGGTATACCTACGTATTATTTCAGTTATGTGATACTGAAAACGATAACTAAGTAATTCAAGTTATATTTCAGCTAATTTCAGAGAAGTTACTCTAAACGATTTAAGGCAAAAACATGTGAATGTATATTCTACACATGTCAAAAAAAAATACAAAAAGAAAATGAACTGGATTACGTTCCAACAGTTTTTAATGTGATATTGGGAACTTACTTAAATTGACGTTCCCAGTTTATGTTATTTATTGTATAGTATTTATTAACAAAAAAAGTAACAATTTGTGATTGTGAATCAAAATTTTACATTAGATTTATAAAACCTGATATCACACGTGTATTTGAAGTTACATTTTTCCAACCAAATTTGTTTTCGTAATTATAGATAATCATAAATACCTCATTATCTATTCTGGAAAAAATAGGTAATTATATATTTTTAAATAGACATTGCAAATATGAAAATGTAAAATAAAAAATGGTAACAATACCTATCATGAATTTTCACGTATTTTCTAATATTGTTCCTTGAATTTTGAATTGATTCCAATGTCAAGTTGGTTTGTTAACCTGTTTCGATTTAGTTAATGCAAATTGTCTTGAAATTTGATTTATTAATAATTTCACAAATTGTGATTTTTAGACAAATAGTTTGTTCATTTTTCTGAAAAGTATGGTGGACGGGATCAATAATATGGAAAAGCTTTATAAAACATAAAATTTCGGAAGAATACCTTCTAGGCGATTTCCAATGAGTCTACAGTGTTATTTAACCTTTCCAAGGAACATAAAGTACCTACTTACCTACTTGGGAAAAATGCATATTTTTTTTAAATTTTGAGAGGACGTTATTTATATAAAAATTAGAGAATACTTACCGTTTGTATAGAATTAGTCAGATAATAATTTACAAAAAATGCCAGCTAAACTTTCCATTCTGGACAAATTTAATCGACAGGTAAATTTTTGTGAATGCTAATATGACGATGTAGATTAAATTCATGATTAAATTAGTACATGATACCTACTTCACTTCTGATATTATTGGTAATTCTTGGTACTTATATTTGTGTTTTTCGATGCTCAAATCTAATAAATTGTACTAATAGTCATTATTAAGTGTTTATTGTATTATACCTATTTCCCTATTTGTTTCAATATACTTAACGTTTCAGGTGCATCCCTTGTGCTCGGACGATGGCTTCTGACCAACCCAGGTAAGGAGTCCTAGTAGTTTTCTTTCCCGTTGTGTCCCACTTTTTGTAAATCGAGTAATACCCATTTTTTGACTGTATTACCTTTTTTGATAAGTTGTGACTTGTGAAAGATTCTCGCAGATTCTATTTTATTCATGCATAGACCTTTTTATCATTTTTAGTAATTTTTTAACGTTTTATAATGTTATTTCACCTGTCTTTTGATGGTACCTGCGGCATATAAAGGCCAACCTAATTTAAAATCGTAATAAATGGAGTGTTTCATGATGAAATATAGAAATAAGTTTTGAGACAAACAACAAATCGACAATAAAAAAAGTAACGCAAAAATTGAAGAAATAACCTTAATTTTCAAAAATTCTTTACACGAGGCTTAAAAAACTATTGTGTTGTAATCAAGCCCTAACACAAAAACACAGTTTCCATGAAACTAGTCATCGGAATTTAAATTTGCTTAAACTAAGAAAATTGACAATGTTACTCATTAGAAACTAATTATAATTACACATACCTAAATGATGAAGTAAACCAAAAAGGAATGTTAAAGAAAGATGGTGCTAAAGTAAGATCTAAACCGCAATGTTCCCGTGTTGCTAGTGCACATTACAGGGTGTTGTAAAATTTCGGGAAAAAATTGGCATTATTTTAACACCCTGTATTCAATCAAAAATTAATGTCGACTTAGTACTTAGCGATATGCTAGTATTGTTGAAGAGTTAATCTATAATACAAAGAAAAATGACGATGTGTAACATCGTAGTGTAAGATTTTCTCATATGGTCGGACCAAATATTCATGGCAACATTATTAAACTGCCTTTTAGGAAGGTTTTAGAAAAAACTGTTTCAAATAAAAGTTGTAGCCATTAGTTGGATCAATTGAAATCTAAAATTTGGTACGAATCGGAGAAGCCATTTAGGAGAAAATTTAGAAAAATTGAAAATCCAATGATAATCCAAGAAAACGTAAAAATGACAAGAGTAAAGTACCCTTTGCCCTTAACCGATTCTAGTGAAATTTATGTGGTCGTGAGTTTTCAGGCTACCCAGCCTAAATACGAAATTTCAACTTTCCACTATTTTTAGTTTCTGAGAAAACGTTGACCACATACACCATACATACACAGAGACATGTTTCCAAAAACATGTTTTTCGAACTCAAAACCTCAAAACATCCAGAATTGCCAATATCTCAAATTTAGAAAATCAGCACGATTACAATACTTTCTTTTGTTATATGTTATATGAGTAACATATTATATTATTATGAGAAAGTAAAAATCATCCACCCAAACAAAAATCGATTTCAAACTTATGGTAACTTTTTGAGATGCGTTACTTTTGTGTGGAGTGTTACAGTATGACACGTATTGCATTTTATGAAAAAACTGGCAAGACAATTCAAAAACTTTTTCATAATATCAAAGTATGAAATTTTCCGAAAGCACTTTTAACCCACTTTTCATCTCGAAATGTCACCCCTAAAACCCCTCCCCCTCCCGCATGGAAACTGATTGAAAATTCAACGAATCAATTCGTACGCCTTTTTAAAACCTCACTAACGAAAAACCAGATTACGTTCGTAATCCTCGCGCTCACAAACGTCATTACAATTGTGTACATGAACACGTAGGTACGTATAGACCATGTAGTTTTTAGCCGATGCATTTACATCTGCTACAAACATCGGTAATTGTAACAAAACACACTACGCAATCCTATTAACGACAACCAGATTTGAAAAAAATCTCTCGGCGTTTGGAAGCCCATGGGCGTAGGTTGCGAACGGTTAGTGATTAAAAGAGTGAAGAGGTTTATTTGCCCTTACACTTTTCATGTATACTTACAGTACTTGTATTGATGGTGTTGTAATCTTTTAGTTAAATATTTCGTGCCAGGAGATGAAAAAGGAATTTCTACTTTGCGTTTGTCTAACTAAATATTTCTGGATAATCTGTTTTCAGATGTCAATAAAGTCAGAAACTAGATACACTTGACGATCTTCATGAGTCAAACCGTGATTTCATCAAATCAATTTACTTTGTGACTCACTTAGCTGTAGTTTGTTATTTCTAGCTGATCAGTCATTATGTTGCCATTAAGACCACAAGTAACTAAATTTCAAATGAATGCGTATGGTGAATTTATGGGAACTTGTGTAGGTACTTAAAGCTAGCTGAAAATAAGTGTTTGGTTTCATTTGTATTGAATAAAAACACCTGGGATACAAATCAAATGCATACTTTGAACACCTTTTACCTCTCGAATTTTGAAGGTTTTGGGACTCTTTAAGGGATCCTTGAGGATTCCAATCCTTCCATTTTCTCATATTATCTCAAAGTAAAATTTTGAATCCTTAATAAGACAGAACGAACCAAGTAATGAAAATGCGTTACCTAATCAAACGCTTGTACAATTTTTGTAGTTTCTGGGGTTCAAAGTTGTTATCAACAACGACTCAATTTTGAATCCTTTAAACTGGTTCAAAAACCTACTCTAAGATTCAAATGTTCAACAAAAATCGTCTTGGTTCTTTGATCGCAAATACATCTTTGAATCATATCCAATATAGAAAAAAGGAAGTAACGACTCGAATTCGTTCCCAAATATCTACTCACCCCGACGCTACGTCAATGCATTTTATAGCATTACGAGCTTATGACATTGTATATATTGGAGATAAATCAGAAGGGTGGGTCGGAATCTGTTTTGTGTACGGCCTATTGCTTTAAAAAGTGTTTAACAGGCACCGTTTTGTATTATGCATGCCGTACATGACGCGCGTGTATTCGTTCGTATTTTAATAATGAGGGCCCACCCCACACACCCTCTCCGAATTACTCGCTCTATTATAGAGGACGAGCGTTAAATAGACGATTGAGATGTTACACGTCGTTTAATTTTCACGAAGGGAGAGAAGAGACGATATAATAAGTATAGGTTTATATTTTTAAAGTTATTTAGTGAGGATAAAGTGAAGGAGTGACAGTGAGTTCAGAGTTATTTAAGGGTAAATGGTTAAAAAACGATTTTTTGAATAGTGGAAGATTTATCAATCAGAAATTGGAGCTAACCATGTTACAATAAATGACAGTGCATGATTAAGTAACACAGCACTATTGGCCCATTACTGTTTTAAACGTTGGGTTAATGGAAAATGTGAACATTCTTCGAACGTAGATTCTCAATTGGAAGACTCAATCTCAAGTGGAAGATTTATCAATCAGAAATTAGAGTTAACCATGGTACAATGAATGACAGTGCATGCTTAAATTTCACAACAATATTGGCTCATTATTGTTTTTAAACATTGGGTTAATGGAAAATGTGAACATTCTTCGAACGTAGATTCTCGATACGACCAGATTATTCTCTTCTTATCTAGATCTAAATTAGTTAAGTACAAAATTCGTGTAGTGTAATTATTCAAACTCACGAGAACGTCGCAGTACCATATCTCTACCAATCCGGTGCTGTTCTGTTTAGTACATAAATACTGAATGAGAATTTTTTAATAGCATTTTGTGGTATTACTTCTTGACAAAATTAGCAATCCAAGTGAAAAATTAAAAGCATCCAAAAGGCGCTGGAATTTTTTTAGGATATATAGAACACCAAAATTGTGATTCGGTTTTAATGATCTGACATTGCAGTAAATGACAAGTTGATTTTAGGTCATTTATGCTTTCTCATATAATAAGAGAAAGTATTGTTATCGTGCTGATTTGCCGATTTTGAGATATTGGTATTTCTGGACGTTTTGAGGTACCGTGAGTTCGAAAAACATGTTTTTGGAGACATGAATGAGGGTGTGTATGTCTGTATGTATGTGTGTTTAATGTATGTGGTCAAAGTTTTCTCAGAAACTATAAATAGTGGAAAGTTGACATTTTGTATTTAGGCTGGGTCCTCTGTAAACTCGTCACTACATAAATTCCATCAGAATCAGTTGAGGGCAAAGGGCACTTTACTCTTGTCATTTTTTTTTCTGATTTTTTTGGATTATTATCTCAAAAATTGGTCCAATTATTTATCAAAAGTTTGAATATTTACTTTACTATTCAATTATTATTGATTGCCGTTATGGTTATCTCGACTGATCTTCTGCGAAGGGCCCTTTACTATTGTGAATTTTAAGTTTTTATAAATTTTGCCCAAAACGGTTTTACCGATTCTTACCAAATTTAAGATTTGAACTGACCTAACTAATGGCTACAACTTTTATTTGAAACATCTTTTTATAAAACCTTCTTAAATGACACTTTGCTCTTGAACATTTTCAATTTCTCAATTTTTTTCCAATTTTGGTGATTTATACCAAATCTCATAACTTAAGTTAGTCGTTTAATGCCTATACCTTTTACTTGAAACATTTTTGTTCTTGTTATATTACATAAGTAAATTTATTTATCTTTTTGATAAAGTTAGTTGTATTCAAAAATATTTTTCAGAAACCTTTGTCATCTAACGAGCAACCAAAAGGAATATTTGCTAATAAGAGAAAATGTTAATATCCGATAATAAACTTATTTTATAAAACGGTGATAATGTTGCCATGAATATTTTGTCCGGCCATATGAGAAAGTCTTACGATGTTACACATCGCCATTTTTTGTAATGGCACAATTCCAAAGTTTTAAATATTGATGTTTTACTTAGACCAGAAAAGTCTTTCATCAATGCAGTAAGTTCGTGAGTCAAACTAAAACCTTGAGCTTGCATCGCTTTTACACCTGCAATTTTTCCGGAATTAAGCCCACGTCGTCGCCATCTTAAGACGCGAACCGCGCAACCTCCCCCCTGTTAATCCCCGCGTCCGAGCCGCTCGTAATTAATATGCACTTTCAAGGGAATTACAAACTCGCCGGACACGTACACAACATTTACATATTAAGTCGTAATCCCGTAGGTGTTCGGTAAGTATCCTGGAAGCGCCTTTCGCCTGCATATTTAATACCGCTAATGGCCGGCGGAGTTTACGATACGTAAGCTTCCCTCCTCCCCCCGTCGTGTTCTCCCACAGGAATATATTTCCTTCCCGGCCGGTCCCGCGGGATAATGTTCAACGGGTCTGAGCCGTTAGTCAATAATATCCCAACGTTGCGCCGATGGAGGTGTCGGCGGGAACTTGTGCATGAACCCGCAACAAAGTAGGGGGAATATGTGGGAAGAGGGATCTCTCGACGGGCGATTCGTTCCGTGGAGATCCCTCGCAAGTCGGGCCTTCAGTTTTCATCGGTAGAAAGAAACGCGTGACTAGAAAATACTTTTTATATTGAGAACAACATGAAATTTCGCTGAATCTCAAAATACATTTAAATTTATTTATGGTTATGTGACTCCTTAATTTCATATTGCTTTTTTTATTTTTATACTACACAACCTAGACTTCAAAATGAAGCGAGGTGTCTCAGCAGAGGTCATGTCATCTCTCCCAAATTATTCACTAACCTTCTGGAGTACATGTTTAAGCGTACTAGGATCGACAACTTTGGTATTAATATCAACGGCGAGAAGCTGAGCCATCTTCGCTTTGCCGATGACCTAGTATTAATGCAGACAAATTCGATGAAGCAAAAGAGAGGCTAAAGGAACTGGAACTAGCATCCAAAGAAGTTGGGTTGAATATCAACATCAGCAAGACCAAGTTCTTGACAAATCTAGCCAACACTGAAAATCTAAAAGTAAACGACGCGAATATTGAGCAAGTGTGGTCCTATAATTACCTCGGTCACGAAATACGATTGGGGAGAGACAATCAAACCTTTGAAATTGGCAGAAGAATTGGTCTCACCTGGGCAGCCTTTGGAAAACTGAGCTACATCTTAAGATCCAATATTCCCATATATGTCAAAAGAGAAGGGTATATAACCAGTGTGTTCTGCCAGTGTTAACATACGGAGTCGAAACACAAACGACAAACAAAATAAGAGTGACACAGAGAGGCATAGAAAGAGCTATGTTGGGTCTCTCTCTGAAAGTAGAGTTCCGAATGCGGAGGTGAGAAGGAGAACTGGGGTGGCAGATGCCATTGAAAAAATATCGAATCGTAAATGGAACTGGGCAGGCTACGTGGCTAGAATGAACGATGGTAGATGGACAAGAAAAATAACTGAATGGAGATCTAGAGACCATGCACTTCGCAGCAGAGCCAGACCACCCACTAGATGGTCGAATGATCTGAAGCGCATTTACACGAACTGGATGAATGCGGCACAGGATAGAAAGAGATGGAAACATTTACGGGAGGCTTATGTCCAGCAGTGGACGACTATATAGCTGTTTGATGATGATGACACGGGACACCGATGACACAACATAACGGCATGACGCAGGTGCGGTGACTGATCGTAGGCGTGTGGGGGTGTCCTAAGTTAGCACGCTTAGGCAATTCTACATAGCGTTTGTTACTTTCGACCCGCCATTATTCATGCACTCTATCTCCCCTACCTAAATTTCAACGTATGACCGGTACCAGTACTCCAAACACCTTCACAATAATACCGAAAACTGTTTATCCGTTTCTGGTCCTCGATTGTTCATCATTTTTCGTCACACCGACCCAATTTCCGGGTGTAGTTCGGGCTTCTCTCCCACGACGAAAATAAAAATGAAAACAAGATCAGCGCGAATATCAAAACGTCCAAGTCTCGGAAAACTAATTATCCGGTCGACGTTTCGAGAGCAGCCGGTCCGCCCGTTAATGAGGGCGGCATCCCCCCCTACCCCTAGCCCCTCCGCCCCCCCCCCGGATCCCCGCGTCGGGGTGACCGTGCTGCCCGTCGATGCGAGACAATTGAGTCTAAAAAGAAATTTCCTTTTTCAATTTTCATCCGCCGTCAATCTCTTTCACTTATTTTCCTCGGCACAGATTTGATTTCATTTCGAGTTGCCGACTCGCCTTTTGTTGGCTCGTTATTTACGTTTTCATTGTTTCGATAAATGAGACTGGGGAATATCTTTTCGTCGGGCTTTTTTTTTCGGAATATCATATTTTCCCGGGGATACTACGATTACGACGGTGGGGGAGAGCGGGGAGGGGGATGACGGGCTTTCCGCGTACATCCTTCTCGTAATATTGTAACGTTTTACTGTTCAAAATGACTAACATTACGCGAAATGCCTTAACTAATATATTTTAACACTTACACTTAAGGGGCATTCATTAATTACGTGAGGCGTTTAGGGGGGGAGGCGGGTCGAGCAAAACCTCATTCAATCTCACGTGGAGAGGGTGGACTCTGCAAATATCACATAATTTTTTTCTCCAAGAAACAGTGTAAGATTACGAGAAAACGGGGTTAATTTAAGTAAAAAATGTTTCTCCACTAAAATATAGCTAAATCATATACAATAATGTTTATTGCTACTTTATTACAAATCTTAAATACTACTAGTCTTAAATAAAAAAAATATATAAGGAAATTGTTTTTTTTTTAAATAAGTCTAATGTAATCGGGGCCCAGATTCACTTATTTACATTGCAAATACGCATTTAAAAAGATATCACGTGAGATTAGGAGGGGAGGGGGCCGAGCAAAATCTCACGAAATCTTACCAAGGGGGGAAGGGGGGGGGTCGAAAAATAGGCAAAATTGTCTCCCGTAATTAATGGATGCCCCTTTATTACATCTCGCCTCGTATCGCCTCGAACTGAGTCTGGTCTCGTCTCGTCTCGGTCTCGAGAAATCTAGAAATGAATAACTGTGTTCACCGATTTTCTTGAAGTACTTATATAGTTGTGGTAAATTTGAGTTAACAGAAATTAGTCGTCCGTTTCATGTTTTCATGCAGGATATTTAACTTTTCGATAATACGGAAATAGAGAAATTATATTATGGAGAACAGGTTTTGCACTCCCAATCTAAAGTCAGTTTTATCAGTGAAATAAGTTTATATATTATATTGAACTCATATCCTCTAAAGTCTCTAAGTGGCGACTCATCGTATAGGTAGGTAAAGGAAAATTTGAAAACTGACACGTGGATAACTACGTGTCATTTTTCAAATTTTCCTTTACTTACCTATTATATATATTGGTTAATTGTTCATTAAATTATCGTAAAAAAATTCTCCTTTCTACTGCATTTATCAAAAAGTTTGTTCCATAACTTATTGATTCGATACCCGAAACTCCGTTTTTAAAAAGGTTTATTAATTAAAATTACAAATAGATGTGTACTCTACGATGGCTACATTAATACTGAAGTTATCCCCACTAGTTGGGTCTATTTATATGAGATAAGGAATATGTCTGCAACATCAGCACTTCATGGCTAGGAAGCTGATGTAACGCCTCCCCTCACAGATTCGACTTCCGACGATCAGGAAGGAAGTTGAATTTCTTGAAGTTCGATTGCCTCGTTGGTCCTAGGTCGGCGGGTCATCTCTGCAAATTTCTTAATCGATAAGTAGGTGACCAAGAGCAGCAAGGCGAAGTAAAGGGCGACGGTCCAGGTGCTGGGAATATGCTGAAGAGAAGTCGTTTCTAAGGCGGGCTCGTTTGATATGAATTTTCTTTTAATTTCCTGTAGTTCGTCGAGTTTCAGGTCTCCCAAGTGAACTTTTAGGGTTTCGTTCACCGTAGTACGTGTTCCGAACGAGATTTTCGGGAAGAGGACAGCTTGGTTCGGAGTGGTAGCTGGTTCCAGGTTGACTATCATGTCGGATGGGCTCACGATCCGGCAGTTTCTCGGGATGTCGAGTAGATACGTTCCTTTGAGGTTCAAAATCTCTTCTTGCTGGTGGCATTGTAGTTTAAGGGTGTGTTCTGTCGGCAATATGGCGATCCATTGGTTGGTATCTTCTAGTCTTCTGAACGTCGGTTGATTAATCACGATCCGGGTTTGCTGACAGTTAGAGACGTTTCTGAGGTCCAAAAGGTGGGCTTCGCATGGACTGTCGGATGTGATGTCCTGAGGCTCAGTTTGATCGCAAACAAACATCTTCGGAGATAGCTCCATGCAGTCGTCATTCATAATAGCGTAATGCAATCTATCTTTTAATAGGAATTTACTTTTTGGAATAATCGCCTGGAACTGACTTCCATCATATATAGGAATCGAATAAAGATGATACATTTCAAATTCAAAAGGATATACTATAGGTACATTTAGAATGTAATTTATTCTATTATTTAAAACAAAGCAATTGATATTAATTACCTTTTCTAAAACGAGTGTATTTTCTAAACTGATTTTAAGAGGGAATTGATCGGGAATTTTGTTTTCTATCGATTTTAATTCTTTGTATAAATCTGAAGTTTTTATTATACTAGGATGCATAGTACCTAATTTCGAAAAGGTTATTGAATTTTCGATATCTTGCAAAATTGATATAATGATATTATACATTTCTATAATTTGAATAAAACTGTCTTTGACGTACATGCCTACTCGTATGTGAAGATCTTTGTTGGGGTTACCTTCAATGACTGATGCTATTAAATTTAATTTCGATTCTAATAGTTTTTCGTTATGACTTATTTGCTGAATAGTGTTATTAAATTTATTTACGAGAGAGATGGCTAGTGTGTTTTGAGCTTTTACATTGGCTGATAACTTGTTTTGATTTGACTGTAATTCTTTAATTAGGTTTTCATAGCGTTCTCCGTCATTTGCGTCTAGATTGCCTGAAATTGACTTAAATATTGAGCCTAAGCCGTTAAACAATCCTCTCTTAATCCGTTGCGGATGCGGTAAAATTTCTGACAATTTCAATTCAACTTTTTCTTCCGTAAATTTAACGACTTTTATGTAATTCGAAACTTCCTTCTCATATTCGTGATTTTTACTTAATAGAAATGTGATATTTTGGGTACTTAATTGTAATTTATTAATTTCTAAGATAATGGGATTTAGGTCGTAATAGTGGATGATGGAATGGGAATATCGTTTTAATTTTGCTGTTCCGATTTTTAGAGCTATTAGTCCTGGATTGTGCTCGAGATTGCGCGAGGTTATGGTTTCTTGCGTAACGAGAATTCCTGGTAGCCTGAAATGAGAGAAGATACACGATACTTAGTACTTACTTATCCGGATTGCGCTGTGTTTTAAGGAAAAATGAAAAATTAGTTAATCAAAAGAATATAATTTTTTCAGTGGGCGTTTAAGGTTGTTCATGTGAATTTTTGGTTGTGTTTCTGTAGAAACAGTTTTTCTTTGTTGATTGACGTTGGTTACATTACAAGATTTTTCGAATTTATTTGCTTGTTTTTGACGTGTATGTTTCTTCACAAATACCTTTTGAGCAGTATCAAATAATTCAGGTTTATCTCGATCTTTATTAGCTTTTTCTGCGACTTGAACTTTGTTTTCCATTAGATCTTGGTTTATTTTTGAATACATGATTTTTGAACGTTCTTTATGTTGGTTTACATATTCGTTTAACAACAATTTGTCGATTTCTAAATCAAATGGTTCATTACTGGATATATGACCGCTAATGACATCAACAGGTTTCAATTTTGTGGTAGAGTGGATCGAATTATTGTATGAAAGTATGGCATATATCATTTTCATTTTAACTGAGGTTTTAGAAAATCCTCGTGTGTTGAGTAATCGTAAATGCTCTATTATGGTCGAATGGAGTCTTTCTATCATTCCATTGGACTGTGGGTGATTTGGGGAACAAAAGTGAATTTTGATTTTATGGAGTCCTAGTAATTCAATGATAACTGAATTTTTGAATTCGGTACCGTTGTCGGATATGATCATGTTCGGAATACCGTGATGGGAAAAGAATTTTAGTAAGTTGTCAGCAATTTCTGTTGCATTGTTGCTGTTAAGAGGATAAGCTTGAGCGTATTTGGAAAAGCTATCGATAAGTGTTAAGAATTTGGTTTGTTCGAAAGTAAATGTATCTATATGGATTATTTGAAAAGGTTTTGAAGCAGTTGGGGTAATGTTTAAAGTCATTTTAACTGGTTTTCTGTCGTATTTACTCTGTTGGCATATTTCACATTCATTAATATAAGTTTGAATGGATTGCTTCATTAGAGGCCAGTAATATTTTTCTTTTATTTTTTGTAAAGTTTCTTCCGTTCCTCTATGATTAGTCTTGCTTTCGTGGTAATTCCTTATCGTGTCTTGAATATCATGCTTGTCGGTGACGTCGAGTAGTTTCTTCTTACATCTTTTAAATTTAAGTGACGGCCATTTAAAATTTCTTTGGAGTACTACTGAAAAGTTCTCGTAGATCTCAGGGGATTCAAAGTAAAGATGATATTGAATGTCGGGGGCTATGTAATCTTTTATGAATTTTACAACATCTTCTTCAAATTTATTTCTTGAAAATTGTACCGAAATACGTTGTTTCTTCTCAAAGAGGAATGTTATTTTTGGTACGGATGGAGAGTGTAAAACTGAACTAATAATGATTTGATTTTGGCCATAATTTACAGGATAATCCGTTATTGGAATGTCAACAACAGGGTGTTGCTCATTATTTGAGTGTATTGTATTACCAGATTCTTCTTCTTTGTTATTTTCGACGTTTTCTGATGGTTCTTCCGGCTGCTCGTTTGAGATGTCTTCGAAAGCATTGTCTTGATTTATTTCATCAACATTCACTGCCATAGAGATTGCGTCAATATCGTTTGAGTTTAAATTAGTATGATAGTTCTGACTAGGGTTGTTATTGTCGGTTAAATTTTGGGTGTCTAAATCTAGGTATGTGGGCGGAGAATTTGGCTGAAATGTTATATGAGGGTTATCGAAGCCTTCGATGTTTCGCAGGTTTTCGTCTAATTTCTCCCAAAATGGGTTTGTTTCCTTTGCGTGAATTTCTACCCTGGACAAAGCATCTGCATTTGTATTTAATTTGCCCTTTTTATAAATTATATTGTAGTCATATTCTTCAAGCTTTATTCTCCAACGTAGCAGTTTCGAATTTGGGTCTTTTAAAGAGAACAACCATTGCAAGGGTTTGTGGTCGGTAATAATGTTGAATTTTCTTCCGTATAGGTATGGTCGGAAGTATTTGGTTGCCCATACTATCGCTAGTAATTCTTTCTCTATTGCTGAGTAGTTCTGCTCTGAGTCATTAAGGGTTCTGGACGCGTATGCTACAGGTAGATCTTTTCCTATTATTCCTTGTGAAAGTATGGCTCCTAAGGCGACATTTGAAGCATCGGTAGTGAGGTTAAAAGGTTTACTGAAATCGGGGTATTGTAATATCGGCTGATTAGTTAAAATATTTTTGCAAGTTTCGAAGGAAGACAAATATTCGTCGTTTATTTCAATTTTTGCATTCTTTTTTAAACATCTAGTGAACGGTTTTGTTAACTTAGCGAAATCTTTAATGAAGCGCCGGTAGTAGCCTAAAAGTCCGAGAAATCCTTTAATTTGTTTGGGAGTTTTTGGTAGTGGAAAATTTTGAATAGCTTTAATTTTGTCTGGATTAGGTCGTACTCCGTCTCGTGTGACAACGTGACCTAAATAAGCGACTTCTTTTCTAAGAAATTCCGATTTATCCAGTTGTATTTTAAAGTTGGATTCTCTTAATCTCTGGAAGACAGTTTTTAATCTCTCGAGGTGTTCTTGTAGAGATGTGGAAAACACGATAATGTCGTCCAAGTAAACTAGGCATTTTTCGTTCTGTATCCCTCGCAGTATGTTATCCATAACACGCTGGAAGGTGGCTGGAGAATTTTTTAGACCGAATGGCATGCGAAGAAATTCGTAGTGGCCATTTTCAGTGTTGAAGGCGGTTTTTTCGATGTCGCTTTCTCCCATTTCGATTTGGTGGAAGCCACTGGCGAGGTCTAACGTGGTGAAGTATTGGCATTTACCCAGCTTGTCTAGAAGGTCGTTGATATTTGGCAATGGGTATTTATCGTCGATCGTCTTTTCATTCAATTTTCTATAGTCAATCACGACTCTCCATTTTCTTTCACCGGATGCATCTGCTTTCTTTGGGACTACCCAAATCGGCGAGGACCACGGCGAGTTACTTGGTCGAATTATGTTTGAGTTCAACATTTTTTGAATTTGTTTCTTTACTTCTTCTCTATGAATAAATGGGTACCTATAAGATTTACTGTATATGGGAGTTTCGTCAGAGGTACGAATTTGGTGTTTAATTTTGTTGGTAAATGTAAGCGGTGTAGAGTCGTTGTAAAATATATCAGAATATTGTTCGCATAACGATAAAATTTTTGATTTTTCTTCGGTGTTCAAGTGATCGGTTCTTATTCTGGACAAGTCTAATTTAGTTTTGGAGGTGGTTTCAAAGTTGTTCAAAGATATATCCAAAAGTTCATTTTCGTTGAAATTTTCCACGGTTATAGGGTTAGAAAGATCAAGTGTCAACGTTTCATCTGTATTATTTAAAATCGTGGTCAGCGCTTTTCCATTTCTCGCTGTGCTTAGACTTTCAGGTATCTCACAATTGTGAATCTTAGTGTGTGGAATTATGATATCACCTTGTTTTACAGTCGTTTTTAATTCTATCACTTGTTCAACGCGCGGAGGTATGGTAACATGATAATTCGCAGAATTGTTGGTAACGTGATAACGTAATTTAATTTTAGCGTGAGGAGTAATAAGAAAATGATTATCAAAATCTAAATGCGCTCTAAGTAACTTCATATTGTCAAGTCCAATTAGTCCGTCGAATACGTCATGGAATTTAAATAGATAGAATTTGAGAGTTCCGTGTACATTAAACAATTTTGAGGTTGGTATTTCCGCACTGTATTTATGTGCTGATTTTTGAAATACAGTTGATACAATGAAAGGTTCATGTTTAATACAATTTGGATAATGTTTAAAGGCTAGATTTGGGTCTATGAAAGATTTTGTTGAGCCAGAATCAATCAAAAATTTTAGGTTGAGTTCAGGAAATACTAGGTATGGTATAATTCGTTTGAATCGGTAAGATTGAATGATATTGTTCGAGGTGTTAAGTTGGGTGTTCTAGGTGAGGCGTCCGTTGAAAATTTTCGTACTGATCATAGCTATAGTCTGGTTGATAGTCGGTATAGTCGATATCGTATTCGTTATTAATCTCTTCGATTGCATTTTCATCGTAATAAGTATCGTAATTCTCGCCTGAAGTGGTGGGTGTGGAGGGATGATTGGAATTGTTATTATCGATCTGGTTTACTTCGGTATTGTAAAGTTCTTCAAAAAGAAAATCAGGAGGACCAGTATTTTTGTTTTGGAAATAATTTTGTGGTTTCGAAGTGTTGCGTGTGGATATACTCATAGGTGTAGGTTTGGGAAGTTGTAGTTGACGGTTGGGATTTGGTTTAAAGACGTTCTGGTTGTTACTGTTGTTAGAGGGTTGTCTGAACACTTGTGAATTTCGTAAGAATTTTGGTGGTGGCAAATCCGTTCTGGGACGTATAGGAATGGGTTGTGAAGGGAATGTATTTTGGGCTCTAAAGAAATTGTTAGGTGTGTTAGTGTTCATTTGTGGTCTGAAATTAAAATTCGGGGAATTTGAAACATTTGGGAATGGGTTTTGATAAGTCATTGGTCTTGTTACGTGCTGGGGTTTGACATTGCGTTTATCCGAAAAGTTTTGGAAGTAATGGACGTTTTCCTCTTTTAATACGAATTGTAAAGCCTTATTTAATGAGTCGGGTTGCATGCATCGGATCGTAGTTGCTAATGGTTCGCGTAGACCGGATAAAAAGGTTTTAAGAGCAAGATCTTGATAAAGTTGTCGTTTTACATTTTTTCCTTCTTTAGTAGTTTCGTGGGTGTCAATATAGCTACATAGTAAATTCAGTAAATGGAGAACTCTATCGTAAAATTTTTGTGGATGTTCATTTGGGCTCTGTTTAAGCATTACCAGGTCCCTATTGAGACAAATTTCGTCACGTTGATCAGAAAAACTATTAATTAGTAGTTTTTTCAAATCATCCCAAGTTGTCACTCCATGAATGTTAATAACTGATTTAGCATTGCCTTTTAGTTTTGAAATTACGGAATTCAGCAAATAAATGTTTTGAAAACAGTTTGGGTTTGTTGCATTATAGAAATGTGTAATTAGAGATTCGCTTACTGCCAAAAATCTATTTAAATCGTTCGGGTCACCATTAAATTCGGGGATGCAATTGAGATATTCAGCTTTGAATTCGGTCATGATTTCTAACGATTCTATTCTACGAGATAAATTTGATTCTACTTGATTCGAGTCAGTTACAGGTTCACTTAAGTTTAGTGTATCGAAAAATTTAGTTAAAATTTCCAAATCTGACATGTATTGTCTAGATAGATTGCACTTACATTAGGATGACGAAGATTCGGAGCATCTCTTAACTTCTATGAGTGTCCTCGTCGAGCTTGGCGATGTGGGTCCAAACAGGTCGTTGACTCCTCGCGAATTGGACGATGTGGTTCCAACTCCGGTGTCTTGTTGGCGATGGGCTGCTTCGGTCCGCGGTGGATTGGGGGTCTCCGTCGATCGGTACTCCTCTCCTTCACAGCACGATCGTTCACAAAAATCACCTTCGATTGTCCGGTTAATCGTTGATACGAACTTGATCGATCGATTCGAACAATCCGAACAATCCTACTGACTGCGCCACTTATTGATTCGATACCCGAAACTCCGTTTTTAAAAAGGTTTATTAATTAAAATTACAAATAGATGTGTACTCTACGATGGCTACATTAATACTGAAGTTATCCCCACTAGTTGGGTCTATTTATATGAGATAAGGAATATGTCTGCAACATCAGCACTTCATGGCTAGGAAGCTGATGTAACGCATATATACCTACATTATAATATCAATTTTTCAAAAAATATTCCTTTACATCCTGTAAAACAAATATACAACACACTACTACGAAGTAGTAGTGTGTGAACTACTACTTGGTAGTAGTTCATTCAAATGGAACGTATTCTTCCTTTTTCTTGCAGTCTCAGTTTTATTATTATTATCAGGTATTATTTTGAAAATTAGATACGTTAGGAAGAGTGACTCATGTCAATCGATACAGTCATCATAAACATTTACACACTACTTTACTTTTGGGACAATTTAAGGTATATTTTTTGAATTTCCCCTCAAGTCATTAAGTACTTTACATATTTATTCCTGAAATTTTCTACACGCGTTACTAAAAAATGTTTAGCTTTTCTCTTCCGAACCTCATTCTCTATCGTGTGAATTCAAAATTGTGTAATTCAGGGGAGGTTGACTTTTCCGGAATTTTCCAGATTTCCGAAAAAATAACTCTCGAATTATACGTTTTATGAAAAAATGTCGTTTAACTTTTTTTTTTCGGATCATCTTTCTTTATTGGGTAAATTCAGAATTTTTTCATTCAGAATTCAGAGAAAGGTGGATGACTTTTCTGGAATTTCGAATTATTAACTCCCGAACTATACTTTCTACGAAGAGATCATTTAGCTTTTCTCTTCATGACATCATCCTCTATCGTTTGAATTCAGAATTTTTTAATTTAAAGAAGTTTGACTTTTTTGAAGTTTTCCAGATTTCCGAATAAATAACTCCTGAATTATATCTTTAAGAAAAAATGTCGTTTGGCTTTTGTCTTTAAAACGTCATTATTTTTTTATTTCAGAGAAGATTGCATGATTAAAGAAGGCTGTATTTAACGGACATACTTTTTTTTTAATTTTTCTGATATTTCGGGGGTGAGTTTAATGCTAAGGGTTGAAGGGGTGGCTCTGGGATTGCGCTACTAGTCCCTATCGTCAGCAATAAATTAGCAATAAAATATGCCGCTTGGTTTAAGTTTATGTCTCCTGTGCGGTTCCGGAGATACAGGTGTGAATGATGTGACTTAAGTCTTAAGTCACATTATCCCCTTTTTCTCGCTAAGGGGTGAAGCAATAAAATCGTGGTTGGCGTAATAAATTAGCTATAAAATATGAGCCTACAGTAAATGCTGACTAATGAAGTGTATGATGTGACTTAATAGACATCGGAAAATATATCCTGAAAATTTTCTCGCACAGTATTTTGGCGAATACTCTAAATAGTGCAAAGTGAGCACCTAAAAATTTTTAATTTAGTAATTCACTGACAATTTAATTGCAATTTAGAATAACGAGTTTGCTACTTCTGGTTCTTAAATAGGTTTAAATATTTTCGGTACAATTTATTCTTATGGTTAAAGCGAGCCCATCATTATATTAAAATTGGTATTTAGGTACACATTCACCTCAATTTTTTAAATATGTAGTTATCTAAGCCGAAGTTAGTACTGAACGTCTATTTTATATTGCATTTATTTTATCTTCAATAATCTCACTCATATTGTGAACTTACGAAGAAGGGGTTTAGATACCTTTGCATAGATGCAACTATACCTTTCCCTTTCTAACGTTATTTAATTTTGTTGTTAATCAATATATTGTTTAATTGCAGTAAAGATAAATCTCTTTTTCTAACGTTATTTAATTACGTTGTTAATTCATATGTTGTTTAATTTTGAACCGTAAGATTAGTAAAAAAATAAATATTTCACTATTATTACAGTTTTAACGATTTCGCGACAGTATATATTATTCAACGAGTTTGTTATATATTGTGACTCAAGCCAAAGGAGAGGGTCGTAATGATTTGAGTGGGCGAGGGTAATAGTCATTTAACACGGGTTATATCTTCGATTCTTTATAAGGGCGATTCCATGTCAACTGTCGTGAGGTTGGTGCGTCATAATTTTTTTTCCCAAACCAAAACTATTTCATTCTATTCTAGGTTCGACTACAAGTATTATCCCAAATTTTCAGACAAAAATATTACTACTAGCGTTTTTTACGGCCAATTTTCGTTTCTTTCGCGTTTTCAGTTTTCGATGACAAATTTTCTCCAAAACGTTACCGCAGACACATCGCACGCTGGAAAAATTTCAGAGTACCTATAATCGATGTAAAATTTTCCAAGGAATCCATTCCCGCCGTCAGAATTCCCCTAGAATTTTTCCATTTGCGAGAAATCCCAAAATACCAATTTTTATTAAACTTGCTCTATCGCGCGAGTGGAAATTTTTGGATTTTTTTGGAGGAGCGCAAAATGTTTGGTTTTTAGTGTACTTTGAGGGACTTATAACTTTTCCGGATGTATTTTGGTTTCAAGTGCCCAAACATGCGAAAAATGGCAAAAAATGGACGAAGCAGCCTAAAATGGTGCATTCAGCGTGAAAAAGGAGTGTCAAAAGTCTGGAATATTCGTGTGAATCTCAAGCTCAATTCTCAGATCATTTTCATTAAATACCAGACTATCTGGAGGTCCAATATTGGGAGATTCATTCTAAAATTCAAGAAATATTTTCGATTGCTCGATACTTTGATGTTCAATCCCCTAATATCCCTAATATCCAGGAACTATGAAGGTAAATGACGTTAAATGACGAAAAATCAAGTGATTAAGATATAATATGACAACACCGAACATATCCTTTTATGGAGACATGAGGGCAAATCAGCATCTATTGGAGATATGGTACACATACCAAACATGCAATTCTCGTTTTCTGGGCTACAAACTAAATTAGCAACAAGATCCTTAGAGGTCAATTTTGTGCCAGTACTATTTAGAAGGAGTTTGAAATTTTGATAGATCTGACAAACACAAATAGAATGGGTACCATTCGCACCAGGTGCCAAGCATTGTTTACAAGGACAAGAGGTTATCACCAATTCTCTTTGAATAATGATTGGATAATAAAATGCAAACATACTATTTTGGATGACAAATGTGCTGGTCAATATGTAGCATTTATCTTCAATGACGTGTGGCATCTAGGTGTAATAATGACTTCGGATGAATTGAATCTGGAGGCAGAGCTTTCAGTACTTTCCTTCAATCAAGTGGCTCAAACTAATTCATTCCCAGATCCGCCAGTATGCTTGATCGTTTCGTTTGCTCAATACTCTGCGAAGTGAAGCTCAATGAGATAAAGAAGACCCCTAACACATTCGGGTTGAGCAGTGCTCAGCACGAAAAAATTGTGAAATATTTTGAGAAATTTATGTCGGGGATGGTCTAAATACGAAAGCTGTTCATATTAAAGTAATAAAGAAAGTTCCTCCATAAGTTAATGCTTATATTATTTTATAGATCTGCACCTTTGTAATAAACCATATTTAGTAGTATTTTTTAATATGTATTTATAACTTAATAAAAGGAACTGTTCGGTGTTGTCATATTATATCTTAATCACTTGATTTTTCGTCATTTAACCTCATTTAACATCATAGTTTCTGTATAGTAGGGTCCAAAGTTCATATAAACCGAACATCAAAGAATCGAGCAATCGAAAATATTTCTTGAATTTTTGAACGAATCTCCCAATATTTGACCTCCTGATGGTCTGGTATTTAAAGAAAATGATCTGACTTCATCGCTGAGAATTGAGCTTGAGATTCACACGAATATTCCAGACTTTTGACACTCCTTTTTCAAGCTGAATGCACCATTTTAGGCTGCTTCGTCCATTTTTTGCCATTTTTCGCATGTTTGGGCACTTGAAACCAAAATACACACGGAAAAGTTATAAGTCCCTCAAAGTACACTAAAAACCAAACATTTTGCGCTCCTCCAAAAAAATCCAAAAATTTCCACTCGCGAGATAGAGCAAGTTTAAAAAAAATTGGTATTTTGGGATTTCTCGCAAATGGAAAAATTTTAGGGGAATTCTGAGGGCGGGAATTGATTCCCTGGAAAATTTTACATCGATTATAGGTACTCTAAAATTTTTCCAGCGTGCGATGTGTTTGCGGTAACGTTTTGGAGAAAATTTGTTATCGAAAACTGAAAACGCGAAAGAAACGAAAATTGGCCGTAAAAAACGCTAGTAGTAATATTTTTGTCCAAAAATTTGGGATACTTGTAGTCGAACCTAGAATAGAATGAAATAGTTTTGGTTGGGAAAAAAAATTATGACGCACCAACCTCACGACAGTTGACATGGAATCGCCCATAACCAACTCGTAGTAAAATAAACACAATCTAAAGCAGCATTTAAGGGAATATATTAATCATGAAAAGGGACGAAATAGAAGTAATTTGTTGATTGGTTCGACTCTAATTTGATTGGAGGATTGAAGTGGTATTACTAATGCTGTTATCACTGCATTGTAAGTTATAATGGGTACGATTACCCACCAGAAATATTTGTTATTACCTATATTAGTCTGTGTATAAAATGGTGAATGAAATCGCCATTTCCTAAACCGTTGGCTGGCCATTGTAATTATGCAATTACACTCTCCAATTCCGTTATGTTACAAATAACGGGAATGGATTTTCTGTAACACTTATTCCCAAAATAATACCTAGAAGCACACAATATACGGTCGAAATAATAACTTGAATAGCTCCACTTCTATTGTAATCGCACTCAACTCGTCCGTTTTGTGTGTATATATATATATATGTGTGTGTGTGTATACTTCGCTCAACTCATTACGCGAAGTGGCAAACAATTTTCTTTTTTATTTCTTCGTCCATTGTCAAAAGAGGAAGCGACGCTTCTTTAAGTAGAAGCGCTTTCTGTTTTGTTTACGGCGATAGGGAAGAGATAAGATCGCAACCGGCGTTATCTAGACCGTCGATAATTAACACTTGATGAAAGCAAACAGTACATTAACGCCTTTTTTTCCCGGGGAAGATACGATCTGGGCCATAATTAAAAACGCATAGAGCGAACGGGAGAGTTTCTAACGAATTGTACACATTTTCGTCGACCAATTAAGACGCGCACAATAACTGTCGAAATCACACCTCCGAGAGATAAAACGATAATAGGGCAGAGACAACCCGACAATCGTATCTCTCACGATCTTTCCTCTATACGGTGTTGCGACTGCTTTAATTCCATGAGCGTTTTGTTACCGTTCCTGTCATCATTACTATTACTACTGCTTATTGTTGTTGTGTATGCGGCGACGACCCTAAAATGCGGGCGAAGATCCAGATAACTCACGCCCGAGCTTTCCTGTCGAGATGCGTACGGTCCGGGAGATTGTGATCAATTTTTCTGGACGTGAATGCTCCGGGGCTCCGGATTGGTTTAATTGAACATATGGGAGGTATCCGGTTTCGTGGTTTCGGGATGTGCGACGTACTAAGCTCGCGCGTATCGCTCGGGAAACGTTTTTTTCACTCCTTTCGTCTCTTGTTTCATATTGGAATGAAAAACATAATCGGGGAATTGTGGTTCGAAATGACAGCATTAATGCAGTGGATTAACATGGGAAAATGTTGAATACACCGTGATATTTGGAAGGTAGAAATTCAAATTTGACTTTTTGTACCAGTGTCTTAGAAGTAAGAAATGTAATCCATTACACTGCTTCACCAAAAATAATTTTTTAAGAGGCTAAAATAAGGGGACTTTCGTATGTCATTCTTCATTTGATCTCTTTCATTAATATACAGGGCGTCAAAGTTCACTTAAAAAAATTAATTTCTTTATTATTTCCGGTATGTTTCAATATAACTTTTTCAAATTTGATCTTGGTTTTACTTTTATCTAACCACACCTTCTGTAAGAAAATTTAAGGCTTCCTTATCGATATTTGTATTCTGGAATTTTTATTTTGTAATATTTTCACAGGAATAACCTGGTTTTTCCACAGTAAATCCGGGACTAGCTGCCCTCTTATCAAGCTCGAATCCTGGATATCTTGGAGAAAAAATCGTGATGTGTTCATCAGAGTACTTTCTCATATATAGGGTGTTTCAATATGCGTTTGCCAAATCCAAACGGGAAATAGATACGGTTAATTTAAGCAAAAAAAAAGTTTATTTTATACTAATTCAATGGTAGAATATATATTCTAAATTTAAAATAAATTCTTGTAGCAAATTTTGAGAAAAATTCAAAAACCGAAAAACCACAAGTATAAAGTGCTCTTCACAGATGATTTAGCCGAACACGTTACAAACCTTTTTATACATATTTAATTGCACAATAAATTTTCAAAGTTTAAAAAGAATTCTTGGAACGAATTCCGAGAATAATACAAAAAACCCAAAATCGACAAGTATAAAGTATCCTTCACAGAAGATTTAGCCAAAAACGTTAGAAAACTTTTTTATACATATTCAATAGTAGACTAAATATTCAAAGTTTAAAAAAAATTCGTGGAGTGGATTACGAAAAAAATTGAAAAAACCGAAAATTGACAAGTATAAAGTGCCCTTCACAGAAGATTTAGTCAAAATCGTTAGGAAACTTTTTTATAGGTATTTAATCGTACAATAAATATTCAAAGTTTAAAAAAACTTTTTGAGCGAATTTCGAGAAAAATTCAAAAAAACCGAAAAATGACAAGAGTAAACAACCCTTTTATCCTGGCCGATTTTTATGAAAAGCTTATTCTCACGTCCTGGTATGGTACAAAGTCTAAATATAAAGTTTTGACCGTTTGTGGTTTTTTGTTTTTGAGAAAATCCTACCACAGACACACATACACACATACACACATACACGCATACATACAGACGGTTTTCCAAAAACATGTTTTTTGTCTCAGGGGACCTCAAAACGTTCAGAAATGCTAATAACTCAATTTCGAAAAATCGACCCGATTACAATACTCTCTCATATATGAGTACCTACCTCATATGAGAAAGTAAAAAGAATTTAGATATTGCTCTGTATTTATGGAAAAATCCAAAGAATTTTTTTTTGTTTAATTTCTAATAATGTATGGCGATGGCAGGTCGGCGGGTCTTGTAAAAATACCTTTTTTTGTTGGTACCAATACTGTGGCCTTCCTGGAAAAAATTAAGGCAAAATTCAAAATTGATTCTGTTCTTTAGACTTGTGCTAGGACATAAATCTAAAAAATTTTTTTAACGGGTTTACGACTGTTTTCCTTTAAAAAATAGAATATCGGCCAACTTTTTGGGAAAAGTACGTGCATAAAAAGGAACGAGGGGTATTTATATGCATTTCCAAAGGTCTATGTCCTGGAAAAAATGTCTAAAGAATGGAATCCATTTTGAATTTAGTCTTTATTTTTCCAGGAAGACTACAGTGATTGGTACCAGCAAAAAAGGCACTTTTACAAGACGCCTATTGCCGCCGCCAAATATTATTAAAAAATTTAATAAAGCTCGCTTTGTATTCTTCAGTAAATATAGAGCAATATCTAAATTTTTTTGACTAAATACAATAACCATTTTAAAAGAAATCCTAAAAAAGTGTTTTAAGAGATTGTCCCTTTAAAAGAGCATTTATAACAAATTCTTTACATTTAAGCCTCCACATTAAAACTTGCCATTTGCTTCCGAACGAGTCTACAGTAGTTGGCACTCATCCACTTCAATATACTAAGTCGTTGCTTAAACAATTGTTTTCACAAACTGTTTTCATTCATCACTTGATAGTACTCTTAGGTTAAATAATACTCTAAAATAGGGTAAATTCTGGATTCGAGATGAGTCCTACACGAGAAATAACAAGGTCTCGTCTCGCCTCGTCTCGGTCTCGAAAAATCTCGAAATAAATTAATACTTTCTTTCTCGACAACATTTACCGATTTTCCTGAAATACCTATACAGGTGTGGTAAAGTTCAGCGTACATAAATTAGTCTTATTCATTAAATATTTTGGTAATTGAATTTATTAAGATACCGTTAACGAAATTCGAATAATTTTAATTATAACAACAAATAGGAAATTAATGTAAACTGCACCTTAATGGGACAGCGGAATTGTTTAATGGAATTAGCGTTTTATTTTGAATTAAGCTAGTCTTACTCTTTTATGAGCATTTTAAAGGAAGATATATTTCGATAATCACATAATTATATTTTATTCTGTCCATCATTTCGCCCTGAGAATGTGGCATGCCCTTATCTGCCGGATTATCGGATTACAACAAAACTAGTTAAAATGTGGAAAATTACTGTACTAACTAATAAATATATTACTGTTAAATGCAATAATACGATTCATACTACTTTCTGACTGTCGTTCCTAAAGTAAATCCTAAAATTCTATAGATATAAGATTCTAAGATAAGATAAGATTCTAAGGTATAAAATTCGAGACGAGATCAAAATGAGATCCCGTCTCGTAGGTATTGAAATTTCAACATTTAATCTCGTCTCGAAATTAGAAATTCGCCCAAGAAAACATCTTCATCTCTAGGTAGGTACTATTCATTTTTAATACGTCTCGATTGCCTTACGGCAGTGTTAAAAATCGCCATCGAAAAACGATTACAACCGAAATTGCCCCGACTAATCCGTAAACGTGGTATCGAGCATAATGCTCACTATCCCTTAAAGGCAAACGCAATACACATGATCTAATGCGTACGTACGCCATGTAGATACATCCACGTATATATATGTAATTCCGCTGGTGTGTTAACGTCCGGATCAATCGTTCCAAATGAAAATGGAACAATGCCGATTACCATCCACCCTTCCCTTTTGTGTTTTTCTGCATCGTCGGATCCTGTCTATGCACACAAAACCTAACAACGCGAAAAATCATTGATAACTGCTTTATAATGTTTCATTTACATTCTGTTCGGTACAAATTGTCGGGAGAGAGACGGAGAGAGAATCGAGAGACCCTCGTTTCCGAGTTATTCGATATATATTCGGGAATTTCGTCGTTTTAGGAGTGAAAGAGATGACCTTTTTTCAGTTCTGGCGGAGCAATTTTGAAAATTTGTCTTTTTACACCGGATCAATGGGACAGGAACAGTTTGAGATTACTGCAACGTATATTTGTTTAGCGACAACTGTGGCCACGTATATTGCGAGAAAGAAATTAATATTGATACTTAATCGAGATATAAAATTTTCTAATTTTCGTTCCCAAAAAGTTTGTATTAAATATTTACAAAGTGATAGGCCTCTTCACCCGAATTGAATTTACGTCGTGAGCAATGGGATATTTTATTGTACCAGAGTAATGTTCCCCGTGAGATATCTTGTTGATTTCCTGAATTCGATCTGAGTTACTTGCATTCAGGAAATTTCCCTGAAACCATCATAACTCTGAATTTGAAGCACTCATCTTCAGAATCTTAAGATTTTCAGCCCTTTGAAGAATATTGGTCTGACTGCTTCTCTTAATTTCATTTTGTGTATACATAGATCTCATATGCTGTTGATGTGTAATGTAATTGCTTCATTCTGTGATGGAAACAGCTTTGGAAATTCCTATTTGATCCAAATTGATGTAATCGTGCTCCGTTTAGAACTTCAAAACTATAAATTATACATAATTAAAATATGTATTATAGCGATCAGACTAGGGTCAAAATTGGAAATAGCACGACAAAGCCAGTAAAGCTATCAAAGTGTTTGAAACAAGGATACGGCCTATCCCCATCACTTTTTAATGATTATCACCCTTACAAAATTGGTACAACGATTATGGAGAACTAGATGTAAAAATCGACAAAGCGGGCGTTATGTTAGAAAAAAAGGTAAAAGCATAAATAAATGTAATAACATTTATTGGCAACTAATTGCAAGGGGGAGAGAGAAACAGAGAAAGAGAGCCCATGATAAAAAGTCATAGTGAAAATGAACAAACGGGTAAAACAAAAAAGACAAAAAATAATAAAATGGTTAACAAATGTATGCTTACCAAAGTCCCCAGGAAACCTGGAGGGGTAGCTGGTGCAGGAATCGTAGCATCACAAAGGACATCTCTCCTCACGCAAAATAATAAAATGGTGAACAAATGTATGCTTACAAAAGTCCCTAGGGAACCTGGAGGGGTAGCTGGTGCAGGAATCGTAGCATCACAAGGAAATCTCTCCTCACGCAACACAGCTGACGGGCACGTAGTTTAACCGGCAGCGTCACGGGATACTTGACTAGCTAATCGATTCAGATCGCGCGAATTTATTCGATTCATGATGTTTATTATTGTCAGTGCGCTGCTTGGTTTCATTAAACATACGTGCCTCGCCAGGAGATTCTTTTATGAGGTCATGTGTTAATTCACGTTATTGCTGAGGATGACCCACACATTTTAATATATACAGAACACAGAACAGGCTTTAAGAAGGTGGTACAGAAAATGTAGAACGATGGGGCATACCAATACAAGGAAATGTATTGCACATGTATTGATTCGGTTATTTTTGCACAAGAAAAAAATATATGGTAAGAAAACTAAAGGTAGAGCACAAGTTATGGGGTCTTAAGGTAAATATGTGTAAAACGGAATACCTGTGTATCGGAACGTAGGTTATAGACTTAAATTTAAGTTCTGAAGAAGCGACTGTCAAAAGTTGCCAGACTTTTGGGATCGATAATACATCAAAACGGTACTTTTTCATGAGATACAGAAATAAAAATAGCACGTGGAAATCGGAGATAGAAACTCATAATAGGAAAGGTCTGAAGAAGAAGGAGATGAGTTATAGATTACTGTGCAGTAATAGTTATTATACATTTATTTTTACCTGTATTTTATTATGTCTAATTGAATTAGGGATTGTAACAATCTCTGTCTAATAACTATTGACTTCTTCTACTTGTATATTTTAAAATATGTAACAAGATTCTAACCTCAGTATATATACTCCAGTTTCGACATATTTTATACGTTAAAAATGATATTACAACCTATCACGCTATGATTTTTTTTAAAATTCTCGTAATCAAAGACAAAACCTTTCGGTAACTCCCCAGTAATATTCGCCGGACAGAAATCCTCCTCCCCCGTCCCGAAATACAAACCTAATATCTCGCCTCCGTAAAGGAAACAAATAGGACAATAAAGTTATAAACGAAGCGTAGGAGGATATCGAGTTGGCCGTAGGCGATTATATCGGCTGTCAAGTGTTGACAGTTGAAGCGCTGCAGGAGCCCTAGATTAGAGCCCTGCGCCTAGTTAGGGGGTCGAATTTCACACATCGACTGATCCATATGCCCCTTAATGGAAGAACGTGTACGACTTATCGCGCCGTATTGATTTAAAGCGAGAAGAGCTGAAGGAAACGTTGGAAAGATCTGACTTAATTTTCTTTCAACGTGCTTAGAATATGAAAATGTAGTTTAAGTTAATTAATCCATTAGAAAGTAATTCGTATTCTTCTGAAACAACGACGTTGACTTTCCGGAGTTGCCACAGCTTTTAAGTAGCTTTTGGATTAGATAGATATGCCCTAGATAACTCGACACTTTGACTGCCTTTCCATCCTTAACTCATAAGCAATATGGCGACGAAATATGGCATATGACCGTTTGATATGACTTCAATCTAGTATTGTAATATTTTTTAGTTCATCCCTTTTGGCTTGTTGTGTTAGTATGTCTGTATTCTTCATATGACAAGTTTCTAACCTAACACATATATTTTATTATTAATTTCTTACACAATATTTTTTGTTGGTGTAACTCTCGCAAAAAACAAGGGATACTCCTAAGTTTAGCACTACGCTACCACAGCCACATAAAATAGAATATATAAAAATGTCAGGAAATGAAGGACCGAGGTCATTCGGAGTCGTTTAATTTTTACTGTACAGTAAACGCTGTCATAACCTTCTGCTCCTTCTTTATTCTTAGGCTTTTACCCCAAGCGACCCACTAACGCCCGGATTCATAATGCATTTAAAGTCTTTAACTTAAACTTTAACTTAACTTTAACTTTAACTTAAAGTTGTCTTTGACTGTGACGTTGAGTTAAAGTGGACGTTAACTGCATTATAAAACCGGGCGTTACTACTTTTTAACGTCACAGTCAAAGTCAACTTTAAGTTAAAGTGGACTTTAACTGCATTATGAAACCGGACGTAAGTCATTTATAAGTAAGTATTGAATACCAAACCAATATTGAAAGCGTAGAAAAAATATTGAAGTGGATTTGTAGAACATTTAGAATAACGTCAAATGTGAGGTGCCCTTCAGAAACGATTTTGCCAAAACTGTAATTTAACTTTAATATACACCTATTAATATATTACCTTATATATTAAATTATATTATAATTAATATATGCCTATTCGATAGGTATATAAATACTTAAAGTTAAAAAAAATGAAATGAATTTTGAGAAAATTACCAAAAACAGAAAAATTACAACAATAAAGCGCCCTTTAGAGAGAATTTCGCCAAAAATGTTGTATAACTTTATTACATATATTCGACAGTGGCATAAACATTAAGAGTTAAAAATAAAGTTATTGGAACAAATTTTAAGAAAATTTCCAAAAACAGAAAAGTGGCGAGAGTAAACTACCTCTTTTTCACGGCCGATTTTAATGAAAAGCTTATCGGGGGTTCCTGTCTCCATCTTTGAGAACGAAACTCTCAAAGGAAGTCGTAGCTCAATTTTAATTCGTTAGTACTAAAAATATACGAAATATTGGGATTTTTTCATTGCCCTCTCTCCTTTCATTTACCATCCTAATTTCGAAAATCCAAAATTTTCAAGAATCTACTTACCTACCAAATCTGCAGACAACTCGGGAAATCTTTGAGGACACCAGATTAAATAAAATACATCTAAAAAAAAAGGGATAAACTTAGTTCCTACTCCGAAATGCATTGCTTAGAAATTATTAGCACTATTAAATATAGCTTCCACCTTACCACTTCTCGATAGCTGGTGAAATTTGGAAAAATGAAATGGGCTATATTACTTTGTCACGTCATTTTTTCATCATGTTATTTTTCGGTTTTTGAAATTTTGAAAATTTTCTCGAAATATGTTTCAATGGTTAAAACATTAAATATCTATTCTACTATCGAATATGCATAGTAAAGTTTAATAGTGTCTTTAGCCAAATCGTGTCTAAAGGGGATTTTATTCTTATGGTTTTTCGATTTTTCGAAATTTTCTCGAAATCTACCTGGAGAATTGTTTTTAAACATTAAATATTAATTCTACTACTAAAAGTACATTATAAAGTTTAATAACATCTTTGGCTAAATCGTTTCTAAAGGGGACTTAGTTCTTATGGTTTTGCGGTTTTTCGAAATTTTCTCGAAATCTACCCGAAGAATTGTTTTTAAACATTCAATATTAACTCTATTACTAAAAGTGCATGATAAAGTTTAATCACATCTTTAGCTAAATCGTTTCTAAAGGGGAATTAATTCTTGTGGTTTTTCGATTTTTCGAAATTTTCTCGAAATCTATCTAGAGAATTGTGTTTAAACATTAAATATTAATTCTACTACTAAAAGTGCATGATAAAGTTTAACAACAACTTTAGCTAAATCGTTTCTAAAGGGCACTTTATTCTTGTGGTTTTTGGGGTTTTTCGAAAAATTGTTTTTAAATATTAAATATTTATTCTACTATCGAAGATTAGTAGCCTTATTGTTATTTCAAAAACTCGTTATGTCTAGCCACTTATTTTAGCACACCTCGTAGACCTTTTCGTTTAGCACACCTACGTTTATTATTTCTGAGACAGTAATAATTAGTGTCTGGTGAAAGTGTTGGACTAAATTGAGCGGTTTCTCGGGACACCAGATGATGTAGACGAGCCGCAACGAATATGAAACTAGTTGTGCCTCACCAATTAGAACTTATGAAAAGAGTTCATTCCGTCCTGCCATTATCATTCCTTTGTCGAAGTTGCACGAGCGAATGCATTTCCCTCGCCGATCCTGAGAATGCGCTCGTCTACATTAAGATGTCAAAGGTTGATTGCCTGTCTCTTAAATAAACACTTTAGTGTCTCGGTCGCGATTCGTTATGCGGTCTCCCGAGCGAATTGAGGAATCCTCACGTCTCCCCCCGCCCACGCAAACAACACACTCGACGAATATTATTCATATTTCATAAATCCCCTCGCACGAAATCGGATTATGCGTTCGGGTTAGCCGCAGAAATTCGACACCCCCGTACAAAATTTTATCTGTGTACGTTTTTCGAAATCCGGGCGCGCCTTTGTTCGCCCATCTGGTTAAAGGGTTCCACCGATCTCCGGCAGATAACGAAAGTGGAAGGAGAGGGAAAAAAGAGTTCCCGCGACACGAAATGTTTCATAACTTTGGGGTCGGTGTAGGGTAACCTTTTGAAATCATACTATATAAATACGGTTAGGGAAGAAAGGAGAAGTTGCTCTTCTTGTGTTCGGCTACCTGCCGAATGAGGTAAGATGAAAGGAAAGATTGAGACGATTCAAAGAAACATTACAGTATCGACTTATTTAGACGCGCACCAGTGATCCTGTTTGGATTTAAGAAAGATATGGGAGTGCGAGGAGGCGGCGCCGGCAGGATTTCTTTATGTGGTTATTAGTGCCTAAATGGAACGCTCATTTAAAATAGAACGAAAACATGTCTATTAGGCCATGTCAACCACTCAATAAGTGCGCATCCCTTATATTGCTAATTTATTGCTGACGATAGTGATTAGTAGCATTTTCCGAAAACCACCCCTTAAAACCCCAGCACAGTTCTTAATCGGCGCCGGCAGGATTTCCTTATGTGGTTATTAGTACCTAAATGGAACGCTCATTTAAAATAGAACGAAAACATGTCTATTAGGCCAGATCAACCACTAAATAAGTGCGCATCCCTTATATTGCTATTTTATTGCTGACGATAGTGATTAGTAGCATTTTCCGAAAACCACCCCTTAAAACCCCAGCACAGTTCTAACCATTCGAAATTTCAAAAAAGCCGCAAAAAGATTAGCCTCTAAATAATGCCTGGAATGTTATAGCTATCTAATTTCTGAAGTTTATCCATCACCTCTTTGCGAGAAAAAGCGGATAGACATTATGCAACAGTGTCTAGTTAAGTACCTAACTAATGTACCTATATTAAAAATGTTAAATAAATGTTCATTATCAAAAAATTTTTTTAATGTTTCTGGAATGCAAATTATGCTGAAGGTTTGAAGGGGTGGATTTGGGAATCTGCCACAAATTCGTATGATCAGCAATAAATTAGCAATAAAATTATGTATCTCGTTGGTTCTGGTGATATAGATGGAGGTTTAACCATCTTTGCTCGTAAAGGGGTGTAGCAATAAAATCGCATTTGGGGTGAAAGTTCAACAATTGAACACCAATAAATACTACAGGCGTAATTTTGTAAGAAATATTTTTTTACAACTTTTGAAATTTCGGAGGGTGAGAATTGTGCTGGGGTTTGAAGGGGTGGTTTTAGCAATCCGTTGCTAGTCCGCATCGTCAGCAATAATGGCGTGTGGTACTTATACCTTCGTCGATCCGGGAAGTATGGAAGATATGTGTTAAGTCTTAAGCCATATTTTCTAGTTTTTCTCGCAAAGGGGTGGAGCAATAAAATCGTATTTTGCGTAGTAAATTAGCAATAAAATATGGCCCTACAGCTGATGTGGATTTATTAAGTGGTTGATCTAGCTTAATAGACATAAGAAGTAAGACAAAAAACCCAATTGTACCTATTTACGGTTTCTGGTATTGGTGCCACCAGGGTTGTAAATGTTTCCAAAATTTGGCAAATTTTCGGCGCAAGTAGTCATTGCTATTTAGTTAAAATAGCGCCCCTATGTTGATATGAAGCTGATAATTTTTTGAATGTGGTAAATGCGAGTAACCAAAAATGCACATTGATAAAATTATGTTAAACAATTTAATCGTATATTATGACAGAAATTGAGTTCACACTAAGACCTGTAAACTTAATATTGGCATTGCCACTTACATCTACTCTTATTTTATTTGGTTTGCTATTTAGCAACCTTTATAGAAATTTTTGATCAAGACCATAATATTACAGAATATTTGGTGCAATTTCGCCCTCTCATAACTAAGAAATCCCAAATGTTTTCTAGGTGTTAGTATCCCAGCCATATGAGTAATGTAAATGTAAAAGTGTTCATGTAGTGTTTCTTATGTAGCTATTAATTGTTGTATTAGATATTGGCCTATTTGGATTTCGGCTTTGGGACTTAGTGAAACTGATAAAATAACAAACTCAACCTATACATTCTCTAACCATTTTAAAGACAGTGATTTTAAGTGTAAGTCGGTACAGCCATGTACTAAAAAAATGCAGTAAACATAATGTTTTTCAACTTAGAAGTACTAAGAGTACCTACTTTTAACCTTGAGTTTTAACTAAGACTACTTTTAATTAAAAATACTAAAAGTACAAGATAATTAATTTTTGCAATGTGATCCTTAACATAGCTCTTGTAAATCATTTATCCTTTAAATCAAGTCTTAAGTCTCTTAAAATAAAATTAAAAAACAATGGATTTGTAAATAAATAATTTATTAGATATAACGTATAAAACATAAGTGATTGATTTCATTGATTTTTATAAATAGTTTAAATACCGACGTTTTAAAAGTATTTTATTCCTTTAAAACGCTGTGTTGAACTCACTTTAATCATGCCCCATTTAAGTATTTTTTGAGTCAGCAAGCCACAAATTTTTTTGAAGAAATGTATGCTAAATAACTATACTCATAGAGTACCTATGTGAACAGGAGAAGATAAGAAGATATAAAACATTATTTTAGTAAAATTCAATTCAAAATTTTACTTCCAGCATATGATTTCAATAACACATGTTTTATTAAATTATTCTTGAGGAAAAGCTTCAATTAATTTTCTTAAGAACAATTTAAAAAATGTCAAAATGATTGACATCGGTTTGTGTTGACTTATTAAAAACACAAATATTTAAATCTTTTTAAAAGATTGAAATAAACAATTTACTTATTTTAGTCTTATGGAAAAACAAATGTTTCAAAAATTTTTAAAATGTAAGTTATAAAACATCGTCTTAAAGAAGATTAAATTCATAGATTAAGTTGTAACAATGCTTTAAGTAGAAACATGTAAATGATTGGAAAGTATTACAACTCAGGGCGATAATTACTGCTTTATTAAAGAGGACGTCAATCTTATATCTGAGATGTAATGTTTTACCATGTAACATGGATGAAAATTACTTTAAATTTTTTAATAAAACTACCAGTATTTGTCATGAAAATGTTAGTTTCAAGTAATTTCAAGATTCAATATTTCAAGTATAATGTTCACTTAATCGTTTTTAAACATTTTTTTGAATGGAGGTCCTGTTGACGGGCAAATTTATTTTTTAATAAAATTAATAAAATAGTAGTTTAAAGTACAAGTTGCAGAAGACGTCATATTCCAAGCCCGAGTCCGAGATTCGAGTTTTAGGTGCAACGAGTATTTTACAACTTTTTCTATGTTCCGGCTTCCATTTCATTTTTATTTGTTTAAATAATTTAAAATTTCTTATCTGGGAATTTTTTTTATCGTGACATTTAAGTTGGCATTACTGCTGTTTCCTAGACATCTCTCAATTTTCACACCATTTTCAAATTTAATTTAATGGATTTAAATAAAATCGAAATCAGAAACGATTAGGCTATAGTCAACACTGGCATACTTGCATCCCTATCCCATCGACGCGGCGATCATATTTATTTTTAATTTTGTTTTGACAGACATCAGACAGCATTAGGGAATATCTTGTTACCAACCCAACAAAAAAGAATTACCAAAAACAATGCTTTAATAAGCATTGTTTTTGGCCATTTTATTGCTAGAATAGCTGGCATTTTAGTGCCTGAACATAGCAAAAATATTTTACGATTAAAATATACCGTGAAGCGACATAAAAGTTGAATATGTCACAACAAAATAGGTTTAGATGTATTTGGACAAAATTGATTTGGTTTCGGAATAAATAGAAACTGAATTGTGTAGTTTCTTAGTTTTGCTGATTGATATGCCTATGAACGACTGTTTTGTTTACTATCACAATTCGTCAACTGATGCCATCTTTGCTCCCCTCTTTGTACAATTTTTTTGTGTAATTTGTACAATTTTAGTGTCTAATTCAAAAGTTGTATGAAAATATGCTAAATTTAGATGTGCCGTTTGTTCTTAAGGATGAGTTTTCACACTTGGAAAAGCAATCTTAAAATTTGGCTGAGGCCTTAATAGTGAAAAGTGCCGTCTGTGTCTTTTTCAAGGATAACTTGGAAACGTGCCTCGTATCCCGTATGCAAAAAAGATATAAAGGAAGAGAAGAGAAGAGATGAGATTTCTTTCCAGTCGATATATGGAATCTGACATCAGATCGTTTCGTTTACCTGAGAAACAGAATCTATACGAAGATGATCATGTATGCGCCCCGTCGGGCCACGATGAGGGCCATCGGCCGCGATTCAGGTCCTCTCAGGAAACCGGAGCCGGCCTATGGCGAATTTATTAATAAAACGATGAAAAGGAGGATCACCGAGGCATATATCTCGCGGAGAAGAAGCGTCTGTATATCTGGCAAAAGCCAAATGTTGCATGCATTCCGCCCGGATCGAGTTACCTTGTGTGCGACGATATAATTCCGTGACACAAAGGAGCGCTGAAATTAGAGCCGACGGAAAATGAGCCGCTCGCTAATAAGGTGGCCGATTACAGAGTGAATTTGATCTTCGATGCGAATAATATCGATTTTATACTCTGTTGCTCGCTTTTGGTTCTCATTAGGGCTCCGTAGGGTTATACGGGGGGGATATG
Source organism: Cryptocephalus moraei (assembly GCA_946251905.1). Taxonomy (NCBI): domain Eukaryota; kingdom Metazoa; phylum Arthropoda; class Insecta; order Coleoptera; family Chrysomelidae; genus Cryptocephalus; species Cryptocephalus moraei. The sequence goes on from OX276452.1 coordinate 35,127,471, forward strand.
CCGCTCACGTTTCTACCCTTATCCTACCATGAATCCGACCGAGCGTCCCGCGTGCGCCCTCTCCCCTCTACCGACGATCGGTGGAAATCCCGCAATTTTCTCCACGAGGAACTCTTCTCGCTCGGACCTCGGCTAGTAGGTAACTCGACCGAAGACACAGGGAGATTGCGGTCAAACCCCAAAATGTACAGGGTGTTTACATGTTAGTGACGTCCAAGAAATACCTAATACTCGGTAGGTATTTGCGGAAACGTTAACGACACTCAAATATGAATAGATGACAAGGACAGGTATATCTCTTACATTTGTTACATAGACACTCAAATATGTTCATTCTTAGTTTGATGTTGAGATGAGAAGATCAAATAAAGTTGAAATGAGACTATATATGCATACAGTATGACCGCAGATTAACTTTTCTTGCCTAGTTCTTTTTTAAATCTTTTGATCGAAGAAAAAATTTAAAATTAGTATTATAACGCGAAATGGAAACAGCAGCGCGAAACGTGTTTACTCTTATCGGACGGCGGCTTACCTCAAAAGAACACCGCTACGCTAATTAACCGTCTCGAGCTTGCCGCCAACATCTTATTAAAGAAGGAATGATTTATTACCTCCTAGACCTTTCTGGTCGTTTCTAAGTAAACACGATTTGGGAAAGGAATGACCTGGAATTATCGCGAATACAACTGAAGTGTATATAAGCGGGTTTGCGGTCGAAGATGAGATTAGACGTGAAGCCGCGAGTGAATAAATAAAGTGAAAAACGGACCATTGAAATAAATTACATTAAGAGTGATATAAATTAATTAGTTAGGGAATAGTTAAGATAAATTAAGTAGTGTGTAGTATAGTAATTACGACAGTGTAAATAAATTAGAAATAAACGTTACAGTATGTAATCCTAAATAAAGCTTTGGCAGTTTCGTCATTCTAATTACAGATTTGGTCATTTGAAAGCAAAAAATGTAATTAACTTACAAAAAACTAAGATATGTGAAAGTAACACCAAAATGTTCCAAAAATTGTTAATGTGTTAATTGATGAGTATGGGGGTAAGAAATTACTAAGTTTTACATCAATTTTGTTCATATTCTGGCGAATTCGCCCCGGTAGAGACAGTAATTTCATTTTTCTCCAAGTTATTTGTAAGTAGTTCCTCATGAATTCATATACGTAGTATATGAATACCAACTGATTTACTGCAGTACATATTGTGTCTTAAGGCACAGTACAATTCATTTTTTATAGCACTGGATAGTCTTTGTAGGTACATATGTACCTACCTATGGAAAATTGAATTAATACACCTAAAAGTATTTGATGTGGCACATTGTCTTTAAGTGATTAATTAAACTGTTTCTTGCGTCGTTAAGTAAAACTATTTCACGCATTTCTCAGCTCTCCACGGAAATTCTGTCACCGAAATCTCTTCTCGATTTCCCTACCGTATCAAGAACCCCTTCCCCGAAAGAGCGCACGTGCCGCAAGCTCTCCCTTTCTCTCTCTCTCCCACCCTCTGATTCCTATCCCCTTTCCTCTCCTTCTCGCTCTCTATTTCTATCTTTGCCTGATTGAATGAGCTCCTAATTGCTGCGATACATTATTGATGCAGTTTAAAGTATCTTCCCGACAATGGCAGCAATGAACGTTGCCGATCCTCACAAAGGGCCGATCGACGATCCAAATGACATCATAAATATTGTAATTTCCCCCGCGGGGATTCCCCCGTCGACCGGAAAATCGTCTCCGATTCTCTCCTCGATTCTCCAGAGCTCCCCGTCTTTTTTCCTCCCCATCTCACAATTTCTGACGACGTTTCGGGAGGGCGGGAAGGGTATGGGAGGGGTGCGAGGTGATTGGGGTGATGGTGGTGGTGGTGTATGGTTTTATTTACTGAGGAGAACATGGTTATACAGATACATGGAGAAAAGTTATATTGGGAGGATGGAAGGTGAGGCATTTGAAGGTGTTTGGATCATATATAATATAAAGTATTTAGCTATTTTTTCCCATCCTTCCAGTCCTCTTCTGTTATCACCCTATATATCATGGTTTCGCCCATTCTGTCTGTCCATTTTCTTCCTGGTTTTCCTCTTCTTCGTCTATTTTTTTGCTTTGTATTCCATTGCTATCTTTGGCCATCTTTTTGATATCATCCTCATTACATGACCATACCACGACAACTGTTTTGATTTTATTCTGTCTCCTCTTCTGAATGCTCTCCCTGTTCGTCTTTTTATTTCCTCATTAGGTCTATGTTCTATTCTTGATGTTCTACACGCTCTTCGTAAATAATGTATTTCGACTGTTTCTACTCTCTTTTGGTCTTCTTTCGAGAACTGCCAACACTCACTTCCTTATGTCAGAATCGGTTCTACAATAGCATTATATCTAGATAGTCATGTTTGTTTCTGATCTGATTTTATTTGACCATATTAGTCAGTTTATTGTGCGTATAGCTCTTTTCCCTTGCTGTGCTCTGTTATAGATGTCTTGTTTTGTTGTACCCTCATCCGAAATTATAGTTCCTAGGTATTTGAGCTCATTACACCTTTTAAATTCATGGATTCTCAGTTCTGCGTCTTCTGCTTCGTCTTCTATTGTAAGGTACTGCGTTTTCCCCATGTTCATACTTAACCCCCATTACTGGTATTGTTCTATTAGTTTCCTTAACATGTTATCTGCGTCTAATTCGTCATTAGCCACTATCACTTGATCACCCGCAAATAATAGTGTCGTCAAACAGTATTGTGCCATTTGTATTCCAATTCCAGCTATTTTCCTACTCCAGTTATTAAGTGCTTCTTGAAGGTATGTGTTTGGATCACTTGATTATTTGACAATGATTTGTACCTAAATATTATTAAATATGTAGTAGCAGTCGTATTGAGGTATATTACTGTTACTTATAACGTCATGTTCCATTGGGTTTAGGTTGGACTTCAAAGTGGCCCATTCCACTGGGATGTGCTCTTATATTGCTTACCATTTTGTTGAAATCTTCATATCAGATGTGCACTAAAATACACACTGTTTACATTATTTAGCTGTTATGTTGAATAGCTATATTAACTTTTTTTAAATCAGTGAGTAAACTAACCACCAAAATTGATGTTTCCTATAAATCTATTTTATTTCCTTTAGTTTTAAAAGCATTTTCTGAAAATATACCAAAATTGATAAAAAAGTACCTATTTTCCCATTTACCCTGAACTATACATATCTGAGATAAATTGCACTGTAAGACACTATTGCAAATGTCACATATTTTTTGGGGAAATACTAACTAAATTTACACTTGTAGAAGACTCTAATAGCATTGCATTTTGGCAGCTAGCTATCAATCAATATCGGTTTTTATTTAATTCTAGTTGAAAAGTAAACTTACCAAAAATTCAAGGTTCGGTTATGTATTTAAATTTTGGATTCAGAAATTTTTGGTATTATCTTTAACCCGAATTCGGGCCCAAATCCTTTACTAATTAATCAATTGAAATATTACTGTTACAGAATCTAGATCTAAAAAAATTGTTTAATAAATAGAAATTGAAGTATCATTTATCATTACCTTTTAAAATATGGTGTGATTGAGAAAATTGAATTAGTAAGTATTTTAATCACGTGAATCCTGTAATTTATCCATTTGTACTGGTAAGCGAATAATCAGTAAAAAATGCAATAAACGATCAAAAAAAGTATCCCAGAAGACATGCTTGCTAACATTTTTAGAAATTTTAAAATGTTTGTTTACCTTTAGTATCTACTAAACTTTGTATTCCGAATTTTGATTTGGAGATTTTGGAGATCATATTGTATTGATTAGATAGAGATTAGAGATATTAGATATACTTGAAACTATAATATCTATTTAAATGTATGTTTTCATTATGTTTATTACAAATTTCAAACGCACTTACAATTCATATCGTTTTCTAGCGGACCTCAGGACCCTCCTGGACCCGGAGAGCTTTCAGCAGCTTCGCAGGTAAGGTAAGTAATCGCATAATTTTTTTAAATTACATTAATTGTGACGTTTATATACTTAACCAATTTTCTATAATTCGGAAAATAATTTAACACCCGCTGTTCGACAAAACTCAAAACATCCAAACAGAAAAGATTAAAACAAGTTTATTGTGTAAATGTATCGGTTAAGGAATGACTTACTTATTTCGCCATTAGCTGTATGGTGGAATTAATGGTTTTTATGAATATATCAAACGTGCTCCAAACTCGCTTATTTTTGGGATTAGTCTCCTTATATCGTCAGGAATTTATATTTCGTTGTGGCATTTATTTCTGAATCACCCGATACTCGAAAATAATAGTTATTTATGGTACTAGTGTGTTATGTTGAAAATAAGTCACGCGAGAAGATTTATACCACGAGGCCGTCAGGCTGAGTGGTATAAATTCTCAAGTGATTTAGGAAACATAACACGCGAGTGGCATACAATGTTTTATCCAACAAGTGGAAGAAATTGTTTTTTATGAGGTAATAAGTAATAAGCTTTGTGATCAAATCAAAGCTACTTGCGTGTCAGTACCCTATAAATTTCAGAATGACTTGACAGTGACTTTTTTACATTTTGGTTAAAGCAGGTTGTTTGTTTTAACTATAAATACTTTAAATATGAACGTGACTTATAATCCATAAGTCACTAGTGAGTTATGGATTATAATACGCTAGTGTGTTATTTGATAGTTTACTTGTTTAAAATGACATTAATAATGACAGTCATAACTCTCATGTGTTGGATAAAATAAATATTCGGTCCACAGCTCATTACGTTAAATGTGTAAATTCAAAAGATGATACGAATTGAAAATTCACCTTTTAAACCTACAATAAGCTTTTGTTATGGTTGATCTTAAGAGCACATTAAAACTAATCAAATATAACCGAAGTCAATTATATCCTAACATTTTACCTACATTTTCATACAAGCGTACTTCTTTTTTCAAAAAGTGTACATTTGTAAGGTTGTTTTACATTCGTGGTAGGTATAACTACCTCAATTTTTATTACACGTATTTCCTTTTTGTGTCTGTGAAAAGCCCATTAAAAAATTACCTATTTCGAAATACTTGAGGATTACAAAATGAACCTCAATTCGTGTAAAGTTCAATTCCAAACTCCAATAGTAAAAATGCCTCTTATAAATCCCGAAGAGGTCCGCCCCTGCTTCTCCGAGCGAGAACCACCCGAAACGTTAATCCCATATTTAATAGCCCCCGGACCGAAAAGTATTAAACAAATAAAAAAGGAGTATGATGAGTTTGACAGGTTGATCTCCCTTGTTTAGATAGACGGAACCGATGGCGCCACGTCGAAACGTAAAACGGTTACGAAAATGGAATAAACGACAATCGGCGTGTCGTGTGTGCGTGTGTCTCTTCTCAAAGGAGACGAGAGAAGGGAACGTAGAGGTTTCGTGTATTTTTAAATCGGTTAAGAGACCGTTCGAGTACCTACTACTCTGCTCAGAGTTAACGAAACTTGGAAGAGTTTCAATTTTTCTTCTCGAAATAAGTGGTATGGGCGAGTGGTAATGTAAGAGGGGATCAAACGCGGTTGATGGACCTCAAACGGTCTAATTTTCGTATGATGTGAACCAGCGTATAGGCATGAAAGGTGTCTCTGAAATGTAAATGCAAATCTTTTTAAAACTGCTCTTACGCTTGGTTCAGAATTATGTATAACTGATGGGACAAATCACATTGCATTTTTAAATTTGAAACAGCGTTGTGTTTCTTTAACTTGCATATTTCTATACAATCTATTAAAGAGGCTTACCTATTTATAGATAAGCCTAAGTATAAGTATAAGGTAAGGTAAACCTTATATTTTTGCTATTTGAATTTTTGCACAGTGCTCCTAGTTGATTAGGGTTGGTAGGGGTGACATTTTCAAAATACTCAACTGAAATATGATATTTAAAGTTAGCCTACTGAATTCACAAACAAATTCTCTATATTTTGTTTTGCATTAGAGATGTCGAAAAATTATATTAGAAAAAGTTGTACAAAATATCGTTCTAACTCTACATACCGAGTTTCATGTTAAAATCCCCATTATTTTTAATTACTATTTATTTTATACAATATATGTTGATATATCATATAATATCAATATAAATAATAATAATTATATTTATTATTTTATATAAAAATGGTGAAAGTTTATGAAAAACAGTTCGCCAATTATATAAAGTTTTCGGCCGCAATAAATCACATCTTAAAGGGCGAGTACCCTGCGTTATTGGTGAAATAGCGCCACATTTATGCGAAAACTTTATTCAAAATTTCAACAAAAGAATAACTAGGTATGTGCCAGAGCTTTCGTGGTGGCCTTTTGCCTGATGTTGTATTTCACATTTCACGTTTGATCCGAACTATTTTTCTTTGTGTTGAAATAAAATTGTTTGCTTAGGTAATTGAAAAAAGAAATTAAATCCGGCGCTCTTGTTGGGACACCCTGTACTCGTCAGTAGAGTCTCCTCAGTACAAGTTTAATGTTGACGGACAAGTAATCGAAGCCTGTCAAGAATATACCTATTTAGGTACAAAAATATCGAAAGAAGGTTCAAGTAAAAGATAAATGTCCTACAGCATTAATCAAGCAAAACATGGCCCCAGTAAGTTCATTATTAACTTCAGTTGTGAAACGTAAAACTGAAGTCTTCTCTGCTCGCAACCGAATCCGTCGATAAGAGAGAAGGGGTCGAATACCATTAGTGTCTATTCTAAATGGCTTCATAAATTTGTAATAATATACGAGGTGTCCTACATTTTAAAGTTAAGTGAAGTTGCACAAAACTTTACACTGAACTTCGAAACTGGATTTCCATCGTTCAAAATCGTAGCGATATCGGCTGGCCAAAGTGTCCTGAGACATTATAAGGTGCGATAATTAGCTTCAGTTGTAAAATGTAAAACTGAGGTCTTCTCTACTCGCAATAGTCCAGGACCCATCTGTTTTGATGGGAATGTAAGAGATAATGTTTTTACATGAATCCCTCGGGAATAATGCCTAGAATCAGGATTGAGTAAACTTCCAAACCGCAGAGGTCGGGGATATTGTTTAAAATGCAACAACTTGAAAAAAAAATTGAAAAACGCGTTTTTTCCGACTTGTTTTGCTTTTAACTTTTTAAGTATTGAATTTAGAAGAAAGTTGAAGAGAGAAAAAAGTTGCAGAATCGCTTTTTACATAATATGGCATAAGTTAGAAATTCAAAAATTTAATAGTGGTTTCGAAAAATAGAAAAAATTATAAATTTGACACCAACTTTAAACAATGACTGTGACTGTTCTAATATATATTTTTTAATTCTGAAAAAGCACATGAAAGCTTGTTCCCTCTTATATATGCTCAGTCCGTTTTGTTAAAATCGAATAGTGGAAAAATTTTTTAAACAATTTTGAAAATTTTCAATCTCTTTAGATTTTTCTGCATTGCAAAATTATTGTGCAAAATCTAATTAATCGATCGAAACGAAATTTATAGGATTCTTTTATTATAACTTCAAGATGAGATACTAATTTTAAAGTGCCTAAAATAGTGAATTAAAAAAAACACTTTTTTGGGCCGATTACTTTTGTTTATTGCTATTTTGCAAAACCGCCAATAAATTTTTGAATTTCTAACCTATGCCACATTAAGTAAAAAGCGATTCTGCAACTTTTTTCTTTCTTCAACTTGCTTCTAAATTCAATACTTAAACAGTTAGAAGCAAAAAAATTAGGAAAAACCACGCTTTTTTCAATTTTTTTTTAATTGTTTAATTTTAAACAATGATCCCGACCTCTGCGTTTTGGACGATAAGTCAATCCTTATTCTAAGCATGATTCCCGAGGTATTCATGTAAAAACATTGCGGTTATCTCTTACGTTCAGCAAATTTTTGACAGATGGGTCTTGGACTACAACCCAATCCGTCGATAAGAGAGAAGCATACCATTACCAGTGTTGTTAAGTATTTAAATACATGTATTTAGAAATGTATTTTAAATACTTTTTATGTATTAAATACATAGTTAAATACATACGCTTAATTTGTATTTACTGTGTATTTAAAATACATTTCTTCTGACTTTTAAATACAGTAGTTCGAATACATTTTTGCATTTTTATACATTTTTTGAGCATATTTCCGGCTGTTCATTTGTATTTACATTTTGGTTTATGTACTTACATGCTTATTTTGAAGCTAATTGTTACAGTTATAATGATCCTATGACACTTTTAAAGGAGTTGCGATTATCTTAACGAAGGTGTACAATTCATAAAGTTTTTAAAAAAGTTCTGACATTGTAAAACAATTTTTAAGTAACTTGTCGACATTTTTAAAGAAGTCGCAGTTATCTTAAACTTAAGCTGTTGTTTCAAAAGAAGTTAAGGAACTTCTGAATAACTTATGTCAACTCTAATGCAACACAAATAACTTGAACTGCCATATATCAAGCTGGAAAAGGAGCTAGTGAAGTTTTTTAATTAGCTACTTCGTTAGATCAAGTTAAAAAGTAAAGTGTCTAATGTGTCGACATCTTTGTCTTGGGATTATTTTTTAGTAGTTTGAAACTTACATTAGCCTGTTGTGTTTTGAAGTATCACTTCAATTTCTAAACACTTGTTTACAAAGTAGTTGGTAAATTTCGGAAAATTGCAAAAATTTTACGATTTCATGAAGCAAAGAAAATAATTCCTAACGCTTTTTGAGATTGTTTTAAGTGTTAAAACCATAAACTTAGATTTAGTGTATAAAAGTCAGACTATGTATTTGAGGCTTTTCGATACAAATAACTTAGATATTTTGAATATAATTGAAAACTTCACAACTTCGAGCTATAAAACAAAGATTTTAGAACTTCATTAGAAAGTTTCCATTAGAAATTAGATTCCATTTTCTTAAACTGTTTTAGAAATTTCAAAAATTGAAGAATTTCAACAATTTCACGAAAAAAATATTAGGAATTCTAAGCTTCCTGGGGTTATGCTTAACATTGCTGCAATTAAGAATAATTTACAACTTTAAATACTGTTTAAATACAAAAAACGAAATACTTGTTATTTGTATTTAAATACGCATTGTCCAGAGAAGTATTTAAAATACAAGTAAATACATTTTGTAAAAAGTATTTGTGTTTGTATTTAAATACATTTTTAAAGGTATTTTTAACAACACTGACCATTAGAGCCTATTCTAAATCGCTTCATAAATTTGTAATAATATACGGGGTGTCCTATAATTTAAAGTTAATTTGAAGTAGCAGAAAGGTTTCTTTATACGCTGAACTTCGCAACGGGTTTTCTACGTTCAGAATCGTAGTGATGTCGGCTGGCCAGCCTTGCGAGACATTATGAGGTGCGATCATTACTATTAGGGTAGAGTAGGATTTTTGGATTTTTTCAGGAAACTCTGGGAAAACTCGTTAAAAAAACATAGGAGATAGTTTCCGGTGCGGAAATTGGGCAATTTTCTATAAATAAAATTGAAATCATTACAACACTACATTAGTACGTGTAACTTTTGGTGAATTCGCCATTGCTTGTTAGTTCAAGGATAAACAAATGAGATTAAGACATATTGATTTCTATAGCGTAACGTTAAATACTGTTCCCGTTATCTACCAGCTCTTAATGTGGCTTCTGTTTTGTTTACATTTGAGAGCAAATTTTGCAATGAAATATCTCAGTTTGCCGAGAAATGAAGTATCTAATTGCCGCACCCAGGTAAGTTTGCTTTTGCACGCTCTTTCCGCCGGTGTAGTTATTTTTGGTATACAGTTTACGGATTTAGGTCTGCTACTCCGTAAAACTGAAGTCTTCCCTACTCGCAACCGAATCCGTCGATATTAGAGAAAGAGAGAAGCGGTCGCATACCAAAAAGGCAATAAAGCTCGTTTCACGTCGTCCGTCCTCGAGAAGAAGGGAAGAAAGCGAGATCCGCATATACGGTCTCACCTCTCTCCGGAACGTATCAGCTTCTTAACCTCTTCCCGACCCGTCGGTACCGGACTAATAAACCAATACCGCACGGGGCACGACCAAAGACAGGAATAAAGGCGGAAAAGGAAGAGAAGAGAGAGAGAGAAAGAGAGACGCCTGAAAGGCGTGTATCGTCACGATATCATCCCGTCGACGTGACCGAGAACAGCAGACCACTTTAGCACATCGCGTCGAGAATAGCGGTCGGTCACGCCCACCCCCGTCGGGGCATCCCCCACGCGCCTCGACTGCGATTGGTCGAGTAGGTCGGCCCCGGTAACCGTGGTAACCACCCAGTGCCAGCGCCGAATGGATCGCGAAGAAACGTGCTCGACTCGCGGTACGGTTCAGTCTCGTCCCGACGCCACAACGTACGGAACACGAGGGAGATTAATCGAACTGGTTTTTCGGTTGAATCAGATTTATAGACACTTACTTGTCACGATTTGGGACGGTAATAGGGTTAGGTAGATAGATAGGCAGGAGAAGTGGTATGTGTAGGTGGTGATGGTGCACTAGCAACGCTGGCAACCCACATGGCGTTAGGGTTGAGCTCCGGGCTGTGTTCCGGCGGCGGCAATCCCGGCTCCGGAGCCCAATCGGAGACGTCGAGCTCGCCGGGCATAAGCGTCCCGGTCCCGATCCCGGTCGCCCCGGCGCCCCTGCTCCCGAACCCGATGTTCGCGTTGCCGACGCTCAATTTCACCGTCTCCCAAGTGGCGGCCGTGTGCGAGACGCTCGAGGAGAGCGGCGACATCGAGCGGCTCGCCCGCTTCCTGTGGTCGCTGCCCGTCGCCCATCCGAACATCAACGAGCTGAACAAGAACGAGGCCGTCCTGAGAGCGAGGGCGATCGTCTCCTTCCACAGCGGCAACTTCCGCGAGCTGTACACGATACTCGAGTCGCACAAGTTCACGAAGGGCTCGCACGGCAAGCTGCAGGCGATGTGGCTCGAGGCGCACTACCAGGAGGCGGAGAAGCTGCGCGGCAGGGCGCTCGGCCCCGTTGACAAGTACAGGGTGAGGAAGAAGTTCCCCTTGCCGAGGACGATATGGGACGGGGAGCAGAAGACGCACTGCTTCAAGGAGAGGACGAGGAGCCTGCTGCGCGAGTGGTACCTGCAGGACCCGTACCCGAACCCGACCAAGAAGAGGGAGCTCGCGCAGGCGACGGGACTCACGCCGACGCAGGTCGGCAACTGGTTCAAGAACAGGAGGCAGAGGGACAGGGCGGCCGCTGCCAAGAACAGGTCAGTCGATCGGAAAAACCTTAATTCATTTAAGTAATACGGGTACGCAGTACAATTCGTCAGCCGTCCCAGTAAGGCATCAAATTAGACCCGACAATTCGTCAGCGAAAAATTCAGGTGGATTTTAAAACAAGGTAGTTTTGGAAATAAATCACAATAACTTCTTAGAAGTACGTCGAACGTATACTTAGGGGTACCAACGATGGGACCCTGAGCGATAAATGGTTTTTATAACCCACCATCCGATTTCGATTATCAGAACAAGTGAAGTATAGTTATCCTATTGGGCGCTTAAGGGCGGAAGAACTTTCGACGGGACCAGCTGTTTTACGATGGGTTGATGCGAATTTTCGACGGCCTGACCGAAAAGGTGGTTTTATTGTACAGGTATTTTCGACGGAAGAAATTTAACAAGCCCGCGTATTGATGGTTGAATTAGGAATTTAAATAAGGGGATATATATACTTCAAAACAATTTATTTGTTACTACATGACAAGAGGGCAAGGAAAATCTACGGGAAATACCATCTTTATCACGAAAATATTAAAGGGCACGGAAAATGGGTAAGGGCAAGGGAATACGCAAATTACGGGAAATCCCATCTTTATCACGAAAATATTAAAAGGGCTTGAACTTGAACCGTTCCTACCGATACACTTCCTACCTACCTGTCTTAAGCCGACCGTCGAAATTTGTTGTAAAATTATTTGACCCTTCGATTAAAGCAGGTTGCCTCAATATTATGCCTCTTAATGTTTATATTGCGGGTGTCTTATCTGCCGGCTGTCGCTCGAATCGCAAAGAAGAGGAGAATACGGGGTCGTATTAAGAAAAATTGAAACACATATAATTTAATATTCATGATATTTACAAAGCTCTTCATTATTAATTAACATAATTCAAAACAAGTTAAAAATGAGTAATAGTAATATTTTTACACATGTAGGTACTTAATTACAAATCACCATTTTATTAACAAACAACATTAAATTTTACGGTTTTATATTTTTCATACCTTACAAAATTCTTAAATTGATAAAACTAAATACTGACGTCACTATTCACTAACTCTAAACTCTAAATCACGTGTTCGTTATTTATTTTCACAGAAATAAAGATAGAGGTGAAAGTTAAGAAAGAACGCCGCAAATCACAGTAGATGATTCTCAAATCCTGAATAAACTAAGTATACATCAAACCCACCTTACCATTGCATTTTTTTTTCACTGTCGTTGGACGTCAAACTGTCATTTCCTAAATGTAGTATAAGTTTAGGAACGCTTGACCAAAGCGTTCTATGTTCTTTTGAAATAGTGTGTTCAATGCAGGCAGACCAATCATCTTTGGTTATTGTGAGACTTTGTTCTCTGATAAGATAAATTACCACACTATTTAAATTTGGATTTTCATTTTTTTCCTAACTTTCTTTTAAAATTGACCAAATCATTTCGATGGAATTAAAAATGCAATGGTACGGTGATAAGCGTAAAATGGAATGTCCAAATAGTTTTGCCATTTCATTGATGATGTACGTTTTGGAAAAATAAATAAATTTCCTTTAAAAAATTGTGAATTTCATCTTTTCTACTAATAGTATTGGGTACTTTATTATTATGTCTACTGTGATACGAGGCGTTATCCATTAGCATTGTTATTCCACGATAATCGCTCGGGTGCGAAAAACTTACCTGTAGAAATAATCTAATACGGTCCTTTGGTGGGCTCTACCTTCTCGGTTATAATTTTATCTTAATCCTATATATGCGAATGCGGTTTTAGGTCAAGTGTTTGATCCTTGCCCCCTCGCGTTTCCAAAGTACTTTCGAGCGTATCACATGACGTTCACGTATCAGAAAGCTCCCCGAAGGTTTTTAAGTAGGAGCCCGCTCCTAAGAACATCCTTTAATACCGCCCTTTAGTGGATTTTTCGCTGACAAATCAACCTATCTTTCTTGACGAATTGGCTTATGGTTGAGAGGATCTCCTGACGAATTGTACCATCTTATTTAGAAAGACCTTTTACCCGAGGTCTATAAACTGACGAATTGGCGCCCGCTCCGCGGAATAATAAGTAAATGCAATTGTTTCAAAAGAGCGACGGAAACCGAATATATTCACCTATGAAAGACACAAGTACAGTACTTATAACATCCTCGACAGTACAGTACTCCTTCGAATCAAAAAACTGATCTACCTCATTGCATTTTTTTTTTAAATTAAATATGTATACTTATCATGGGTATGCACTGATAAATAAATGCAGTTGTTTGAAGCGACGAAAACTGAATATATATTCCTGAATATATTCTTGAATATAAAACTGAATATACCTACGTGATAGAAGTTTGTAAGACACCTATGAGAAGCCTACGACACTTATAACATTAATTAGTACTCATTTGAATCAAGAAACTAATCTAGCTCATGGCCTTTTTTTATTATAATTATTTACATAGAAGTCAGGGAAACCTCACATTACTGAAGAGAACCTAAATTGACATACTCTGCACTAACTGATTTTAAAGCAGTAAGAGATTTTACCGACGTGTTTTGTATCAATTTTTTCCGGAAATCGTAAAAAAAGGGGAAATTCACTAATTTTAGAAAATTTGTTTACAAATTCCACAAAAATAAGGTTTGTCAATTTTGTTGGCGACTATTGTTACAAAGTAAACAACATCGAAAAAATTTCGTCAATTTGTGCGTGTGCTGTGAAAACAGTGTATTTTGCGTCTTGTAAAGTCTTTACAGTACTAGTCCGGAAAATCCAATTTTCCTGCTGGTAAATAAGTTTTCCGGAAAAAGTATTTTGGCGAATACTCTAAATAATGCAAAGTGAGTCCCTAAAAATTTTGAATTCAGTAATTCGCTGACAATTTAATTGCAATTTAAAATAACGAGATTGCTACTTAAACGACTTAAGTAGATTTAAATATTTTTAAATAAATAAATTTTAAAATAATCAGGAAAATGTTGTTTCCAATGCGATTTCCGGAAAATGTATATACCTACTTATCATGGGTACGCAGAGTGATACATAAATGCAGTTTCTTGAAGCGATGAGACCTGAATATATTTACCTATGGAATACACCAATACGGTTCTTATACCATGAGGTATATCCTTTGATCCTTCGAATCAAACGTAATCAAATGATCAACCCCATAGCCCTTTCGTTATTAATTACATATACAGTGAAACTTCCTTAAAGTTGACACCTATTAAAATAAAAGTTTCGTCCACATTAAGGGAGTGCTAAATGGAGGATAAAAATGCCGACTTCGACTTCGAGATGATAGGTAGTAAATAATTACCAAAAGCATTGTTATGAAATAGAACATATTTATTGGACATGAAAGTGAACACAGAAAATAATTTTATGCGTAAAATTAATGAATTGCTGTCATCAATTTTGTGAACATTAATAGTGTTACATTGATTCTGGACATTCTGGTCATAAACTAATAACTTCATGCATTGGACCAATAAATTAGCCACCAATGAACGTAGACCATTAAAATTAAATATTTTATCCATCCATGTAATGTAAAAATTCATTGAATTAATGTTTGAGAATTTTTGAACAATGTTCTTCACACTGAACCAAAAGAGTACCTACGCGATATTAATAAGAAAGTACATCAAATCAGTGAACGTTTACATTAATTTTGAGCCGATGACGGGTGTTGTTAATACAGCGAATGGTCGTACATAAATTTTCCTGTTCATTACGTTACGAATGCTGTACGTTGATTCAGTGAACAATGGTCATGGATCTATGTTTGACTGTTATTAATGTGACGAACCCATTTGTGTAAGCTAATGTTTGCTAAACGTTAAAGCAACATACTATAGCTAAGCATAGCTCTATAATTGCGCGACATCAATATTAGGAACAACAGACACTATTCTATGATTCCTGTACATTAAATCAATGTACAGTGAATATGGTTTCTATGATCTCCTGTTATTGATATTACTAACGATAAATGTTAATTTATGATTGCTTCATATTAATTCAATAACTAGTCAGGATAAATCTATGGTCTCCAGTTATTAATATTACAAACTACAGGCATTAGTTAATTTCTGTACGTTAAATTAATTATCAATGAGAACGAATCTATGTTTACCGGTTATGGATATTACGAACAGAATTTACATATTTTATTTAGAAATAATACAGTGCCCATCAAAAATAATAATAATGAAGGTAAAATATAATAATTAGTTTTGTAGTTCAGAAAATCCTTGACTCAAAATTATTTTGTACTTCCACTGATTTGATACGTCTTGCATCAGTAAACGAGTAAAACATACATATTGCATGTATTAATATTAGAGCGGCCTGATGGAGGAATACTTTCTTATTTCATTAAAATTTTACCCCAAAAATGTTTTTGAAATAGGTGGGTCACTAAAAACATATTCGAAAATTAATCTGCGTATTACTATATTACAAATAAGAAAAAAATCTAATGAATGTTACTTCATAAACTCTTAGTTTATGAGATGCAAGCATTAAATTTTTGCTTTTTAAACGAATTAATACCCACAGTTTGCATATTTCTGCCAAAGATTGGTTGAAATTTGGTACATGTCTTACTTAATGTCGGAAAGAGACAGAAATTTGGAACAACATCAAAAATTGCAGTAACACCCCGAAATTGCAAAACATTATTACATTACAAAGCATAAGATGATAAATATTTCCACTGATCTCGGCTAGCTTACAAAACTCAGGACTTACATTTCTAAAATTGACAGTTGCATCAATGCCCATCTATCACAACATAATTTGGCACAATGAAGTTAGAACGCGGTACTCCCTTTTGAACTTTATAAGATCGACTGAAGGCATAATGGGAAGAATTCCAAAAGTGGCGTATACGGTCATGGCTATAACGGCGATTCGTAATATTAATGTTCTGCGTTCATTGTTTAACGGTGGCTCATTTATTGGTCCAATAATGGCGAATTTAACACAATTTTGAGTACGAAATAACTTAATGAAGAGTTACAGTGTCTTATAAATTGAGTATTGTTAATCCACTTTGTTTCCAAACGAAGGTAGATAGGAACTCAATATCGAGTACAATGTACCGCAAATGAGATTATTTTTAGAAGTGGGAGGAGGTTAATAAATATATGTATACCTACGTGGAAGGATTACATTTCGTTTAATATGAAGTTAACAACATGCATATTTCAGTAAGTACTAATAAATATTTTGAAATATGGCACATGAATTTCAATAATTGCAACTTCAAAAAATATCTCACCAAAAGATATTTGAACAAAATATGATGACCAAATTAACAGAACGAGATTCTGTCTTCATTCCCATCACTCGTAAAGGTAAAATATATTATAGTTCGAATTGCTCTGAAATGAATCTATTTGGTTAAATACATATCGTATTATCTAGCGTTCTTACAATACCCATTAGTTACAAATGGAGTGAGGATATCCTTGTACATACTTAGATTACAGTCTTATAATTCGAATCTTATTATGTATAATCTTGATCGGTCTATCATTATATAAACTTGTTGAGCATAAATATAACTGTTCTATCGAATCCTGAAAAATCTGTGCTTTTAAGTACAATATGGGACTTTCAAGAATGATGAATTTGAGCAGAAATAGTCATTTTTAATCACTGGATTCTAAACATTAACATAAGAACACTATCAATTAGTGCCTATGTAGATACCTGAATTCATGACGTACCTATTCGTTTTTCACCATACCTATTGAAAATGGTCACTTTCCATTTTTCTAACTGTTCGTTATATCACTTGAAGTATTTATAACTAATTATAAACACATGTAAATTGCAACATTTGGTGTCAAAGAGTGCGTAAGAGCTTGTTACTTCCAACTGTTTTGACCGTAAAATCACTGATATCATTCGAGAAAGTAGCGGCTTCTGGTTTCTTCAGCATCAACCATGAATCACGTCCCGAGACGTTTATTTACTGCCAAAGGAACGCAACGGATCGTATAAATCTCGACAGTAATAATTACTATCGTCGAACATTTGTAAATCTAACATAATTAAGAGTTAGAGGCAAAAACAAAATAAGGTATACCGGAGTGTAGTATACTAATAAAATATTCCGGTAGTCTCTCTTTCTCCTGTTCCATCTATCTCTCTCGGTTCAATAGGCGATAAATCCTTCACGGGACCGATAATTATAACACATCGAAGCGATCGCAAAGGAATCTTTATTAAAGGAGTGCTCTCTCGCTACCGGATAAATAAAAAGGATTCGGTGTGTTCTGAAGTGTTTATTTTCTTATCGTTATAAATTGTTATGTAGATTTCTTTGTAATTCTTAACGATTAATGTCTTCGGGGCTGGAAAGAGAGAAAGATGGAGAGAGAGAAAGAGAGAAAGAGAGAGAGAAAGGGAGACGGGCCCGAAGGCCCGAAGGTTCTGTCCGAGGGAAAATGTGGGATTAGATACGTCTTATGATACACACGTCGAGATATGTAGAAATGCTTTCGTAATAACGCTCTTCGAAATGTCTTCGGAAGAGAGAAAAATAGAGAGAGAGAGGGAGAGAGATTTCATGATTTCAGGATCGTACTGGCTCAATCAAATAAGTCACAAAACAACTTGCTGTCTGATAACCGTAGAATCAATCAAATTCAACACAGAACAGATACGAAAAGTGTGAAGGAATGCTTCATAGTCGTTCAGTGCTTCAGTAGTGTTCATGCAGACTGTACTATTTTTAATTTGTACATTTAGCCAAACTTATGTTATCTATTAAAAATTAAAGATTGCCATTACATTTACATACATTATGTACATACAGTTTTCAGTCTTAAATCATTACAAACTTAAACAGCATCGTTTCACACACAAAATAATAAATTTTGACATGCTCACTCCTTGTCTTTCAACTTTCTCTCTAATTGACAGACAGAGACAGAACGAATTACGACTTGTTAAGGTCATCCGCACCCTTCATAGTTAAGCAGCAGCTTACCGATATTGTTAATTAATTCCGATAGTTGGTATATACGTATTAAACAATTGACTTCAATTTATTCACAGAGGACGCATTGTTATAATATAATTTTTGTAATTATTAATTAATTCTCCTGAGTAAACCATGTTAATCAGCTTATGCAATTTAGAAACGATATAATAAAGTTGTATGTAGATACAACTGTCGTGGTGAACTTAGCCACATCCACAAATTTCAAAAGTTAAAATATGTCGCATTATAAATTCAGTTTATTCTGTAAATGTTTATCAAAAGTGGTATTTATTGTCATCAGTTGATTACGCGGATACTAGACACTTGTTTTCTCGAAAACAATTTTAGCTTTACCTTCTAGGGTGGTGTACCTAAGTAGGGGTGACATGTGACAAATCTGAAAATTTGGTCAATGCTGTTCACACTTCAATTTCCTTTTTTAAGAACTCCCAAATAAATCAATTAATCATATGCCACACTAAAAATTTACACATACTGTCAGGGAGTGGTAATAGTGGTGGCAAGTTGTAAATTCGACTAAGTTAAAAAGACGCCTTACTAAGAATTTTAAGATTACATTTATGGCCACCAGTTAATTGAGGGAATACTCAACTTCTATTACCGTCCAAAAAATCCTACTTTTTCCCTTCAACGGTGGTGGAAGTAGGGGTGAAACATGAACAGTCTAGATTTTTTTACTAAACTTCGTTACACTCTTTATTCTAAAATATCTTAAATAAATAATTTAATCATGGGTGGTACTAGGGTTGACGAGCCCTACTCTTCTTGTGTCTTATGATATTAGCTAAGAACATTCTTATTACCATAAAGCTCTGAAAGTAAAAGCTTTTTAATTTCAGGATTCTTTAAAGAATATATTGTCCCTTCACCAAAAATTTGGAAAATTACAACTCAAAGTACTTAAATGTCGTTTACTGGATTCCGTCGGAACCTGAATTGTAATTAAATCCTTTGCGTCTTGTACTTTCAAAACTTGTTTGCCTATATTCGGTTATATTTTAATTCGCCTGTAATAATTTAACGAAAGAAACAATCGAGTCACTTGATGCGAATTAAAATATCACTTAATTTTGTGTCTACATTTGTTCTTAAGCAGCTTGAGAATGATAATTTGTATAAGCTATATGCAATACTTTGTTAATTAACGTGAGACAGTTTGGAATTAGCTGATTCACCATTTTCGGAATTGACGTGATTAAAAAGTCTGAACAGGAACGGTCCATTAACATACTGACCCAGGAAAACGAATTCTGCATTTATATACAATATTTATTTATTTATCGTCGGAATGGACCATATATGTTTACTCCTAATTGTTGGTGGATTTCATTAGAGACTATATAATTATGGGATTCGTTGCAATATTTTGTACGCCGCATAATTTGTATTAATTATTATTACATTTCGTATTCCACGTTGTAAATTAATTAGTTGCATTAGTAATTAACGCATCAATCACTTTATACCAGTATTAATTCAATAAACTCGCCTACGAGTTCAGTGTTACCTTTTCAGATTAGGCTCTACCTTACAATTATCTCTAATTACGTGTGTGCACTTCCTGGCTGGGAGATTCGCTCAATATTACTTATGGTAACAGTATAATAAGGTTTTTACCTCTCACGACAAATTAAATCTGGAAACCGGACGTCTTTCCATTAGGTTAACTATATACGATTTACATATTCGGACGTAGTCGAGAGAGAAGAGAGAGAGCCTTTTGCTCTGTCACTCTCTCCATCTTTGGGAAAAGGTGAAATATCCGTATTGCTATTATCGCCGGTCACAATGGTCGCATTAGGAGTAATTATCTTTTGAATCTGCATTGTTCGTAACCGACGGTCGTTAGTATTATCCCAAACAAAAAGGGGTTTAAGAAGATGTGGTTTTCCCCAAAGGATTGAGATATCCGCGGTGATTTGTGGATGTCACGTACTGGCTTGGAGATTTTTGACGGGTTACATTGAGATTTGAAAATGTACAATTATTCCCTAAAAAATTTTTTAAGGTGTTAATCCGAATAGCACTTGGCCAACACACCGGCGGTACGAATTATGAGAGGAATTTCAAGGTTTGCTCGATGACGTAAGTGTACATACAAAACTTATTTTACCTTCGATTTCGTGGTAAATTAAATTAGAGCGAAATGACCATAGAGGCACCATATGCGGAAAACTAATTCATAGAATCTTAAATTTCAATTCTAATTTTCAATCAAATTTTGGTTTGTTGTAACTTTTCTCTTTTTCATAACATTCGAAAACTCTGCAGAGTATTTTATGGATTTAAATTGATTTGTCCAGATTTATGTTTAGAACATTTGGCATAAGTGTTTGAGTTCTAAATAGAATTTGTGATTCCTGGGATTTTCCCCCAAGCAGTTTAATATAAAATAGTATTAGTATTATATAAAAATAGAATACCGCTTCAAAATGCAAAAAATCATCGCGGATAACCTTTTGAGTATATTCAGATACCTTTAGTTATTCCAGGATATCAAAACATTCCACGTTTTCTCGAATTGTGGAACTCAGTGGAATTTTGTAAGTAAATTTCTTCATTAAATTATTACTGCTCTATCGCACTGTTTTGGTAACAAGAGCTGTCTCATTGCTTTGAAAATCAATAACGAAAGTTTAAAACACTTCCAAAGACTATTCCAAAATTGTTTCTATAATTTACAAAAATGAACATTGTAGTTAGTTTGCTGAAAATAACATTACTTGGAATGAAGAGCTAGAACATCAAAGGAATACAAAACAAGAAGCATACCAAAGATATCTGAATACAAAAGACCGACATGATAAAACCACCTACAAACGAGACCAATCAAGATTTAAAAACATGATAAAGAAAAATAAAAATGACACATGGGAAAGGAAATGTAAAGAGGTCGATAGTTATTTGGGAGGCACAAGATCATCAGAAGCGTGGAAACTCATACAAACTTTAAAGACGAACACCATAAACAGAGTGAACTTCCAGCCTATACAGATGAGCGAATGGCGTCAACACTACTCCCAGCAGCTCAAAGAAGACAGGTCACAATACTTGGCAGCCTCTCCAAAAATGTACCAAGTTCAAGGCCCACCCCTCGAAATGAACGAAAAGAGGATATGGAGAGTAGTTAGATCAATGCAGAATAACAAAGCTAGTGGACCAGAAGGCATACCTGCGGAACTAATTAAATATGGGACGCAAAAACTCATTAAACATATACAAGAACTAATTTCTAGCTATGTAAATGGGGAAAATATGCCTTTAGTGTGGAAAGAGGCCTGGATCACCCCTATCCACAAAAAAGGCGTAGAGATGACTGCTCCAATTATAGATGTATATCTGTTACCAGCACTATGAGCCGTCTGTATGGGAAAGTTCTTCAAAGTCTCTTAGAAGAAGAATGCGGACATTAAGAAATCGAAGAACAGGCAGGTTTTCGAGCAGGTCGCTCGTGCATTGACCATATTTTTAGCCTTACCCAACTTAACGAAAAGAAAGTCGCAAGAAATAGAGAGGTGTATTTTCTATTTGTGGACCTTACAAAAGCGTATGATACTGTCCCAGTGCAAAAACTGTGGCAAGTAATGGAAAGATCTCGCATAAATAATACCCTAATAACAGCGATAAGGCAACTTTACGACCAATCAACCTCCAAGGTTAAGCTGAAATGTGAATTATCGGACAGCTTTCCAGTTACCAAAGGCCTGAGACAGGGCTGCTGCTTGTCCCCCACCTTATTTAAGATATACCTCAATGAAGTCCTAAGAAAATGGAGAAGAGCATGCAGCGGAATGGGCATACTCATAAATGAAAGTACAACCATATATACTTTACATTTCGCCGATGATCAAGTGGTTGTCGCAAAAGATAAAGAGGTCTTGGAATTCATGACAAGAAGACTGTTTAAAGAATATGAGGAATGGGGACTCTCGGTCAATCGATCAAAAACAAAATACCTGTGCATTGGAAACGACAGAGATGACCTACACCCAGAAGAAGACGAAACAGTAGGGGCGTGTACGAAATACCTGTACCTAGGAACAAAGATTGACAGTGGGGGCCGTACAGAGAAAGAGATAGAAGAGAGAATTATAAAAGGGAAGAGAGTGATATGATGCCTAAACTCCATCCTATGGTCAAAGTGCATCTCCCGAGAACGAAAACACCTCCTATACAACTCCATATTTGAAAGTATAGTTCTCTATGGCTGTGAAACTTGGCAACTTACGGCAAATTTAGAGCGACGGCTGCTTTCCCTAGAGATGGACTTCTGGCGTAGAGCAGCAGGAAAATCAAGAAATGAAAGAGTAACGAACCAAAGAATTAGAGAAATTATGAACGCCCAAACAAATATAGTAATAGAAGAAATCCAACGAAGACAGTTGGTGTGGTACGGACATGTTGAACGGATGGATGACACACGAATCCCCAAGCAAATCCT
Source organism: Cryptocephalus moraei (assembly GCA_946251905.1). Lineage (NCBI taxonomy): Eukaryota > Metazoa > Arthropoda > Insecta > Coleoptera > Chrysomelidae > Cryptocephalus > Cryptocephalus moraei. The sequence goes on from OX276452.1 coordinate 35,150,171, forward strand.
CAAATGGACACCAACAGAAAGAAGAAAAAAGGGAAGACCTAAGGCGACATGGATCGGAGGAATACAAAAGGCTATGTCGGAACGTAACCTTCAACCAGGAGATTGGGACGACAGAAGAGAATGGAAGCGAGGAACCGGAAGGCGCAGGACGCTATAGGACCGGACATACATACATACAGTTTGCTTTAAAGTACCCCATCTACTTCGATTACAGTTGTGAAATTGTCATTTCTGCACATTGAACACATTTCTATAACAATTGTTATACGTTAGGTACCTCGTAACAAAACTAGAAAATGATTGCGCCAATTTTTAAAATAGTTCCGATGATATTAAAAATATTTTTCTATCTGATTACTTAACTTCTGCGAAATGAACAATACCTACTATACAAATTTTCGGAACTCATGTTAGGTAATATAAGAGGGATTTAATTCTTTGTCTGTACCGTACGCAGAGAACAGAAATAAGTTTACCTGGGTTTTCCTAGGTAGGTACCATTCTATTCTTACAGTTATATATTATATAAATAGAGACAATAATATAATCGTTATTAATTGCCGCGTACTATCTGATACTTCGATCTGTTCGAATCTCCAACGTTAAATAACAATTAACCACGATTAAATGAACATTATTCAAAACGTACAGTAGTTTTTAAAATGTATTATTAAATTCGATTTTTGCCGATTAATTAAAGGTAATTTGTGGTAATACACCCGGGGCGTACTGATTAATTATTATTAAATATGGGAAAATGAAAAAATATTAAGATTAACCAGTAGATAGGTAATGGAGATTATATCTCTGGAGTCTTGTGAAATATTTTCCAATTAGGGCAGATTATAAATAAATATAATTAAGAGATTGAGATTGATTAACGTTAATATTTATTTTTATTTAATATCTAGGAATGTCATAATTTCATATTCCGATGAAAATACATTGGATGGATTGCGTTTTTTCTGTTGAAATTCTTTTTAAAGATAAACGTTGAAAATTGTCACGATTCTGATTTAAAATCTATTAATTTTGGGAATAATTTATTAATGGTAGGTAATTGATTTTGGATAATGAAAGTATCAAACGTTATTATTATTTTATTTATTATTATATTTATTTTATTTTTGTTTTTATTAAACGTTATTATTTTATGAAATCAAATTTGCCAGATTATCTTTCTTAGCAATAACTCCAAAAAGTATTATTAATCAAAAGTAGAAAAACTGTTTTTGGATTTTCTTCTTTTATTTTCTAAAAACATTATGATTTTCTGTTTGAGAATTTACGTTTCTCCGTTTACGATAATTAGTACATGGTAGGTTAACTATCACTTAAAAAGATAGAGTCGAATATGCTAATGTACTATAGTGCCATATGCATAACATATACCTTTGCATATACTTATTATTCATCATGGTAAGCCAGAAACGGTCTTCATCATCAGATTAGGCTGTTCATTGTTGCACGCTGGTCTTCCTTTATCCAATTTTTCCATTTTCATCCATTATTTAGGGACGCCTATAAGTAAACATTAGTTAGTAGTTTATGCGGTAGATGTACACTACATGAACTGTAGTTGAAGTAAATCTGATCTATCTTACATATTAGTTGTATTGCGATTTGCATTAAACCTGAGTTCTTCATTTAAATTCGGTATTCTTCAGATATGAATTAATGGAACTAGTTTAAAATTAGGGTATTTTTTTCGTCTCCAATTGTAATTTAATTAATATCCTGATATATTTCTGAATTTACTAATATGCTTGTGCTTACTTATACAGTAAATAATTTTTGTAAATGACGTGAAATGATAAAGAAGAACAGTTGGCTGAAGAGGGAGCTGGATATTTTCTTCGTTCAGATTATTCAAGATTATTTTCTAGTTACTGCCAACAAGAGTTTCCCTCCAACGTGACCTAAATGAGTAAAAACAAGGCATCACATTACAGACCAGTACAACCAAAACGGTGAAATACATCAATTAGTCCAACAAGATGAAAATATCTTCCATTCAACGCCGCTGTAGCTCGTATATCCATGAAACACGTAAATGAACTCCGAACTCCTCAAAAGACCAAACACAGCGTATCGTTCCGCGGAAAATCGACTTCCCGCCCTTTCTCCCCCTCGCAGCTCTTATCACTCCTTTTTCCATCGTCACCTCCCTCCCCGTCCCTCCGACGTCCCCGCACCCTCCTCCCGCCTCCCCACCACCTCTATCCCGATATTCCAGACGTCTCTTTGATCCGATCCAATCGACCTACTAGCGCGCGCGGGATATATCGCACGCGTTCCCGTCAAGGCGACATCTGGACTTGATGTCAAAGGAAAAATCCTCGAGAATTTAAATAACTAATACTCAGTCATTTCGGCGTTCGATAATGGATACACGCTATCAATTAGGGAGAGGTGCGATGTTCCGGGAGCGCGGGAGGCGAACGTAATTACGAGAGCGAGACGGGAGAGAAGCGGGCTCCTTTCTCCCGGGAAACGTAACGGGAACACGGGGATTTACTCGTCCTGGAAGAGTGGCAAAGAAGGAGTTTTGTAATATTATTGAGTTTCTCACTTCGGTGTTTTATTGGGGAAAGCTGCGATAAGGGCGCAGCCGAATATTCAGCTGCGGCGCAGATCTTCCGTTAACTGTTCAAGGCATCTTGCTATAATTGCTGCAATCATTATTTAATATGTTTCTTCATGACCTTCTTTGCAAGGTATCCTACGTACTCTTGGGCGACTCATTGCAACATCCCTCTATTTGAGAGAGTTCGCCATTGTCATAAATGCCAATCCAGTGCTTTTCTTTCATAACCAGGCAGGACTTGCATTTACGGCCTATATTTCCGTTGATATGAGAATTATTTGGTGCATTTCATTTTACTGTCCTTCCAAGTCATGGATATGAGATTTTCCACATATTGATTAGGTATATTAAGAATTCCCTGTAAGGATCACATGTTTCATTCCTAACGGTTTCAAGTTATTTGAAAGTTTGAACGTGTTCAATAGATTGCATCTTCATTAAATATTGCTGATGCTTACCTCTAATATACGAACTTATCCTATTGAAATGCAGGGTTAGAAATCAACAATAGCGAAAGAGAAACTAGGAAAATGTTACTAGACTCACAGCGTAACAGATTTCATGCTGACGCCAAGTTGAAGATTTTACGTTTATTTTCTCAAGTGCGCGTATAAAACTTTTACTTCAAAAGGTACAAAATGCACAATGTCACTGAAATATGCAAAATATATGGAAAATGGGTGAAACGTGCAAAAAATTAAAACATACGTTTCGGCTATAAATCCGAGCTTTACTAATATATCATTGTAACTAATCTTGCTAATAATTGTATACGGACCTATTCTATTAAAATGCAGGGTCCGAAATCAACAAGAGCGAAAGACAAACTAATAGTAGTTCGTTAGTATGACAGAGAAGGAAGTTTTGCAACGTTGCCGGCCCGGTCCGTAACCCATTCCAAATATTCCCGTCGGAGGCTATACAGCGAATGATCCGGTAGAGTGTGGCGATGACTGTGATGTTTCGCGAACTAGCAACGTCGCAAAAGTTCTTTCTCTGTTTAGCCAACGAGAAACATAATGGCCTTTTTTTCGCTCTTATGTTTGTACCATACTGCGACTCTGTAGAAACGGTCTGTATATTTTAGTAGCCTTAGCCAATCGATAATTTATATGTTATTCTTTATTAAAGAAGGTTTTGTATTTAGTAGTATTATACTCAGTCCAAAAGTAGTTTTTGTTGAATATTTCCATTTCTTTCGAAATCGTTGTCATTTAATACAAAAGAAACGAAAAACCATATATGTATTTGAATGGTCTTGAACAGATTTTATTTTTATCTGTGTGAGTGCGGTCAATATGTCTTTATTGTCACATTTTGATGATCTTCTGAATTCCGTTCAATACCTGAATCACCGTTGTACATTGTTGTGCACTGCATCCTAACATTGACAATAATATTGAATTCGTCCCCTTGCCCTCTAATCTTGACAGCTATTTAGTTAGTAGAGTATTTTATTAGTTTTTAGTACTAAAATTCCCTTAATGGTAATTTCACTTAAAACGTAAAGTTAGGTTGTGAACGACCAGTTGAAATATAGATTACAGTAAAACTAAAAAAAAATTTCCTTCTCACTTAAACTGGAGTGATTCCGGTACTTAACTCGTAATTCTTTTAGTCTTGAATGTCTTGTGACGAGATCAGACGAGAAGTGACATGTTTTTTTCTTATTTAGAAAATTCCTAAAAATTATGTCCTGTCTCGATGTCATCCATATCTGGTCTCGAATTGGTCTCGAAAACTCTTCAAGAATTGAATGTGCTATCTTGACAGTAATCACTGATTTTCCTGAGGTACCCATAAAAGTGTAAAGTTTGACCACACACAAATTTGTCATAAGTTGATTTTACATTTTGGTATATTATTTGTCCACAATTAAATTATGATGAGGAAGTAATCGAAAATCAATTTTTGTTTTTATTATGAAATAGGTTATGAGTTGCAGATTTATTATTTTAGAGAATAGTATGAAATAAATGGAAACTGAGTTATATGCAACTCGAGCATTTTTTGATAATTACCAACCTACTATCCTAAAACTAAGTTTTTGTATCTCATGTAATCCATTACATTTTTGCCAGTGTTCATATGTAAAACAAATACATGTGAACCGAGTAATGGAATTTCCTAACTTTTATTATTTCTAACATTATGGTGCTGGTGGTTTTACAAATACGAGCATATTGTAAAATGTGAGACTTTTGGGACTTCTCGAGACGACACCAAAATTAGATCTCGTCTTGTATCGAAATTTTAAAACTCGGTCTCGTGTCAATTTTGTAACAAATTTAGAACCTACACGAGACAGAATCAAGACTGGTCTTGATCTCGCACCAACCACGAACCAAACGAAACCACGACTTAAGTACTACATTCGTGCATACAGTGCATGGTGGAGATTTTCGTTTGTGGGTTTTGTATCTCAGTTGATTGTCAGTTGTCAATTTTTGACACATCACCAGCAATAAGTGTACCTGATACAGAGACATACTTGAAGTGTTTGTTTTTAGTTACGCTTATTATGTTCCTAAAGATTTGTGTTAACCTGGAAACTGATATTGAGTTGTTCCATATTTATTTTTAAACATTGTAAAAATCTGTAGAAATATGCTTCATTTATTTTTTTTATTGTTGTATAACACGAATGTATCTAAGGTAAATTCAGATTACATATTCAGAATATTAAAAACAAAATTACATCGGGCACAATTTAAGTACCTTACAACACCTAAGTTAATTATGATTCTATAATGTAGATACTTGCGAATGTGAAATTTGAGGCTCAATGTAAATCATTGGTTTACTAAATATTTTCAAAATTTTTCGCCTTTCCCCACGATTTCGTCTATTATTAGACAAAGTTTTTCAAAACCTACTCCTCGAGTTGCTTACTGAAGACCAAGTATGTTGAACGTTAAGCTGTAACATGAAAATTGTAGCATGGAATTCTAGTTTTTAAATTTACTCAAAACTACAATTGGGTATATGTTACGACTATTATTCCGATGTAAGACAACGCCATGGAGATTTAGTCAATTACGTAATACGATTTATTAGTTTATAATACCAATAATATCGAAATTAGATATAAAAACTGATTTCTTAGTTGAAAAAGTGGTTAACTGATTATTGAGAACGTCGACGCTACTTTAAATTCTCAGGCAGCCACGCAGTGTCTGTCACTTCTATGTCATTAGAGCAAACGTTTCGTATGAAAAACTTGTATACGTAGGTACTTTCATATTCTGATTTATACTCGTACATATACATGCGTATTTCTGATATTAATGCTATGTATTTCCATACGTGTATAAATGGTTCAAAAAACATATCTGGTCTGATGACTGTCATTTACATATGTAAATGACATTTTACATAATGAGTTTAATATTTCATTTATTTAAATAGTTTATTAGATAGAAATTGTATAGTTGATCATTAAAAAAAAATTAGGTTTGTGTAGGTTTCTTCCTTCCGGATTTAGATTTATGGCAACACAATGTGGTATTAGTTAGACATACTTTCTTTGATTTTAGTGTATGGATCATCCATACTTTCCTTTAAAATAATGGCAGTGTGCCCATGGGGCTACTTTCTCATGTTTTATTATAAATATTCGAAAAACCGAAATAGTGGGCCCTTAAGAAACGTTTTAGCCAAAAGTGTTATTAAACTTTATTATACATATTCGACAGTAGAATAAATACTCAACATTCGAAAACAGTTCTTCAAGCGAATTTCGAAAAATCAAAAATCGACAATAATAAAGTGATGTGACGTAAAAATACTAGGCAGCGTGCCTTACCTGGGGAATTCCTTACGTTTCCCTTTTCTCTTATTTCTATTTCTCCTTTTGCACACCTTCCCCTGGCTCTCGTTTCGGTCTAACTCCCGATACGGCCTCCGATAGGAAACTTCCCCGAAACTCCGAAAACTCTAAATTACTGTTTACACGAGAATCCCATGCGAGAACTAAAAACGCCATAACGTCACCTCTCCTTTCATCTTCGCGGGAAATCTTATTGTGAACGCGACTTCATTCGCTGCAAAGCAAACTCGATATATCGACTTCCGGCTTTTCCCAGCTCTCGTCTCTCTCTCACTCTCTCGCCCAAATCTTCGGTACAGTTTCCACAGGCTTAGAATAATCCACCGCCAAGTTTGATGCGCTTGTTAGTGGAAGTCCACGGATGGAAAAGAGAGAGCGCTAACGTAACGCCGGATCAGTGTTTATTCGAGAAGAGTGAGTCTGGGAAGCAGGGGCAGGGCTCGAGGAGACGGAAAGTTGTTTCATATTTCCGGGGAAAATTGAAGAGTATGTGTGGAGCGTATCGATTCGATATAGTCAGATTTTTGGGTCTTGTGAGGAGTAAGTTTTCTCTTTTGTCATTTGCTTTCAATTTTGTTTGATATTTTTGGGCTTTCTGTAGTACTCATCGAGTCTTGCTTTCTGGTATTTTCCAGAAGGATGATCGATCCCATATCTTACTTATTGCAGTATTTTTCTTTGGGTGAATCCACTAATAAATTCACAAAACTGACTTCTCTTTATAAGAGTCATGCCAATCAGACTTCACCTTTTCCAGACTCATGACTGCCACATTGCCTTTATTTTGCAAAACTGTCATTGTAGGCCTCATGATTTAAATTTCATATTTAGCAAGTTACCAGTTAATACACTTTTCACGTCACATTTCGTGCTATCCAAGACAGTCTACGACATACGATTTGATGAAGGTAATTGTGGGTATGCTCACAACAATTCCTGATCGCTCTTAATACGTTGCAATGACTTATCAAATGTGGCGAATGGTCTTTGGCCTGGACGTATTGATGTGAAAACGTCTTTTGGTGCTTTGCGCAGTACGTTCAAGCGTTGCGGGACAACGTGTCCATGGAACGTCGTCTGGCCCCTCCCTTTCTCCCACTCCACAGCGCAGTGTTTATAAACTACATGTTACCGACAATTACAGGGATCATAATCGACACACCAACGATACCTACTTAAAATTGCAATGTCACTATATCAAAAACAAAACACCACATTACATAATTAACACGTTTTCTACGTTTAAATACCCCAATATGATTGTATCGTATTAATAGGCCCGTCAATTGTGGCTAATCTCAATGCAACGGTTGCTTTAGAGGGAAGTATGTGAGGTTATGTATGACGCCATTGCGTTTTTGTAACTTTTACTGTTATTATAAAAAGATTTTTAATATCTTCGGCGGTACATTGCCCATTTCACGCTTCATTACAATCCACCAGGTATTTTGTCTACTATACAGGTTGTACATAGTACATACTTTGAAAGGTACTATTTCATTGTTAAACAGTATACATTTTTAATTCGGGTAGTTCAAATTCTTTTCACTTTTTAGGTATATTGGTATATCTAAATCTGGTTGTACTTAACTTAAATGTGACAAAAATTCCAACAAATACTTAAAACGTCTCACTGTAAATTCAGTTTAGTTACGTTTCGATTAAGTTCACATTGTAATTATCCCACATGATGGTTTTATTAGATATAAGTAATGGTAGTAATTATTATGAACTTTATCCTATCAAGTCATTAGTGCTTCCAATTAAGTTATGCATATATAGACACGGAGAAGTGATATAAGCGACATAAAATGCAAAAAACTAAAAGTGGCTTTTATGTAAAGAGTCAACACGTGTTCATTAGGCGATGTAGTAAGATCATGGTGCATAAATAAACAGTTTCTGAAATAGAGTACAATTATTCGAATGAAAATTACAATTAATGGTGAAATTAATCTATACCTCATTTAAGTTTTTTTGCTCATAATGATATAATAGTGATGCATTTACATAATGTCTTATTAAATCGTAGATATCCTTCATTCGTCGTTGTATGCTGTATTCGCAACGTATTTTCATTTTGAATTGCATTTTTAATATAAGAAATTTGTCATTACAATCCATTCATATTATGATTCATTATAATAAAAATATTTCACAGCTGTATTCGAGTAGTACAAAATGAATTGACTGTACTATCGTTATCATTGTAATTTCTACATGAAATTTTAACCCAGTTAGTTATTTGTTGGATTAGATATAACTCTACGCATAGGAAATCATTTTTTCGGTGAGATATCCTCCCCTGTTATTTCTACGCCCCTGTTCAAGGCGAGTGTGTGTGTGTATATATATATATATATATATATATATATATATATATATATATATGTGTGTCCGTAATCGGGTTTCAGGGGATTTAGGACAAATTCACTGTCAATCTTGATCTGTATATCTAAACGGGGGTAAAAATAACAAGGGTTTGTTATTTTGTCTTAGCCGTCGTGTGTATCCATGGAATATATCGTTTGGATAAGATAAAACCGGGTAAATTTTAAAACTGTTTCTATCACTGGGGAGGAGGTTTCGGAATGTCCATTAGGCAGTGGGAATGGAGGCCGAAAAAGTTTTAATTCCAACGGGAAATTGTAACAGTTAAAACCTACTTTAATATACAAAACATGGATTTTAAAAAGGACAAGTTTAAGGTTACGTAGGTATCGAAAATGAATATCTGCTGGCTGTCATTTATGGGAAAATTTACTTTATCCAACACATGACAGTTATAACTGTCATTATTAATGCCATTTTAGACAAGTATACTATCAAATAACTCACGTTCATATTTGAGGTAAGTATTCTATTTATTTATTGCTATTACAAGCAGAATTCACATTGATATTGAAATTAAAGGAAGACGCTAATGGTTTATTCGAATTTGAAGCAATTGTTCAATCCATTGAATTTAATTAATTTAGTTTGTAATTAATTATACTTTAACCAAAATGTAAAAAAGTCACTGTCAAGTCATTCTGACATTTATTAGGTACTGAGACGCAAGTAGCTTTGATTTAATCACAAAGCTTATTAATTATTATCTCATAAAAAAATGATTTCTTCTACTTGTTGGATAAAACCTTGTATGCCACTCGCGTGTTATGTTTCCTGAGTCACTTAAGAATTTATACCACTCGGCGTGTTGAACTCATTTTCAGCATAACACACTAGTACCATAAATATCTATTACATTAATAATATACGTACAGTTGAGAGTATTAAAGTGTCTTTCATATTAATGTCAGCTATTTATCATAAATTACATAAGCTTTAGGTAGGTAATACGTCACACGGGAGTTGTCATGTCCGGTTAACGTTTGATGTAACACCGCATAGACACAACGATAGTCGCGAAAAGCCCTCTTGGGTTTCCCCCGAGAACAAACAAACCATCGGGAAACGCGAAAATCAGCGGAAACAATCGGCAATTGACCGATTTCGAGCGCAAACCAAATAATAAGCCGCCGACGATCAAACAAACGGAAAGTGGACGAAACGTTGGTGGCGGTGGTGGACACATACACACACAAACAGAAGGGAAACAAAGAAAAATAGAAACAAAAGGAACGTTTTCTCCGGTGTCACGGCTCGTTACGTGGCGACGTCACTTGGAAGTGTCACATTAGCGAGAATCCGTCGATGATTATCGTGGGGGATTGCGGACGATGGAAGGGGAAAGACAGATTGAGAAATGATTGAGAAGAGAATTGAACATATTTAGCATAAATGAAAGAATTGCAGAAAGTAGGAGAAAATCGAAGGAGCAGGTAGATATAATGCAAGATGAAAGAATCCCAAAGAAGGTACCTTCTTCTTCTTCTGGTGCGTTGTCTGATTATCGAACGTTGGCAATCATATTGGCTATAATAACTTTGTTTATCGCAGCTCGGAACAGTTCGGCGGATATTTTGCGATACCAAACTTCGGTATCGAAACAAGATTTCGGAGCCAAGATATTTTTCTTCGTCCTGGACCTCCCTTTCCGGCAATCTTACCCTGCATCACTAAATGAAGGAGGTGATACTTTTCTGGGTGCCTCATCACGTGACCGAAGTATTCAAGTTTTCGGCTTTTTATTGTTTTAATTATTTCTGTGCTTTTCTTCATTCGTTGTAGGACTTATTCGGTCTATCCAGCTAATTCGGAGAATCCTTCTTTAGACCCACATTTCAAAAGCATCCACCTTCTTCAATAATGTGTCGGTTAGCGTCCAACTCTCTGCTCCGTACAGTAATGTGGAGAATATGTAGCAACGTGTTAGTCTAATTTTTAGTTTTAATGTGATTCCTTTATTGCAGAGAATTCTTTTTAATTTAAAGAAAGCGGTTCTAGCTTTTTCCATACGGATCTTTATTTCTTTGCTCATGAGCCAGTTGTCATTGACATTGGCGCCCAGATATGTGATGTTGTTAACCATTTCTAGCTGTATCTCGTATGCTCTGATTTGCATTGATGGTATTGGTGTTTTGCTGACAACCATAATTTTGGTTTTTGAAGTATTGAGTTTTAGCCCATACTTGTTACATGATTCGGTCACTCTGTTTACGACTATTTGCAGTTCTTCTTGACTAATACCAATTAGCACCGTGTCGTCCGCATATCTCAAGTTGTTGACGTTTATTCCATTTATTGTTATACCACCCTCCACTTCGTCCAAGGCTTCTCTGAAGATATTCAGACTAGATATTAAATAATAAAGGAGACAAGATGCACCCTTGCCTTACTCCACGTCGTATTTCCACTTCTTCTGATGTGTTCCGTCCGACTCGAATGTATGTACTTTGATGCCAATAAAGATTCGCAATGATTCGCAGGTCCTTATCATCAATTCCCATCTGCTGCAGAATTCTAATCATTTCGTCGTGCTTGACCCTATCAAAGGCCTTCTCGAAGTCAATAAAACACAAGAAGACTGGATGCTGCACGTCTCTACATCTTTGAACTAAGACCTGAAGGCTAAAGAGTGCTTCTCTGGTTTCAAGGTTATTGCGAAATCCAAATTGTGTTTCACTTAATTGTTCCTCTATTTTTTTGTATATTCTACTATGCAGTATTCGCAGGATGAGTTTTAACACGGGGCTCATCAGACTGATAGTGCGGTGGTCCCTGCACTTCTTTGTGTTCTTCTTTAAGAAGGTATCTACTCAACTATAAATGTAGAGGCAGAAGAAGTATTGGTAGACCAAGAAAATAATGGGTGCCGTAGCAGCCAATAGCTTAATACCTGATATGGAGAAGCCGAAGAAGAAATTTATCCAGGAAATTGTTCTGACAATGTTTTGGAAGAAATATCCAAAAAATATAAAATTCGCAATGAAATTCTAGCATAGGTACTCCTATCGAGTAATTGAAATCTTCTGAATTTTCTCCATTGATCTTATGTCGAATATATACTCTTCCTCTAATGACGAGTTTGCCCGACTGGTACCAATGGACATATATGGGAGGCTTTACTTCGGGTAACCGTTGCCATGTACTGAGTCCCTCACAATCAGATGCGAGTTGGAATTCACTTTGTTCTGTTTCTGAGATGTATGTTATTATCTCGCCTGGTGTCCATAAAGGGTTGAAGATCCTCAAAAGAAAACTACCGAGATGTATAAGATTTTTTCATCTGTAACTATTTTGTAAGATATCCTGAAGTGACCTATATCTATAGAATTTTATTGTGAGGGCCAGGGTCGAAAATTGGGTCGAATGCGACGTGAAGGACTGAAAATTTCGTACACTCTCGAGCAATTTCCACTAGAAACAATAGCTCGGGTTCGGTGTTGCGTGTCCGAAACGATTTCCGTGCGGTTGAAAATATCATCGACGACAAAACAACAGAGTGCCCCGTGTATATTAGTAGAAACAAATTTAAATACGAATCGACTGTCACAACCGGATGATAAATTGCCGTAATAAGCCATTTGGCTGAATCCTTTACGTATGTATGTACATACTTACTGTGTCAGATTATCATTATTATTATTACAACGACGGAATGGCCTGGCATAAATAATGTGCGCCGGAATGTAATGTTGTTTTAAATAATAAATAGAGGTAACGAAGAGGGGGCGTACATATCGGGGGGATGGGAGGGGTCGTGGGAGGGATTAAACATTTTCTCCCCCCGCGGGAATGAGGCGAAGGAATATCGTTTGTTTCCATGGACGTGGCGGAATTTGTCATAAATTCTTAAAACGACGTTTATTGATCTTCACTAGCGATAGACACACTCGGAAACGTATAATTTTCAGTAAGAGCCCTTAAAGTTCAGACGAGGTGTTTTCGACTTGTTGATCAAATTTATGAAAACTGAATTTACGCCCCTATTCGTACTTGATGGGACCATATCAATTTAACGGAGACCTTTGTACTTATTATTGGTAGATTTATGTATAAATACTAGGCCGTATCCCGCATGCGTTGCAATGCCATGTAAAGTTTAAGAAAAAAGAGAGATAAATGAAATTGTAGATGACCCGGTGAATTTGAAAAATATGGTCAAAACTTAATACAATTTTTTTATCTACGTTAAATTAAATGCAACACAGTTATACACATAATCAATTTAAGGCTTTCTGATGTCCGATATTTTTTGTCTTTCTTTGCGGTGCGTAAATATATAAAGATGATGGTTTTACGACTCGCGAACACGCGACGTATAGTTGCCCATGCGCGAAACCGGGAAACTCCAAGTTGATTCCGCAAACTGTCCTTGTATCTGCAATTGTATATTATCTTTTTAAATTTTTAATAAATAATTTATCAAAAACTACCTTGAAAGTGGGCATGAAATTTTCCTATACAATATGCGTTGCACCAAACGACGTCATTTGAAAGCAATTATTATATTTTTGGATGTTGGCCTAGAAATGTTTAGAGTCATTTCCCATCCCAGAAACTAATGAGCGTAATGTATCTGGTGGTGGGAACAATTGTGGCAATTTTACTTTATCACAAGCACAACATAATCCAGTAGATTCACCACTGTATTTTAACGCTTTACAATATTGACAAATGATTGTCATTTCTCCAATCGCTACGGATTGTTCGGCACAATAATCTATTTCCGATTCGTTCTAGGTGTACAGGAACACTGCGTCTGCGGAATCGCTCTATTTCATTGTGTCGTGCTCGCTGCTGTTGTATTTGATGTGCCCGAAGTCGTTCCATTCTAAGCCTATCTACTTCATAATTATTCAGTGTTGAACGTAATTCTGTCATACCAATACGAATGTTATCATTATCTGTCTCTCGCTAGTCGTCAGTGCGATTTGCACTTGAGGTAGCTCGTCGCACATTTGATTGACTTCGACGATCTAAGTCAGGTCGTCTTCTCCTTGGCATTTTAAAATCAAAGTTTTTGACATTCACATTTTCTGTCTTTCCTATATGCACATAGTTTCCACGTTTCCAAATTTCTTTTGTTGATTTCATTACACGTGTACTCTTAGCTGTTGGTAACTAGTCTGAGGGACTTGTCATTTTCTTTATTAATTTCCATGGTATACTTTTGGTCTTTCCACATTGCGTTGTGAATGTTGGTAGGTATATTGTTCCTGTAATTAGCACATCAGCTGCGTATTGCAGCTGAATATTGCATATTGCAGGAACATTCATTGGATTCATTCTCCAACCCCAAATTTGTATATATCCTTCAAACTTCTCTACTAATCTTCCATACAAAAGGTGTATTTGATGTAATGGCTGTATTTCTCAAAACTTGTCGTCACTCCCTGTAAATCCCTGAGTAATATTTAATAATGTCTCAAACCAACAATGAGTCTTGTAGGAAAGAAAGGTGGATTCGATTAAGCGAGATTTCGGACGAACCAAACCCCCCTAATCATCAGTAATGTTTTTCCTAATTTACTTTCTCGTTTAAATTAAGAATTCCATAAAAAGAGGCTCTTCTCGCCTTTCTTCCAGCCTCCAGCCACGTCCTTCTCGCCTCATTCGAAAAACTGTACTCAATCAATTAATCCGGATGGGGCGACGTCGAAGTGAACAACGACGGAGGGCGCTTTGTTTACACAAGACACCCTCATTTGTTTCGAAAATCGCTGGGCAAACTTCAAAACACGGATTATAAAGCGGGGAAGTTGACAGCTGACGGCGATGTGAACGACTCCTCTACTTCTTTTCTTCTTCTCCTCCGTCGCGTTACTTTTCCTGCTAATAACGTTCGATACGAAAATATTTTGATTGGAGTCGATCGAGCCGTGAGGGTGGGGGAGTTTAAGGTCTCTAACGTGGGAGTTAAGGCGTTCGAGTCGATACGGGCTTGATACGTTTTTAGACTGGGGCGGTTGAGACGGGGAAAGTTTAGAAATACAGTTTGTACGTTTGTTGTCCATGACGTTTGAGCAGTGAGTAATTAGCAGAGGGACGCATTTTGAATCGAATATCAGGCCACTAATGTCTATAATGTCTGGTCAGTTATCTTCTTTTTTTCTTCTTTCTCCGTTGACTAGGATTGCTTTTATCCGGTTTCTGTAGTGGTTGTTTGCCACCTCCCCTTCCATTGTTTTGATGGCCTCTCTTGCTGTATGGTTTGTTGTCCCGACATATTTTTTGTCATCTTTCCATACCTATTCTGTCTACATGATGGTTCCATTACTTTCGCCTGGTTTTTGAAATGTTTTTATAATTTGAATGAAACAAAATATTTGAATGATTTTGAAATATATTGAATAACAACACGTCATGTGAAACGCAAAAGGCAATTAATTTTCCAATTAAAAATATGTAAAGTTCGACACCTGTCTTGCAGGGAGCGTATTGTGTAAAAAGTTCTAGTAGAGCCGGTCCTCAATTTGTATCCCAGAATACAGAAAGGAAAAGGACCGAGGTCATTCAGAGTAGCTTAAGTTTTACTGTACAGTAAACGCTATCATAACCTGCTCCTTCTTTATTCTTGTGTCTATAGTCTAATAATCTACATCTAATCCACAACATCTATTACATAAGTAGCCTTCTATTGTGATCAATGGGAAAGTTTGAATCTGAATCCCTAGCTTCTTTAGGGCTGCTAGATATGAATAAATGTCACTAATATTTAGTTGTTTCAAAAATTTCGTATAACAAAATTATTCTAGTTCGTTATTTCCGGATGTGAGAAAGGTAACTATTGTCACACGCCTAAGGAAATTAGGCGTATGAAAATGTGTTGGAAATTACATTAAATTAATCATATGAGCCATTTGTCTTAAGAAGTGGCCAAAAAGACACTTTCCAGTGGAATATTGAAATAGTTATTAAAATAAAAAATAATTTTCATTAATAAAGTCAATACTAACGACTCTGGTTAGAGCATATGTTATCAGAATTTAATGGAAACTGATGAAAATCAGTGAAAATGGAAATCTGTTCAATTTGGAGAAATTGTAATACTTCATAACGTTATCAACGTTTGAACTGAAAATTGTTATATGTAGTAACAAATAATTATTGTACCATGTTACTCTATTTCAGATATTTCATAATATTTGCTTCACAATTCTATTAATCTCTAAACTGGATGACGTTCTTGACGTTCGTTCAATGTTCCCAAAAAATGGCTGATATTATTTAAAACGGTATTAAAATTTGTTTAAATATTTCTGAAAGCTCGTGAAACTTGTACATAATTATATAATAATTCATTTTATAATTGGACAGTTCAGAACTGATTTTACCAACAAAACAAACCCCTTTCAGACTTTTCAGGCCTAATGTACCTATGTAAAAAAATTCTATACTACTTAAGTAGCGTACATTTGTTGGCAGAGTACAATATAAAAATATTTCCGAATCGGATTGGGTAACGTGTCGTTTATTCTTTTGTTTCCCCTGTTTTATCACAAACAATTCCTGAAATTTACAAATACAGTTTTTCTCCATCTCTCCCATTCTGCCCCCCTCCCCCTCACTTTTTCTCTCTCTATCTCTATATATAACGTATCCTCTCCAGAGGGTAAATTTACACAAACATTTCGCTAAACAGTAGCAGGAAGAGCTGTTAAAATCGTCAGCTTTCGTCGTTGTACAAACAGAATATCATGGAATAACGAGTCGATATGGAGCGTGGCATATATATGTATATATACATATATACGTTGGAAGGTGAAGAGCTTAACGTCGAGAGTGTTAGACAAACGTTTTTGGGGGATGATTTCGCTAAAAGCCCTCTCTACTGTATGTTCTGTGTACGTTATGTACGGCGGAAAGAGTCTGGAGAGGGTCTCGTAACGCGGAATGTAATAATAATAAATTGATTTACATGGAATACGTGTAATACAAATTGGACTCGCTTAGTGGTTTAAAGGGGAAAGCGTCTCTAGTCGGGAGTGGATTAGCTTAGAAGGTTCCCTTTCCTCTTTTGGAGTTTAATTGGAATATTGGGATTCCTTGTTTAAAATTACCATATTATCTGGTTCTTTAATTGAACAAGTAATTTTGTATGATTGGAAATAGACATTGTGATAAAAGTTTACTATAACACTATTGACTCACTACCTTTGTTCACGTGGTACTGCATTAAGTCAGTTTTCTTCTCAAGGATTTTTCTTTTCAACTGAGTAATCTTACAGATTTTTAATAGAGTGAAAATACATCTCACTAAACATTAAATTTATTTCATAATTATTCATCAGAAATTACATTTATCAGTATCAGTTGAATATGGAGATGCTATTCAATTATTACTGGTAAATAAATATTCTTCGCTACCTCTGAGGGTAGTGGAAATAGGGGTGAAATCAAATTTTTTTATTACAATTAGTAACACTCTACTGTTTCTTTGAAATTTTTTTAAATAAATAAAAATCTTCCACACAGTCGTCGGAGGGGTGTTAATAAGGGTGGGACTGAGCGTGATCACTCTAGATCTGATTTTGATAAATCTTTAACACTTTGGTCTTCATTTTAAAAATTTCTGAATAACTCATTTCATTATACGCCATAAGAAAAACCTTCCGCACGGCATTTAGGGGGATGTTAATAATAATGGAGGTAAGGGTGATCGCCCTAGATTTACTATTAGAATTTGTAACACTAATTCTCTTTTTAGAAATTCCTATTAACCTTTTCTAAAAGTGAAAAGGGAGTGTTACAAATTGTAATAAAAAATCTAGATTATTCACATTTCACCCCTATTTCCACCACAGGTAAAGCAGAACATTTCTTCAACAATTCTTTGAGTTGTTTAGCATTCTCCTAATCAGCTGCTAACAATAAATATAATTTGTAATAGATATTTAGGGGATAAATAAAATTTTTAATGAGATTGGTTTTTATTCTTCTGAATTTGTGATTATGGGTCACTTCCTGCTCTTAATTACTATGTATTCTGTATTATATACCGTTATATTACATTGTTTCTTAAATTAAGGGCGATCCATATACTTTAAACCTCTAATTTCGACTACTATGAAATACTTCAATTCTATTATATTTAATATTGAAAAAAGTACGCGATGATTGATCGATTCATTCACTTCCAATTTAAGTATTGAGCGGTGTATACCTACATCACTTTTTGATCATGTAAACTGTAATTAACATGAAAAGCTATTTAAATCCCTAAATCATAGCTTTTTCAGCACTGATTATGATAAACAACTTCTTGTGGATTTTTAATCGTAATCGGTCTTTGGCACCTTTCGCGATTAAAATTCAATCTTACAGCAATTTCCTATTACTTAATGGTATTACATATCCCGTCGCCATAGTTTTTGTAATGTTTATCGGAATCTATCAGAGCAATCTTATTTCTGCTTTAAAGTCACTCTTGCGTATCCCACGGTCTGCAAAGTGAAAGGTACGTGGATGGATATACGGAAACTAAAGCAAGGAAGATAAGTACTAATGATGGTGAGATCATCTTAAATGTATTAAGGTGTAATTGTCGATATTTCCGGAAAGTCATAAATATTTCAGAAAGTTTTCAATTTGAGTAACAAAGTGCGTAACAAGTATTAAATCAAATTACGAGAAGGAATTCTATAGAATAAGTGTAGGTACTGTTAACCATTTTTAAAAACTAGTTCACTAAATTTTAATACGTAGAATTTTTAGGCATGAAAATATTTTAAGTCAAATCCTATTCTGTTAATATTAATTTAAGTTTTATAAAAAAGTAATTCGTAATCAATACTAAATCTTACAGTATATTTGTATATATGTCAAAACATTCTGCATCAAAATAAAATTACAGATTTTAATTAATATTACATTCTTACGGGGGTGACGAATTAGTCCTAATCATCTTTTCAGTAAAATGTAATTTAATAAGTTTAATGCAAAAATTTAAATATGAATCCAACAAGGGCTATATTTTTACATTTGGACAATATTACGAATTATTTAAGCAACATTTCATATTATTTAGTATTTATATAATAAACTTTATTTATACATAACAATCACTGTCAGGTTGTTATATAAACACAACTTCAAAACCGTATTACAAAATGAGTCAAAACTCAGCGAACTTCCCAAGACCATTTCATTTTAGAAATATATAGTTTTACCATGATTTGAGTTTAAATGTTTTAGTGAATTTTTAAAACCGTTGCCAACTCCTTCTCCAATCACTATTTCAGGTTGTTAAATCGACACTGACACCTTCAAAACTTCTTCTCTAAAAGAGTTGAAACTCATTAAACCTCCTCACTTCAATAGATCATTTTAGCGAGGTTTATCAAAATCTGAGTTTCAGTACAAAAAAATTAATTTTTGAAATTAAAAGTTGTGGCAAATTGCAATTATGTCAATTTTGTACATGAAACTTCATAACTACAAAACTTGCATAAATTAATTTGCCGAAATTCATTAAACTTCTCCAAATTATTTTACTAAATAACCATTGATGAATTTTGCAATAATTTGACTTTGAATATTTTTTTAACAATTTTTAAACTCCTTACAAATTGCAACTTCAGCCAATCGCTGTCAGACTTCTAAACAAAGAGTTCTGATTAGAAAACTCCCTCATAAGAAGTTGATACTCACTAAGTTTACAATGAGAATTTAGTAAGAAACTCTAGTGAGTTTCTTTTAGTTTTGTGACATCATTTATTTCTTTTTTACAAAAAAGGTGTAAATTGAAAAACTAAAATCAGATATGAGTGATTTGCTTATGAAGATTTAATTACGCTGCAATATTCAATAAAATTCAGACTCAGCACACAAAGTTTAGATTCGATTAACTCGTAGTGACAGAAATTGATACAGAATAAGAATAAGTAACAGAATGGAATACGACTTGAACCTGAAAACTATGGGAATCGACCACTGGAGGGAAGCCATGATGGGCAGAGATGGATGAAGGCATTGCAGCTAAAACTGATGAAAGGTTGTAAAGCTACTGAGAAGAAGAAGAAGAAGACAATCCCTAATTTTACCAACTGTCTTTTAAGGAACATATTTGCGAATCGCCTATGACTGGTTTACGGAATACCTGTGCATTCATTTCCATTTGAAAAGTGAGGTTAGGGTTGTTTATATGCGATCTCATTATTTAT
Source organism: Cryptocephalus moraei (assembly GCA_946251905.1). Classification (NCBI taxonomy): domain Eukaryota; kingdom Metazoa; phylum Arthropoda; class Insecta; order Coleoptera; family Chrysomelidae; genus Cryptocephalus; species Cryptocephalus moraei. Next base: position 35,170,137 of record OX276452.1, read on the forward strand.
GAAAAATTTGGGCTACAATATTTGTCTCTTCATTGATGACGTGGACCTTCACTTAAAATTTTATTCCTTAAAAACGTAATTCCGTTATCCGGAGGATTAGGAAAGATATCACCATTTACGAGTGTATTGTCCCTTTATCGATTTCTATACATGGCGTGAAAACTATTCGAACGTTGGTAATTTTCATGTATTCGGTATATGGCAGATTAAATTTTCCCGTTCGAATACAAGCATGTGTGTGTGTATGTGTATATGTATCGGAAGTGGTGGTTTTGACACGTCCACCTTTCAAAGCGCGTTTCGGGGGCTCCGACCACAATGCGTCCAAACTTCACTAACAACGTAATCCGATGTGACATTTATATTCGGCCTTTCTGCCCCCCTACGAAAACGGGACCGGCGCTATGGACGGGATCGACGGTGCAACGTGGGCGTTTCCCTTTCCATCAATTATATTTTCAATTTTTCCATTCTGGGGCGGCGGGGAATGAATTTTAACGCTTTCGACCGGTCCCAATCGGCAGGGCTTTCAATCGAGCACGTCGGTCCTAATTACGCCCTTCAAAAATGGTCTGTGTGCAATGCGATCAAATGGTCATGTGGTCATAGATCGTTATGTAAATGGGTTAATTACAATTTAACAAATGTGGCGTATTATGAGTCGCTTTTCGTGTAAACATTGGAATGATATGGAAAAACAATGTAGAGTTACTATAGCTGAGCTAATACTATAGTGTAACGTTTATTCTAAATTTATTTACACTCTGTCTTAACGCTACTTAATTTATCTAAACTATTTCCTAACTAATTAATTTATATTACACTCTTAACTGTTAATTTATTTATACGCTCTCGCTTGTCCGTTTATCGCACTGTTTTCACTCGCGGCTTCACGTCTAATCTCTCCTTTCGTCCGCAGCGTTCGCTTTTTTATAGTCCTCCATTATGTCTCGAGAACCTACTAGAGAGAACTCGATCGTTCTTTTCCCTAATAATGTTTATTCTAGAAAGGCCCGGAACGTAATAAATCATTCTTTCTTTAAATTAATATTCGCGAGTAGTCTGCAACTGTTTTTATTACTCAATTAGCGAAGCGGCCTCCCTTTGAGGTAAGCCGCCGCCCGATAAGAAGAACGCTTACGCTGGTTGTTTACATTTCGCGTTACAATGGTATTCTGTCGCCAATATTAGAAATAAGGTCGATACAACTTAGAGCTTTATTTTTCATATGTCTTACGCACGTCAAGATATGCAATGAAATCTTTCAAAACTGAAGAGACACGTGGGTCCAAGTCTCACAACTAGAAACAAATGGAATTACTTGAAATAGCACTGTACCCATACTTTGTAAAACAGTATACCTCTATAATATATTGTAACGTTTTTACTACTGACTAAAACTAAAACACTACGCGATTATCCTAATTAATTTATTACTAACTCTTAACACATTTATTTCACACAGAGAGATGTTTATTTATTTTAACGCGCGCGGTCTCTCGCCCGAATGTTTACACAACGATTCTTCAACTGCTCCCTGCCTTGGGTCGGGCAATCCTTATAAATGCAGGTAGAAGGGTTCCCGAATATTCTGGCAGTTTTCGAGATTGTTCCACGAATTTCTCCACGGGTTTTCGGCGAATCGAAGCGACTCGGTCTTACGAGAGTGTTCCCGCTGTTTCTAGAACGGATTCGCGGAACCCGGGCAGTCCCAGACGTGTTTATTTGGTTTCGGCGAGCCGTTCCGTTACACTATCATACATTCTGATGTGACGCCTTCTACATTGGGCAATTTCCCTCTTGGGCATAACTGGTCAAAATGTCTTGTGTGGAAATTTAACGATTGAAAAACTTCATTTAATTATTAAAGTTACGAAGAAGGAGAACCTATGAGGATATTATGTCCAAATAGAACCTAAAAAAATTTCGAGGTGTAACATCGTAAGACTCTCATATGGTCGGATAAAATATTTATGACAACACTATTAAAGTGCCTTTTAGGGAAGGTTTAGAAAAAATGTTTCAAATAAAAGTTGTAGCCATTAGCCAGGTCAGTTCAACTGTAGAATTTGGTAAAAATGGGTAAAGCAGTTATGGAGGAAATTGAGAAAACCTGAAAATTCACAAGAGTAAAGGGCCCTTCGCAGAAGATCAGTCAGGATAACGATAACGGCAATCAGTAAGAATTGAACAGCAAAGTAAATATACACAGTTTAAAATAAACGTTGGACCACTTTTTGAGATAACCCAAAAATACCTAACAATTACAAGAGTATAAAAGTGCCCTTTGCCCTTAACTGATTCGCATGAAATTTATATCGTCGCGAGTTTTCAGAGGACCCAGCCTAAATAAAAATTTTTAACTTTCCACTATTTATAGTTTCTGAGAAAATATATTTCAATTAAATAAAATTTCAAGAAAACGTAGTTCAATATGGCGAACAGCTACAGGATTATGAATGATAGGACGAGGTTGTGCTAGTGTTGTTGTTTCAACTTCATAGAATGATTCAAATAAATGAATGTTTTTTTCAAGGAGTTTTATATGGTGCTAATTCGATTTTTATAATATAGTATATATTAATACAAAAATATAGTGGATTTCTTCAGAATACCTATAAAATTACTGTAATGTGAAATGTAAACAGCAGCGCGAAATGTGTTTACCCTTATCGGACCGCGGCTTTCCTCAAAGGAACGCCGCTACGCTTAATTGAGTCCCGGCAACATTTTATTAAGGAAGAGTGATTTATGACCTTTCCGGACGTTTCTACATAAACATTATTAAGGAAAAGAACTATCGAGTTATTTCACGAAGCATCGCGAACACAATTGAGAGGTATATAAGCGGGCTTGCGGTCGGAGATTAGATTAGACGTGAAGCCGCGAGTGAATAAATAAAATGAAAAACGGACCAGTGAAATAAATTAACATTAAGAGTGATATAAATTAATTAGTTAAGAAATAGTTAAGATAAATTAAGTAGTGTGTAGTATAGTAATTAGGACAGTGTAAATAAATTAAAAATAAACGTCACATTACCATAATAACAGAATACTTTATTTTAATACAAAATATGATTTAAAGTAAGTAAAATGTACTTGTGCTATCAACATAATATATTAGCTTCTTTGAAATATTACATTATTTTATCATAATTAACTAAGAATTTTAAATGAAACAAATTCAGGATTAGGTCGACTGTAAATAAAATTTGATGAAATAAAAATGTAATGCTATCAACTTATGTGAGGTTCTTTGAAATGCGGTATTATTTCAGAGTAATTAACTACGAATTTGAAATGAAACAAATTCAGAATTTGTTTTAAACTTTTAATAAAACCGTATTAAATAAAAATGATCTTATCGTAACGCAATAATTATTTTAGTTAACAAGTATTTTAGTACCACAATACCACTTTTTTCAGTGTGTCCACAAAGAAAAGATTTTTATTTCAAATGTATTTTTTTCCTAATTTAGAACACTTATACTACCTTGTATTGAAAACTCACGTTATTATTTTACGTTCATTCAGTTTTTGAAATATTGGACCCTTCCCCTTGAATAACCAAGCAGAAAGTGTTGGATTATATCTTGATTACAAGCCGATGTGACTGCCTTCGCTCGGGGGTAGATACAATCTCATGCCTTTTCTCGCCCTCTCAGGAAGTGAAATTTGGGATTATCGCACCGTTCTGAGCCATGTGGGGGCCATGTATCAAGTTTTCAGTTTCTAGCTATTTCATAACTTTTGTATAAATTTATCCATCATTTGGTATCATCAAATTTATCATGACCTGGTAGGTGAAATTCGAAGTTTTTAAATTTTTACAGGCTTCTGTTATATCTGCGCAGAGTTAAAAGTTCATATCTACCCAACAAGTACTTATCTGAAAATAAATATCACCCCTATTTTTCAACCCTCGAAAAAGAAATTCGATGTTCTTAAAAAGGGAAATTTGTGGTTATGAGATATTTTCAAACCACCTGGGAATCGAGTCTATAGTAACACCAAGTTTCCTGCTTCTAACTGTTAAATAACTATTTCATGAAGTTAACTTCCCTTTTCCACCCTCGGAAAGACAATTCGGAGTTGGAATATTTTTTTCTGGACCATTTCGGAACCTACGCTATAAACATGCCAAGTTTAACCTTTTTTAGTTATCCGGGAACCGTTGAATAGATTTCATCCCCTTTTCCACCCCCTCGATAAAGGAAATTTTATTTTTTTAAGCCACACTTGGGTCTAAACTATCGCCGTGCAGAGTTTAAAGTTTCTAGCTAACAGAGAACTATCTCAGAACAAAAAGGACGCTACACAAATAATTTTCACCCCTATTTTTCACCCCTTCGGGAAATAAATTTCGGAATTTCCGGATTTTTCTGGGCGTAATTCGGGACTGAAGTTATAAACGTGCAAAGTTGTAAGTTTCCAGTAATCAAGAAATGGACGTCTGGGATGGAAATGAAGAAGTTTATGGACACATCGTTATATGTTTGAGCGTCGTATTTTGTTAATTTTTTCTGGAAATCCAAAACCAAATTCTGTCTTGAACGTTGAATATATTTTTTAAAAATGAGTTTACAAGGTGATGTTTTGCTAGAAAATAACAGTCGATACATTCCGTGTGGTTTATTAGATTTTTCATGCTGCCGTTGAAAAATTCCTCATAATTCCTCAAAAAATGAAATGTTTGATTTAGTTTGGACGTACGTCACTCTGACATAAGTTGGCTGACATACGTCAGACTTACATACGTTAGTCTGACATATGCGTAGCTAGGGATATATCAACTTGATTTACTCTTTTGATTTTCCTAGGAATGTAAATGCCAGTATTTACATTCCGTCGTCAAGGAAAAATAATACACGAATGTATTTGCCATTTTCATGCTACGTATCTATGCGTATAAGAGCGATTTACGATAGCGGCAGCGTGAAAAGATATTTAGGTTGCCTTATCATTGTTATTGTCATAATCCGTCTATTGTAATAAATTTCAAAAAATCTAACTTTACTTTAACACCAGTTCATGAATTCATAACAGAATAATGTTTAATATGATCATCAATAAGTAAATATAGTTACGACTAAGGAGGTATAATTGGTAAGGGCGCCCATTGGTACGCGAAATCGAAAGATCCAGGTTCAAATCTTGGTCATAAGTCAAGTGTTCTTTTTACAGGAACTTTTCAGTTTGGTAATTGTATACATTAACGTTTAGGCGAGAAACGTAACTATCAATCAATCCGTATTATTCAATGCCTTGAGTGTTAATATAGCCATGGGAGTAGTTGTGCCGGGTTGATTCATATTTATAAGAGTCGGTATAAATTTAACTCGCCTCAGTTTCACCCAATCGACAGCCTCTTAGCCCATTCCAGTAGGTCGATTTTTCTCACACTAACACATCCCCGAGAAGGAAACCTCGACGATATCAACAAGTAAGTGGAAGAGAGAAACCACTCGAGGACGACAACAATTTTATTATATTTCATTACATTTCCTCTCTTGACTCTGCCGCCGTATACAGTTGCATAGGCCGGTAAAAATTATTATATCGGCCACTCGAGTGAAACAATGGCGCGTTCGAACTGAGAAGGGCCGTCGTGTATGTATTTTTTCGAGGGCCCTTCATTACATTCGCGCGATGGGGCGGTCGGGTGACGTGGAAGGGCGATGTTTCAACAGTTTCGGTACACGTGAAAGGGCCGAGAGTAATACGCGCCGAATGTATACTTATGGATTTTCCCATGGGGCGTTTATCTCCGTAAGTTAATAATGTAATGAAATTTTTTAATGTTTCCGAAGAGGGATCATTGAAGCACGTCACTCACGACCAGAATTTCAAGGACTGGGAGAAATTGGGGGCCCAAATTGTGCTCCTGGTGTTCCCTTCGACAGGCGTGAAGTTGCGAAGTTTCAATTCGACACACGTACCTATCAATAAATGTGAAATTTGAAATATATTCCGCACCTGATCAAGGATTGATTCAAATATCAAGTTTATTGTTCATGCCTTATAAATTTGAAGTTTACAGGTTTCAAATCTGTTTAACCTGTTAAACCTGTCGACTGTTTAAAGTTGGTTCGCATTGTTAGTTAAAAATTTCCATTCACATCATTGAGGACTTTGGAACAGTCAGTTTGTACTATTATGGGATTAAATTAGAGTTTTCAATGATATCTGCAGATTTGTAAAGGAGTTTCCATGGGCAACAATTTTTACTGTCTCATACATACACATCTTCCCCATATAATAGAAAGTATTGTAATCGTGCTGATTTTCGGAATTTGAGATATTGGCATTTCTAGACGTTTTGAGGTCCCCTGAGTTCGAAAAACATGTTTTTGGTAACATGGAAACATGTGTGTATTTATGTGTGTATGTGGTCAACGTTTTCTCAGAAACTTATCAATAGAGGAAAGTTGAAATTTTATACCTAGGCCCTGTACCTGTCCAATGAGAACTCTCGACCACATAAATTTCATCAGAATCAGTTAAGGGCAAAGGGCACTTTATTCTTGTAATTTTTATGTTTTTTTTTGGATTATCCCAAAAACTGGTCCAACGTTTTTTCAAACATTCTATCTTTACCTCACTATTCATTCCTTATTGATTATCGTTACCTTTATCTTGACTGATCTTCTGCCAAGGGCTCTTTACTCTTGTGAATTTTCAGTTTTTCTCCATTTTCTCCAAAACGGCTTTATCGATTCTTACTAAATTCCAGACTTGAACTCATCTAACTAATGGTTACAACTTTTATTTGAAACATTTTTTCCTAAAACCTCCCTAAAGGGCACTGTACTCTTGAACGTTTTCAATTTCTCAAAATTTTCTTTTCAAAAAGGCTTTGAATGTTTTCACTAAACTTTATACTTGAATTAACATATTAAATGTATACAATTTTTCTTTGAAATATTTTTTCCTAAAACTGCCCTAAAGGGCACTTTACTCTTAAGAATTTTTGTGCTTTATGATACCATCCAAAGTAACGGTTTATATTAATCTACACATAACTTTCCCAAACGAATTGCATTTTAATAGAATCTGTAATTAGCGTGGTATCAACACATTTTAATTTTTACCATATCTGTTATTTTGAATTTTGAAATTCTGACGTTATTCTTAATCAACAGAGCTTATAGAAGCATTATCTTAGAAATTGCCCAGTTAGTAACATTTTAACTGTGGCTGTTTTGTTGGCCTTTTTATCTTTTATCGTCGGGTATAAATGTGTTTAGTTAGTGACATTGTTTCATAAATCTAACTATGGTTGTTTCGTTGGACTTTATGTTATTGACATTTGTTCGGAAATTCTGACTTGTTTTGTTTGTTTTGTTGGAATTTATGTTCTTTATCGTCTGATATAACAAAAGATGTGTAGAAAGTTACACTTCTGGAGTTGTAGTAACTCCATTAGACCTGAATTTAATTCGAAGTTCTCGAATTAGCTCAGTGACATTTTTTTGAAAATTCTTGCTATGACCATATGTAGTCCTCTATCGTTTGTTTCAAAAATAAGGGTTATACTTCCGGGGTTATCCAATTTTTACGAAACATCTTTCTTAGTTCGGGGCAAAATAACGACCGTTGGCGGAAAGGACTCTCGTAACAAATTTAAATTACCCGCTGGTTTCATCTGACATACTCTTGTCGTACTTTATTAGTAAGTTTGTTGTACCGCACTTCTTTGACTGTCCTTGCAGATAAGTTTGTTTGGATCTCTCCCCGTCAAGCCTTCCAGAAATGGCGTATACTTTACATTAAAGCCATTCCAACCCTCAGCAGAAACCGTGATAATCGATATCTGTATCGCGGTACCAATTTGTCGTAACTGACACCGTGCTTGTATGCACGTACAGTCTCTTTTCATCCCTTCATCCTACGATATTATGTCATTGTTAGTATTTCCTAAACAAAACCCATGTTCCATGGATCGGTTTCCCCGACGTACCACTTTAAAATCTCAACACATCTTTTGTCCCTCGCGTATATGCGAGTTTTTTTCACTACGTCCTCTCCATGGGGGCAGCGGTAATTCAAGAGGGATATATTTCAGATAATAAGCTCGGAATCGACGATAATTATAGTTTTCGGGACGCTGTTGAAATATGAGTAAAACATCGGGTAGGCACGGTATATATTGTGCTCGTGAAACGACACTGAGGAGGATTTATTGAAAATCGTAAGGTTCCCGAGGAGAATGCGAACTATTGAAAAATTTACCAAAATATCGAATTCGTTCATGGTACTCGACATCTCATCGTTTGAGGTGTCTTGGATTTCTTGGATTCTTTGGATATTTGGATAATAATAATTGGAAATTCTTGGATAATTTCTTCTCTTCTAATTTCTAAGTAATTCTTGGAGGATCACATTTGTAGACAGTTCGTATCTAACAAAGTTGAAGCTTAGATACAGGTTAAACCAATAGATAAGTGGAAGATTTAGGCTAGAAAATGTACCAAACTAACACTGCATAGAAGATTGAAGACAGTTAGACAATTCCTGGGTTAGTAGATCTGTTCTGCTGTGCATGTCATGTATATAGTAAAGGTGGAACTTTATAATACAACCCTATATTAATAATAATCCTGACTTAACTATCATTTAATTCTAGTGTGTATATCTTTCGAGATATTACATATCGAAATATTAATTTGAGGGCACAACGGATAATATTTTTGATTGTTTTAAATTGCAGGTAAAAAAGTGAGTTGCCTGGACGTCTTACATATTGTAACGTTTTTACCTACGCGAGAATAACTACACGACACGAGTTGTCTTACTTAATTTATTTTAACCACTTACACGCTAATTTATTTGTACATTTACACTTAGCACTTATCTACTATCACTTAATCTAATTTATCTTATCTGACTTGCTATTACTAATTAATTAATTTATATTACACACTAAATCTAATTTATATAGACCATTGTTTATATATCTTACGGCCGGCCTGGCCTATATCCGTCGACCAGTCTACCGGCGACTGTCTCCCTCTCGGTCTGCTATTTACTTAGCCGCATGGAAATTCCAGAATTATCGAGGCGTTTCGGGTCCTCTCGCGAACCTTCTTTATAGTACTAGAATACTCTAAGGCTTTCCGAGAATTCCACGAGTTCCCTGAATCCATCTCGTTAGGAATTTCTTTGAAGAGACTCATTCCGACGGGCGCTTATCTTTATGGCAGGCTATTTCTTTACAATATGATAGTATTTATGTGCTGGAATCTATAATAATCTCTCCAGTGGTATCGGAAGCGTGAATGGAGTAGAGTGGATTTCGTTTCAAATGTATGGTTTTTAATTACGTAGATTTGGTCAGATTATGCAATCACAAAGATTTGCGACGCTCATTATTATATATACATGTTCTAGACACTTACTTCTTTCAAACCTCTAATCGAGGCAGCTAAAGAAAACGTCAATAGCCAGTTAAACATGTAAAAGGCGCCGTCTCTACACCTGCACGATTTGCGCTCCTAATCGTTTTACGACTTTTGTGACCCGACTCCAATATTGGACCTAGCATTTTTTCTTCTTGCTGGTGATGCGTGTGACTGTATCCGTTTGCACTATACTATACGAGGGTCGATCGTATCGTAAATAAATACTGCGGGTCAGTACAGAGCACTTTTGCATTTTGCTTGCATTTCAGGGGTGTCCCAAGTGACTTTGTAAAGATCAAGTATATCACTTGTGTCGAGAAATTGTTAGAAAACACAAGTGTCTCTGCCACTGAGGAAAACCCCGCGACGAGAGACCAATTACATCGAATCGAACAAAAGCGATCTAATTGCGGTTTGCCGGGTTGGGGGAGAAAGAAACAAAAACATTTTTCGATAAACCTCTCCGGCGTGTGGATGACAAATGAGCCGATGACCTCCGCGGCGGGGATTCGGGGCCCGGGCTAATGAACGATTCTCAAGGGACGGATAAATGTGTGATCGTCAGGTTCCTGATAGCTCTATACGTCAATAAACAATGGTCATTGACAACGCGCCGGAGACGTGAACAATATCGAACAATCGCCACGAACGTTCTGATTAATAAAGATCGTTACGGGGACTCTATATGTCGTTCTCTCTCTCTCTTCGTGCCGCTAATGATCGTCCATAACTGCTGCTTCTTTCTTATTCTTCTTCTCTCTGTGTGTAATTGAAGTAATTGCTCACGAGCATCTCGCACCGTTACCGAAGAGGATGTAGCAATTTGATTTACGATCTCAACGGCTGCGCTAAAAATAAATTGCCTTTTGTTTAAGTAGTTAATGGAAAATGGGCAATGGTGCAACAACGATTCTCGCTATCACCGCCACTTTTTCACAAAAAAAATATATGACAAAACACTCCGCTAAGTACATTAACAATAACTCCATTTCGATCGATAGCGGATCAGTTAATTCGGAAACGTGTTGCGAAACCGTTGATAAGTGGCTGGGAACGACGTTCATTCATTCATTCCTCCTTCCATTCATAATTGTTAAAAATGTGTTTGCCGGGTATTCAGGAGTTAAGCGAGTATTTGAAGATTTCCACTAAGCAATTCGTATTTCGCATTGAAATGTATGTACATTTATTATTAACTCTTCACCTTTGACTCATGTACATTAGTGTTGTTTCAATAGGAAACCACCATGAGTCGAACTATTGGTGTAATTTAAGTTTGGGATTGGTTTCCAAACTGGTTTCATGCCATTTACGATTAATTTTGGATTTATGTCGATTTCGTCTGTTTTATATCAAAACTTGATGCTGTAGCCATGAAGTTGTAGCAGCAAACATTTCTCCGCCGAATCTAACCAATCATATGCGAAAATTTAGTCACGTGGGTAAAAAAAAATTGATTAAAATTTACCAATGTGTAAAATTGCAACTAAGTAGGCATGAAATGTAAAGAAGTCGCAAGTCCCACACAGTCGGGAAATCAGGGAAAAGTCAGGGAATTCTAAGTTTAGTCAGGGAAATCGGGAAAAGTCAGGGATGTTGGAAAAATTTTCGGGAATTTTGGGGCAATTGGGAAAAAAGTGCGAGATCTTAACTCACACGCAAGACTGAACCTCCAAAATGAAAAGAAACCAAACCAAATGGGACCTGATAAGCTAAGGCAGTTTAATTGAGAATATAATATTTTCTTTATTTTTCCTATGTTCCTTTGATTACTTTCCTAAGAAAAGACTTCCTGGAAGCACGCGTGAAAGACCGCAGATTACAAAAGGAAAATTTTGAAATTCGTCGGGAAAAGTCGAAAGGAAAATTTTGTGGTCACTCTCGAATAACACATTTTAAAAAATTTCCACATCATGTTGAGTAATTTCCGCACAATTGTATTTTCGGACTCTTTCCCGCAGCCGCATATTTTCGGGGTCGGATTTTGGTTTAATTAGCCCGTGCATCCCCCGAGCCCGAAAAATAATTATAATTTGTGTATTTGTGTGGAGGGGGTGATGTCGTAAATATTTGATAGGAAAAACTCGGCGCGTCGGCCGCAACGAAAACAACTCCTCCATAAAATATTCATCGGGTCCAATCGCGCGTAATTATTTCGGCAAAGCGCGCCTCTCGAAAAGGGCATTCATTAAAAATTTGACGTACGAGATCTGACAACTTAAACCAATTGTGAACGATACACAATGGTTGCGTAACGGGAACGGGACAATGAGGAACGTTGCAAATCGAATTTAAAATTTATACCCTTCCTCCTCTTCGTCCTCCTCCTCCCTGTCGCCGTCGTCGCCGACGCCGCCGTCCTCTTTGATACTCTTCCTCTCCGTCCTTTGTGAGTGTGTGACGTTCGCGATGGATTTGCTCGGGATTTTTGTGTTTGCGCTATGGCTGATTGCTTTTGTAAATACGTCTCATCTCTTTTACGTCTTTGCGCTACAGTTTAAATGGGATCAGGGTAAAACGGATACGAGAGTTGTGGATCAGTCGCGAGAACGTTGAGTGACGGATAAAACGGACTTAACGCCCTTAATAAGTAAAAGTGATAGAAATTCTTGATGAGGTTCCAGTCTTGACAGACAAATCGAGGCAAGTCATTAAACCAGCCAAGTGACATTTCGATAGATATTTAGTAGGTAACAATTGCTCCCCAAAGTTATAAGTAACTAATAGCATAGAAGTGATAGAAATTCTTGATGATGTTCCAATCTTGTCAGGCAATTCAAATTAGGTCATTAAACCAGCCAAGTGTCATATCTCCATAAATATTTAGTAACATTTTTTCTCCAAAATTATAAGTAACTAATAGAAATAAGTACAAATGATAGAAATTCTTGACGAGGTCTTTAGTCTTGTCTGGCAATTCTAAGCAAGTCATTAAACCAGCCCAGTGTCATATTTCGATAAATATTTAGTAACTATTTCTCTCCAACGTTATAAGTAACTAATGGCAATAAGTAAAATTGATAGAAATTCTAGACAAAGTTCCAGTTCTAACAAGCAATTCGCAGCAAGTAATGAAACCAGTCAAGTGTCATATTTAGATAAATATTTAGTAACTAATTTTCTCCAAAATTATAAGTAACTAAGAACAATAAGTAGAAGTGACAGAAATTCTTGATGATGTTGCAGTCTTGTCAGGCAAATCGAAGCAAATCATAAAACCGGCCAAGTATCATTTTGATAGATATTTAATAACTATTTTTCCCCAAAGTTATAAGTATAAGTAACTAAAAATAATAAAAATAAGTACAGGTGACAGAAATTCGAAACAAGTCATTAAACCAGCCAAGTGTCATATTTTGATTAATATTTAGTAACTGTTTTTCCCCAAAGTTATAAGTAACTAATAGCAATAAGTAGAAGTTACAGAAATTCTTGATGATGTTCCAGTCTTGTCGGGCAATTCGATGCAAGTCATTAAACCAGCCAAGTGTCATATTTCGATAAATATTTAGTAACTAATTTCTTTTCAAAGTTATATGTAACTAATAGCGAATGTAGAAGTGATAAAAATTCTTGATGATGTTCCACTCTTGTCAGGCAAATCGAAGCAAATCATTAAACCAGCCAAGTGTCATATTTCGATAAATATTTAGTACCTAACTATTTTTCTCCAAAATTGTAAGTAACTAAGAACAATAAGTAGAAGTGACAGAAATTCTTGATGATTTTCCAGTCTTGTCGGGCAATTCGAAGCAAGTCATTAAACCAGCGTAGTGTCATATTTCGATAAATATTTAGTAACTATTTTTCTCCAAAATTGTAAGTAACTAATAGCAATATGTAGAAGTGACAGAAATTCTTCATGATGTTCCAGTCTTGTCAGGAAATTTGAAGCAGGACATTAAACCAGAGAAGTGCCATATTTCGATAAATATTTAGTAACTATATCTCTCCAAAGTTATAAGTAACTAATAGCAATATGTAGAATTGACGGAAATTCTTGATGATGTTCCAGTCTTGTCAGGCAATTTGAAGCAAGTCATTAAACCAGTCAAGTGCCCTATTTCGAGAGGTATTTAGTAGCTATTGCTGCCCAAAGTTATGGGTAACTAATAGCATTAAGTAGAAGTGACAGAAGTTCTTGATGATATTCCAGTCTTGTCAGGCAAATCGAAGCACATCATTAAACCAGCCAAGTGTCATTTCAATAGATATTTAGTAACTATTTTTCTCCACAGTTATAAGTACCTAATAGCAATAAGTAGAAGTAACTTCTACGTGACGTCTCTGTAAAGGGCGTTGTATTTCAACTTGTTTCAAATTGGGACGGTTTAACGTGGCGTTGAAAGAATTTTCCTATTTCAATCCAGAAGGCGCTATACACTTTTTCCTTGAATTTTGTCCCATTTTATTTTTCAAAATTTCCATTTTCTATTTCCAGTGCGAAACAGTCTATCTTTGTCGTTGTTGTATTTCTCATTCGGGGCATCGCTCATTCGCCATCTGTTTGATTGGAGGGGATGTCTTGTGGACGTTTTTAAATTCTTGGCAGCTTTCTATAGCGAATGGCACGTTTGTCTCTGTTGATTATTGCTTGGTGGAACTTTCAATTCTTTCTTTGCTCTATTAAATACTGTTTTATTTTACTGCGCTATATTTTCATAGACATACATTCTACAATGTTGTTAGTATTGACCATAAAGTCAGTGGTTGACTTATTCAGTGGTTTAGTCTTAAATTAAACATCTGTACAATACATTCCATTGTACAGTCCCTTTATTAATTTTTTTTCTAACCACGCAGTCATTATGACTTTTAACGTAACCATCAGATTTATGGCAGGCTTGGTAATTGAAAAGCTTGTTTTATGTAAGTAAAGTTTTATTTCATTTTAACTCAAGAGGTATGCAGTGTCGTATCATACGCTGTAAACTTTCCAAGGCACGCCTTGAGATATATAATTACACGAGCAGAATATATTTTCAAAACTGTTAAAAACTTGCACGTTTCAATTGGTTTCTAAACTGATTGTTTAAAAAAATTTAAGTTAAATTGAAAAACATTGACATAACTTAGAACTGAAATTGAGTTTCATTGTCTCCTAGAAGTGTCTAAAACAGCTTAATTGGTGATTAATTCACTTTACTCACGAGTTGCATGTAAATAGTTTCTAACAAATTTGATTTATATTTGGAGAAGTGATAAATATGGATGTGCAAGTTTGAGTTTATGTATCTAAATAATTTGAAAACCAACAAAATACACAAATTTATAGGTAGTATAAGTCAAACAAATTAAACGTTATAGCATGTTTACTCGTTATTTAAATACTGTATATTCAAATATATAAAGACTTTCATAAAAAGTAATTACATCTCAGATAGTAATGGAAGTTGCAATTACTTTTTGAAATATGCAAAGCAACCTAAAATATGTATTTCACCATCCATTTTTTAATGGATGGTCGCGTGCCAAATTGTAAATGTAGCTATAATAATGGCGCCTTTAAGTTCATCAAGCAGTTCATTAAAATATAATTTTTACACTCTAAAATGAGACAGTTTTCTACTCACTGAATATTTTTGTTAAAAATCAGTGATCTCTACAAGTACCCTAGATGCTATATATGTAAATATGATTTTTCATTAACAAATCGATAATATTTTCGATTTCAACACAAACTGATATCATTTAATAAGGATTAACTCGAATTTGTTAAACTATTTAACTTGTGCTTCTTGTAAGAAATCGTGGAATAAGAGTGTGATTTTACAATTAGACGTTTATTTAACACCTATTTCATACTTTTCTAATTTGGAATAAGTCATGAAATCCGAATAATTTCGGTAATGTCTTTGAATTATTTGCTGTTGGGTCTTAGCAAGTATCACATTAAGATTATGATAAGTCTACTTGATGATATTAATTCGAGAAAATACTTACATTAACAACACCATAACTAAGGCGCTTCAAATTTAATTACTTGTTTAAGCATTGACAGGATTCACGGGGTGGGGGTAAGAAAATTTTGTGTTATGATTAGGACCAACTAATTAGCTAACTCCCATAATTATGGGGCGCAAGTGCAACGTGGCAACTTTGACGAATTCATGAATAAAATAAAAATAGAAATAAATATCCCTAACCTACTTTCAAGATTCCTGAAAAGTAGAAATTATTATGACGTTCCTACTGTCTTGCGGGTCAAAACATCCTATGAATTTTTTGTTAAGTTTGTTTAGTGTTTTGTTGAGAATGTATTGATTCAATTGGGTGGAGGGACATTAAGGATTTTTTTAGATTTATTTATCAGATCCATTTACTGCCGTCTCGCTTAATATGAGACGGCTACTGCCACTTTCGTCTCCAGCTAGTTGAGTTATCATAAAATTACTCGCCCACGTATGAAAACCCATTCTCCCCGGATAACCTCCTCCGCTTTTTTTATGATTTTCGGTAAACGATCCTTCGTCCAGGCCAATCTCGCCCATTGTACCGTAAATAATGGATGCACGTAAAACGGCAAAAAGAACAAAAATTGGAAATGTGGCCTCACTTTTGCTACCCACACTCTATATACACACACACATCATGCATACACGGGGTATATCGTATCGCATGTCGTTTTAAAGAGAAGCGTAATTTGAGACTCTCCGTGCTGAAAATTAAAGAAAAGCTGATCAAATCTACCGGATAAACGAGGGCCCCCTTTTTCGAGCCCGGCTCAAATTACAAGCTCTCCTCTCCAACTTGAATGTACTCTGGTATATGCGAGAGTACGTTCTAAATGGTAGCAGCAGCCCCTCTAATTGAGGTGCAAGAGGAACAACGTACGCTTACGTTCAGGTAATAATCATCGCTGAATTAACTCGAATTATTGTATACTTTTTTTGAACGACGGAATAATAAATGTGTTATCGCGGGTAATCGTAATTAAGTGTTGTAATTAATATTATGAGAATGTTAGTTTTGTTTTTTATGTGAGAAAAATCTTGCAAACTGTCATTTTTGGGCAATTTAAAGGTAACACATGTAATTAAAAGTTAAATTTCATTCATTTATATTAATCAACGTGTCGGAGGTATTCATTAAATTATTCGGAATTTTAAGAACGTAGTTAATAAAGAATAAGTTTCCAAAAGAGTTCGAAATAAATGAACTAAAATGGCAAAACAAAACTGATTATTATTCATTAAACTGTCGCACTTGTAAAATTACTCAGTGTTGTAAGTCTTTAATAAATGGTTAACGAGACGTTATAACAAGCTTATAAATAAATAATTGTAGTAATTATAACTGTGATAAATTATCCGGCGGTATATGTCGTTTGAAGGTCTTTTATGTAAATATCTAGGATCAATTATACGGAAAACATTTTGGCAGGTTCAGATTTTATTTGCTGTACTTATACATACTTAATTTCATCAATAGGTCGATTGGTTTCTATTTGGCGTATTTTACGTACCTACTATCATTTATGTATCTGCCATTATCTAACATGCCATAACTCACGGCAAATATATTTTGGCTGGCAGGCTCCTATGTACTGCCATAATCTTTTCATTGATTTCGTATCTTTTCCTATCTTTGCCTTATCAACTCCTCTTCCCATATTTCTCATACATATATTATTTTTATATATTATACGTATATTTCAAGATATTGTGAATGTTATCATATTCATAATCCACACTTCCTATTTTTTTCTTTTCGTTCCTTTTTCATTCCCAATTCTTTTAATTTTTGTTTTCTCCTTATTTAATTCTAACCACATAATTTTCACTTTGTTATTTAACTTTTTGAGCAGTTAGCTTTACCTTCTTTTGGTCGCTAAAACCACGCAAACTCTGCGCTTGCAACTACCTGTTCTCTTTATGGTCGTGTTGTGCCACTACCTGGTCTTGATATATACAGGGTGTCCGGTAAACACACCGCAAACTGTGGCCAGCGCGAAGAGGACGTCAAAGTAACTGTATAATGTTTCATATGAAGTTTTTTAATGTTGCCCTTAACTTTTGATTTTGAGTTTTTCAAAGATGACATTTTGAAAACGTTTTTTGTTCATACTTTGCACATTTAATTTGAAATATATTTGGTGTGGAGGTATAATGTATGCGTACTTTGGTTTTATGGCACTAAACACATTTGCTGTCTTCATTTTACTGTCTTTAGCGGAGTTGTGGTACGCAATTGCCAACAATGAGTTCCTTATTCAATTTGATACCCAAAAAATTTAATGGAATTAACGATGATTTCGAAGAAACGTCAATTTCTTATTTCACTCGTCTCAGCGGGAAGCGCTTTCGCCATTTCTGAGATCGTCCAATAGTGGATTAACTAAGATCTTTATTTTGCTGAAAAAATGTATTTTGAGGCCAAATTGATCCAGTTTTATGAAAACGAGTCAAAGTCAACTTAAAACACTGTACCTAGATGCGATACGAGCTCCGTCTTCGTCAAATCTTTGTTTCAATGAAAATGGCGATGATACGAAGTACATTTTGTTGTAATACACAAAAATTAAGAAAAGTAAGGTTTACTTCACAGACAATTAGGCATTCCAAACCACGTGATATCCTATATGGCGGCTGTGGGCAAACAAAGTTTGACAGTTTGACAGCGCCATAAGAAAGTGTTCATGGCTATGTTGTTTGTTGGTGAAAAGGTGATTTTTAGAAAGTTTTATCGGTTTTGATAGTGCTTATACTTTCTAAGATACAGAGTGAATATTTAAAGACATTATTGTTGGAAAATCGCCATGTTGGCGAACGGTAAGCTGGAAAATACTTACTAAAGTTTTGTGTTTGCATTTCTATATATTTTTTGCAGTTATCTAAAGAAGCTGAAGTTACTCGATAATGTAGATCCATTTACATTGAAAGTTGAAGATTTGGAAAATTCTATTGCCTGTCACGGACATGGATTTCGTTTCATATGGGTTTTAACCCATAGTTACTACAGCAAAACACAAATGAAAGCATACAAGAGCATCTTTGTTCGAAAAAACAGTAGGTACTGTACACATTAAAAATATGAAAACAACTTAACTCAGTCTCAAAAACCTAAAATGGAACACTTCTCGATCAATAGTCACAGATGACATAACCAAGTTGTTTGCCCACAACGGCCATATTGGATTTACTTTTGACAGGTCGTTGGAATGCCTAATTCGACCTTATGGTTTACCGTTTGTTCAACCCATCTTTATGTCAAATTAACTTAGAATCACACCATCTGTGGTTTGTTAGTAATTTGCATGATGTCTTTTTGTAAAATGAACCTTCCCGTTCAGCAATAAGAACTGTTTCAGCGGTTAAAGTTACCTTTTTGTAAAATTTTTAAATCTTCTCTTATATTTCCTCTTAAAATTCTTCGTTTGATCCCATCATTTGCGAGCTCTTTCCGACATCGCGTCTCTGATTTCAGCATAGCCAGGTGGCCTTCGATGTCAGCATCGCTCGTATACCAGAAAGTATGCCCCTCTGGTCACTTTTTGGCGAAATTTTCGAAGACATGTAACCGGACACCGCGTCATAACCGATCATCTCCGATGGAGTAGCGCACGTTAATTAATCCTGACTCGACTTAATCCGTTCGTACTTATGCGCAATGTGACTCCGGTCATCTCTGCCGGCGGAGTAATAAACGGATTTATTGCGCCAAACGCTTGTTGCGCGTCAGGTGCTCCAAGAGGAAATCGTTTAGTAACGATTTATAAAAAAAATTCTCTTGAAATGGAACAACCTTTCCAAATTAGTGGACTCGGATTCGCTCTGTTAATGAAACGTTTAAGTATCGTTTTACGGCGCACGCTTAAAACCGTTACATTCTTCATTAAATTCGCGTCTGTAACTTAAAGCGCCCAGACGCACTTGTGGGCCAATCAATGAAATCTTAATGTGCGTAAATCTTAAAGTAATTCGTTTCAGATTGAGACCTTTCTAAAACCCAAGGTGAAAAGAAATTTCTTTTTAGGTGAAAAGAAATGATATTTTTCAAAAAGTATTGGAGGTCATTGTTTAAACATTGATGAAACGGTGAAAATTGCTGAAAAATTAGTTTCTTTAGATATTAATAAAAATTTTAATTTTCAATAAACGATCAAAAACAGCATGAAGAATCTCGAAACTTGGTTGAAAAGTTTCCTATTGCTATCCTTAAGAAAGCCTTAAAATTAAGTTAAAAATATTTATTACTTTACGAGTTATTACATTTGTGTGTTAAAAAGTTGTTTTTTTACACTACAAACGCGGTTGTTACCGTCATAGTAGAGATCTTTCTAATGGCTCATTTTATTCGTCTTGACCTACATTTTCAAAATACGTAATTGGAAATTTGTATTTCAAAGCACCTCCCCCTTAAATTTCGAAAAATTATCTAATTTGTTTATTAGGGTTTTCTTTAATTACACAATTTAAAAAAAGTTATCCTACAAAATGAACGTGTTTGGATAATGGGGAATCTGAACGCTAGAATTGGGAATGATGTAATCCAAGGGATAATACACAGCTTTAACGAGGAACATCTCAACGACAACAGTGGAGCTCTGTCAGAACTCTACGCTCGTCACAATATCAGGATAAACAACACATTCTTCAGGCATAAACCACAACATGGCAGAACTCGCGAGGACAAAGCTCAACAATAGGTTACATACTATCAAACAGAGCCATACATCCAATCCAACTCAGATACTAGATGTGAGAACTTTCACAACAGCCAACTTCGGCTCTAATAGCTTCTTGATCTTCTGCAAACTGCGTATGTACATACGAAGGAAGATAGTTGCTCCAAGTTCTGAAAAAGAAAAATGGAACTTTGAACCTATTAATGCCACGACAACCAAGGAATTTTACCAATCTCAAAAGATTCAAATCAACCAATTCTCAAATGAGAATTTTTGGAGAGATTTTCTTCGGAAATGAAATACGACTTATACAGAAGAAAATTTGGGAATGCCGAGAAGAAGAAAGATGGATGTGATACACAGACACAAACAAATGATGAAAATACTTGTTGGATATACTTTAGTAACCTATACGATTCTGACGAGAACATCCCCCTTGAAGACGATGTAGGAGTTCACGACATGGTAGAAATATCTATTCAAAAAAAAAAAAAAAAATAGGAAAGAACCTGAATTGGGCGACTCATATAACTCTTTTGTCATCTATTAAACCTTCAAATTCTTCTGTTAACCATGCGTCTCTTATATTTAGATTTACCTGGGTTTCTTGGCCTAGTGCTGCACTTGCAGCTACTTGCATGCATTCTTCTAGAAATGCATAACGTGTACCTCTTAAAGAACAAACATCTCTGGTACATATCTCGAATTTATTATAAGTGCGCAAAAATCAAATTTCACGATTCAGTCTCAACCTACATACCCTCGAAGCAACCCCCTCAAAGACTTAGTTAAATGATACATCGCCACATATTAAAGCGCCAGGGAACGTTATAGTTCCATACATACACATGCCATCCCTAACTCGATCAAAATAATCGTCAAACAAAGCGATCACATATAAATGACTACGACTGCGACGTGCGTATGGTACAGAGAGAGAGAGGAGTACACACGTAGTCATATTCCCATGTGGGGTTAAGAATCACATTTGGGCGAATGCAATTTCGTAGATATCGCCTAAGGCGGAACGATTTTGGAATATTTCATTTGCTCGGTCTCGGGGACTTGTCTCTCTCTCTCTCTCTCTTTCTCTCTCTCCTTTCCTTTGTTTGTACGGACTCGAGAGCGGACCGCGGAAAATAAAAATCCCATCGACGAATTAGGCAAGTAGACGTCCTTTAGGAAAATTGAATCTGGGGATCGATTTTGATGCACAATGGAAAAAGGGGCAAGGGCCAATAAGTAGGAATGTAATCATTTATTACTAGTACAACATACTATAAATAGGACCCAGAAGTTTTTGAGGGCCGGGATTTCATACGAGTTCGGACCCAGCCTACCTGCTCGAAGTGAGTCCCAATTCGAATTCGAATTATAAGTAGAATGAAACATTTTTCAAAGGGGCAAGGGAA
Source organism: Cryptocephalus moraei (assembly GCA_946251905.1). NCBI lineage: Eukaryota > Metazoa > Arthropoda > Insecta > Coleoptera > Chrysomelidae > Cryptocephalus > Cryptocephalus moraei. The sequence continues at coordinate 35,191,579 of OX276452.1, forward strand.
AAGAGGCAAGGAAACTGATTTTGGGGGTTCAGAGGGGGATGATTTATAGGGCGAAAATATATCTTTCCTAGGAAACGTACCAAAAACCGACGATAGTACCCTTACTTTCCTGAAATTGATCAGTATGAATCGCACCTGTGTGGGTCCGAATCCTTGACTACCTGAGCTCGATGGGTCCGAACTCGCATTCTCCGGTTTTTGATCGCTCTTGGCCGAATTGCAATCAGGTATGTCTATGTAATAAAATAGTTTCGCCATCCATATGAAAATAAAAGAAATAACCAACACTAAACAAAATTACTTCAGACCAACCCTGATGGATGAGAATAAGATAATTGCGACGGATGACACAGAAATCTTGAAACTTTTGCAAGACCACATTCAGAGAATGTTTAATAGTGGAGTACCACTCACATACATACTAAAATTGTAAAATCGTAAGTGCTCATGGCAATTGAATGCAGTAAGAATGGCAAAGCCACTGGACCAGGTGAAGCACACACAGAAACACTAAAACTGCTAAGCAAAGAAAACATTGTTCAACTTATACAATTAATATATGAAACATGACATATCCCAAAAGACTGGTTGCCGAAAACCCAATGCTAAAAAATGTGCTGATTTTAGCTTGATAAGCTTGATGAGTCAAGTGCTTAAGATACTATTTGAACTTGTTTATGCCAGAAGCCACAACAAATATGAGACACATATAAGCGACACAGTTCGGATTTCGTGATGGGCTGGAAACAAGAGAGGCATTGGCTAGCTTGTTAATATTGTTTAAGAGATGTAGAGACACGAGGAAAGGTATGTATGCCTGCTTTATAGATCATGAAAAGGCCTTTGAAAGACCAAATTTGAAAATATGTTCTGATGTAATTGAAGTAATTAGGTGAAAAATGTAACATTTGACTCGCCTTTGAATAGCGTTATATTGACCCACCGAGGGTACCAAAGCTGTACTAACAACCAATGGTTTACTTCATTACTTTAAGTTTAACAACGTTACATATTTTCACCTAATACTGGTCTATTGCTTCCACGTGAATTTGTTATGTTAACTTTTTTGGTTCAGCAAGGGTGACTATCGTCTCATCTAAAGAAGAAGAAAAATTTAAAGTGTTTAAAAGAAAGATTATCAGAATAACAATAGCACAAGCAAAAACGAAGAAATTGAATGGTGATCTTTAAAGGATTTTGAAGAAAACACATGATTGTAGCCGATGGAATCATATGGTATGGACCTATGTACTTATATTTAAAACGGCATTCTCGAATAAATTAATCGACATAAAAAGCATCCAAAAAGAAATTTCAACCGAAGAAGAAACTCACCTTTTCTAAATCTAAGAAGAAATTATTGTTACTTAGGTTCATTACTGTTTAACGATTTTATATAACTGTTATTGTACAACTTTTAAGATAAATCGAACTGGCGCTATAGATTTTGCAATCATAATTAAATCATCTGCCTTAATGACATACTGATTATGTTTTAACCTACATTTACAACATATTCTCTATTCTCTGCTAGGGCCCTATTGTTCCCACTACTCCTTCGAACGAATTTTGTTCATTCCGAACAAACTAACGAAATCTCGTTTCTGCTCATGTGTTCATATCTTAATGGGATTCTATCAGAATCACTTTTATCTTCCAGAGAAGGAAGAGTTGGAAATTGTGTGACAAGTAATGCCCCCTTTTGTGCTTCGACCAAGAAAGTGTTTTTGAATGAGAGTTATTATAAATGAAAGCGACAATCACGTAAATGTCGGTTTTATTCCTGCATCAGGACGTAAAACACGTAATTTACCAACAGCGATTATTAATAAATCCCTCGCACCTCTGCCGTACAACAAACAAATTACGTCTTTTTAAGAGCCATTCAAACCTCACTTCGTACGAACAAACGCATTCATTGCTTACAAATCCTCCGTCTCATTCTTCTGCCTGGGAAATTCCACACGGCTAACATGGAACCCGTAACTAGGCACTAATATTGTTTATTAGTATTTAACCTTACGTCACGAACTGTACGTTTAATTACCCGAGTGCGGTTAACCTGATATTTTAATTAACCTGTCGGGCTTAATTTACCAAGACCGGCGTGTACGTTTTAATAGCCACTTCGGTAATTATTTACACAACATCGATTCCGATTCATTGATATCGATTCGATTTTTTTTTCAGTGGATCTTCGACCTTTCCCCTTCTTGTAGTTTGTTTGGTCGATAAATAATTTAAACGATGATATGATAATAGAACGCTCTTTACATCCAGCGCAGGATGTACCGGCCTTACGCCACTCTAGGTTCGAGTGTAGCCACCCTCTTGTTTGCTTTGCAGGGGTGGAGAAGTCCCAATGGCCTAGTCAAATAAAAAGAAAGTATAAAGTAACTCGTTTCAGATTGAGACCTTTTTAAGATCAAAGTTTAGGTGAGAAGAAATGATATTTTTCAAGAAGTATCGGTTATAATTGAGGGGATTATTGTTTAAGCATTGATGAAACTGTGAAAATTGCAGGAAAATAAGTTACTTTTAGATGTATTATAAGCATTTACGAAAAGAAGTATTACACTTTTTTCCTCTTGTAGGTTTTTGGAAAAGGGTTCATTTTAGACCTAAAAGATATATTGTATATAATTTATTTAAATAATTGCAAAACCTTTATGTTTATTATTTCATTTTCGAAGATTTCATAGAATTGATCTGTTTCCTCTTTGTGTTTACTAATATCCGGAGCATACACTCTGAAGAAATGCAGCCTAACAGTTCTAGTATTCAATGTTACCTTCAATATTCTTTCGTTAATGTAGCATATTTCTTCAATAGACCGCTCGTATTTGTCAGATAACAGTATGCCCACTCCAGCAGCTGCTCGTGATCTCTGTGAGACACCGCTGTACACGAAAACGTAACCAGGAACCTTAATGCGACCTTTACCTTTGCGTTTAGTTTCAGACACAGCACAAATTATATTCTGTGCTGTCAGTATTCTTCGTGTTCCATGACTTTATATTGTAGCTACCTGTTCTTATTATGTTTTATGTACTTCTATTTGTAATCGTAGTCCTGTATCTTGCATAAGTCATTACGGTATAATCCATCAGATTCCAAGGCTTATAGTTAGTGCTTTGAGCTCTTTTTACGTCAAGGTAGGGAGCTAACCTTGCCTGACAACTTTCCTCTTTTCTTATTCAGGACTTGGGTCCAGGCAACGGTGGAGTTTACAAAAATTTTGCCTTTACTTTAAATACTCACTAATAGTGCTGGAATAACAAATTTTCCATCCCTTAACAGGTAGAGTATAGAGGGGGAATGGCGTTCACTTAAGGGAAATACGCTGTATTTTTCTTAACTATTATTAACTATTATTTATGTTTGACTTATAAGTATTAGGAAAACATTAAAAAAAAATCAAGTTTGATGAGCGCTGTTGCTCCGGAGTTTGGGTAATACCACTGAGGCTAAGGGGTAATGACGCTCAAACATATTTTTCGAAATATATCTAGTAAGATCCATTTTCATTACACCAGTATGTGTGAGATCAACTTTATACAATTAAAGTAAAGTCTACAATCACAAATTAGCATAAATTATCCCTATTTGCACCTGAGATCAGCCTTATATAATTAAAACGGTATAGTATAATCTTCAATACCACGTTAACTTGAATTATTATTAATATCATTAGAGGTAATCACAATAAGAAAAATATTAAAATTCTATCGTTGGGTACTCATATCACAGATGTACCCATCTGCCGAAACCTATCCAAAACATATAGCATGAGACCACAGTTCGCAGGTGGTGGTACACATCTCGTTATTTTTCGCAAATGATGCATTTCTTATAGTCTTCATCAACCACATTCATTTCCTCATCAGTGTTGTAATTTTTGTTTGGGGTGGGTATGGGTTGTATGAAGTTTCCTGCCGCACTCATAGCACATATTACTGTTGTATTGCTTCCTAGTTCGTCACTTGTAACAGTTCCAACTCTTCTTTGTCCTTTTTCAGCGAAGACCTTTCCTCGGTCTGCCGTCTTTCTTTTTCGTGTCCGGATCTCTTATATTCATTCGACCCAGTATCTGGCCACGTCAACTGCATTTTCTTTTGCGACCCTTAAATTATAAATCATCGAGGGAGCAGACATGCGGACAGTTTCGACAGTTTATTAAGTGAGCCATTGACTGAACTTCTCCACAATCAGAGGATTATCTTCTGGTTGTTTTAGTCTCCATCTTACCAAGTTGGTCTTAATTGGTGTCACTCCAGTTCTGATTCTGTTTAGGGTCCTCCAGACCTTCCACTCGAGATGGCTACCCTTTGGAGGCTTCTGCTTCAAGGGGTGGTCGTCTGGAGGCTCCCCGTTCACCATTGTGAGGAAGCATTTTCTGGACTTGAGTCGTCTTCGCGGCGCTTGGGTTCCATGTAGTGGGTATCGCTCGTCAAAGGATTGTCGGAAGTATGCTGTATATTCAATTTCCTCTCTACCTGCTCTTCTTGCCCTTCAGTGACATAGAATCTGCGACTTCGTAGAATGGACTCGATGACCGTCATAAGGTGGTAGTCATTCGTGATTTGGTATATCGTTGTAAGCAGCTTTCTATGGTCCTGGGCGTGTCACCGTAGTGATACCAGTATTTTTCCATTAAGTCCCTAAGGATCAATAGGCGCTCAGGTGAGCGGTATAATCTCAAACGGTCGTTTTGTATTTAACTTGTAATTTAATCAGATTGCAATTTTTCAGAGATGAGGGCCATTAGGTACCCAATGATCGCTATTCCCCCTGCTTATCCTGTATAAGTCATCTCAAAAATATCTATATTTTTAAAGGGTTTACGAATTGGAGTTCGCACTGCCAGCGGAGCTTAGTCTAAAGACGCCCTCCGTGCTCCGTAACGACGGCGTAAAAAAATTACCGCCCTCGTTACGAAAAAAAACTCAATTTAAAACCGAAAAAAGCGATCCGTTCTGAATTCGTTCCCGAGTCTCGCGGCCGTAAAACGCGACCGGCTCGCCCCGAATGGTATCCCATAAAACTTTCATTAAGAACGTAAACAATAAAAGATTTCCACGCGAAAGAGGCGAGACTCGGGCAACGCTCGCGGCCGGAAGGAACCTCCCGATAACTATCTCCAGGACTCCGTCATTTCCGGCCGGCGAAAAATCCTCGCCTCGAAATGGCTTTCTTAAGTAGAGACTATCGCGATCGAAAGGTGGTCCGATTGAAATTTCCGATAAGGCGTTAATCGGCCGGTCGATTGAAATGTCAACAGGACATTACGTGCGATTGTTGGTATTATTATTATTAATCCGCGGGTGCGAAATGTGTTCGCGCGATAAGCCTCGAGATTATGAAAGGCACTCACTACCTTCCAGGTGACTGAACACATGGATTTTGTGAGCTGCTGATTGCGGACCGATCTCCATTAAAGGTTAGGCAGTAAAAAGACCAAATTCGTACAGGTACAATTTGAAAATAATTCGTATTCATTCGAGCTTTCACGACTATCGTTTCATGATAAACAAATATTCGCATACTAGATACTAGGTACTTACTTATTTTTATTTTCCCTTTGTGGGACATTAGCAATTGTTCTTTCATTTCAATCAATTCACCCAGTCCGGTCCCCTCCTACAGGTGATAATACGAAACTGGCAGCTGGCTGGAAACTGGCTATTTGTCTCCCATCTGTTTCAGTCATGCGCAAGGTGGTTACTACCCTGTATACCCATGACGTTCAGATCACTCTTGATACTCTCCCTCCAGCGCATGCGTGGTCTTCCTTGTCGTCTTTTACCTTCGAGATTCTTTTCCCACACCAGTCTAATGAGTCTCTCCATATTTTGTCTTTTAATGTGACCATCACAAATTTTGGGATTTGATTTCCTTCACTATTTATTCGTCTTTGTGTTCTTCTTCTAGCTCTTTACTCGTTCTTATTCGGTATTGTTGGGTTTCCTGATCCCTAATCGGTTTAAAGTTTAAAGTTGGATAAATTTAGAGCTTAAAACTTAAATGCGATTATCTAACCGAGTATTATGTAGGCCTAAGCGAATCTACTCTTTTGGGCAATTTATAAACCTGGGCAAACTTTCCATGAGATGCCTATATAGTACTTTCTACAATTTTATAGAAATGCATGAAATACCTTCTGAGCTGTCTAGAATTTAACTAACTTCTATTTTGAATGGTACCAATGAATTTTCTATATAGGGTTCTTGAAGGTAAGATATGATATATGATATACTATAAGATATTGATGACTGCAGAAGAGAAGGTGTTATAGAAAGACATCTAGAAATTTTCTATGATTTAAAATGTTGTTAAATGCTATTTTTGGCCTGTATAAACATGTAGATCAGAAACTTAGAGCAATGAATCGCATATAGGCGTTTGAAATGTGGACTTTACGCATACTTTTAAAAATACCTTGTGTGGACCATATCAGCAACGAAGACGTTTCACCAAGAGCGAATGAAGCTGCTGGATTAGCTTGCTGGATATTATCAAGAAAGAAATGTAGCTTACTTGGAACGTATGTTAAGAGCATCCAAATGTAATATACCCAAAGAGATTCTAATGGGTAAAATAGAAGCTAAGAGAGGGCCAGGTCGGAAATAACAGCATCCATGACTGAGAGATGTTAAGAGGTGGTGTGGTGTCAGAGAAAGTCAAAGAACTTGCCGGCACCAGAAAACAAAACAATTCAATACACTGTACGACAACAACGGAAAAATAACTACAGCAGGTGAACAAAAACTGGAAATATAGAAGAACTACATTACACAACTCTTCGGAGATGAGAAACGGCAAAGCAAATTTGAAAATATAGAAGGAGAATTGGGTCCGGACATAATTAAAGAAGAAGTGATATATGCAATAAATATGCTAAAGAACAAAAAAGCAACAGGATCAGACCAATTGCCAGCGGAGATTCTCAAACTGATAGAGGAGGACCAGATTCATATTATGGTAGATTTAATCAATACAGTATACAGAACAGAAATAACACCGAATGAATGGTTGGTATCAACTTTTATAACTCTTCCAAAAAAGAAAAATGCCAAGCAGTGTTCTGACTATCGTACAATAAGCCTATTGTCGCACACTTTGAAGATCCTGTGAAAAGTAATCCATAATAGAATATTCAGGAAACTTGACATAGATGTCAGCGATACGCAATTTGGATTCCGGAAAGGCTTAGGCTTTAGGCTTATATACCTAGACGTGAATCAAGATCTACACGTATGCTTTATAGACTATAGTAAAGCCTTCGACAGTGAGAGACGACCAACTCATCGAAACATTAATAAACAGAAGGATAAGACACATAAGAATAATTTCAAACCTATACTATGGTCAAAAAGCAGTAATACGAATAGAAGACATAACATCAGAAGAAATAGAAATACAAAGAGGTGTACATCAAGGGTGTATACTTTCACCAATCCTCTTTAACCTGTACTCAGAAGATATAGTAAATAAGGCAATTCAGGAGCAGGACATAGGCATTAAAATTAACGGTGTGGCAGTAAATAATCTAAGGTACGCGGACGACACAGTTATTTTAGGTGGAACACATGAAGATCTACAGACGCTAGTTAATAGAATAGTCACAGTTAGTGAAGAATGTGGACTATCACTGAACTTAAGCAAAACAAAATATATGCTGATAACAAAAACACCCCAGGACATTCGTAGGATATATGTAAAGAATCACCCTATTGAAAGAGTAAGAGAATACAAATACCTAGGCACAACCATTAATGAAAATAATGATAGCTCCCAAGAAATACGAATCAGAATAGAACAGGCCAGAGGCACACTTGTAAGAATGAAGAGACTTTTCTGCTGTCGAGATCTAAACCTTCAGCTAAAAATACGACTGATGAGATGCTATGTGCTATCTATACTATACTACGGGATGAAGGCATGGACTCTGAAGTGGATTAACGTGAAGAGGCTGGAAGCATTTGAAATGTGGGTATACCGGAGAATGCTAAGGATTTCTTGGGTGGAGAGAGTGACTAACGTGGAAGTGATGAGACGTATGCATAAGGAGAAGGAAATAATTCCAACAATACAGAGAAGTATGTCATGAGGGGAGAGAAATATCGAATACTACAAACTATTATGCAAGGAAAAATCCAAGGAAAGAGATCCATAGGAAGGAGACGAAACTCATGGCTGAAAAACCTTAGGGAGTGGTTTGGATGCAGTAACAACGAATTATTTAGAGCCGCGGTATAAAATAAAGATAGTCGTGATGATTGCCAACCTTCAAATCGGAGACGGCACCTAGAGAAGAAGGTGTCAGAGATGTTGAGACAACATTCAGAATAGCGAAAGTCATTGACTACACAATATCAACCAATAGACTTCTATATAATTATTAGATTATTTCAGGTCGTTATAACGCATGTGAAATTTTATTGAAACGTACTATTATTCTATTTTTGATGACGTGTGACAAGAAACCCTCAAGGACCTTTTAAGGACCTATAAAGTACTCACATATAGACAGATGAGGAGAGAAGGAATATGTCTAAAAATTACCTGGAGTTCTATTAAAGTCTACAGATTTAATCAATTAACATGATTTTAAAGTTGGACAAATTTAGAGCTTAAAATGTAAATACGGTTATCTAACCGAGTATTATGTAGACATAATCGAATCTACTATTTCGAGAAAATCATGAGATACCTATAAACCTTCTACAATTTTATAGTATAGCTTCAAATGCCTTCTGAGCTGTCTAGAATTAACTACCTTCTATTTTAAAAATAGCAATGAAGTTTCTAAATGTTATATAACCCACCGCCTAAATGCTGCATTGCGTACAAGAAGAAGACGTACTATTCATTCAAATCTGTCCTTCGCATTTCTCGTCTTACTTCTTCTGCTTTCGTCCCGAAGGGGAGCGCACGTTATTGATTCGCGATCGGGCCCCCCGAGAGAACCGGCGGAACGCCTCGAATTTACCTAAAGAGCCGTGTAATTAGTAGAACGGCCGTAATTCGAGAACACCACCGACCGCACCATTCCGCCTCATTACCCGCCTGAAGAAGAGAAAAGGAGATGTGCAGACGGAAAAGAGAGAGAGACGGAGAGGGACCGTGCGGTATCGATAACTACACGCTAATTATCCGGTGTCTTGTTACTACCGTTCGACAAGACGTAACAGGTACGACGGGTATAGGTTAAATTGGTTTAATGTTCTATTACGTGCACGCGGTGATTTGGCCGGGGCGAAAGGGAAGAAGGGCGGAGGAGGTAGATCGCAGTGGAGATATATCGAGAAGGCGGTGGGAACGGAGATCAGGGACCCCAAGGAGTTGGTCAGGTCCCGATCTTCATCGGTGCGTGTACGAGCAGATAATTACGAAGTCGTACGGAACCACAATGGTTCCTTCAAAACGATTTGTAACACAACGTGATCAATGAGAAGTTATCTTAAAGACAGTAATGCTTAGGGTTTCGATTTCATGCTCGGGGGAATGGGTGCTTCCATTCACTACTCCAGGTACTATTTACCAATTATGCTTCTTCTTCTTCTTTATGTGCCGTCTCCTCTACGAAGGTAATAACTCGTATTTGTTTCCGCGCATGACATATCCAAAGTACTCCAATTTTCATTTTTTTTTGGGGGAGTTATATAGTTGTAGAGTATAGAGGAGTTCTGTTTGAGTATTCATTCTGCGCAGTACTTCCTCATCCCGTATCCCGTCAGTCCACGATATTAAGTTTAAATCATTAAGTTGGGCTGACTGGCTGGCTGCGGAGTCACAACGCAATCACCAAGAGGTCCCTCTTTGCTTTGCTAAGACCTATTATGTCCCTAAACGTGACAATATTACAAATAATATTTAACAATATTTAGATTAACAGTTTGTTTAATGCCCCATTAGGAACTATCCTTTAAAGTTCACAAAAAAATTTAATTGAATAAAATGAAATCACACAAATGCTACAATAATTATTCAATACAGTTTGTTCGTACTCAATTATCACACCTTATTTTACATTTTATAGGCAAAATTTTTGTATTGTCATAAAGAAATCCAAAAATTTCTTCCAAAATGTTAGACGCCTATTTATTATAGAAATGCTATTGTTATAGTTTTCACTTTGTAACAACTTAATAACCAGTCACTGACTTGTTAAGAAGAATCAGTTATACTCTACTTAAGAGTCTTAGGTTTGGGAACAGCCAACGACCGAAGGGTGTCCAGCTTCTCTAAGTTGGCCATGGCAATTTGAACCAAAAGAAAACGCCAAATCTTCACCAACTGCTTTATTCAAAGTTGAGCTTTATCAAAGCTCAACTTTGAATAAAGCAGTTGGTGAAGACTTGGTGTTTTCCTTTGGTTTAACAACCAACGAGTTAATGTTATTGATATCTGAGCCGATTTTAGCTAATCGAAGACATCACTTAAGTCACACAAGACCAGTTTAGACTACAAGTACAAGACCAGATTTTTGTTATATGATTAGGTGTGTAAGTATATCTGCAACTTCTCTGATCTTAATTCGCTTTCATTTTTGTAGTATGAAAGTTAATTATAGAACAAGTACTCACTCTTGCCAGTTACAATAGGTACCTGTTTTCTCACATGATGCTTCCCACATATAGCTTCGTGTAAGTAGGCGTATTACTTATTGGAAATAACTTAATATGCAGTTACAAAAAACTTTATACGGTTTTCATCCTCGACTATTTCCTGTACGTTTTTGTATGCGAATCGTGTCTTGTCGTCATAAATTGGAAATTTACCTGACCGCTCTCCTTATATACTTACACCGATATCGGTATATCGATGTTTAATCAAGTGTACTCGGCTAATCAAGTGTATTACATCAGATCACACGTTTTTCCGTCGTTCGTTCGTATGGGAAGTTGATTGAAACCGAGCTCGATCGCGACGTTTAATTGAATCAATCAATATTTTAGATTTTAATTAGCGCACGCAAGAAGGTACTCAGCGCCTTGTCTTCGGGAGAACGACGGTCGACTCTGTGAACTTCGATGCTGGATTGAAACGTGTCGAAAGGGATTAATGAGTTAGTATTGAATTCTTGCTGAAAAAAGTTAGTAACTTAATTACTCATATGTTTTTTGTAACTGGAAAATGTGCTGGAGTTAGTTTAAAACTTGTGATTATCTTCGTTCTAGCCAAAAGTAACCACATATAAAATCAAATCTAAGAGTCTCTTGCTTATGTCTTCTCAACTTGATTCTGTGTAACTGTGCCACCTTTTTCCTCTGGATGATACACATAGTATGTATATTTTTTGGTACGGTTGGATTTAGGTTTTCTTATTTGCAGGAGTTGGCTTCATGTTCTCCTGTTGTTAAACTTTCCCAAATGCATATTCAACGCACATTTGCATGTTTTACAGATATACGAAATTTGGCACACCATGCATTTTTGTTATGAATATCCTTGATTTTCCATGTGTTTTCTTTTTAATCTGTCAATTCTCAACTATCCTTCTCCCTTAATGAGATGACCCTTTTAAGTTGAGGATATCATACCTTTACCCAATGATAAACGTGATTTGATGGTCTTCAAAAAATTCAAATTCTATATTGCACACATAGCACTAAAATGTAAAAATTTGTTTCAAAATCAAATTCGAGACGAACGAGGAGAACTACAGAAATGTAAGACAGTGAAAGTGGGAGAAGAAAAGTGTGCATTGAAGAAAAGTATTGAGAAAATGTGGTAATTACCTCGACCTTTTTTCGATAATTGTAGTTAATGGTAACTGGTAACTAGTAAATTTTTCCACCTCTAGGTATTGCTCTTACCCAGATATATAAGGTCAAATTAACATATTCAACGAAACATACCCTTGGTAAATTTTTCAAAGTTGTATAAAAATTTGAGACAAGTTTTATTGGACGAGTTCATTTAGAAAAGTTACATTTTATAAAATTTTTAACTGTTTTATGATTAGTTATAAATTTTTAAAGTTAAAGTTAATGCCTAATATAACCATTTCGGTTGTTAACAAAATTCTATATTTTTCACCAAAAATGTCACTTTTAATTACACTCTTTTTAATTTCAATAACTCGATATAACTATTTATTAGATGTTTGGTCATTGGAAAAACAGAAATTTTCAAGTGGATTGAATTTGTTGAAAATAGCGAACAAAAATTACATTTACAACGCGAAATAACAAAAATAATGTAACCATTTTAATTGATGTTAAATAATTAGTAATAGAGTATTAATAAATTAATTAATTAATTTTTATTTACAAACCAATCAAATGAAACATAAATTTATTACCGTTTATTGGGCTAATGGGTTGTTGAAAACAATTCTAAAAAATTCAATCAAAATTTTGTTTCTATTTTTTTTAATTTCAATAGCCCAATACAATTAGGTAGGTATTACTTAGGAAAAAATAAAAGTTTTAATGGATTGAATTTCATTAAAAAAAGTTTTGGTCAATCTTGTTAATTGTAAATATCATAACGTAATTACCCTAATTTTGAGAAATATTACAATAATCCATAAAAAAAATTATTTCATTAAAATTTAACATATTCATAATTGACATCGACAACGAAACAACACAATTATGTGTTTCGTTTTATTAATTTTTTGTGATAATAGCTCAAATTCATATTTATGGTAAAAAAATAAACCTTTATTTCTGTAAAAGCACATAATTACAATTAAACAATTTATGTGAAATTTTTAGAAAATTTCATTTTTCCAATAATTTATCAACTTAATAAATAGTTATATTGTGTATTGGTTTATATATAGAAATTCAAAAATGGTACAGTTAAAAGTAGAACATTTGTCCAAATATTTATAAAATAGGTAACTTTTTTTTTGCCAATTTAGCGCATTCACCCAATAAATGGGTATTTAGGGTATTGATTATACAATCCAATTTAACTTTGAGAATTGTACCAAAAATTACCCTTGGGTTATGATTTGTTGAATTTGTTAATTTCACCTGAAATATCTGGGCAAGGACATTACCTGAAGGCCTAAGTTACTGGTCTTTCGAAAAAGAACATTCGAAAAGACACATGTTGACGCTAACGCCAACATTATTTTAAGTTAAGAAATTGTAATTTATGGTGAACTAATTTTGGGAACTTTTCAACACGTTTTGTTTTACAAACAGATAATAATCACTGACGCAGCTTAGCTAACAAGGTTTTTGGGATATCTAATTCAACTAAAAAGCACGTCTTATTTTATTACGAAGAATAACAACGCCGACCGAACGTCAACAAGTCAAGTTCAAAATCACAGTAATTAACCGAGTCAGCATAACAAACTGCTAGAACCTCAAACTCCGGATCTGCACGATACGCCCTCAGATCCAAACCCGGAGAAGTACGTCACGCCCTCTCTCCAAACTACAAGAACTTCAAGAACTTCAAGGAGATCACGTCACGCCCTGATCTTCAATCTACGAGACCGTCTTCAGCCTTACAACCTGGAGACAAGATTTATCTCCGCAGCCACCCACGAGTTACGAGAGATATCTATATACAGTCCACTCTCTAAAGAGACCACTTCACACTTCGTTCACCAGACAATCTGCGTATCTTTTTAGAAATAAAAAAGATGTAATTTTTCAATATTTTCAACTTTTCAGTGATAATTTAAGATTAATAGGTTTTAGTATTGTTTAAACATACGCGTTTTCCTTCCTTTATACCTACTTATAATTGCTGCTTTTAGTTTTTCACTAAAAAACAGTTCGAGATACAACAATGTTAAGATGTGTTTAATTATAAGATGAAATATATGATTATTAATTGTAAAAATGAATAAGGTCACATTAATTGGGAAACCATTGGTTATATAACTGAAAATTCGTTTTATTGCAAAAGATGCTTATAACTACACCTTGTACACCTATACAGAGTTTTATAAGAATGTATCATACAGCAATTTAACTTCTTCAACATAGACATTTAGTAATGAAAAATCCGGTATATGCATATATAACTTTTATGACACTAAACTTATTTGTACAATTATACCTTTTCAAATGTTACAATAAAAATATCTTGAAATTTTTCTCTGTAATATTTGAAAATAATAATTTTTCTCTATCGCCTTACTATATAGCAAAGATAGTATTTCGAATTGGACTTATGTTTTTTTTTTTCGAATACAATACATCTTACGATATAAATGCCAGTGGTTATTGTATCACGCATACTGAAATTATCACAGAAACACTATTTTCAAATTCAAAAGTTCACTACGGTGTTAACCGTTGGGAGTGGGGAGTATTAGGGGTGTAAGTCAATGCCGGTGGGGGTGTTTGCCTTCAAAGTAGTCGCTTCTCTTAATTCTCCATTAGTCTCCATTATTCAATGACTGAAACCAAAGACAATACGGTTACCGTATTTGTCTTTGCTGAAACTATGGTTAAGAGGTATAGAAACTCTTGTTTTCAATTTCGTAAACCCAAAATTCATGTAAGATCGTAATGGGTTAATTATGGAAAAATATGAGAATTAGTAGTTGTACTCGGTTGGGTTTCAACGCGATACGAGACCCCGATAAGACCCCTATTAGGAAAAAGGAATGTTCTACATTCACCCCCGAAAAGAAGGGTATATCTGTATCATCTAGGCAGGCTACGTGCGTGAGTTACAAGTAGTATTTCATATTGCGTGAAGGCGGTCGAATATTACTCAAACAAAAAACCGCCCTAATTCGGAAAATTACTCAATTCCATATAGATCGCGTAGCCGAGATATTTTGTGTATTTTAGCGCTTCGTAGTGTGTGTATGTACTCCGCGGATCCGAAATAAAAACCACGGCAATGTATTTAAATCGTGTAGGTATATGTATATAGCGGGGCGCATTTAGTATTCAAATTTCTAGATGGTATCGCATGACTGCCGTACACGCCCTAATAGCCGTGTATCGATGCGATGCCCTTTGTAACCGGCGGTACGGGGTATGGAAACAAACGCGACACGTCCATTTATGAAACATGGCGGCTTTGTTCGCATTTTTCATCTACCACGCCCTCCTTGAAATAGATACCGGCTACAGATAATACGCACACACTCGTACAACGTTCTATTTCCACGTACAACTTATTTATATACGGGGTGGCCCAGAATCCCCTCCCCAAAGACAGCGGAAGGGACTTCTGTGGTCGTACCAGAAGTTAGATTTCTCGTAGGAAATGTAAATTCAGAGGCGAGTTTCGACTTAACCTCTGAACAGTATTATTGAAGAAACTGCGACGTTCAACAAATTATCCAAGAAATGAAAACGAATTTGAATAAGTTTTAGGGAAGCAGAAGGAAAATTGAATTTTTCCTCAGATTTTCTTTATAAAAATTTGGCTGTCTGTAAAGTTGGTTTACAGACTATAATTTTGATGAAAAATTGAATGCGTTTATGAATTGCATTGAATTATTATCACTAAATTATCATTGATTAATTTGCTGCTTTTAAAAAGCCCGCGTTAACCAGTTTTATATTATAGAAGATTTTTTCGCCCTGCGGGTTATTGCCGCAATTGTGATTGTAATAAGCAATGGTACTGACTGGAAATATCCAGTTCAATTTATGAATAGCCGGCAATACGTTAACGTCAAGCTGTGTGCTGCCGCTGTCTCTCTTTCACGCTGACCCAAGCGTCAAGCGGAATAGAAGGGAGATAGATGCGTCAGAAGCGAAACGGTAACGTACGTGTGCGTACAATGCGTTGCAAGCCAAACGAAGGTCGATATCTGTCACTTGTTCTCGCTCTCGCTTCCACGCATGGGTCAGGAGTAACGTTACATATTTTCTGGGATGTGTAGCCCGCACATCGATTTATAACACGTTTATCACGCCAAAAAATGTAAATACGTCTTTTTCAACTGGCAAGTATAACGAAACAACCATTTCTAATGATATTTCGGATATTGATTAGGATATTGATTGAAATTATTTATTACATAATGTGGATATAAGTTCGTTATACTTATGATTATTATTCCACGGCAATATTTTCACATTTCTCAACAAAGAAAATTTAAAGGTTCACAAATTATCTTAAAATTTTCTATTAACTAAATTTATTCGTAATTTATACTTATGTTACGTAAACATAAACACAAACAACTTCTATGATATCGCAATTAATTTGGTTCTTGTGATTGTAAATTCAATATGTTTCAAAACAACCAATAAAATCTAAAGCAACATGCATTGTCAGCAATATAATTAATCTGAGTAGACACACTAATACGTGTTAATACGCTCATCACAATTACTGCTTTCTTATTTGGTGCTTTATTGAGAGCTCACATCACTGCACGTCTCTAGAAGAGGAACCGATGATCTCAATAAATAGATACAATTAATAAAGCGAAGACTTGGTGTTTTCCCTTGGTTTACATTGCCATAGCCAATTTAGAGAACCTGGACAATCTTCAGTCGACATGGCACGATAGTTGGACATCAAGGTCGCAAGAGCCTTAATTATCAGTTTTACACAGGAAGAACCCTATTGCAAGGGGAGGAAGAAGAAGAAGACCTTCAACATGGAATCCCACTTCAAGAATTTATAACGTTTAAGGAAGTCTCAGTCGCGGGCTGTGCATTCCCGAACTAACCCTCGTTTCCGTCTTCCCGGGCATTTCCAGGGAACGAGAGCGCTCGATGCTCGCGAGTCTCAAAGGGCGGCGACTTAATGAAGTCATCACGAGAGCAACCCATGCGTCCCGTAATCCGCCAGAAATGAGCCCCGGCATATCGCCCGGCGTACAACATGTAGATATCGGCACAGATATAGAGGTACATTGTCTGCGTACACGAAGCGTAATAATTGCAATATATATCTGCAACGACGTCGGACGTCCTTTGATGGAGCACAGCGAGAGTTATATAGAGCGTGTCTGTGTGTGTACGAGTAACAGAGTCTCTATTCCGGCATAAACAAACTCGATTAGCATCATCAGTCTCTCGCGAGGGTAGGTTCTCTCTTTACGGATGGCCCGGGGCCCAGCGTCATTTCGACGCCTAATCGACTTAATTCGGGTGTATGGGTTTTGATGACGACGCCCGTGGACTCACACAAAGATGCGGTAGAAAATCGGTTAGATCAAGTTAAGGGCGGAGAGCAAATTGTTTTAACGTTCCACAGGATGGATATTTCGCCTCTCTCTCTCTCCCTCTCTCCTCTCCATTGTGTGCGTGTTCGCTCTCCGCTGGTCCGGAGTTAACGAATTTCTAATTCGATTCCGCGGGATCGACGTCGGCGATGGGGTTCGCGATAAGCGATGTATGGAGATCGACGCTACGCGATATCCGCCCTTACTCCTGTCGACGCGGTGAACGTTCTCCAGAAGTTGCGTTAAGTGTTTTGGCACAGATTCGTGCTGCTGGACTCTGGAGTTGTACAGCGGGCAACGCATGAAAGTGATAATGATAATAAACAGTTGTGTAGGCGAGTTTCTGTAAGTCAAACACCTCATCCAAAAAAACATTTCTGAGAAGTTTGTTTCTAAGTCTCTAATTCAAAGAAGTGTCTCTAAGTCAAACACCCAAGTCAAAGTATTTTTCTTCACATCAGGTATTTAGGCTATTGCCTGTTACGGTACCCATCGTTTTCTTGGTCTGCCTACACTTCTTCTTCTTTTGCATTTGTAACTAGATTTTTACAGGTTCTTATCATTCGGTCGATATATATTGTTTTCTTTGTTCTTTCTTTTGTTTAAATCGTTCATTCCTTATCCTATTTATTCTGAAAGAGCCTTTAACCCTCCTTAAGTACTGAATTTCTTGTGTTTGTATTGGTTGTTCTTGTTTTTTTGTTGTTACCCACATTTCGCTTTCATAACTGATTGCCGGTACAGCAAGTGTTTTATAAAATTTTATTTGGATGTCCTTCTGTTCCGCATATTCTAGAAAATCGA
Source organism: Cryptocephalus moraei (assembly GCA_946251905.1). Classification (NCBI taxonomy): domain Eukaryota; kingdom Metazoa; phylum Arthropoda; class Insecta; order Coleoptera; family Chrysomelidae; genus Cryptocephalus; species Cryptocephalus moraei. The sequence continues at coordinate 35,209,508 of OX276452.1, forward strand.
TTTAGTTTGAGCTCTACATCATTGCTGTGGTCATAGAATATGTTGCATGAAAGAATTGTTCACTTGTTGCAATGGCATATTGTTCAGAACTATTTTTGTGTCGACAGGGTATTTTCCTGAAAATGCCATAACTTCGTTTTTTAAGGATATTTTCATATCTAATGTTTTGCTTATCTGTTATAGTAGCTATATACCTACCTCTCTACAAATCATCCTCATTCTTCTGCAGGATGAAGGAGAAAATTGTAAAAGTGATATCTGAGAGTCTTGGAAAAGAAAATGTAATCACTTGGTGAAGATCAGGGGTCAGCACTAAATGACTTTTGCGTAAAGTCAAAACAATTCCTTGGGTGTCTTCCTTTGGTTTATATCGTATACCATGTCTTTGGCGGCCTGCCAGGTGGTAGGGATGTTGTTGGTTTTTGTGTTCGTGCCCATTTTGCTATCCGATCGGGGATCAGTCTTTCTACGTGCACCTCCCAGTATCGTCTTCTTGCTCTTACCCACCTTACTATGTCCTGTACTATACGAGTTCCTCCCTGATATCGCGGCTTTGCATTCTGTCTCTCAGCGTAACTCCGCGTACTGCTCTTAATACCTTCATTTCTGTAGTTCTAAGTAGTGCCTTTGTTTTAGATGTTTCTATGGCATAAGTGAGGATAGGTCTAAAACATGCCTTATAGATGTGGACTTCGCTTTCCCTTGACATGAATTTATTTCTCCAAATGATATCTCTCAGGTACCAGGATATTCGCACGGGTTTATTGGCTTGCGATCTTGTTTCCTCAGTAAGACTTCTACTTGCTGAGATGTTCACGCATAGATAATTAAATTGCGATACTTGGTTGATTGCTTGGTTGTCCACTGCAAGTCTGCATCTAAACGACTCTTTCGAAATTACAATTGATTGTGTTTTTTCCACCGATATCAGCATATTAAAATGTTTCGGCTGTAGGTTTTAAATTTGTAAAGGAGTCTTTGTAGGTTATCCTCATTCTCTGCCAACAAAACCGCATCGTCAGCGTAGCATATGATATCGACACTCATTTGTCCCACGATGTATCCATTATTTAATAGTTTTACATCTTCGATCATTTGGTCCATAATGATATTAAACAGGGTGGGGCTGAGACTGTCCCCTTGTCTTATTCCAACAGAGGCTCTCACTTGCTTGGAGAGGCCGTCCTCAGTCTTAATTTTGCTTCAGTTCCCTGTATTAAGCTCGCTTATTAGTTCACAGTATTTTTCGTTCATATTACTGTCTCTCAGGATCCTTATCACATCAGCTAGACGCACCAGGCAGCATCAGGCTTGTTAAACTCTATGGATTTTTCGACTAGTTGACGTAATATGAAGATAGCATCTACTATTGATCTATTGCGCCTAGAACCTTGTTTTTCTTCGGTTGTCGTTAAGTGTTCGCTAAGTTTCTGTGTTAGTATTTTGGTTAATAGCTTCGCCATGGAGCTCAACAGGGTTATTCCTCTATAGCTTGATAAGCAATAGCGAGACAAACGCCAAAACATACCCCAAACAAAAGATTGAGGAACTCTCTCCTACTTCGAATCATGTATTAATCTTGGATATTTAAAGAGTGTAATGAGAGATCCGAAAATCAGAGAGAAGACTTATGTAAAGAGGGTCTCTCTGATGAGCTCCTCGGCTTTAAGGCAGCAACTCTCAACTCAAAATGAAGACGGCCACAATAAGTGAAATCAGATCAAATCAAATAAATTAAAAAACAAAATATAGAACCAAATTTAGAGAATAAATAGAAATAACAACAAGTTTAGGATATCTAATAACTTGGTTTTAAAGAGTCGGATAAAAGGAAATGACCGGTTCAGCATAGAGGTTAATTTGCTCATTTAGAAAACCTACAGTTTTAGCATGAATTAATATTTCCATTGTCTCCAACTTCAAACGGTTTTCAAAATGTAGGGGTGTAAAACACTTATCAATTTCAAAGGAATTTATGCTTGCATGGATATGGTTCGCAAAGGAAGAAGGGATGATATCGATGTCCCCACCCTGGAATTTTTTTATCCAGCGTTTTTTTATTCCTTAGCGTACAGCGCAGATTATCAAATGTGATACATCAGAAGTGGGATTGATACCTGGTTTTACCATAAAATCACATTGTAATTTCAGGCATTGACGGGTTAGAACTTCCGAAAAAGTGTAAGTCTAAGTGTAGTGTAGTCTGCGTTCATTATGTCTGTGCTCACTTCTACTGATTTAGATTTGTGTTTAGGTCTACTGTACACCAAACCTGTCCCGTGCGATGAGAGAAAATTCGACAGCTGGTTAGCTTTAAATTTTAGAAATCGTTTAAAAAACCATGAACAAATAGCTCATGACGTGAACATTCTCGTCGAACATTTAGAAATTTACAAACTAAAACTAACTAAGCTGGATTAAAAATTTCGACGACCGGAAAACTCAACTCTACACTTCTGCGTGAATCCTTCACGCCTCTTTTCAAAAACGAAATATACGTGCACGTCTTTAATCTCCCCCCGCCCGGTCACATTGTGATTCGTGATTCCATGTGACAGTTCGACTGTTTCGCCCAAAGGATTAAGTCTTAAGCTTTAGAAGTTGATGTTTTAACCTCAACAATGGCATTAAGGGGGTAATTTGCCGGATGGTCGGGAAGCGAAAACAGACCACCCCTCTCTCGGCGGGGCGCCCTCGGAGACACCCCTTAAGAGGAGCCCGTAAGTATTCCGAGACGGATGGGAATTCCTGAGTACTAATGCGGCAGTGGCGGGATGCGGAGGTATTAAAATGGAAGAGAACCTTGTGGGGGACTTCCCTACTTTTGTTGTCTGTTCGTTAAATAGTTTCGACCGGAACAAAATTGGACGAATCGAAGCACCAAGATTGACCTCCAACTCTTTGCCGTGTATCACCTTGTCTTGTCACTATATATTCGTCAAAAAATCAATATACATGCATAATCTCCGCGTAACATTACACTACCCAGATTATTATCATCATTATTATTACTAAGCGTTCCCCTCCATCCAACACTCTACCTATACGGCTGTAAATCCAACCCTCTTCAGTTCATCCCCTTCTTCACCTCTCCCCGCCCCTGGTGTCCCCCTAATGCATCAGCGCCTCTTTTAAAGTAACAGTTGGATTAGGGCTTAGCAGTTGTACGGTTTTCTCCCCTCCTCCACCCCTGAAATTCCCGTCAACGACTTGTCACCGGAGAGATGACTTTAGAGCCGACCCTATAAAACGTTTTAGCTCGGAAGAGAGAGGATTTTATTTTGTATTTCGTCTCGGTAATTATGAGTTTTGTCATATTTTATAGTAGTAGATTAGCGTTAAAGTCCCCGATGAGCAACGGTCGCAGTGGAATATATCTGCTGTAGTGTCATTTGTCTAAAGTTGGAAATTCGATGGGTTTGGTTTGTTATGAAGGGTCTTTAAAAAGTTGAATGTTATGTTTATGAAAGTTGAATTCTATTTTAGAATGTTACGCTACATTGGCTACATGTAGGACAATTTTTAACCAATGTATTTGGTTGATCTCTTAATTTTTTGTATATTACTATAATAAATTTCTTACACCAAGGAAAAAATTTCATACATTGGCGTAATGTATAAGCTTATATTACTTTTACATACCTACATTATTTTTTTATTGATTTGAATTGATTGAATAAAATCTGTTTTATTTATATACAAATTACTTTATTTATTGAGCAATTTCGTTTTTTTGGGTGCACACAAGTTAGTAATAACTAATAACATTCAAAAATACTTCAAATATTTTAAAAAAATTGAAAAAAACGTTTACTTACCCAAATTATTTTGTTTATTTAAAAGGTAATTAATTAACAGGTTGCATATTTGCAATGTAGTCGACAAGGTACCTCAAATGAGAAAAAGAATTATCGAAATCCGTTAATAATTGCCAGATATATAGTCCGGGGAAGTTAGATCGAAAGTTGTCGTGAAATTGAAAAGTTAGGGTGCCCAGATTTGACTTTTTTAAACGAAAGTACATCTAGTGTAGACTACTTTCCTAGATTCTTGAGATGATCCCGTTGCAGTTTGCGATGCAGCTTGCAAGCACAGCTTGGAGCACGTGTAATGCAACAGTTTTCCGTCTATAATTTCTTTAGATTTGATCACACATAAAAATTGTGGGCATCAAAATTGTAGGGAATTTTATACCCTACAAGATGACGTAATGCAATATTAAAAAAAAACAACCCTTAATTTTGGAAAAATTGAATAAAAGTTTGTAAAATGGTTTTTTAAGCCACAAACATAATTAAAATAACAATGACGACTTCCACATATAGAGAAATATAGTAGTCCTGACCCTGAAAACGTAGGTGTTTTTAGATTTCAAAAATTCAAAATGGCGGCCACACAAAATTGCAATATATTTTTTTTTTCAACCTCGCCTCATTTCGTGAACATTAACGCTATCGATACGCGGTTTGATGCAATCGATAGATAATAAGCTGTAGTTTTATGAAAAATAACAAGACAATTTTTAAAAAAAATTTACATTGTTTTTTAAGAGTTTTCCTGAAAAAAAAAATATTTTTTTTCTGTTCTTCTTAAATTTAACGTTGAAAAATATGATTGATGGATGTGTTAGTATTTTGATAGTATGTATCTTCAAAAACCACGTATTTTGAAAAACTAATTTTTCACATTCGACCATTAGAAGCAGAGAAAACAGTACTCAAAGTTCGGTAGCCACTGTGACAAAAATATTAAAAATTTTGATTTTCAGTTCTACCAGATGTAGAACTGAAATTTGATTCCTAAAGACTTGACTGACTTGATTCCTAAAGAGTTAATGTCGATTATTTCATGTGCTTGTACCACCGGATGTTCTAATGCTAATCCCTATATCTGGAAGTCGTCATTGTTATTTTAATTATGTTTGTAGCTTAAAAAACCATTTTGCAATTTTTTTTTCAATTTTTCGAAAAGTAAAGGTTGAAATTTTTTTTTAAATATTGCATTACGCTATCTTGTAGGGTATAAAATTCCCTACAATTTTGATGCCTACAATTTTTTTGTGTGATCAAATCTAAAAAAGTTATAGACGGCAAACTGTTGCATTTCACGTGCTCCAAGCTGTGCTTGCAAGCTGCATCGCACGCTGCAACGGGATCATCTCAAGAATCTAGGAAAGTAGTCTACACTAGATATACTTTCGTTTAAAAAAGTCAAATCTGGGCACCCAAACTTTTTCATTTCATATCCTTACTTCCCCGGAATAATATCTATTACTTGCTGCTTCGATATGGAGTTACAATTTCATTTTTTGAGCTCGCAGATTTCAAGTCTCCCCCACCACTGATTCCGAAACGTCTTTAGTCGAGTTGCATATTTGAAGCTTTACCAAAGTCGTTGTTAAAGTTCAATACTTTTCAAGCTTTTTTAACAAATAGCTTAACTCTATATCTTTAAAACGGCGTTAGTTTGGTTTCTTAATTATTATAAACAAATTAGCTGCGAATTTTTGAAAAAAAAATGCTAACTTGGCCCCAAATTGATTTAAGACATTTTTTTTTTGTTTTATAAGAAAGGTATCTATGCCGACTTTTCAAGTATATAAAAATAATTTTACCATAAATAATACTACCATTAAAGTTATTATAATTGTTTATTAACCAAACATGACCACAGTTTTGTTATCTTTGAATTATTCATCAAATACTAATAGTCCAAGTCCCATCTGTCAGAAATTTTCTTTAGATGGACGTATAAGAGGTAACCGAAATATTTTTACATGAATACCTTGGGAATAATGCTAGAATAAGGATTAACTTATCCTCCAAAGAGCAGAGGTCAGGAACATTGTTTAAAATAGGTACAACAATTTAAAAAAAATTTAAGAAAACGCGTTTTTCCCGACTTGTTTTGCTTCTAACTTTTTAAGTATTGAATTTAGAAGAAAGTGGAAGGGAGAAAAAATATAGCAAATAATATGGCATAGGTTAGAAATTCAAAAATTTCTTAGGGGTTTTGCAAAATAGCAATAAACAAACAAAATCGGCCCAAAAACGTGGTTTTTTAATTCATTATTTTAAGAACTTTAAAATATAGTTACGACTTCCATATCACAGGTAGAATATCTTGAAGTTATAATAAAAGAATCCAGTAAATTTAGTTTCTACCGGTTCATTAGATTTTGCACAATAATAAAATTTTGCAATTTTCCAGAAAAATCGAAAATTATTGAAAATTATCAAAATTGTTTAAATTTTTTTTCCACTATTCGATTTTAACAAAATTGGCTGAGCATATATAAGAGGGAACAAACCTTCATGTGCTTTTTCCAGAATTAAAAAATATTTATTAGAACGGTCACGGTCATTGTTTAAAGTTGTTGTCGTTATTTTTGCATATAAAGAAATAGATTATCTCGCCAAATTTTTTGTTAAATGAAATTCTGAAAACATAGCCGGAAAGTACTTGGAAGGACGCTTCTTTTTATATATAATAAGTTACTATTTATTTCATTAGGTTCTGAGATATAACTTCAAATTTGATTAGTGTTTAATAAAATGGTTAATAATGGGTAATAAAATTAATATTTTTTCTCACATCTTAAGAAATAATTGTTTCTCACAGTAGCCAATATAATTTGTGTTGAAATTCACATTGGAAAGATTGAAATTTACATTAAAAAAATTCTCGCTTCGAATTTAAACAAATTTATAAATTTGACACCAATTTAAACAATGACTGACCGTTCTAATAAATATTTTTTAATTCTGAAAAAATCACATGAAAGCTTGTTCCCTCATATATACTCGGCCAGTTTTGTTAAAATCGAATTGTGGAAAAAAATTCAAACAATTTTGAAAATTTTCAATATTTTTCGATTTTTCTGGATTGCAAAATTATTGTGCAAAATCTGATAAACCGACAGAAACGAAATTTACAGGATTCTTTTATTATAACTTCAAGATTTTCTACCTGTGATATGGAAGTCCTAACTACATTTTAAAGTGCCTAAAATAATAAATTAAAAGACCACTTTTTTGGGCCGATTTTGTTTGTTTATTGCTATTTTGCAAAACCGCTAATAAATTTTTGAATTTCTAACCTGTGCCATATTGTGTAAAAATCAATTCTGCAACTTTTTTCTCTCTTCAACTTTCTCCTAAATTCTATACTTAAAAATTTAGAAGCAAAACATATCGGGGAAAACGCTTTTTTCCCTTTTTTTAAATTAGATTTTAAACAATGTTCCCGACCTCTGCGCTTTAGAGGATAAGTCAATCCGTATTTTAGGCATTATTTCCGAGATATTCATGTAAAAACATTGCGGTTACCTCTTACATCCCCGTCAAAACAGATGGGTCCTGGACTATAAGATTTTTTGAGGGAAACAAAAATGCAAAAAATGCACGTTTTCGACCTTTAATTGTTAATAATTAAACAGTGGCACAGAAATTTTGCTCGATAACGTATAGATTTTACTACCGTAAACCCATGTTACATCTGGTTGGTTACCTGGATGAGTGAATGTCATGGAAAAATCTTATTTCCCTGAGCTATATACGTTTTTGGTGTTTGGTAACGTTCTTGACGTTGATTTCGAATCATAGCTTCTTGGAGTATTAACCTCCATTCTTTCCAGATTAAGTTTCGTATCGTGATAATGTCCTAAATGTTTCTTCACAAGTTCCTTCTTCTGTTCGTCTTAACGGCTCCTGGTGAAACCATGGTTCGCCCTGTATATTGTCCCATCGCACGCTATTATTTCGTAGACCGTGTCCCGTCCAACGTAACGAGGAATGACGTTGCGAAACTACCCCCACGGGGGTTAAAAATACAAACCCCCGTGTCATTTTGGACCTAGTGGCGCCAAACTTCCGACACTCCGCTTCCAGCGGCATGCAAGATGTACAGTCCCGGCCGAGATTGAATTACTAGATATACAGCGCGTGTGTGCTTTTCTATTATTTAAATAAACAAACTGCGTCCGAGTCGGAGTGGTTCTATCTCCTCTTCTCTCTATACGTGTATATATGTATATATATATTTTTTTGAGAAAAGTTTAAGGGTTCGTTTTTGTGCAAATACCCACTTCTCCTCTTTCGAAAATGAGACACTTGACCTGGGCACGTCAGGACCGAGAGCTTGTGTACACAACGTCGTCGTCTTGATTTTCGGGCGTTTTCCCATAGGAATTGCGGAACGAAAGTAGATCGCGTCTGAGGGTCGGGAAAAGGGCCTTTTGTTACGTCCCGTGTGTTTAGCTTTAATCACGGAATCGGACGCGAGATCGACTTTGTTTTATATATTTTGTCAGACGAGTAACCTGCGTTCAAAAACTGATTTGACCATAACTGCAACAGATATTGGCCATTCCCTAACAAAATACCATTAGGTTGTTATTAGATATTCATATATAAATTCTCGTGTCTAGCTTTCCCAGTTTACACAAAAAACGGCATTTTTACACTGCTCTTATCTAACTTGAGTTTTCACAACATCTAACCTCTTTATGGTACTTTATACTTTACGGCAAAAAACTAAAGCACTCAGAGAAGTGAGCTTGGATGCTAAACTAAATATTTGTATAGTTGTTATATTCTATATACATACACATAGATAACACCTACTTAGTTTGAGTACCGTTGAAAAGCTTATTTAAATTTGTTTAAAAACGATCTTTATCTTTAAACAGACATGGATTTAAAAAACTATCAAAAATAGTGTTTTGTATTTAGCAGTGTGCTCTTCTTCCTACGATATTCCCTATTCACTTAGATAAAACTTTTTTCTTCTTTCAACTAATCTTCCTGTAAACTTTCCAGAAACTAAACTTATAACCAGTTAACTGGTCAACACATTTAAAATATTATAACACTTAAATTTTTTTCAAAAATGTTTGAATCGTAAAAATTATTCTGAGCCATTTACATGGCTACTGTCCAAAAAAGTGGTATTCTGATTAACTTATTCACTCTATTCAAAATTCCATATATTTTTCGTCGTCTTAATAACCAGGTAATTTTTCATAAAAACGGAAAAAAACTAATATACTTAACCTAATTCTGTATTTTTCGGAATAGTCTCTTAAACTCTAATCAATTTTCCAGAAAATCACCTTTAAATCAAAAATCTGATCCATAAATCTGTCTGTAGAATCAAATTCAGCAGATTTTTCAAAAATCCAAAAAACTCCAGTCGATTATTAAGAAGTGAAATTGAATTTGTCAAAATTATAACTTTTATACATATCTCGGTAGTTTGCAGAAAAATGTAATATATTATGTCATTCCATTTAAAATTCCGGATAAATTTGAGCCTTTAATAACAAAGTTTTCAGGTTAATTTTCTAGAAACAAACTTTTTAACCAAGAAACAAATCTGTAAATCCGACTTTCAATGTATATTCAGGAGTTTTTATATCTTCCAGAAATTCTCCCATTTTTTAATCAAATATCTGATACATAAATATGTTTTTTGAACCAAATTCAGTTAATTTTCCAAAAATCTAAAGAATTCTGGTCGTTCAGAACACAAACTTTCATCTGAAATTATCACTTTTGTACCTAATTCAATTTTTGGCAGAAAAATGTAATATATGCTATTCACTCTTTTGAAAACTCCACATATTTTTTTGTCATATTATAAGAGAAAGGAAATAAAGTAATTTTTAAAATAAATTTAACTTTAAACCTAATTCGGTAGTTTTCGGAAAATTTTCAAAAAGTCTAATAAATTTTCCAGAAAATCACCCTACTTTAAATCAAAAATCTAATCCACAAATCTGTCTTTTGAACCAAAATCCGTACATTTTCCAAAAATGTAATGGAGCCAGGTTGGTTATTCAGATCATAATTAAACGTTTAACCAAAATTATTGCTTTTGTATCTAATTAAATAGTTTGCTGAAAAGATACATATTTCAGTAATTCTGTTCAAAACTCCACATCACTTTCCCCCTATTAACAATCAGTAAACATTTATTTAAACAATCAGTAAATCTGACTTGAAGTCAGTAATTTGTATTGTTGTATTCAGTTTTTTGGAAAAAGTTCCATGAACCTTAGTCGATTCTCCAGTGATTCACACAACTTTTAACCAAAAATCTGATCCATTTTGTCGTTTGTACCTAATCCAATATGTTCATTATCTGATCTTCACAAAACTAAATAGCTTTTTTCTAACACAATATTGACATTTATTCAGAAATCAAAATTTCCATCGAGCAATTCTAATACGTACTTTCTTATCAAAACTCAGATATTCTAGACAGTTATCAGAAACCTGCTTAACCCCCAATCAAAAATCGGACACATAAATCGTCCTAAATTAAATTACTAATTTGTCTATATTACTCTCACATTAAAATTAGTACAGGGTGTTCCTTACGAACACCCTGTACTTGTGATATATCTCTGGGAAACATAATCTTCTTTTTCTGACGTAATTATTGCTCAAAAAGTCATTAGATATCAGGCAGGTGTTGCAGGTAGTATAGAGGCTTCATGTAAGATGCAATTTGTACGTATCATATGTTTTTGTGTATATAAATTAATTCAGTTTGATATATTTATATTAATTCATCCTGCCGAAGGCAAGATAAAGAAATTCACTTCTCACACTCCATTTGTGAGACAGTGTAGGTAGTAAAAGCGCCAGCTGTTCTGGTAATATCGTTCCTACTGACCGAGACTTCAACAGAAATTCAAAGTATAAATTAATTCAATAGCGTTAAAAATATTTACATACTTACACACTCGTGCACTTAATTACATAAGTAATCGAGTAAGATCCGAAAACAAAATTGAATGACCCAGAGCAACTTATATGCACTCGCAATTTAATTGACGCTAAACGTAGATCTAATAATATTCTAGGATGTGTAATGCGTTTATTGCGTACTTATCGATTCAAACGGTCTAGATATTATTATTCCGCACTCACTTGCTCACATAATTTCTATATATATCCACGCAGTATGTAAATGCTTGTTACACGTACTGATACAAATATAGAAACTGAAAGTTTATTCCATTATTAGCAACGATCTTAATTAACACATTCCGTGAAACTCGTATGAAATTCGATAATAACCATGCCTGGGTTGCGGGTTTCTGCATGCTAATCATGTCGTTAAAGTTGTATAACAGCAATTGTTTTATCGACTAATATAGTGATACATTTTTTCCTCCTTTAACCTTAAGACCAATTAGGTTACCGAAGGAGAAGGTTTTTCGTGAAGGTTTAATTGGGTAAAAATTCAGTTAGAAGCTGAATTACGAAAGTGTAAGTGGTCTTGAGGGATCAAAATGGGAATTAAGGAAGTGGGGCAATTTTCGAAGGACTCTTTTGTGAGCAGTTGGATTCGGAACTTGTTTTACTCGGTGTTGAGTAAAATTGATGAATATAATGGAGCAATAAAGGAAAATGATAGTGATTGGATTAATGGACATAATTTTGGAAGTATCGAGGATGTAATGTTAAGATAAGTGTTAAGATTCATACGTGTGTATAACCTCTGTATTATTTCTTATTTCTCTACCAAAAATAAGATTAAATGAGTTAAGCTTCAGTTAAATTTAAAAATTGTTTTGCTATTGTTTCGATATAATGTTAGCATATTATAAACACCTTCGTTCTTGATATAATGCTGTCATTAAGAAATTTTTATTAATTTATTACAAATTATATTTTTATAATATTTAATAATATAATATTTATATTAATTTGATTAATAATTACTTTTAATATAATCATATTAGAAATATTTCCATAAGGTTAAGATAATCTGTTGATGTTTGACATTCCCATTGGAACATAGAGCAGCAAGCAATATTTTTAAATGAATTTTGTTTTTAAACTTGTTAAAAGTTTTCTGTTTGGGGCGTGCTTTTAAATATTTTTAGCATATTTCAGAAATTTCGTTAAGAATGTTACTGTAATAATAAATAAACTTATTCTGGGACGTACATGAACTAATGAATGGAGTTTTAATGGACTTAGAGGTTCAGTGAATCTTTATCAGTTTTAACGATTTGTTATTGTTTGAAAATTCCATTAAAACATTACATAGGTCGCCATATTTCAAAATGCATTTGCGAAGCAGAGTCTAAATTTCTTGTAGTATCATTATGGACAACTTAGTGCAGTTTATACGAAGCTTGGATAAAAGCAACTTTTGATGTCATTTTGTCTAATATGTGCTTGAAATTATTGGTCGTGTTTTTTAAATTTCTTGATAAATGATCGTTCTAGTTACTTATTGTAATGTGAACTTCACGTCAATGTAATCTCAACGGCCGGCAGGTGGTTAGTTCCGAAAATTGAGGCGCCTTTCCCTGAGAAGTCTTCGATGATATTCCAGAATATTCCGATATCTTCTTTCTTTACCTCGAGCATGTAAGTGAGGGACATAAAAGACCTTCGTGCGATAGAAAACCATTGTAAAACTTTTCTACTAAATAAGATACGAATGTGTATTTGTTATAAGTACCTACCTACAGAAAATCACTTACCTTTTAACTCCAACTTCAATCCAATGAGTACGAAATTAGTATTTTTCTACCAAGCTCGTTCAATACACCATTTTAACGACATTATAACGAAATAGCCATGATAATATTTTTCACGAAAAACATTCCTAATTTAAACATTTCCACGACTTAATCCGCGTTGAAACAATCTTCATTCTTCCGCCTGCTGAGCTCCGTCGTCCCCCAAAAACAATATTCTTCATCGTAACGACGAATCCCTCAACAATAATAGAGCCGTAACGCTGTTAAGCGCGCCAAGGGGCCAAAATCTTGCATGTAAACTAGTCTCGGGTCGAGAAAATTTAATTTCATAGTAGCTCCGCTAACACCATTATTCATATACTTTGAAATTTGACTTGATACCAATTCCGAACCGACCCTAAAGGTGTATATCGGGAGAAAGGGGTGTGAGAGACCCATTTGCATGCGGAACAATATCCGAATAACTTCATTTGGTTGTACAGGGAGATATCGAGCGTCAAATAAATTTACGCTCGAGTGGGTTGTAAGGCGAAAACGTTCGTCTAACGGGGGATAATTATATAGAAATACGTTTTGGAGGCGGTTTTGTTACATTTCGTTTCGAAATGAGGGAACAAATGTTGAAATTGTTAAGGGAGCAAAATGATCTAAGAACTAAAAAAACTCAGAGCAGAAGTATCTCAAAATATAATTACTAATGACAGAAGGTTGTCCAAAGACAGAAGGTTGTCCAAACTCCCGAAGTTGGCCATGTTCTTAAGTATCCGAAGAAAACACTAAGTCTTCGCCAACGAATTTATTTAATAAGGACTAAGCGACCGGTTTCGACTGATTAACAGTCATCATCAGGCTTCATAACAAAAGATTTTAGGGCTCCGGGTGTGCGACATGTGGAGTGTCAAAGATTAAAACAACATGGACAAATACAGTTAAAATTAACACATATCGAAACACGAACTAAAATTGTATAACGGATTGACCCTACTTATGTTGACATCCTCATTGTGCAAAGGTTGAAAGACCACTATTATAATTACTAACAATTCTTTCATTATACATGAATTACCTAAAATTAACGAAGGAAAAGAAAGTAACTACAATTAGAAGAAAAGACGACATATAATCATAAAATTAAATTATATAATGCCTTTCTGGACTTTTGTCAGAAAATTCAAAATAGGTAATAAATAAATAACTAGACTTCTCGAGGTTTAGAACCTTGAAACATACAATGATTAGATTACTTCAAAATGTACATAGCATTATCCAAATATTTGCTATATATGAAAGTATATTCGTTCGATGTCCTGTCCATTTTCCCTTATATAACCATGTACTGCGCCTTTTCTGTATTTACCTCCAACCCCTACTTATTAAACACTTTGATCAGTTTATTAAGCATATATGTCATATCTTGCTGATCCTGGCGGCCTGCAAAAGATAGTGTATATTTGGCTGTCGTCCAGTCATATTCCCATCGACCTGCACATTCTACTCCACTGGTTGAGAGCCGCATTTAAATAAAAAATGTAATTTTAAAATGGGTGGGGGAAAGAGAACAACCCTGTTTTACAATTTTTGTTGGTCTAAAGGGGTGTCGAGGTCTGATTTCCGATTTTGACTAAGTACAGCTTGATTTTCTTTGTACTGCATGCTTGCAGTACTGTAAATGCTTTCCGCAAGACTATAAAAGTAATATGAAGTTCTCTTATTTTGCCGGGTTTTTCTCCCTTAGGTGTCTTAATGTGAATAGGTAATTAATAAAATAAGTATTGTAACGCGAAATGTAAACAGCAGCGCGAAATGTGATTACCCTTATCGGACCTCGGCGGCTTATCTTAAAGGAACGCCGCTACGCTTAATTGAGTCCCGGCAACATCTTATTAAGGAAAAATGATTTATGACCTTCTGGACCTTTCTACATAAAAAAGAAGGTTCGAGTTATTTCAGGAACTATCGCGAATACAATTGAGTGGTATATAAGCGGGCTTGCGGTCGGAGATGAGAATAGACGTGAAGCCGCGAGTGAATAAATAAGGCGAAAGACGGACCAGTGAAATAAATTACATTTAAGAGTGATATAGATTACTTAGTTAGGAATTAGTTAAGATAAATTATGTAGTGTGTAGTGTATAATTAGGATAGTGTAAATAAATTAGAAATAAACGTTCCAATATTTAAGCGTTCATCACACGCTTATATTATTACTGGAAAAGAGATGTGGAAACATGATCTGTGTAATCAGTAAGGACAGGATAATAAGCACTAAAATTGTAATTTGTGCTTTCGCTTCGAAAGTACGCCATTCCAACGAAAATATCGTGTTGTAACGTGAAAACCATTTTAAACAAATAAATTTGAAAAGGATACCAGAAATTTGAATTTGAAATAGCAAATTCAAAATTAGCAAATAATGGAGGTATAGGCCGTCAAAGTCCAAGGCTTATAAAAATATAAGTGAAAAACGTAAAATATCGATAAAATTACAGTTATAAATGACTGTTAAACAATGTGAGGATCGATTTGACGCTTCGGAAACATAATAATCCACGTCTCCCCGAGAACATAAATCTATTCTTAATAATCATCTTGTACATGTTTATTTTACCTGTACACTGAAAATCAGCCGTTCGGAAACAAAAAATGTTGATGGCCCTGTATTTCCCGGACTATATACGCGTTACGTTACGATGAGCGGTCGTATCGCTGGTCCTTTAACTTTTCGCACATTTACTGCTTTTTATACCTGAAATACTTGGTGCTGGACCTATTACATGATTTTTTATGATTATAAAATTTGTCTGGGGGTTCGTCCCTATGAATTTAGATATATTTCGTTTAATGTAAAATATATGGCAAATACCTAATTGGTCCGTTCTCTCCGTTGTTCCAGAATGCAGCAGCAGCAGCTCGCGGCCCAGCTCGCCCACCACGGCGGCCCCGGCGGGCGGCAGCCGCCCCTCAGCTCGACGCCCTCCGACTCCGACTCGGACATCTCGCTCGGCGCCCACTCGCCGCCGATAAGCTCGCCGGGGCCGCTCCGGTTCGGCGCCTCCTCCCCCAGCCCGATCACGACGTTTCGCTTCGGCGCCCACTCGCCCGGCCCGATGCCGCCCCAGTTCCGCTTCGGGGCGCAGCAGGCGGCCGCGCAGCCGCCCTCGCCGCCCAACTTCAGGCTCGCGGCGAGGCGGGACGCCGCCGCCGACGACTCGCCCGCCGGCTACGCGCCCGTCAACCTCATGCGGCTCGCCGACAGCCCGATCGACGTCGACTCGAGCGCCGAACGGGCGAGCCCGATCAGGGTCGACAGCGCGCCGCCCTCGCCGAGGCCGACCGCGCCCCCCGCCGCCCCCGAGAACCTCACCGCCGCCGCCGCCCACGGGAAGATCGAGAACCCGCTGCCGTTGCGCCTCGCGCCGATCGCGGGCGGCGGGGCGCTCAGGGCGCACGCGGGGCGGCTCGGGCCCCATCACACGCACCTGCAGGGGGCGCAGGGGCAGAACGCGCTCCCGCCGCCCCCGCTACTACACAGGCCTTTCTCGCCGGCGAGGCTGACGTGATACTCGCCCCCCGGCTGGGAGGAGGGGGAGCGGGACGAGGCCTAATCCGTCATCATCTTTGTTGCAATATTTGTATATTTGTTCGCTTCGACGACAGGAATTGTGGATGATTATTATTATAGCCAGTTGCGGGGGAGGCGATTCGGTACGGTTTTCTCGCGTAATCTCGACTTTTTTACCGTTTGGGGAGAGGTATCCACAGCGAAAATGGAGATGATGATCTCCTTGGGAAAATTCCAGCCTTACTTAATTTAACTGAATTTCATTCTCTTGAATTAATTCCTGTTTGACCATCCATACTCTATGCATTATTTTTAAGTTGAATAAGTTCCACTACATAGACATAACTCAATATCAGGTTTTCATCACTTTAATGGACATGTTCCTAATTCACCCCCTAACATACTACATATCTGCTTAGTGGGCGTCACTTTATTTTACTAACGTGAAAAGCAAATGTCGCCACATCGTATAAAAATCCATTTCTAGCGGAATAAACTATACACAATAACGGGTGTGAAGTTAGCCACATCCACAAATTTTATAGTCCAGGAATTTTTTTCAATCTCAAAACCACCACGCTAGTTATCGTTTGGGGGTGCATTTATAAAAAATGGAAAAAATAATATTTCAACTACCTAAACAAATTTTTACAATTAAAATTTTTATCGGGAAATATTCGTTTATCACCACAGAGGGCCAACGTTACCAGAGAACCTCTTTCTACCGACATTATGCTGTCTACTTGATGCTTTCCTTTCAGAACTAGCACTTCAGGACACTTAAGAGTGTTTAAATGAAAAGCCCGGTCTCATTAAGGTTAAAGATTCATTCTGGAGAAAAGAGTACTTATTTCTTCCATCACAATTTTCTAGTAGATTGAAAAGCTCCTCAACATTCTCCTTTTTGAAACCAATAGGCTGAGCCCAATTTAAAAACAGAAAAAACCATTGGGAAGGTTGTTGCGTTTTGCAAGTTGATAAGCAACACGCCTGACGTCTTTTCTGGTTAGGCCAAAACATGTGCGCTCCTTTATTGTGAAGTTGTTCACGAGATCATTTTGTAATTCTTCAGGAAGTATTGATTTCCTGCCAAGCTTTATTTTTCCTACATTAAGGACCGAAAAGCCCGGTCTCATTAACGTTAAAGATTCATTCTGGAAAAGAGTGTTTTTCTTCCATCACCATTTTCTAACAGACTGAAGAGCTTCTCAACTTTCTCCTTATTGAAACCAATAGCTTCTGCTGCGGAGGTTCTCGTTGGCCTGTCAAGGCTTATTTGGTCACTATGCATTTTCAGAAAAAGTAGCCACTTAGGATCAGCTGTCCTATTAAAATTGAAAACTGTACCATTTAAAATAGAAAAACGATTGGGAAGGTTGTTGCGCTTTGCAAGTTGATAAGCAACACGTCTGACGTCTTTTCTGGTTAGACCAAAACACATGATACATTACCTTTGTTGTGAAGTGGTCCACGAGTTCATTTTCTAATTCCTCAGGAAGTGTTGGTTTCCTGCCAAGCTTTATTTTTCTCACATTATCCCTTTCATGTTTACAGTACCTGAATAAAGTTGTCCGTGGCACATTAAAAACTTTCGCAGCCGCCAGATAGCCCATTTGGTGCCACTTTATATGTCATCTTCTTGCTATGTTTGGTCTCTTACATTTTTAGGTATCTTCTTAAAATGAAATACAGGTTTTAATATGAGTACAATATGACTTCCCAGTGTAGATTATTACGCATTCATAGTTACAAATTCCACATTCGAAATGTGTTTCCTGTAGACGTCCTCTTGCACATTAATTCATAGCACAAAAATAAATAAAATTGAGCCAATGGCTGTTAATAATTAACCTTCCTAAAAGTCTAGTAGGAAGGAGACTTCATTCAGTTTTTGATGTGTGCTTTGTTACAGTGTTTGCATTACTTTTACAGCAACACCTTTTAAATTCAAAACGCACCTATTACACCTATTACATTACAAATGTCGCCCAAGGTGCTTTCAAAATACCCCTATTCGCCCTTAAGAAGCTATTCCATATTTTGCGCTTCTACTCTAGTAATATGATAGTACCTACATGATTTTCGACTTGAAACTGTTCGAGGGGGGTACGTTATAGTCGGTTATAATTAAACTAATAATTTGTCATAAAAATTGGTTTACGTTCTTAAATAAGTGTTTTCACACGTAACCATACGGAATTCGAAAAAATCAGTAAACCCTCGATGTTCCCTTTCATCCCCTAATATTCGACTTTGAGGGGGATACTATACATGGTGTCCCATTTTAATGTACCACCCCTGATATTTCTTTAGATAAGCAATTTAGCGAAAAATGGTTCACACAAAAGTTCTAGAGCTTTTTTCGTAAATTCTTTGATTTCTCGCTAGAAGGCACTTTTCAGCTTTGACCTCGATTCAACCATCAATTCGTCCAGTGAAGGCAACATGCTTCACAGTCCAATCACTCAGAGTCTAACCAGCCAACGCACAGTCCCCTCCAGTCCAGCCACTTAAGGCAAGACAACACAACAATAAGTCCTCCTAGTAGGATGACGAGCATCTGGATACCTTTCAGCGTTCAACCTCGCCGCAGCGCTGTAATTGTCGCTACATTATCCAGGAATCTTGATCATATTGACAATCTCTACTGGCGCGTGGCCAGCCATTTTCGTGGTCCTACTGTCACTTGATCGTGACCTTGACACGTTTAAACCTGATTGAGACTTGAAATTGATCTGTAGATTGGACTTGGCCCGACTGTGACTAGGCCTTGAACCGACCTTCACCTGGCTTGAACCAGATCGTGACATGGTCAAGCCAAGGTCACATAAAGGTTAAGGAAAGGTCAAAGCTGAAAAGTGTCTTCTAGCGAGAAATCAAAGCATTTACGAAAAAAAATACAAAGAATACGTATTTTTTATCGGAGAATCCGAATATGACATAAAGAATATGTGTTTTCATTAAAAAAAAAAAACGGAAATTGACCTTGATTTGACCTTGATTTGACCTTGGAAGTGCATTTAAATTTTGGGTGGCCCCCTTCAAGTCCTAGAACTTTTGTCTGAACCATTTTTCGCTAAATTGCATATTTACAGAGATATCAGGTGTGGTACATTAAAATGGGACACCCCAGTATAAGATAACGAACAATTTCCGCTAAAAAATTTTGTTGTAAAAATTGATTCAGGCACTTAAATAATTTTTCCGTGCTTAACCGTACGGAATTGCAAAATAAATTTTCCACTTCATGCACCCCATTTATCAACCCCAAAAGATAGTGTGGTAAATTGTAACGAAATAAACAATCTCCCTGAGAGACATATTTAGTAGAAATTTTGTGATTAAACATTGAACAAAATATTTCCTGGACTATAAAATTTGTGGATGTGGCTAACTTCACACTCGTTACACAATGCTGATAATACAAAATAAAGTAAACCCTCGATAATCCATGCTAATTAATTCCAGACAAAGTACGGATAATGCAAATCAACCGAGGGTTCGATATTTTGTGTGGTGAATTCGCATTTAATCCAATTCAATAGTCAATATTCACCGATAAAAAAACATTGTAAGGTTTTTGATGGAATATATTGCAAATCAAACATGTAATCCCCGATTCAAAATGTTTTATGTACATAATGTTATATACATTATGGGTATATATGTTACGTAATTATTATATATTGTTCAAAAAGTCGTAAAAAAATTAGGTTTGATTAAAACGAAAACAAGTGATCTTTGAGTGAAAAGTGATGGGTTTAGTACGATAGTCTTTTTAAAGAGAAACATTATTTTATGAATCATGAAAGTAATTCAATGTAGGTACGTGTATTCACATATATTTCAGTATCATTTTCCACCCGAATCACATAATACGATCACCCTCCCATCGTTCACCGTTCCTTCATTTTCGCTGTGGACCCCTCCGAATAACGGACACCGACTGGACGCAAGCCGCATCTGTTTCGAGGACACGAAACGTTAAATCTTATTTGTCGCGCCGGAACGAAACTTCGAAAAATTAATTTTAATAAAACTCGACTAGTCATTAGTTCTCTCTCCGGACGAGACGGTCCTGTCACCTGTTCCGACCATCCCTCGGCCGGCCGTTCAAGGGAGGGGGGGCTTTTTGAAACTTCCGTTCACGGGGCTTCTGTCCATCGAACGATCTGGTTATAGATGATAAAATTGCATTATAGTCAATCTAGATGTCGCGTCAATCTGTAGATAAAAATCATTAATTGATTTATTATTATTAATTATTATTATTATTATTATATGAAATGAGTATATTATATTTACATTGATTGTCGAGTGTATATATTAAATACATACAAGATATTCAAAACAAACATTTGAGTTTCATTTAGTAAACAAACCAGTATTGGAGAGCTTGAAATATCGCAAATATTATTAACTTGTAAACTACACCCCCATCACACCGCAAAATGATTATTTCATAAAATATTCATTTGAAACAAATTGTCAGTTATAACTTTTGTTGTATTCAACATTTTCTAAGTACGAAATTTAAAATTGCTTTAGATAGCTTCTGCTATGTTTCAACAACGATAACTTTCTGTGTAAAATGTACGATACTAATATTCTGCAATGCAATTAACCTGACAATTTTTGTTTTCGATGTACATCGTACATTAATTTTTAAAAATTTGGACTCAAATTCCCTTTAAACCGCATTATCGTATAATGTGGACTATTTCCGACTACTTCTCTAATTCCAAAAAGTTATTGTTTATCTCGTTCACCCCTATATATTTTTTAATGCAGAATATTCCATTTGTTTAAATTAACTAATTATGAAAATTATAAAATTATATAACTCATGAAAAAAGGAAGGTGCGTTCATTGGCGAAAATCAATTTTAGTGGTCATTAATTAACATGGTTTGTTGGGGAACTTTTTTTGTAATTATTTTAATTTTTTAGTAGCAAATAGAACATAAATATAAATTAGACTATGCACAACATGAACTGTTTTTGATAGAATTACCAAATTAATATCCTGAAATTAATATTGTAAGTATTTTAATTAATCTAATACACTCCATACGTAATTATTAAAAATGGGCTTTGAAATTAAAACAAAATAAGTCACATGTCAGTAATGTAAAGTAAGTAAACCAAGTAGGATTTTACATATATTTAAGTAGGTTTCTACAGTTCGCTTTTAAAATGACTCTATTATGTATTCCTATAAACAAATACAATGAATTTGAATATGGATTACTGATCGACAATAAAAACCGCATATTGCTTGAAATTTGTCTCAAAATTCATAACCTCAATATGAAAATCCTCCCTTTTTTACAAGCATCCAGAGGCGTAACCAATTGCAAGGCATTTTCGATCACGTGACCGAACTTCAAATACAGACATATACAAATATCTAAATACAAATAATCGATTCACTTTTAGGATATTATGATGGTAATTCAATCTATGTTGTGTATATTCCACTATACGTGTATTTCATATTTGCCCATAGAAAATCGAAATAATTTAAAACAAATTGGCTCCTAATAAACCTATTTGTAATGTAGATTTTGATTCTCGATTATGCTTCTACTTTTTTAATGCAATATTTAAGAAACAGAATGCATCAAAATATGGCGTCGATTTAAACATAATTCGTGCGTGTTGTTAAAAAAAATAGAAAATCTCACTTTTTTTGAGATTTTTCAAGACCAAGTCGAGACCAATACGATACCAGACGTAGGTGAGATCGAGACAAGACGAAACATAACTTTTAGGGATTTTTGGACTTTTCGAGTCCAAGACGAGACTTCTCATACGTGTATTTCATATTTGTCCATAGGAAATCGAAATAATTTAAAACAAATTGGCTCCTAATAAACCTATTTGTAATGTAGATTTTGATTCTCGATTATGCTTCTACTTTTTTAATGCAATATTTAAGAAACAGAATGCATCAAAATATGGCGTCGATTCAAACATAATTCGTGCGTGTTGTTAAAAAAAATAGAAAATCTCACTTTTTTTGAGATTTTTCAAGACCAAGTCGAGACCAATACGATACCAGACGTAGGTGAGATCGAGACAAGACGAAACATAACTTTTAGGGATTTTTGGACTTTTCGAGTCCAAGACGAGACTTCTCATACGTGTATTTCATATTTGTCCATAGGAAATCGAAATAATTTAAAACAAATTGGCTCCTAATAAACCTATTTGTAATGTAGATTTTGATTCTCGATTATGCTTCTACTTTTTTAATGCAATATTTAGGAAACAGAATGCATCAAAATATGGCGTCGATTTAAACATAATTCGTGCGTGTTGTTAAAAAAAAATAGAAAATCTAATTTTTTTTGAGATTTTTCAAGACCAAGTCGAGACCAATACGATACCAGACGTAGGTGAGATCGAGACAAGACGAAACATAACTTTTAGGGATTTTTGGACTTTTCGAGTCCAAGACGAGACTTCTCATACGTGTATTTCATATTTGTCCATAGGAAATCGAAATAATTTAAAACAAATTGGCTCCTAATAAACCTATTTGTAATGTAGATTTTGATTCTCGATTATGCTTCTACTTTTTTAATGCAATATTTAAGAAACAGAATGCATCAAAATATGGCGTCGATTCAAACATAATTCGTGCGTGTTGTTAAAAAAAATAGAAAATCTCACTTTTTTTGAGATTTTTCAAGACCAAGTCGAGACCAATACGATACCAGACGTAGGTGAGATCGAGACAAGACGAAACATAACTTTTAGGGATTTTTGGACTTTTCGAGTCCAAGACGAGACTTCTCATACGTGTATTTCATATTTGTCCATAGGAAATCGAAATAATTTAAAACAAATTGGCTCCTAATAAACCTATTTGTAATGTAGATTTTGATTCTCGATTATGCTTCTACTTTTTTAATGCAATATTTAAGAAACAGAATGCATCAAAATATGGCGTCGATTCAAACATAATTCGTGCGTGTTGTTAAAAAAAAATAGAAAATCTCACTTTTTTTGAGATTTTTCAAGACCAAGTCGAGACCAATACGATACCAGACGTAGGTGAGATCGAGACAAGACGAAGCATAACTTTTAGGGATTTTTGGACTTTTCGAGCCAAGACGAGACTTCTCATACGTGTATTTCATATTTGTCCATAGTAAATCGAAATATTTTAAAACAAATTGGCTCCTAATAAACCTATTTGTAATGTAGATTTTGATTCTCGATTATGCTTCTGCTTTTTTCATGCAATATTTAAGAAACAGAATGCATCAAAATATGGCGTCGATTTAAACATAATTCGTGCGTGTTGTTAAAAAAAAATAGAAAATCTCACTTTTTTGAGATTTCTCAAGACCAAGTCGAGACCAATACGATACCAGACTTAGGTGAGATCGAGACAAGACGAAACATAACTTTTAGGGATTTTTGGACTTTTCGAGTCCAAGACGAGACTTCTCATACGTATATTTCATATTTGCCCATAGAAAATCGAAATAATTTAAAACAAATTGGCTCCTAATAAACCTATTTGTAATGTAGATTTTGATTTTAGATTATTCTTCTATTTTTCTAATGCATTATTTAAGAAACAGAATGCTTCAAAATGTGACGTCGATTTAAACCTAATTCGTGCGTGAGTAAGTGTAGTCAAGAAAAATAGCATACTCACTTGTTTTGAGATTTTTCGAGACTAATACGATACCAGACGTAGGTGAGGCCGAGACAATACGAAACACTAGGTAACAGTAGAAAATAGTAAAGTAACACTTTAAGGGATTTTTTTGTCTTTTGGAGTACAAGACGAGATCATGTTAGGTACGTCTCGTCTCGTCTTGTCTAGCATATGGAGATGGTATATATAAGCATATCATTATTACACGATAAACATACCCCTAACCTTGCACAAACTCGCCCGCCGTAAAACATTTCTATACCAAAAACTCTTTGTTCGTTGTTGTCGGCATTCATTTTTTGATAAATACCCCTTAACAATGCTAGCTACAATTATTTGAGAAATATAAATTAAAATGAGCATTTCGAAGTACCGGATGTAATTGAAAATCACAATTAGTATAATGGCGTTTTATAAAAAAAATAGTGCATAGGTAATCATTTTGGTTTCATTCCATGCGCAACAGTTTTACCCTTCCATTGACTCCTTAGTGATTTATGGAGTAGGAGAAATTAGTGGTCAAACTGGACTTACAGTGTATAAATCGGAGTTTCGCAATACTAGGTCGCCGCTAACAAGCGTAAATAATGTTACATACATGTTGTCTCTAGTTGCTTATATATTTTCTATTCTGCTTTATCATTGACATTCTTCTTCTTTATCGTCGTTCTCTCATTACTGAGAGAACATTACGTGAGAGTGATCATTACGTGATCACTGACAACTTGTGACGTTATTTCACTCCATTGACTTCGGTCCCGAGCTATGTTTACAGAAACGCAGAACGAACTACCGGTGGCCTTTTGGATCTGATCAGTCCATCTGGTTGGTGAGCGCCCTCTAGACCTTCGCCCTTCTGTGTTTCCCGAAACTATCAGCCTCTCCAGGTTGTTTTCATATCTTCGCACGATGTGTCCAAAAAATCTCAATATGTTCGCCAGGCAGGTAGAAGAGAGTCTGTTGCGGATGTTCAGTTCTCTAAGGATTGACTCGTTCGTCCTGTGCGCCGTTCACGGAATTCGAAGCATGCGTCTCCAGCACCACATCTCGAAGGCATCAATTCTTTTTCTGTCTGCTGCTTTAATTGTCCACGTTTCAGCTCCATATCGGAAGATGGAAAAGATCAACGATTGAACTAGTTTCATTTTAGCGTTATTCGTAATAGATCTGTCTTTCCAAATCTTAGATAGTCGACTCATTGCACTTTTAGCTAGTCCTATTCTCCTTCGGATATCACTTTCACTTAAACCCGTGTTACTAATATATGAGCCCAGGTACAAGATGTGGTCAACGATTTGAAATCTTTTTAGAGCATCTGTCAATTTCAGAGTGTTGGAACGATCGACTATCATAATTTTAGTTTTCTCCGCGTTTATCATAAGGCCACTGTTGTTGCTCTCTGTCTCCACTCGGTTTAGGAGATCCAATATTTCCTCTTCTGACGCAGCTATTAATGTTGTATCGTCTGCATATCTCAGATTTGTAATCCTTTTACCCGCAATTGAGATTCCTCCATGCCATTCATCCAATGCCTTTCTCATAATATATTCTCCATAGATGTTAAAGAGATCTGGAGAGAGGATGCATCCCTGACGAATTCCCCTGCAGGTCTTGAATGGGAGCGAGTGCTGGTTCTCTATTCTCATCTTGGCCATGCTGCTGTCGTAAAGGTTTCTTATGAGTACAATTAGATGTTCAGGCACTCACATCTCTCGAAGAACTCTCCACAGCATTTTGCAGTTAACACAGTCAAAGGCCTTTTGGTAGTCCAAAAAGCAGATGACCATTGGGATATTGAATTCTCTGCATTTCTCTATGAGTTGTCGTAGATTAAGCACCTGTTCTCTGGTGCCTTTACCCTTCACGAACCCATCATTGACATTATATTGTAAGTAATAATTGAGACTTGTTTTAGCTTCACTTTTAACTTTTTTTTTTGAACAAACTTGTAATAACTTCTATCATTACCACTGAAATTTTTGATTTCTACAGTGTGGTACTTAAATCCTAGCATAACGTCCACACGACGTTAATCAACATCAAATCCAGATTCCGAATCTGAAATCTTAAATTTGGCTTGGTGGCTTTACAGAAGTAGTCCCAGCTTTTAGAAGAAACTGAAAATTGGGCTACGTTGTTGAAGTCGGATCAAATATAGGATTTCCGAAAAATGTAACTTCGACGTGGCAACGTAGCATATTTTTTTGACATTTACCATTATTGTTTCAATACAGTATAAGTGCTTAGAACAAGTTGGTATAAGATTATTGGTGTTTTATGATGCTGTTAATTTGGAGAACACAGCAGACGGTATTGTTAACGTGATATCAAATAATTCAATCATAAATACATAATTCATGTGCTCGCCTCAATAAATTGCCAAAGGGTAAAAAAAATGTAAAGGATACTTACACTGAATCCACAAGAAAGAACGATCTTAAAAATTCTACATAAAATGCTCAAAAACTTACATAAACTCCAAAATAAGCAAATAAGATTAATTTAAGAACATTTGTTTAACCTGAAATAAATCCAAACTTCAAAAAATCTTAACCTATGTACATTTAATTATCAATGAAACAACCCGTTATGTAGCGCTATTGCCAAATTATATTTTTTTCATAAGAATCATATTTCTAATTCTGAGTCGTCTTTAAATTCCCTACCAATCTTGCAACCTTTACATAGGTATCCTACCTTCCACAACACAGTGTCGTATAATCTACAACACATGTTACCGACAATTACAGGAATCTTCCTAATCGACATACCAACGATACTTAAAACTGCATTTATCGCTACATCCACCGGACATTTCCAGTACTATTTTCCAAAAAAATCATCACACTACATAATTAACAGATTTCCTAGTTTAAAAGTCCCAATCTGATGCGATCGAATCTATGAAATCGTCTGCTGATGTGATTAACTTCGATGCAACGGTGTAAATAAGGGTTGCTTTAACGGAAAGTATGTGAGGTTATGTTTGATCACGCCATTGCGATTTTGTAACTTTTTTGTAATTTTATCAAGCCGATATATTCACAGAATTCACAAATATCTGATTTACCTCTAAACGTTGTTAGTCTGTCTTGTTTCCTCCTTTGTTGCTAATCTATCTCGTACGCGGTTTGATCTTAAAGCAGTAATGGCGCTCCAAGTAGTTTAAAGCGTACTATTTCAATGTTAAAATTTATTCACTTTCCGATATAGTTCAGATCATCTTCACGAAACTACACAAAATGGATGAAATGTGCAAAATATGCATTTGTTAAACTGTTGTTTTTTGTAGTAGAAATGAGCGAAATGAGCTAGAAAT
Source organism: Cryptocephalus moraei (assembly GCA_946251905.1). NCBI lineage: Eukaryota > Metazoa > Arthropoda > Insecta > Coleoptera > Chrysomelidae > Cryptocephalus > Cryptocephalus moraei. Next base: position 35,236,574 of record OX276452.1, read on the forward strand.
GCAAAAGAATAACAATAATATTTGATAAAATATATGCATTTTGCATATAATCCAAGCTTTAGTTATCACTTTATACGTCACAGTCAAACTGAGCTTTAATTAAAGGCGCTTGCGTTTCTTATGAAAACCCGCTCATAAGAAAACTGCTAAGAAAGACGTTTAGTAACAAATCATAAATAAGCAGAGCTTACAACTAATAAATATGTCTTCGATCTAATTCTTACTAATTATTCGTCGTAAATATACTTACGTTGAAGTACAGTTTAACGACCATCGATCATTTTTTACTGTCGTACCTGTCGGACAAACCGTTAGTTGTCGCCTGCGACATTTAGAAATATACTTTTTTACCCATTTCACAAAATACCTTCCCCATTTTACGATAATTAATTCGCGCTCGATGGAACGTGCGTGGTAAACACATCAATTAGCGGTTTCGAGAACCTTAAAACTTATTACCAATTATCGCCGTTCGTTAACTCGCTCTCGATTCGGATTTGACGTTAACTTTGTGCGATTACCAGTGATTTAGTTAATGGAAAAATAGCATTTTCCGCCACGTATTTCCATTCCACTCTACTGGAGAAAGATTGTAAGTTTAAACCTTGTGGTTTTTCGGACTAGCGTAGCGTGCATAATTAATATTAATACCGCGACAACATTAATGACCTGGCAGTTAATAAGGCGATCGTCTGGACCGCCGTGGGATCCGCCATCGGATGAAAAACACGACGAACCGACTTATTAATTCCTATTAATTTTAATTGGGTAATTAGTGCGAGATGGGATGGCCGAAAATTCTCCGAAGCGCAATTGGGGGAGAGAGATGCATTCAATGAGGATCATTAAATCTATGAATTGAAATTTAGTTCCATGAAATGCTACGGTAGCACTGAAGTTGGCAATGAATTTTAAGAGAAAGTTGTTCCATGTTTTACGTTAAGAGATAAAACAGCGTTTGCTGAGTTTAATCGTCTAAGTAATAACCTAACCTTAAAAACATCTTGTAGGTTCAAAGAAGAGATTTTCAGATTTCTTACTAAAACCGTCTAGAAATCTTGCTAGTTTACTAATAATTATCTCAGGTGGTCTTGAGTTTTTCAAAGTTCACTAATTAACTAGTTCACTATTAAATCCCTTTAGTTTTCTCAAATTGTAGAAACTGGACAAGGCGCACAAGTGTACGAGAAATTGAACATCATCAGCTTTTATCAGTAAAAAAAATGGCGATGTGTAACATCGTAAGACTTGCTCATATGGTCGGATAAAATATTCATGGCGTGTTATTAGATCGGCGGGCGAACTTTCGACGGCAAAAATCTTACAAGAAGTTTCGACGTCGGCTTAAGACAGATAGGTAGGGAGTGTATCGGTAGGAACGGTTCTAGTTCAAACCCTCTTTAATATTCTCATGATAAAGATGGGATTTTCCGTAATTCGCGTAATTCCCTTGCTCTTACCCATTTTCCTTGCCCTTTAATATTTTCGTGATAAAGATGGGATTTTCCGTAGATTTTCCTTGCCCTCTGGTCCTGTAGTAACAAATAAATTGTTTTGACGTAAATCCCCTTATTTTCATTTCTAATTCAACCCAATACATGGGCTTGTTAAATTGCTTTACCGTCGAAAATACCTGTACAATAAAACCACCTTTTCGGAGTTTTCGGTCATGTCGTCGAAAATGCGCATCAACCCATCGTAAAACACCTGGTCCCGTCGAAACTTCTTCCGCCCTATTAGATTTGGTATAAATCACCAAAACCGTTTAAAAGAAAATTCTTAAGAGTAAAGTGCTCTTTAGGACAGTTTTAAGAAAAAATATATCAAATAAAAATTATATATACACTTAATATATTAAATAAAATAGTATAGGGTTTAGTGAAAACATTCAAAGCTTTTTTGGAAATTTTTTTGAGAAATTGAAATTGTCCAAGAGCAAAGTGCCGTTTGGGGAGGATTTGGAAAAATATGTTTCAGATAAAAGTTGTAGCCAGTAGTAATGCCAGTTCAAATCTAAAATTTGGTAAAGATCGGTAGAGCCTTTTTGGAGAAAATTGAGAAAAACTCAAAATTCACAAGAGTAAAGGACCCTTCGCAAAAGATCAGTGAAGATAACGACAAGGACAATAAATAATAATTGAACAGTAAAGTAGATATAATACAAAGTTTAGGAAAAACCTAAAAATGACAAGAGTAAACTGTCCTTTGCCCTTAACTGATTCCAATCAAATTTATGTAGTCGCGAGTTTTCAGTTTTCACATGTTTTTCGAACTCGGGGCACCTTAAAACGTCTAGAAATGCCAATATCTCAAATTCCCAAAATCAGCACGATTACAATACTTTGAGTGTAGAGTGTTAGAAAAATGGATTCTCTAATATCATATTTTGCCATGCGGGTTTCCTTCAAGATACCTTATGTTACCTTCAATTTTTCAAAGCTTCTAAAAGTCTTGTCAGATTTCTTTGTATGGGTTGAATGCTATCCAATGTCTCAGATTTGGTCATTTGCTTTAGATGAAAAAAGCATTAAGTCTTGGCCAAGTATTTCTTTATTCAGTTTAGACGTTTCGTCAACAAATATCGAGTCACATTGTTTGGAGGCGTTGAAAAACTGTTACTTATCCTCCAGCAAAACGTCCCTTATAAAAATCTTCACCTTCCTTCGCCTCATACACGCTACTTAGTATTTTTTTCATATTATTATTTTCCTGGGTATTATCCCCCTCGGACCAGCTGTCTAGTCATCTCAGAAAGAGCGAGAGAGAGAGAGAGAGAGTGAGAGACGTATCCAGTTTATCGACACCTCCGGGGCTTAGGTAAACATCGATTGTGCCCGGCCAATGTGCCGTTCCTAATCCTCCTAATGCCCATTGCTAAACGGATAAACGTTAGCACCTCGCCTCTCACTGTTCCTCTCTGCCTCTCTCTCCTGGCTCTGTGTATCAATGGAGACGGGAGGACAATAAGAGAGACCGGAAGGTAATTTGTATGTGGCCGTACGGGGCGGATTATGTGACGTTTGTTCGGGAATTTCGAGGCAAATTAACTCAGGGGGGTTTATTAAACTGCGATACGTATGTACGAGAGGAATTTTGGGGATTTTTCGTAAGGTAAGTTCGGTGTTTGTCGGATTTAGGGTGCTGCTTCGATATCGATCCTGGTGACGGTGGGTACCAGGAGAGGTTGCAAAAGTCGTAAATATAAGTGCCAATCGCTTATTTTAAAACTATTTCTTACTTTAAGTTACTTCTAGTGTAAAACTGTTTTAAAGCATACCTCAACTTTTTCCATTTCCTTCCATTTTGAGTAACTACTAGCCAGTTTCCTTCTTAATACCATCGCTCCATCAGGTAATTTGGGTGTTTTGGTATGCTTCATGTGTTGGATGCCATTGCAGGTACCTACCTTCTTTGTCCATCGAGTCTTCGTCATTTTGATATGTCCTACCCAGTTTAAAACAATTTTTATGAATTTCAAGTTCCCCCACGACGCTCCCAACTGCTCGCTTATAAACACCCTTAGTGTTTGAAGCTTTGCCAAGCACTCATTTTTAAAGAAAAATTTTTTACAATACAACTTCGAATGTTTCTTAATTATTATAAATAAAGCCATGGTGAATTTATTTAAAAAACGCTAACTTCGTTCCAAAGGGTCGTAGAGCAACTTTGTTCTTAAGTTTGCCCAAAAATAACAAGCTTTTTGAGGAAAACAATTATTATTGTATATGTCTACTTATTTATAAGCTAAAAAATGCTACTATTTTACGATATAGTTCTACGATTGTTTAAATACAATTTTATGTCATTTGGCAGTTTAGATTTATAGAAGAAGTCCCGTTCTTTGTTGGACTCTTTAGAATTATTCTAGCTTTATTATTACGTGACTAATGTTGCTTACAAAATTTAGACACCTCTGCGATAAACAAATTCAGTTTTGCAAAAACTACTTGATGAGTCACTTTGAAACATATTATGCACTACAAGAGCTTACTTGAATTACTTAAATTACCTAAATTTGGAACTTACTTAAAAATTAGTTGGCGAAGACTTTGTGTTCTCTTTTCTGGTTTCTTCTGGTCTACATTCACCATGGCCAACTTTGGGAAGCTGGACAACCTTCTGTGGAAGAGCTTACTTCTTATGCAAAATCAAAGATGTATAGGTACTTTTTCAAACGTTATTAATAATTTAATTTTGGCAACTAGTCTTGTTAAAAATTAACCTACTCTCATTATTAAAAATGGTTGAATTTACCAATGAAGAGTATGGTGATATCCATTTAATTTATGGCGAAGTACAATGTTATCTCGTGCACCAAAACGTCAATGTTAAAATGTGCACTGTGTGAACTTTTTAAAGTAAAGTCTAATATCCGGGGATTCCGGTTGGCAAGAAAGTTCTGACACACCCTGTATAATACCTATAGAATTAATCTTGCAGAAACTCATTTTAAGTAAGGTTCATTGTTTTTCGAGATATGAGAGAAGGCGAAAATATATATTATTTTTTGACCAACAAATTTTTGAATTTATATCACTTTAAAAATTATTCGTCTGCGAAATATAAATAGAGTAAAATTATTATAGGCACTATTTTCTTCACAGAGTTGTATTTTACACATTTATTAAATTGTGAAATTTTTTAAAATAATTTCCAATATTTCCAATCTTGACCATATAGGGCACAATTAACTTGCTTAATCCATAACTTTAGAATTACTTTACTTGAGGAACTTAAACGTTAATATATGTCCATTGCAACATTGGTACCTTAATATACAATTTATTTAAGTGTTGATATATCTTGACCATATAGGGCACAATTAACTTGCATAATCCATAACTTTGGAATTACTTTACTCGAGAAACTTAAACGTTAATTTAAGTTCATTTCAGCATTGGAACCTTAATTTACAATTTATATAAGTGTTGATATATTTTGACATTATAGGGCACAATTAACTTACATAGGTAATCTATAACTTTGGAATTACTTTACTCAAGAGACTTAAACGTTAATTCAAGTTAATTGGACCGTTGGAACCTTAATTGACAATTTATTTAAGTGTTGATGACGTTGATGTACCTATCTTGACCGTATATGGCAGAATTAACTTGCATAATCCATAACTGTGGAATTACTTTACTCGAGAAACTGAAACGTTAATTTAGGTTCATTGCAACATTGGAACCTTAATTTAATAAAATTTATTTAAGTGTTATAAGCTGACTACTTAGGGTACAATTAACTTGCATAATCCATAATTTTGGAATTACTTTACTCGAGAGACTTAAACGTTAAATTAAGTACGTTGTAGCATTGGAACCTTAATTTACAATTTAAGTGTTGATAATAATATTTTTCTCTCTATTACTTCTCTAGATTTGAAGAAGTCAATTAACGTACGTAACAGACACGTCGTCCTATGCTTGATGATTTCATTAATAACACCTTCTACTTTAATCTAAATTTGGTTTACATATCTTAACGTTGGCATGTCGTTTCGACCTAATTTTTCTCACCCGCCCGAATAGAAAAGATGTTACACTTCGAAACGACCCTAACCCTTCATGTTTGGCCTAACCATCGACAACAAAAAAATATTATTACACTCTCCTCTGTATCCCATTTCACGCACCAGTACGGACCTAACAAGGGCCCATCTCCTCGCCACTTTAACCATTCTTCGCGTATCTCGTACGATCTTCGTCCATGCAGCGTTACCACTCACCACTGTTTCTTCTCTTTTGTCCTCACGGGCGGGTTACCGCACCACCACGCGCGCTCCTCAAAAGGGCCTCGATGGCCCTACGACAATTTAAACGGGACCAGACAATGTGAAGGAGACATTCCGTCGAGAAGATCCTCTCATTGTGGTCCGTGACCATTAGGCGCAGGAGCCCTTCACATCAGATCGCTATCGTCAGTGAAGCGTACCTTCATGGGTTCTGGGTGTGTGTGGGACAGTGGTGGGGAAAGTTGGGTCGGTTTTAGGGGAATTATTCCGTTGAGTTGTGGTTCGAGGTGGACACGAGAAAATGGCACGATTAAACAGTGGATAAAGCCGTATTAGGAACTTTCTTGTTAATCCCCAAATTGTCCAGGAAAAGGATAAAAAAACACCAGTGGATGTCTTGCCGTGTTTTTCAATTGTATGTAATGTCTAGTTAGTCGACGTTTCGTCCATTTCGTCCAGAGATTTTGTACATTTTCAAGACTCTGTTGTAGCAAGAAAGAAGAAACAATAACATCAGGCAAGTAATACAAGTAATAGTTTGGTTCTCATGGAATATCTCATGGACATCCATTGGTGTTTTTTTTTCCTTTTCCTGGACAATTTGGGGATTAACAAGAAAGTTCCTACGGCTTTTGAGCTTCAACCCCGAGAACACGTCTACAGTGGATAAGAGGTTTTCTACAATAACAGATATTTGACAGACCTAACCTAACCTAACTTTCAGTCCTAGTCGTGTATGAGGCTTGTAGCCTATGAGATAACACTTCTGATTTAAAAAATTTTTAATGAATTTAATGTACCTAACTACATAATTATATGAATTTGGATTCCATTTGTACTCCCAAATTTGATCTAACAACTTTCAAGGCACTACGCTTGTATGCAAGTCTTTTCCCAAAATTTCCCCACAAAAGACTGTTTGATTGTATTTGACCAAACATAAAGTGATTGACAATTGTCAAATTCAGCCAAAAAGTGCGTAGGAATTCATATTTTGTTGAAACTAGGCTTCGGCAACAGAATGTTAACAGATTAACAACAAATGTTTTGTTTCAAATTTTAATTTTAGAAACTAACTAAACATTCGACAATGTTTGAATGATTTACCCAAAAAAGCTTAAAATTCTATAGATTTACTCAGTGGAATATTTGACCAAGTCGATTACATTGACAAAGTTTCAAAAAATGGCAAAGTTTTGTTTATTGATTATTTCGAGTCTTAAGTGTTTTCTAAACAAGGGCTTTTTGAAATTCGATTCCTTAATCAAACTTTCTAATATTAATTAGCATGTAAGTACTTTCGATTTAATGAAGTTTACATCACAATATATTATAATTTTTACGATATGAAATGCTAAACTACTTGTTTATTTAAACAGACGTTTGTTGAAACTATATTTAGCAATTTACGAATAAAGTACCTAACAGGTGTTTCGTTCTACTCAAATTTAAGTACTCCTCCAACGAGAACTATGAAGTTTAGCACGTTCGACATTTTTTTTTTTGAAAAACTTTATAAAATGGTTGACACTTGGCTTAAGTAAAAATATGAAATTTCATTTTATATCAATTTACAAAAATTTAAGGAAAGTCAGTTTTAGGTCATGTTTTAAAATTTAAAACAAAAAATTTAAACTTCGTTAAAATTACAAAGTACAAACTCGTAGATATTAAAAACTTCTTAAAGTTAAATAAGTCTTAACTCTTTTCAATTATATTGGAAGTAACTTATCTTACCCTTCACCCTTTTCGCTCTTCAGTGAACAACAACATTCCTAAATATTTTTTAAAAATCTACTGTCATTAAAACTCCACAAGATTGTAAATTGAAGTTTCGCGAACTTTCTAAAGTAGGTATTGGTAGTCTCGTGTCGGTCTCGAAAAATTCCTAAAAATTAAGTAGGTATCGTCTCGTTTCGGTCTCCGAAAATCTCGAAATAAATATATAAGTTTGCTCTTTATCGACAAAATTCACTGATTTTCTTAAAATATCTATACAGATGTGGTAAAGTCGAGTGTAGTCTTATCGATTTCATATTTTGATGTGGACAAGCAATTTTTTGGAAATATTGAGCCAAGGAAATTAGATTTTCTGGAAATAATGTAATAGATTTCAATAAATCCAACAAGAAAATATTTCCAAAATACAATATTGAGCCGCCCAATAAGGTAAATTCATTCTAAATGAGAAAGAATTTAAATACATTTTCCGGAAATTGTCTTGAATTTTTCTGCTTATCCAGGGAAATTGAATTTTCCGGACTAGTAGGTACTGTAAATAGTACTTTACGAGACGCAATATACACTGTTTCCATACCACCAATACACCAAAATTGATGTTGTTTACTTTGCAACTATAGTTGCCAACAAAATTGACAAATTTGATTTTTGTGGAATTTGTAAAAAAAATCAAAAATTTGTAAATTTCGTCTTTGTTTTACGATATCCGGAAAAATGTAATACAAAACACAGTAATAGAGTTTAATACAGTAAAATCTCTTACTTGGCTCGGAGCTTTAGAGTATTTCAATTTAGCTCTTCTTCAGTAATGTGACATTTTCCTAACTTTTCTGGAAATAGTGTAATAGATTTCAATAAATCCAAAAACAAAATATTTCCAAAATACAATATTGAGCAGCCCAATAAGGTAAATTTCATATTATGATGTGGACAAGCAATTTTTTGGAAATATTGAGCCAAGGAAATTAGATTATGGAAAACAAGTGGAACATTGAAAACAATTTTATTAATACCTACCTAAGTAGGTTTGCTAGGATATCACGAATTCTTTATAAGAAATTATTGCAAACTGTGTTTATGTTCGGAATTGACATTATTTTATTTTAATTAAATTTAAGAATTAATTAAAAAATAATTTTAGTTTAACGTATTGGGATATTCTTTTATCGACACTTGTCGAGCTGTTTGCATAAATCCAAGCACAAGACAGATAATATGCTTGTATAGGTACATATAGTGTGTAGAGATATCTAGTTATAAAATTGAGTAGATATGAACTGAAATTTAAAAATAGTTCAACAATTATTCATTACCTGGATGGAACCTCGTTTGGTGGGCCTTTAAGAAGTAGGAGAAGCAACTCAAGTTGATGTAAAGCCTACTTAAAACGATTTTGCAGTACCTACAGTAGGTATTAAATAGAAACAAATTAAGTCATTTACCAAATTTTATGTTAGATGTTTTACATGAGCACTTAAAACACTTATAGTGCTTATGGCAGTAGTTTCTATCTCCAGCTGTTTTAAAATTGCTTTCATTTTCAAATAGTTTTGAATTTAATAGATTTTACCAAATTATTTACCTGCATTACTGTAAAACACTAAATAAGTAAGTACATATTTTTTGGAAAATCAAAAGTAGGTATTCCTGTTACACAATCCTCTGTCTCCACGTCTATGCGTCTCGAAGTATCGAACCGTATACTTGTATTTTCCTTTTCTACAAGATATCATGTAACAGTGGCATTAAACCTCACTAAATGACATATCAACACGAAAATACTGGTCGTATCTTAAATCTTAAAGCTTCTTATATCGGTTTAAAGGAGATTCTTATGTCGCACATCGACTTAGCGAATCGGACGAGTTTTTTCGATATCTCGGAGTCACTTTTCGAAAGAAGGACAAAAAATGTATATAAAAGGATGAAAGGGGAGGTCGATAAAATATTTTATTAGTAATTTTTAAACGGGTTTAGTTCGTGGTGGGACTGGTTGGGAGGATTTAAGAGGTTTGTCTCTGGAGGTTAGACCCAATTGAAGCTTTTGTGATAGCTTACTGCAATCATGGGTGTCACAATTTGGCCCGATTTCCCATAAGCAGAGCTTAAAGCTCCTATGTCGAAAGCACAGTTTTCACCTTATTTCGCGCATGTGACCGGAAAACCGCGAAAACGTCACGCTGCGAAAAGGAAAATGTGTGTCAGATCTCCCATTTTCCTCCGAGCTTTTTCCCTGAAAAAAGCACCTAGTAGGTGAACAATGAGCTTACGTAACTTCGTTAAGTGCAGACGCGAGTGATGAGAACAGGGGCGTGACAAAGTCAACATTGTGGGCCAATCGACGTGCCAGTTAGACGTCCAATGAAACTGATACCTACCCCGCGGTTGTGTTGGTCTCGCAGACGCAAAAGATAGAGGAGAATATAGGTATACAGTCACGCACGCTCGCTCTTACATACATACACACACGCAACTATATGTTGTGTGGCGTAACAAGTACGTTACATAAGGAACATTTGTGGGAAAATTTGAGTTGTTCTGTAATTTGATAGATTTGAAAAGTAATCGGTGAGGCCTCTGATTGATTGGTGAAAATGCGAGGTTAAAGTTGAAACTTGAAATAAGTTTCTGTCTTTTACATAAATGCACGTTTACAGAAAGCCAAGCAAGGCCATGCAGGCGTTACTTGTTTATGAGTTATTGGAAAAAGTATTTATCATTTTGGCCATCTATGATCATGACAGTATTTTTTATCATTGGATTTAATTTGCATTGGAATATGCACCTAATATTAATTTTCAGAGTTAACTGAAATTCAGAATGGAGAGGACTTGCTTGTAGATCAAAGCAGCGAAATATTGTACTACATGGATCAATAAATCAAACAGTCGTTTCTTTAACTTACTTAGTCGCAGATTTTGTTACCTTTGTTAGTGAACTGAATAAAACCTTTGACAAAAATTTTGAAAATATGGATACAAAAATTAGTAAGGTCGAAAAATTTGCTAAAATATGTATCAACAACTTGGCGATGTGTAACATCGTGAGACTTTCTCATATGGCCGGACAAAATATTCATGGCAACATTATCACCGTCTTATAAAATAAGAATATTTTAATATATAATATACTCTGAATATTACCATTTTCTCTTATTAGTGAATATTTCTTTTGGTTGTTTGTTAGATAACAAAGGTTCCTTGAAAAATGATTTTGAATACAACTAACTTTATCGAAACGATAACTAAATTTACTTATGTAATATAACAATTACAAATTTTAATGTCCATACGTCGAAATAAGAATCCAATCATTACACTTTAACACTCTTTAATTTAGGTACTTGCATTCGTGCAGTGCAACATATATTAGACTACAACACCTCGTGATATGTTAAGGCAATTTAATTATTCTGGAAATCGTCTTGGAAACAACATTTTTCTTCTTATTTACGAGCAGCACAATTGAATTTTCCGGACTAGTACTCTAAAGACTTTACAAGACGCAAAATACAGTGTGTTCACACCACACGCACAAATTTGATGAAATTTTTTCGATGTGATTTACTTTGTAACTATAGTTGCTAACAAAATTGACAAACTTGATTTTTGTGGAATTTGTAAAAAAAATTGTAAAATTTTCAAATTTGTTTTTTTTTAAGTTTTCCGGAAAATTTTAATAGAAAACACGTCAGTAAAATCTCTTAATTGACTCGGAGCTGTAAAATACTCGGCACACAGTGCCTCTTATTTCAATTGAGCTCCTCTTCAGTAATGTGACATTTTTCTAACTTTTCTGGAAATAATGTAATAGATTTCAATAACACCAAAAAGAAAACATTTTCAAAATACAATATTGAGCCGCCCAATAAGCTAAATGAGAAAGAATTGAAATACGTTTTCCGGAAATTGTCTTGGATTTTTCTGCTTGTCCAGGAAAATTGATTTTCCGGACTAGTACTGTAAATAATTTACAAGACGCAAAATGCACTGTTTTCACACCACACCTACCCAATTGATGTTGTTTATTTTGCAACTATAGTTGCCAATAAAATTGACAACCTTGATTTTTGTGGAATTTGTAAAAAAAAATTCTAAAATTTGTAAATTTCGTATTTTTTACGATTTCCGGAAAAATGTAATACAACACACAGTAATACAGTTTAATACAGTAAAATCTCTTACTTTACTCGGAGCTTTAAAACACGCTGCACATAGTGCCTCTTATTTCAATTTAGCTCCTCTTCAGTAATGTGACATTTTCCTAACTTTTCTGGAAATAATGTTATAGGTTTCAATAGATCCAAAAAGAAAATATTTCCAAAACACAATATTGAGCCGCCCAATAAGGTAAATTCATTCTAAATGAGAAAGAATTGTAATATATTTTCCGTAAATCGTCTTGGAAACAACATTTTTCTGCTTGTTTACGCCCAAGAAAATTGAATTTTCCGGACTAGTACTGTAAAAATACTTACAAGACGCAAAATACACTGTTTTCACACCACACCCACAAAATTGATGTTGTTAGTTTGCAACTATAGTTGCCAACAACATTGACAAACTTGACTTTTGTGAAATTTGTAAAAAAAAATCTAAAATTTGTAAATTTCGTCTTTTTTACGATTTCCGGAAAAATGTAATACAAGACACAGTAATATAGTTTAATATATGTACAGTAAAATCTCTTAATTGACTCGGAGCTTTAAAATACTCGGCACTTAGCTCTTCTTCAGTAATGTGACATTTTCCTAACTTTTCTGGAAATATTGTACTAGATTTCAAGAAATCCAAAAAGAAAATATTTCCAAAATACAATATTGAGCCGCCTAGTAATTCATCTAAATGAGAAAGAATTTAAATATGTTTTCCGGAAATCGTCTTGGATTTTTCAGCTTGTCCAGGAAAATTGAATTTTCCGGACTAGTACTGTAAATAATTTAGAAGACGCAAAATGCAATGTTTTCACACCACACCTACACAATTGATGTTGTTTATTTTGCAACTATAGTTGCCAACAAAATTGACAATCTTGATTTTTGTGGAATTTGTAAAAAAAAATTCTAAAATTTGTAAATTTCGTATTTTTTACGATTTCCGGAAAAATGTAATACAACACACAGTAATACAGTTTAATACAGTAAAATCTCTTACTTTACTCGGAGCTTTAAAACACGCTGCACATAGTGCCTCTTATTTCAATTTAGCTCCTCTTCAGTAATGTGACATTTTCCTAACTTTTCTGGAAATAATGTTATAGGTTTCAATAGATCCAAAAAGAAAATATTTCCAAAACACAATATTGAGCCGCCCAATAAGGTAAATTCATTCTAAATGAGAAAGAATTTTAATATATTTTCCGTAAATCGTCTTGGAAACAACATTTTTCTGCTTGTTTACGCCCAAGAAAATTGAATTTTCCGGACTAGTACTGTAAAAATATTTACAAGACGCAAAATACACTGTTTTCACACCACACCCACAAAATTGATGTTGTTAGTTTGCAACTATAGTTGCCAACAACATTGACAAACTTGATTTTTGTGAAATTTGTAAAAAAAAATCTAAAATTTGTAAATTTCGTCTTTTTTACGATTTCCGGAAAAATGTAATACAAGACACAGTAATATAGTTTAATATATGTACAGTAAAATCTGTTATTTGACACGGAGCTTTAAAATACTCGGCACTTAGCTCTTCTTCAGTAATGTGACATTTTCCTAACTTTTCTGGAAATATTGTACTAGATTTCAAGAAATCCAAAAAGAAAATATTTTCATAATACAATATTGAGCCGCCTAGTAATTCATCTAAATGAGAAAGAATTTAAATATATTTTCCGGAAATCGTCTTGGATTTTTCAGCTTGTCCAGGAAAATTGAATTTTCCGGACTAGTACTGTAAATAATTTACAAGACGCAAAATGCACTGTTTTCACACCAGACGCACAAAATTGATGTTGTTTATTTTACAACTATAGTTGCCAACAAAATTGACAATCTTGATTTTTGTGGAATTTATAAAAAAAAAACTAAAATTTGTAAATTTCGTCTTTTTTTACGATTTCCCGAAAAATGTAATACAAGACACAGTAATACAGTTTGATACAGTAAAATCTCTTACTTGACTGGGAGCTTTAAAATACTCGGCACAAAGTGCCTCGTATTTCAATTTAGCTCCTCTTCAGTAATGTGAGATTTTCCTGACTTTTATGTTAAGAACTATTCAAAAAAAAAAGTAAAATACGAACCTGTCCTACAGAGGGCGTGTTATGTAAACATTTCTAGAGCCGGTCCTCAATTTGTATCCCTGGATACCGAATGGAGAAGGACCGAGGTCATTCAGAGTCGCTTAATTTTTACTGTACCAGTATTCGCTGCCATAACCTTCTGCTGGTTCTTTATTCTTGTGCTAAAATACCCTGTGTAAATAGTTGTGGTGCGAAAATAATTCCGAATGACCTTCATTTACCAAACTGTCGCTGGCCTATACGTATAGTCCGTTGCAAATTATTTTGGACGGGATTTCCAGGTAGAAGTAGAAGTAGAATGCCGTCTGGTAAACCTCCCTTATGACATAGACATCCCTTCTAAAAAAAACTGGCCCTTAATGCACTAGTAAATTAGTATAAATATCAGGAATTACTTTCGTTATAGAGGTATTGTACTTAACATCAGGTAGTAGTTTGTTTTAGGGACGCACTTATATAATATAAGTATTTGAAGTTATTTTCGTTATATTTCGAGCTGTGTCTTTTCAGTCAAGTGTATATTAATATAGTGTATAAAAATTATTAGACAGTAAAATTTAAAATTCTACTCTCTGAAATAAAATTGTGCTTATGGTACTATTTATGGTACTAGTGTGTTAAAATAAGTAACGCGAGAAGATTAAGAAGATTAGGTATAAATTTTCAAGTGACTTAGGAAACATAACACGCGAGTGGCATACAATGTTTTATCCAACAAGTGGAAGAGATCGTTTTTATGAGATAATAATTAATGAGCTTTGTTATCAAATCAAAGCTACTTGTGTCTCAGTGCCCTATAAATGTCAGAATGTCTTGGCAGTAACTTTGTTACATTATGGTTAAAGTAGGTTGTTTGTTTAAATATAAATACTTTAAATATGAACGTGACTTATAATCCATAACTCACTAGTGAGTTACGGATTATAACACACTAGTGTGTTATTTGGATGGTTTACTTGTCTAAAATGACATTAATAATGACAGTTTTAACTGTCATGTGTTAGATAAAAACTATTAGTTGGTTACAGTACTTTTTCATATATTTTTGTACCGGCGGCGGTCAACTCGTAAGAACTTTTAATCCCCAACCCTAAGATCGGTCAATTGGTAAGCGAACCGGCTGGTAAATTTTTAAAGGGTAGTTTTGGATGAGTCAACTCGTAAGAGGATTCTCAGAAATAATCAAGGGGATGATGATTGTAAGGAAGTAGTTCGGATATTTGTTGAAACTAAGAATATGATATAAGGGGGTGGTTTGTTACGTTCCAACTAAACGCTGACGATGGATCGCACCGAGATAGTTGTGGATTTTATTAAAAGTCAACGAGGCAAAGACTTGCTTGTTGTTAATGATCATATACGTTTTATGAACCTAGGGTCGGGTTCCGCAGGGTTTTCCTTGCTCTCTCGCAAGGAATACGATAATCCCCCGTTTGGGATTTTGCAGGTAGTTCTAACCCTTACGAGTTGACCGATCTAAAGAACCAGATTCTTACGAGTTGACCAATCTCGCGAAGGTCAAATGCGTACCGGGGATTAATTCTTACGAGTTGATCTTCTGTACGACGCATAGAGGCGACTCTGTCGCCCTTTTAGGCTAGGAAATCCTGTCCGAAATCAATTGCAACGCACTATATGTCTTTTCTCTTATGTTGTTGATGCTGCTTCTCCAATATCTTTGCAGGATACGTTTCAATTACTGCAATGAGAAAATTTTTACTGCGTGTGTCCCTATCCCTTTGTCTCTTAGTGCGAAGTGATTTTTCGTCTGAGACGCTTTCGGTTTGTTTCGCGTGCTTGTTCCTCTTTCCCCGTTTTCCTCTCGCCGGCTAGGCGATACGTTAGGCGACGTCGTCGTCGGCGTCGGATCCGGGGAAAAGTCCGGGGCGCGCGAGAGTGATATTGATCCGGTGGATCCGGTCAGCGTACGACCAATCCGACCGAGGCACGCCCAGGCTCTCTCTCTCTCTCTCGCTCTTCCTCTCTATCTTTCTCTCTATCTCTCTCTCTCCTTCGTCGTTATTATTATTATTGTTATAAGCGTACCTCCACTTTTGATATTTATATGCGGCTCACACACCGGAGCCGGAGCGACCGCAGCACAAAAGGCCGCAAACTTTAAATCATTCCGCCCAATTTCGCCTAATATTCAAAGCAAATAGTAGTCGGCGACACGACGACGACGACGATGCGAAGGACGATGGCCTCTCTCTTCGGCGACGGGGGAGGAAGGAAACCCACCCCCTATGAATAAGTTAGGGGGTCCCGGGATAGCGGCGATGGATTTCGGTATTGGAAGTTTTCCGTATTTAACTGGAAACCGTTAAATCGATCCACCCGTCATTACGAGGCGCTCTTATGACCTACCTGTCTGTCTCGTCGTCGATACGTAAGCTGCGGAAATTCCGGACGCTTTAACGTGAATGATTGATTCGTCGACGCCTGCGACCGGGAGGTAAATACGGTTTTCCGAGCTTTTTGTTTGTATTTACCCTCTTCTAATCGCCTTATCGGAGATCAGACAACGTCACGGCTTATTTCGTTCTATTGTATTGAACTTTTCGCTAATTTTGGCATCTATTCCACCGATGACGTTCTATAACTTTCACTTCATAACGGGCCACGTTGTGCACAGCAATAATCACAGTGATTCATAAAGAATTCTATTGTTAACGTGTTATCCGTCAATTGAAGAGTGTCTATTCGAATTTGAAGGCTATGAGTAGCAATCTGGTTGTTAGATGATTTCAATCTAATTTTTCTTCTTCTCTGTAGCTTTACAACCCTTCGTGGGTTTTAGCTGCGAAGACGACCTGCCTCCATCTATCTCTGTTCATCATGGCTTACCTCCAGTTGTCGATTTACATATGTTTCAGGTCCTTGACTATGTTGTCTCTCCACCTGAGCCTCGGTCTTCCATCGTAGTCGTTGGGCCTTTATATATGTTTGGGCTTTGGTACAGTTTTCCTATTTCCGCGTTTGTTCTTATGCGACATAATGTCGTTACGGGTCTTACAGCCATAGCAGATTGTTGGTCTAATCACCCATTGGCATATTATGATTTTCGGTGCTCCTGTTGACAATTTCGACTTTACTGGTTTCAGTAAAACGAAATATCACCTATTCCCACTCTGTATGGTTGTTTTGATTTCTTCGATGATATCGTTATCTGATGTTATAAGGATTCCCAAGTAATTGAATTGTCTGACATTCTCAAAATTATGTGTATTGTGTGCATGTATATATTTGGTCTTATTCTCGTTTATCAGAAAAGTTGGTTAGATCAACTTTTCTGCTCTCTTCTAGAAATCTTTAGAAAGTTTTCTTTTACTTTGGTGGTGCTTCTTGCTACTGTATCGTCTGTATCGATATCGTCCACAAAAGCCAATATCATACCTATTCAGCTTAAGTTGACACACTGTATATTTCAATGTTAAAAAACATGTTTCAAAATATTTAGAGTTACATTTTTAGAAAATGTTGAAATACTGCTTTATCTAATTTCTGTCCAAATGTGACATTTCACCACATGCACCAGTTTCAAAATGTATTAAAAATAACTTTAAACGAGTATTTTAAGCTGAGATTGAGCTCTACATATCAGTTTTCTTGAACTATCGTTATGCCAGAAGTTAACAGAAATGCAGAAACTTCTTTAAACTTATTCTGTGATATTCTTACCCTTAAAAAAATAAATGAAGATTTTTTCCAAATAATTTGCGTTTGTTTACTTAGGTTTACTTAGGTTTTTTGTTGATCTTATAGAGGCGAACGACTTTTGTATAAAATATTTTTTCGAGAAATGTACAGAAAAAAAGTTATTTTTTTCAAAAAAAAAAAATATTTCGCGTGTGAGAGAAAAATGTTACTTAGGTTTTTTGTTGCCCTTATAGAGGCGAACGACTTTTGTATACAATATATCTTTGAGAAATGTACAGAAAAAAGTTATTTGCAAATATTAAAAAAATTTGACGTTTGTATTTTTTTCACACCTCGTATACATTTTTTTGTCTGTTATATTACTCTATGTCCTACCCATAAATCTACCTTTCAGCCTGGAATGCCATGTTTTTTTTTCTAGTTTTATGTTATTAATAAACCATAGCATAAATATTGAACCTCCTTGCTGTAGGATCCTTCTACTTACTTCAAAACTGGGAGATACCGCCAAAGCCGTTGGTGACGTCACAATAGCTTGTGACGTCACCAATTAGTTTACTAGCGTAAACTTTCATAGCTACAATCTGTTACGTATGCTTTACAAAAAGGTACAAAAATTTGTACTAAACGAAATGAACTTAAAAAACCTTAAATTCTTGTAAATCTGAAATGTATCTAGGTAGCCTTCTACCGTTTCTAGAATCTGAGAAACCTAAGGGAAATTTGACACGAACTTTGGGAACTTTGAGCCACTCAAACCAACCTGAGATAATTACTAATAGGGCAGTCTTAAGCAGTGATAAAAAGCTGACAATATTTATGCTGAACCTAAAGGTTGCCTCTTTGATACGGTTGATCCATGTTCGTTACACAGAAAGATAGATAAGGATCCTTTTAATCCAGCTATATTTTGATGTAAGTGTCACAAAAATTAGGATTAGTTGACACCGTTTTAGTATTTTTATGGGAAATGTCTTATTTGATTGATATGATGGACATGGAAGGTCAGCCCTAAAATAACATTGAACAATTTTGTATTAAATTCTTGTTTTTTTTTTAATTTCATTATCAATCAATACTAATTAGTTTATTAGTTATAAACTTATGTTTAAATCAAAGTAAAGAAGGAAGGTTAAGTAAAAACCGTGCGATTATAGAAAAATAATCCCACACCAGTTCTCTGATTTCGAACAGTTATGTATATAATATCACGTGGTGATTGCACTGAATCCAACTTTCTTCCTTTTTGGATAGCCCGACAGTATCGGGATTCAAATGGAGAACTAAGTAAACGTGTATTTTGTCGATAAAGATCGCTGAGCCATCCGATACGTCCACCCCTTCTCGAAAACAAACAACACCCGTTTTAATATTCAAATATATTCCCCTTTTTTCCCCCATTAACCTCTCTCGGCCATCAAAGTATTAAAAAGCCGGGGCGAATGAATTCTTAATGAACGAAAAGAGAAGTTCGGCATGATGATGATAATAATAATAATAATGATAATAACGATGGCGAGCAGAAGGAAGAAGGCCTGTCTCGGCTTTAATTAAATTCAGGATAATGAAATCAGTCTCGGTAATAGAGAGATCATAATCAGGGGGAACGGAGGACCGTTCTCTCTCTTTCTCTGTCTTCCTCTCTCTCTTTTTAATATTATTTTTATCCGAGGAGTTTCAACGCGTGCTTGGCAGAGACTAATACGTTTTTTGCCACGGACATGAGGAAAACGCATTAATAATGTTTATCCGTCATGTGAGCCGGGACGTGGCCCGGTCCTTCTGCGATGAGTTGCCCTTTTTTGATAAATCGAGTAATTATTTGGAGATGGGGGAAGGTCGTTTTTTGTTTTCGCATAAACTAAGCTGCACGACGCGTCTATATTGTCTCTATGAAGTACGTATCCTTCTCGCTCCTCACTTTTGTCATGCAATTTCAAGCCTTGCTGGATCCAGAATTGCATGGTTAAACAAATCCAATGGAAACTGATTTTCCTATAATTTTATTATTTAAATGACGACCAATAAGTGGTTCCTGTCAAACTAAGAAGCTGGTGTTGCAGAAGGGCTTTGCCAACACTACCAATAAGTGTTTCCTGTCAAATTAAGAAGCTGTTGTTGCAGGACTCTGCTGCAACATCAGCTGCTCCTACCAAGTGCTTATTTCAGTAGCCCTATAGATTGCATTCTCGTGTTGCGACGGTCTTATCAGAGGAATGACTAAATTGATCAGCAGGCCTAATGAGTTTTGTTGTACCTATATATATCTTCATATCATCATATTCCATCAGTGTGTTGAATATTTTGTATAAATTTCCGAAAAAGCACATGACCAAATAATTCTTATCACATTAAAAAAATTTCAAAAATCTGTATTATTATACACATGTACTATCAAATCTCAGTATATAGGTAATTTTGGACTTTAAATTAAATTTAAAATTTAAGATTGGGTGTGCTCAGAATCAAAAAATGGAATATGAAGATTTTACAGGTCACTACAATTTAAATTCAATTAAAACGAAACACATAATTCAGATTTGTTGTCATTTCCATGACATACAGGTAATAAATTACTATTCATAATAAGATGTTAATAATAATAACATACATAAAACTGAGATGAATGTATTACAATGCGATACATACGTTGAAACTGGGTCTGCTCTGACGTTAGTCTGATGACCAAACTTCGGATTTAATGACAAACTATATTTTTGCAGATTTGACCAATTTTGCACAGTTATTTTTAGCATATTTTCGCATATTATTCTAAAGGGACTACAAGAGGCAGATACGTACCGTCTTATTCATTAGTTTTAATGTCTAATAAAATTGTTTTACGTCTTCGGAGCTGTCTGTAGATGGAGATGGCGTTTTCTGCAAACCTTGTGGCTAAGCAATACCTAAGCGTTTTAAATTTAAATTCAATACCCGTTAAAATTACACGTCGGGTTCTAAAATGGGCATTTAATTTATTAATAATAATTAACGATGATAATTAATTTATTGTCATATTGTGATTATATTGTAGTAACCGTTGGTCCAATAATACATTTTCAATTTTGGTTTCTTCTGATTTTCTGACTTCTGATTTCGGAACATTATTTTACTTTGGGATGCACAGTCAAAAAACTGAATTTGTTCTTAATTTATGATCAGGGCGTCTATCAATCATGGAACTCAAGCAAATCGTGGAATTTTTATGGAATTCAATGGAATTCATGGATGAAACCTTGATTTTGTCTCTAGATATCATGGGAAATCATAGATTCTATATTTCAATCATGGAATTTTATAATTAATTGTATTTTTTAAATATAGTTTTAGGTTCATATTTCAATTTCGGTACGGATTGGATAAATATTCTAACTTATATGATTTTATAAAGACTGTAATGACCAAAGGGCGGATAAAATGCAAAATGCATTTTTTGCATTATTTGCATTTTCTTCGTTTTTTTCTTCAAATTTGCATTTTTTTTTTCAATCGTGCATATTTTGCATTTTTCTTTACAATCTGCTGGATATTTAGAAAAACAATGTACTGATGAGTGACAAATCAACTTATTGACAATATAAGTTATAACTGGAACTGTAATCAAGTACCTTTACTATCTGGCAGTGGTTCCTGTCATAAGGGTTGTTTTTACCTGGGTAGTCTAATAGGAGGAGGATGTACTTAATGACATATTATACTTAAAATTCGTAGAAAGGCTTATTTTGATCGCGGGGCAGGGTTAGCTGTTAGTGTTAGTGTGTTTCTTAATCCTCTCCGGCCATTGTACCGGTTTTAGGACCAGGTTGATGTTCTTCCAATTTGTCACTACCTTTAGAGAAGTTAAATTCAACGGTTGTTCTGTAAAGTTAAAAATGCCCAAGACAAATTTAATTGAAGTGTGGATTAAACCTTATAGTGAGCTGAAGTGGGATGGTGACAAATTATTTTGCACAGCATGTTCGAAAATAGTATGTACATAGAAAGCAATAACTACCTAGATTAATTTAACTGAATTAATACTGAATAACTTAGTATCTATAACTTAATTTAATTAACTGAATTAGTAATTCATTTACTTGCTTACAATATTCCAATTATGGCAATTATTTTGAG
Source organism: Cryptocephalus moraei (assembly GCA_946251905.1). Lineage (NCBI taxonomy): Eukaryota > Metazoa > Arthropoda > Insecta > Coleoptera > Chrysomelidae > Cryptocephalus > Cryptocephalus moraei. Next base: position 35,258,073 of record OX276452.1, read on the forward strand.
TGGATATCTACGTAGATATCAATTAATGTGGCCATTCATAAATTACCTGACGCATTTTTGCACTTTTTACTTTATCAAAGAATTGTGAATGGCCCCTATATATGTCAAAGCTGCTGAATTTATTTTACTTTCAATTTTAAGTCCTATTCTTCTTTTAAAATTAAGAAACAAAACATATTTTAACAGTACCTTCTTCATATTTAGATCCATGCTGCAAAAAAATTCATAGTGGAGCAACATGTGAAGAGTGGAAAGCATATCGCAAGTTTGAATAAATCGAAACAAGGCGCTAAACAACATCAAACTCTAACGTCCTGTTTACAGAAAAAGTTAAAAAATTATCCACAGAAGCAGTTCAATGAAAAACTTTGCAAGGCTATGGTGGCGGCCAATATTCCATTGAAAAAATTATATAATTTTCATTTAAAATCATTTCTGAAAGAATTTTGTTCATTTAATATTCCGGATGAATCTGCTTTAAGGAAATCGAGTGTTGATGTAATCTACACCGACACGATAGCGACTATAAAAAATATTATATGCGAGAATTACTTCTATGTTATTGTTGATGAAACGATTGATTCGACTGGAAGATATATTGCACATTTATTAATAGGAGTTTTAGAAGAAAACACTCCATCCAAATCATTTTTAATTTCTTCAAAACAACTTGACAAAACAAATAACTTAACAATCACCAGATTTGTTCAAGATTCTTTGAGTAATTTGTTTTTACCAAATACTGTTCCATTTGAGAAACTCATTTTGTTTTTATCTGATGCTGCCCCATATATGACTAAGGCTGGTAAAAATTTAAATTTTTTTTACCCAAATCTAATTCACGTTACTTGTTTAGCCCATGCCATTAACAGAGTCGCAGAATTAATAAGAAACCAATTTTCTATTGTTAACGACTTGATAGGTTATATGAAGAAAGTATTTATTAAGTGTCCATCGCGAATTCAGTTTTATAGAGAAAGACTTCCGGGAGTTCAACTGCCGCCAAGACCTGTCATAACTAGATGGGGAACATGGCTTGATGCAGCAATGTTTTATGCCGAACACTACGATGAAATAAAGGAAGTTATTACCGATTTGCATGATTCCTCTTCTGCGGCTCTTTTAAAATGTCAAGAAATATTTACAAATTCGACTCTCCACAATAAACTCTTATTTATAAAACTAATTATTCTTTTGTTTCTAAAACTATGGTTCAATTGCAAAATACATGTATGACTCTGGTTCAAGCAGTTCAATTATTAAATGTTTTTGAAGCGGAATGTAAAAAGGTACATGGAAACATTGGAAAGTTAGTTTTGTCCAAATTTTCCAGTACTATACAAGCTAACGGAGGATTTTCTGTGTTAAAAACTGTTGCAATAATGTTTACGGGCGACTTTAATTGTATAATTGATGTAGAACCAAATATTTTACATACATTAAAATACGCTCCTCTTACGTCAGTAGATGTAGAACGAACTTTTTCTATTTTCAAACATATGTTTACTGATAGAAGACAATCTTTTCTTATTGAAAACTTTGAAAAACATATAATTATAAATGCATTTTGTGCCAGCATTAATGAATGAAAAATGAATTATTATTTTACAGTCTGTTTTTTTTCCTATTTCTTTTGTATATCTATGTACCTATACATAATATAATATAATATAATATGTAGTATTGAAACTAAATTGTGGTTTGTAATAAAATCAGATACATTTTAAACAAGAGTATTCTTTTTCCTTAATCCAGGACGATCCAAACGAAAAAAAAAAACGTTTTTTAAGCATTTGCATTTTTTACCAAATTTTATGCATTCCTTGCATTATTTTGAAATTTTCGTGCATTTTTTTGAAATTTTCGTGCATTTTAATGCGCATTTTTTTAAACTATTCACGTGCATTTTTTCCGCCCTTTGGTAATGACTATCTCACGGCAATGCATTTATGGAGCGTGGTTTTTCAATTAATTTAGAATGCTTTGTTAACAATCAAAAAGACATGCTATCATGCTAAAATAACATGCTATCAAATCATTGATAGCATGTTATTTGATGAAGCAGATGCAATGGATTGTCCGTTTCATGGATTTTTAGATGATAAGCAAATGATAAAATGCGTACGCATGTCAAAAAGTTTATATATATAGACTTAACAAAAGAAAAGGAGAAGTTTGAAAAAGAAAAAGATGTTCAACAAAATAGAAAAAGAGTAGGTAGCTGCTGAACTAAGACAGTTACAAAATCAAAAACATAAATTTTTAGAAATTGCTAGAAAACGAACTGCTTAAATCGAGGAAGAAATTTATGTTCTAAAAAAAGTTAAATTAAAATTTTTTGCAAAAAAAATTTTAAATGTCAGAAATTAATTTCTTGATACTGTTTATGTTGTTTAAATTTAAAATATTTCTAAAATACATTTGTGTTTTCATGCTTAAAAAATAGTATACTTAAAATGTTATGTTCAAAAATTTTTATAACTATTATAACAATTATTCTAAGTCTTAATACTTCTTTGTATTAATAATTTTTGTAATAATTGGTGAACTTTAAGTAAACTATTTTTAATAAAAATTTGTTGTCAAACCGAGTTATGGGCAGGAAAGACTGTTCTATTCGAACACTCTTCTTGCTGTGTTTTATTTTTTTAAATAAACAAGTTTCAATGCAATAATTGCAATATTTATCAATAAAGAAGATTTTGAAATCATTTTATGCATTCTACATCAAGTTTTAATAAATAGGTGCTTTATTTCAATTAAAAATTCGTTAGTTGCACCGGAAGTGGTCAGTCTTTTCTATATATTTATTTTTCAAGATTCTTTATATAGCAATTATCACCTCAGAAAAATAATGGAAAAAATTTCTTGAGCGTCTTGAGGAAAAGTCATGGAGTTCGTTTTAAAATTTTCGGTATAGACACACTGATAATATATTACTTTTATAGATTTCAAGTATAAAGAACATATCGTGTTATAGAAATTATACAAAAAGGAACTCAATCAGTGTTTCACAAACTTCAACACCTTCCACATTATTCGCTACTACTGCCAGAAATAGACATTCAAGTTCGATTTATGTCATGCTTTGGTTATTGCAAATCTTACACTAAACAAGTTAAGCAGTCTTACTTTTAATAGATTTCTGGACAAATACTGTAGAAGGATCATCTATGTTTGAACGTTGTTTTTCTATATATAAACATACATACACTCATTGAGAGAAAAAAGTCATTGAAATTGGAAAATATGGAAAAAGACGATAGGCATCATACGTAAATCGTGATAAATTCTAATATTTTGTAAATATTCTAATAATAATAGTATATTCGTAATAATATCTTGAAAATGTATATAAACTGTAATTATTTATAGCAAACTTATTACAGCAGTGACGAAACATATCATACATTCACATATCATATGTTTTTGCATTTTTTCCTATTTGCCTAAATAAACTCATAGACAAAATTAACGCACCACCACATATGTTTTGTGTTATTCCAAAATAATCATGATTTTCAGTTGTTTAGCAATCTTACAAGTAGGCTCTGGATATACTTCGACAAATCAAGTAAATGTTGTCAACATGGGTTTTGATTTAAAAGTGTAATATCAAAGAAAAGCATTTTCGATGAAAATTGATATAAAATTTGATCAGAAATTGTTGCTTATTAAGACTAATTGTTTTGAGCCACCAAGGTTTTTTATTATTGATAGTGTAAGTGCGAGTGTTCTTCAGTTTAATGATGAATCGCAGAACAAATTTGTCAGTGGAAGAAGCAGTAAGAGCATCAACTTTGCTGAATGAGGGATATTCGATGCGTCATTTTGCTAATGTGATAGGAAGAAACCATTCCAGCATAAGTCGCATGGTTAGGCGATTTAACGAGACAGGTTCTCATTTACGAAGGCCGGGACAAGGGCGAAAACGGTGTACTAATCCAATAGATGAACGTTTTCTTAGACAATCCGCTCTGAGAAACAGGACAACGACTAGTACCATCCTACAAAATGAACTCGTAGCTGCTCGCAATCTTCTTGTATCTTCCCGAACGATTAGAAGGCGCTTAAATGAAGCTGGATTAGACAGCAGAAAACCAGCCAAGAAACTCCTGCTCATCAGAGAGCACAAAATTCAAAGGTTGCGTTTTGCGAGACAACATCAAGATTGGACTCGTAATGATTGGAAGAGGGTTTTATTCTCATATGAAACGAGAATCAGCCTTAAATCTTCTAATAGACGTGAGCGTGTCTGGAGAAGGCCAGGAGAGAGATTTGCAAGTTGCAATATCTCTCCAAGAGTTCCGTTTGGTGGGGGCTCTGTAATGTTTTGGGGAGGCATCTGTTTCGATGGCCTCACAGAATTGGTCCCCATACGTGGTGAGTCAATGAATGCGGATTGTTATCTGGAACGTATTGTTGTTGACCATGTAATGCCATTTGCTCCTATTGTGGGACCAAATTTCTTGTTTATGCAGGGCAATGCTCGTCGTCATGTGGTTGGGCGGGTTATTCGCTACTTAAATGCTGTAGCTATTCCGTTCATGGAATGGCCAGCGAAGAGTCCCGACATGAACCCAATAGAGCATCTATGGGACGAAATTAAAAAAAGGATTCGACGTCGTATACTTCCACCTGCCAACCGCAATGAACTGGTAGATGCAGCAATGCAGGAATGGGAAAATATTCCTCAAGAAGTCGTTCAAAATTTGATCTCCAGTATGCCAAGACCCATGGAAGCAGTAATTAGGAGTAGAGGAGGACATACATGATATTAGAACAGCTCTAAGTCTGAAAATTCTATTGTTTTCGTTTGTTTTCTGTTTGCAAGTTTACATTGTTGCCAAGTAAAAAATTTCTTTAATAAAAAATTATTAGAGATAACGCCCTGATTTGCTAATTTCATTTACTAGCTACTAGACAGTACCTAACTATAAGCTTTTATAAAAATGTTATTGCAATATTAATTTCGGTATTGTAATTATACAAGTTTAATTGTATGGTGCGTTAATTTTGTCCAGGAGTTTACTTTGTCTATTTCTGCATATACAGCTGTCTGTATATCTGCATATTTCTCTCAATTTTTCTGCCTGTGAACCGTTCGGCGGCGATGACATATGCATTACGTACTTAGGCTGTAATCGAAATTACGTTACATCCAAACGGAACCTAAATGAAATTTTCATCTCTCTCGCCACAGGATGAACCAATCACGCTGACTAAACGTGCGGGGGCGGGACGAGGAATTGAATTATCAGTCAGTTAAAAAGCCACCGAATAACATGTCCCTATTTCGGGTCCATTGACGAATTTAAATGCGCCCACACGGCCGATTAGATGATGGAAAAATTAATTCCCGTAATGGGGTCCGCCGTAATTATTCTAATGAAACGGGACGAGGTTTATGTAATATACATACCGGCTCCGGATAACGTTTCCTTTTGTACCGGTAACTCGACCAAAAACTGCGCAGTCTGTATGTACGTATGCGCCGTTTTACTCAAAAAGTTGTAATTAGAAACATGGCCGGGGCACGTTTTCAATTAAAAACGGAAAAAAGTCTCTCTCTCTCTCACTCGTGCCCCTCGCGCGCGGACCCTCCTCAAGCAAAAATTGAGTTGTTTTTGCTAAATTAGCGTCACGACATCAAAGGCGAAATAATTAACTCCTCCGCGAAGTCATTAGAGATAAATGATTGTGCCCTAATGGCGATACAGGTGGTCGAGAGGACGCGCCTCCCCTCGCCTCAACTCTGCCATGTGCCAAATTTCACGAGGGCCCCGAAAATAATTCGTAAAAAATACACACAAACACATACACACACACACACACCGAAGGTATCAATCAAACGTGACAAGTCCGAGGTTGGTTCCTTGGGTTTAAGTAATGACCCGAGGCACGCGATCGATTTTTTTTTCTGCGAGAAAATGTAATGAGTAAAGACAGGATTTTGCCTATTTTGAGTTTTTCGTTTGCGATTCGCGGTTAATGTTATAATCAATTTTATATGTATTGTAACGTTTATTTTCTAATTTATTTACACTGATACTAATTGTACACTAGACACTACTTAATTTATTTACACTAATATTAAACTAATTAATTTATATAACACACTTAACTATTTCCTAACGAATTAATTTATCTCACTCTTAATTATTAATTTATTTATACGCTCCCGCTTTCGCTATTTCGCTTGTTTACTATTACTCTCGCGGCTTCACATCTAATAATCATAATCCTTCGTCCGCAGCTTTCACTTTTATAGCCCCCCATAATGTATTCCCGAATTTACTAGTACTTGCTCGATAATTCCAGGTCATTCCTTTCTCAAATTAATGTTTACTTAGATACTTCCAGAAAGGTCTAGGAGGTCGGGTAGGTAATAAATCATTCATCCTTTATTACCTCAATTACTGAGCGTTTTAAACTGGCCGCCGAGGTCCGACAGGAGTAAACACATTTCGCTCTGCTGTTTACATTTCGCGTTACAGTATGTATTTTGAGGATCTAGGGACATTTTTATCAAAAGTTTATTATGCCTAAAATTGCCTGTTTTAAAAGTACTTGCCTGAAATTGCCTCTTTGACTATCTTTCGTGTGAAATTGCCTCTTTTACAGTTTTTGTCAAAAATTGACTATTTTATGACCGTATAACACAAAAAACAGTTTTAAAATAATTCTTAAAATACCTACAAACTTGTTGTTCAAATCTGGTACTCGTAAAGTAACATCCTGTGATGTTGAAAGATCCTTTTCGAAATATAAATGTATTTTAAGTGATAGAAGGACAAATTTTACGGAAGAAAACTTGGACAAATATATTGTTTCAGTGTTTGTCAATTTTTTTTTTTCATTTTTGTCTACTACTTTTTTGAATGAATTTCTTCTTTTTGCCTGAAAATGCCTGTTTTGCAATTTACTTTGCCTACATTTCAAATTTGTAGTGCCGGCAAATCCGGCCTTTAGTAATGAGAAATTACACTTTCCACGGAGAATGGAGGCTGAATTAAGGCAAAGGCGGCTGTCTCACTTGATTGGGTTGTAGTTATTTACATAAAAGTCAAGAAAATGTCACATTACTGAAGAGGAGCTAAACTGAAATACGAGGCACTTTGTGCCGAGTATTTTAAAACTCCGTGCCAATTAAGAGATTTTACTGTCGTGTTTTGTATTAAATTTTTCGCAAATCGTAAAAAAGACCAAATTTAAAAATTTTACAAAATTTTTTACAAATTCCACAAAAATCAAGTTTGTCTATTTTGTTGGCAACTATAGTTACAAAGTAAACATCAATTTTCTGCGTGTGGTGTGAAAACGGTGTATTTTGCGCCTTGTAGTCCTTACAGTACTAGTCCGGAAAATTCAATTTTCCTGCTGGTAAATAAGTAGGAAAATGTTGTTTCCAAGAAGATTTCCGGAAAAATAATATGAGATGTTGCGTTAATCTAGGCATCATGATCGTGATCAAACTTTAGATTAAATGTGTTCATCGAATTTATTACTGAAATCAATTATGAGTATGTATTTCTTTACCTCTTTTCTCTTTTCTATTTCTTTTTATATTTTCTTTTTTTTTTCATTTGTTACCGAAAGAATAAAGCTTTCATTGTTATTGTTTTTAATTACAGCTAGGATTTATGGGTAGAGAAATTTTAAGAAATATGCAAAATATTTTAGATGAAAAATGTAAAAATATATCAAAAAATATTGAATTCTATGAGGTATTTTGCCTTCTTCTTTTCTTGCTACTGTCCATATTTACTATCTTAAAGAATTTTATTCATGTATCTATCCTTGTTTTATTTTTTAATCTTCTACTGACAAAATATGTTACAACTTATTCACTTTTTCCAATATTTCTAAATATCTGAGATGTTTTACTCTTCCTAATAATGTATCAGGTACCTACAATTATTTTTGCTCTTTCTGGGTATTTGCCTAAAAGCCATCGTCTTAGGTTTGGATTTAGCTTTTTTTGGTCGTATTCTTCCATAACGTTCCATACTTTATTCCAGTTTATATTATCAAACTCTTTTCGAAACTTATGAAATTAATTGCTGTCATTTTCTCCATGTTTGTCCATAATTTGTAGGACTGTAAATAGGGGTGGGCACTGAATCAAGACTTATATACTTAAAACTAATATTGAAACGTTTAAATGAGTCACAGCAGCCAAATACGCTGTAAAGCCTATTATTATTGTAGGTGTTTAATATAAGTTTGTTATAGGTAAAAACAGTTTAGGTATATACATTTTCAAAATAGTGGTTAACTAATTGTTATTACCTAATTTTGTAAAATTTATACAAATAATATTGTACTTGTTGTTTATAAAACTTAGGATTTAGTTCAACATAGGGATATTCAGTTTTTTTTTTCGGTTCCTTAATTGGTAAAGATTAACCATCGTCAAATTTTAACAATACTTCTTTTAATAATAGTTTTTAGTTTAGTTTTAATAATAATTTTTCTTCTAATAATAGAATCAATTTTTGGGATTTGAATTATAAGCGTAAGGTCCTTTTGAGTTCAAAAAATATATTGTCTGTGTGTAAAAACCACGATTGGTTCCAACTTTGAATTTAGATTTTGTGACACACCAAAACTTCCCAATAAGCTCTTCATTAAAATTGGTCCGGATAAAGATGTAGTTTATTCTTGTTATTTTTCCGATATTTTGAGAGATTTTTTAAAAATCCACTCCAATGTCTTATTCTAAACTTTGTGAAACTTACTTGAATTCATCCTGAAAAATTATTTTTAAACTTTGAATACTTATCTTACTATCCTCAAGATGCATAATAAAATTGAATAAGATTTTTGGCTAAATTTGAAAGGCACTTTACACTTCATTTTCTATATAAATGTCCGTATGACTTGTCGACTTACTTGTCATAATACATATAACTTGAAGTTTTCAGAAGGAATTAGTAGCTCATATTTGTGTTAAGTGCCTGAAGGAAACTTTACACTTGTTTTCTTTTTTTTACAAATTTTCTCAAAATCCGCGTTAAGAATGGGTTTTAACTTCGAATATAATACATTCTATTAGTGAAAATATGTAATCAAGTTTAATAACATTTTTGGATAAATGCTCTCTAAAGGACACTTTACACTTGTCATTTTTCGCTTTTTGGAAATTTTCTCGAAATTCGCCTGAAGAATTATTTTTTAACATTCTGTCTTACTATTGAATATTTATATGGAAGTACGAAAAAGTAGTCCGATGGACACATCGCCTGTTTTCAAATTACATTAATGGTAAATTAAAGTTTATAATAATAAAATAAAATTAAGGTGAAATTTTTTAACTCTCGAATTGTACGACTCGCTAAAGTGTTTCCATTGCTGTCTAAGGTAAATTCATCGTTTTTGCCCTAAATGGACTAAAATACTTATAAGAAGGAATCTAGTATACGTGGAATAGCCGTTACCTACTTTCCATAGTAAAATGTGTTGGTGGAAATGGCACGAACTGGATCTGTATATGACGCCAAATGAATTCAACACATGTTTGCATGTCCCACGCTATAGCATCTCGTTAATTTCTAGAGATAAATCCAACTAGCCCATTAGAAAACATGTCACTTTCAACAAAATGATACTTCAAGATGATTTATTAAGGTAATGGCAACAATACTGCCGGAATATAACAAGTTTGGTACATTTAGCGCCTTGAGCATTACAAGCACAGATGTCAAAGTATAAGTCATATCTACATCATAATGTATGACTTGTCGGACGTACTTGTCATAATACGTAAAAGTCATGAATGGCTACAGTCTACAGTTGAAGAAGTTGAATCTTTTAGAAAGAATTAGCAACTCAAATTTGTGTTGTGGAGGTTTAAAAATATATTCATATTTGTGATTTATTGAAAAAATACATTTTTTTAAAATTTTTTAGAAAATTTTGGGAATTACATAAGTCCTTCTTGTCGTTTTGTCGCGTTTTCATTTTAAGCATTCCGACGACATTAAGAACATGTTCAACAATTGAAAAATGTGAAAGTTTAATGACCAAAGTAATTAATTGCGAGTGTGTAATGTAATGACGGTCCTTACAAGGCGCGCCAACACGGATTAACGTTGAATAGAAACACTCATTCGATTCAAACGACAAAAATTCCCCCGACAACAAATCGGATGCCATTCCAGCGAAAAAACCTTAATCTTTACGTGTCCCTCTTTGCGCTAACGACTGTACCGTTTAATAGAGTCACAAAGCGGATCCACCGTTTTACATTCAACGTGGTACGTACACGCTATGAAATAATTAAAGGCGCAGATTACGAAAACAATCTTCAACATATATTGAATCCCTCGGCGATCATCAATCTTGATCGCGTTCATTAAATCACTGAACCCTTTCGCTCTCCTACTCTCTTTCTCTCTCTCTCCTCGTGTTCTACGTTTCGGATTAAGCCATCATCATGATCTCCGGTACGGACGTTTGGAAACGTTGTAAAGGTACCCCGCTGGACGTGTAAGCATGATGATGATGATGACTGGCGAAAAACTCACGACACGAATCGATTATGTTTGAAAAGGTATCGGATCGTGTATCTGAGCCGTGAGATGGTTTACATCACGGGGCTGTCTAAACACCGATGGATTTTTTCGAAAATCAATTAGAGGATTACGAGGCGGAATGATGCGTATATATACCGAGACAGGTATGTCGGAGCGAAGAGACGGCGAGGGATTGTTTTTGCGCATCTCTCGCTCTCTCTCACACGCTCATTTGGAATTAATATTGAGACTCGTTAATGGGCGACTGGGGAATCGTAAAAATTGCGTACTTACATACCTATCAATCTACGTCGGGGTAATTAGCATATTAGATACTTTGTAACCAAACATCTTACCAGCAGCTGTCATGTAACTAAAGATGCTACATAATATACGTTTTCATTTTACAAGTTCTCGTTGCCATATTCTAATCAATGACAGTTTTGCAGGATATTCATAAATTTGAAACTCCTCACCCTTTGTATTGATTCAACAAATGGGGTACTGTAATGGTGAATACTCCGATTCTATGGACGTGAATAACAGTAAAGCGTGCACACGCATCACCGGAGCCCTCGAAGAGTATAGCTCTGAAACACGCGGCGAAGAGTATAACTTTCAATGAACGTGGCGAAAACTACTTATTATTTCTAATTGTATCTCGGGGAAAAGTATACCTCTTAATAATGCGTCAGCGAATAGAATTACTCTTTGACGTGTATCAGCTAATAAAGTCATTCCTATTCATGCGTCCACAAAAACAATATTATCAAATAGTTTTCGGTGAAAAAAATTACTATTCTAAAAGTGTCAGCGAAAATAATTACTTCTGATTCTGATTCCGCGAAGAGTATAACTCCTAATAATGCGCGACGATAAAAATAATTGCTTAATAAGCGTCGACGAAGAAAGATATTTCCGTTTGGGTGTCCGCGAAAAGTATAACTCCTCATAATACGCGGCGCAAAAGAGAATACAATTTTTATAAATAATAATTTTAAAGATTATTAGATAAAGATATTTTAGATACAATTTTTTTCGCCTCAAAGCAAACTTCTTCGTTAACACATTAACATGAATTATATTTTTCGCAGTTACATATTGGGACATAATTTTTTTCGCTACTAATCTTTTAGGAGTTATACTCTTCGCGATATGTACAAGAAAATATTTTTTTTTCCTCTAAAATTGGCCGGAGCAGCCGATTTCGGCCATGAACCTTTTTCAGCGTAAGCGGAGGATTATGGTACGTTGATAAGTACGCCGACTTCGGCCACCGTTCTACCTCATTTGCTTAGGATTTAGCCTAGGCCCTAAGGTTTCAATGGGTCGGTAGAACCGAAATGCGCCCTGCTGTCAAATTATAAGCGAATCAATAAACAATGAAATTGCAATGATTTGGAGAAAAATGGTTCATTGGAAAATTTTTAGTATTAACCAATTATCCGCTAGTTAATAACTTGGCTTTGTGTAGAGAGCAAATGTTTCTTTTTTCAATATCTACATTTGCAACATATATTCAAGAAAAATTAAGGTTATCGATACTAAACTTGTAGACCCATACCTATAACTATAACAATATATAAACTATACATATACCAGGGATTAAAGAGATGGCTAGAGAAGATTCCTTAAATATCAATATGCTTGTTTTTGTTTCAATTCAATCAATTGATAGTTTTGTTTTTGGTCAGTTTCCATCATGTGATCGGTCCTGTTCGTTTTACTAAACCGCAATTGTTTATCCTTGCCCTTTAACAAACGATAGCGAATTCATAATAATAATTAAGGCCATCGGGGAGAAACTCGTCGGTCCTCTGAGAGGTTTACCTCCTTTCGGACTGACCGCGGAAGGAACTCGCCGACGCTGTCTCATAATTTCTCTATTTTTCAATTTTACTTTTACTAACTTAACACTAAACTGAAAGACAGTAGGGACCGAAATCGACCCAATCTTATTTTATTGCACCTACTTGGCCTAACGAGCCATAATCTTTACTAATCCTACTGATAAAATCGCGTGGCCGAAGTCGGCTGTGATTTTCTTCTCTGTGGGAAATGGTGGCCGAAGTCGGATGTCCCCAAATTGGCATGAGTTAACCGGCCTAAATTGGCTAGACCGGCCGATTTTAATAAAAAATTAGTGTAAGGTCCTGAGATAGTACAAAGGCAAAAAATACAGTTTCAACTGTTTGTGATTTTTAATTTCTAGTTTTAAGTTAAAACATCTACAAATGGTAATAACTTAAATATTATAAAAATCGACCCGACTAGAATATCTACATCTCATGTATAAGTGCCTCACATGAGAAAGTAAATTACCAAGCTTAAATACTACTCTATTACTGTCCAAAATTACAGTGTCTAATTTAGGGAATATAATAAATACACATATTTATTCCTAAAAATGAGCTAAAAGTAGTTAAAACGAATGTAATTATCTCTAGTAATTATCAAAGATCAACTGTGTTCATATGAGGAAAACTAAAACTGTAAGTGTATTTTTAGTGGAAAATGAATTTCTGTTTAATTTACTTCTAGCTAATAATATCAGTTAAATTTTCCCTTTAGGTAACTAATTGAAAAAATTATTCAAAATATCTAAAATTAACTCAAATGATGTCTAAAAACTTCACATTGCAGTACTTATTATGGAATTTATTCCAAAAATTTTTCATACAACTTACATAAATATGTATTGAGATTGTTGATCATATTTTGTAAAATTAAAATTTTTCAAAATATGTGTTTCAAGAGACGATCCACTATTTAAGTAGGTACATGTCAAAAGAGAGCAATTTTCTGAGCTCCAGGAGTTAGTCCAATTAGTGCCCACTTCAACTTCATATGAAAAATGGCAACAAATATATCAGTTCAGATAGATTTATTGAAAAAGTATTAAAATAATGTAAATAACACTAACACTATTCAATCATTTTTGAAGGTGCTGGAAGGTTCTTGTTTGATCAATTTTGTCTCTTCAAGAGTACTCCCTACCAATAAAAATAATTTATGGTATGCTTAGGTGTATTAAAAACAATTTTCCTTACCCAGTAACGGTATTTCATACGGGACGTTCTTGTTTAAATGATTTCGTTTAATTGTCAGGATGTTCTTTCCAATTTTCTTGTCACGATCGCAACCCTACTCCCTCTTCAAACTCCATTCCGTGTAAGCAAACATTAAGTCAATTTCACTGTGTGTGTACGTCGTCGAGACGTCATTAAACGAGTTATGTTGCATTGTTTCACACGGTTATTTACTCTGGAAAAAAGGAGTCGTTGTTGTCTTTCTGTTTACCTACTATAAACAATATATTTTACACTTGAAAATGAGTACACTTCAGCGCCTTTGTGTTGACTTGCATATATACTCCGAGTACTTGTTTCTAACGTGACGAGGTTGATGGGGATACCTCCGAGGCGATGTTAATTGGCGTTAAATTCAGAAGGATATTGAACAGGATAAATATGTACATGTTCAAAAAATTTTTTAAAGTGAAGTCACTACTGTCGGTTGTCAGACTCAATTCCACAACTTTTTTAAAAAATTGGTAATGTGTCCATAGGACTATTTTTTTTCAAAAAAAGAATTTTCTTTATAAAACCTCTAAATAACAATAAGAGTTATGGCAACACATATAGTTGTTTAAATAATTACAGCCGTTAAATTTGGGGAAAAACATATCAATATACATAACAAGAAGTATATACAGGGTGTTACGTAAGTCAAGTCGTTATTCATCTATTGTTTGGGATACACTAATGGTACTTTTCTTATGTCACTTTTTATTTGAACTTTTTTCCAATATTAGATTATCAAGATTCACATTTTTGAAATTAATTTTATTATCATCTCTGGTGTGTACGATTAACTAAAAAATAAATAACCAAAAATATCTCATAATGACGGCATCAAATCAAAATGTTACCAGGGTCAAAATAGATAAACCTCCAACTTACTGAAATAAAGGGATGTCACTTCATAGGCTTTCGTCAAAAACAATGGAGGATCACGCTTATCATATCTCTCATTTTTGTCTAGTTAATATTGCTTAGAATTATGAAGAAGGTGTGCTTAGATGAAAGATAAATGCACCAAAGGATATCAAAAAACGCACTGGAGACAGCAATAAAATTGATTTTTAAAAAGTGAATTGTGACACCCTGTATATTGCAAAATGCAAAAAAAAACGTTCAAATGAACAATTACTTAAGGAATGTGCCCTTATTTTTACCCATAGCATGTACTTTTTTGTAACACCCTGTATATATACCTATTCAGTCATTGAATAAACCGAAGTATTCATGTAACAGACAGAAATAAAACTTCCATTGCCTCCGTTTAACTGGATTTTACTCGTTTTACATAAAAGGACAAAAACCTCATCTCGTATCGAGTAAAGTGAAACGGAAATGCAAAAAGTTGTGCAGAATGAGTAACGTTGAGTGAATGCTTAATAAGAAAATCGGTAGTAAACATACTTACTCTAATATAATTACCTTAAGATAAATGAGTCTGTATACGAGGTGTCCCAGAACTCTCGAGCCAAACGGAAGGACGATTAGTAAACTGCACTGAATGAAATTAGTGGCATCGGATTAAGAAGGTAAGAGGATGGTGCAGTCCTTAAACAGGCAAATAATGTAATCAGTAAAATCTAGTTCTAGCGCCCTTTAAAACTATACATACTACGGTAAAGTTGATGAGTTTGTCTTGTATTAAATAAAGAAGATAATATTTGCTTTAAATGGCATCTAAAATTTATTATGAACTTTATTATTGATTGATCAAATCGTCAAAATGTATTGGGAAATCGTCTGTTTGGTCTCTTTAGTTTAGCTACTTAATATTATTTAATTTCGACTCGATATGGTGGAATCCTAAATTGTGATTATGGTTCCATGTTTCCGTCACACAGTAGTTTATTAAAAATTGAATTAAACAATTTCTTTAAATATAGTAATGTTTTACTGGTTCAAAATAACTTACACTAAGCAAGGTATCTTAACTAATTTATTTTCACTAAGAACTAACAGTTAATACCTAATTTATAACAAATTTGTTTATGACACGAAAATGGCATGACCTCAAAAGTTTAAACTGTGCTAATTGGTTAAGCTTCTAATGACTAAACGACGGGTCTTAATTTGGTCTTTCTGTTGCAATCACAAGGCGCTTGAATGAAAGAAGGAGAGGTAAACGTATGTTTTAAAATACAATTTTTGTTATCTTCAGATTTTTAATATTTTTGACTGTAAGATCTTTTGTAAATTAGGCACTCTTGGTTGAAATCGTTGTGACGAAATTTTCGAAAAAATCTAATTTGAACGTTTTGCGTTTCTTCAGTTAATCCTGTCACAAGCTTACGTTGCGAAATTAACAAATCTGTCAGTTTTTACTCAAAAGGAAACAAACTAAAGGTCCTTCACAGATAACAACGGCGCGCTTAATTACCATCACGCCATGTCCGGACGTTTATTATACTGTAATAAGCAATTAATAGCGAGTTATATCATCGGTCCGAACGTCGTAACGAACTGTCTCGCACACAACGGCTGTCGCACGAGGAACGTGTGCCGTCCAATTTGTCAACCCAACGGACAATTAATTACCTTTTTCCTCCCCCTCGAAGAAAAGAAAAGCACATCACCTCCAGAAAAGCTTCCCGAGGGAGGAAGAAAGGGGCGCGCGTCCCGCCCCTTTGTCGCGGAATATTTTAATTCCAAACGTACGAGTTTGGCGTACAGAGCGAGGCGAAATTTCCCATTCGAGAAGTCGCAGTCATTAGTATATCTCAGGTGTTTTATTCCCTCCTCTCGCCTAATGGATGGTGTAAAATTCCGACGCGTCTTTTCACCGGTGACACGTGAAATATTACTCTGTTTTAAGTAATTTTAGTTGGGAGAGGATGCGGCAGGAGCGAGGAATGAATGGGAACGACGACGCGGCCCTCGACTTCTTATGCTTCGCATCTCATTTTTATCCGTCTTATTCGTTACGTTCGAGTTCGACAAAGGAGAGGTGTAATCTTAGTATTTTATTTAACTGTCGCCGGCTTAAACGCGACGGAATTACGACTCGTCTCTCAACCCAGTGATGAAGAGAGAGAAAGAGGAGAAGATATATATGTTTGACGGTGGAATAGGAATTAATAGCTTCAAAAATACTTTTGAGAAAATTTCCAAAAAAGTAGCAAGATAATCCCGTTATCCCAGCCTTCTCCTTCTCAGTAGTCTTACAACCCTTCGTGGGTTTTAGCTGCAAAGACGACCTGCCTCCATCCAGCCCTGTCCATCATGTCTCCCCCCACTGTCCTTGACTATGTTGTCTTCCCATCTAAGCCTCGGTCTCCTCAATGGTCTTGTTCCTACCTGGTTGTGTTTTCACACTTTCTTCTATTTGAACCTCTGAATTTTTTAATACTAGAAACGATTATTTTATTTGAGTTACTTGTCATGCTTATATAAATTTAATACCAGTACAACGAACATTATTTTTTAAAAGTCATTTTAGTACTCATGAAAACAAAAATAGGAATTAATTAATCACAGTAAAAATCACAAGCCTTCCTTCTCATTATCCACTCTTTCTGTATCATAAGAATCACCATGATCATACACGTCATTAGTAACATCGTCATTATCACGATCATTAGCATTCTGACTCCTTATCAGCCATATCACTAGTATAATACTATCATCAGGACCATGATAAGCATGAGGATCGGTATGAGTCTCATCATAGTCACATCACATCAGCCTTCCTCTTCATTATCCACGTCCTCAGTATCACTATCATCATCAGGATCATGGTGAGCATCAGAATCACCATGAGCTTGATCATACACGTCATTAGTAACATCGTCACCATAACGATCATTAGCAGTCTGACTAGGTACTTATCAGCCATATCATTAGTATCCTACTATCATCAGGACCATGATAAGCATGAGGATCAGCATGAGCTACATCATAGTCACGTCATATTAGGATTAGTCAGCAGTATTCACATCATTAGTAACATCGTTATCACCACTCACTGGCTTGTCTCCGCATCATCCACATCATCACGATAACGATAAGCATCGGAATCAGCATGAGCTTCATCATAATCACATAAATCAGTACATGTCAGCATTACTCACATCGTCATAATCACAATTATCACTAGCTTGCATCCACATCATCAGAATAAGGATAAGCATCCAAATCAGCATGGGCATCATCATTAGGGGCAGTCTGCCTCCTTATCAGCCATATCATTAGTATCCTATTATCATAAGGACCATGATAAGCATGAGAATCAGCATGAGCTTCATCATAGTCAGATCACATTAGGATTAGTCAGCAGTATTCACATCATTAGCAACATCGGTATCACCACAATTATCACTAGCTTGCCTTCACATCATCCACATCATCACGATAAGCGTGGGAATCAGCATGAGCCTCATCATAATCACATGAAAGCAGTACATGTCAGCATTATTCACATCACATCATAATCACAATTATCACTAGCTTGCATTCATATCATCAGAATCACGATAAGCATCGAAATCAGCATGGGCATCATCATTAGGGGCAGTCTGCCTCCTTATCAGCCATATCATTAGTATCCTACTATCATCAGGACCATGTAAGCATGAGGATCAGCATGAGCCTCATTATAATCACATTAGTATATGTGAGAAATATTCACATCATTAATAACATCGGTATCACCACACTTATCACTAGCTTGCCTCCACATCCACATTATCCACATGATCACGATAAGCATGGGAATCAACATGAGCATAATCATAATCACATGAAATTAGTACATGTCAGCATTATTCTCATCGTCATAATAATTACAATTATCACTAGCTTGCATCCATATCATCAGGATCACCATAAGCATCGAAATCAGCATGAGCATCATCATTAGGGTCAGAAAAATTGATTTTTTTTTTTTTTAGTTCCGACACAGAAAAGTTGGTTGCTAGGTACCTTTAGAAAACACTTACAAAGTATGAGCTCTTAATATTAATAGGAAGATTCTCATTATACTTGTCCATTTTTAATCAAGCCTCATATTAAAGACGACATATCTCATTATTAATCAATTCTTCGGCGAATCTCTACACGTGTTTTCGAAGGAAATTGAACGCTCTACAAAAAGGTCTATTATATTTTTTCCATAAATCTAACCATTTAAAAGATATTTAAGGTCAAAATTTGAAAATTTTTCTTTTTCTTTCTAAATGTCGCAACTTAGTAAAAACGCAATTATTGTCAAATGAGAAATATATCGTTTGGTAGGAAATTAAATGCTCTACAAAAAAGGTCTCTTGTGTTTAATCGATTGCTCTAACCGTCTAGAAGATATTTATGTCCGAATTCCAATGTATGATGATTTGCACCGCTTTTTAATAACTAATTAAAATATATCCATTTAATTTTTGAGTTTTAGAAATATTAATAACAGTATGAGTTCATATCGATAAAAATTAATATCAAACATTAGTTAATATTAACATTTGTATTAATATTAAGAGCTCATACTTAGTAAGTATTTTCTAAAGGTACCTAGCATCCAATTTTTCTGGGTCGAAACTAAAAAAAATAATAAATTTTTTTAACCCACACTAATCATCATATTTACATGATATTAGTATATGTCAGCAATATTCACATTATTGGTGGTATCCTCGTCAGGATCATCACCAGTCTTCATTATCATCAGTTATCATTATCATCTATGTCATCATTATCCTACCATCACCAGAACCATGATAAGCATCTGAATCGGCATGACCCTTATCAAAATCATATGGCATGAGTATGTATTAGCATTACTCACATCATTAGTATCATCATCATCAACCTGCCTCCCCACTATTAGTATCACTACCATCGTCAGGATCATCACAAGCATCATCAGAATCTGTGTCAGGATCATTATCATCATCAGCAGCAGCCCTAGCTGCTGACGCTCTTTATGAGCGTCATACATGCGGAAAGGTCCTTAAATTGTTTTGGCTTATACGCTTCAATTACATTTACCAAAAAGACCATTTTCATCAGAACTTGAGTAGTTTATTAAAGTTATGGACAAGCTGTAATCTGATGAATTGATTCAAGCTTAACTAGGTAATATCTTCTATATATCAATAATCAACCATCCCAAAAATCTTTCTGCATCTTTCTTAAAAATTTGCTGCAACTTTTTTAAGTGTCAAACAAACTTTAAATTTTACAATATGCCTGCCACTATTAATATAGATACGTGTTGTGGCTATAATGTTATTGGAGGAAGTGTTTAATATTCTGCATGCAGTTATTCGATTTTAACGTAAAACTGCTCGATTTTGTCCATGTAACCGACACTGTATTAACATTATTAACACCATTATGATGAATTCTCCCTGTATTTTGCTCGATTTACAATAGCAATGCAAGTAGCTGGGTACTTACGAAAAGCGAAACACCAAAAATAAAAAAATAATATATTTTTGTAACAGGTACTTATGTAAGATATACAGAAAAAAAATTAACGAACAACAAAAGAATCCATTATGTTGACTCTACGATCAACATAAAAGAGAGCTAAGTAGGGTTGTAGGGATTTAATAGGGAATTTAGGGAACATAATCTTCAAGTAGGGATTAATAACCATTAAATAGAACTAGAGCAACTTGTTATTAAAAACATCTTAGGTGAAATTTCCACTTGCAATTAAGTAATCAAATTAATTAGTACAAACTTAGTCAGGAAAATATTTTAACAATCATCTAATAATTATTAAAACAACTGAGTAGCTGAGGTGAACTAATTTTGGGAACTTGTCAACACGTTTTGTTTTACAAAACAGATAATAATCACTGACGCTGCTTAGGTGACAAGGTTTTTTGGATATCTAATTAAACTAAAAGCATGTCTTATTTTATTACCAAGAATAACAACGCCGACCGAACGTCAACAAGTCAAGTTCAGAATCACAATAATTAACCGAGTCAGCATAACAAAGGCGTTTGATGAAACGTGATAGCAAGCGCTCCAGTTAAGGTCAGTTTCTGCCACACTAGGTCATTGAAAGAAAACAAATAACATCTCATTTAACCAATGTAATTTGTATATGTATAAAAGCCTGTGAATTTTTGGTAATAAACCAGTATACCCTAGTATGCTCATTAACGACAGTGTGTGTGATCTTTCTTCACGCCACCTAACCTGACTACCTAAAACCTAACAAAACTTCAACCCGGAGAGTACGTAACGTCCTCTCTCCAAACTACAAGAACCTACGAGAACTTCGAGAACTTCAAGAGATCACGTTAAGCCCTGATCTCAAACTACAAGAACTTCAAGAACTTCAAGGAGGTCACGACACGCCCTGATCTTCAATCTACAAGAACGTCTTCAGCCTTACAACCTGGAGACAAGATTTATCTCCGCAGCCACCAACGAGTTACGAGAGATATCTACATACAGTCCACTTCTCTAGAGATCATTGCACACTTTCGTTCACATTATGAATAGTTATTTCCTATTATTACGATACACTTGTGATGGGTTGAAATGTCATGAAGATGACCTAATATTGGTCGAAACGTTGAGTGTAGAAAATGGCAGGTTTGTGCCTTTTGTGGCTTTATTCGACTAAAATAGTCATGTACCAATTGCGTGACAGAAGGATTATCTAGGATTAAATCGGGCCGAGATCTGTAAACACAGAGAAGTGAGTGCCTTCACATCCAAGAAAAAGCGAATTAAATAAAAAAGATGAAAAAGAAGCACTGAAAACAAAAACCGTGAAATTTACTGAAATCTCCCGGCTTTGCGAATGCTTAAATCTTTCTCTCTCCCTCTTCTCTCTCTCTGTCTCGATCCTCTCCGCCCGCCTACCCAGTTCTGCATATTTCCATTAGAAAGTCAGTTTGAAAAGTTGCTAATGCACCAAGCGGCACTCTCTATTCACATTTTATGTATATAAATATTCAAATAATCCTCCCGCTAAATCAGATTATAAAAGTAAACTTTGCGTATGATGTTGTGGTTCTGCATTAACTCCGGCTCCCGCACACCTGGTCCTCTCCCAGCGTCCGCGGCGTCGCGACGCGTATCCCCCTCCCTCCTCCCCCCCACTTGCCCCTCGCGCGTCGTTTCATCCCTCGCGTTAATTTCCGGCGTCTTTTTTTTTTCGACGTTTGTTCCGACCGGTCTATTTTTTATCCTAATGATTTCGATTACATAATATTTTGTTGTTTTTGACGTCCCAATACGCGACGCATTAACGATTTTAATTATTCCGCTATAGTGTGTCGCATTGTTCGCTCGCTACATATCGGATCGACGTTTTATAAATCTGTAATGAACTCTGGGGAAGAATTAATTACTATTGTACACGGTGCGGACGGAATAATGACTAAAATGACTCAAAACGGGAACTGGACTAGTGGTTGAAAAACTGTAAATTACCTAAAAATCAAAGAAAACGTCATATTACTTAGGTAACTTGTAACTAACCGTATTAGGCTATTGTACCATTTGAAACGTTTTTGCTTAAATCTCATTTCATTTCGTATTATTTGGTTCCTAAAACCATTTTATTGAGATTTGGCACCAACGCGATTTTTGGAATTCGCATAAGACTTCGTCAACACAACTGTCAGTCTAGTCATGATGAAATTCCAAATGAGTATTGGATCCAGTTTCCTTGATAATCCTGCGAAGTTTTGGAAACATTGGCAACATTTCAAACACATAACGTAAAATGTTGATTGGGCCTTCAGTTACATTAAATTTCTGCAAGTGTTTTTCTTGAAGGTTCGACGAAGTGCTACGAGTTTCTGACTACGACCATGTATTCAATAATCCTGTAAAGTAACGTGTGATTTAAGTTTTATGTAACTCTAGATGAATATTCAGCGCGTTGTTCTGAATAATACTCCGAAGTTTCAGTAAGATTTCATGAGGAATAACATGCAAGTCTGATCTACAGCTTACAAATTTACCACCAATCGACTGATTCTAAGTTGCTATGCAAAAGTATATGCCACGAGTTTCTAACGAGTTTATTAAGTTTTAGCTTCTTTTTAAAATGTATTACCACTTCTTAGATATTTCTGTAAATTACCTTAGCGAAATTTTAATGAAACTCCAGGCCCAATCAACAGAGCTCCTCGAGTAATTTTAACAACTTCGGTGAAAAAATGTCAAAGATATTTCCTATAGAAATTACATATCTAGACGTACATATCAGACGAAAACTCTATTTCAACAATATTAACAGATCTGCCAGTTACGTTAGAACTGTTCAAAAGCTACCTAAAGTTATTAGTTATTATTAAGTTTTCAAGGAGTCCAGAAATTTGCAGCTCCTGCTACAAAGACTATCTCAACTATCGCTATGAATTCAACATTCCTGTAAATTAACATGAGTCTAATTTTGACTAGTTATTTAATAATTTTTCTTTAAAAGGAAAGCAAGAAAGTTTTAAAAGTACCTACGTACATAAAAAGATATTACGTATCCGATAGGACATCCCCAGCTTCAAAAACCACCAATCACCAGAATAACTCTCTCATTCCGTTGGAATATTCCTCATTTACTGAATTTCCTCTTTTCTGAACTATGGATATATATATGTCTCATATTCCAATAAAATAATGACAATTTAAGTTTCTGAAAAACATCAGGTGATTATTTAGTAGAGTTTCAGTTTCGATTTTTTTTTTGAAAATTTTGAAGTTCTACAGAAAAAAACTTATTATTAAGGTTTCAATGAGTCCAGAAAGTTGCAGCTTCTGCTACAAAATCAATTATTACTGTCTATTCAATATTCCTGTTAATTAACATGAGTCTAGTTTTGACTAATTCTTTCATATTTTTTTTTTAAACGAAAGTAACAAAGTTTTAAAAGTACCTACGTACATAAAAAGATATTACATATCCAACAGGACAACCCCAGCTTCAAAAATCACCAAAATTCCTCACTTTCTGAATTTTCACTTTTCTGAATATATTTCTGATATTCCAGTAAAATAACGACAATTTAAGTTTCTCAAAAACTTCACTTCATTATTTAGTAGGGTTTCCTGAGTAGTTTCGAATTTTTTTTTGGAAAACTTTTGAGTTCTACTGAAATAAAAAAATACATATAAGACAGGAAGATCTTATCGAAGTTCTTAAGGAAGTTCTGTTGTACTTCTGGAAGTACTTTGTTTCATCATATGCGACAACGTTTTGCTCTCGTTCGGGGGTTGTTAATAGGGGTGTAAGTAGTGGTGATCGCTCTAGATTTGTTATTGAAATTTGTAACATTCCAGTTTTCTTTTCAAAAATTCCTAAAAAATCAATTTAGCATATTCCACACAATAAAACTCTTGCACCACTTGCAGGCGGATGTTAATAGTATTAATTTGAATTTTTAGAAATAGAATTAGTGTTATTAAGTTCAATAAAGAATCTATAGCGATCACCCATATTTCCACCCCCTTACCATTTCACCCCTATTTCCACCAACTATTTAATAAAGAAAAACATTTCTTCGACAGTAGTACCTAATTGTTTAGCGTCCTCGTAATCTTGTGATAACCATAAATGTCATTTGTGATGAATATTTAGGGGAAAGTTGAATTTTTGGGAGAAGTTTTCCTTCTTTTGAATTTGTGGATGTGGCTAACTTCACGGCCGATTTTCAGAACGTATTTAGGAAAAATAGGTATTCGCCAAAGTTTCTGTAACTTGCCATGGTTGCGCAGAAAATTTCGTTCATCCATATGTAAGAATGCCATTTCCAGTGTCAGAAACCACAATTACCAAAATTGACTAATTCTGCCAATTACTTTTGGATTATATAGAATTATTTTTCATGAAATCATCGAGAATTTCAGTCAATTCCGTCTCCTTTTCAATTTCTTTCTGAACTTTGACCATCAATTCAGCCCTTCGGTGGAATCAAAATTTAATTTTGATGAAACTGCTGACTGCTAATGATTATATTCAATAATGATTTTAATAAATCTGTAAAACTTAACAACTTTAACCAAAACGTTTCAAAGACGTCCCCAACAGAAATAACATGTTACTACGTTACTACTGCATTTTACAATTTATAAAGTGATTCTCCAATTATGTCGAAACGGTATGGAAAGCTTTTACGAAGCTCTCAGGAAGTTTGTTGAAGTTTAACTCTTTCATCTGACATTATTCCGTATTGAATCTCAACCATTTATTCAACGTTCCAGTAAAGTAAATTTGGTCTAATTTTGATGAAACTCCACATGAGTTTCCAATAGTGTCTCAATGCATGCTCTGAATTTTTAACAACTTTAGGGAGTTCATTTTAAACTGAAAAGAAATGACGTGTAGGTACCCAAAAATGTTAAAATTAAACGAACCTGGAAGTACGGGTATCAGGCTGGAAACCATTTGAAAATACATACTTAAGTTTGAAATATTTGTAAAGTAATGATTTAGCTTGGCAACATTTCTCTTGCAATCCAGCAAAGGTTCCTGTTTAATGAACGACTAGTCAGTAATGAGCTAAATTATTTTCTGATTAAATTGCTGAATGTTTGAACTTACTTTTCGGTATAATCTTCGAATTCTGATTAAGTATCTGAATGGATCGACAGTTATTAATTTATTACAATCAACGATCGTCATGAGCGACATTTTGGTACCGGACACAGCTAATTTGATTAATTTCTTAATTTCTCGCGGCACAGAGATAGCCGAAATGGGGAGCTGAATTTCACGGAATCGTAGATCAATCGGCGAGATTAGATTCCGTCTCTCTATGCGTATATAACCGGGAGTGCCTAACGACCGAACTAATGTGGATTATCCCGTCATTGAACACCGGGTATTGTCCATCGCTCCTCATGAACCAGTAATTATCCGATATATGCATGCGGGGGTTAACTGTCTATTGCACGGGCACTAATTACAGGACACGGACTGCCGATGAATCGCTCGGGGGGGTTCGATATCGGGACGCGGAGTTTCGGTCTTCTTGTGTGTTTCAGTAGGAGGAAGACGAAAATCGAGAAGTGAGTTTTGATCCGGGATCGATGCAGGGGATGCATGTAATACGTGTGGGGTTGATTTCTGTAGATAGCGGTTTCGGAGCAATTTCGCAGTTATAATGTTTGTAGATATAGATAATAGATAATTTGTCATAGTTTACATTTTGCCTAAAATTCATAAACACTGAGTGAGACCCATCTGTGCCACTTTGAACGCACTTGTGTAATAGCAAACCGACTATTTTTCTAACTTATATTTTAACTAAAACTAAGACATCCATAGCAACTGCTGTGTTGAAAACTTTCTTAGCTTCAGCTGCCAGCAGGGTACCCACACTGTAGGGAAATCAGGGAAAAGTCAGGGAATTTCAATTTAGTCAGGGAAATCGGGAAAATTAGGGATTTTGGAGAAATTTTCAGGAATTTTATGGCTATTGGGAAAAAAGTGCGAGATCTTAACTCACACGCAAGACTAAACCTCAAAAATGAAAAGAAACCAAACCAAATGAGACCTGATAAGCTAAGGCAGTTTAATTGAGAAATTCACAAGGCATAATACAGTAAAAATACTCTTGTACTCTGACGTAACATTGATAATTTGAAATATTACTTATAAATCACAATAAATATTAAGAAACTTTAGTTCTCCCGTTTTGACAAGTTTTCAATGATATTTTTCCTATGATCCTTCCCTTACTTTCTTAAGAAAAGAAAGGAAGCATGCGTGAGAGACCGCTGATTACAAAAATAAGGTCGGGAAAATTTTACAATTTGGCGGGAAAAGTCAAGGAAAAGTCAGGCAATTTCGAAAGGAAAATTATGTTTTTTATCAGATTTACCCTTTATACCAATAATGCAAAGTCTCGGGAATTAATAGTCATTAAGTACAGTTTATCTATGAGTCCAATTATCTAGTTTTCCAACACCAGTTTATAAACAAGTCATGATTATTCCATTGTGTTCCACTATTTCCCCCATTCTAGTAAACTTCGTGTTAGATGAATTAGTGGCCAAATGCTTGACACGTATCCCATTTACCAATCCACTTGTAAAGAGATACGTAGATACCTCTTGTTCATATATAAATATAAAGCAGCTGAAATGTAAAGATTGCCATAATCTTAACGTAGATCAAACACCCAGGACTATTGGGAAGATTGGTATCCCGTAAGAGTGACATCCAAAATCACAACAAATCGTGTGCTTTTGGCTTCCCAGAACATCAAATTTTGTGCCTGGAAATATGTACAAGAGTACCTTTTAAGAAATGGTACATATCGAACTGCTTCAATCGGCCATAACAAATCTGAGTAACATCTATGGTCTTGCAGAACTAAATCAATGAGATCACTCAATCAATAACCTCTCTACGATAAACTGATATGAATAATGTCAATTTTGGATTGTTACATTAAATATTTCTTTCAGCATTCAATCCAAAAATAAGAAATTGGTAGTTGTATGATCTCTCCCTTGCTCCTTGTATATTCTTATGTTTCAGGTCAAGTATTGCTAGTGTCTCAGTAATAATGGTAATTCACATTGTAGTTTGAGTGAATGAATTTGTTAATTACTTGTATATTACTTTGGAACTTCGTTAAATTCTACAATTGTTTTCCAAGGTGATTCATATTATTAAGTGTTTTTTGAAATACATATGAAAATTAAATTGCAAAACAGAATCTAATTGTAGATGGTCCTAAACGAGAGTATACGAAAATAACGGAAACCTAGATAATAAAAAGAATACTACTTGAACAGGCCTTATACATTACCTAACTCTTATATTATTGTATCTTTAATTTTGGTATTTTTTTTTAATTTTTATTCTTGTATTACATTGTACCTTTGTTTTACTACTTTCCTTGGTTTACATAAATATGTTAATACTATCCATATGTTAAATGTTAATACTGTTATAATGTCAATACTATATGTTAATACTATCTA
The DNA here is from genome assembly GCA_946251905.1 of Cryptocephalus moraei. NCBI lineage: Eukaryota > Metazoa > Arthropoda > Insecta > Coleoptera > Chrysomelidae > Cryptocephalus > Cryptocephalus moraei. The sequence continues at coordinate 35,285,563 of OX276452.1, forward strand.
ATCCTCCTGTATAATTATTTTCGTTGTAATTATATTTACCGTATGTACATGTAACATCTCACAAGTTTCGTCGAGAACGCTTATCGCTTTCCAGTTCCAGTCACATTTTTTGCTTACTAATACGTTACGTTTTTTGTCCCTTATCGTGTTGGGCACGAAAAGAACTTCACTTGTGATTCTCATTCTCTACGAGAATACTACCATTCTTTGTGAGTATCGCGTCGCGTTACCATGTAATTTTTATCGCCGCGAGTGAATTTCCCGATTTTCCGAATTTAATGATTGAGATAATGTGTTAAACATTAAGAATACGTCGATGTGTATGTATACCGTTTTACAGTTACAGTTAGTATACAGTTTTGTATAACTCAAATGCGTTTTTTTTGTATTTGTACTATGATATCCTATCGTTTTAAAATTAATTTTCTGTTAATTCTTGTAATTCAAAATGACTTGTAATTTTGTGTATATAATAGATATGACTTTTAATTTGTAGGTCGGGGCGTGTGAAGGAGTTTGCGGAGTGTGGAGCCTTGCAGATGACATCCACCGGGTGTCTAATTGTCTAAAGGTCAGTTTATTTCCATTACAACACCTTCGGTTACGAATATAATGCGGAAAAAAATTTTTTTCACTTGTAGCGCCTTCGATATTATATTATATCGCTGTACTATTACTTTGATGGAGAAATGTTGGGTTAGGTTAATATTGATTAATCAATTCAACGGTTATTAAAGATAGCGCAATTGGAATGATGTGATTGAAGTATATTTAGGTACACTACATTTCCGAGAAAATGTGTACTTGCATTACACGAAAAGCTGTATGTTTCTTGTGCTAAATTATTACCTCAAAATTTTTGGAGATTGTTGTTAGGTGTTAAAAAAGTCAAAACCTCATTCTGAGGCAATATAAGTTACGTATTTTGAAATAGTCATCCTGTCGGGAAAAAAATTATTTGCACGTTTGACGACCTCTTCATATTCCAGTTATATTCAGAATATAACTACAGCAAAATGGCTTACCTATTTGCAGGTTCTTTAGATTTTCGTATTTCTTGGTAGATCTTCTATTGATTTGTCTTTCATGTCTAATGGTTAACTATCGAAAAATTGGATTGTTTTTCTCTTTTTATTACTGTTCATTAATATTTTTATTGTGTTCCCTCTTTTCTCTCATTTTTCTCTTAAATGATGTATTAGTGAAATAATGCGTCAAATAGCGTATGAACGAAGTGTGCAATGATCTCTTTAGAGAGTGGACTGTATGTAGATATCTCTCGTAACTCGTGGGTGGCTGCGGAGATAAATCTTGTCTCCAGGTTGTAAGGCTGAAGACGTTCTTGTAGATTGAAGATCAGGGCGTAACGTGATCTCTTTGAAGTTCTAGAAGTTCTTGTAGTTTGGAGAGAGGGCGTAACGTACTCTCCGGATTGAAGTTTGTTAGGTTTTGGGTAGTCGGGTTAAGTGGCGTGAAGAAAGATCACAACACACTCTCGTTTTGAGCATCTAGGGTATACTGCTTTATTACCAAAATTTCACAAGCTTTTATACATCTTCAAATTACATTGGTTAAATGGCAAATTAAGTTTTGTTATCTTTCGGCGTCCTAGATTGTAATTTACCTGACCTAGCCGTGTGCTTGACCTTACGGAGCACGTTTGTTATCATATTACGAGACTGGTGTTATGCTTGCGTGACTGATTATTGTTGTAAGATTTTGAAATTATCACTTTGATCCGCGCTAAAGCGACTCAGTTGTTTTAATACCCTCTTTAATAGTTATTAATTACTTAATAATTGATTACTTTATCAGCAAGCACATTAGATTATTTTCCTGACTTAGTTGTTCTAATTAATGTTTGATTACTTAATTTGCAAGTGGAACTTTTACCTAAGATGTTTTAATAACAACTTGTTCTAGTTCCCTATTTAATGGTTATTAATCCGTAATCGAAGAGTATGTTCCCTAAATTCCCTATTAAATCCCTACATCCCTACTTAGCTCTCTTTTATGTTGATCGTTGAGTCAACAGCGTAAAAATGGTGAAAACTCAAAACGGTATTTTGTAACGCTCTTGTTACAACTAATTTATATATGCCATCCTAACGTAAATCCCTTTGGTATACGATCATTACAAGAATTAAATGCTTCTTAATCTTGTGACCTGATGATGGATAGCCTTGAAGGTCGAAACTAGTTAGAAAAATAAGGTCGAGATGTTTGGCCCTTCCTTCTGGTTTGCTCTGAAATCTTAAAAAAATAGGTAATTTCTGAAAATTCCGAAAAATGTTCAATGAAGTTTGTTTGTTTTCAAATGTTCAAATGTTCAAATGTTTGTATTCTACTGTCCAAGAAGTGTAAATAACTCCTTTTTTTGATGACAAAATTTTTGGTTAAATTTTCTCTGAAGGGCACATTATGCTGGTGGCTTTTTGATTTTTTGAAATTTTCTCAAAATTTGCTTATATTTTCTTTTAAATTCTGAGTATCCATTCTAGTGTCGAATGTGTATAATAAAGTTTTTGTTTGGCTATATCTTAAGTGACGAGCACTTTACACCTGTCATTTTTCGAATTTTCCAAATGAGTTCTGCAGTCATATTTAGAATACTTTACTTCCTTTTTGTAATTTGGTACATGAACATAAAAATTAGAAAATTTATGTTCTGTATTTTTTGAAATAGTTGTTTCGCATGTTACAATCATGACTTCTATAAGTCAGTCACTATGAGATTTAAAAAGAGAATTGTTAAATTTGAAAAAGAATGGGAAACTATCGTATCTTGAGCCCTATGTATTAAACTAAGAAAGTCTTAAAATATTGCCTTACTTCGTTGCTTATGCCTTTAGGAAATTAAAGTTTGTAAAATAATTATGTTCCTCATAGTTTGAGTTGATTATTTGGACATTGAACTGAACCCAGTTCGATTTTGGATTGAGTGTTTCTCGAAGAAAAGTTAGAATTTCAAGGGTAAATGTGTCGGAATCAGCCACTCATAGTCGAGTTATCTTGGTTTTGATTGCAAAATTGAACCTTAAGAGTCCTACTTTGTTTCCACAGTTTCGTGGTCTTCTATTTTCTTCTTCTATTATATATCTTTTGTTGAACGAATTTCGTAAATTTCGCTATCAAAAATGACGCTCTCTTCTCACACGTGTTTGTCCTTGTATTTTTCCTTGCATTACGAGTTGCAGTAAGTGGTATTTTTCTTCTCTCATTACGTGGCCCAAGTATTACAGCTTCCACTATTTTACTGTAAAATAATCTCTTTATCCATTAAGAGGTACTGTTCTCCATAGAACAGTACCGATAACACATAACATCATATCAACCTGATCTTTAGATCTAGGCTGAGATCGCTGCTACAAAACACCCTTTTCATTTTCATAAATGTTGTCCTATCCTAATTTTGATTTCTTTAGTGCACTCATTGTTCTCCTTTGCAATGTGGTGAAGATTACTCTTCGTTGATTGAGGAGACTGTATAAAAACGTGATTAGCTCTGGCTGTATTAATTTAGATATTAATCGCTATGAAATTGCTGACAACTTAACAAATAAACTAGGGACAACATAGTGAAGGGTACAGTGAAGACCCCATTGCTCCATCTTGGTCCTAAAAACATAGTACCAACCTAAACCACAAAACACACGAAAACCACAGTGCACAGTACACTGAATCTATGACGGACTCAATTGAGCGACCGTTGACAACCAACAATACATGTTTACAAGTATAATGGTTCCTTGATATGTATACCTCTCAACTTTATCTATAGCCTGGCTACTTACGTAGATTTGGGCGTTGGTTTGTGTTGTTTTTGGATAATATCATAAACTTAGTTTCTTGTTCCATTTAGGGACAGTCCGAATTCCTCGCTACTATCAATCAAGACAGTAACAGTACAATTTAGGACTTCGAATTGGGCCTATTTTAACCATTCATTTCAACGGAGAGTTCAGGCGAGAGGGGAAGAACCATTGCGTCCCATTAAAAATCGGAACCAACCCACACACTAATCCGGTCGTTTATTATTACATACATCCAGACAATTATCATGGACATGTTTATTTTTAATATCGCTCCCGGTTTCATGAGGCGGATGGTGGGCGAGGGGACGCGATACGCGCCGTCGGTGGGAGAGAGAACGGGAGGAAAGAAAACAATGAAAAACCTCAACCAATAATAAACGCGTATGACACGGAACGTCACAACATCGGAATGACAATTTCCGGCTGCAGTTATGACAAGCGCTGATTGAAGTAAATGAGCATCGCGACTCCCCGAAACGAAACGTTAGGGGCGCCGCTCCACTCCGGCGGCCATTCCATGTACTTCTGTAAGTCTCGATATTTAAATGATCTTCGGGTAGCTGAAGAAGCAGTAAAAGTGATCATCAATATTAATCTTAATAAAATAATGTTTCTGTAATTCATTAGGTTTTCCACATTGAATAAAATCTGCCAGGTGTAATCCTGGTAAAAAAATGAATGCTGCTATGAAAATTTAATTAACAGAGTCTGTAATACTGTTTACTGATTGCCTGTGAAGAACCCTTACAGGATTCCTTGAAATTTCCTTGGGTCGCCTTGAGTGTTCCATATTTCTAAAAGTTACTGTAATTCATTAGATTTTCCACATTAAAAAAAATCTGCCAAGTGCTAAACCTGCTAAAAGACTATATAAAATTTAACTAACAGATTCTGTAATACTGTTTACAGACTGCCGGTAAAGAAACCCTACAGGATTCCTTGAAATTTCCTCTGGTCGCCTTGAATGTTCCATATTTCTCAAAGTTACGGCAATTCATCAGGTTTTCCACATTAAAAAATTCTGCCAGGTGTTAAGCCTGCTAAAAAAATTAATGTTGCTATGTAAGGTTTAATTAACGGATTCTGCAATACTATTTACAGATTGCCTGTAAGAAAACCTTACAGGATTCCTTAAAATTTTCTCGGGTCGCCTTAAATGTTCCATATTTCTCAATGTGACTGTAATTTTATCAGGTTTTCCAGATTTCAAAAATTGCCGAATGCTGTCTACGAAAGCTGCAAGTTTAATATGCATAACCCAACGTTCTTCCCGTATAGCCTGACAGAAATGGGTCCTACCTTCAAAATCAACCTAAGGTTTCTATCACCTAAACCTGCCTAAAAATCATTAAGAGGTATTAATGGTTATCTCGACTCCCCTTGAATACTTAAACGTTCCTATATATATACGCGAGTTGTATACAGCAAACTAAGGCCGTTTCTCGCATCCTAAGCGCCATTGTTTTTTATATTGCCACTCGTTTTCCATCAGTCCTCTCATTTCCATAGCTTCCTTGACTCCTTCATTCCAGTCTTTTAAAGGTCTTCCTCGTTTTCTTCTTCTCTCCGTTAGGATCCATTTCCACACTCTTTGGGGCCATCTGTTTGTATCCATTCTTCGTAGGTGTCCATACCACATCAATCTTCTTGTTTCTATATCATTTATTATTGTGTGTTGAACATTAATTTTTTCTCGGATTTCTTTATTTTTTATATGTTGTAGCCTAGACACTCTATAGCTTCTTCGTAACACATCCATTTCAATAGCCATCAGTCTTTCTTTATTTCTTTCTGTTATCTCCCAGGTTTCGGATCTGTATGTGATAATACTTTTTACTATGCTATTGTAAATCTTTATTTTTGTATTTTTTGTTATTTATTTAGACCACCATATGGAATTTAACCTCTGTACCGCCTGTTTGCCTTGCACTATTCGACAATCTATATCTATACGGCTATGGGCTTCTGTCGATATAATAGCTCCCAAATATTTGTAGTCTGTACACGTATCTATCATTTTCCCATTTATTTCAAGTGGTCTAGCAGCGCCTCCAGTTACTAGGTATTTAGTCTTGTTAAAATTTGTTTTGAGACCCCATTTCTCATAAGTCTCCGTCAACTTCCTCATCATATAGTGTATGTCGTCTTCATCGGCTGCTATAACCACTTGATCGTCTGCAAAAAGTAGCGAATGCAAAAATTCATCGTCAATAAGGATCCCCACTACTTTACACTTGGCTTGCCATTCTTTTAATACTTCATTTATATATATTTTAAATAGAGTAGGCGATAGAACACATCCCTGTCAAAGCCCTTTTGTAACATTAAATGTGGTTGATATTTGTTGTCCCACTTTTATCGCACTTCTTTGGTTGTTGTCGAGGTCTTTGATACATTTTATATATTTTGAGGGTATTTTAGACCGTTCCAGTACTTCAAACAATTTTTTATGTGGCACTGTATCGTACGCCTTTTCCAGGTCTACAAAAACTAGGTGAGTTTCTAGATTTCTTGTTATCCTTTTGTGTGTGAGTTGACGCTATGTAAAAATGTTGTCCACACATGATTTTCCTGCAGTGAAACCTGCTTGCTCTTCCCCTATTCTTGTTCCTATTCTATAAACGTTCCTATTCTTGTAATTTCTTAAATCTCAGAAACTGTATAACTTTACTGTATAAGTTCTCTCAGGTTTCTATCCCCTAAACCTGCCTAAAATTCAGAGAGGTGTTAAAGGTTATCTCGACTCCCCTTGACTACTTTAACGTTCCTAAAATTCGTGTGGTTTCCTAAATGTCAGAAATTGGATAAGGCGCCTTGGTAATAAAGTTTTTTAGAACTTTAAATACCATATTTCGTAATACCCATTGTAAGTTCATCATAGTTTCTCTAGTCCATGGTAATGGATTTGCTTCCCCTTTGGTTTTACTTATACAAATATTATTACAAATACATATTTCCTATTATTTGGAATCACGATAAATGGACTTATAGTTACTTATTTGTAGAAAGAATTGCCATGAAAGTGGACAGCTGATTAAATCTTGAAGTGAGAAATTACATACACAAAGTTGATGTAATAGATCAATAGTTGGAGTGAAAGGTTGCCAGTTCCACATAAATTCAGTTTTTTCATGACACTGTCATTTTTTGTTTTCAAAAAAGAACGTTTCACTTTTCCAACTGATCTACTGATCTTTTTACACTTTTCAAAGTCAGTAAAAACCTTCCATGCCTCTTCTTTTTGTTTCATTGTTCTTAAACTTTCGAATCATACTTATTATCAATTCAAAGAACTTAGGTTAGACGTCAATTTCAATAAATTGCACATGAAATTACTAAGGAATCACTAACTGTGATTCACTGAAAAAGCAATCTCATATTTCAGGATACAATTTTACATCCCGGCGAAAAATAGGAGTTTAGTTAATTTTGGGCAACACTACTTACTCTTTTAAAGTGTTTCCTTAATAAAATGTGCTAATGTGAGTAATTGGAGTCTCAATGTGTCTCAATCAATTCTTAGACACAAGGAAATTTTCAATGTAATAAATAGGAGTTTTATAATTCAAGAGTTAGGCTTAAACATGGTTAAACTTTAATCCAAGATATTTCCAAACTTAAACTGTTCGTCCCAATACTTCTAAACACTCTAACTTTTATTAAGTCAAGTGATGCTTTTTGATGAGATTCAAATCGAGTGATAATTAAGGCGCCTTCACCTCCATTACATGGACAACTCCGCCGCAGTTTACACTCGCCGCCGGTGGAGTTTGTGCGTACGTACACATACTATATTCAGGCTCTATCATTTTATTTGGTATTTTTCTCGTCGTATATTTGGTTTCGTTGCCCGTTTTGTTTGCTCCCAAGCGGTGCGGGCGACTTGTCGTCCAATGAAATTCGAGTACACGCGCACGTCACCGCAGACAAAAGCGATTAAAAATTTAATTGGATCATCGTCGGTTTCCCCGATTGAAATTTTATGGGAATTAGCTTTTGATTGATGAGGACGAGGCGTATGGGGGTATGCATGGCGATGTAAATATTGGGACGTTGTTGTGTAGGTACGTGAAATGTATAATTCAAGATGAAAAACGTAAAGGTAGAGTTTTTAAAGTTCATCATAATGACTCACCATTGACACCAGTATAAATATCTATAGAGGTTCCCTTGTATATTATTAGCGTCATATTTGAAATCACTCTTCAAAATTTGTAGTGACATTCATCTAATATCCCACTTTGCGTTCATCGAAGAAATGGATGACAACCTCGAAACCAACGGTAATTACTACCTATTTACATATATTACCATATCCCAGGTTTCTATCTTCTTTTATAATACAAATAACAGCACTGATATACATTGTCGTCTTTTGATTCTGCCAGACAGAAGTTTAACAAATTAAAACGGGCTTGCCGCTTGCCGTTGTAATGAATTGTTATGAAAAAATTTAAGTCTCTGTGAATCAAATTAGGAACTTATTACAGTTATGTGGAATTTTGCTAATTTAACTTTTAGATGACCACACCGATCAGTTCAACAATGAAAGGAGAAAATATATTCTAGCCAGTTCGCAAGGTAGGTTTGATTAACGTGATTAATAACTTAAGTCGTGTTATACTTAAAATTCAAAATGGTGCTAGGCGTCTTCCGTTAACGTCAAAACTGACTTGTAAGGACTGCAAATGTGGTCAGGAGTATAAAATGTGAAGTTTTGGTCGCTGAGTTATTTTTGAGTGATTCATTTTCCAGGACTCCTTCAGAAGACAGTTAATTTCTTAAACATTTACGGATATAAGGCTTTGTTAAAGTTCGAAAATCGAAACAAAATCTCCAAATTCCGTTACTTCCCCACATCTTCCCTTGTTTATATATTTGTGTCACACTTACAATTGCGATTTGGTGAAAACTCTTATTTGTAATTATCACATACATTCACAATGAAATCCACCATTTATTTCTAACCGTTTCTTAAACCCCTTTTGCAATAATTCATTCATTTATCAATGATTATCTATTTGGTATTTGATTCAAGCTGAAATTGAGGAATGTAGATTAATTGTTACTAATTTATACCTTAGTTATTTTAATTAAATGGAGTTTGGAACGGTGGATTACCAAAAAGTAATATAATGTGTTGAAATTACATACTTGTAAGTTGCTAAGCTCGGCCTCTTGGCAAATTTTCATTGCTGTAGAACACGTGGAAATTACGATATATTTGAACATTTTGGAAAATCATGGCAACCTTAAATTATTTCAAAGATTTCTTCAGAAGCAGCCTGTGTAACGTACTTACAATCTATGTTTTAAATTTCTAGATGGCTCTTGTTAATTTTAGAATCTGATAAACCTTAGGAAATTACAGTAAATTTGAATATATAGGGATATTCAGGACAACATTTATAGTCCCAAGGTAATTTTAGAAAGTCCCTTAGAGGTAACCTGTAGACAATAGTATTACAGAATTAAATTCTTTAAATATTTTTTAAAGCATGTGGAAAACTTGGAGGAGTTACAGTAAACTTGAGCACTTTAGAATACTGGAGGTATCTTTAAATGATTTCATGGAAACGTTAGAATTTCCTTCACAGGCAATTGTAGAGGAGAGCAGTAGGTACGCAATATATTCTTTAAATTTTTATATTCGAAAACATCGATGTTTCTTTACATGACGTATATATATCGTTAGTTATACATTCGCATTTGACCCCCTCTCTCTCAAGCACGCTCCACTATCATATACATTATACCGCATGGTACACGCATGCAGGTAGATACGTCGTATTAATATATACCTACTTAGCAAGAAATGTGCTGCAACAGACAATCAGAACACGTTAATTTTATGGTGAAATTTGTTGTTATTTTTAGTAAATATTGTAATAAAAACATTGCCTGCTCAGGAAGTTCTAGTGATGAATTTAATGAAAAGGAGTCTGATAAAGATTAGCTATAAATGTGCTGCAATAGATAATCTAATTCAGGAAGTGCTAAAGATGAATTTAGTGAAAAGGGGTCTGATAAAGTTGTTATTTCTCAATCAATTAATTTTAGTTTTATTTAGTTTAGTTAGCTATGCTTCCCCTCTCTGTCATTCCCGGAGTGCCTTATTTCGTTGTTTTGTATGTAAACGAACTTACATTTTTACATTCATTCAAAAATTCAATTGAAATTTACATTTCAAACTTAATGAAATTCTAAGTCAATTACAGCTCATTACAATCTTCAGATTTTAAGGTTTTTAGAAACGTTACATGTTCAGTTCTAATGGTAATATTCTCCTTGACATACAACTCCTTTTAAAAATGGCTTAGTATCATTACCACTGTAACAAGTTACTCACAAATTTCGTATTTTCTTTTAAGGCATCAGGATCTCTCATTTCAAACTTCATGATTTTCTTAGGACCACTGTAACAGCCTGTAAAATAGCGTCTGTTCTTTAGAATTCTTACAAGTTTCTTGTGAACTGCTCCTAAGAATTCTGTTTAACTTTTATTAGCGACCAAATTATTTTATTTACTTCGTGAGTTATGTCCGAACTTCATATATCTACATTTAAATCATTTGCAGTTCATTACAAACAACATAAATTCTTTAAACTTCTTTACTTCTTCGAAAAAATCTGAACTCATTTAGGAACGTTGCACTTCAAATATTAATATTTTCCTTAAAAAACTTAACAAACTTTTTTGAAATGTAGTAGGATCATTACAATGTAACAAGTTACTTAGAAATTTCGTATTTTTTTGAGTCACTGGAATTCCTCATTTCCTTAAGACCATTGCAGTTGCTTTCGAAATGACACAATTGTCATAAATTTCTTGTAAACTCCTCAACCTCTGTAATTGTGTCACAATTTTTTTGAAGTTATACTATTATTGAACGCGCAATTGTAATCTATTTGTAAATGTTGTTGATCGATAATTTGCTTAGAATCATCATTTTGATTAGAACAGAACCATTTTAATAACTTCAGGAGTTACTGGTAAGTGACCAGAACTATAATAAGTAACTTGGAAAGTCTGTAACTCCTCCCAATAACGTCTGTTAGGTTTTACAATTTCATGCTGTCTTTAAGATAAGGTTACCATTTAAACTCTCCTACGTTTCCAGTTTTGGTGTCAAAATGTTTCCAGCGTCGATCCGGATTTGAACCTATTCTTTTGGATTTCCAGCTAAACTTGTGTTGTGTTGATTTTTTATTTTGAAATTTCTCAATTTTGGACGATATCATCCTACACTTTTGTATTTCCAGCTTATTAAGCTATAAGCTATATAAGCTTACTTTGGTGTCTTATGGTCGTCGAAAGTATCTATCATCGAGCTATATTTTAACCCATTCATTTTCCCTAGTAGCCCCAAGATGGCGTGTGTTTGTGTTTTTGAAAATACTATCAGTTTGGTCTTGGACGCGTTCATATAAACGTTCACTGTTTTACGATGCGGTTTGTAAGAGACTAGAGTTCTGGTAGGCTTCTAGTTATTGCCATGGTGTCATCAGCATAGCGAATATTAGGGCAGCTGGCATTGACATTTTTGCCGGCATATGTTTCTTCTAGCATATGTTTTCTTCAGTAAACACTGCTTCTGAATACACTATTGTATTTCCAGACAAGCTGATTTTGGTGTCTTATTGTCTTCGAAAGTATCTATCATCGGGCAATATTTTAACCCAGTGATTTTTCCGAGTAGCCTCAAGATGACATGTGTTTGTGTTTTTGAAACTAGTATCAGTTTGGTCTTGGACGCGTTCATATAAACGTTCACTGTTCTACGATGCGGTTTATAAAAGACTAGAGTTCTGGTAGGCTTCTAGTTATTACCATGGTGTCATCAGCATAGCGAATATTGGGGCAGTTGCCATTGACATTTTTGCCAGCATATGTTTCTTCTAGGGCATCAGTAAACACTGCTTCTGAATACACTATTGTATTTCCAGACGACAAGCTCATTGTGGTGTCTTATGGTCTTCGAAGGTATCTATCATTGAGCAATATTTTAACCCGGTGTTTTTGCCGAGTAGCCTGAAGATGGCATGTGTTTGTGTTTTTGAAAATACTATCAGTTTGGTCTTGGACGCGTTCATATAAACGTTCACTGTTCTACGATGCGGTTTATAAGAGCTAGAGTTCTGGTACGCTTCTAGTTATTACCATGGTGTTATCAGCATAGCGAATATTGGGGCAGCTGCCATTGACATTTTTGCCAGCATATGTTTCTTCTAGGGCTTCAGTAAACACTGCTTCTGAATACACTATTGTATTTCCAGACGACAAGCTCATTGTGGTGTCTTATGGCCTTCGAAGGTATCTATCATTGAGCAATATTTTAACTCGGTGTTTTTGCCGAGTAGCCTGAAGATGGCATGTGTTTGTGTTTTTGAAACTAGTATCAGTTTGGTCTTGGATGCGTTCATATAAACGTTCACTGTTTTACGATGCGGTTTGTAAGAGACTAGAGTTCTGGTAGGCTTCTAGTTATTACCATGGTGTCATCAGCATAGCGAATATTAGGGAAGCTGGCATTGACATTTTTGCCGGCATATGTTTCTTCTAGCGGTTCAGTAAACACTGCTTCTGAATACACTATTGTATTTCCAGACAAGCTGATTTTGGTGTCTTATTGTCTTCGAAAGTATCTATCATCGGGCAATATTTTAACCCAGTGATTTTTCCGAGTAGCCTCAAGATGACATGTGTTTGTGTTTTTGAAACTAGTATCAGTTTGGTCTTGGACGCGTTCATATAAACGTTCACTGTTCTACGATGCGGTTTATAAGAGACTAGAGTTCTGGTAGGCTTCTAGCTATTACCATGGTGTCATTAGCATAGAGAATATTATTAATGCAGCCATTATGCCTGCATATGATTCTTCAAGGGCTTCAGTTAACACTACTTCTGAATAGAAGTTAAACAGGAGGGGAGATAAATACATCTCTGGTACTCGCCTCTTGTGATTTCTAGCTCTTCTGATGTAGAGTCTTCAATTCTGACTGTTGCTGTTTGGTGCCAGTAAAGCCTCAACCAGTTTTTGATGTGAGACGCAATCAAAAACTTTTTTGGAATAGACGAAACATGCATATACATCGATAGGACATTCATGTCGCTGCATCTCTGGGTCAGCACATTCAGTGAAAAGAGGGCTTCGCGTGTTTCTATACTTTTCATAAAGCGAGCTGAGAACTATCGACCAAAAGCTCACATCTACCTTACATACGGGTATGAATGTCACTCCTAAGCTTTAGCTCTTGGAACATTTCCCGTGGAACCTGGTGCGTTTCCCTCAGAGCCCGAGCCGTTCAAGAAGGCGACCGAGATCGTCGACTACGAGCCGTCGTACAGGCCGCCGAGGTCGTTCTATCCCGCCCTCGAGAGGTTCTTCAAGGCGGTGGACGTGAACCAGGGCGGCCGCATCACCTCCAAGGAGCTCCAGTACGCGTTCGAGACGTTCCAAGGTAGGCGATTCTCGGACTCGACCTGCAAGCTCGTCGTGAGGCTCTTCGACCTCGACAGGAACGGCGGCCTCGACGTCAAGGAGTTCGAGACGCTCTACTACCACGTGAAGCAGTGGGTGACCGCCTTCAACGACTTCGACAGGTAAAGGGCGGTCCAGACGTTATGTTTTGCACAACCTTTCGTTTGCGCACGGAATGCGTCTACTTGGTGCAGATATAACTGTATATTTCGCCAAGTTTTAATGACATCGTCATGGAGGAGGTACCACTTTGGTCAATTTTGCAATGCTGTCTTGTTAAGAATAATAATCGACTGGAAAATGGTGGATGAAAATACTTGTATGAGAACAGCAATATCACCACATGAAAGGCTAACAGCAACTGTAAGATTTTTGGCAACTGGCAGAAGTTACAAAGACCTAGAATTCACAACAATTATATCTAAACATACTATTACAATACAATACATTCTCATCTACACGCAACGTTTTATCTGCAACGTGTTGAACTCTGCAGACGAAAGGTTGTGCAAAACGTAACGTCTGGATCGGCCTTAAGGCTCCGGGCACAGTTTGAGGATTATGTAGTGGTGTCGCCCTCGGTCGGGTTGTTTCGTCTTTCGTGATTACTGATTTGGTGAATTACTCTTTAAGAGTAGAAACTCTTTAAAGAAATAAGAAAAAGGTAATGGCAACCGAAATGGGCTTCCTCAGAAGAAGCTGTAGACGATCAGGCCTAGACAGAATTAGCAGGTCAATAGCAGAAGAAATTGAAAAGAGGCAACTGAATTGGTTTGGACTTGCACTTTTATGACCCTTGCCTTACCCTTACGAGTCTCCACTGTGTGGTTCTATGGCTCGCGTTATAGACTGCTCCTACGAAATTTTTAATATGACCTTCCTTACTGTTCAATCCTCATACTGTGCTTCGGTTTCCCCCTACAAACAAATGGGATGTTCGAAGGGATAAGTGCGGCTCGCTCGACGAGAAGCAGCTGGACGCCGCCCTGAGGACCTTCGACGTGAGGTTCAGCGAGAAGTTCCTGCGGTTCCTGATGTCGAGGGGCGGCCAGGCGGCGAGGAGGATGACGCTGGACCAGTTCATCGTGACCTGCATCCAAATACAGAAGTTCACCGACGAGTTCAAGAGGAGAGATACGGAGTACAAGGGAGAGGTGCGCGTCGGTTACGAGGATTTCCTCGAGATGGTGTTCGCTTGTTTGTGAGGCGAGGGGATTTCCTAAGTTTGGTTTATGGAGCTTCCAGCAAAGTGGTTCAGCGTGAAATCTTCTGGAACAAATCTTCATTAACTCAACTTTATCACTTCAAAACCTACTTGCAGTAGAATGAAAATTGGTCATATTAATTAATTAAAAGAAATCAAGGAATTAAATATTAATACTCATGAATTCAACCTAATTCAACTTTATAATTGGAAAGCCTAATTGCAGCAGAAGTGAAACTTCAAAATAGAATTACATAGATACTTTCCAAAAGAAATCAGCGGAATATGATGTTACTTCAATTTTTCATTTAGGCAAAAATAATACAAAAATGTTACAAAACGCCATAACACATTCTGTAACATGCTAAGAACGTGTCTTTTAAACAAGCTTTTCTACCTATACAAGTTATATTATATTATTATATTATTATATAATATTATATATATTATATTATATTATATTATTTATTTTTATTATTTATTTATATATATTAAGTTAATAATTAATAGTTATTAAAAAAGGTTTTTTTTCTCGTAATATTGTTTCTACAATATGAGTTTGTATAGAAAGAAGGGTTTGTGATAAGCATTTTCATGGTTGATGATGGAGCATGATTTAAGCAATTTTTATGATGCTTTTGCAATTGAGCCTACGTTACTTTTTCCCGTTTTGGTACTCGAAAAAACGTTGAAACAAATTAACAGATTGTCGACAATTTTTTTTTATTAATATTCCAATACAGTTTTTAATGACATACCATAACTCCGAAACATCTTTATGAAAACATTGAAACTCCCTGAACTTTGGAACACTCCCCCAAACCTTTTTTAAAAGTTTCATCAATGTTATAACTGCATTAATGAAATTGTGAATTTTTTAAAATATTTAGCTTTGTAGTGTGTAGTGACTGAAATTGCTTATTAAGAGTTGAAACTCCCAAACTCCCTAGATTTCTCTAGAATCTCCAACGATTTTTCAACAAACTCAAAGTTGTATTAATAGAGTGGTGAAGTTTAAAAAGGAATTTCCTAATAGAGTTTTTGACGATAATTCCTAACTTCAAACTTCTTTATGAAAAACTTTCAAACTTCATTCCTAAAAAATGTCCCACAAATAATTTTATATTTTTACAGTTTTTGATGATTTGTGTTAAAGTAATTATCTGACTGAGTTTACTATGACGCGTAATCCTTCGAAAGTTCTTTAAGAAAAAATTAAAAATTCCTGAACACTTCTTTAGGAAACTCCCTCAGATCATCTTGGATGGTCTGAATACATGGTTTCATTAAGAACATTATGAATATGTTAAAATTTATAGTTTAATTTCTAATGACAGGACATAAATTTTTTTATGTAGAGTTGACTCCCTGAAATTCTTCGGAAAATTCCAATTAACACCTTACAAAAGTTTCAATAAAATCAATGTTGCGTTAATAAATCTATGAATTTTAGAGAGTAATTTTCTAATAGAGGTTGTAACTTCGAAACTTCTTTACGAAAATAGTTAAAACGCCCTGAGCCTGTTTATAAACTTTTGTAAGCCATCTTGAAAAGCTTTAAAAAAATTAAAATGTATTAATAAAGGTATAAATTTGTGGAAGTAGTTACT
The DNA here is from genome assembly GCA_946251905.1 of Cryptocephalus moraei. Classification (NCBI taxonomy): domain Eukaryota; kingdom Metazoa; phylum Arthropoda; class Insecta; order Coleoptera; family Chrysomelidae; genus Cryptocephalus; species Cryptocephalus moraei. The sequence continues at coordinate 35,301,674 of OX276452.1, forward strand.
ACATGTAGTTTCTAGTGTCATATCATAACCTTAAAGTTCCGTTATTAAAAAGAGTTTAAATTCCCTGAGCTTATTAAGAAATCTCCCACTAACTATCATATAAAGTTTAGTCAAAATTAAAGTTTTATTAGTAGAAATATAAATTTTTGAAAGTAATTACCTAATGAGTTTCTAACTAATAACTAGTTGATTTGACGATAATATTTTACAGAATAGATAGCTTTAATCAAGTAGGTACTTCAAAGTACGATGTGTTGTTCTTTGAAAATAAAAGTAGTCTTCCTAAGCGGAGTTCCTGCGTTTTTTTTTTATTTATCCAACACATGACAGTTATGACTGTTATTATTAATGTCATTTTAGACAAGTAAACTATCAAAAAACACACTAGTGTGTTATAATCCATAACTCACTAGTGAGTTATGAATTATAAGTCACATTCATATTTAAAGTATTTATATTTAAAGGTTGCCCGTGGCAACCAAACAAACAACCTGCTTGAACCATATTGTAAAAAAGTCACTGTCAAGTCATTCTGACATTTATAGGGTACTGAAACGTAAACAGCTTTGATTTGATCACAAAGCTTATTAATTATTATCTCATTAAAAAAACAACGATCTTTTCCACTTGTTGGATAAAACATTGTATGCCACTCGCGTGTTATGTTTCCTAAGTCACTAGAGAATTTGTTCCACTCGGTCTGACGGCCTCGTGGTATAAATCTTCTCGCGTCACTTATTTTCAACATAACACACTAGTACCATAAATAACTATTATATCAACAACTTACCAAGTATCGCTGTCTTTTTTTGTTTATTACACTATATGTTTAAATGATGCAGTGATTGGTTTCTGAGATAAATATCACAATTTCCAACATTCTGCAGACATTTCGAAGCGCCCTGTATTAAAACTGATTTCCTCTGAACTAGGCTAGGCACGTGGTACATATGTATGTTTCCCATCGCGATCCATCCCTGCGGTTACAAATCGCCGAGGAAAATAAATACGTTCCGGGCGTATTGTAGTGCAGCGATGTAATAAATCAATCAATACGTATATATATACGCGAAAGAATTGGCGAAAGGGGTAAATATTGAACTTGTTTGCTGGGAAATAGCTCGGAGCCGTTCTATTCTCGTGTCTGTGGAAGAAGGAGGACGGTCGCTAACACCCCTTTCGGGAACGCGCCCCGCGGCACCGAATGTACGTCTCCTGATAAATAATATCATATATTGGGTATGTTTCCTGCGAGAGGAACTTGCCACTATCGATCCGAACGCGGATGTGGAAAAATATGTTGCTGGAAATGCGACAAAAGAGACGGAATACAATGGAAGAGCCTTCGGAGGAGTCGCTTCTCTAAACTGACCTGCATGGCGGTGACTGGAAAAGTATATTTCTTTTAAGCAGCGAATTTTTGTATATTATCAAGTTATCAATCATTTTAAGAAAGTGTTTAGAGTTAAGAACAGAGGGAAACTTCACGCTTTGCTGGTGTCAATTTATAGAACAGACAAATTTCTGTTGTTTCTCATTTCATCTGATAAAATATTTAGGAAGGAAGCTCAAACGGTGAGAACTTAAATTAAGGGAAACTAGCTGGTTTTCGAACAAATGCTTTGATCCAAAATAACGATCGAGTCGCTAAGTATATGTTCGTTATGAAATAAAACTAATATTTTTTTGATCTCTATGTATTTTCATGTGGAAAATCCAAATAATTTTCTTTAATTTCGCTATCATGTTAGCATTGTCGATTGGTATGCATATGTCGTATTCATCTTTGATTTTGGTGTTTCTTATAACATCTTTGCACCAAATTACCACGCTGTGACAATATTTTTACGACTGCATTTTTTCAATATCAATTTCTACTCTGTTCTCTCTTATTTCGCCACATATTTAATTTAATAAAATTCAGTATCAATTTAGCCAAAAATGTTATAGTACTCATTGCATAGTAGAATAGATATTTAAAGCTTACAAAAACCTTGTAGTAGATTTTGAGAAAACTTCAGGAAACCAAAAAATGACAAGATTAACGTGCCCTTCAGAGAAAATTTAGCCAAAAATATCATTAACCTTTTTTTTAAATACTTAATAGTAGAATAGACGTTCAAAGTTTATAAAAGAAAATGTTGTGGTAGATTTCGAGAAAACACCCCAAAACCGAAAAGTGATGTGTGAAGGGCCCTTTAGATTTTAGGGATTTTACCCAAAATGTTATTTAACTTTATTATGTATACTTGAAAATGGAATAAATATTAAGTTTGAAAAAAATTCTTGAGGCAAATTTTGAGAAAATTTTTCGAAAAATCGAAAAATGACAAGTTTAAAATAGCCGACTTTATTGAAAAGCTTATTGGTAAGTTTTGGTAGAATGCTAATTGTAAACGCCCAGTTAGTTTGTCACTTTGTGATTTTTAGTTTCCGAAAAAAACGTATCACAGACACATCCACACATATGTATACACACAGACATTTTTCAAAAATGTACTTTTTTGATTCAAGGGAGCCTAATACGTTTAGAAATGCTAATTACTCAAATTAGAAAAATCGATCCGATTACAATAAGTATCTACTTCTCATTCACGAGAAATTAAAAATATGTTTACCTTTAAAAATCGACAAAAAATAGTTTTTAACGTTTTCAAAAAGTTCAAATTTTGGCAATTATAGATTTGTTCCAACATCTACCTGAATTAGTTCACACAGTATGCGCAGAAGCATGTTGGTGTTCCAACTAATTAGGAACTAATTCAAGGACGATGAAATCAGTTCTTGGTTCTGAGCAAGAACGAAAATAGGGACTGTCACCTTTTTTGGGGTTATGTGTTTCATTTGGAGGAAAGCTAAAACAAAACCTAAAGGCAACTTCTGTCACAAGTCAAAAGGAGACAAATCCAGAAAGTTGGAATTTTAATATTCTAAACTTACGGGATTTAATACCTAGTGTTGCATGTATTAAAATGGATGTAATGTATTGTTTACAGTGACCTCAAGTTATGTTAGACAGTTTGTTACGTATGGAAAGCTCTTCTTGATTTTTTGAGGTTATGTTTTGCTGCATTTACTCAATTAGAATGCGTTTGTATGTTTCAACAGAACTTTGGAACTCATTCTTGCCATATGCGCATTAAAACGTCGTTACCAGGATATTGCTTGTTGGGAGAAACCTAATATGAACTATTACGTTACACGCCGAAATCAATTAATATCTTCCATAATTCAACTAAAACAATGTAGTACATTAGTATTTGTATCAAAAATATAGAAACAAATTATAATTATAATTAACAAAACAGTGAAAACTACTTAGTAGAAATAAAACAGTTTATTACACTCTGGAATGGATACTAAGAAACGCCTCTTTCAAAATAATAAACAATTTTCAACAGTGTTTAAAAATGTAGGTACATTAAAATGCGAACTTGTATGAAATACACCTCAAGCATAAGAACTTGTCATTAACACTTTTAAAAAAGGAAGAGCATCCAGATGGTGTGAAAAAGCCGAATTCAATAAATGTGCTATATTTTAGAAAATTTGCTATTTGTAACAAATCTATGTATCTGTATCATATTTAACACATTCTGTAACTTTTAGGATTATTCGCAAATTGCTCATTCATTTCTCAACATAACAGACTAGAATAATATACTGCTTATAACGTTGTTTTTGCTCATTGCGAAGGGACACAACTTTGAACTGTTATCTAATATTGAATGATATACATAATGAATATGAATTTTGGCGCGAAACACCAACACGCGTTCTTGTCTAATATTTCTAAACTTAAAACGCCTTACTATAACCAACAATAGGAACATTTTTGCGTTTTGTGCCTAAATCCAAATACTTTTTTAACCTATTTCACTATCCTGTCTCCGCCGCTGGTCGTCGGCTGTCAAAAGGGTCATTAGGGGGAAACGGAGGGTAACTAATACGTTTGCGATTAAAGGCGCGACGCCTCATTTAATTCGTAAAGAGGAAATTTAAAAAAAAAATAAGCGTGGGGTTACGTCTTCGGACGCGACCTTTAATGTGTATGTGCTTGTGTGTGTTCGGAACATCGCGCGATCATTTGTCGGGACTTGACAGTAATTTAATCAGTACGCTCGGTCGTAATGAAGAGGTATTAAGGTTGCGCGAAGAAATTAGCCTCGCGGTCAATTAATGGCAGGAGGAGGAGAAAAATGGACGGTAACGGAAAATGTGGTTAATGAGAATCGTTGGGTTATTGAAATTAGAGACTTATTCGCTATTGTCCAAGGTCCCATCCCAGGATCGATGTGCACAAGAATTAAACTGTCTGTCTAACTGTAATTGTCCTTTATATGTAAAGTAATGTAATGCGTTCTTTCCACGTATTGAAATTCTAATGACCAACAAATCACCAAATGTTAATTTGATGTAATATTTCTTATATACTTTGTCAGATATTCACAACTATTCCACCAAAGCATGAATTTTAAAGGATGACCTAAATTTGTAACGTCAGCCAAATCACCACGTTGTAATTTCAAAATAATAAAAAAATACCTATGAGTAAATTTCAATTTCAGTCTCATTAATTTTCAACTGTCCACCACTGCACGTACCTAAATTAAATTAAAGCTGCGGGATTTAATAGTATTTTTTTGACTACAGGTGTGTGGTGCGTCATATTGAAGCCTTTATTGAAGTGAAATTGAAATTCAAAAAGTGAAACCTAATTTCTAGTTAATAAGTATTATGGAAGTATTGTTGAACATATTCATAACAACAGCAACACATATAACACCACGTTGTTTTTCTCAAAAGTAGAATATCGTATTAATTCCTAATCTGAGGTTAAAATTGATTCATCAGGTCAAATGATTAGTAGATTGTTTGATACTAATGGTTAGTCCATAAACGAACCATGGTTGAGCATTAAGGTATGAGATAAAGTTAAGAGAACTTTAGTTATTTGCACGTTTTATAGCTCGATCGAGATCGCAATCCTTTTTATCGATTAGAACTATAAACAGGTTATAATCTGATTCCTAAGGTAATTTAGTCTTATAATCGCAAGCACGCATCAAATCAACCTTAAATTAAAGTTGTTTTAAATAAAGTTGTTTTAACCTTTAATCACTCTATCCAACAATCTTTATAACTTCAATTTTTCATTTCGTTAAATAAATTATTTATAGTTTAATTATTTTTAATTTTAATTAAATTATTAATTAATTAAATAAATTTTAATTTTTAATTTAATTAGTTTTTTTTTAATGTAACTGTTTTCAATCATAATAAACCTTTTATCCCAGTTCTGAATTATGAAACTAATGACTATGCTTGTTTAGCAGTCAACATTATAATAACAATAATAATTAATCCAGGTATTTAAAGATATAAAAATATGCTAATCCACTGATTATTCCTTCAATTCAAGATTTTACTATAAAATTTATGAAGTATGTAATAAAAATAAAAAACATGAAACGTGTCGCGGGACACGAGTTAGGAACTTTAGTTCCTTTTAATTAATAACCATTTTTTTAAATTATTTCTTAATAAAACTGTAATGTTTAACGTGAAACAGCGACAGTAAGACGGGCATATAATACACAGCATAAGTAAGGCAATGGAATATCGTTCTCAATGTGTTGAATCAATAAATATATACACACATATAAATATAAAAATTTATTTTACTCTGGATGAATCTTCATTTAACAAAAATATATCGGGTGTTTTTTTTTAAATTTCACCTCATAGTAGGCTAAGGATAGTGTTTGTGAATGCGCCTTACTAAAAAAGGTCAAAATTGACATAACCTCACTTTTTTAATAAAAATTGAAACTGCTTCAATCGGTTACTAGTGTCTTGAAAAAAGACAGCGTGGCTCTATTAATTAGGCGTAGATGAGTGAGCTGTCTTTTTCAAGACACTATTAACCGATTGGAGCCATTTCAATTTTTATTAAAAAAGTGAGGTTATGTCAATTCTGACATTCTTTAGTAAGGCGCATTCACAAACACTATCCACAGCCTACTATGAGGTGAAATTTAAAAAAAAACACCCATATAATAGTATTAATTATAAAAATTTTATCATTAAGTTGATTGGTACGAACTACATATTAAGTATTCAGATCTAGTCAGTGCATTCGATCATTGAAAAAAAGACAGCGAACGACTCAACGAAAGAGAGAGAGAGACAGAGATAGCGAGCGGCGAGCGTTCGTAGCGGCTCGGCAGCGTTCGTAGTGGCTCGGCCCGGTAACGCATTCCATTTAACGGTCAGATTTTTTGCTGCGCGACCACCCTCGCTCCCAACACCTGACGTAAGGAACTAAAGTTCCAAAAATAGCGACTTAAAAATTTCTCAGCCAAGATTTATTTAAGTGACGTTTCTGAATACAAATCGCTCCTTACCATTAAGTTAAGAAAAACAGCGACAGTAAGACGGGCATTGCATTAACACAGCATTGGTTCTACTATAAGTAAGGCAATGGAATATTGTTCCTCGGTGCGTCAAGCGCGTGGTCGGTCTCTCTCTCTCTCTCTCTCTCTCGCTCTCTCTCTCTCACTCTCTCCCTCACCCCTCCACTCTCTCCCTCACCCCTCCACTCCCTCCCTCACCCCTCCACTCTCTCCCTCACCCTCCACTCTCTCTCTCACCCCTCCACTCACTCCCACTCCCTCTCTCCCCCCACGGAGCCACTACGAACGCCTCCGAGCCGCTACGAACGCTGCCGAGGTAACGCTTTCCGGTAACGCATTTCATTTAACGGTCAGATTTTTTGCGGCGCGACCACCCTCGCTCCCCAATCCCTGGCAAAAGGAACTAAAGTTCCAAAAAACAAGGAAATTTATAATCCTAGTTGGGCATTTCATTTTAAACTTAATTTAAATAATTTTATTTTCTCAAGCTTTTTCATAGCTCAATGGAATATTCTGCATTCTTAAAATTCCAATGACAATTAAAAATAACATTAAAAATAAACAAATAGAAATTAATTATCCCTGATAACACAAGTTATAAAAGAATCTTCCATTTCCCACCAAAAGTTATATTTCCACGATACACGACAATTATGATATAAATTTTTCGTGAAAATTAATTAAACAGTAATAAACAGTAATGTTTTAAAGACATTCTACCCTCAAAATAAATTCATGAAACCATTATCTTCATTGTGTAAATAAAATGCTTTTTCAAGCCAAATTTGCCATTCTTAAAAAAGGGCTACTAGTTTATATGTACATACTCCGACTCATTATATTTTAATTAGTATAAAAACCTGAAGATGACTGCTAAGCAGTCGAAACCGGTCGCGGCATTTTAATCATCATTAAACTTGGTTGGCAAGACTTTGAGTTGTATTTCTCATAATGTTGCATTAGTTTTATCATCGATCATTTCAGTTTTAACACTGATATTCTTATTTCGAATAAGTTTAAGAATGTAGTATATCTTAAGTAGAGCTTCGTTCAATCTATGCAGATCATTTGGTTTCCATTGTAAGCAATTTGCATAATTGCGTTTCACTGTTTTCCGAAGCTGCCTATCCAAATTTCTTGATATCGATGGTGCATTTGTAATTTTGTAGTTGCATTTTGACATTTACTTACCAAGATCAGCAATAAGACTTGCATAACTGCCAAGGACCACCAGTGAAACAGAGTTGTGAAATAAGGTATCTTTTATATCTGATGTATCTGGTGTGGTACATTCATCATGGAATGGATGTGAAGATGGTTATCCTCAAAATGTTGCGAAACTGGACATGTTCTTGTTAAACATGGTTAGGTGTGAATTTAGAACGATGCGCCCAAGAAATCTCGTGAAAAACTATTGAACTGTTAGACCGAGATTATAAAACTATTGAACATTTGACTTCGCCATGAGTCTGCTTCGGCTCTGCTGATGGAACAACAAGTACCTCGCCTATCGATTGCATCGGCTCATTACGTTAAGTAAACGTTTTTCGGGGAGGGACGATCATGCTGTCGTCCTTATTAAATACCAAAGTTGTGCGTATATGTTCGTACTATTTTCGTGGAGATAGAAAGAGAGCGGGACGGATAGAAAAATGATTTATGGAAGGCTAAACGGGCGATATTTGACGAGTCATGGAGCCCATAATGAAAACATCTCTCATGGACAGATAGCAGCCAGTCACTTCACCGCCTCCATTCGTGACTTTTGACGCTAACCGATGATAGATTAACCTCTCGTCGCTCTCTCTCCTTCTCTCTCTCATACATATTTATACGTAGCGATGCATATTTTCTTCAATTAGAAATTTCGCCCTATCATGCACGAGAAAACGTTTTATACGATCACGATCTCCGATAGATAGGGAGAGATGGAGAGAGCGACAGATATATCTCTCTCTCGAGTTAACACGCGCATGAGGCTGGTAACGAGGCCGTGTCGTGTGATTTTGTGGGATAGGTAAAATGTACGTGTTAATTAGTTCGCTAGTTGGCTCATTAAGCGGTATCTTGCCTCTTGTCACTGGCGGTTCCGTGGTCGTGTTACCGGGACGGATAATGGAAAGTGATTCGTCTGGAAAAATAATAGCGAAATGCGAAAACGTTTCCTTTTATTTTACGAAATGGTAACGTTTATGTAGGGTACATGGTTCTTATCCTCTTAACGGGCTGGCTTCGAGAATAATTACAATTAGCAGTTAATAATAGTGACGATATAGCTAACAGATTTAGCGGTACTATACTTACAGAATGTTTAATCTAATATAATCTGATAGTAATTTTTATAGATATGTTTGGGGGGTGTATAATCTATGGGGTATATGTGTGATATAACAATATATATACGTTATATGTAATGTATATGTATAGTAATGTATAGGGTGATTCATGTATTTTCCATAGTAGGTCGGTGAGCTTTCCTAATGGACCACCATGTATACTTTTAAACTCTTCTTGATCTTTGACTTACAACATTCATGTTTGAAATAATAAAAATATTGATTTCTTCTGTTCTGTTTGCCCATAGGTATGTGGTTGAAGTTAAAATGAGCTGTTACTTACTCATTAGCTTAGTAATCGGCAACATAGTGCAAAAATATTCTATTCCGAAATTTTGTACTCAAGTGTCTAAATGGAAAACTGGCATGTCTTTGACAGTTTGTATCATTGTAATATTCCCTTTACTTTCTGAGCGATGAAGAATTGAACGTTTAACATCAATAATGGTAGTCTTTCTTAGTTTAAAAGATGTTCCAACTTGGAGTTCTAGATGTTAGTGGTGACATCGTTAGGAGGCATACTGCTTATTATTCCACACTACATTTGATGGCAACACTACTATGTATGACTTCTTATAGTATTAAAGAATGAAATTTCGAAATTGAAAATAAGAACACAGTCTACTACTTCACAATATCTTCAAATTTTGTGGAAGTATGGTTTATTATTCCATACTTTATATATACGACAATTACCTCCTTAGATTTCTACCTAAATTGGTAGTGAGCATGTCGCTGATTATTCCACACTTTGTTTCGTTGCAATATTTCCTTGACTCACACCATATTGTAACGTTTATTTTCTAATTTATTTACACTAATACTAATTGTACATTAGACTAGACACTACTTAATTTATTTACACTACTACTAAACTAATTTATATAACACACTTAACTAATTAATTTACATCACACTCTTAATCGTTAATTTATTTAACTTCAGTCGCTCTCGCTTTCGCTATTTCGCTTGTTTACTCTCGCGGCTTCCGTCTAATAATCCATCTCTCGTCCGCCGCGTGCACTTTTATAGCCCCCCCATAATGTTTTTCCGAATTTACTAGTATTTGCTCGATGTTTCCACAAAGCACTCAATTGTTCTTTTAATAATGTTTACGTAGAAAATGTCCAGAAGGTCATAAATTACATTCCTTAAATAATAATCCGGGAGTATTCATGGAGCTGTCTTTTTTTATAGAATCCAATAAGCGTCGCGCAATTCTTTTGAGGTAGCCGCCCAGGTCCGATACGAGTAAACACGTCTCGCGCTGTTTACTTTTCGCATTACAATATGAATAATTGAAATTGTATAATCAATAAGGAGATAAGTGATTACTTATTCGAGAAATTCAACATTCAAGAAAATTCTTCCATTTGGAAATTTTGATTTTAAATTTCTAAATAGTTAGCAATCATGACGTTTTGAAGTATTAAAAAATCAAATTTCGAAATTCAAAATGGGAACATCTTGCTTATTTCAGAGTATCTACAAATTTGGAATAGTTAGAATTGTAGCCTACTTATGTACCTTGTGGGAATGTGGCAGGCCATTCCACTCCGTATTGTAGTACTACGCCAATTACTATCTTAGATTTGTAAAATTGTAGTTTCAAAACCTCGTAATAAGGTTTTTCTTATTTAAATTATTAGTACAATTTAGTATTTCAAATTCAAGTTACTGAATTGGCAGCGAGCATATCACTGATTGTTCCATAGTTTGTTTCATTGTAATATTCCCCTTATATTAACTTATGAAGAATTGAATTTTCAAAATTAGTCAAAAAATATTCCAAGTGGAAATTTTAAAGTTCTGAATTTTTAAAATGTTTTCGTTTTGTAGATGTTCTTGAACATTTGAATAAATTCCTATTTTTGTTGATCCGATGGAGGAAGACCATGAATATCCCAATTTGTTGGCTTCCAACTATTGCTCTTTCTTTTAAACACTATATTTGTTTCCATTACACTCTTTCATCACATCACATCACATCTTACACATTTTCATCTTGATTAAATTGGTTTCTTTTTCCCGAAACGATACGCCACAACGTGTTTTCCTGGAGCTTCCATTTTCTGTCTTATCTTTAATATTCTCACTTTAGCCAGTTAATTGTGCAGTTGTTCGTTATACTTGGAGAACCTTGAATTATAGTCTTTATTCATTTCTTCCAGCTTCACCATGATGTCTGCTAGGGTCTAGCTTTGCCCTTTTGAATTTCCAAAGTAAATTCCATTTTTCGCGAATTGAACTGAATTTTGGATTCATATAAAAGAAGAATGGACTTTCAAGATATTGAACGACAATGTAGATATATCCATTATATAATGTAGATGAACACATTATGAGACTACGCAGAATGTAGCTAACCCATTTATTTATTTATTTATTCAACTAACCTAGAATTGCAATAATTACCCTCACCAGAAGAAAGTGATCTCTTTGAGACACTTTTATGCACAATTTTTTTAAACGTCTCTCATAACAGATACACCTCTTCTTATATCTCTTCTTCCTCCTTTCGATATTAATAAGTGTATCTTACAAAGTAACAACGTTACTTAATTACGTTACAAAGTAATGTAAGCGGTCGAACTTTTGCGTTAATAAATAGTGGTAAATAGCAAACACATCCATCATGCTCTGACTCGCCGTTTTACATATCTAGCGCGGTTTTTCTTCGAGAGATTGAACGCCAGATCTAGGTAATACTGATTGCATATGATGTGAAGCGAAGAAATAATATGGAATGACAAAAAGCGTTTCCATATTTGCACTAAAGCTTACCTAAAAACGAGTAAGTAATACTTTAGTAACCATTTGAACGTTGATTTTGTTTGTCACAGTTTTAAGATTCTTCATGACATGCTGGGGAAGTCACATTTCAGGAAGAATAGGGATAATAAGTGAGGAGTAGTGAGATAATAAGTGAGTACTTTGCTGGAACTACTCACATGATATCTAACATGAAGAATGATATGACAAATTGGGTAATATAACATCAACGACGGTCATAACTGTCGAAGCCTGTGATCTCCATTTGTGTTTTCCATTAAATCCATTCCATTATTACAACTTTTGTTTCATTTTGAAAAACAAATTTTGATAACCTGTCATTAAATTTTGATGTCTTGCCAATTGTCACTTTTTATTACCTTGCTTCAGTTCATCCAATTTTTCTTCAAAAATCACACCTTTACTTACACTTTAACAAAAGTAAAATAAAATTTTAAAATTGAACTTTCGCTTAAGGTGAAATTATAACTTTTTTAAATAAGTAGGTAGATTAAATGTTTTGTAGAATTTTAAGGGTATGCCACCCCCAATCAACCCCATACCACGTTTCAATTACCGTTTTCTCACCAAATTTTCACTTTCGTAAGTTAAAGCATTGCAAAGATATTATATTGTTCTCAAAATTAAGAGCCCCATTTTGACGATTCGAATCTCTACAAGCACAAGTACGTAAAAGATAGGTTGGATTAAGTTATCACATTAGACTGTAGACACCCTGTATTTATGTCCTTCAGCTACAGTTAATTATTTCCATTAATTCCATCTTAATTAACTTAACATTCCAGCGGGCTGTAGACACCCTGTATTTATGTCTTTCAAGCTACCGTTAATTAATTAATTTGCCATTTTTATCAATGACACCTTTCAGGCTTGAATTATTGAAACATTTAATTGAATAATATTAAGAGAACAGAAGCGTAATACACAAAAACCCCAGCGATGTTGATTGCTTGATTTCAATTAAGGAGTTAATGATCAGAAAAATTAACAACTATCGTGGTAATTAATTGAATTGGTATGGGTCTAGGTGAAACGAAACCAACAAAAAAAGAACGTTTTATCAGCGTGATTAACGCAATGAAAATGTTGTTTTGCCAATTAAGAGAAACAAGTTAATAAAAAATAAAAGTTAAGTGATATGCCGTAAGAAGTAGGATAGATTCTTAGCGATATATTATTTATTTTGATGAAATATTTACCACATAATTTATTTGCGAGCGTTCGTTTACTGCAAAATGTAGTTTTACAAATTATGTAAACGAATCAGATATTTCAGGAGAGATTTTACAGTTATGCTTTAAATGATTAATAGCGGAAAAGGACCAAAAGCGGAGTATTCAGTTCGATACCTTCTGATTTACCTATTTAGCGCATATTGGTGTCTCTCACTTCTAAAATCAGTACCAAAAGTGATGTAGTTTTAAATAGTAGTAGTGAATAAATTTATTTCTAAAAAAGTAAAAACGACGTTATTGAATAAGATCGCGAACTTCTATAAAAATCCAGTGTTCCTCTCATTAGAACCAAAATCTCCAAATTTGTACTGATGCATGCAACAATTGTAATCGTGCTGCCTCTCTAAATAGATAGTTAACTCAAAAAGGCGAAATCTTCATAAAACGTCTAAAAGGAATACAAAATTTATGTGAGTATTGCAATTACTATTCTACATTTTCCTCATTGCACAGTTTTCTTCTGTTTTGAAACACACTAGGCCCATCTCTGTAGATCTTTCCCTTGTACTCAAATTTGATCTTAAAGCACATTTTTGTATTTTAGTGCACTTTATAAAAGTCTCGTCTCGTTGACCTTGCCAGCATCACTAATTAAATTCACCAAAACTTAAGATTGACGTGACTTTGTACTTCCATAGAAATTAAATGTCAAACAAATGTATTTTCTCTAAACAAAATTTTATAATTTTGTCCGTTCTGTGTAATACAAGAATCAAAATTTTCTTATCGTGAAACATACTATTAGGCCAAGCTTTATGAACGTACGTGGTGCATTTAAAATTTTTATCGGCCAGACTGTAGTAATTATGGAAACAAACAAATCGCATTCCCTGACATACCCCTATAAATTAAATATTTCACCTTCCATCTCATCCTCACTAATTCTATTAACGTTTCCACTAAACTTTAACTATGACACTTAATAAGAAAAAGACCTCTCAACATAAATAGTGAAATTATTGTTTATTAAAACCCATTACCGTTAAAAGAGACTCCTTCTAATTGAGGAAAGGGGGACAGGTGTAAATGGGCCCCCGTAACACTCGACGCGTCCCATATTTTTCAGGTAGGCACGAACAGAAATTATATTTATAAAGCATTTAATTTCTATATAAAAGGAGCCTATAACAGTTGGCCGGCAAAGCGGTAGGTAATTAGTTCCGATCGCGGAATATGCATTAGTCATTTCCTAACTGCTGAATTTCTTGATCAGGAAACTGCAAGACAGTCCGTTTCCGTTACGGGAGGAGAAGGTTTCAAATTGCAGCAACGGGTAAATTTTGTAATAGTGTAAACAGGACGGAATTGTGGATTGAAGTTATTTGCTTAGCTTTTCAATCACATAGGTTCATTATTAGTTAACAGTTCGTTTTTACATTTTTCGATAAATCTGGAAACTAGCTCCTAAACCTTACAGTTATCCTTTAAGCAACACTTGAAAGGGTCATTTGTGGCTATTTTCAGCAGTCTTGCATCTCATCTTGTCAATCCACTTTCGCATAAAATAAGCACATTGTTCTTTTATAGTAAGTTTCCTTCACCTTTACTTTTCTTGACCTACACTTTAGTCCTGAACATTTCTAATTTCTCAAAACTTTTTTTAAAAAAGGTTTTGAATGTTTTATACTATACTATACTAAATTTATTTTATAAAATGATGATAATGTTGCCTTTAACATGTTGTCCGGCCATATGAGAAAGTTTTATGATGATACACATCGACATTTTTACAAATCGAGTAGTTTTTGAGTTCTCAAAAAAACTGCAACCAAGTAATTAAATAATTAAAAATATAATTAAAATCATGAGTCATGAATGTTTTACTTGGTCAATCTCATTTTCGTCTTTAACTTTTCGTTATCAAAATTTCCCCAAAAATTAATGTTTTGGGTGAGCAAAGTTTGATGTAAATTCCACATGTGACGCGATATTTCGTGTTAGAATTAGACTTTCCCATGATTCCGTCGTTCACGGTGTTACGAGTTCACTAGTTCGATCGGACCTTAAAAAGGTAATCCGGCCTGTGAAATTTCCCGTTCTGCCATTCATATACATACCCAGTTCGTACGAGTCGAATCCTTAATTCGAGTTAGATGAGAGGAATAGAGAAAAAATGCATCCGTCTACTTCCCACGACGGTTTTTCGATCGTATATGCATGCGCGCCATATAAAGAGAGGAAGAAGGTGACAGAGAGAGAGAAATGCATCCTATAATCATTTATATTAATCGATATTAGTTTTTCGTCCTTTTTTATTCGGTACACCGACGACCTGTTAACCGTTAACGATACGGAGGTAATTAGTCGATATATTCATAAGCGTTTTGTGCGGACTCGTTGTTGACGTTACCATCAGAAGTGACGCGTCTGAAAGCGTCCGGTCCAGTTAGCTTTCGAGTGGCCTAATAGCACTCATTATCGGTCTTGACGGTTACAAATGTCCCCTGTGAAAACATTCACGCCGAAAGGGTGAAACGCTCGTGGGGTTAGTTAGGGGGAAAGTGTCGGTCTGGAAATCAAAATATTTGACGCCGATTAAGATATATACGTCACGGAAATTAGTATCGTGCGATTTAATGGAAATCCTGGTACGATACTCGGGTGGCTGTAGGTATCGCTGAAAGCGAAACAGTGCTAGGAAAATAGTTTTGAAATATTCTTTGAAATATTTTTAGAAGTACAAACGTGTCCCACCTAAAGGAGGTTCGCATGATACATCGAGTGTTAAAGATTAAATTCTTGAATTTGTAGCATATTTTCTATATCCCGGCACTGAAATGACAGCTATTCTAGCACTAGAATGGCCGAAAATAGTGCTTTAATGAGGCTTATTAAAGCATTGTTTTTGGTAATTTTTTTTGTTGGGTTGGTAACAAGATATTGCCTAATGCTGTCTGATGTCTGTCAAAACAAATTTTTTCATATGCGTCTCTAGACTTATCAGTTATCAGGTAGCAAATTCCTTACTGCATTTGAAGCCTTCTTGTAATTCCGGTGGAGTTAAAGAAACACCCTCTTGTACTTGATGCGATTCGGATTCTTGAGACATGATTTCGATTTTATTTAAATCCATTAAATTTGAAAATGGTGTGAAAATTAATTAATACCAACTTAAATGTCACGATAAAAAAAATTCCCCAGATAAGAAATTTTAAATTATTTAAACATAAATAAAAATGAAATGGAAAACCAAACATAGAAAATATTGTAATGTACTCGTTGCAGAAGACATTCCAAGCCCTCGTCCGTTCTAAAACTCGCCGCAGACTCGGGCTTGGAATAGAACATCTTTTGCAACTTGTACTTTAAATAGTGTTGCCCACGAGACGAGACGAGACGAGACTTTGAAAAATCTCGTCTTGTCTCGCAAAGAAAGTGGAAAGTCTCGTCTCGAGTCTCGTCTCGCAATAAAAGTCTCGTCTCGTCTCATGTCTCGCGCGAGAATCTCGCAAAAGTCTCGCAAATTTTTTGTTCCCTATCTAAATAAAATCAGTACATTTTATTTTTATTTTAAAGAACAAAAACATAGTATTTTAACAAGATAAATAGAAAAAAAAAGAAAATCGATCATAGATATACATGAAATACAAAAAATAATAAAATCACTTGTAATTTTGATTTCAACGAACAAAAACAAAATACCGAGAAAAATACATAATCAGTATATAAAAGCAGTATAATAGATTATATCGCCCTAATATCTTAGTTATTAATAATACGATTCTTTTCTCAATCTTCGCTGGTAATAATTATTGTATGTTGGGAAATAGGAAATCGAATAAATTGCCATCATTGATAAAAAAATATTATTTGCGTACGGTACTAGGGAGTAAAAATCGGAAAGCTTAAAAAGGTAAACATTTCGTAACATTCCGTAGCCGGAGTGCTCGAAATAGAGCAAGTGCTTGAAAGAGCAGTTATCCACGAATACTTTACGCGATTTTTTTTAATAGTACCATTTTTTATACCAAAACCAAATGCATACCCAATATGATTAATTTGAATGACACTCATGACACTTCGTGACGGCCCGTCGCCCGTCGTGCCACCTATCGGCTCGTCCCGCTACGGCCAAAAACGCTCTGTGTTTGGTTGATATGGCCGTTTTTGATACGTTTCCATGGCGACTTTAAAGCACGCGCGTGCGAAAAAGCCCGATTTACGCACACCAAAGCATGTTTAAATAGGCAAAATAGCGCACCAATGAAAAAAATGTTTCAATGACATTGGCGATATTTAGAATAATTAATTAATATTTGCCATTTTTATCTGCGATATTTCGAGACTTTTGCGAGACTCTCGTGCGATATTCGAGACGAGACTTTCAAAAGTCTCGTCTTGTCTCGCAAGGAAAATTTAAGGTATCGTCTCGAGTCTCGTCTCGAAAACGAGACGTGACGAGACGAGATTCTCGCAAACGAGAATATCGTGGGCATCACTAACTTTAAACTACTATTGAAAACATACACATTGCTTCAGGTGCACTGTTTCAAATTGTTTATCTTTTTTTTTAAATTGTTACGTGCCCACTGGCTGGAACCTTATTATAATCGATTCACAATGTAAATATAATGAAACACAAAACATGCTATAGAGATAAAGAATATAATTTTTTATCATGTACAATACCAAAAACATCAAATGACTTCTTTTTTCCACATTATATTTGCGCATTATATCGTCTATATATTGAAAAGGGTTGCTGAAAGACCAATTCACGCCAATTTTTGCGTGAAATATTATATGCAGATAAGCAATATTTTATCTCGATTCGTCCGTTTGACTGCAATGTTGAAATATGCATCAAATTTGCTTCTATGAGAGCTCTTTAGCGTTTGTGGACGTGACGAACTGGTAACTTGTATCAACTTTCAATTTTCACATCTTCGCTTTTACTAGAAATATTCACCTTAAAGACTGTAGCACGAGCTCAAGGCACCTCGCATGGGAGTCTAGACGAGACCAACAAAAGCCTTGTCTCATTTCGCCTGAAGGTCGTCTCGAGTCTTGTCTCGAAAAAAAAGACGAGACGATTACTCCAATGGACCAAGTTCTTCAATTCTGGTGTCATAAGTTAGAAATATAGGATTGAAAGAATTGAGACTGTGTTAGTGTATGTCATAGATTGCCTTTGTAAAGAGTATGTATTTAGACGGGACAGTTTTGAGTAAAACTGAAGGCAAGAACAACTCAGGTCCTTGTCAAAAAGAGTCCACAAAATTAACCAGAAATATTAACTACGAGACTTAAGACGTCTCGCATAAGAGTTGAGACGAGACCAACAAAAGTATCGTGTCATCGAGACGCCGGAAGGTCGTCTCGAGTCTTGTCTCGAAAAAGAGACGAGACGCCTGCTCCAACGGACCAAGCTGTTCAATTATGGTGTCATGAGATCGAAATTTGGGAATTATTGCATTAAGCGACATGTTAATGTATGACAAATCACCAGAAATATTAACAACGAGACTCAAGACGTCTCGCATCAGAATCGCGACGAGACCAACAAAAGCCTCGTCTCATTTCGCCCGAAGGTTCTCTTGTTCGAGTCTTGTCTCGAAAAAGAGACGAGATGATTACTCCAATGGACCAAGTTCTTCAATTCTGGTGTCATAAGTTAGAAATTTAGGATTGAATGAATTGAGACTGTGTTAGTGTATGTCATAGATTGCCTTTGTAAAGAGTATGTATTTAGACGGGACAGTTTTGAGTAAAACTGAAGGCAAGAACAACTCAGGTCCTTGTCAAAAAGAGTTCACAAAATTAACCAGAAGTATTAACTACGAGACTTAAGACGTCTCGCATAAGAGTCGAGACGAGACCAACAAAAGCATCGTCTCATCGAGACGCCGGAAGGTCGTCTCGAGTCTTGTCTCGAAAAAGAGACGAGACGATTATTCCAATGGACCAAGTTGTTCAATTCTCCTGTCATGAGTTAGGAATGTAGAATTTATGGAATTGAGCGACTGTGCTATTGTATTCATAGATTGCCTTTGCAAAGTGTGTATATTTAAACGATAAACAGTTTTGAGTAAAATTTAGCTCAAAAACAACTCAGATCCTTTGTCAAAAAGAGTCCACAAAAATCATCAGAAATATTAACAGCGAGACTCAAGGCGTCTCGCATCAGAGTCGCGACGAGACCAACCAAAGTCTCGTCTCATCTCGCCCGAAGGTCGTCTCGAGTCTTGTCTCGAACACGAGAAGAGACAGTTACTCCAACGGACCAAGTTGTTCAATTATTATGGTGTCATAAGGTAGAAATTTAGGGATTATTGCATTAAGCGACTTGTTAGTGCATGTCATAGTTTTTGGAAAGTGTGTATATTTAGACGATAAACAGTTTTGAGTTAAATTTAGCTCAAAAACAACTCAGATCCTTGTCAAAAAGAGTCCACAAAAATCACCAGAAATATTAACAGCGAGACTCAATGCGTCTCGTATCAGGGTCGAGACGAGACCATTCAAAGTCTCGTCACATTTCGCTCGAAGGTCGTCTCGAGTCTTGTCTCGAACACGAGAAGAGACAGTTACTCCAACGGACCAAGTTTTTCAATTATTATGGTGTCATAAGGTAGAAATTTAGGGATTATTGCATTAAGCGACTTGTTAGTGCATGTCATAGTTTTTGGAAAGTGTGTATATTTAGACGATAAACAGTTTTGAGTTAAATTTAGCTCAAAAACAACTCAGATCCTTGTCAAAAAGAGTCCACAAAAATCACCAGAAATATTAACAGCGAGACTCAATGCGTCTCGTATCAGGGTCGAGACGAGACCATTCAAAGTCTCGTCACATTTCGCTCGAAGGTCGTCTCGAGTCTTGTCTCGAACACGAGAAGAGACAGTTACTCCAACGGACCAAGTTTTTCAATTATTATGGTGTCATAAGGTAGAAATTTAGGGATTATTGCATTAAGCGACTTGTTAGTGCATGTCATAGTTTTTGGAAAGTGTGTATATTTAGACGATAAACAGTTTTGAGTTAAATTTAGCTCAAAAACAACTCAGATCCTTGTCAAAAAGAGTCCACAAAAATCACCAGAAATATTAACAGCGAGACTCAATGCGTCTCGTATCAGGGTCGAGACGAGACCATTCAAAGTCTCGTCACATTTCGCTCGAAGGTCGTCTCGAGTCTTGTCTCGAACACGAGAAGAGACAGTTACTCCAACGGACCAAGTTTTTCAATTATTATGGTGTCATAAGGTAGAAATTTAGGGATTATTGCATTAAGCGACTTGTTAGTGCATGTCATAGTTTTTGGAAAGTGTGTATATTTAGACGATAAACAGTTTTGAGTTAAATTTAGCTCAAAAACAACTCAGATCCTTGTCAAAAAGAGTCCACAAAAATCACCAGAAATATTAACAGCGAGACTCAATGCGTCTCGTATCAGGGTCGAGACGAGACCATTCAAAGTCTCGTCACATTTCGCTCGAAGGTCGTCTCGAGTCTTGTCTCGAACACGAGAAGAGACAGTTACTCCAACGGACCAAGTTTTTCAATTATTATGGTGTCATAAGGTAGAAATTTAGGGATTATTGCATTAAGCGACTTGTTAGTGCATGTCATAGTTTTTGGAAAGTGTGTATATTTAGACGATAAACAGTTTTGAGTTAAATTTAGCTCAAAAACAACTCAGATCCTTGTCAAAAAGAGTCCACAAAAATCACCAGAAATATTAACAGCGAGACTCAAGGCGTCTCGTATCAGAGTCGAGACGAGACCATTCAAAGTCTCGTCACATTTCGCTCGAAGGTCGTCTCGAGTCTTGTCTCGAACACGAGAAGAGACAGTTACTCCAACGGACCAAGTTTTTCAATTATTATGGTGTCATAAGGTAGAAATTTAGGGATTATTGCATTAAGCGACTTGTTAGTGCATGTCATAGTTTTTGGAAAGTGTATATATTTAGACGATAAACAGTTTTGAGTAAAATTTAGCTCAAAAACAACTCAGATCCTTGTCAAAAAGAGTCCACAAAAATCACCAGATATATTAAGAGCGAGACTCAAGGCATCTATCAGAGTCGAGACGAGACCAACGAAAGCCTCGTCTCATTTTGCCCGAAGGTCGTCTTGAGTCTTGTCTCGAACACGAGACGAGACGGTTACTCCAACGGACCAAGTTGTTCAATTATTATGGTGTCATAATTTAGAAATTTAGGGATTATTACATTAAGCGAATTGTAGTGTATGTCATAGATTGCCTTTGGAAAGTGTGTATATTTATACGTTAGACTGTTTTGAGTAAAATTTAGCTCAAAAACAACTCAGATCCTTGTCAAAAAGAGTCCACAAAAATCACCAGAAATATTAACAGCGAGACTCAATGCGTCTCGTATCAGGGTCGAGACGAGACCATTCAAAGTCTCGTCACATTTCGCTCGAAGGTCGTCTCGAGTCTTGTCTCGAAAAAGAGACGAGACGATTACTCGAACAGTCCAAGTTGTTCAATTTGGTGTTATAAGTTAGAAATTTGAGGATTAGTAAATGAAGCGACTGTGTTAGTGTAGGTATGTCACAGATTGCCTTTGGAAAGTGTGTATATTTGGACAATAAACAGTTTCGAGTAAAATTTAACTCAAGAACAACTCAGGTGCTTGCCATAAAAAATCACCAGGCATATTAACTGCGAGATTCAAAGTGTCTCGCATGAGAGCCAAAACGAGACCAACAAAAGTCTCGTCTCATCTCGCCCGAAGGTAGTCTCGAGCCTTGTCTCGAAAACGAGACGAAACGGTTACTCCAACGGATCAAGTAGTTAAGTTCTATAGCTAAGCAATTCAATAACTAAGAAATTAGTGCACCAAATTTTCACTCAACATTTTAAAGTGTCTTTTGAGACGTACAGCAGAAATAACTAGGGAAAATCCTCGTCAAGTCCTTACAGATAAAAGAAACTCTCTTTGATGTCACGTTAGCGATCTTTACTGTGGAAAACAGCCGATAATTTAAAACTCTAATTTATCCAAACCCTTTGTCCAACTCGAAACCATAATATTATTACTTTACGCTCACCTTTAATCCCGCACGTACCGAACGACGTCAATTTTTCCCGCAACTTTCCCTCCGAATCCCACCCCGAAAATTAAAAACTAATCACGTGTGTGTGTGTGTCAGAGATGAAGTGGTTCCTTCGCAGCTCCGAACAAAAGGAGAAAAAGTAGTGACGTGAGCTGTCGAGTCGGTTTGATAGAGTGATTCATCTCGTGTTTGATCTGCTTCTATCACTCCCGTGTCGAGATTCTACGAGGGCTTTCTTTATTGTTTTCATTGTGGCTCGGGCGAGCTTCTGCCCGATTGTTTCCGATGTCTGGGTCTCTGGTCAATAAGAACTTTCGATAAGAGTGGCAGTAAACCAAAACCAGTCGGTCTGTGGGAGATTTAGGTGTAACTACATATGATTATCGATGATTTTTGTTAAATTGAATATGATGTTTCTCTCTGAAAACTATGCAGAAAATCTTCGCTTTGTACTTCTGTCTGTGCCTTTATTAGCTACCTTCAAATTCTGAAATAATTTACTCAAGCTAATTACGGTTTCGAAACTGAAATACGAGCGCATAGTAGGTGTAGATACATTTGAACAATCCTTGTGCTCAAAGCCCGGATTGCGTGGCAGATATGATTTATAAATGGGCAATTGACACTTTATATATGGCAAAACAAGCAGTTTCAATTATGAGCCAATGAAAGAAGTGGTGTATCACAATTTAACCCTTATTTAAGTTGTAAGAGCTCTTTTCACAATCAACAATGTTAGCAAATTATTACCAATACATATGTACTTACTGGCTTCATATAAATGGTGTAAAATCATCATTGTTAGACCTAATAGAAGAGCTAAAACCACTTTTTGTGAAAGCTTACAAAAGGCTCTATGAATATTCAAAATGGAAGGGACTTCTACGTCCTGCGGTTAACAGCAGAAAACTCTCCATTTTCTTCTTAAATTATTCTCCATAATTTATCTCCATTCATTGAAGATCGGCAACAATTTTGGCAAATACTTCTCTGTCTTGCACTCTCCTCCCAAATTTCTTATATTTTTTTTCCAATTTCAAGACATTTGTTAGAATTTTGGAGTTACAAACTAAAATTGTTTGGAAAACCTAAGGTAAGACTAATTTTATCTGTATTTAAATTCAAATGAAACTAAATATTATTGTAGTTTCTTATTATAAAATTGCAAAAAGTACCTGAACGAAACCTTACTACAAAAATTAAAACAAATTTCCGGAATTCAACGTTACCTACAAGTTCTTTAACTAAATCCGATTATACTCCATCGGATTATATAACATCCGATTATAATGAAACTCGGTAAGTTTATAAAAGTTGGTACCACTATGACATTGACGAAATTTGAACTTGATAACTCCAGAAGTTTCGAAGTTATAATGGTTCGTTTGGATGTCAAATATTCTTGATTTTCAAAAATTCGAAAAAATTTAAAACAACTTCCGATTTTAATGAAACTTCCGGAGTTTATAAAAGTTGGTACCACTATGGCACTGACGAAATTTAAACTTGATAACTCCAGAAGTTTCGAAGTTATAATGGTTCGTTTGGATGTCAAATATTCTTGATTTTCAAAAATTCGAAAAAATTTAAAACAACATCCGATTTTAATGAAACTTCCTGAGTTTATAAAAGTTGGTACCACTATGGCACTGACGAAATTTGAACTTGATAACTCCAGAAGTTTCGAAGTTATAATGGTTCGTTTGGATGTCAAATATTCTTGATTTTCAAAAATTCGAAAAAATTTAAAACAACATCCGATTTTAATGAAACTCCGTGAGTTTATAAAAGTTGGTACCACTATGACAATGACGAAATTTGAACTTGATAACTCCAGAAGTTTCGAAGTTATAATGGTTCGTTTGGATGTCAAATATTCTTGATTTTCAAAAATTCGAAAAAATTTAAAACATCATTTTGGGGATTTTCATAAAAATTTAGGTCCGAATTTAAATTGTAGCAAATCCCCTGCATGAAACGTTACTTGTGAACCTGATTATTAAATTTATTAGACATACTTGTTTTCCTTAAATTTAGTATATTTGTTACAATGTTAGTTCCTGACCCTTAATTTTGTTTTAAAGTTATACGTTTTAATTTTGTAAAATTTGTTATAGTTTTAGGTTTAAATACTAAAATTACTACAAAATATCCAAAAAATTATCTGGTTATAATATATTGTTTCCCAATTATAGGAAATATGTTTCAATTTTGGTTCCTAATTATTCTAGAAAATTTGTTATAATTGTATTTTCTGATTTCAAGAAATTTTTGAACTAAAATCTAAAATAATTGCAACTAATCTCGTTTGTGCAATGTTACTTCTTAACTTCACTATTAAAATTATTATAATTTTAGAAAATTTCTTACAATTTTAGTCTCTACTTCTAGAAAATGTCATGCATGGCTATTATTTTATTATTTTTGTTATTATAACTAAAATTGTTATAACTCTTGTGTATGCAACGTTTCTTCTAAATGTTACTACTAAATTTCTTGGACTTACTAAACTTTATGCAGTTATTTGTCATAAATTTGTATATATAGTTATTTTCTAATTTAGAGAAAAACGTTTCCCCTAAACGTTGCTATTAAATTTCTTAAATTAAACATTATTTCCAAACATTACTACAAAATTTGTAATATAATTATTTTCAAATTTCAGGAAATTTGTTACAATTTCAGAATTACAAACTAAAAGTTATGTGTTTCATGCCTTTTTCTTGCATGACACGTTACTACAAAATCATACCAAATTTTCTGTTTTCAACGTCATTTCCTACACGTTACAATTAATCTGCTCCAATTCCAGTTTCTGATTCTAGAAAATTTGTCATAATTCTAGTTTGTTCTTCTTAGAAACGTTACAAATTTTCTGGAATTCCAAACTAAATTTGTAACAAATTTCCTACATTTTGAATACAGTTTTAAATAATTTATCAAAAAAGTATGAAAGTAGCGGTAAATTCAGAAAATGTGTTACAATTTTTGCAGTAACGTTTCCAGTAGAAAATTAGTGCAGGCGCCTTTATAAACATTTTTGGAGTAAAAATAACAAATTTACAATTACTATTTTACTACTTACTTTTTACTAAAATTAGCTTTCTTTAGAACGTTTTCGGCTAATCTATAAAGAAATAATTACGTCGTTGGTACCTCACTTTGGGTATTAGCATCGTAACCGCTATGAACTTGACCCGTGTCTACGACTGTTCTCTATCTGCTTACTGCATTTTAAACTTTCCTCGTATGCTGATCGTTCGCCTTTCATTATTTGACTTTCTTGGCCGGTAAATTAAACTATTGATTCCTTCCTAAACGCACGTTCCTGTTAATCAATCAGACCTCTAACCTTGAGGACGTTTTTAATTTAGATGTCGATTCAGATTGAGATTGCCGCGGCACGCGTGTTCATGAAATTGTGGTAACAGATCTGATTACGCCAGTTATTAATTAGTTGCTACAATACACCTTCTCTCAATGGTAATATTTTGTATATCCAATGTTGCTAAACTTTGAGATATTGCTTATAGACAATGCATAATTACCCTCGTCGTCATTTAATGGCCATATGTAAATGGCTTCTCATTTACGGAATACATTCCCATCATAACATAACAAAAGAAAATATTTTAAAACTGCGAATTAAACTAATTCCTCTGTCACGCGTATGAGTGATTATCGTACCTTCGCCGCCCGTGCAGTATAAGGTAAGACATCTGCAACATTATCTTTCGGAAATGTAATGACGTTTTTATTATGTCATTAACAAGTAAACACCCGACAGTTTCATTAAAAAGCGGCGCGTATCCCCTGCGAGCCTTCGCGCGAGGCAGAGTCGTAAACTGACAAAATGTCAGAATAAAGCAAGTACGGACACTGGTGGATAATTTACTGCGACCGGCATTTTTATACCGGAGTTGTAAAAATGTAAATTTACCTACAAAATTAAACAATAACGCGAAAGTATTTGCTCATAGGCTGCAACAAATGTGTTGAGAACTAATGTGACGTAATGGTGCAAAGCACATATTTTTAAAAAATGTTCATGTCTGCATATATCTTAGAGTTTAATACGTTTTCAAAATCATCCGCTTCCCGAAATTTATAACCTAATGCGGAGCACTTTTCAAAAAATTGTATTCATATTTTACTTTCTTCAACACAAATTTAATATCGAATAAATCAATGTAAGCGCAATATTTATTAACAATATTAAACATTTATAACAGTGAAAGCTGACCATGTTGCGTATTATTCCAACGTGGTACATAAAAGCTATGGCTTACGTACTCGGCTAATGTGTATCAAGAATTATATGCCAAATTGGTTAATAGGCAAGGGTACAAAGTTTTCTGACAAAGTGTTATTCACTCCTTTCATCATACAATCATTTGACATTTCAAGTTGTCAATTTTAGTCAAATCCACACTTACTAAGCTATATACTCGTACCTTTTGCTTTACTTGAAAATGGTGGATATGTTATATTGGCGAGTCAGGTTGTCAGAAAATTAAAATATTTAGCGCACACTTCTAATTATTTTCCAAGTCTTTTTCGAAGGGATGTGGAATAGTTTCAGGTCAATTCCGTCGGTTTCTTATTATTCCGGAACTTTACATCGTTACACATTACCGTTACTCAACTTATTTTTTCCTGGGGACTTTTCTTTCTAAAGCCCGTTTTTCGAAAATACCAGTAAAGCTCTGCCACGTCTCATTGGATTTCGAATATGGACACCATATCCATATTATTTTATTACTGCATCACGTTAAGTTTACCGGTCAGTCGTAAGTTTTATCCTAAAGCTCGATAACGGTCTGAATCTCTCCTTACCATGAGGCGACTTTAAGTTACCGTAAGTAAACTTTACGTACACGTTACCGTTACTCAACTTATTTTTTTCATAAAGACTTTTCTTTCTAAAGCTCATTTTGCGAATATACCGGTAAAGCTCTGCCACGTCTCAGTGGATTTCGAATATGGACACCATATCCATATTATTTCGTTACTACACCACATTAAGCTCACCAAATTAAGTCGTAATTTTTATCCTAAAGCTCGATAACGGTGTGGATCTCACGTTACCATGAGGCGACCTTAAGTTACCGCAAGTAAACTTTAGATACACGTTACCGTTACTCAACTTATTTTTTTCATAGGGAGTCTTCTTTCTAAAGCCCATTTTTCGAAAATACCAGAAAAGCCCTGCCACGTCTCAGTAGATTTCGAATATGGACACCATATCCATATTATTTCGTTTCTACATCACATTAAGCTCACCAGTCTAAGTCGTAAGTTATATCCTAAAGCTCGATAACGGTCTGGATCTCACGTTACCATGAGGCGACCTTAAGTTACCGCAAGTAAACTTTAGATACACGTTACCGTTACTCAACTTATTTTTTTCATAGGGAGTCTTCTTTCTAAAGCCCATTTTTCGAAAATACCAGAAAAGCCCTGCCACGTCTCAGTAGATTTCGAATATGGACACCATATCCATATTATTTCGTTTCTACATCACATTAAGCTCACCAGTCTAAGTCGTAAGTTATATCCTAAAGCTCGATAACGGTCTGGATCTCACGTTACCATGAGGTGACTTTAAGTTACCGCAAGTAAACTTTAAATACACGTTACCATTACTCAACTTATTCTTTTCATAGGGACTTTGCTTTCTAAAGCCCATTTTTCGAAATTACCGGAAAAGCTCTGCCACGTCTTAGTGGATTTCGAATATGGACACCATATTCATATTATTTTATTTCTTCATCACATCAAGCTCACCAATCTAAGTCGAAAGTTTTATCCTAAAGCTCGATAACGGTCTGGATGTCACGTTACCATGAGGCGACTTTAAGTTACCGCAAATAAACTTTAGATACAGGTTACCGTTACTCAACTTATTTTTTTCATAGGGTGTCTTCTTTCTAAAGCCCATTTTTCTAAAATATCGGAAAACCCTGCCACGTCTCAGTAGATTTCGAATATGGACACCATATCCATATTATTTCTTTTCTACATAACCACATCAAGTTCACCAGTCTAAGTCCTAAGTTTTATCCTTAGGTTCGATAACGATCTCATAACGTTACCGTAAGGCGACCCACATCCCACGTCCCCCTCCTCCCCCCCCAAAGTCCCTTTTTTCTTTTTGGGGCGCCCTCGCAGCGTCGTCAACCATTTAATTTTCCAATATCGAATCGATGGATAAAAAGAGAGGCGACGACGGAGAGCGAGAGAGGATTTCCCGTCGCCCTGGACGGACCCCAAAGTTTACATTGTCGTCAGATCCTCCGGCGTAATGTAATTACCTCTCCCGAATCCACCGACATCTTCTCAAGCGGGAGCTTTTAGCCAAGTTCGCACTTGAGTTTATAGCATTACCAATAATACACCCCGCTAACTTTGTAATATAACGTTCCGAAGGAACAACACAACTTACCGGGTTTAGGATAAATACATTTGCTAATCAACTTATTCGTAGGTTTTGTCCTTGTCCCGAAGAGCACGGTTCGGTGAGAGTGACTTAATGCAAAGGCGGTGTGTTGTCCAAGAAGGGGAGGAAAAGATTTTTATTTTTAGTTAAACTTTCAATGAGGACTTACCCAATTGACGATACAATTGAACTCATATCTTTTATTATATGGAAGTGATGTTTCGTCCTTTCTGAAAATTTTTTAAGTATTGGAATTGGTAAGGGTAAAGTTATTATTGTACTTCAATTTTTATTCAGAGTTCAGTTTTCTTTTTCTATTATTCTATAAGTTTTTAAGTATATATAAGTATTATATATATTACTTATATACTTATATAAGTATATAAGTATTTCTCCTCAGTACATTTTCAGTTTGAAGAGTTCTGTTTACCTTAATTTCATTTCTAAATTAAGTTCATAATTGTGCACAAATCCTAACTGAAGAAAATTTACAGCATTCCTAACGCTAAGTTAATTGCGCTCTATTGACTTGTTCTTAATTCCACACTGAACCTCGAAAGGCTTTAATTACTTTGCATGCATCTTCATATTATACATCCACAAGTGAAGATGTAACTTTAACCGCAAAAATGAGATTTTAGACATTGAAATGGCACCACACAATTTGTTCGTTTAGAGAACCTCACGATTGAAATTCATGTGCGGTTAAAACCATAATTCGAGGTGATAACATATTGACAAATAACAAGTCCGAGTTAAAGTACACGAGGCAGGTATTCTAATGGGTAATTTTAAAAAGAATGCTTTCGTATTATTAGTTGCAAGATACATTGTATCAGAGCTTAGGTTACATTCAACTGTAGCCAACAACTGAAAATCTGAGGACCGCACAAGCTAGTAATGTGGAGGGTGCGTATAATATATTGACTGAAATAAAAATTTAATCCATAAAAGGTATGAAGACTTCAAATGCCCCAACCACTGTACAACCTGATGACTGCATAAATTACGCTCAAATTTTTGACTTATACCCACTCACTCCAAGGGAGTGACTTTGAGTAGTAATTTAGAGTTGATTGCTTTAGAACACACATCAGAGTTAATAATACGCAGATTACTTGGGTCAGTTCTGCTTATATTTCCCTTATACAACGTGATGACCGAAGAGCAACTCAACTAAACCAGTTCGGTGGTCTACAATAGTAATTACACTTATGGCCATTGTCGCCGTAAATCCAGTTTTCCCCGATCTCGTAATATCCCATTCACATGGCCTATCTTTAAATGGTAAATCAGCGCCCCCGGAACCAGTCCTCTCTATCCTCTCATGCAAATGAATACGGTAAAGCGTCAGAAAACCATGTAATTCTCACCAAATCAACACTCGAGCGCACACACACACACACACTCAGTCTCCTAAGAGAGAACTGTGAACCGGCCACAATTACCCCGTGAACCAGTTTCGGATGCTGCGTGCGATAATAATGATCCGGTCCGTAACTCTTTCTTCTCTCTGTGATATTTTTTCAGGTGAATCCACGCTCATTGTCCGGTACGCTTGTGTTCGGTAATGTTATATGGAAAGTGGACACATCTGCCTCCTTTACAATTTTGAATGTGCTGATAGGAAAATTTTACGTAGATACTTGATGTGGTATGACGGGCACGTGCGTTTCGACCTCCTGAAAGTTGTGAAAAATCGTGAGATTTAAAATGAGAATTTCAAATATTTTACAAACACAAGTAACTAGATAGAAATAAAGCTTGGTTGATTCGTAAAGCTTCATGGTTCGTAATGTTTCTCACAATGATTTTAAACATCGTCCAAAACCTACTCGTGATATCTACAATCGCATAGTATTGGTAGGTAATCTCGTACCATAACTGACCTCATCCGTGCGTTCATGTCTCACACGTTATAAGCCGCGTGTTATTTTTACTTAGATACATAATTTTTAATGTCGTTATAATTTCCCTAGGTAAGCTTTAACCTCTTACGTTCGTTCCTGGTGTGTTGTTATGATTGCAGCAAATAATTTATGTTATAAATATAATTCCATCGTAAACTGGTTGATTCAGTTAATTCAAATGTTTCTTTATTAAATCAGATGAAATCGAACAAATCATTTAACTAAAAATAGTTTATTTAACTGATTAATTTAAAATATTCTTTAAATAACTAATTGATTCTGTTTCCAAAATTACCTATACATTGAATTCCTTACATATCCTTATACCAAAATTGCAATCTTTGGTCATGATTATCTTATGCACAGTTTTAAAGTCTATTTTGACACAGGAATTTCGAATTATTTGAGCGTGTCTGAAAGTAGTCATCAATGTACTCACCCATATAATAAGAGAACGTAATGTAATCGTGCTGATTTTCCGAATATGAGATATTGGCATTTCTGGTGCCTCATTCTCTCTAAATTTCTCTCACTGATTCCACAGTTAATTCCCATGGAATTCAAAGATTTGCTCTAGATTTTACACGTACTTTGTGCTTTCATGAAGACCTTTCGTTAGGACCAATTAACAAGGTAAAATCGAACTGGCCGCTACTCTCCCCGACCTTACCACTTTAGGGGTGTTTTCCATCAGATTCGCAGAGCTTAAAGACGATAACGGGGCCTCCCCTCGCTATCAAA
This sequence comes from Cryptocephalus moraei, assembly GCA_946251905.1. NCBI lineage: Eukaryota > Metazoa > Arthropoda > Insecta > Coleoptera > Chrysomelidae > Cryptocephalus > Cryptocephalus moraei. The sequence continues at coordinate 35,332,569 of OX276452.1, forward strand.
AAAATTTTTTCCAATTACTTCTCGGTCCTTCGATCGCGTCTCGAGGGCTAAACGGTCAGGAAATCTGTTGGAGAGCTTGGAGGGTTACTCGAAGCCGTATAACTTGTCCGTCTCGTCCACTTCACGGATAAACCCTTACGGACCCGAAGGGAAGTGCGAAGTGAATTGAGTACTTCCGGTGAATTAAGTTAGAAAGGACAGAGATAGAGGTGAGATGAGAGGGAGTCGCACTTGACTCGCACGTACACACACACACAAATACACACTACGTAGTTATATCCACTGGGCGAGTGTAAAAGAACCTGTCGTCGTGACAGATTAATGGAAAATGTGGCTGTCTGAAAATTATTTTTTTCGAAATAACTCAAAAACTATAGAAGATATGTTAAAAAATGCTTAATATAAAGAGATAACTGTTTTATTAATTTTTTTTTTTTGATACTCCTCTTCAATAAATACTAATTAAGATGTGACCGTTTAAAGTTAACGTTTTTGTTACTTAAACTGTTTAAAGTTACTTTTTTGAACCCTTCAAACTCAAAAATTTTTAAAGCCGAAGGGTTCAGGGTAGTTTAACTTGTAATCAGGGCTCACTCCCACTTGTCATTTTTATTGTTCTCATTGTTCTGACTGGGTATGCACTTTTAATAATATAAATGTTCATAGATAGGCATTAAACAGTTAACTTAAGTTATGAGATTTGGTATAGGTATATCACCAAAACCGTTTCAAAGAAAAGTGTACAACAAAATAACAGTTATTTATGGTACTAGTGTGTTATGTTGAAAATAAGTCATGCGAGAAGATTTATACCACGAGGCTGTCAGGCCGAGTGGTATAAATTCTCAAGTGACTTAGAAAACATACCACGCGTTGGCATACAATGTTTTATCCAACAAGTGGAAGAAATCGTTTTTTATGAGATAATAATTAATAAGCTTTGTGATCAAATCAAAGCTACCTGCGTCTTAGTAGGTATCCTATAAATGTCAGAATGACTTGACAGTGACTTTTTACATTTTGGTTAAAGTAGGTTGTTTGTTTGGTTGCCACGGGCAATAAATAATAAATAGAATACTACTTTAAAAAATATGAACGTGAGTTCATAACAGTATTATAACTTATAACACACTAGTGTGTTATTTAATAGTTTACTTGTCTAAAATGACATTAATAATGACAGTCATAAGTCATGTCATAACTGTCGTGTGTTGGATACAAATTCTTAAAGGTAAACTGCGCTTTAGGAAAGTTTTAGGAAAAAATATTTCAAATGAAATTTGTACACATTTAATATGTTAATTCAAATATAAAGTTTTTTGAAAATATTCAAAACCTTTTTGAAATTTTTTTTGAGAAATTGAAAATGTACAAGAGTAAAGTGCCCTTCAGCGAGGTTTTAGAAAAAAATGTTTCAAATAAAACTTATAGCCATTAGTTAGGCCAGCTCATATCTAAAGTTTAGTAGGAATCGGTAAAGCTTTTTTGGGGAAAATTGAGGAAAAACTGAAAATCCACAATGGTAAAGGGCCCTTCTCAGATCAGTCAAAATAACGATAAACGTAGACCTACAAATTTTTAAAAAGAAAAGTTGGACTAGTTTTGAGATAATCCAAAAAATCTTAAAAATTACGAGTAAAATGCACTTTGGCCTTATCTGATTACGATGAAATTTATATGGTCGCGAATTTTCAGGGGATCCAGCTTTAATACAAAATTTCAACTTACCACTATTTATAGTTTCTGAGAAAAAATTGACCATGTACATACATACATACATACATACATACATACATACATACATACATACACAGACATATAATATTTCCAAAAACATGTTTTTCGAACTCAGAGGACCTCAAAATGTCTGGAAATGCCAATATCTCAAATTCCGAAAATCAGCACGATTAGATACAACACTTTCTCTTATTATATGAGAAGTAAGAATGGTTTTCTAAAAATGGTTTCTTCTCTAACAAGATCCCGGGTTGTGTGAATTGCAAAAACTACATCAAAAGCACATCATTAACGATTCAATTTCGAAATTACAGCGACATAATGAATCGATTCTCCACATAAACCTGATCGATCAAAGTAGTAAACTCGACGTCGAAGTAGACGCATTGTTTGGATGAAAAGTGATATTTCTTCACCAGATGGTAGGTGTATATACGCCATATTCGTTAGAATTCCGAGCCGTGTCCTCACAATTAAAAGAATCCTTCTATTTTGATAACGCCTGAGACGTGTGACTGCGAATGGCGATGCCCGGATGAGCGTTCCTATGGATGAAGACAACGGGCGAAGAGAGGATGATTAGTTGTTTACCTTTCTCGGAATGAAATAATACAAAACTCTCGTTGGTATTTTCTATACGGTCGGCCTGAATATGAAAATTAATTTGAGTGACGTCCCTTATACGAAGAGAGAGAGGGCCATGATATACACACGGCCGCAGAGGTGTCGTTATAAAAGTTGCCCGTCATGTCGGCAAATGGTCCCGCAACCTGCTACTTAGACGGTAGCCAGCCTGACGGACTCTGGCCATTGTTGCTCTATTAACGATCTTCTTTCTCACAAAAACATATCCGTGCTTTTATATCCAACGAGGTTGTTTTCTTTTCGGTTGCTTCTTCTTTAATCCTCCTTCTCCTCCCCCTCCTCCTCCTGTATTTAGCGGATGGATAAGGTGAAATATGGGATCCCACGTGAATCATCCGCGCAGGTGCAACACCTGAATTAATTAGGTATCGCCAGGGACGGGATACTAAGACATCTATATCTACCTGGTGCACAAAATTCAGTTTTTGCGATAATTGCATCAACTCTTATTATCTTTATTGCAGGACTTTTGTTATGGCTTGTTTCCAATCCTTTTGTCTGACGAAATAAACACATAATTAGAGAAACGTTATGAATCGAATTCTACTATAATAAGTCATCAATACCCAATTAAATACGTTAGTAAGCAAGGAAATTCCATTACATCGACATCAATATCAATATCATAGTTTTTAACAGCTCCTCTCACTAATTAACGTCCTTGAACAGATACCGTTTTTGCCGTGGCGACTTTACGAAGATTACAAACATTTTTTTACAAAGTGATGAAGTCAATAAAAATAGTAGTTTAAAGTACAAGTTGCAGAAGCCGTCATATTCCAAGCCCGAGCCCGAGATTCTAAAACGAGTCGCTTGCGGCGAGTTTTAGAACGGACGAGGGCTTGGAATGTCTTCTGCAACGAGTACTTTACAACATTTTCTATGTTTGGGCTTCGATTTCATTTTTATTTATGTTTAAATAATTCAAAATTTCATATCTCGGGAGTTTCTTTATCGTGACATTTAAGTTGGTATTACTGTCGACGCAGCGGTCATATTTATTTTTAATTTTAATTAGACAGGCATCAGACAGCATTAGGGAATATCTTGTTACCAACCCAACAAAAAAAATTACCAAAAACAATGCTTTAATAAGCCTCATTAAAGCACTGTTTTCGGCCATTTTAGTGCAAGAATAGCTGTCATTTTAGTGCCGTAACATAGAATAGTATATTATTATACTAGTTTAATAGAACGAGTGTGACAATACGTCTTATTAAACGTGTGTAATATACTATTTTATCTACTTTGTTTTATTAATTCATTAAATTTTGGCTGTTCAAGTTCTGGTATTACACTAGGGAATTTTGCTTGGGTTGGTCACACTGACGTCACTGACATGGACGTTTCGTATTTGAATTTGAAAATCTAGTAGCCCTAGGACAAATTCAATAACTATGCTCTTACTTACTTGCAAGAAATGCAAGACAAAACTGTAGAAGTGACCTGTACAGCATATTTTCAGGAGAAAAGCAAGACAAAAAAGTCTTCGACGCTCTGGACATCGTACTATACCATGCTGAGACCATGTCTAAATGCTTATAAGAACACAGATATATCGAACTTTTCACGATTGCATGCTTTTCTCAAACGGCAGTCTCAAGGATATCAGCCTAAAAAATCAAAAATTTTGGATATTGCTGAAATAAATCAGTTTTTAAGTCGAGGCGACTATCTTCATTGTTTGGCAATTAAAGTAAGTTTGTTTTTTTTTAAAAAATCATGTTTCATTTGTTACCTGCTTGTATTGTTTTCGTTCAGGTTATACTCATAATGGGATATACTTATTACTTATGGGCTTCATCTTATTAAGAAATATGTCAGCCTTCGACCAATCGGTATAGCTTCAAAACGCTTTTTTCTCACATACCGAAACGGCCAATGCATCACTAGCCACATAGGGATTAATAAGATTAGCCAAGTGCCACGCATAATTGCTACGTTTCTGACTCTTGCTAATCCGGATCAGTACACGGTGCACTGCTTCCGTAGGTCCAGTGCATCAATCTTGGCCAATAATGGAGCAGATTTAATTACTATAAAAAACCATGGGGCCTGGAAGTCTTGAGCAATAGCAGAGGGGTACATTGACACTTCGTTAATAAGGAAAAGAGATATGGAGGATATGCTGAGATCATCGACATCCACTTCTGCTTCCGTCAATGCACAACCAATGTCCGAGCCAGAATCCCCTAAAATTGGAACTATAAACAATATCAATTCAATCACAAATGAGACCAGTTTTGAACGAAATATTCAGGGAAATACTAACTTGAATCACCCAAAATGTCTCTGACGTTAGCATAAATTCCCAAGCCACAGTAATGTCGTAGTTAAAGTTTTCACTAATTGTACATTAGCGGTAAGCCTACATTAGCTACTGATTAGGTCTTTTGGGTCATACCGTCTTTTGTAACTTGTAATAGTTGTAATGCATATTGTACTAGAATAGTATAAAATTATACCAAATAATACATTTTTCATGTAAATTTTAAAAGTTATGCTTACTATAATTTAACCTTGGCTGCACACGTCTCTGTGAGAGGTTGACATACCAACTTAACAAAACCAAAAAGTTACCAAAAGTAGTGTAAGAATATAAATATTATTACACTACTTTCGGTGTAAGAATGAGATCATTAGTAACGCAAAGTAGATAAATATAATTAATTTGCATAGGAAATGGTGAATGTGCCAAAATTTCTTTGGTGTAAAGACCATAAAATATATTTAAAAAGGTTCTACTGCGTTAAATAATAGCGGCGTACGGTCCGTGGAAGCGATGGAAGCAGTGCTTCCCCTAGAAAAATGTCAAAAGTGACAAAAGATTATCTAATTAAATGTAATTTTTGATGTAGGAACGTAATAACGATAACCAAAAACTTGATTGAAAATCAAGTGGTTGCGATGTTCTTCATGCAATTCCCTCCGACAGAACCGTGCGCACTTCAGCGCGTTGCAATAACAAAATGAAAACAAACATCCACCGAAAAAGAATCCACACAACATTTTCAACAATTACAAGAAGAAGAAGAAGGCAAGCAACCACTCGAGTCCTTCCTCCATCTCCAACCATCTAATTCAGGTAAGGTAAACACTCTCCGGGCCCCTCTCGACTCGAAGGACGGACCAGAGAGTTGTTATTATTTACTTTCGAGTCGGATTTACGGTAAAATGTCGTCCGAAACTTTGTTTTAAGGTTGTACTCTCTCGTCCTCCGTCCCTCTTCATTTTCGAGATGCATTTTTCGGGCCCTCTCGATGTGGCGCCATATCCTCGAGTGGGACGTGACGTTGCAAGTCTTAGAAATTTCCTTTTGTTCGCGACGTGTATATAATGTAATATCGCCGTGGGCTCTCGTGTGTGTATTGTCTCCGAGAGGTTATTAATATGTAAATGGATTTTAATAAAATTAACGTTATTTTTTTTTTGGTCAGGTAGGTGTGTCGATAAGGGAATTTTTTCCCCTTCCCTTGGATCTCAGTCCAAAATTGAATCACAATTTCCAACAACAAATTCATCATATTATTCTCAAATAAGAATCTCTAATTATCTTCCATCTAACAAGATCCTTTACTTGGTCCTCCTCCTCTCGGAGCGTTCAGATGTAATCGTTTAGTTTCTTTTCATAATTTTTTTTATGTGAGCGTACATCAGCAATTAAATGAGCATTGGCTTCTGAAATACGAAGTGAAAAAAATTAAGCTCTCACTTACGAATGACTGGCAGTTGGCTTTTCGAAATATCATAAAATGAACAAGAGTAACGACGGCCATGGGAGAGGTGAGACCTGCGAGAGAAACCAGGCGAGAAAAAGTAAAAAATAATATGAAGCCTCGTATAATAGAAGCTAACTCGGGGATTAAGACGAGATCAAAATTCTGCACTGAATGAGGGTAAAACTATAGGTATATATTTCTAGGCATTGTCGTTTTGGCTCCACTAATAAGGAGTTTGGTGAAAAGCAAAGGGTATTCTGCTTTGGTATTTTATTTAATTAAATTTTGTTGTATATTTTATGCATGTTTGACATTGCTATCAAACCCCTTTTACCCCTCTAACAATTTAGATGAAATTTCACTAGAAAATTTCGTTACAAGTTATGTCACTGTCAATTGTATTTGGTAGATTATTAATTTTTAGCGACAACTCGACCAAAGTGTTCCATTTTTCATGTAAAATTTACGTAATTATTTAGTAAATTTGGTGAATTTATATGAAGGTATTAAGTCACTGATGATCTATTAGGTCGAATCTCGCCATGAAATTACGCCCTATTTAAGTCATATTTAGTACATAGGTACTCACCTTCCCAGTTTACGAATATCATAGAAGTATATAAATTTAGATTAAAAATTTGGTGAAAATTGGCAATGGTATTCAAAACCCATACTTCTTGTCTATAGAAGTATAAGGAATCTTAGATAGAAATATTCCATACACTAATGTAATTAAATTAGATCAACTCATCCTCATAAATTCGTAACGCAAGAAATTTGATTGTCTAATCTTATAATTTTACTTGAAAAGGCGCCTCAAAAATAATTGTTATTAAGAAAAATTGTTTAAATATTTGATCAGGTGTGTATAATAGTTATATTACTTTAGTAATTGCATATGTTGCATATTATTATGTCATATTACTATGTATATTACTAAGAACATTACCATGTCAGATATCTTGGGCTCTTATAATCTGCGGTAATTCTTTGTTTAATTTGAAAAACATACCTAATCATTACGGAATTAAATTTATATCATTTGGAAAAATATGTCTGTTGTTCTATTATTTTCAAAGCAACTAAGTTAAATTTCACTTCAATTGCAAGGTAAATTGAAAGCACCTATGGGAATAAATAACTTGTAGGTCGTAAATTAAGTAATTTGTCACAATGTAACGTCCCAAATTACACCAAATGTGTCAAAAAAATTCTGGTATGAATTAACCTCTTAATTAGTGATGTAGAAATCTTCAAGTTATATAACCAATTAGGTGGTGTTCGAGACATCTACTAAATTAATTTAATAGTTAATATCCTGAGATAAACTCAAAGTATCGAAGGTTGTCCAGCTTCTCGAAGTTGGCCATGGTAATTTAACCAAAGGAAAACACAAAGTCTTAACTAACTGTTATGTTTATTGAAGATGAGCGACCGGTTTCGGCTTCCTAGAAGCCATCTTCAGGCTCGCAAACAAGTTGTTTTGTTTTAGGGCTCCTATTGTTCGAAGTGTGCGGCGTCACACATACAAAACGAATACGTTGACATACACAGTTAAAATAAATAAAACTTAGATATTAACACACAACGAACAAAATTAACTACATAAAGTTGTTTTAGGACCATGGATCGAGCCCTAAAAGCGTGAGCTTCCTCATATTTGAGAGGTCGAGAAGTAACTCTTCCCGAGTTTTGTTTCGTGTTTTTGTGTTTTGTTCGTTGTGCGTTAATATCTAAGTTTTATTTATTTTAACTGTGTATGTCAACGTATTCGTTTTGTATGTGTGACGCCGCACACTTCGAACAATAGGAGCCCTAAAACAAAACAACTTGTTTGCGAGCCTGAAGATGGCTTCTAGGAAGCCGAAACCGGTCGCTCATCTTCAATAAATATAACAGTTGGTTAAGACTTGGTGTTTTCCTTTGGTTAAACTCAAAGTATCATTTAATTTCAAACGATCGGAAGAAGTTGTTTCCTGGTTACATTGCAAAATTTCACATCTTATTCCCTGATCTTGAATTGGAATTTAAATTTCTAACATTCGAAATTAGGTTTATACAGCTGAATTTCGAAAAATATTTAAATTCTAAAATATTTTCTAAATTTTACAAAATAGGACAAAAATAGGCAATTAGATATAAAAGACTAGCTAGCGATGGCGCGACAAGTCAAATACGAGCCCTATGTGACTGTGAAACTTGAGAGCGAAAATAACTAAATAATACAATAAATTAGGTATTATGTGTTAGGTGGCACAAATTATTATTAAATAAATAAGTTTAGTACATAATTAGTGTAGTGTAATTATTTGGTCCCACGAAAACGTTACAGTACTAAGTTTACTCTATGCAATAATGAAATTAGTAACTATAAGTTACTAATTTTTATCCGACGATCCCAAAAACAAATAAGTGTTTAATGCAGTGGAGGTATTAAAATAGCTCTTTCAAAAACTGACACGGTTCTAACAGTCTTTTATTCATCCTTCTACCTTTGAGCACGTACTTCTTTCTACATTGAAATAAGTATTATATTTTGTTTTATATCCACGGTCATGTCAGTTTCCATCGCGGCCTGTATGACTAGCCGGTCACGAGATGACTGGGCAAACGTACGAAACCCAACATCACCATCATCAGATTGTTGAAACGATAATCCTAATGACATTTACGAAATAACGAGGTGAATTAATCAACTCGTTCGTTACCAACTTTAATAATATTGTTATTAACTTCGTTCGGGATGGTAGCCGAATTAATTGAATACATTTTTAGCCTTTTCCATTGTTTGAATGTCATAATTGATATGATACACCCATGGAACGTTAAGAGCTCGGAATCCATTAGTGTTTGTTAAAGACTCGGGAGTACCGTAACTTTTCGGTTTTAGAAAATACGAGAGAGGGGGATGGCCAAATACGGAGTAGATTGTCCCATCGATACGGTATCGTACTGTCTTTGTTTGACCATGTCTCAACGTATAAATAAATAAATAATAAATATACGGTACGCGTTTAGCAATCGGACAGGTACCTATGTTTCGGTGGGTAATTAGTGTTTTATACGGTCAGCCCAATAATTATATTTTTACCTGAACGTACCTGAATAAGGAGCTTCTTAAAAAAAATTGATTCACTCTGCCAAAGACGGTTAATAGTGATTGTTGTTTAAATTTGGATAAAAGGTATGTACGTGTATAAAGGGTAATGTGGTGAACCTGTGTAGGATTCTTGTAGTCACTTCATTTGTTTTATCTGCCAATATTTCATTGTGTTCAATTAGGCGACTAATAGTCACCCTATTAAGGTTATACTTCCACACCAATACTTTTAGTTCAAGTGGTTCCACGTTAAGTACCTTCTATATTCTTATATTGCTTGTTCTACCTTCCCTATTTATTCACCTAAGAAAGTTCGCCTTTGTTGTTCTGGGTCTTTGTTCTCTTATGTTTGTGTGTCGTTTTCACTTCCACTTGGAACTGGTGATATTGGCAGTGCATTTATACAAGCGAATATGAGCGTCCAGTCAGTTATTGACAATATTTCATATTAAATTTATATTTAAACCAATATCTTGTGTATGGATCTTCGTTTGGTTTTCAGTAATTTTGAAGCTTGTGGTAGCAGCTCATGTCATTATCACCTTGCTTCAATATGCTCTTCTCTGAAGAGCACTTTACACTTTTCGTTTTTTTGAAATTTTCTCGAAATATGCTCCAAGAGTTTTTGTGAACTTGAAATATTTATTCTGGTGCTAAATATTTATAAAAACTATATTAACCTAATTGGTCTCATCTGCTTCCAATGTCAGTTTACTATTGACATTCTATTGAAGTCAATATTTCAGACATTTAGAAGCTTGTTTTATGGTAGCAGCTCATGTAATTATTACCTTGCCTCAATATGCTCTTCTCTGAAGAGCATTTTACACTTTTCGTTTTTTTTGAAATTTTCTCGAAATATGCTCCAAGGATTTTTGTCAACTTTGAATATTTATTCTACTGCTAAATATTTATAAAAACCATATTAACCTAATTGGTCTCATCTGCTGCCAATATCAGTTTGCTATTGACATTTGTTGAAGGCAATATTTCAGACTTTTGAAAGTTACTTCTGAATTTCGAAACGCTATCAATTTCTTTAAAACTTAGTAGCTATACATAGCAATTTTAATATTGTTGTAATACATATATTATATATAGTATGCTAATATATTTATCCTTACTTATCCTATTATTTAATCCTAATATAAATTTATATTTTACACATAAAAAATTTTATTAGCTACTAACCGACGGAAAATTCATGTGTATCCAAACTTCTCCACATTTTATAAATCGTTGTCTGTTTGATTGTTCGGATAAAATTTTAGAAATTAGTGCGATGAACACATTTGCACCCAGTGCTCCCTTTGCTGGCCATCGTGTTAGTTATATATAATACGAAAATATCACGATGTTTGAGGTAAAAGACTGGCCCTAGTACACTGCCTTGTGGTACTCTTGCCTTAATTCCTTTAGTATAGAAAAAGCGTGTTCCTGTTTCCTGAAAAAGTCAATCAAATATACAGGGTGGGTTAAAATGGGGGGAAATCTACACCTGCCGCCATTTCTTGCGAAATAAGGGTGGATTTTCCTCTGGTCACGATCCTACTAACTGCGCCACTGACGTACTCCGTTTCCCTCTCTCCTCTGAGACCGAGTCGTCGCTGCCGCTTTCTCTCGGCGCTGCTGATTACTTATGTAAACATGATCTCGGGGGTGTAATTGGGCGTGCAATCAATGTCGTTTTGCGGGCCCAGCGAGACGTTCGCGTTTAGCATCGCAAATGAACTCTGTGCAATCACACACCAACTAAATTCATCCGTGCGTCTATATCTATATACATACGTACGTACGTACCTACATACATACACACACACACACACACACAACCAACCGCCACATTTTACCTTCATTAATTCAGCCACTATTCCGCGCTGTTTACACGGAATTATCGCCCGGACTGATTTCCCTCTTCTGTGTCTATCTCTCGTATGGTCGCATGAATATGTATTGGGGCGAGTTTCCACACGGCCTTTTAACGTATTGACTGACGGTAAAGCGTCCCTGTTCGCCTTTCCATCTGGATACGGTCCGGTCGTACCTTTCCGAAAGATCCTGACCGTCCTTCCAGGCAATAAAACGAATTTGTCGTTGAATTAGTCGAATCAATTAGATGTCACTGGTTGCAATTTTTGGGAATCTACATTTTGATTAAATACACTTGCATTGTACCAATTTTAGGGCAGAGTTTTGCAACTTTGGACTTACATTCGATCGACCTTTTTCCGAATTACAACCGAAAAAGTTGCGGACCGTCTCGATCTCTCCGGAAACCTCCGAATTTCGATCATCCTTTCGTGACAGTTCCCTTCGATCGCGTGACACGTGACGTGCCCGTGTCACGGAGATTTTCTCTATTTTCCCCCCGCATCGCAATCGATCTCCTCCCGCGTCGGTGGAGCCGCGGGGGGTCCGACAGTGTAATGGAGTTGTCTCTAATGAGCGATGGGGAATCCCACAGTTGTCACATTGTTTCTGCTTTCCGCCACGGACGAACCTCTCTCTCTCCGTATCCGTTTCCGGATCTCGATCGGCCGTCGAATGTGGTATGTGAGGTACGTGTCGTTAGTCTCGGCGCCAGATCGATGAGTCGATCGCCGGGTTTCGATCTAATGGTGATCGATGCTTTGAGGCGAAATCGTGAAAGATATTTTAATTAAAGTCATAAAGTAGCTTAAGGAAAACGAGAAAGACTTGGCTGGTCTAAATACAATTAATGAAGAAACATGGATAGAGCACTATAAACAACTTTGGCGGACAGAAGACGAAGAGAAAAATTAAAGAACACCAGACAAGAAGACATAGATCCTATAGACATTCAAGAAATTAGAGAAGCACTGTAGAGAACTGTAGACGTAAACTCCGAAAATTTCCAACGCAATCACCTGAAACTTTCTGCGTTTTCTAGTCAAACTTATTTCAAACAACTTTAAACGTTTTATCAAATTTAACTTTTCAAATAATTTACTATGATATGTGGAACACGTGCTTTACTTCAGGATAGCGTTCTGGTCAAACATCAGGCGTTAATACAACCACTTGAAAGTTAACCGCAAATCGCTAATATTCTCTTCAAAAATAATATCATCTCTCAGAAAATTGTTGATATAATCACTTAAAACTGTCTCAGTCTTATAACAAAAAATTTGCTTACTTCACTGATATCGTTGTGGTTGGATCATATTATCTTAGAAATTTATTTAGGTAATTACTTTTGTAATTAAGTACTAAGGTAGCTTCACTATGGAGTGTCACCAAAAAAACCTGTCCAATTAATCATTGGATGACCTCAAATGTGATACAAAAAGTATTATGACAGATCATTACGCTGTCAAACCCGGTAACTAGTCGTAGGAACTGTGATTTTACGTAACATAGTTAAATTATGTGTGTATTGTATATTGCATACCGGCGAAAAGCGAAAGGCTACGTCGTTTCTTTCTAATACGTTTCATCCCATCTTCTCTCTTGTACCCACTAATTTCGCTACGTGTCAAGCAAGTCCATTTGCATGGTATGTTCTTTCAAACTACTACTTATTAAATTATCTACCAGTTTGACAAACATGGAAAGCCTTGCATTTTGAATAACACTTTTGAGTTAGTCGTAATAACTAAAATTGAACGTTTATTTTTGTTTCAATCGTGTGTTTTAATATTATCTGCTTTAATACATTTTGGTAATTTTATGTAAAATTTATTAAAAGACAGGTGAAACTATTTTTGAAAATTTTATTCTGTGTAATATATGAACCAAGTACCTACAAAGCATAATTATGTTTTTGTGCTAAGTTAGTTGTTATATGATGTTTAATTTTCCTAAAATATTTATTTTGGGTTATTTCTTGCACTACAAGTTGGCGTTATAAAATTGGAACTTAAGCCCTTCTGTGGAATTCTATCAATATTTTCCACAAACTATTGCCCTGCAACGTAATAAAATAATAGTTTGAGAAGTTATAAGTATAGTTACAAACCAATACACATCGTATGAGTATATGACTCACTGACTCACATCATGTATCATTGATTTTGTTTAAATTATTAATAATCATTGATTGATTTAACATGGATTTAAGATTAATCCGTAGATCTAGATGACCACTCTATGAATCTCAACCTACCAATTCACCTAAATAGGAATATAATAATAATAATAATACTAATGATAATAATAATAATAATGAAAGGTCTTTATTGTGCCTAAATATCTATCACATATATAGACTACATGAATCAGGCGAAGTTTATCTGTAATAACTATACTGATACATAACCCTTATCATTGAAAAATTTACAAAACTGAGAAATGATGCAATTGTATGTGAACGAGGTGTGAAATGAGCTCTATAGAGAGAGTGGACTGTATAGATCTCTCTTTGGCTCGTGGGTGGCTGCGGAGATGAATCTTGTCTCCAGGTTGTAAGGCTGCAGACGTTCTTGTAGTCGGAGATCAGGGCGTGACGTGATCTGTTTGAAGTTCTTGAAGTTCGTGTAGGCGGAGATCAGGGCGTGACGTGATCTCTTGAAGTTCTTGAAGTTCGTGTAGGCGGAGATCAGGGCGTGACGTGATCTCTTGAAGTTCTTGAAGTTCTTGTAGTTGGAGAGAGGGCGTGACGTACTTCTCCGGGTTTGGATCCGAGGGCGTATCGTGCAGATCCGGGTTTTGAGGTTCTAGTAGTTTGTAGAGAGGGCGTGACGTACTCTCCGGGTTGAAGTTTGTTAGTTTTTGGGTTGTCGGGTTAAGTGGCGTGAAGAAAGATCACAACACACTGTCGTTTTGAGCATACTAGGGTATACTGGTTTATTACCAAAAATTCACAAGCTTTTATACATCTTCAAATTACATTGGTTAAATGGCAAATTAAGTTTTGTTATCTTTCTCCGTCCTAGATTGTAATTTCCCTGACCTAGCTGTGTGCTTGACCTTACGGAGCGCGTTTGTTATCATATTACGAGAACTGGTGTTATGCTTGCGTGACTGATTATTGTTGTAGATTTTGAAATTATCACTTTGATCCGCGCTCTTTCGTCCACCTAAGCGACTCAGTTGTTTTAATACCTTCTTTAATAGTTATTAATTACTTAATAATTGATTACTTTATCAGCAAGCACACTAGATTATTTTCCTGACTTAGTTGTTCTAATTAATGTTTGATTACTTAATTTGCAAGTGGAAATTTCACCTAAGATGTTTTAATAACTAGTTGCTCTAGTTCCCTATTTAATGGTTATTAATCCCTAATTGAAGAATCTGTTCCCTAAATTCCCATTAAATCCCTACAACCCTACTTAGCTCTATTTTATGTTGATCGTAGAGTCAACAGTCAACAGTATGTGTATACTGTAAAAATTTAAAAATAGGACAATTAAGATAAATACAATTTTACAAAACATATACATATATATATAATCACATATATAGACTACATGAATCAGGCGAAGTTTATCTGTAATAACTATTCTGATACATAACCCTTAACATTGAAAAATTTACAAAATTGAGAAATTATGCAATTGTATGTATATACTGTAAAAATTCAAAAATAAGACTATTAAGATAAGTACAATTTTACAAAACATACTTGTTTATATGGTACTTAAATTGGCGAGGTGCCAAGAATGAATGAATGCCAGTAAATGAAAGAATTTCAAACAAAATTCTAGAATTTTGCCTCAATATATTCAAAATTTCACTTTCATCTGTCATTTTAAATGAAGAACCCCATTGTCGTTCACATCGGTTTTTATTATAATAGTGAATGCTACAATTACTACAAACTACTTCTCTACAATTTCCAATATCGTTCTTGTAAATTGACAAAAAATATTTATTTCCCCTGAACTGTTTAGACCCTCGGGTAGACTAAGAGAAATGTTTTTGTTGAATGTTCACCTTTTTCAAGGTTTTATAAGAGAAATATTTTCTTCTCAAATAAATGTTTCAAGCAAGCAGTTTTTTCCCTTCGCAAACAGGCTAGAATAGAGTTTCTTAGATTTTCATATTGTCTCGAATTTTTATTAGTTTTGCTAAATTTGTAAATCGATAAGGAATAATATTTTTTTATATACATCATTTTCAAATTCGTTGTAAGCCAAGGTGTTATGTAAATGGTATTTAAGTAATTATGAAGAGTTCATGAGTAATGTGAAGCGCCATTTGGTTGCTACCATATCGATTCATTAAATATATGATGATTTTGTCTATTTGAATATAGATGAGTAGGATTGTCGATTTTTCGGAACAGCAATTGTAATTATCACATAACTTTAACCTATTTAGTCTACAGTCGAATGTGTAATTGGAAATATTCATTACTAAATGATTTCCAGCACTAACTAATTTAAATTAGAAACACAATATAGTGAAATTTATTTAAAAAAAAATTACATTACCAGTATCGGGGCCAAACAACCAAAATTATCCCATTACAGCAAACAGAATAGTGAATTACACCGTTTTCTACACTTCTCAATATCTCTCATTTTCTTGTCATTTCTATGATTACATTATGTAAAGGCTGTCGTTAAACAGACTGAAATTCGTGTATAACTACACGTCTTAACTTATTTCGTCACTTATCTATTCACGCATACAATGTCTGTTTAAATTACCCGCCGATTAAAACACATTTCTCTTCTCTCTTCGAAAAGAAGAACTAAAAGATTATATCCCCTACGGTCGCGTCGGGGAACGTAATTGAATGCCAGGCATTCAGGTAATGTGTCGAGTCAGCAAAATTGAATATACACATATATACGTATAAACCCATCCTGATGTATAAGAGTTGTAATAATCACGCACACACACACACCTTTCTTCTCCTCTCCTTCCGTACCGGTAATTACAGTATAACACTTTATCGTCTCAGACTTTGAAATATGTTTATGACAGTCTAATTAAGGGTAAAAGCACTTTCATTAGTTTAAAGGATAGCCACTGGATGATGATGATGATCGATCCGCGATGGCGTATATATACGGACAGGTTTTTTTGAAATTTTTTTCTTGTCAACCAGGAAGATCTTAATCTGGAACCAAATTATATGTACTGTACGTACACAGTTCCGGTCTACAAATAATTTCTACGGACGTATATGAGGTAATTATAATAAAGAAGAAAGTAGATTGTGGGGATAGTGTCGATCATTAATTGAGTTATAGTTGTTGTTTTTTTTGAGTTTTCAAGTATAAGGAAGTTTGAATTCAGTACATTGTTTAGTACATTTCAGTTTAAGGCAGAGATAATAATATGTGCCTTTCACTAAGCGAAATTTTGGATTTGTACCATTTTTTTAAAGCTGAGTTATGTCAATATGTTCCAATCAAATTATTGAAATATGCTCTGTACTCAACGTAAAATCATCTCAATTTCTGGTTAACTGTTAGATAAAACTGCATGTGGTTCTTGATTGTCTTATGATTTAAATGACACAACGATTAAATATCCCATAGCTGAGTTCACCGTGGTTTTCTCACCTTTAATAATGGTAGCTAAGTTATCGACAGTTGGTCTCTTCTGAAGCTGCGTTAAGTGTTATAATGTGGTTCTTAACAAGGAAAAATTGAGAAGTTTTAAATGCAAGCTAACATAGTTTAATCAGTTCGAAACTTTTAGGTGTTTTTTTTAAGAAATTTGTCCTGTCTTACAAACTTGGTAAGAAAAATTTTTCAAAATTTCAATCCTTCTCAGAACTGGACTGCTTGGTTCAGTCATTACGTCACTACTGCTACTGTCATTACTTGTTTTACCTTGATGAAACTTTTCCTTTCCTCGACACTGTCTCCTTTCGTATGCACATAAAAAATATATCAGAATGGAAGTCGCCACCAGCTTGACCGTACAACATTAATAATCATTATTATCACATTATCATGATATCATTTCATTCAATTTTTTCATCTGCAGGTGTTCCGAAAAGTGGCCAGTCTCTCTCTTTCTCTCTCTCAACCGACAAAGGATCCTCAGATTCGACATGGTGTCGATTCGACTACTAATACAACGAAATTACGTTTATTATCACGGATTCCGTGTGATTCTTATATAACAAAAAACGAAACCAGCTAGGAGAGGAAGAGAGATGGAAAGAGACATGTGTAAACGATACAAGTAACTTTATTCAATATAGAGAGGAAATTCGGGAAAAATGCCATTATTCATAAGATTAATGCAAATTTATTTCATCCTCAGCACTTTAATATTACCACGCTAAATGACTCAGCAGTTTAACAAAATTTGAGGTATGATGACTTTTGTGAATTTTTAAAGTACCTACATCGTATAAGTAGATTATCGTAACGTTTCAAATATAAGCCCAGAGTACTTAAACAAATTCATATGGACGCCTAGAACTTCATTGCCTTCTCAGCATTAAACTTGGCAGGTTGGAAAATAACTACCCAATCTCCAAATAATTTTTAGATCCAAATATGTTCTCTCGATTCGCATCGCTCCATTCCTAATAACCCGACGGCACGAGGAGTCGAAAGAAGGAGAGATTCGAGTTTTCTCGGCCTCCTCTCTGGCTTTATATCAAACGTGTCGGAAATCTCCTCAATCATCAGACAGGAACTCCACACAGTCTGGCTCTCGGCACTCTCGAAAGTAACTCCGCTCCTACGTCTTACGTATAATTCGATTCGTTCTCGCTCGCTGCCGTGATAATAATGTTAATGCAGGCGTTAGATGGATAGAAACGTCAGATTCCGTCCCGTAATCGAATCAAAACGCTCTCCAATGGCTGCTCGGGGAGCGCTTCCGATTTTTCGGGATGCCGCCGCGATTTGCATGAGGGAAATTATCGGGCGAAGGCGAAGAGAGGGTGGTTGACTTCCCTTTTTTATCTCTCTCTCTTCCTATGTCGTTTTCGCTCTCTTGAGGTGAACGTATCCAACCGAGAAATGCAATACAGCTTTAAGGTTTTGGTTAGGAATTCGGATTCCTAAAGTAACCTTGCGATAACAGCTCATAGCTCGAAACAAAATTATCCAGATCAGCCTCAAAGTCTTACTTACGACTCAAAATAGCAATTTATAGTACCTAACAGCAACATTCAAATAATGCTTTCCTTCATTGCACACAGTTTTGCTGATGATGAGTACCTAAAGGTTTGGGTTAAGAATTCAGATTCCTTCAGTAACCTTACGCTAAAAGTTCATAGCTCAAAGAAAAATTAATAGAGATCAGACTCAAAACTCTTATTTACGACTCAACATAACAGTTTATAGTACCTCACAGCAATATTTAACTAATGCTTTCCTTCATTGCACACAGTTTTGCTGATGATGGGTACCTAAAAGTTTTGGTTAAGAATTCGGATTTCTTAAGTAATCAAAAGCTCATAGCTCAAAGGAAAATTAATAGAGATCAGCCTCAAAACTCGTACTTACGACTCAAAGTAACAATTTATAGTACTTAACAGCAACATTCAATTAAAACGCTTTCTTTCATTGCGCAGTGTTTTGCTGATGACGAGTTCCTAAAATTTTGGTTAAGAAATCGGATTCCTTAAGTAATCTTATACTAAAAGCTCATAGCTCAAAGGGAAATTACTAGAGCTCAGCCTCAAAACGACTCAAAGTAACAATTTATAGTACCTAAATGCAACATTCAACTAATGCTTCCCTTTATTGCGCTGAATTTTGCTGATGATGAGTACCTAAAGGTTTTTGTTTAGAATTCAGACCCCTTAAGTGATCTTAAGGTAAAAGCTCATAGCTTGAAGCAAAATTAATAAAGATCAGCCTCAAAACTCTTACTTATGAATAAAAGTAACAATTTATAGTACCTAACAGCAACATTCAACTAATGCGTTCCTTCATTGCGAATAGTTTTGCTGATGATGAGAACCAAACGGTTTTGGTTAAGAATTAGGATTCCGTAAGTAAACTTAAGGTAAAAGTTCATAGCTTAAAGGAAAATTAATAGAGATCAGCCTCAAAGCTTTTACTTATGACTCAAAGTAACAATTTATAGTACCTAACAGCAATATTCAACTAGTGCTCTCTTTCATTGCGCAGAGTTTTACCGATGATGAGTACCTAAAGGTTTTGGTTAAGAATTTGGATTTCTTAAGTAATCAAAAGTTCATAGCTCAAAGGAAATTAATAGAGATCAGACTCAAAACTCTTACTTATGACTCAAATTAACAATTTATAGTACCTAACAGCAATTTTTAACTAAAGCTTTCTTTTATTGCTCAGAGTTTTACTGATGATGAGTTCCTAACGGTTTTGGTTAAGAATTCGGATTCCTTAAGTAATCCTAACCTAGAATCTCATAGCTCCATGGGAAATTAATAGAGATCAGCCTTAAAACTCTTACTTACGACTCAAATTAACAATTTGAAGTACCTAACAGCAACATTCAACTAATGCTTTCCTTTATTGCGCAGAGGTTTGCTGATGATGAGTATCTACCTAAAAGTTTTGGTTAAGAATTAGGATTTCTTAAGTAATCTGACGCTAAAAGTTCATAACTCAAGGGGAAATTAATAGAGATCAGACTCAAAACTCTCACTTACGACTCAAAGTAAGAATTTATAGTACCTAACAGCAACATTTAACTAATGCTTTCCTTCATTGGACAAAGTTTTGCTGATGATGAGTACCTAAAGGTTTTGATTAAGAATTAGGAATCCTTAAGTAATCTTAAGCTAAAAGCTCATAGCTCAAAGGAATTAATAGAGGTTAGTATTGAGATTAGATTATTTAATTAGAGTAATTTAGGTATTAGAGGAATAAAGGTATTAATAGAGATCAGTCTCAAAACTCTTACTTACGATTGAAAGTAACAATATATAGTACCTAACAGAACAACAAAGAACATAAGAACAAACATATGCAAATATAGAGCCTTACCTACCTCGCAATGATTTTTATTGAATATTTGTTCAGACATCTACTTTGGAAAAATTTGCTCTTATCACTGGTATCACTTATGGTAATCTAATTGGAAAAATACCGCCCTCACTTAAAAGTTTCGTAAAGAACGTTATGATACTGAAAATGCCACATTGTAACATAGAAACTTGTAGTTCGAATACAACGATAAACGAGCACATTTTTGACCTACCTTTCACCCATTTACCTTGTTTTTAGGAAACTACTATGTTTTAATTTTTACTTAACAATTTCAACATTAAATTGTAAGATACCTGCACCAAACATTGTCATATTAAGGTTTAATATGTTTTGATGATTGCATTTTCCCCCAATTTATTATTAATTATTATCACTTAAATTGCAACATAGTGTTAATATGACGAAAATGTCTACCTTAAAAATCGACAAAAAAACGTATTTTATTAATGTCTTACAAAGTTCAAATTTGGTAATATGTATTTGGAACATGGTATCCAAATAATATTACCTCGAACATGGCAATAATAGAAAAATGGGAAAAATCGGAAAACAACTTCAAAGTAACGAACACACACGGTACATTAGCAATGTTACCAAAAATATAAAAACAAACTCTAATCTTGGCAACAACAAAAAAAATTTTTAATTTCCGAGAAAACCAAAACTGCTTATTTATTATTAAGAAATGGTTCCAAGATTTTAGAAGGAGCCGACAGCTCAACTCTAACATTACTTGCTCTCTTTATGAAAGTTGGTTATTCTTGGGAAAATGTATTAAATATTCCTCTCTATCTGAATCTGTGCCATCATTTAAACTATAATCTGACTCTATAGACAAATCGGTGTTCAAATCCTCATGTTAATTTTGAATGCACTTGGCCCTGGCATGACATTTTGATTTTGGATTGTTTTACAACAGCTTTGCCACAGTGACACAAAAATAATGTTCCGAGGGTAAGTCTGCTGGATAGTTTATGGTTGTCAAATTGTTATTTAGGCGTTTTGTTAGTAAAATGTAAATCTTCCAGATGAAGTCTATAATTTTAAGACGGAAGAATAAATTAATCCAGGTAAATCACTCTAAGTCAAAGTGTTGACGCTAACGTCAACATTATTTTTGAAAATTTTTAGGGTTAAGAAATTGTAATTTATTGCGAACTAATTGAGGAAGCTTCTTACATCATTTAATAAAAACACGCTTTGTTTTATGAAACGAAGCATGACACTGACCCAGTAATAAGGTCAATTGTGTACTACTAAGGTGCAGAATGTGGATGTCAGCATAATACTCCTTCTCAACTTGATCGCAATTCCGCATTGTTAAGGTCAGTGAAGCAATTCTCGGACATTGGAAGATAACATTCAACAAAAATTAACAACGTTATCAAATAATTGAAACCTAAGGGTAACGTAACTCAAAATGACTGTGTATAAAAGCTCTTGAATTTTTGGCAATAAATTAGTATACCTAGTATGCTCAAAACGACAGTGTGTTGTGGTCTTGCCCAACTTCACCCCAACCTACAAGCTCTCACGTTACGCCCTGAGAGTTCTACGAGATCTTCAAGCTACGACAACTTCTAACTTCAAGAACTTCAACTCCAGAGAACACGTTACGCCCTCTCTCCACTCTACAAGAACTTCAATCCCGGATCTGTACGTTACGCCCTCAGATCCAACCCGGAGAGCACGTTATGCCCTCTCTCCACTCTACAAGAACTTCAACCTCGGACCTGCACGTTACGCCCTCAGGTCACATCGGAGAGCACGTTACGCCCTCTCTCCACTCTACTAGAACATCAACTTCAAGAACTTCAAGAGATCACGTCACGCCCTGATCTCCAACCTACGAGACCGTCTTCAGCCTTACAACCTGGAGACAAGATTCATCTCCGCAGCCACTCAAGAGCTACGAGAGAGATTACATACCGTCCTCTCTCTACAGAGATCACTTCACATTTTCGTTCACAAAGCCTATCGAGATTGAAACAAGTCTAAGGTTGATGTATTTTATTGAGTGGAACTATGTTTTGCAGTGCTTAGTAAGTACCTATCATCAGTGGTGTCCGTCCAATGAGGATATTTATATCCATTCACATACCTACATATCTAGATGTAAGGTACTAGATTATATAGATAAATAATATAGAGAATATAGATAGATAGGTAAGGATTAACTTTTTAAAATATTTTGTTAAGTGCAATTTAAATATATTTTGATATGTAGTAGCGATTCGTCATTGAAAAGGTCAATAGTAATTAGAAATATTCATAACTTCGTTATTATATCCTCATACCATACTAACAAAACAACATAAATCAATTCACAACAGCTACAGCACAAGATTTCGATTTTTCTACCCCTAAATGAAATAATTAGCGCTACTTTCACCCTATCGCTTTCGTGCCGTCCAGCCCTTTGTCATTACACACCGCATTCGACCCTCATTAGGCTAATTAAATCGCGTAATAATCCTCGAGTGCGCGTGTACATGCGGCGCGGTTTAATGGATCCCCTTACGGTGAGTGACAGAGACAGATAGCGGAGAGTAATAAAACACTTTACGGGTGATCAAAGGACGAAATTAAACGTGATCTTCGGAGGTGATCCATTATGAGATGGCGATGTTCGTGCTCTTGTGTCACGTGACGCCTGACGGTGGACGTTGACTGATTGTGTCGGGGATTCGGTAATAATAAAAAGAAAATTGTAAAAGGAGAGAGAGAGAGAGAGAGAGTGAGAGAGAGGAGATACGAATGTGCATACGTGAATTAAGTCGCTTTCGGATGTGGGAAAGTTTATTCGGCAAAGGAGGATTCAGTGATGTGGGCTCAGCTTGGAAACTGCGGTTGTTAATGAGAAAATTAGTACTTAGGCATGAAGTTCGAAAAGAGTATTTCATAATTACTCCCCTAGATCTAAGGGTTACGTTTATACGAAAAATCTTTCTACTTTAGTAATCAAATAATTTTCTTACACAATGAGCAATAATAATCTCTTCCTATTTATGTTGCTTATGTTATTTTTGTCTCAGCTAGTTATACTAGTGATGGTGTTTCAATTTTTTGAATTACCTAACTTGTCGTTAACCGTTTGTTTCAATTATTTTCCAGGAGTTATACTGGTTTTCCGTTATGTATTCGATTTGCTGGGTAATTGAAGTCATCTAATGCTTCTGATGAATTGGACAAAATCTATCAACTTTTTGATTTTTGAATCCCTTCGCCCTATTCGGAGAGGTTTTCCGGTTTTCTCTGCGACTTGCGAGGGTGTCGTTTTTGGAACCCATAATGACAATCATTTCTACAAATTCTTTTACATTTGTTTGAAAATGTTTGTAATGCCGTTACATTCCGCATACGGAAAGGCTATCTGCTGGACCTGAAATCTTCATAAACTGTAAAATAATCTGGACATTTTTGTGAGGTAATTGACATCTTCCTGCTGGGCGGGACAAAGTATTGCTAGTTTTCCCAATTTTTCATTTGTATTGCTGACTTTTCCTCCGAGACGGTCTTATAGATTGGATACCATTAGGTACATGATAAATTCTAGAAGATTTTTTACTGCCACAGATATACTTTGGACTGCATTTATAGCTCAAGTCAGTCCTTAAGAGGAATTGCGATTTGTTGTTCAGTGATATCTGAAGGGCATTTTGTACCAATTCTGAAAGAAAATTCAAAACAATATTATGCCATTGGAGTAAAATCAACTAAAATACAGTAAAACCGACTAGGATTGGGTAAAATCGACCACTCTGGTCGGTTTTCTCCGAGAGTATAGCTGTATCTGTATAGCAGGTTGTATCTGACAGTAGTTAGAAATAAGATGAATTTCAACTGAGTTGTGACAAGCAAATGTTACAAATAGTAATTATTTTCAGGGTATATTCACCTACTTTCAAGAATGGAATAGTTGTATAAAACAGCACCCAAAAACGATTTGTCATATACAAAAATAATATTGTAACCCGAAATGTAAACAACCAGCGTAAGCTTTCTTCTTATTGGGCGGCGGCTTACCTAAAAGGAAGGCCGCTAATTGGGCAATAAAAACCTCACATCTTATTAAACATCTTATTAAAGAAAGAATGATCTATTACGTTCCGGGCCTTTCTAGAATAAACAAATTAGGGCGGCGAGCGAACTTTCGACGGCAAATATTGAGGGTACCTGCTTTAATCCAAGGGTCTAATAATCTTACAAGAAATTTCGACGTCGGCTTAAGACAGGTAGCTAGGAAGTGTATCGGTAGGAACGGTTCAAGTTCAAGCCCTTTTAATATTCTCGTGGTAAAGATGAGATTTCCCGTAATTTGCGTATTCCCTTGGCCTTACCCATTTTCCTTGCACTTCAATATTTTCGTGATAAGGATGGGATTTCCCGTAGATTTTCCTTGCCCTCTTGTCCTGTAGTAACAAATAAATTGTTTTGACGTATATATCCCCTTATTTCCATTCCTAATTCAACCATCAATACGCGGGCTTGTTAAATTTCTTCCGTCGAAAATACCTATACAATAAAACCACCTTTTCGGTCAGGCCGTCGAAAATTCGCATCAAACCATCGTAAAACAGCTGGTCCCGTCGAAAGTTCTTCCGCCCTTAAGGAAAAGAAGGTTCTGGAGACATAATGGAGGACTATAAAAAGCGAACGCTGCGGTTGAAGAAGAGATTAGACGAGAAGCCGCGTGAGTAAACAGTGCGGAGAACGGACAAGTGAAATAAATTAGAAGTTAAGAGTATGTTATATAAACTAATTGGTTTAGTAATAGTATAAATAAATTAAGTAGTGTGTAGTGCGTGTGTAATTAAAACAGTATAAAATAAATTAGAATAAACGTTACAATATGTACGGTGTTACCAAAAACAAAGTTTACTCGTATATGATGCCTGCAATATCTTACAGAAATTGCAAAAGCAGTTACAAAATAAGAAAAATGTCAACTGATAATTATTGTGACAAGCGAATGTTACAAAGAGTAGTTATTTTCAGGGTATATTCACCTATTTTCAAGAATGAAATAGTTACATGAATCGGTAACACAAAACTGTATTTTTTTATACAGAAAACGCTATGTGCGGTGCACCAAAACAAGTTTGAGGGACAACAGTTGTGAGATATTTACATTTCACAAAGAACAAAGTGTACTCGTATAATATGATGCCTGCAATATCTTACAGAAATTACAAAAGAAGTTACAAAGTAAGAAAAATTTCAACTGATAATTGTGACAAGCAAATGTTACAAATAGTAGTTATTTTCAAGGCATATTCACCTACTTTCAAGAATAAAATAGTTGTATAAATCAGCTCCCAAAAACGTTTTATTATATACAGAAAACAATATGCGGTGTCACCATAACAAGTCTGAGAAACAACAATTTTGCGATATTTATTGTTCACAAAAAAAAACAAAGAGGGCTAGTATATGATGCCTTGCAGAAATTACAAAAGAAGTTGCAAAATAATAACAATTTCAACCGACAGGTGTGACAAGCAATTTCTATTTTTTTATTTTTTACCATTCCTTCTTCTATTTTCACTTGTTCTCTTTCAATGTTAACCGGTATTCCACCTTCTTTATATATATATATATATATATATATATATATATATTTTGCCTTCTTGTTTCTGTTAGTAGGTTTTTATAGTGCTGTAACCACTGTTGATCTGATATATCCTTAAGGTTAAGGATGCTTTTTCAGTGTCCGTTGATCTATCGCTATTAATAAATCGCCAAGCTTCTGTGCACCTTCTTCAGCCAATACTTCTGTCTATTTCCTGGCATTTTCTATCCCACAGTTTTACCTTGTTATTACGTAGGTAAGAATAGTAATCTGTGTGATATCTTTTTGATGCGGCTTGCGTGTTACAAACTGCGACGTTTATCCACAGCGCATCCGTGCAATTAAACAATTCCCCCGCTATTCACGGTTAATTTTCCGGGACGTTATCCCGCATTTCCCGCGAAAAATTCCCGATTCCCCGCTCTATCGCGTCTCGATCGAATCTCGCGGCTCGGGGCGCCGACCGAATATCCCGGATCTTCCCTGAAGAGGGACGCGCGATCCGGGAGAGGGAGCAGCTCGCGCCCTCTAATCCACCGGATCACGGTGGATCTCTCACCTATACCCTTTAATTTCCTCCCTCGGTCCGAAGTTTAATTGCGCCCCGGGTAGCGAGGGGGGAGAGGGGGCGGCGCTTCCAGGAAGCGATGAAATTGGAAATATTCCCAACTTTCTGGGGGGGAGTTTGACGATCGCTGAAAGGAAAATCTCAAGGACGATGAGGTGGGAAAGTTCGCGATGACGTTCGACTTTCTCGGTTCTATCGAATTTTCCCTGTTGATCATTAAAGAACGTCCGACCATGATGATAGAGCCAAGAGCAAGGCGAAAGCTCCTACTTATCGAGTAGTGCTGAAAGTACCTGAGAATTAAACAGGACTTTTTATGGAGAATTGGAAAATTCCATGTACCCTGGACTTGTAATAGCTCACCAAGATGGTCGAATTACTTGTCACAAGAACGAGGAGAGTTTCATTAATACAGAACGGTCCTGTGATAGTTTCCAGGACTTGGGGGTTGAACAAGACTTGTTTTAGAATTAGAAAATTATATGACATATCCTAACAACTATGTAAAATAATTAAAGGCCGTATTTAACGACCCCGAAAAGCTTAAAAAAGCAAGCAGGATAAGCGCTAAAAATATCTGAAGAGATACTTACATAGTCACAAAAACATGAATATTCCGCCACTTTTTTACTAATCCAATTAATTGTATGTATTAATTAATATTTAATTATGTATTAAATGTATTATATATATAAACTTATTTTTTATTTGTTTTTTTGCTAAATCTTCTGTGAAGGATACTTTATACTTGTGGATTTTTGGTTTTTTGTATTATTCTCGGAATTCATTCCAAGAATTCTTTTTAAACTTTAAAAATTTATTGTGCAATTAAATATGTATAAAAAGGTTTGTAACATTTTCGGCTGAATCTTCTATGAAGTGCACTTTATACTTGTGGTTTTTCGGTTTTTGAAATATTCTCAAAATTTGCTACAAGAATTTATTTTAAATTGAGAATATATATTTTACCATTGAATTAGTATAAAATAAACTTTTCTATCGTTTTTTGCAAAATCTTCTGTGAAAGGCACTTTGTATCATTTTTTAATTTTTTTGAATTTTTCCCGAAATTTGCTCCAAGAATTTTTATAAAATTTTGAGTACCTATTCTACATTAGATATAATGTATAAAAAAGTTTTGTAACGTTTTTGGCTAAATCTACTGTTAGAGTACTTTATAGGTACCTACTTGTCGTTTTTCGGTTTGTTTGCTTAAATTAACCCCTATATTATGAGAAAGTACTCTGATGAACACATCACGATTTTTTTTCCTAATTTCCTATATTTTTTCAAGACCTTTAGCTCATTTGGTAAATTGTTAAAACTTTTTTTAAACATAATTGTAACTATTTTGGCCAATTGTTAATTTACATTTTGGTAATTACAGTGCTTTACATCTTGTTCTGGTTGTACTTTGTGGAAATTTTGTTTATAATGTGTCATAATTAAAAATAAGTGAGTGTAGTATAAATGATTGCTTGTAAGTTAAAATATGTTTTATTAAGTTCTTTTTTTGATTAATAATATTTATAAGTTTACTTTGTAATCAGATAAGTGGTGAAATAGTGCTAGTATATAGGCCAGTATAACATAGTATTCCATAATTTGTTATACTAAGAAAAAGTTCATGCATGAGTTGTGTTAATTGGTTGAGTGTTAACATTGATCTTAATTTGTAAAAGACATATACCAGATATTTCGTTTTTTTTAATATACGTTGTTGGATATTAAAATCCCATTTTAAATGTTGGTGAAAAATACGTTTACTTACTCTATTTAGTTGCTTTCCATTTATATTTATAGACAGGATTTCTGGAATGGACTCTTTATAATTACCCATTGTCATAAAAACAGATTTTTCAACAATTAGAACTAAATTGTTTTGATATTGCCAAGAATGTGTTAATTCAAATTTATTGTTCAAATGATCAGCAACTTCCATCCAACTATTCCCTTTACAAGTAATTGCAGTGTCATCTGCGTATCCAATTACATCATCAAATAGATTCAAAAAGTCATTCATGTATAGAATAAAAAGCAGAGGACCTAAAATGGATCCCTGCGGTACTCCTACATTTACTTCACACTCATTATTATACACTCATTTACTTTTACAAACTGTATCCTATTTTGTAGATAACTTTTTATAAGATTATGAGCCATCCCTCTAATGCCCATACATTCCAATTTGAAAAGCAACTTAGTGTGATCTACTGTGTCGAAAGCCTTTGAAAAATGTAGCAAAGTTGCTATAGTGGTTGACTCTCAGCATATATAATTTATGATAATAATTTATATAAAGAAATATTTTAATATACTACCTATATACATATAAGAACTCTCTACTCTAAACTACTATATACCGTGATATCAAAAATTATCTTGGTCAATGGTAAAACGGTTGTCTTAGCTTAAATCATCCCTTTGAAATAATTCTGTCATTGTCAAGACAAACTGACATCATCAATAACTTACAAATGTGTTACCTACTTATTTCAGCTGTAGAATAGTAATGAACTACGAGTCATGAAATTCTAATAACGTTTTCATTATCAAGAAAAACTAAATTTCAGTAATAATTTCAAAACTGTGTAGGATTACAAAATTTCAGCACGACTTGATAGATTTTGACCACCCTTGACCAAGGTAATTTTTGATATCAAGGTATATCACTATAGTTTGCGGCGAGATTTAGAACGGACGAGGGCTAGCGACCGAGAACTCTTCTGCAACGAGTACTTTACAACATTTTCTATGTTCCGACTCCCATTTCATTTTTATCTATGTTTAAATAATTTAAAATCTCTTATCTGGGGAATTTTTTTTATCGTGTCATTTAAGTTGGTATTACTGATGTTTCCTAGACATCTGTCAATTTTCACACCATTTTCAAATTTAATTTCTTTGCTTTCTCGCATAGGTGAGCAAAATTGACGTATCAAGTGATTCATAAGTGATATAATCAGATCATGAACCGTGAGGTTTTTATTTTATGATACACCTTTCAAAATAATACAGAAACGAATAGCTTATAGTGAACACTTGCATACTTGCATTCCTATCTCATCGACGCGGCGGCCATATTTATTTTTAACAAGCCGTACCCGGCATGCGTCGCAATGCCACGTAAAGTTTAAAGAAAAAAGATAAATAAAAATTATTGATGACCCGGTGAAATTCCTATCATCTACATATATTTTTGAAAAATAATGTCAAAATAATACAAAATTTTTATCTACATTAAATTAAATGCAACACAGTTATACACATAATCAATTTAAGGCTTTCGGATCTACTATATTTTCCGTCTTTTTTTTTGCGGTGCGTAAATTTATAAAGATGATGGTTTTACGACTCGCGAACACGCGACGTATAATTGTCCATGCGCGAAACCGGGAAACTCCAAGTTTATTCCGCAAACTGTCCTTGTATTAGCAATTGTATATTATCTTTTTAAATTTTTAATAAATAGTTTATGAAAAACTACCCTGAAATTAGGTATGAAATTTCCCTGTACAATATGCGTTGCACCATACGACGTCATTTAAAAGCAATTATTATACGTTGGGATGTTGGCCAAGAAAAATTTAGAGTCATTTCCCACCCCAGAAACTAAAGAAGGTAATGGATCTGGTGCTGGGAACAATTACGGCAATTTTACTTTACCACCAGCACAACATAATCCAGTAGCTTCACCGCTGCATTTTAACGCTTTACAATATTGACAAACTATTGTCATTTTTCCAATCGTTACGGATTCTTCGGCACAATAATCTATTTCCGGGTCGTAGTGGAATGCTACTCGTTCCATATTTAAAGGAACACTGCGTCTGCGGAATCGCTCTATTTCATGATGTCTTGAAGTGCGCTCCATGTTTTGGGCATTTGTTGCTCGTAGTACGTGCATGACCATCTTGGTGTTTATTCTGCCATGTCTTTTTCAGATTGTCTAAGTAGATTTTTGTTTGTTTGTTATTTTTACCTTTAGTTCGATTCGTCGGTAATTCTGTTCGGTCTGTTGTTTGGGTTTCTTCACTTTCGGTTTTGGGTCTTGTATTTGTACCTCATAGACTTATTTCTTGGGTGTTTTATTCGTTTGACGTCAGGTACAGTCGAATTGTCTTGTAGTTTTCCTCGATCCTTTTGAAATAGTGTGATCTAATATAATTGCGCTGATCGTCAAACCCAAGTTCATGGAACGCCTCGTTGTTCTCTTGGGCTTTCCCCCATAGTGCTTCTAAGTGATCAATCCTATTTTGTAAGTATTCCTTGGTTTTTCTTGCACTTCCGTTTTTCTTGCAATTATTTTGTAGTTATATGATTTCTTGGGCTATTTTTTCTTGTTCTTGAATCAACTCATCTGCTTGTTATATCTTGTCGTAGTTGAAATTGTGAAATTTTTAACTTAATTCTCTGGAAAAGGTGGTTGTGACTTACTCAGGACTTTGGTTGTCTTCTTGACTTCCCGACGTTGTGTTGGTGTCGAAGTTCTTGAAGTTTTGGAGTTGTAATCACTGGCGGCTTTTCCTCCAGCTGCAGTGACTGGATATGTCCGTCGTTTCAAATTTGTAGAATTTGTAGACTTGGTGTCCTGGTGAAGTTGCTTTGACTTACTCAGGACTCTTCTTGGTTTCTTGACTTCCCGCTTTTGTGTTGGCGTCGTGTAGACTTTGTAGAGTCGGTGCCCCGTCGATCTAAATGCTGTTGTATAAGACGTGCCCGAACTCGTTCGATTCCATTATATACTGTTAAACGTAATTCTGTCATACCAATACGAATGTTATCTGTCTCTCACCGGTCGTCAGTCGTCAGTGCCATTTGGACGTGAGAGCTCGTCTCGTTGCACATTTGATTAACTTCGACGACCTAAGTCCATCTTCTCCTTAGCATTTTAAAATCAATAAAGTTCTCGCGCACTGACAAACTGATGATAGATTGTAATAATCGTCTTGACATTTATTTATTTGACAACCAACTGACACTATACTTTCATTTGTTTGATTATAAATGTCAAATTACAAAACGCACTTTTTCAGTATTTCCCTTACTTATTATTTATGTTTCTCACAATAAAAACCTTCCCTGGACTTCCACAAATATTTCAAGATCAAAATCACCAAAATCCGTCCAGCCGTTCTCGAGTTAAAGGTAGACTAACGAACAGCAATCCATTTTTATATATATAGAGATTTTGTCTTGACAGACATCAGACAGCATTAGGGAATATCTTGTTACCAACCCAACAAAAGAAATTACCAAAAACAATGCTTTAATAAGCCTCATTAAAGCACTGTTTTCGGTCATTTTCGTCATCGGAACATAGAAATACAGATTTGTATGTCACGTATCTCACAATAACTACACCCAATTTTCTGGCAGAATTGTTATGATTGTATTTACCGCCCAGAAGTCCCATGACAAAGTGATCAGTATCAACCTGATTACACTGAGCATCTCATTCCTGATTTAGGTGCTATCAGGCAGTCTGATTACTTATTGTCTTGTGCGATCTGGGCCTCATTCCACCTCCAACAACGTTCAAATAGGTGTATCGTCGAGTTCAGTGCCTCCGTATCACTGGCTCCAAAAGACGACCTGAGTTTCGGCAGTTCCACTCTTCATTATCAGAGATCATCATCGCAGATCGACCCCTCCGAGTTCCTCCCCCCGCGTCGCCCGATAACATCTCGTCGTTGTCAACCTGACTTTATCGTTCCTTAATTTACAATCCCTAATTGGCGGGATCGGGAGCCGGTATCGCCCCCGAGGTGTGAACTGCACACTGTGATATCAATGATACATCGATATTTTAAGATAATTATTTCGATGTAACGCCCAATTAACGCACTCGATGCCGCCGCCGCGATAGCGAGACTTGTATATAATGAGAGATGGAGGAGGAGGAGGAAAAGCGAGTGCGAGAGAGACGAAGAGAACGAGAGAAAAATTGTATCTATCATTATTTACGCCGGTCTATAATAGGTGGGTTCAGTTGCATACGTTACGGGAGATTTATCTCGGGTATCCCCCCGGAAGGGTTTTCATGGGAAAACGGGGGACGAACAGGTGGAATATCATGCTACCAGGGAAATGGTGAAACACGCAGGAAGGATGAGACTCACCTTCACAGCTTTGGGTCTAGTTCACCAAAGTCAAAGTTAATTTTACCTATTTATGTAGAAATTCGGTTATATTTCAGTGAATTAGGTAGGATCGTTCTAAATAACCAAATAAGTGACGCAAACCTAATAAGTCGCGATATTATGTCAAGTAGTACCTATCAGACCACCTAACAGGTCGCACAAGAACATAATGTACTTTTTATTCAATTTAATAAGCAACATTTTTAACTAATTAAAAATGTTTTTCAATACTTGTCAAAATAAATAATAAACAAAACATGTTCCAATGTTTAACCAAATTGCTTGATTAATTTACAAGTTTCATGAAAGACAAATTGCACATTTGTATAAAAAGCTATAGCTGCTGCTACTCTTTC
The DNA here is from genome assembly GCA_946251905.1 of Cryptocephalus moraei. Classification (NCBI taxonomy): domain Eukaryota; kingdom Metazoa; phylum Arthropoda; class Insecta; order Coleoptera; family Chrysomelidae; genus Cryptocephalus; species Cryptocephalus moraei. The sequence continues at coordinate 35,365,274 of OX276452.1, forward strand.
GCTTTTTCAGTTTATAATATTTTTTAATTTAGAGTTTATTGTTCACTCATTCAATGTTGTATATCCACTTTTTTATTTTCTTTATTATCATTTTTGTACTTACCTACAGTCAAATTCTGTAGCTCAACTGAAAGAGTGTTGAATAATTTTGTTGCATTACCCATATATCTCTTTGTCCCACCATTCAATAATGATTATTATATTTGCATTATAGTTAATAATCTTTTTTCTTGGGAAATATTTTTCTTTTTTGTTCACTTTCTAATGGAGCCTTGCGTATTGTTTTTACTTAAATTTTACCTATATCAAAGTGACAGGTTATTTGCAGATAAAAACCTCCAACGAACACCAAGCCATACAGTTTATGAAAAAGATACCCTGTAACCTACTTGTTAACAAATTATCCCTTATTAACCTCGACTCGATAATTACCCTCATTACACTCCTAACGACGCCAATAATGACGCTTCCGAAAAAAACTATACGCAGTATCCTCGACGAGAAACGATCTCGAAACCCACCCCTTTCGGTTTTTTTACGGCTGATTATAGCCAGGATGTATCGAGAATTGACAGTTCGAGTAATTGATAATAACTCATCGGTAAATTTATTTAATGGGATAATTGTAAGGTACGAGGTAATTACTCGACCTCTCACACGTTAAGGGTAATAGTACAAGATCCCGACGTAAGTCGACCTTCACTCGAAAGGTATTTTGTATCACACGTGCAAATATTTGCCTGATCAGCCCAGGAGTGTCCATAATGAAGGGGTTTTTAATCAACTTTTTTTGATAGGTACGCCCATTTGGTTTGTTTTATTTATTTTTTATTATTTATCTGTCTAAATTATTAGAAATGGCTGTAAATTTCATTTATCTCAGTTCGAGTTTAAAAAAGTACAAAGTTTCTGGTTGGTGACTGGATATAAAAATGTTAATTCTGAGATAGGGCAATAGCTTAAATAATGGGCATTTTGTTTAATATTTTTAAATCCCACAGATATGGGTGGGTGTTTTGTGGAGAAATTATATTCTGTAATTCACAATGATCAGAGATTAATACAATATGCAAATTATTTAGTCGAAAATTTAAATAAGAGCCTATATTTAATTACTGTTATATTTGGTATGCTATAAAGTCGCAATAAATTACATTATACAGTTTTATTATTATGAAACCAGTACATTATTTAATTTAATAGTTTTATAAATAATTTGTATTTAAATTGTCCATATTCAAGGAAAAATTGTTTATATTTTAATTAAATTTACCTAAATCTATTTTTTCAGACTTGGTGTAGGTTATGCAAATTCGAACATATGATGTAAAATACTGGAATATAATGCCTAAATGTCTAAAGTTAAAAATTCTGAAATTAGTCACAACTCATTAACTTACACAATACTTCACTTATTATACTTATAATTATTAGACGAAAAATGTAAATAAGTCAGAACTAGATTATTTATTTAATATAAGTCCTGAAACGTCGAATATCGAATATTTATAACAAATTATAAGAAAGTAGTCCCTTGGACCCTTCACCTTTTTGTCTGAAAATGTTGCCAAATTTTACAGCGAATTTGGAAACTTCGGAGTCTTATTTAAAACTTGTGTACTAAAACACAAGGAAATGTCGAATAAAACTAATATGTGTTTTGTAAGTCATTTTATAAGAAAACAGCATACGAAACACAAAATTCCACCTCTACATCTTTCACACAATTAAATATCTATAGCATGATACCAAGTTAATATTTAGAATTACAAAGAGATTCGAAGCAAAATTTTCTTTTAACTATCAGAGTAAGTATTCGTACTTTACACTTATGACACTTTACCAAGACAGTTTAGATAACATTTATTTTATTTATTTACCTTTATTTTACAAATTTGATGTTTCTGCACGGTCGACTGTTTGAATGTCTTTTGCTCACGTTATAATAATGTTTTCATAAAAAAGTTATACAACTATTAATTAATTAAATGACCAAATCGCTTCTATTGTTTCCTTAAATATACATATTGTAACGTTTATTCTAATTTATTTACACTGTCCTAATTATACCTACACTCTACACATTACTCAATTCATTTAGATTATTATTGAACTAATTAATTTATATAACACGCTTAACTGTTAATTTACTTGTATAATTCGCGTGTCCGTTTTTCGTACTGTTTACTCACTCGCGGCTTCACGTCTAATCTCATCTCCGACCGCAAGCCCGTCATTATATAGTCCTCCATTATGTCTCGAGAACTTTCTTGAAAGAACTCGATCCTTCTTTTCCCTAATAATGTTTATCTAGAAACGCCCAGAAAGTAATAAATCATTCTTCCTTTAATAAAAATATTCGGGAGTAGTCTCCGTTCTCCTTTTACGGCCCAATTAACGGAGCGCTTTGAAGTGGCCGCCGAGGTCCGATAAGAGTAAACACGTTTCGCGCTGCTGTTTACATTTCGCGTTACAGTATTTAATAAAAATCTGATTTGATATTACAGATAACATTTTTGTACTGTTTTCTATGTAATTTCCTACTTCTCATGTAATGATTTAAATTTGTCTTTTTTTTGTTTGTTTCAGATGCTGATGCTGACGTTTTCTACGAAATGGTGAGTACTACATCCAATCAAGTTTTAGATGGTATCAGTATGTACTACTGTCATTTAAAATGAGTTTTGTAAAATAAATAAGGTAATAAATGGGATAATAAGATAATAAGTAATGAAATAAGAAGTTTAAATGCGTTTAACTCGCGTTTAACTCTCTACTTCGAATTTTAATAGAAAGGGCGTTTAAGAAAGCAGTTAAACACTTAATAAATTTATTTTTCCGTTCTTGCTTAAACTGTCCTATTTAACTTATGTCAAACATTTCCAAAATAAGCTGATATTTTTCATAAAAGTTTAAAGTATTGTTTTATATGTTTCTTAGACTCTTCTGCATGCAGAACGTTTTTTAAAAAAATGACGGTGTTAACCACAGATTTCCCAAAATGTGTTTTAGGAAATAACCCTGTCAAAGCTTTAATTTTTTTAAGAAAGATAGAATGCAATGTAGGATGCATTTTTTTAAACGGTCCATTACTACCTTACTTACTGAAAGTATACAATTTTGATACTGATATATTGTCAAATTAAATGCTATTAAATTATTAGCCTTAAGGTTACTTATTTTTTATGTTATATACAACCAACTATTAAATTTTGGTGAAAGGATATACAATGGTCCTTTCGTAACGTTCGCAAAATGACAATACTCTTATTAATGGAAAATCTAAAATTTACGCCACGGTTTATCCAATTAGTTTGGCATTTCAATATAGACCAACCTTAAGGATAAAAGGTGATGAGTGAAACATCCCACTGCCGTTCATTCTCGTACAACTAATCAATTTTCACATAAAACTGAATACCGTAACACTCTCCAAACCCCAAGATTTGCAGCTCCCCCACTCTCACTCCTTTATGCAATCCATTAGCACTCCAACATATGCATCGGCGTTATAATAACAAGGGTGGCTTTATACCGAACGTACCCCCGTCCCTCCCCTCCGCCCCGAACACATACACGGGGAAAAAATAACGAGCGAGACAAACAGCACTTCCACGTTTTACAAGTTAGCTGAATGATAATTCCATTACTGCGGCACCGCATAGCGCGGCTACCAAAATGTGGGGGAGGAGGCATAATTGGATTTTTCCCCAAGCGGAATATGTTACGTTTGTCAGAGAAGAAGAAGAAGGAAGGATATCGAAAGGATTTTGAAGTGGAAAAGGAGAGGTATAGCAATATTACTAAAAAATTATTATTTTTAATTAAGACTTTTTCTTCTTATGCCATGTGCATACAGTGTGCAAGTGGTGAATTGTCCACATAATTCAGAATATAATTTTGAGCGTCATTTTCTGAATGGCGAGGGCTTACATAATGAAATCCACACCAATTTCAAATATTTTTTCGCCACAAATGTTGCTTTTCCTTCGATTTTTTCCGGTCAGAAGTAGTATAAGCAATGTGGTCTTCACCTAAGTAAGGAGTTCTGCAAACGCATTATATAATATACTTTAATTAATGGAAAGTACAATTTAGAAAGAAGAAGTCCGTTTACTGGACTTCTGTAGGGTGGCGTCTATTTCCTGACATATGAGTATTTTTTTAAAATGGATAAATCTTTTTTTGGAAAATTTCTTATCTATTCATCTCAAAATTCGAAAATTGGCATTTTGGGGTTTCAACCCAACGGGAGGTTCGAATTTTTCTAAATACGATTTGATTTTAGATTTTCAAAATCTCAGCGGCAGACGAAAGAAGGCGATTTCCTTATACCAAAAATAGAAATCGCTTTTTCCTACTGTGCTTACTTCTAGAGTTATGAACTAGTGAAAAATTAATTTCTCCTTTTGGAGAAAATAGTCTGATTTTTCGAAAAAAGTTCGATCTGGCCAACATTCCCATGAACTTTACGATTTCCTTTTTTTAGGGCAAGAAAAATATGAAAATAGCTTTTTTCCCAAAAACAATTTTGGATTTTCATATTTCCGGAGACACTTTCTAAGTCAAAAATGAAAATCTCCCTACGATTACTGCTTTTCGGGATATTGTGTCGTATATTAGTTTTAGACAATGTAGAAAATGAAATTTTCTACGAAATTTGAGAACCCCAAAATTATTAATTACCGAAGAATTTAGAAAATACTGAATGTTTTTAATGGAAGGGCGGTATTTTTCATATAGATACTTATACCAATTCTCTTAAATTTCGGAAAACTTCTTTTATTAGTTCTTAGAAGCTATGCTATCGACAGATAGTAGCAGACGTGTATTTCGATTATGACAAATTTTAATTAGTTTATGAAATGTGTGGTACTTGTTTCGGCAGTAAATGCACGATAAGAATGTTTCTTAAAATTTTTGGTCAAGTTTTACTATTGAAACCATAAATTTGTATACTGATGAGTGATGAAAATGTCAATTAAAGTTGACTTTTATTAACTGAAACACCTTGTTGAAAAGCATTTTTGGCCAAATTCACATCTCCAGTTCTACAGAATAACAGATGAAGTTTAAATACCAAAAATAGGGAAACTGATCAAATTGCTGACCGTGATATGCAAGCTTGAAGCGTTAAAGTTTTGTATATTTGCAGTTTTCACTTGCAATTAAATCTGTAATAGCCTTTTAGGAATATTAAATGATTTTTAGACTAAAAATTCACTCTTTACTATTTTTTTAAATATGTTTTTTTAATAGTGGTATTGTAAAAATTGTATATTTCTGAAAAACTTAGAATAATACTTTAATTTCGTTTAAAACTAACTTCAAATTTTTCAATTTATGAAACTGCACATATTTTTGTGTAAATATTAGCTAAAAGCATATGTTTTACCGGCGAAAGACGCATACCCCTACTATTAATTAACTAGAAATGGTCAAAAATAAATTTTGTTTATACTGTTATAGTGAAAAATAGCCTTTTGGTTAAGATTATTTTTAGCTAATGATAGTTGCTAGTTTTTAGCTTATAACTAATAGAAATGTCTAATTTGTATGGAATAAATTGTCGTTATTTTTCACCAGGAAGGCAAATATTGAGTTGTTATATTTACTGTACCAACAATTCACTTATTTTGATGATGGATGAGGGTCGAGCTTATATGCATTTTCTAACAATTAAACATGGGATACTTATCTCAATACTCCTTTGCTGGTTACTCTCCCTAGTTTCCTACGTTTCATATCACCTAATTTACTTTAATTTCGGTAACAAACCTTCAGGTTAAGATTTTCCATTTTAAGCGAGACTCTCCGCTTTGACCAATCTTCAGGAAACTGCGGAGAGAGCTTCTATATAAAAGTTAATTAACTTTCCTCGTGTAACATTTTGAGGTCCGCTGTCCCGAATCTGCATCGCGTCGCGGAAATGAAGAGAAAACTCACCCTCCCCCCTCTCGCCCCTCGCCGTTCCCGTTTTCCCCGTCTCCCCACCCTCGCTCGCATCTTTCTCCTTCCGACTGCCGCGGATAACGTTTGTGTAACAATTAGTTAAATCAAGTTTAATCTTGCGTGTTGCTTAATATTCAGGGCCGTGTTTGTACACGTTTCGAAGGACGATTATAGGGATTCATTAAAAACCGACGAGTCACCTCAGAGGTTGAGTTAATGTACGGCAAAGCGTCAGACTTTGCTCGCGATAGAGGAAGTTTTTTGAATCGGGTTTTGTGATCTTCTGATTCAGGTTTTGTGGTCTTTTGGGTGTTACGATAGCCACGTCCTTCCCTGACGATCGATTGCTGTATTTATACCTACCTACGTATTTTTCCATTTATTAGATTTCTACTATATTTCAATGCGATTTACTATTTCGAGGCAAATTTTTGCCGGGTTCGCAAAAAGCCATCTTCAGACCATCTTCAGGAAAGCTTCTTGCCGAAACTGGTCACTAACCCTTAAATTAAATATCCATTATTCACGCCACTTCGAGAAAAAGGGGCAATTGCATAATATTATCCTTTTATTACCAAAAATATTTAACCATGTTACTAACTCTCTGTCATTTGATTGGTTGAATTTTATGCAACATCTGACTCGACTTAGAAACTCCATTTTATGATTTGCTTCTTACTTTTATTATTGTAAAGAAGAATTAGTGCAGCTTTAGTCTTGTACAATTTGCTTGGTGTAGCTCTCCTTGTTTTGTTTTTTCCTATATTGCTAACAGTTCCAGAGAAATATGGGGATTTCTTCTGTTTTTTCGCAATCCCAAGATTTCTGATCTATTTTTCTAATAATCTGTGCACAATGTTTCTATTCTGCTTAAATATAATGTTTATTTTGATTTCTTTGAAAATTGAGAAATTTTCTACTTCATATATGGAAAGAATGTCTTATCCTTACACGTTAGTTTATTGAAGTCAAAAAACGAGACACAATTTAACAGCCAAATATAGCAACACAACAGCCAACACAAATAAATAACGTCAAATAAACATCCTGGATCAGACATTGAGGATCAATTAGTCTGACTCGCTGTCCCTTGCCAAGATGTCTACAGAATGATCCATCTACCAGAACGTGACCTACCCCTACTTCAACTCCAGATTCATGTAAAATGTGTCACTAATTAATTCACGTTTTGTATTTTACTTTTGAGTTTGTTAACCTTATGTTCTTTTGGTTTTATTTACCTTTATTTTGTGTCTTCCCTGCTGTGTTCAATATTTTTCCCTCATTTGCCTCCCTAATTAAGGTTATTAGCGTTAGATTACTTGCTGCTGCGTTATAAATCACTTTCTTGGTAGGCCAAATAAATGTGTATTTTTTGTTTAACCTATTTGATCTACTCTTGAGCTGCTATCCCCAAAAGGAGCAAAATTAAGGACCTAATTAAGCCCTAAGCGTGACAATACATTTGTTGAATTAAACGTATATTACCAACCAACTAGTGCCTGGCGTTGCCGGATGTTTATTTCCCCAACACTCTAGGAATTATAGAACATTTCAGATAATATTATATAGACAGATTATACTGCTCTTTTGACTTCTACAATTTCCTTAAACTTCAGATGTATTGGCTGTATTAGTTTTTCACGATATTCTAGAACGTTTTACAGAATTCTATGAAGTGTGCTTTCGAAACCTACCATTATATCCGACTGGATGCTAGAAAAAAATGATAAAACATATTTATCCAATACATGACAGTTATGACTGTCATTATTAATGTCAGTTTAGGCAAGTTAACTATCAAATAACACACTAGTGTGTTATAATCCATAACTCACTAGTGAGTTATGGATTATAAGTCACGTTCATATTTAAAATACAAGTTCAGAAGTTGAAAGAGGTTAAGTAGGTTATTTTGAGGTTATGTATATCTAGTAGAAGCTCATATTTTCGCAAGGCGGATTTTTTTATTTTACATGGGAATTCCACAGCCGACTAGATGACAATCATTTTGAAACACATTGTATTTATATTTAAAGGTTGCCCGTGGCAACCAAACAAACAACCTATTTTAACCAAAATGTAAAAAAGTCACTGTCAAGTCATTCTGACATTTATAGGGTACTGAGACACAAGTAGCTTTGATTTAATCACAAAACTTATTAATTATTATCTCATAGAAAACGATTTCTTCCACTTGTTGGATGAACCATTGTATGCCACTCGCGTGTTATGTTTCCTAAGTCACTCACCTAAATTCTAGCCTGACTTATTTTCAACATAACAAACTAGTACCATAAATAACTAATATCTACTTTGCGTTACTAATGATCTCATTATTACATCGAAAATAGTGTAATAATATTCATATTATTACACTACTTTTGGTAACTTTTAGTTTTGTTAAATTGGTACATCAGCCTGTCACGTAGACGAGCGTAGATGTCAAGGTTAAATTATTAGTACAATTTCCAGTAGTACAAGTTCAATAGGGCTACTAGATTTTCAAATTCAAATACGAAACGTCAATGTCAGTGACGTCAGTGTAGCCAACCCACGCAAAATTCCCTAGTGTAATACGAAAACTTGAACAGCCAAAATTTAATGAATTAATAAAGCAAAGTAGATAAAATAGTATATTACACACGTTTAATAAGACGTATTGTCACACTCGTTCTATTAAAGTACTCCTCGCTTCGCTCGTCGTGCTTTAAAACTCTCCTGTGACAATACCTCTTCTTATTAAACTAGTATAATAATATATCGGGTGTTTTTTTTTAAAATTTCACCTCATAGTAGGCTGTGGATAGTGTTTGTGAATGCGCCTTACTAAAAAATGTCAAAATTGACATAATCTCACTTTTTTAATAAAAATTGAAACTGCTCCAATCAGTTACTAGTGTCTTGAAAAAGACAGCTTGGCTCTATAAATCAGGCGTAGATGACTGAGCTGTCTTTTTCAAGACACTATTAACCGATTGGAGCAGTTTCAATATTTATTAAAAAATTGAGGTTATGTCAATTTTGACATTTTTTAGTAAGACGCATTCACAAACACTATCCACAGCCTACTATGAGGTGAAATTTAAAAAAAAACACCCGATACTATTATGCGTTTCACATTATTTTCGGTTTTGTCTTAATTCGTCTTAAATTTCTATTCATTTCCACAATCTTCTAGAATGTTTCCTTTTTCTAAACCTTCCCAAAATGTTATGCATAGTACCATTCTTTTACTTATGAATTTTCACAATATTCTATGATGCTCAACAAAGTTTTATTTTTCCAAAATTTTGTTCAAGAACGGGGCCATTAACAAATTGCCTAAATTTATCATTGAATTGCCTACTTTACCATTACAACTTTCAAATCTTAAATGTTGACTAGATATCTCTATCAAAAACCAAAATGAGGCAACAATTTACAATTATCTAGAAATTTGTAATGGCTGTGCAGAAAATTCTGTGATAAATCTGCTACATTGAGGGAAAAAATTGTAGTTTCCATTTTGAAAAACACGATGACGCCATGACTCGAACACCAATGACGTCACTTACCTACCTATGTTTCCCTTTTATAAAAAATATGTAATGTTAGAAAATAAAATCGACCTATTCGAGTAATTTCCTTATAAGTATTTATTCAGACAACAATTTTTTTTCTAATTTTATCCCCTCAGAGGGGGAAATTCTGAGTTTTCCTACTTTTCTGGGTCTATTCAGGACCGACTCTACAAGCTATAATTATAACTATTATATTCTAACTTACAACCATAAGTTAAAGATTTAAATCTCCGTGTAATCGTGAAGTGCCTTTACGTTTCCGAATATATGAACAGATCCGTATTTCAGATATTTCCGAGGCCGAGTTTTGAACTTATGTTTAATTCTTTTAAGTTTCAATTTAACTTTGATTTTGTTATAGTATGCTTCTATGGATTCTATGTGATTGCTTTGGATAAGGATTTAAAATATTTCAGACTCACCTTAAGAATTCTTTGGCTCGGTAAGAGAAATAAGAGAGATTGTGTTCATTTCTTTATTGGTAAACTAATGATGTGGTGGTAATGGTACTGTTTGGTAATAATGGCTTGCTTAAAATGCTTTCTCTTTAAGCACGTGGTTAATCTTCCTCTAGAGCAAAACTGCATGATATATAAATTTTCGTTTTTTGGCGTTTATGGCTCGGTAAGAGAAAAAAATCCACTCCACCCCAAAATCCTCCATATCCACGCAGAATCGAATTTCAAACGCCCAACGCCGAGGAAAAAAATCAAATTTTTCCCCCTCCGGCGCCTCACGTTCCCGCAGCGACTACGTAGGGTGAATATTGCGAGCTCGCACGGAACGTCTTTTCTCCTTTGATGTGATTTACTTTGATACGAACAGCCCGAAATACAAATATTTCCCACTTTAGACAAAAGTAAATCGGAAACACACAAACGCTCGCGCGGCCGCGGGGGGGAAGAGGTTGAGCTTTAAGTCGAAAGGGATGGAGGGGGTGAAATCAAAAATATGACCGCGGATTTGCGGACTCGAAGGATATGTAAATATTCGGAGATTTTTATTACGTGTCGGGAAGGGTGGGCGCGTGATTATTTTTCGCGAGGGGCGTCAGTTTGGTTTCCCGTTCAAGACGGACAGGGACGGACCGTATGCGAAGGGATAAGCGCACCCCAGAAATTCTACTACTCTTTCAACTTCAATTGTATTGGCGAAATGTACGAAAATTTTACGAAATTCTCTAGAACTTTCAAAACCACACTGAGTCCTTTCTAAATGAAACAAAGTGTTCGTTTGAGTTCAAGTAATTCTTAGATAACACTACATTTCTATTCTACAGTCTGTCTATTCTACGGTATCGTCAGTGGACATGTAGAAATACGACAAAAGTAACGAGCTCGAGAACAAAATTAGCCTTAAAGTGTATTTCTGTAAAGTCAGTGGCGTGCAATCCATGGAAGCAAGGAAAACTTTGCTTCCCCTAGAAAGTCAAAAATGACAAAACATCATCTTCTTAAATGTAATTTTTGAAATAGGAAAAAGTTACTTTAGATTGTATTAAAAATGCCAACAAATTCTTTTAAATATCGTGCCCATAACAAATGCGACAGCAGAAAGTCTGCCCGCGAGTCGTGTGCGCACGGCTTTTCACTACTCTAGAAAAATCCAATGGAAGCTATTCCCGCTGTAGGTTCTCTGTTATACGCCGGCTTTCGTGTGTATGTCGAGAGGTCATTGAACCTGCTGAATGCATCGAGTAGTCTTCAAGTCTTGTGCTTCTAAATTAAGAAATTTTCAAATAAAGTTTCAGGACAATGTGAATCGGTTGACAATTGACGGTTGACGGTTGAAAGTTGTTTATGGGTCATCTGAGGACAATATGAGAGGGTCTATTTTTAAGTTTCGATATTGATTGTGGCGTGACAGTATCAATCATTGTCATTTATAGTCCAGTGAATGGAGAGAAGAAATGGTACGACCTATTAATTTGCTACAGGTCGCATTTTTAAAGAATCACAACGAAATTTGGTACAAAAATCAGTTGGCCGAAAATCTCGGCCGAGTTCGTTAATGGGCCAAATAGGTCCAGCGGTTTAAAAATGGCAGCTTGTTTTTAAAAAAAAAATCAAAAAACTTTAATTTCGCGTCTGAGAGAAAAATGTTGCTTAGGTTTTTTGTTCATCTTGTAGAGGCGAACGACTTTTGTAAAAAATATTTTTTTGAGAAAGTAATTTTTTTCAAAAAAAAAATAAAAAAAAATTTTATTTCGTGTCTGGGAGAAAAATGTTACTGAGGTTTTTTGTTGCCCTTATAGAGGCGAACAACTTTTGTATTAAAGATATCTTTGAGAAATAAGTTATTTGGAAATATTTAAAAATATTGTCGTTTATATTTTTTTTCACACCTTGTATCCATTTTTTTGGCACATCGTGTCTGTTATATTACTCTATATCCTACCCATAAATCTACCTTTCAGCCTGGCATGCCATGGGGTTTTTTAGTTCTGAAACGCTTTTTATAAAAATTTAGAATGAAGTTTATATTGCTCTCTAGATCAATCCTAATTATGCACGATATATGTTTTATTTTTATTTTTAAGGGTTGAATACCACCCTTTATGTCAACAATTAAAACAAACTATGCAAATTTACTTTACGTAGATAAAAATCATATGTAAATAGGTCAAATAAATGTTGTTTTAGATTTTGGTTGTAATTGTCATTATTTGTAATACATTTCTACCATTAAAAACCACCCTTAATTACGAAATTACCAAAAACGAATAGTTTTTCACCTTAAAATATTGTTATGCTGCATGCATCATACATAAAAAATCTTTTCAAAAGTTTGTGATATAATGAATAATTTATTACAATAATTCACCCCTTTAAAACCACCCCTGTTATTAAAATATCAACGAAAAACATAGATGTTTGGATATTAAGTAGGTGGATAGATCTTGTAAAATAAATTATTTTTTATCAGTAACCCTACAATATTTAGATATATTATTTAACCCCTCCCTAATAGCAAAATTAAAAGAAAAAATAGTTTTTAAATTATTTAAAATGAATTATTCTAAACATCAGTGAAATAAGTCAAATTATTAAGACTGAAGGGAAAAAATAAAAATATTTACTATGTGAATTTTATTATAAATAAAATTTTATTGTTAAAATTAAATGAAACATTACATAAGATAAAGGTAAGTTATAAAATTATATATTATACAGCTACAAGTTCTGTAAAGGTAAATATTTTTGAAGACGTTGTTTCTGAAAATTTTGTGGTTAATGGACTTGAGACTTGAGAAACATGGCCCTCGCAATCACCGCAAATTCCGTAAAAAAAGTAAATTTTTTCACTCTTGACTTCTTTATATCCTCCTTATTTTTTAAGTTATTTTAAAAAACGTTATTTTTTTAAATTCTTTTATGAAAAAAGTTGAATTTCTAGATGAATACGTTTAGTGAAGGAAATTTCTTTGTGTTCCGTGTTGTCTTGCTTCATATGTTATTCATATAGCCTCAGAAACGACAAAATTCCAATATTTCCAATTGTTGGTGGTAAGTAGGTATATTGTAATAAGAATTATGGGTGTTACGTTACCATCTATTCTGGAGAAATTTTGAAGGTTCTGAATTGAGGAAAGGCCTTTTGAAGATTGAGGAAAGACCTTTTCAGGGTGAATCTCTTCCCTCTCTACCATTACGATCTTAGGAAAGAAACACAAAAAAACATCTATACCTAATAAGTTCTGAGCGATCTATCCAGACTTGTTTTGTCACAGCAAGTCTCGACAGATCAAATCAGTAGGGAGCAATATTTCACTTGGAATTGAATGAGGGACGAGAGATACAGGAAGGGACTGTTCGCTCTGGAGAGGTTTCGTCCCGTTTATCCTGTCACGACAAATGAGTCTAATATGGAACTTCTCAACGGTGAAAATATTCTTTGTGAGTATTGATTTAGGTTACTCACTGATTAGTAGGGGAGTTTCCTCTACCTTTTCTCTCTAGTTTCTCCTTTGTTCCTCGAGGTGTAGGATGTATGCTTATAAAGTGTTTAAGTTTTGAATATCGGTTTTCTTGTTAATTGGTGTGGCTTCATTATGGATGTAGGTAAGTCAACTCTACTTTTTGTGCGAATTAGTAGTAAAACAACTCGTCTGCGGAAACAAAAAGTTAACTTCCTGTAATAAATTCTGATAGCGTAGGACCTGTTCAGAACGAGTCTTCTTCTTACATCCTTACAGTCGCAGTCGCCTGTAATCCCCATCCGATCTTCGTTCGGCGTTTCGGGACCGCTCCCGCCATCTACCGGGCGGCGGGCGGTACCGGTGCCTCCAGAATGGGGCGTGTCCCTCCCCCGTCGGTCCCACCCCCGACGCGCCGCCCTCACCCCCACTCCCGTCGCCGGGAGTCGCCCACGGGATTAGCGCGGTGGTGGGGGGAGGCGTGTAATGGCTGCCGGGATCCCGTCAGAAATCGAGACAGATAATAGGAGATATCTTGTTATCGTCGAGCTCCTGGCTCGGTAATGCTTCTAATTTGATCCCACGGGAAGCGGGCGCGAATATAATCCACGGGACACGTTGCCGAGCAATCACTCTCCGTGGGATCATCTAAATTCCTTTCGATTAGAGATTAAGGGTGGGGAGGGGGGTAGGGGGAGGCTCGGTCGCGTTGGAATAAAAATGTTTTTTCTTTCCTTTGCAAATATTGGAGGGAAAAATTACGGGACGGATCATACGTAACTTCAAAATCTGAATACTTGGATTATCGGTCTGTTAAGTCGTAACAGTAGTTTTTTAGGTTTTTAAAAGTACTTCGGATACAAATTACAAGAGATATATTTATTACTTGTAAAAATGTAACGGACATATCATAAACCAGGGCACTAAACCCTGATTTTTAATGTTATGGACTTTTACAAGCGACACATTAAATAACTTCGCCTTGTGCGGCCGGTGCGGAGCGCAACATTGCCGGTATAATTTTTTGACGGTATAATCATTTGGCAGTTATAAATACTTTAGGTTTAGGTTTAGGAAATTTAGGTTCTACAAGTTGTTCCTACAACAAAATTAATCCATGAACTGTATTCAGAATGAGTCTTCCCCAAATAAATAAATAAAAGCCCCTCTCTATACCGGAGGCTATTTTTAGCTTTATAAACCGGACCGCTTTTATCTACCGATTCCCTTATACATCTTATTTAGAGATGTGAGTACATTTGACAATATCGCTCGGATTACGACGATCATGTGATACTCGTCCTGACCCATAAACCAATAGCCAAAAAAAGAGGTGGTAACAATATAGGCATTTCTCTTTTTTTGACGGGCTGTAAAAGTCCACAACATTAAAAATCAGGGCACTAGTTGGAATTTTAACTCTTTAGAAAAATTGCCAGATGTATTAATGATATCCCGGAACACTTGAGACCTTCGGCTAAAAGACAAGTGTGTCTACCCCTAGCAGGTAGCCCGAAAAAAAGGAAATTTTGTTCAAGGAGACTCTTTTTCGAACCACTATCGAGACAAGATCTACCCAACCATTTTTGTTCATATTTTCATACCACCGTTGTTGAGTTTAATAAAATAGTAAAAATCTTAGTCCGCGTTTAACTTGAACACTTAATTAATAAAAATTCACACAACGTTAAGTCCGAGATGTGAAGTGTGCTTGTAAGACGTCCATACGTCCCAACACGATCTAACCTCCTTTCCTTAAATGTAAACTCAAAATTTATTCCTACCCATTTACCATTTAGTCCTAAAATGAGTTTCTTCATCTGCTATCGATCTCACAATAGTAGCATATTAAATTTTATTTGTTAATATCAAACATCTTGTTTATCAACTTTATCAATATTATAACGTTTTACGGGTTCGTAATAATTTACACTACGCAGTGTCTTAACTAATTTATGTTCACTAAGATCTAACACTTAATACCTAATTTATAACACACACTTGTTTATTTATATTCGGCGCACGGCCGCTCAGGTCAGGTAGTCAACGTGTTCCACTGTTTATGATTGACTTCTCGTGTTGTTGACCTGATTTTTTTTATCCAAAATTGAGCACCTGACTCCTTACTTCTCCCTCTTGGTTCTGCAATCCTCCGCCTGTTTGTATTTTCTTGGTTGTCCAGGTGGTACTCTTAATGTATGTACCAGGTACTCTTCCTGGTATGTCCTTCGTGGTTAGTCTTCCTTCATTGCCACCTTGACCTTTTCCTATTTGATGGTGCATTGCAATCTTGTAAGTTACTATCTATAGTAATTGAGCTAGGAGACATTTTACGAGGCTCCTTAAATAAATCAAAGAAACTATATATTTGCATCGTGATATTTAACAACACAATGACGAAAATTAAGAAAACTAAAATAAATGGAACAAATAAATTACAACCAATTTGTTACTTAATAATTGTTTGTGATACATTGATATCAGTGGCGTAGGTTGTGAAGCACTTTTTACATTGTTGCCATAATGAAGTTATGGTAGGTATATCTCTCTGACTATTTACCTGTGCAGTTACATTATTGCAATTTGATTGTTTAAATCAAATAAATTTTGATTTCGGGTTTGCAATTTCAAAAATATATCAGAAATGAATATTTCTTAACTATAGGGAATATATATGATATTGTATAACTTTGGTTTATTTTATCACTTGATTCCAAACGTACAGAAAATACGGAAACAGGTTTTCCATATCTAAAATGTGGCTTCCGTGATCATCCCATATAATCAGCAATATGTTGATACATTGTGTTCCTCAAAGCTCTGAATACAAGATGAAAAAGTATTTTGAAATTTCTTTCAATTTCCGTATGAACACCATGGCGGTTGTGAGTCAATCTACATTTTTAGAAATATTTTAGGAAATTCACTGGAACTTATAATTTGGTCCGTAGATTGATAGCACCTTCATTAAAACACCGCCCATCAAAAATGATTAAATTTATTAATGAGTACGGGTGATCTTTTTTCCAATTTTATACCAAAATATTGTAATTAATAACACTTACAAAATTCAAGCATTAACCACCAATTTCACAAATTTGGTGAAAACTCCAGTTGTCACCCAACACAACATTAGTTTGTTTTTAAGGGATTTTTTTAACCTCTGACCCGTTAACATTTTGGAATATGAACTTTTAGATATACTTCAATTACAAACTTAAATTAAACGAAGGTTTATTACATTTTTTATTAACTTTATAATTATTAATAAAATGCCCCCTGCATTTGCCAACACGGTAGGTACATATAATACCTATACTTATAACATAATGAAACAAAACATAACAAACACAATAATTACAAAATAACAACATTCGAGCATTAACGATCAATTTCACAAATTTGGTGAAAACTTCAGTTTTAACCTAACACAACATTACATTGTTTTCAAATGATTTTATTAACCTTTGACCCGTTGACATTTTGGAATATTGACCTTTTCGATATACCTACCTCAATTACAAACTTAAACCCAACGAAGGTTCAGTTTGTGATATTTTTATAAAACAAAATGGTCTTAACTTAAACTACAACATATTTTTTAATTAATATTCAAATGGCTTATTTACAGTTTTTATCAATTTAATAATTATTAATAAAATATCCACAGCATTTTTCACCACGGTACATATCTCCTTATTTTATTCCAACATTCAAATTGAGTTCGCCTTCTTATTAATAAAGTTTCTTTGAAAGGTCATCCGCTGCTGCTGCACTCATAAACGGAAACAACCCCTTAACCTTCCTCGCCCTTAAAAGCCTCGGTTTGCGGTCGCATTTTACCAAAGTTCGTGAAAGCGCCTGACATTTATATCACTAATTAACCCTAATTACTTCGTTTTTTTTACTGCGTCTGCTGCTGGCTTCTTAACAAACCACAAAAAGAACACGAAAACATGCTTCATACTGATTACATAATTATTAATCATCTAGTTAATGAGTTTTATTATCTAGTGTTAATTATTTAAGTGTGTGTAATATTAGGAAAAGGAAAGTTAATATTATTTTGTTTCCAGTTCGTAAGGTGCATTTTGGTACATTAATCTTGTCTGTTACAATTAGGAAAATAGTTTGAATTTCTTGTAGTTTTCCTCTTTCTTAAATTTTGGAATTCTTCCTCTGGATAACCTATCGAGCTCACAAAAGCTTCTCAGGTTCATACTTCCAATGGCAGTTTGCAAAGCCTTAGCCAAAGAGCTGAAGATCTGGAAGGATTTCTTTTTCAAGTTGTTGTCATTTATTTTATTCTCCGTCAAGTTTTCATTAACGGTAAAATACACAATTGGGTTAGTGAGCCGTTGTTATAGATAATAGGAAAAAGTTAGGAGTTGTCGTAAATGATAACTTAGGAAGAATTTGTGTTCTGTATAATTAGTAGACTGTCTCAATATAAAGGGTCTCATGTTAACTATTTTAACGACTACTCGTTCTATAATAAATCTGGAGATTATTTATCCTCGAAACTCACCGGGTATAACTATTTGTCGTCTCTGTTTTTGCCCTGGGTCGGCATCGATTTGTTTTTTGACTGAACAAAGTCTCGTTAAACGTGGGCAGCGAAAATTTATTACGCCAAATTAAGAATTACTCTCTGTCGCAGTCGACTGTTATCTCGGCGGAACGTTTGAAATGTCAGCGTTTAACTATATTTACAACTGCATTCATCGCGCGCGCACACAAAAACCAGAATTCGTTCCAGTGCTGATGATGATGATGATAATGATGATGATGATGACGACTTGATAACACAGGGAAACGAAATGGGAACTGTTGTTGTTGTTCGAGCTTTCGAACGATTGTTGTTTTATTTCGTTCGCCGGCGTTTTGTCGCTGGTGTCGTTGATGAGTTATTCGTTTGCGATACCTACTAGAGAAAATTTGGTAGATTCGATAGGCTAAAATCCATATTGGTTGAAATAGCTCACAAATTCACCTCTTCACAATGTGGACATGATGAAACAGTGAAGAAAACATCTAGAAGCCGCCAGATATACCCGGCGCACACGATCTCCCGTAAGGGTTCATACCGAACAAATTTATACCTGCGTTTGTTTTAATACAATGTTACACCTTACACATAATTTAATATCATTAAATTTATTCGCTACACATTTTACAAAGTTATACCATACCTTGTAATGTATGTAAAGTTGGCGGACCACCCTCCTCAGGTCGGCAAAACAAAATAGTGGAGATTTTGTGTCCTTTTTGTAGCATTATGTAGCGAGAAAACCAATTTTTGTAGCTTTTGACCAGCCGGAGCTACAAACGGTGGGCTAACTTAAACTTAAGTTAGCGGCCACTGCTGTAACTCATACACGGAATGTAATAGGATGCTCTGGTTTGCGCAGAAATTTGTGTCTTTAGAAGTACTTCAAAGTAACGGGGTCCAAAAATGTTTTGAACACATTTGGCCAATTTTGACCAAAAACGACGAGATGTTCAATAATCACTCGTGGTTTAATTTCATGATATAGTAGCAATCTTGACAATCATATGGCACTGGAAAACCTTCTGTTAATTGGCCGAAAAAGAAGGCAAAAATCGGTAAAAATGGCCAAAAATTCGAAAATGACTTATTTCAGCCAAAACATGGGAAATCCTGTATATACGTCGACAGGTCGAACATGTAGTACACAGAGAGTCCAGAACCGCTAACAGGGGCTCAATCAAAAATGTCCAGAAGTGGCCAGAAATTCTAAAATGACTTAGTTCCGCCAAAACGTGATAAACGCTGTATATACTTCAATAGTTCGAAAATGTGGGCCCCAGAATTTTCCGACACACTATCGGAGGATCCAATGGACCCTTCTAGGTACTGAAATTTGCCTGAGATTGCGGGCTTGTGGAGCTACAAATTCTAAAATAACTTATTTCGGCCAAAACGTGCTAAATCCTGTACATACTTCGACAGTTCGCAAATGTGGGCTCCGGGTTTTTCAGACATGCTGTCGGAGGATCCAATGGACCCTTCTAGCCACTGAAATTCGCCTGAGACTGCGGGTCTGTGGAGCTACAAATTCTAAAGTGACTTATTTCGGCCACAACGTGCTACATCCTGTATATACTTCGTTAGTCCGAAATTGTGGGACCCGGGATTCTCAGATACCCTGACAGCTGGTCCACTAACCCCCTCTAGATACCCCAATTCACATTAGACTCCGATCCTGTGGAACTAAAAATTCTAAAATGACTTATTTCGGCCAAAACGTGCTACATCCTGTATATAATATACTTCGTTAGTCCAAAATTGTGGGACCCGGGATTCTTAGAAAATCCTATATATACTTCTACAGTTCGAAAATGTGGGACCTGGGAATTTCTGAAACACTGTCGCGAGATCCATGAAATGAAACGCAGAATGTCCAGCAACCCCAGAATCCGAGCCAACAAACACTGTCATAAAATTTCTATTATTTTATTATGAATGTTATGATGTTATCATTTTTATTACTATATCATACACTACATCCAAATTTAATCGGGCGCTCCATATATTGGAACATAATTGCCCACGCATTAGAAATATCACCCATGTTTTGGGTGATTGGCCCACATTTTCGAACTGTAGAAGTATATACAGGATGTAGCACGTTTTGACCGAAATAAGTCAATGACAGAAGGTTGTCCAGGCTCTCGAAGTTGGCCATGTTCTTAAGTATCCGAAGAAAACCCTAAGTCTTCGCCAACGAATTTATTTGATAAGGATTAAGCGACCGGTTTCGACTGATTAACAGTCATCATCAGGCTTCATAACAAAAGTTTCTAGGACTCCGGGTGTGCGACATGTGGGACGTCAAAAAGTAAAACAACGTGGACAAATACAGTTAAAATTTACACATATCGAAACACGAACTAAAATTGTGTGATGGATTGACCCTACTATGTTAACATCCTCTTTGTGCAAAGGTTGAAAGACCACTATTCGGATAAGAAATAAGTCACTTTAGAATTTGTAGCTCTACAGGCCCGCAGTCTCAGGTGAATTCCAGTGACTAGGAGGATCCGTTGGATCCTTGGACAGTGTGTCTGAATATTCCGGGGCCCACATTTTCGAACTGTCGAAATATATACAGGATTTAGCACGTTTTGACCGAAATTAGTCATTTTATAATTTGTAGCTCTACAGGCCCGCAGTCTTAGGTGAATTTCAGTAACTAGAAGGGTCCATTGGATCCTCTGACAGTGTGCCTGAAAATTCTGAGCCCACATTTTCGAACTATTGAACTATATACAGCATTCAGCACGTTTGGGCCGAAATAAGTCATTTTGGAATTTTTGGCCATTTCTGGACATTTTTGATTGACCACCTGTTAGCGTTTCTGGACTCTCTGTGTACCACATGTTCGACCTGTCGACGTATATACAGGATTTCCCATGTTTTGGCTGAAATAAGTCATTTTCGAATTTTTGGTCATTTCTGGCCATTTTTGTCCGCTTTTTCGGCCAATTAACACAAGGTTTTCCAGTGCCAAATGGTTGTCAAGATTGCTACTATATCATGAAATTGAACCGCGAGTGATTATTGAACATCTCGTCGTTTTTGGCCACAATTGGCCAAGTATGTCCAAAAAATTATTGAACCCCGGTAATAATAATTATATTACAGCCTAATATTAGTTGTAACTCTAGTGAGATAACTCACTTGTGTAATGTTAGTGTAAATAGTACATGTCGGATTAAAACATTGACAAGCATTTTAATATTTGTGTTTTGACGATTTGTTTCCTTGTTGCTTTTCCAATTTTTCCAGTGTTCGTTAAACAAACATTGACATATCTGTAATGTAATGACGGTTGTAATCTACTTACACAATTGTTTATTGAAATAAGGAAAAAGTCACAAAAATTTACTGAAACACACCGAAACACACTAAAAGCATCTTTATTAATTTTATAAAAAAAAATCTGTCAAATTATAAGTAATAAATT
This sequence comes from Cryptocephalus moraei, assembly GCA_946251905.1. Classification (NCBI taxonomy): domain Eukaryota; kingdom Metazoa; phylum Arthropoda; class Insecta; order Coleoptera; family Chrysomelidae; genus Cryptocephalus; species Cryptocephalus moraei. The sequence goes on from OX276452.1 coordinate 35,386,696, forward strand.
CCACTTGTCAGTGGTTCTATGTAGAGATTAACTTACTATATTCCGATTAAAGTATATTTAAATTTTGTGGATTACATTGGTGTACGTATATATTTCCATTATTATTGACTTAAAGTTCATATTGATTCTTCAGTGGTTTAAGTCTCTTTTGATTTTCACCGTGGCGTTTTTACTCTTACTGAATTTCGTCTACAAGAAGAAGAAGAAATATATTCATAATTTATAAATATGAATATAATTTTATCCGAAACATGTATCAATAGTTTTAATAAATCATAAATTGCTTTTTCATATTTGAATGGGGATCTGATTTGGAGTTACTTTTCTCGATCGAACTAGTTTGCAAAACTTCTTTATTGTTATATAACGTATATAGATACCTATCGAAGCACCAAAAAAACTGTTTTATCAGATCGTAGTGTAATAACATTAATAACTGCTCTCAGGCCATTAACCAGTAATCCAAATACAAAAACGGACCCTCGAGATTAAATTGTTTGTATGTAATGATACTTTTAAAAAAAATCACTAATCACATAGTAATTCGATTGAAAGGTGGTGGTTATAAAGAACATAATGGCGTACCTAACGTTGCTTGAGTATATTGTCTGTGAATGATTTTAATTCTCTTTTTTGTAGTCGTTCTCTTGTACAGTGGTGTACCTATCCAAAGAAACAAACTTATTGTTTATTATATTTAAACATTATAGTAAGCAAAAAATGGGTGTAATTGTGTGAGTATCAAATGAAATAGGTATTTATTTGGGTAAATTATATGGGATATATTAATTCTCGTTATTACTTTATAAATAGATTATTACGTATTTTGATGATATTATATTGGATTATATATGGTGTTATGATATGATATGATATAAGATTTTTCCAAAATTTCCAATGATAACTTTTAACCAAAATTTTAGTATTGTCATACGAATAGGTAGTTTTAAAAATTTCAAACTTACTCGAATTTATAACGACATCAACGTCATTCACCATGATCTTAACGAATAAATAATTTCAGGATCAAACTCTTACAATCGCGCATTCAACGCGTTATTTCTCATTTCGCTCACATGTTATCTCGGAGTAACGACATAATATCCAACTTAGACATTCTGGTAACGGTGCAAATCCTTAGATAGGAGCCAATCGGTTCAGACGGTTCAGATAAAAATTTCAGCCGTCATTACGGTACATGACTGGGCGGTTTTTAAAAAAGTTATTTCCTAACAGTCGGATTGTTACCTTCGAAGGTTGTAATTATCGAAACAATATTTGGACAAGGGAAACAAAGTGCTCGTGTAATAGGTATACTATACCAACGCAACGGTGAGTTTAGGTAGATCCCGGATCTGAAGGAAATGTTAAGGGTAGAATTATGAGGTTTTAATTAGTTGTTTAAGATTCTGTCTTTTTGATTAAGTGGAAGGGTGTATAAATTTAAAGTAAAACACATGGGGTTCTACTCATTTTAGAAAACGAAGGTAAAATGCGCCAGTGTTTGTTGTTGAAGAGAAGAAAAAGTTACTAACATATAGGAAGGAGCTAATATGGCTCCTAATAATATCGAAAAATGAAAGAACTAAAACAGTTCATACACTTAAATCCTCTGTATTAAGTTGGCAACTTAAATGAAAATTTAACTGAACTGCGTGCCTTCAATAAATATAAAGACTATATATAAGATTCATTTTAGACACTTTACACGAATACATACTATAGTGACCCTACGTCACTTGCTAATAGCACTGTCACAAATGAATAGATATTAGACACCGCGACCGCACTGCACTGCGCCTGCGCCAGTATCCCAAGTTCACAATAACTATATAAATATGCAGAATAAATATACACCAATACATAAAATATGCATCGATATATATGAAATCTTTGAGAATCTAACAACAGTATTTTTGTATTATAATAAATTTATTATAATTTTCTGGATTACTGCGTTGCGCAATATTATTATTACCTCGAAACAAATAAACGAAAATTTTTGAAAATGGAATTTGTAGCTCAGCCGGGATTTGAACCCGGGTCTCCCAATTTCGCGTCAGGTATTCTACCAACTAAACTACTGAGATACTTACTAACACCTATTTTCTAATGAGTAGTTACTAACATTATCGTTAGGTACTAGTTTAACATTGCAATTTTAAAAATGGGGCTTATGATAGTAAATAATAACTTATTTGCAGATATGTGCTATGTACTTCCTGTACCACTGACTGTGAATGTCCCTCTATAATTAAGAATTTGATATTTTTTCGGATAATTCGTGAAATCATAAGTAATAAAAGTGGTTTAGTAATACATGAAATTGGTGCCAAAGACTGTAGCTTCCGTCGATTTAGCCCAATTTCTTTACAAATCCACTTGACCGTACCGATTTCATGGGTGATTAAATTGACCGTAATGGATCAGCTCCCTCGTCCGTACCATATGAATATCTCATTGTGCGATTGTGAGTAAGGCCCCTAACTTTTCATATTTCCGTGTTCGATCGTTACCCTCCTGTTACGGTCTAAATTTCTAACCATACAAATCGGTATCTCGATCGGCCCCCGTGGGCCCTACACGTAGTATACCCGGCATGTGTATATATGTGTGTGTGTGCGCCCCTTTTTCCTTCCCTTCCCGCCGGTACCCTCTCCCTGACACAAAGTCAAGGGCGGGCCCTTCTGCCGAACACGATTGGCTCCCGAAAGGCGAGAAGGGTGTCTCGCGTTGCATAACGGCCCTTCTTACCCCATCGCACATGTTATACACTTTCGATTTATACTTCAATTATTTCGAAATTGGAACGGGACTGCACGTCATCCGACTCGATGGGGTATCGATCCATTAAAATAATGTTATTATTTTCAAGTATAATGGAAGTCGCGTAACGAACTATTATGATAGGGGGTTGCGTGCGAATCGCCTTCTGCGAACTCGGCGGGTGGCGGGAATTGCTTACGGGGGTATGCGAGCTTTTTGTGCGGGAAGCATGGCGAATTTTCGGTTTAATTTGCATCTCGAGATTAAAAGTGCCTCCCTCTGAATGGGGGACTCGTATGGGGCGCAGTTGCGAAATTGACTCTTTAATAGTTCATAATATATACATACCTAAGAGCAAAGGAAAACACTAAGCGGAGGTTCCAGAGAGTATAAACAGGTTTGTAAGTTAATAAATAGAAAAACTAAAAAAGAGATTAGACCCTATAACAATTATCTAGTAGAATTATCGAAAACAACTCTGACATGAAAGTACCTACTATACTCTAACAGGTCCAAAGGAGAGAAACAGCTTCATAAAGTTGAACTTGCAACAGACAAAAAAGTTATAATAAATGTCGTTCAAAACTTATATAAAGATCTGTATTCATCAGCATCCCCAAAACCAGACATCCCAAAATATTAAATCCAAAGACCAAAATGTTGGTTGCGAAGAGTTTCCTGAAGTAAATAGAGCCGAACTGAGAAAAGCTCTTAAACAGATGAAAAACGAAAAGGAGGAGACCGTGTTACTGCTGAAATATTAAAAATGGGAGGAACATCTCTCGAAGAACCCCATTTCATCGTCCTCAACAAATGCATTAATGAAGGAAAAATATCAGAACGCTGGGAAAATGCTGGAGTCATACTGATCTTTATAAAAGGACACTGTAATATTTGTGTTGTGTCCTTTTATAAAGATCAGTATGACCAATGGTCATACTGATCTTTAACCAAAAACTGTGGAAAAATTTCCCTTCTTTCACTTCAGTATAAACTTTTATCAAAACTGCTAACCAACCGCCTAACGGATAAATTAGACTTCTACCAGCCAGTTGAACAAGCGAATTCAGGAAAGGCTATAGCACAACGAACCATCTGCTAACCATCCAGAGTTTGATTGAAAATTGCACTGATTACAACATAGGTACCTACTCTTAAATGTAGCCTTCGTGGATTATGAAAAAGCGATTGACTCGGTCGAAACCTGGGCTGTTCTAGACGCAATGGACGATGCAAGAATACTCAAGGTACTTTTCCTTAATAAAGCATATATACCAAAACGCCACACTGCAAGTAATTATCCATAAAGAAATTACAGATAAGATTCAAATAGAAAATGGGGTACACCAGGGTGACACCATATCTCCTAAACTCGTCATTTTAGTATTGGAAAACATCTATAATCAACTGCACTGGGAAGGTAAGGGTATTAATATAGATGGTACATACTTGAATCACCTTCACTTTGCTGATGATATTATCATCATTAGCAGCAACAAAAATGAATTAAAAATATTCTCGAAGAACTGTAAGAAGTTTCAAAACAAGTTGGGCTTAACATGAACCTATAGAAAACGAAGATAATGTCAATGTAACCACAATGTTGTTACATGGATACCTCGGGAATAATGCCTAGAATAAGGATTGCCTTATCCTCCAAAAGGCAGAGGTCGGGAACATTGTTTAAAATGCAACAATTTAAAAAAAAATTAAAAAACGCGTTTTTCCAGAATTGTTTTGATTCTAACTTTTTAAGTATTGAATTTAGAAGAATGTTGAACAGAGAAAAAAGTTGCAGAATCGCTTTTTACATAATATAGCATAAGTTAGAAATTCAAAAATTTATTAGTGGTTTTGCAAAATAGCAATAAACCAAAAAAAATCGGCCCAAAAAAGTGGCTTTTAATTTATTATTTTAGGCACTTTAAATTGTAGTTAGGACTTCCATATTACAGGTAAAAAATCTTGAAGTTATAATAAAAGGATCCTGTAAGTTTTGTTTCGGTCGGTTTATTGGATTTTGCACAATAATTTTACAATCCAGAAAAATTAAAAAAATATTGAAAATTTTCAAAATTGTTTAAATTTTTTTCCATTATTCGATTTTAACAAAACTGGCTGAGCATATATAAGAAGAAACAAGCTTTCATGTGCTTTTTTCAGAATTAAAAAATATTTATTAGAACGGTCACAGTCATTGTTTAAAGTTGGTGTCGTTTTTGTTTGCTCATAAACAAATAGATTATCTCGGCGAATTTTTTGTTAAATGAAATTCTGAAAACATAGCCTGAAAGTACTCGGAGAGACGCTTCTTTTTAGATATAATAAGTTGCTATTTTGTTCATCAGTTTCTGAGATATACCTCCTCAAATTTGATTAGTGTTTAATAAAATGGTTAATAATGGTTAATAAAATTATTATTTTTTTATATCTTAATAAATAATTGTTTCTCACAGTAACCAGTATAATATTTTTGTTGAAATTTACATAAAAAAGATTGAAATTTATATAAAAAAAAATCTCCTTTCGAATTTTGACAAATTTTTAAATTTACACCAATTTTAAACAATGACTGTGACCGTTCTAATAAATATTTCTTAATTCTGATGAAAACACATGAAAGCTTCTTCCCTCTTATATATGCTCAGCCAGTTTTGTTAAAATCTAATAGTGTAAAATTTTTTTAAATAATTTTGAAAATTTTCAATATTTTTAATTTCTCTGGATTGCAAAATTATTATGCAAAATCTAATAAACCAATCGAAACGAAATTTACAGGATTCTTTTATTACTACTTCAAGATTTTTTACCTGTAATATGGAAGTCCTAACTACAGTTTAAAGTGCCTAAAATAATAAATTAAAAAACCACTTTTTTGGGCCGATTTTTTTTGGTTTATTGGTATTTGGAAAACCACTAATAAATTTTTGAATTTCTAACTTATGCCATATTACGTAAAAAGCGATTCTGCAACTTTTTTCTTTCTTCAACTTCCTTCTAAATTCAATACCTAAAAAGTTAGAAGCAAAACAAGTCGGGAGAAAACACGTTTTTTGTTTTTTTTTAAATTGTTACAATTTAAACAATGTTCCAGATCTCTGCGCATTGGAGGATAAGTTAATCGTTATTCTAGGCACTATTCCCGAGGTATTCATGTAAAAACATTGCGATTACCTCTTACATCTCGGCAAAACAGATGGGTCTTGGACTATTGGTCATTCCATCAAAGTAGGAAAGCAAATTCAAACCTCCGAAATGTCTAGAAGAATGAGATTGAGCCTTTGGAAGGCTTGGATACATTCTTAAATCGCAGGATATCCCAGTAAATCTTAAACGCACAATTTACGAAGCTTGCATTTTATCAGTTGCGACATTATGGTCTTGAGACTGTCAATTTAACGAAGAAAAGTGCTGAAAAGCTTAAAACAACCCAGAAAGTTGTTTTTATGAATTCTTTTATTTTATGATAATGAATAATCCATTAACCTGATAAATGGTTATATTGGATAATTGGGTTATTCTCCTTAACAAAAAATACCAAAATTGCAAATTTGTTAATTTCACTTCGAATAACTGAATATCTGGAAACAATTACTGTAGCCAAAATATCCTAAGTACCTACCTACAGTCCTTTTTAAAAATAAAATAGTATTGTAACGCGAAATGTAAACAGCAGAGCGAAATGTGTTTATTCCTGTCGGACCTCGGCGGCCATTTTAAAATCTCCTCTCTGTAATTGGGCCATAAATGGAGATTGATTTATTACGTTCCCGACCTCTCTAGAACACACATTATTAGAAACGAATACGCCAGAAAGTTCCCGATTACAATTGAGATGTGTATATAAGCGGGGTTGCGGTCGGAGATTAGGATTATTATTAGACGGAAGCCGCGAGAGTAAATAGTAAACAAGCGAAATAGCGGAAGCGAGAGCGTATACATAAATTAATAGTTAAGAGTGATATAAATTAATGTTAGGAAGTAGTTAAGTGTGTTGTATAAATTAATTAGTTTAGTATTAGTGTATATAAATTAAGTAGTGTCTAAGTGTACAATTAGTATTATTGTAAATAAATTAGAAAATAAACGTTACAATATATTTTTTAGCTTTGTATTCAATACAAAATTAAATGATACACTAAATGAATTTTGACTTTAGATTAATTTTAAATCGAGGTGCTAAATTATTATATTTCAGTTGTTCTTAGCCAGGAAACACTTACTAAAATTCCAATTAAGGTTATCGAAAAAAATCCTGGAACCAAAAAAATCTCTCCCAAACAACCCCCTACTTCACCCCCCTTTTCCGCCGCGCCTCCTCTCGGCCGTCGTCGCCCCGGGCGGAATGTAAATGAGGAAAGCATGGCTGCCAACTGCCATAAAACAATTTCCTTTGAGTTGCATTCGCAGTTGAGTCACGTTCCTCGATGACATATACAGAAAATTGAGCCAGGAGAATGGCGAATGAAATCGTCTGTCCCCCATCCCTTTCCCGACCAACCCTCGGCGGTCCCGGGGAGCGATTTTGGGACCTAATCTCCCCGTGCGTAGGGGAGGTGTTCCGCGAGGGATGGCTGAACGATACGTAGGGGATGCGAGGATTATCGCATGATATCTCAGTGGCGGCCTGGAAAAGTTCTTCATACAGCTTGGAAGCTGTATGGGGAAGTAGTCATGAATTTTAATAGAATGGCAGTGTCGATAGAAATTGAAATAAATGCTAAGGGGGTGGTTTTGAAAATTGTGTTTTTAAGTCAATGCTTTTCTTTCGACTAATTGCAGCTGAAATATGTCCCAATAGCTGTTTGTATTTCAAACAAACTCATAATAACGTTTAAGTAGATAATAAAGATAATAAGATAAGTAGATAGATAATAAAGTAGATTACGATGGTAAATACCTGTCATTTTACAGATTGCTTTGAAAACTTCTAAATTTAACTAATCGTTATATTGGTAAACCAAAATGGGTACAAAATATGCAACGAAATTTCTCTTATTTTAAATCATTTTGCCAGCAGTCTATTTGTACATAAGTGAAACATTCTTACATCCTTGGAAGTATGAGAGGTTCTTTTCTTTCACCAATAAAATAGCATTCGTTATTCAATCCCTTAGTCCTTAAGGACTTCAACATTTAATATTGACATGGAAGGCGTTATTTAACAGAACATCTCATAATAGTTATTTATGGTACTAGTGTGTTATGTTGAAAATAAGTCACGCGAGAAGATTTATACCATGAGGCCGTCGTCAGGCCGAGTGGTATATATTCTCAAGTGACTGAGGAAACATGACACGCGAGTGGCATACAATGTTTTATCTAACAAGTGGAAGAAATCGGTGTTTTATGGGATAATTATTAATAAGCCTTGTGATCAAATCAAAACTACTTGCGTCTCAGTACCCTATAAATGTCAGAATTATTTGACTTTTGACTTTTTTACATTTTGGTTAAAGTAGGTTGTTTGTTTGGTTGCCACGGGCAATAAATAAATAAATAAATAGACTATTACTTTAAACATGAACGTGAGTTATAATCCATAACTCACTAGTGAGTTATTTGTTAGTTTACTTGTCTAAAATGACATTAATAATGACAGTCATAACTGTCATGTGTTGGATAAAAATCTAAATATTATTTGCACATTATTGCTTATGCCTACAATAAACTGATACAAGATACAAGATACTTCATTCTATTTTTTTTAAATTGATATACATTTCTGAATTGTTTTGTCAATTTTTGTTTTGTTCGAGATATATTTTGTTATATAGGCAAATCCTCAAATAGCTGACATATTAACTTTTGTTTCAATTTTAGAAATTTGTTGATAGCATCGTTGTGATTTTTCTTTAACATGCATAACGTTTAAAAAGGAGGTAAAAAGTTTAAGATCCTCTGAACTTACCTCAAATTAGACGAAAATTTGTTTAAAAATATCTTTTTAAATTGGTAAACCTGCATGATAAAATTAATTAGGAAAATGAAAAAGAACACACCATTTATTGGATAAAATCTAGGCATTTTTAATAGTTTGCAACTAAAAGTTAGTTAAAATAAGACTTGTCTGATATGCTTCTTTTCACTAAAAACACAGTGAAAGTGTGAGTTTTTAGGCAATATTTGATTCACTTTGAAAGAAATTTCAGTATTTTACCGATGTTATATGTTAAATGTTATATGCCTATTTTATCTATTTTTATGTAACACAGGTAATTAAAAAATAACTTACTCCATTATATAGTTATAAATTTTAGCTAATGCCTACGTACAAAGTTAAAATCTGTATGCCACCTATTCTTCATGTTTGTTACACAAAAATTAAATATCTTTACAACACTGTTATAAAGAAAGAGAGGAAATTGTCTCTAAACGATATTTTGTTTCACTTAGTATTAGAAGGGCATCTTTATATATATATATATATATATATATATATATATCTTGTCTTATTACCGTCCAATGTTGCTAATATTTATTTTAACAATTTCTTACAGCAGAAATGGCAGACGTCTTGGCACAGGGTTAGAAGTTGCTGCCTTCTAAAGGTGAGTTATTTTCTTCTTTATGAGCGTCGTTGCTATTACTTTTGACAACTCTTTTCATCATATAAATTCAGAACATTTTTATCTTGAAAATTAGCCATTTAGTCACAGATTTAGTGAAGTATTAAAAATTGGTTAACTTTGCTTGCTTAAAACGAGCTAAACCGAAACGCCTTTTTCGCCCATAATCACTCAAAAGTTTTAGTTTTTCTTATACACGTCGCCAATGTACGGGATGTTTTATCTAACTGTGAGGAATAAATAAGTTAATTTACCTACGTAAATTAGACAATTTTTGGCTAATTTAAAAAAAATTGTGGTGATAGAAAGCGTTTCGGATTCAAACGCATTACTAAAGTTTTAAGAATTTATAGGCATTATTAGAGGGTATATTTTATAATTTTTATTTTTATCTGGAACGCCTGGAGCCATTTTCATCAAAATTGGTATGACTTGTAGTGTAAAAATAAGTGCTGTATGGGTGAAATACCCTTAGCATCTCTAGAGTGGATATAGAAAAAGGATATATAATACTAGTCCAAAATGACCGATGTTAGTGTAATATTTATATTGTAATTATTAATATTTCTATTATATAGTGTAATATTGTTTAAGGAGCTAAAATGTTCAGTATAAAGTTATTGAAATGAAAAGGTACAGAGATTAAAAGGAAGCGGAAAATAAAAAATGTCCAATACAACTGTTAGTTGTCTTACTATATCAAAATTCCAAGTTTAGTGTTGGAATCGACAGCAAATTTGTAATTGGTGGCACCATTTTCAGAATATACAAGTCAACCTAACGTAAATTATCGGACCTATAAACGTAAAAAAAAATTAACATGTTTAGTGATTTATTAATAATATTTCTATTTCTACATAGTAAAGAATGGTAATCTAAATTTTACTCAGGTGGATTAAATTCATAATGGAATTAATAACAATACCTAGCTATTTATGGCTTTTACCTACAAAGTAATGTTAACTATTAAAAAATTATTTCCAATATTGTTGTTTAACCTAAATTTTGTCAAATTGTATTAAATACCAACTAATTGTTGGTATTTACCTAAACCACCGGCATTTGCAAGCACCGCTTTTGTAGATCACTCCTTAGTTTTTGATTCAGCTATTATTTCGAGTATAGATACTAAACAGTACTCAATCGGTTGCTTGGTTAAGTCCTCTTTTTAGTTTGACGAACCATCCACGTTTGCAAGTACCTATTGCTTTTACTATTGTAGATCAGTTCATTCAGCTACTATTTCGAGTATATATGGCTACTAATACAGTACTTAATCCGGTTTAAGTCCTTTGTTCAGCCTGCTAGCCGCCACTTTCTTTATTCCCACCCGTACATAAATCCAAGCTTCGAAAACCACGAAAGCAACTTTCACCAAGACGGGAATCCCTCGTCTCTCCAACTTTTCCTCGATCACCCGTCACACGCTAAAACCGCGATGCTCTACTACTCCATGCTCTCGATGTCGAGTACTTCCCCGTTCAGTTTCACGCGTTTTAGAGTAATTGTAGAGGAATAACGAAGCAAACAACGATCGCCGGCAGGAGGAATGGAGGGATCGTTAGCGTTCGTGTGGCGGGAAGCAGGGAACGGAGAGACGTGCCTCTAAAAACACAAAACGAGAGAGAAATAGAGAGAGACGAACGTGGAAAGAGTCCTGCAGATCCAGCGCACGGATTCATCAAACAAATGATCGGCACGTTTCGAGCACCTCTTCATGAGTAGTCAAGAGGACGAGAAGAGGGTTCGTAACTTCACAACAACGCCCGGCCTGAGGGAGATGGAGAGAGAAAGAGAGAGGGGTAGAGTTTTCCAACTCCCGTAGTGAGAGTCGCCGTTCTGAGGGAAACTCATGCGGGTTTCCGAATCGAGAGAGAAAGAGAGAGAGAGAAGGGGCGAGACGTATTGTGCTCCACTTCCCTTTCCTCTCGCCCTTACGCTCCCTATGAGATCTTCTTCGGTAACTTTTCGACGGATTCAAGAGCGTTTGACGTTTTGACGCGATCCGAGTGACAATTAGGGGCGTTTTTGATTGATGCGAGTCAGCAATCGACGCTCTGGCGAAAAATACGCTGTCTCATTTGATTTTATATTGGTTTACTTGTAACATACGTGGGTTGAGGTTGATCATATTTCAAAATGTACAGTATTATGTTCGTTCCTCAAAAGGACAGAAGGTGTCAATGTTACGCGCGGTTATTGATTCTTCATTATTTATCATAGAAAAAAAATTATCAATATTATATACTAGTAATTCTTTCAACAAGAATGAAAGAAAGAGAGGAATTTCTCTGTTTCTTCAACAGAGAAATTCCGAACTAATTTTTCTACAAAATGTGAGTTAAATGAAGAATGAAGCTAAGTAAGTACGCAACAATTCAGTGCAAAAGTTGTTTCTATGGAAAAAAATTAACAAATTGATTCTCCATTAAATTAGCTTCTAATTAGCTAATTTAACATTAAATGGTAACGAAAAACGACCCTATTCTGGAATGGAATTTTTAACGTTAAAAACTAAATAACACTTCGTAACAAATGTAACAGAAATAGAAAAAGATATTGAAAAAGGAATTCGTAGCTCAGCCGGGATATGAACCCGGGTCTCCCAATTTCGCGTCGGGTATTGTTACCACTAAACTACTGAGATACGAACCAATTTCCTTTTTCATCTTTCGATGTTCATGTTAAACGCTATTGAGAGGATGATGCGATGATTAGATATGTGATCTCATACTGGTTCCACTTATAAATGTAATTTTGTTGGTCACCACTGCAAAATAGGGTGTTTAAACTTTGTTAGTAGAAACTAGAAACCAGAAACTCTCAGAACTTTGTGGACAAAGCTAAACCAAACGACATTGCACTCGTAACCAAGTGAGTGCACCGTAACTGGTTGCTACTGAACGAAAATTTCATTTCCATATTGTCACGCCTCGGGGCATGATGGGTCTTGAGGGATACTTGTTTTCCACGTTTTGCCTCTGGCGTAATTACATGATCCATATACTACCCTGTGTGCGTGACAATATGACTAATTTTCAAAAAAATCGCCTCATTTCATCATAGCTGAAATTCCCTTCAAAAATGTTATTAGAATTCCCTAACTTTACAAATGTAGCAGCACATAACGTCAAATTTTCCACACCTCTCTTTTGAAAAATGAACGCTCACACATACACACATCGCCTGTTTACATAAATTGTGTATTGCCACCATGTCCCACGTTCCCATTGCAACTTCTCGATGCACACATACACATACACTGCGTATTTCCATTGTTGGAAGCTCGAATGCGACTGGAGCGCGTTAACTCGCGTCGCATCCAATGATAATCATGATAACTAACGGCAATTCAAATCGTGTCCGTTTTAACTGGACGTGACCGGAGTTAACGAAAACGTAAACGTCGGACGTGCTGGATAAGGTTTAATCCATGGCTGGCACGAAATTCGATCTGATCATGAATTTGAATGAAGACGTTCAATAGTTGCTCAAGTCACATTTTATCACTGTTGTAGGTACTTAGACAGTTTGTATTGTGTTGCTAAATTGCATTGCAATTTGCACACAAAGTCCAGTGAAGTTGCTTTCTCTTATATTATGAGACTTTCATTGATATAGTGTAAGATACAAGACGGTAACAGAAGTATCATAATAAATTTTCATCTATGGTATTGTACTTGAACTATAGTAAATCCACTGGGAAGAAAATATCCACGAAACGAGAAAAGGTAGTAAAGTTAGACAACACCTAATACACGTCGTTTGCTATTGGTGAAAAAGTCATAAAACTTTTGGCGGGAATTGTTGATGTACAGAGTCGGTTCAGTAAAATTAACAAGTTTAGTTGTCTGATCCTATGGTTGTCTGTTTACCAGCGTTCAGGTAAGTCGTTGACGGTGATAGTGGACTTTTAGTTGATGGTTTATTTTAACGTATCGCTATTGTTATTCAGGTTTTTGATATAAATTTGTATAAACATATTTCTGTGATCTATTGCAATTATGGAAAGACACCTTCCCTGCTCGCCTCCCAAAAAGAGACTTGGAACAGACTTAAGCTGCGGGGAGAAAACCATTATTTTAAATGTATACAGAAAAGAAAGAAATGAACATCCTTAGTAAAATCTTAGTGAAAGATAAGTTATAGTCAAGGCGATCATTCTTAATGGGACCCTGTACTTATTCGCTAGCTGGTCGCGCGCTTTGAATTTCGACGTTTGTGTTTCATGGAAGTTTTCTTCTCGATGGATTTACTATAGTGCTTACAACTTGTCGTTGTCAATTAACTATAGGAAATCTCCTTAACCTATCAACAATTATCAACATAACCTTCACTGCAGGTATTGCAGCCAGATAACTCAAATGTCAAGCTCGTAACTTTTCTCTATACCCGAAGGAACAAAATTTCAACATAAGAAAATCATAAGGCCTAGAAAACCATAAAGATATTCCGAAACCACAAAGATCTCAGAAATGGTAAGTCTACAACATAGATCATTAGATTTATTTGGAGGAGTTTGCTCAGGAGAATCGTAGTTATAAATATTTACTTAATATTAATACTAATTAATAAGTTACTAAATTTTGATTCATGTTAAAACTCTTGAAGGCACAGCAGCCTATAAAAATGGTAAGTCTCAGAAATGGTAAGTCTACAACATCCTGATAACTAGATTTATTTGAAGGAGCTTTCCCATGAGAATCGTAGTTATAAATACTTAGTTAATACTAATTACTAAGTTACTAAATTTTAATTCATGTTGAAGGTCCTGAAGGCACAGCAGTCTGTAATTCATTAAACTGAAGAAGAGTGAATAAGTTGATATTAACAAAAGCTTGGAAAATTTCTTCCAAGTTCAGTAGGTAGATATCCTCTGTTGATTAGCGTTCGGGTGGCAAATGCTTCAAGTAATAAAAATAAATATTCAAGGTTTATAAAGCTTTCTTCTGATTTCGATAAACCGAAAAACGACAAGAGTAGAGTGCCATTCAAAAACAATTTAGCTAAAAATATTGTTAAAGTTCATTATATGCATTCGAGAATAACCATTCAATCAAATTTAAATAGTAATATTAATAATAAATGATAATAATAAAAATTAGACATATGAATCCAAAATTTTAAAAAAAAATGGAGTGGGTTTTGAGAACATTTCCAAAAACCGAAAAATGAAAAGTGTAAAGTGTCCTTTAGAGAAGGTTTAAGCGAAGATACATTACATTTTTGTTCAATCGGAGATTCGATAGTAGAATAAATATTTAAAGTTTAGAAAACAATATTTGAGTGGATTTTAAGAAAAATTCTAAAAACCGAAAATGACAAGGCTAAACGTCCCATTTATCCCTGGCGATTTTAATGAAAAGCTTATTGGTAGGTCATAAGTGTAGCACAAAGTCTAAATTTAAAGTAGAAAATTTTATTGTTTTTAATTTCCCAGAAAACTTGCCACAGACACATACTTTTGTCAAAATATTTAAAATTTTTTCTAAAAACAGGCTTTTTGGGCTCAAGCGACTTTAAAGGGTTTAGAAATGCTAATAACTCAAATTTGAAAAATCGAACTAGTTACAATACTTCTTATAAACATGAAAAAACAAAATGATTTTGGGAGAAATTGGAAAACGTAACGTTTCAGTTTTTTCAGGATTTTCAGGAATTACACCAGTTTTCCGGATTTTTGTTCAATTTTAAAGTGTTGAGCATATGGAACTTCTACGTAATTTGGATAAGTCTGTATTATTTGAAAAATACAAAAGCTACCCACTTCTGATTTTAAAGCCAAAAGTCTACGAGCAGTTAAATTTACGGAAATTTTTAATTTCCAAGCCAGAAGAAACATCGGTCCCATCATAAGAGAGGGTTTTTTTAGTGGGTAACCTCCGTGGACCCCCACAGTGTCTGATGCGCTGGAAAATACTTTATGATTGAGCAACAACACTCTTCATACTAGCCATTTATACTGACACTAATACATGTTCACCCTCACACCGTTTACCTCTCAAGGAAGGATTTTTCACCTCATCATTCCCCCATAAACGGGTTTTTCCCTCTAGAAAAAAAAAAAAAAAAGTTAAATATTTATACAACACGTTTAGATTTCGTACTATTCACACTAAATTGAAGAGGATTTTACTGATTATTAAACCGATTAAAATTATATTAAACAATTTTGATATCTCTTACTTTTATATGTATTCCGTTTATACTTTTTCGACCTTAAATATAAATAAATATTGAACCTAAATCGATTTATTATCTATTTAATTCGCGATTAAATATTTTTTCATTTCACGATCGCCTGTTTTCGTGATCACTATTTTATTAATTTATAATATATAGGGTTCGAATGAAAGTCCAAGAACATGTTGACCCAATACGATTAGTTAAATAATCAATTTAAACATATAACATTGCGTTCAGTACCAATTAGATCAATAGTCGTTCTTTAGAATTTCTTTCGAATATTGTCTAGGACCAGAAATATGTACCTACAAAAATCGTAGCAATTATATATTGGTACTATTATTCATCTACTATGTTTAAAGTTTGTTAGCATCCAGAGAAAGAGAAAAAGGGATTTTAATCAAAAGAGACCTAAATTTATGTGGGAGGACCTGTATTTACAAGTTTTAACCAGTTAATTGAAATGGCTATGAAATGGATCAGTAGGAATGATATAATGCTAAGAAGGTATGAAATATTATCATTTTTAAAGCTTGCACAGATTCCATTGCACATTTCAGTTAAAACCGAAAAACTTCACAGCCATATTCTATTCAACTGACATCATTAACAATCACAATAATTATTGTATCTCAAAAATTCTTAGGGGTGGATTTTCATGATTCTTGCAATCTGTCATTGTCTAGATCTTATGGATTTCCAAGGCCTTACATCGCTGAACATTCTTACCCAAAATAAAACTTAAATTGTAGTAAACCTCCCCGTATTGTGAAACGTACACACATATAAGTTTAAAATATGGAAACACGATACGTCTCGCTCCGATCCCGCAAATCCCATTATCTCATTTAAATGCGTAATTCCCAGCTGTCCTTTTCGGGAGTGTCCTGAACGTTGTAATTCGAATCCGATGCCGTACAAATATAACGCGTTGTAAGTGTATCACAAAACCTCGCACCTATTCTGGAGGAGTCCCCTTCCCGACAAAAGAAAATCTTTCACGAATTTACACGTCTCGAACACAAAAGGTTCTCTCTCTCTCTCTCTCACTCCTCCTCCCTTTCTTCGCTTCTATCGACTTACATAGACACATTGGCGGAGTGGTCGACGGGAAATTTTGTAAAACAGTGGAATATCGATTGATTCGAAAAAGTTGTCTTGAAAAAAATTATAAGAGACCATGTAGAATTTGTAAATGTCAGTGTGTGACATATCTCATGAGGACTCACGTGGAGAAAAATCTTGGGAAACACAAAGATTTTTAGTGAAAAACCATGAATTTCGATTTATCAGTTTTTCAGCAAAAGTCAAGCCTACTAAAACTGAGTTTCTTTGAATTTTGAAATTTCTGTTATCTATTAGATACGGCTTTTTCCGAGAGCTTCAAGAAGAATTCCAATTTCCGTTGATATAATTTCTCAGCATACCTCATAAAGCCCAAAATTGATCATATGATCTCCGAGTCGTTAGATCTAATTCTCCCTTAAGGGCTTTCAATACTATATTCATAAATTTTATTTGCATTTCTTTACATAACTGCAGAACGTCATCATCATTTAATTTCATTAATAATTACTAATGATTTTCAAATTAGATCACAAATGTTGAAATCTCTGAATGTGACAAACAAAATTTGGGTTTAGATTTTCTATCATCTCAACATTGATCAACCACAAATTTTTAAGTACCTACCTGCTTTGAAAAGAATTTGAGTTATAAACATTTTTTATATAGTAGACTGTATAAACTCCAGACTGTAAAGAAATGAAATTTGTCAAGCAGTTCATTCTACAATTTGGTGGAATAATTTCACAAAACAATAATTCTGTTTTTTTTTAATTTCCAGATCTCCTGCTTGTCCAGAGGGATTGAAACGCCTATAGAAGTAAGTCAAGTTACTAAATGGTCAAAATCTCTAAACAGTTATATACAAAAAATTAAGGTGTTTTTAACCCCCAACAACCCCTAAAAATGGCATTTATCTTAAATTACCCAAATTTCGCTTGTCTATTAAGATTGCTTACTTTTGAAGATAATAAAAAAATTATTTTCTCAAAACTTTAACGCCCTGTATATCAAAAACTAAGCGCTTTCAAACACGTACTCATGAAGACATTTCTGGCACATCTTATGAGGTATTTAAGTTTTATTAAATTGTAATATTTAATATTTCCACTCGAGCAGGCCCCCGGCTGACTCCTCCTTCCTCATCATAAGTAAAGAAGTAATGATTTTCTGAAACAAAAACAATTATTTTTTTCTTCCTATCTATTTGGAGTGTTATAAGATTGACATTAGAATTACCGAAAAAGTACCAAATAAACAAATATTATAAAAATAAGATGGCACTTATGGTTGCCGAGTTCTTAATATTATTTATAAGTAAAATAATTGTCCATTATTAACAACCATTATTTTGAGTTAAGTTAATTCATGTTTTTGCTAACATTAAATATATAAGTACCGAAGAACACATTTCGTCAAACTATAAGATACTTCTCCGAGTACTTCCTGAAGCCACACATTTATTTAAACATGTGACAACACAGGATAAACAATTAGAATATCTTATGAACTGTTCAAGCTGCTTCAGCACGATGCTGAAATTTTGCACGTATTGGAAGATCCCATAGAGACCCGTGGAAAATTCACTAATAGTTATTTACATGAAAATCAGGAAAATCTCGCATTACTGAAGAGGAGCTAAATTGAAGCTCCAAGTCAAGTAAGAGATTTTACTGACGTGTTTTGTATTAAATTTTTCCGGAAATTGTAAAAAAAATTACAAATTTTAGAACATTATTTTACAAATTTCACAAAAATCAAGTTTGTCAATTTTGTCAGCAACTATAGTTACGAAGTAAACAACATCAATTTTGTGCGTGTGCTGTGAAAGTGTATTTTGCGTCTTGTAAAGTCATTACAGTAGGTGCCAGTCCGGAAAATTCAATTTTCCTGGGCGTAAATAAGCAGGAAAATGTTGTTTCCAAGACGATTTCTGGAAAATGTAATTTCAGTTGATTAGTTAAAAAATTAATAATATTTTAAATAATTGCACAAATGAGGGGTTTTCTGCAAGTGTCTCGGTAAATACTGGGACGACTTTACTAAGCTGCATGTCAAAATAAAGACCTTTCCGTTACCTACAACTTCATCATTTAACTTTTCCACCTGGGTGGAAAGCGGAAAATTTTACAAGCGAATAACTGAATTTTCCATTTGTAAACCTTGTTTATTTATCCATAATAGACCAGGGTCGATAATTTTTAAGACAAAAAAAAATTATAGTGGGATGAAACCCATTGGAAAAGGTAGAGAATATAACAAAAATGAAAGGAAAAATAAATTACGGGCGATCTGAGGTCGGGAAGGGGGCGGGGGTGAGTATTTAAGGGTAAAAAACGGTTTAGCTCGATTTCCGGCAAAACTGCAAGCCCTATGAAAAAAAGTTAAATGGCGGAGTTGTAGGTAATAGAAAGGTCTACAACTTTTGTATCAACACATTTTTCACATAACCTCGAAATTGTTGTGAAACATTCAAATAACCAAGTTTTTGGTTTTTTATTTTTAGCTTTTGCAATTTTTTTTATTTTTTCACGAAATTTGGTGAAAACTTCCCTTTTTATGTCCCAAATATACAGTAATTTTTTTGATTTTAAATATTCAGTATTTCACCTTATTTTGACTTTATATCGAAAAAGCACTCTAATTTTCAATCGAAAATTCTCACGTCAAAATATCTGCTTTTTTAAAAAAGTCTGTGTGTTTTTTGTTCGTTGAAATCTCTACTTTCTAATGGTAAAAAAAATTATACATTACTATGGAAAATGTTCTCAGAAAGTGCAAATAATGAAAAAAACTCGAATCCAAAAATTTTTTTTAATCATTATGTATAACTTTGAGCTGTTTATTAAAATTTTCACTTTAATTACTCGAAAAACGTGAGATGTCATGTTACATTGATAAACAAAAAAATTGCCAATCGAAATATACTACTGTAATTAACAACCAATTAACATTAACCAATTACCCATCTACAATATTTTGAGAAAGTTTTAGAATCTTCTTTAAATTATATGCGTATATACCTATTAAGTGCTATTTTAAGATTACTTATATACCTGAGTGACCGGAAAATTTTAGCCCTTCAAAAGGTAGCTGCAGCCGAGGTGCGTCCCTCGGTCAAAACAGCCGGGCATACGACAACTGAGCCCCGCGGTCAGAAAAATCCATATATGGAAAATTCCAACGGTAACGCTAATCCCACCCTACGATTGAGCCCCGGTATACCCCAAGGCCAAATGACAACTGAGCCCAGGATTAAAATTCCGAGTCCAGGATAAAAATAGTTAGGTAAGGGAGTAAGAAAATTACGGGAAATCCCATTTTTTTCACGATAACATTAAGGGCAAGAGCGCAAGGAAAATCAGTCAAGGAACAAATATTATGCCTTCCTTTTTTTGAACCGCCGGAAATGTGGCTGCCGAAAACATGGTTTAAAATGCACAAATTTATGCTCAAATTGTCATGGTTCTGAAACATGCTCCAATGTGGAAGAAGAAACCTACGAGGAAGTTGATGACTCAGATGAAATTGTGGATGAAGAACCAATGCAGAACGGAAATAATCTTGAAGACGAAGACGGTGATGGTCTTAAAGATTTTGAAGATCTACTAGAATCGGGAAGGTTTGTCGAATCTAACAATGAAGTAATGCCATCAAAGAGACAAAAAGTAATGAAGAAGTGATTAGAATGCAATATAAGGTATTTATAAATAACTAGAGTATTGTATTTAAAAATATCATGAATAACGTAATCAGTATAAAGTATTTAAATTTAATAGTACGATTTACATGTATATTTATATATTATGAGATTTTCTATGACATAAATGTAATGACAATTTAACAAATCAACTTTATTACTGAAAAAATTTGCAGCAGTGACATTTTTTAGATGAAATCTCATTTAAATCCTATTTTTAATATTTAGAACAACTATTTTCGCATGTTTTTTGCAATCTTGATGTTTCATGGATTTGCAATTTTTTTGTTTATCAATGTAACATGACATCTCACGTTTTTCGAGTAAATAAAGTGTAAATTTTAATAAATAGCTCAAAGTTATACATAATGATTAAAAAAAATTTTTGGATTCGAGTTTTTTTCATTATTTGCATTTTCTGAGAACATTTTCCATAGTAATGTATAATTTTTTTTTACCATCAGAAAGTAGAGATTTCAACGAACAAAAAACACACAGACTTTTTTAAAAAAAGCAGATATTTTGACGTGAGAATTTTCGATTGAAAATTAGAGTGCTTTTTCGATATAAAGTCAAAATAAGGTGAAATACTGAATATTTAAAATCAAAAAAATTACTGTATATTTGGAACATAAAAAGGGAAGTTTTCACCAAATTTCGTGAAAAAATAAAAAAAATTGCAAAAGCTAAAAATAAAAAACCAAAAACTTGGTTATTTGAATTTTTCACAACAATTTCGAGGTTATGTGAAAAATGTGTTGATACAAAAGTTGTAGACCTTTCTATTACCTACAACTCTGCTATTTAACTTTTTTTCATAGGGCTTGCAGTTTTGCCGGAAATAGAGCTAAACCGTTTTTTACCCTTAAATACTCACCCCCGCCCCCTTCCCGACCTCAGATCGCCCGTAATTTATTTTTCTTTTCATTTCTGTTGTATTCTCTACCTTTTTCGATGGGTTTCATCCTACTATAATTTTTTTTCACTTTTTACCGTTTTCAAAATTATCGACCCTGGTCTATAACGCAAAATTGTCTGTGTATTTTGATGGAGTTGTGTTCAGTTAAACCCCCCATGCATGAGAAAGGTGTCTAATGCTCTGTTAAACTTGTTTTACATGAAATTGCATCTATTTTCTCTTGGCAACTAGGCTATTCAATTTAGGACATATATGAAACAAATGTGTTTCGTAAATCTTGACCATTTTGTAACTCCAAAGAAGAAATCATATTATAAATGTCTCTCTACGGAGGCATGGTACCCATGATATTAAACTCAGCGTCGAGGTAAAATTACTTTTCAGGAAAAGCCTAATTTTCTATATGACGTATTTCGCTTTTAATACCATATAATTGTTAACCACCACGTCGCGATATGCCATATAACAAGATGGCCGCCACATCTCCCCATCTCGATATCCGTTCCTCCTTTGTTCCCGATCGTAATCCCGGAGGGTGAGATTACATCGCACACGCGGAGCTTTTTATCGAGTAAGTGTGGATTATGCAAGAGGGGGGAAAATGAATGAAAACCTCTCCTGTCACGAGCAATATAATCTGCTATCAGAAGCGTGAGCACACCCACAGAATTCTAATGAGGATCGTGATCGACAAGTTGCCAGACGGCGATAATGACGATAATGCAGTTTGTGTAATTCGTGGATACATATTTTATTGGGATGATTAATTGACGTGATGAGGGTGACGATGGAAATTCTATTAAGATTGTATTAAAAAATTATGGCTCTTGAATTAGTTAACTGTCGGTATGAAAGCGACGAGCTGTGTCTTAAATGAATCGATTATGTAGCAATGACAAGAGGTGTATGAACAATAAAGAAACAGAGGAAATCTGCTCAGCGTAAAACTAAGGTTATAGTTTTGTTGGGAACTTAGCTCGAACAATTAAAACGGGTCAACAATACTATGCACAAGATTGGCACTGGTAATTGTACCAACAACCATATCTAATAATATGTTAAAACCGCTCAACAAACTGATAACATAATAAAAAAAAGTATTTGATTTTCTCCGACTATTATTTGTGAATTTCAATAGGAACAAACTCTATATTTTGGGGAGAACTCCAAATTACATTTTGGCGTTCTGTGAATTCTCAGACCTTGTCATACAAATCGAAATTACTCTAATTAATTTCTGGGCAAATAAGTGTATATAGTGGTTTTAGTGCCCATATTCAAATTTTTGTATATGACCAATATGTAAAATGAGTAATGAATGAAAATGATATGAGGAAAATCATCAAGAAAAATTCTTGAAACTGAAATATTGTATCATGCTACCTCTGTTTTGCGTGAGGTGCTTAAAATTTGAATGGCGAACCATCTTTGAATTTATGTTGTTATCAGCACCCTTCCATCGAATTCAGTTTCATAAATTTTCAACATCTGCTCTATTTTTCGTGATATGACTCCATCTCAAGCTTTAAAATTGATATCACTTATGGTTTTTCACTATTAACCAAACACATTCTTTAATTAAGTGTAATTTAATGATATTAATATTGCAAGAAATTAAAAATATATAATCTTATCTCTTAAAGTATTAGATACCCAGTTGAATATTTAATTCAATAATTGTTGGAATAGAAGACCTTGAGCAGATATTCCCATATGGTAATTTCCCAAAACAAAATTATTTTTAAAATTAAATACTTGCCAAGGTTCTAAACATATGACTCATCTTCATTGATTCATTCTTTATGATTCATTGATATGGGGAGAGAGTAGATAGTAATTAAAACACGATTATTACTATTATCTTAGTATATCTTTTTCCTTTTTTACTATATCTTACTATTATCTCAACAGTAAAGTTTACTTCTCAACTCTACTCCTCAACTCTCAAATTTGCTCTCAGCTCTTCCTCTCAAGTCTCAAGTTCTTGGTATCCTAAAAAATATTATCCATTAATAAAATTAATTTTCGATTTTCTACCTGTTCTCCATAATCTAATGTGTTTATTTTAATATTTTCAAAAAAGTAGGTAAATGTCCTGCATCAAAATATAAAATCGATGTCTGTACAGTAATGTTTACACTGTACACATCTGAAGTAGGTTTTCAAGAAAATCTGTGAATGTTGGCATTTATTTCGAGATTTTTCGAGACCATACTTAGATCTATACGAGACTAACGATAGTAACTTTAATGGATTTTTCGAGACCGTCACGAGACCATGTCATTTCTAGTCTCGAGTCCACCGCTACTTCTAAACGTTCATTAGATGCAAAAATTCATTAGGTAGGTACAAATTACAGAGTAAAATGAACTTTATTGGAATATAAATTTAGGACAAGGATGTTGCTTCACATTAATAGGTATTTGAGGCGAGTTTGGGAAAATTCAACCACTTCTACAATAAGAAACCACTTCTACATACGGACATATTAAATAACTTGAAAGCCTTTTGCCACATATTAGTAAAAGTAACTGGATGCACTACAATCACTTTATTAAATAATTGGTAAAAAATTACAACTTAATGAAGTATGTACTTGATGAATGAGGCTGCTGACGAAGAAGGTGATTTTCATACAGTGATGTTTCAATATTGTGGATTTACCTTATTCCACTTTGAATTACCTAAACTATGTAAAAATAGAATAAATTTCCTGAACACCAATACCCCCAAGAAAAAATCAATGCTTATTGTCGTTGTTATAACAGCCAGTGTCACAATAATAACGAACCACACATATTCCGACATACGAACGTCTCATCTTACTTCTGTATAAATAAATTCAAGTACTGAATTACAAAATAATAGTATGATGCTTTTCACATATAAGTATGAAGTACATACTAAAAATCTATATAATTTATTGGAAAGTCATTAAAAGCAAGAAATAAATGGGATGGTGAACGAAATTTCGTTGGATATTTAGTGAGTTTTGTATAGAAAATAGTGAACATATTATAAAAAATATATCCACTACTTCTTAAGTGATAATCTTTTCTTCTTTTGCTTCACTTTACCTATCACACATTCGGTTATTTAAACGAACACTATCCAACTTATGGATACCTCCACCTTAGACAGCTAATGTTTAAAATCCAGACGTATTAATACACTTCAACGCCTATTTTTTTAAAACACTTTCTCACGTGATTCATACTCTTCCACGGCAGCCTCTCCCTCTTAAACCCGCAGTGGCGGCGCCAGGGGTGGGCGCAGTTGGGCGAGCGCCCAACCCAAATTGTCCTCGCCCAACCATTCGCCCAACCTGCTAAATTAAGCATTTGAGCAAAAAATATATTTAGAGAAATAAATTATTTCCATGGTAAAACAAACACGCACCGTGCGCCAAGCTGAGACCGACACGCCTTTGACCGACGCCGACGCGGTCTTTGTGCCCTTTGTGGGGAAGCGGGAAGCCGTCTCGTCTAGCCTTCGCTTCCCAATTGACGAATCAGGACCGCGTTATGTTATCCACTTACCACTTGCTTTCTCGGATCTCTGTGATCACGCGTCGCATTAGACGTTTTTAATTCATTCCTTTTTTGACTTTTGAAAAGGCAACTTACTTTCTAATAGAAGCGTTTATTTATTACTTTTAAATTCATTATTTATATTAGTTTTATTTTCGTTTAGAGTTAAAATGAGCGCTAAAAAACGCACCATCAATGACTTTTTTACAACAAACCCAAGTGTTGTTAGTGCAAATTCATCAGAAATAACTGGAACGATTGGCGCTCCAGCAAGTGAATGTGAAAATGACAATATTGCAGAAGCCAGCTGCAGCTTTCCTAAAAAAAGAAGGGCACATGAACTGGAACAGGAAGATGAGGAGGAAGATGACACATTTGGCCCAGTTCAAGATGTAACCACTTTTTTGGACAACGAAAATTACGTTCTTGAATCGGACTCGAATACGTAAGTTTATTCAACCGTTTATTCGTCGGAAATGATTGAAACCTAGGTAATTGATTTTTAATAGGATGCACACCAGCCACGCTGATAAAAGTCCTGTGGCTCTACCTGATTTGGCCCAGCCCCTGGACTGCCTAGAACCTCCTTTGCTTAGTTTCCCGAAAACAAGTCCTGTAGCTCCACCTGATTTGGCCCAGTCCCTAGATGAACCTCCAAGGCAACCACCTTTGCTAAGTTTTCCGAAAACAAGGTTTGGTTCTGATCTGCGATCTTTTAAATCAGACTACTACAAAATCTATTCGTGGATTGAATACAGTATTTTAAAAGATGCTGTATTTTGTTATCCTTGTAGATTTTTTTAAACGAAAGGTACAGGGGCATCCAAAACTTTTACTTCTGAAGGTTACAAAAACTGGAAACGAGCTTCAGAAACAAAAGCTGGATTCAGATATCATCACAATAGCTATCAACACAAAACTGCTATGGTAGCGTGGCAGTCCTATGAAAGTAGTAAAAATCAGCAGTCAGTAGCAGCTCAAATAAGCACTGCGCATACTGAATTGATTCAACAAAATCGGGAGTATATTAAATCTATCATACGTTGTATAATTTATTTGTCTACCCAGGGTCTTGCTCTACGAGGACATGACGAATCCAATACTAGTCAAAACAGGGGCAATTTTTTGGAATTACTAGATCTGATGTCACGTGACAATGCCATCAT
Organism: Cryptocephalus moraei; assembly: GCA_946251905.1. Lineage (NCBI taxonomy): Eukaryota > Metazoa > Arthropoda > Insecta > Coleoptera > Chrysomelidae > Cryptocephalus > Cryptocephalus moraei. The sequence continues at coordinate 35,412,597 of OX276452.1, forward strand.
CGCAAAAAGGCTATTGGAGGGCCCAAAAAATGCTAAGTATACGCATCACTCTATTCAAAATGAGTTGATACATTGCCTAGCAGAACTATCTGTTAAACATATTAGTAAAGAAGTTAGGGATGCCCGTTATTTTGCCATTATGGCTGACGAAACGAAAGACCTAAGCAAAACTGAGCAGTTATCAATAATAGTAAGATATTACTTAAACGGTGTGTTGTACGAGAGGTTTTTGGGCTATGAAGCTGCAGACAAATTGGATGCAACGTCATTGTTTCAGTTTATTAGGAAACGTTTAAGTGAGTGCGACATTGACATAAGTTGTTGCGTGGCACAAACTTATGATGGAGCCAACGTTATGAGTGGCAAGGTTAGGGGGTTACAAACGTTGTTTAAAAAACAAGTTCCACAGGCTATTTATGTACACTGCTTTAATCATGCCTTAAGTTTGATAGTAGTAGATGTATGTAAAAATTTAAAAGATTGCAATATCTTTTTTTCTGTTGTTGAGAACCTTTATGTTTTTATTAGTGGATCTTCCGTACATAATACCTTTTTACAAATACAAAAAGAACTACACCCGAAAGATAAACCTATAGAGCTAAAAAGACTTTGTGATACGAGGTGGACATCACACATATCAAGCTGTTTGGCTGTAAAAAAAGCAATGCCAGCAATATTAATGTTGCTAAATCAATATGTAACAGAAAATAACGTTCGCTCTCCAGAGGCAAGTGGACTCTTGAACAATATTAATTTTACCTTTTTGTTCAATTTAGAAGTTTTTTGTGAATTTTTGTCGAAAATAAAGAATGTTTCTGATTATTTACAAAGCAAAGATAGTGATATTTTGAAAAGTTTAACATTAGTGGAATCACTAAAACAGTTATTTGTATCGTATAGGCAAGATTCTGAATTTGAAAAGTTATGGACTGCGACTCTAGAAAACGCATCGGCTAATGATATTAATTTAGATGATGTAAATAATAAAAGATCAAAAAAATTACCTTCTAAATTCAAAAACTTAATAATCATGCAAAGAATTACCTCACTTGAAGAGGACAGATGTGTTACTACAAAAAGTGAATTTCAGGCTAAATTGTATTATCCTATTATTGATCGAATCACTTCAGAACTTTGTCGAAGATTTGACGAAAATGCTAGTGTTCTGAAGGGATTTAGTGCGTTAAACCCGTCGAGTAACATATTCTTAAATTTAGAGCAAATAACTCCATTAGCTGTCCATTATGGATGTGACATAGCGTCCGTTGAAAATGAATTAAAATTAGTACCAAAAACCATCGACCGGTATGAAATTAATCATGATGTTAAAATAAAGACCTTATCAGATTTTGCAATGCTTCTGCAGGAATTTAATTTAGTATTTCATGAAATAAATAAATTGTGTCACATTGCGATAACCATACCCTCTTCAAGTGCCGGTTGTGAGAGGTCGTTTAGTGGCTTAAAGAGAATAAAAAATTATTTAAGGACCACGATGTTAGAAGAGAGGCTCACAGATTTGGGAATTTTGTACGCTGAAAAAAATATTGTAAAAACAATGGATTTAGATGTAGTTGTAGATTCTTTTGCTGTTAAACATAATAATAGAAAAATAGCTCTTTTTTAATGTTAACTGTTCTGTTCACATCCATGCGCTTTTGTGTAAAATAAACTTTAAAATAGTGTAGTGTTTAAGTGTTTTTCAGTTTCGATTTGAATAACCCAATTAAAAAATCCCAAAAATATCTAGATTATACAATCTATGCTTATTACCCGAAATATTACACATGCATTTTTGCTGCCCACACGCCAAATTTTTCTGCCGGGTGTCGCCCAACCGAAAAGAAAAAGCTGGCGCCGCCACTGTAAACCCGTGACAAAAAACGAAGAAGACCTTAAAACCTGCCCATTAAAACTTCTCGTGTTAAAACATCTTACCTGATGCTCGGTAATCGGATCATTCGGACGTTTATACAATGTATATCGATTGATAGGTAAACCACACCTTTTCAGAGTGCATTAAACACGCTATATCACCAATTAATCTTCAATATACGTTATATATAGATATATCGATGGCGTGCCTAATGTTAATGTTCTACCTGTCTTATAAACAAAAGCTACTGGTCGGTAAAAATTCCGTCTCGAGGCATTAAGAAGCCGGATTAGGAATGACTTAGAAGGAAAAAAAGGAACGGGTCGAATGCGGTTAATTAAAAATATTGAGTTGTCATTTTGATACCGGATTTTGTCGAATTTTTCACACATTAAATAATTCGCGCTTAATATTGCACTGTAGACCGGTAAACTCTTTCAAATGTGACTCTTTATAATGAAGAAGTAAGTGTAAGCAATGCACACACTTAAGAAGTACTGCAAGTACTTACCTGTCCCTGTGTGTTGTAACACATAATTAAACGTATTGATATTAACCAAACATTATTAATTTATGTAATCGATAAGTAATAATTTAGTGTAATACAAAGCAGAACTTGCAATGTAAAAAAGTAAAATAGAAAACAATGTCCCTAACAATAATATTATAAACTGCGTTGTACTGCAATTATGAATTTATTTCTAATATTTATAAGTGACTACTGTAGGAAAGGCTTTTTAAAGATTTATTGTATATTACAACAAACCTTTACCGCTCCTTACGCATGTATTTAATAATTTCAAAGGCTAACCAGACCAGACCAGATAACCAGACACATTGAAATGTGAATAAAATAAAAGACCGTCAAAACGCTGCCTCGTGTAAAACTGTCACATGACTTCGTGAGGTCACATGCCAGAAACATCTTCACTATCTTCAGGATCACATCCATGAAACATATCGACACAAAGTAGTTATTTATGTTGTGAGAAGACGTCTGGTAAAAACTGCTATATTCTAGGTAAATTTCTACCGTCTGCTTTTATAAGATGACTCTTTATTATATCTTCCTTTGATTAAACGCGATCAATTTAATAACGATATCGCATGATATTTGTCGCAAAACTCATAACTTCAAGGTGAAAACCCTCCTTTGTTTACAAGCTTGTGACGTCACCAGAAACATACCTAATTGCACAGCATTATCGATTACGTGACCGAACTTCAGACAAATTTCAGTTTAGTTTTATATACAAATAATTAATATATTTATGGAAATTTTATAGAAAATACCATTTACATGCTTTAATCCTTAGAAGGGCAAATGCTGGAACTCATATTTTTGATACAGGTAAATACCATATATCTAGACAGTTGTACATATTTAATTGTTGAGTTAAAGTTAAATTAAGGAAAATTTGACAATATTTGTATTAAAGTTATGCTTCGTTATCCATTAATGTTGTTCGTACTTTAAATTATTTCATTCAATAACTGGAGTTCTAGAATATGAAGTGAAGTCCAGTAGCTTAAACGCCTTAAAAATATATAACCGGTTTCAGCTGTTATTACCGTCCATCATTAGATATATAAATCAAGTTTGATTTTAACAAACAACATTTTATTTACATTGCTATAGTAAATATCTGTCAACACTTTCAAATAATATTTTGCCTGGACTATAACGGATGGCTTTACTTTACAATATTTACCATTTCTGTCGTCATTTCTTTCGCCTCTTATCAAAATATTTTTGAGAGTAGGTAGGTATAGTACCCACAAGCGAAAAATCTCCAAACAACTTTCTTTCGATATGTGCCGACAAGGTGCCGACACCGCCGACTAACCGCAACGGGTTGGCAAGGGTGCCTGGGGTGTATTCAGGAAATATTGAGGAATATTTTTTAATTAGAAATTGAATTTTTATTTTTATAATTAAAAAATATAAGGCATTAAGAATTGAAATAAAATATTTTGTGAAATTACATGTTTACATGTAAATTACATGAAATTAAACTTTATTATGTCTCTTGTTTGACGGGTTGTTCATTGGAGTTTGTATTTGTTCATTTTCTCATTTAGGACCGTCCTTTAAGTAGGAGTTCCTACCCACAACCTTTTTTCTATCAACATTCTGTAAAACAACAAAACAATTTGACTGTAAATATCTATTTGCAATGGCACAATAATAATATAACGTCACTAACAGTGTATTCAATGATTCAATACCCTGGTTAATACACAAGTGGAAATACACTTGTTGGGCGGTATGCTTTCCCCGCAATAAAATCCCGCTAAAAATTGCGAGACCGTACCTGTTTACACTTGGGCCGTCGTGCTTTCTTTGCTGCATTGTAGTTTTTTGCTGGAGTATTATCGTAATTTACGACCCATTTAAAAAACTGTGAAGTGGTTTGTTTGGAGATTTTTCGCTTGTGGGTATTATCAAAGGTATTATACTTCATTATTTATATCTAAGTAATGCAGGTTTGTTTAACAATGATATATTTTCTTTAAATGTGATACAGTGTTTTCCTTATCCGTGGGCACATTTTTGGTAAATATACCAATACCATATACAGTTTTTGGTTGATAAATATTAACGATACGTGTAACAAGCTAAAAACAGTAATTTTTCAATTTTGGACATATCTGTTCAGCGCATAATTTTTTACTGGAATGTTGACGAGGAAGCACTCGTTCTTTACCACCAAAGAAAGCTTCAATACAGTAAACACATCTTTAATCTCATGTGGAATTGGTTGAACAACATGTTTCTTTTGTAGTGTTTCTTTTTATTTTGTGTTTTTGGTTTCTTATTTAATAAGGCACTTAATTGAAAACCTCAATGCACTTAAAACATTCGGAAACCTCATCTTCGACTAGTTAAAAAAGATGTTTTATTTTCATCGTCCTGTGTTGGTATTGGTTTCTTATTAATTTGTTTTTGGTTTATTGTTCAATGAGACTCTGTTAATGGAACATTGAAAAAAGTTGTATTACGGTAAGAACATTCAGTCATCTCATCTTCAACTAGTTGACAAATTATTCTTTCAGCAGCCTTTGTAGTAGTTTCTTGTTAGTTTGTTTTTTATTCTTGTTCAATGAGACTTTTAATGCAGCATTGAAGAAAGCCTCAATACAGTAAAAACATCGAAGAATCTCACTATCAACTAGCCGAAAAAGATGTTTTATTTTCATCATCCTGTGTTGGTATTGGTTTCTTATTAGTTTGTTTTTGGTTTATTGTTCAATGAGACTCTGTTAATGGAACATTGAAAAAAGTTGTATTACGGTAAGAACATTCAGTCATCTCATCTTCAACTAGTTGACAAATTATTCTTTCAGCAGCCTTTGTAGTAGTTTCTTGTTAGTTTGTTTTTGGTTCTTGTTCAATAATACTCTGTTAATGCAGCATAGCAGAAAGCCTCAATACAGTAAAAACATCGAAGAATCTCACTATCAACTAGCCGAAAAAGATGTTTTATTTTCATCATCCTGTGTTGTTATTGGTTTCTTATTAGTTTGTTTTTGGTTTCTTGTTCAATGAGACTTTGTTAATGGAGCATTGAAGAAAGCTGTATTACAGTAAGAAACTTCAGTGATCTCATCTTCAACTAGTTGAACTTTTTTTAGCAGCCTTATGTAGTTTCTTGTTGGTTTATTTTTGGTTTCTTGTTCAATGAGACTCTGTTAATGCAGTATTGAAGAAAGCCTCAACACAGTAAAAACATCGAAGAATCTCACTATCAACTAGCCGAAAAAGATGTTTTATTTTCATCATCCTGTGTTGGTATTGGTTTCTTATTAGTTTGTTTTTGGTTTCTTGTTCAATGAGACTCTGTTAATGGAGCATCTAAGAAAGCTGTATTACGGTAAGAACATTCAGTGATCTCATCTTCAACTAGTTGAACTTTTTTTTCAGCAGCCTTTGTAGTAGTTTCTTGTTGGTTTAATTTTGGTTTCTTGTTCAATGAGAGTCTGTTAATGCAGAATTGAAGAAAACCTCAATGCAGTAAAAACATCGAAGAATCTCACTATCAACTAGCCGAAAAAGATGTTTTATTTTCATCATCCTGTGTTGGTATTGGTTTCTTATTAGTTTGTTTTTGGTTTCTTGTTCAATGAGACTTTGTTAATGGAGCATTGAAGAAAGCTGTATTACAGTAAGGAAATTTAGTGATCTCACCTTCAACTAGTTGAACTTTTTTTCCAGCAGCCTTTGTAGTAGTTTCTTGTTGGTTTATTTTTGGTTTCTTGTTCAATGAGACTCTGTTATTGCAGTATTGAAGAAAGCCTCAATACAGTAAAAAGATTCAGTAACCTAATCTTCAAGCAGTTAAAGACTATGTTTTTTCTAGAATCCTTTGTTGGTATTGGTTTCTTATTAGTTTGTTTTTGGTTTCTTGTTCAATGGGACTCTGTTATTACAGCATTGAAGAAAGCCTCAATATATTAAAAACATTCAGTAACCTCATCTTCAAGTAGTTAAAAATGATATTTTTGTTCAGCATCCTTTGCTGGTAGTGTTTTTTAGTTTGTTTTTTGTTTCTTATTCAATGAGACTCTGGTAATGGAGTATTGAGGAAAGCCCTATTACACTAAGAACATTCAGTAACCGCATCTTCAACTAGTTGACAAAAATGTTTTTTTTTTCAGCATCCTTAGTTTTAGTTTCTTCTTAGTTTGTTTTGGGTTTCTTCTTCAATGAGACTCTGTTAATGCAGCATTGAAGAAAGCTTCAATACAGTAAAAAGATTCAGTAACCTAATCTTCAAGCATTTAAACACATTAGGTAAATGTTAAAGCATTGTTTTCCAGCATTCTTTGTTGGTACTGTTTTTGTTTTGTTTCTTGTTTAATGAGATTGTTAATGTAGTATTAAAGAAAGCCTCAATACAGTAAAAACATCAAGAACCTCAATATGAACTAGCTAAAAAAGATGCTTTATTTTCATCATCCTGTGTTGGTATTGGTTTCTTATTAGTTTGTTTTTGGTTTCTTGTTTAATGAGACTCTATTAATAGAGTATCAAAAAAAGCCTCAATACAGTAAAAATATTCGGGATTCTCATCTTCGACTAGTTGAAAACGTTTTTTTTTTTAGCATCCTTAGTTGGTAATGGTTTGGTTTTTGGTTTCTTGTTCAATGAGACTCTGTCAATGGCGTATCAAAGAAAGCCTCAACACATTAAAAATATTCAGGAACCTCATCCTCGACTAGTTGAAAAAGACGTTTTGTTTTGATGTATTTTTTTTAAGTTTGTTTTTTGTTTCTTGGTCATTACACCATCTACTTCACTTCACTTTCTACTTTCACTTCACCCTCTACTGTACTGTACCCTATTCTTCAGGCGCAATTTCTTCTTCGCATCCCTTCTCTAGATTTTCTTCAAGCGTCACTCCATCTTCTTGTTTATCCACTGCACCTTCTTCATTTTCACATCTGTCCATTACATTTTCATAATATGCCACTTATAATTCTGCGATTATAGGACAGTCAGTTGCAATAAGTCAAAAACCAATGTGGAAAACTTGGGAAATTCGTTTATACCTGTAGTCGTCATGGCTGCATTTAGCAGTCTTCTGCTAAACCGTCTCCTGCCTTGAGATTATGTTATGATTTTTCCAGTATGTGGAAATTTTTTACGAGATTGAACGCAGAATGTTTTAAATAACATATTTTAAACTAGGCTTCAGTTTGTGAAGGTAAACATACCAGCAAACGAGTGAAAGAATAGACCGGCGGGGAGGGACCACGGTATAGAGATATACGATGAGTCATCGCGTAACAGGTTTCATGCTGACGCCAAATTGAAGACTCTCGCACTCTCGTGTTGTCAAAGCGATATCTCCCTTACGTGTAAATTGATTATTCTTGTTACAGTCGTTATGTTTTATCTTTGTGTAACTCATCGATCGACAAGGAACGCTTCCATAGTGGCATCACGTATTCGAAAACTTTTCATCCGCTTTGTTCTTTTCGAAACTTTTCCTCCCCTACCGCCCCCCACCCCCCACGAAAACCGTCCATAACCGAACAATATTCCGCCCCAGGCCGCCCGGAATCCAAATGAGATTCAAATCGTCCTAATGAAATTTACGACGTTACCGCGGACGCCAATTAAAAAAAAATCAATTTTCGGGGGTCGTCCCCCTCTACCTCCCTCCCCCCACCTTCCCGACCCCTCCGCCGCGGGATTCCCCCAGTGGCCATGTTTCGACAAAACACCGCACTCCAATCAGGCGTGTCGGTTTATGCACCCCGAAAATAGAAATAGAAATGAAAGGGGCCGGGGTGGTCGCGGAAGGGTCGGGGTAGGGGAGAGGGGAGAGGGGAGGAAAAAAACGCGGAGACGTCTGAATAATCTGACTTACAAAAGGGGAAGCCTGACAATGCGAGAAGGGGGTCCCTTTCATTCGAAATAACAATGAAGCGTCGCGCCGCCCCCTGATTGGCTACATAAACTATGGTGGACAGAGACAATGGGGACAAAACACGACACTCTTGGAAATTAAAAATGTCTTAAAGGCGGCACGGCGAATATTATCGTGACGTGGGCGTAAAGTATGAATTATATTGAAGAAATGTCTAATACATGTACCTAGGTTGTTAGGAATAACCCTTCAACTAATATTGAAAGCGTTGGATATTGCATGAAGTCACGAGGATAATGAAGAAGCCGAAGGTTATATACTGAGTGATCAAGAAATACTGTTTAAGTTGGCAATCCTACCTGGAGGATTTTTTTGCCTAAGGGTTTGCAACGCTACACCGACAGCTAAAACACACAAATATTTTAGGTTATGTGAATTTATTTACGATTAAAGGACCACACCAGAAAAAACTTCAATATGTAAAAGTACTGCTCGAATTGAACACCATTATGTTCTAAACATAAATTCACTCTCCGTTTTAGGCTCTCGAAAACATTAATTAACATCCGAGGAGAAATATTTGCAACTTCCTCGATAATCGCAGCTTCCAGTTCTTCACATGTATGTAGAATATTACTGAACACCTTGTTTTTAAGGTGCTCAAAGAAAAAAAAGTCTAGAGGTGTCAGTTCTGGTGACCTACTTGGCCAGATTGCCGTACTTATGAGTCGATGGCCAAAAATTTCCCGCAAATATTGCATTGTGGCATGTGCTCGAGCCGGATCTTGTTGAAAGTAGCCATTTTCGCGCTGCTTTGCGGTTAATTGGGCAACGAATGGCTGGAGAATGTGCTAAATGTGTCGTTCAGAATTAACTGTAAAGTTAAAAAACACAGGACCAATTATTCTTTACCGCGATACAGCCAGCCAAACACCAACTTTAGTAGGATATAAAGTTGTTGTTCTAACAGCATGTGGATTTTCACCAGACCAAATTCTGTAATTTTGAGAATTAACATAGCCATTGAGATGGGACCAGGCTTCATCGGAAGAAAAGGTTTTATCCAGGATGTCATTATTGTTTATTTCCTGATTGAACCAGTTACAGAACTGGACGCGTTGTGGACGGTCAGGAGGATTTAGGGATTGGACCATCGAAAATTTGTACGGGTGGTATTTCAATTTGCTCTTCAACACAGTGGAACAACTTCCATATGATAAACCTGTAAAGTCATGAAACGGTATACGGGAAATTAGGAATAAGCGGAAATTGGTGAACTTTTGATAAGAATCAAACCTGTTTGGAGGGAAAGCTTCCTAACTGATTTGCGAGGACATTGTTGCAGTCGGGCCCTGACATCTTGCACCACATTTTCAGTAAGTACGGAGGGTCTGCCAGGTGGTTTTCCTTTGCCTGTATTCAAATATCGTTGAACTACTCGCATGCAGTGTTGTTTAAAAACGTCGATAGTAAACACAACTTCAGGAAACATTTCTTCAAATTGGTGCAGAGTGGATTCCAAGGAGTATTGCCATTCAGAAATCGGGTCATGAACTGCACTCCGAAAATAAGCCATGCTAATAAAAATATCCTGTTCTAATGTAAATAGTACCATTTTTATATTTTTATAATAAAAATTTGAATCGCCGATCAAGTGTCAATCTGTCACTGTTAAACGTCGAAGTAGCTGTCAAGCAACCGTAAGTGGTTCCAGTTCTACCATTTTAAAGTAAAATTTAGGATTGCCAACTTAAACAGTATTTCATGATCACGTTGTATATTATATCGGGTGTTTTTTTAAATTTCACCTCATAGTAGGCTGTGGATAGTGTTTGTGAATGCGCCTTACTAAGAAATGTCAAAATTGACATAACCTCACTTTTTTAATAAAAATTGAAACTGCTCCAATCGGTTAATAGTGTCTTGAAAAAGCCAACTCACTCATCTACGCCTAATTAATAGAGCCAAGCTGTCTTTTTCAAGACACTAGTAACCGATTGGGGCAGTTTCAATTTTTATTAAAAAAGTGAGGTTATGTCAATTTTGACATTTTTTAGTAAGGCGCATTCACAAACACTATCCACAGCCTACTATGAGGTGAAATTTAAAAAAACACCCGATACTAGTTTAATAAGACAGAGTATTGTCACACGTGTGCTTTAATAGAACGATTATGACAATACGTCTTATTAAACTGGTGTAATATACCATTTTATCTACTTTGCTTTATTAATTCATTAAATTTTGGCTGCTCAAGTTTTCGTATTACACTAGGGAATTTTGCGGGGGTTGGTTATACTGACGTCACTGACATGGACGTTTCGTATTTGAATTTGAAAATCTAGTAGTCCTAGGACAAATTCGATAACTAATACTTACTTACGTACGCGAAATGGAAGACAAAAATGTAGAATTGACCTGTACACCCCCAGAAATACGCAGAGCTGCTCAAGAAATTTATTGAAATACTAATAATTTTACCTTGACGTCTACACATGTCTACGTGACAGGCTGATGTACCAATTTAGCAATACTAAAGGTTACCAAAAGTACTGTAATATATGAATATTATTACACTACTTTCGATGTAATAATGAGATAGCAACGCAAAGCAGATGAACATCGTTTACTGCACAGTGAAAATTAAACGACTCTGAATGACCTCGGTCCATTTCATTCGGTATCCTGGAATGCAAATTGAGGACCGGCTCTAGAAATGTTTCACAACACTCTCTGTATGTCAGGTTCGTACTTTACATTGTTTTAATTGGAAAATTAATTGCGTTTTGCGTTTCACAGATAATTCATGAGACGTTGTCGTCCAATATCTGTTGCACTTCATGAATTCAGGTAGGTACCTAAATTAAAGAGTGTTAAAGTGCAAATAAAAAAACGTAATCAATGAAAAAGAAGAAATTTATGTTATGAATTCATTTTTTTGGTCATTTGTAGGTATTCATTTTAAAAGGAAATACTGAAATTCTCAAAGATCAGGAAATTCACATAGTGTTTCTTGATTGCCAAAAGCCTTACGGCACAGCCCACCAGCATTGAAAAAAATCTAGCAGAAATGGTACCTTTATAGAGATTCAACAACGACCATCTGTATGAGAACTAAAGATCCAGAGTGCACATCAATAATTATCTCTCACCAGCGGAAGAGGAAATGAAATACAATAAATATTGAATTAACAAATAATTATCGCGATCTGTGCCTTTTATTTTGTAGAATTTATTCCTTATACAGGGTGACTCGTGGTCCTAGCTAACGTAGCTACAATTTTGATACAAACCGTAAATGAGACACCCTCTATATTATTATATTTTTTGCTTAATTATTGCTTTCCGATTATTTTTGTATTCATGTTTCCCACATTCCTTCAGGTGTCGAGAAATTAACTGATTTCCTTATTTTTTTGTGCAAAATATATAGCTTTATGTATTTTTTTTTATTGGTACTCTATTTTGCCTATTTAAACCATGCTTTGGCGTGCGTAAATCGGGCTTTATCGCACGCGCGTGTTTTAAAGCCGCCATGGAAACGTGTCAACAACGACGAAATCAACCAATTACAGAGCGTTTTTGGCCGTAGCGGGGCGACCTGATTGGTGACACGACGGGCGACGGGCCGTCCCGAGTACCAAGTGTCGTTCAAATTAATTATATTGGGTATTTGGGTAATTTTACACTATTTATGATTTCAAAGGTAGGTATCAATAAAAAAAATCGCGTAAAGTATTCGTGGATAACTGCTCTTTCAAACACTTGCTCTATTTCGAGGACTCCGGCTATGCCGTCGTGCTCGAAAACTCGCTCGTGTTTGAAAGAGCTCAATATCCACTCATACTTTAATATACTACTAGCCGTGACCCGACCACGCTTCGCTGTGGCTCGTTTGATATGAAATAAATGAGCAATTAAATAAACAAACGTTAGAGAACATAAAAGGCTACAAAGTACTCATGAAAGGTTTGATGAGAAAATAACTGTCTCTTTTATAAAAATACAAGCCGTACCCGGCAAACGTTGTTTTGCCTTATAAAGTATTTCTAGTGAATATTTTTTTAGTGAAATAAAAAATAACTAACTTATTGTGTGTGGGGACGTGGTATAAGATTGAAACAGATATGGAGCGCTGTGAACGATGACAGCCTATAAAACTAACAAAATACTAAACATGCATCTTTTTGATTCATTGTACTTTTATTATCTAAACCAATAAATTTCAAATTACATCTCTATCAAAAATTATAACAATTAAAAAAAAACGTTATCAGTCTCTTAGTCTCCATGTTTTCAGTAAGTCCATCTTTAGCTAACACAAACAAACTGAATGGTTTACCCACGCGAGAACATGACACGTATAATTGCCCGTGTGAAAAATACGCTGTGCCCAAATCTAAGCCACAAACCGATATCGTTTGACCTTGAGATTTATTCATTGTCATTGCGAACGCCAATCTAATTTATAATTGAACCCGTTTGAATTCAATAACAGGGGGTAGTAATACATATTCTCCTCGGAACTTGCCTTTCGAAATGCCCGCTGCGACAACGTTGTTCATCAATTTTTTATGACTATATCGCGTGCCATTGCACAGCCGTGGTAGGTTCAAATTACGAAGCAAAATAACCGGAGATCCAGCCTTCAGTTGTAAATGGTGCGGTGGCATGCCTGGCAAATACAATGAGTTCAAAAACTCTGCTGGTTAATTTAGAGCTTTGTTGGTATCGCAAACTGTATCGATAGATTTGCATGGCACCACGTCTCCTGGCAACAACTGTTGTAACTTGAAATTCAAATCATTGATGTCCACATGTTTTGCTGCCAAAATTATCCTTTCTGCCAACCACTTATGATTGAAGTATTCTGTGTATATCGGGAAATAGTATCTGGTAAATGACAGCATTTTTCGAATTAATGGTTTTGCAGAAATCGATCAGCAGTTTTATGCATCCGGTATTTTCATGTACAACTACTTTTCCATCGCCGACATCTAACAGTTATTTTGAGAATGTTTCTAAGGATAGATCTTGAAGCATTTGAACGCGCATATTTACTTTCAGCTGTACTTTTTCATCATTACGCCACAGTGGAGATAATTTCAAGCAAGCGTTGAACTCATCAGCGTACGTTAAACACGTGGAATGACGGAAAATGTGTGTGAAATCACCTAAAAGAAGTAACAGAGTGCCAGCAAACAGTTTGTCATTATTTTTTATGTCTTTCAATGTCGTGTTCAACGCCTCAAGCGAATGTTTATGTGCCATAATGCATCCATCCCAGATGATAATTTTACACCTTTTCAGCACTGTGGGCATCGACGATCGTTTCTTTATGTTGCACACTGCATCTGGCAAAATGTGAATTGAAGTTATTGCGGCTACAACGTGCATCCAAGCGATTGGCGAATGCACTTTCGTATTCCTCACCGTCAATAAAGTAAATTTTAAAGAATTTATGTGTTTCTTTTGGCATTGGCAGCAATGAGCCCACTTTGTGATAAACTTGACTTCGAATTGACTTCAGGAACAGGTTAGAATCTGGATCCGTAAATACCGATAAATAAACCGTTCAATGGGTCAGGTGGTGTTTTAGTTTCCGGTAGTTGCACTCTCCTGACGCGCAACACATCCCGGCGGGCTCATTTTTGAATTTAGGCGCATTACAATGTGGACGTTCCTTGTCCATAGCAGCTATTTCCACTTTCAAATGAGCGTAATATTTAATATCTGGCTCATACTCGAATGCTAGACAATGGAATGAATCAGATGTAAATGCTCGATGTACTTGTTGACGTTGTTGGTCATTTGCTCTGCGTGTGTCAACTAAGAATCGACACGCTTGCCTTTGTTGATTTCGTTCAGCTCGTGCCTCTTGTCATCGTGATTCACGCAATTGCGCCATGTTCACACGCACATCTTCAATATCCTGTTGAATTTGTTCGTCTGTTCTTTGGGCTCTTCTATTTCGCAAGTCTGTTGATCTAGTCGTTCGACGGCCCAAATCAAACCCTTTGCGTCTTGCTGGCATTAGGGAGTTATTGGAAGTTTCAAAATACTGACAGCAGTAATAACAACAACCGTATATTAATAGTGCGGTGTCGTTTAGGCGGCCGAAAAAAACGAGTTACCTATTGGAAATGCTTTTTGGTTTTGTGCTATTTCCTTATTTCTAACCTTACTTTTAAACGTCGAGTTGTCAGTTGGCGGATGACCCGGTTGTTGTTATTTGTTTGAGTTTGAGGTGAAGACAGACAAAAATGAAAGAAGCAGGTTGTGGTCGTACGTAAACCTCAGTCAAACTGTTTTGTCACTCATTTTTTTTTAAAACAAATTCACAACTACTCTACTCGTTAAAAAAATCCGGAAATTGAAAACAAAAAAGCAAACACGTAAACAAACCATAGAGAATGCAAAACGGTTAGTTATAAAAACAACAGATCAGCTGACAAATGTCAAAAGTGTCAAAATACGGGAAAATCTAGTAAATAGTGCACTCCTTATTTGTTCAGTAATAAAGTCTAGCACTATCACAATTACGGGTAGCAGTATTTAGTGGGCCACTGCGCAAGCGTATATGTCAAAATAGTGCTATCAGTATTACTGCTACACTTTATTACACTTCCAATAACTCCCTATTAAAGTCTAGCACTATCACAATTACGGGTAGCAGTATTTAGTGGGCCACTGCGCATGCGTATATGTCAAAATAGTGCTATCAGTATTACTGCTACACTTTATTACACTTCCAAGTGGACACGTGTTGTCCAGTTGACACTGCCACTTGTCAGTCAATGACCTGTCATTCGGCAGTATTGAATACTATTGATTTATATGAGAACACTTAATTAACTGAACCTGAGAATTATATTGAGCAAAATGGGAATAAATAATTATAGCACTACAAATTCATTATACATTTACTATGAATCGACCGCAGAGTAGAAAATTATGAAAGTACGAATATTACTATTAATAAATAGGGGTTTAGGCCCGTATCCACCAATGTTAAAAAACGACAGTTATCTCTTAACTAGCAGTTAACCACGTATTTTCATATCCACCAACAAAATTTTGCTTTTAACCGAATGTCAAATTTAACTGGCAAATTTTGGCCAGTTAAGATAACAAACAGTCAGTTATCTTAAAGAAAGGTTATGTTACACAATACGCAGTGTTTGAAATGTTAACAATTTGATTTTGGTAGATTTATCTAGTATTGCATTCGTTAACGAAGTCGAAAAATGAGGAATCAAAATGCGGTTTTCAATTTTTTGATCTTTTTCCTATTTTCATAAAAAAAATTTGAGGGAATCCTTGTCCCTAAAAACTCCCAAGCTGGATGTAGTATTGAAAGAATTTGTAATTTCTTTCCATGTCTGCTCTTTACTGCTGTTAGATGTCTTATCTGTTGCTTTACTTTCGAGAATATTTTTAAATTTGTCTTGTATTAGCATAAACAGGTTAAACTTTTCTGCTGAAGAAAAGTTCTGCTGTCTCTTCCTTTTACCTGCTGCATATTCTACATCCGGTGTATTCATCTTCCCGGAAAAAGAAAACAAGTTAAAAATATTACAGGGGAGTGTAATACTACATACAACAGTATCAACTTATAACTTATATTCTGTCATTGTTGAACGAATTATTATTTAAATTAGGAGATGAGTTGCTTTGTAGAAGCCTTTTTCGTTATATTCAAAACGGGAGTATCGACTTCGGCTGAAAACATTGTGTAATTTGCAAATTGGTCCAAAATTAATCTTTCTTTGATACCACATGTAACTTTTTTTAAAGTACCTACCTCTTTGGATTTATGTCAGCAATCCTACACAAATTCAGTAAACTTTCATGAAGTTCGTGAATCTCTAATCAATTTGGCATGTAATCAAAAGTTGACATTTGTGGTGGGGTTGCCATTTGTGGCGGGGTTGCCAGAATGTACCCTGGAGATAACAGGGGCTTTCCTAACTACAAAACAAAAAGTAATGGCGGATACGGTATTAATGTAAAACTTTAGTTAGTGTTAATCCACAGTTACTTAACAAATGGTTAAGGGTGTTATTGGTGGATACGGGCCTAAATGGTTGTTGCAGTTCATTCGTCGGCGCTTACGCTTGCGCACAAGTAGCCAGATCCAAACAAGGACAGACTTATGCGAGATTTATATATCTATTTCATAATGTTGGGACATGAAATTCCCACTTATGCTCAGTATATACCTTTATATGTATATGGCGGGCGCGATGGAAGAGGTACACTTTATGCGCATTCTTGCAACACGGCTTTGTCCTCGGATTACTTATCACGCGTGACGCCGTTTTTCGACCAACACCCCATCCCAATGTATACAACGTCCGCAAAGAAGTTTCACTTCAAAATAGTTTACATCCTATTCTCAGACCCACTGAATATACACACAAAATTTGATAGGAATCGGTCAAGCCGTTTCGGAGGAGTTTGGTTACAAACACTGTGACACGAGATTTTTATATATTAGATAATTATATTTTTAAGTTAAAAAGCTTAAATTTGGCTAAAAGACGAGAAGACCCTATAGAGTTTCATAATTTGATAATTCCATAAATAAAGGTAAAAAATTATATTGGATTATATAGATTTATTTGATTGGGGTGATCATAGAATTTAAAAAACTTGTAACGAAGCCGATTTTTAGAGAGTTGAGAGTAGACCACCCACTATACAACTGACCGCGAAATCAAACCTATCTCGGATAGATGGCGGCTGATAAGGCACTGTTCAATCTACCATCATTTAATTATCAAGACTAAATGAATATGAGCCACTTGTCTCCCTCCATTGTCCTCTGCCCGAGTTAATCCATGGCGAGAACCAAGACTTGTTTATAGCAAGTCGATCCGATCCGTCTATCTGTCTATTGTAAACGTCACCGCCGTTAGTTATAAGCCGCCGAACTATTTGTTATTTGTGAGTGTACGTAAATTGTACATTGTCCCCGACCGATAGTCTTAAGCCGCCTGAACTATTCGTAGTTATTCGTCTATTGTGAAAGCGTCCCCGACCGCTAGCTAGTAGACTATACGTTGTCTGTGATTTTTCGTTGTGGGCGTACCGACCGCTAGATATAAGCTATCTGTGGGTGAACGTTTACTACATGTTAAACCGGCGACTGCGAAAACGTCCGTTTTCCCAACCGCCCAGAATTAATTTTTCCGTCGTTGTGTCGAGGAAAAGTTAATTCCCGTCTACCGTATTCTCTCTCTCACACTCTCGCTCTCTCGATATGTAAAAGCCGCACTACTGAATATTAGACTCTGCACGTTTTCTTATCTTCTCCGTATTTAGCTATTTCTCTTTCATTGTGAAATTGTTAGGATAATTTTCCGTTTTCTCATTTTCAATATTTAGAGGGTTTTTCATATTTCAAATCTTAATTTTATTGTTTGCAAAAGTATTGTAATTTTCCGTTTCCGCATTTTCGCATATTTAAATAGTTTTCGATCTTTCCGATTTCATTTAGAATAAAATTTTATTTCTCTCCAACTGTGATACTTTAATATTTTCGCATTTGTGTGTTTCCTTTCGAGATACATAAATAATTGTAAATAAGTTTTTGCCGATCTCCGTTCGACGACCTCGCAGGTGTTATTTGTACGAATTGTTTTCACGGCCATTTTTTTTTAATTTTAGGATTTTCTATTTTTGAGCGTGTGTTTCATTTCTACAGACAACCCTGGTAATCTCCTGAGTTCGTAAAATTACCCAGGCATATTCCCGAGGGAGAAAACCCTTAAAAATCTGGCGCCCGAGCAAAACCGTAAAACCGACTCTTAAAACCGTTTCCCGAACTCCCGAACTCCGTCCCAGCGCCAAATCTCACAAGTAACCGCACCAAGCGCGTTACAAACTTCTATTTAAATAAACTTTGATTTTGGGTTGGTTAGGTTAAACTCAATAGTTTCTTCGGAAGTACTTATAACTTTCTACACATTTGTTTTTACAACAAAAGGTGGGGAACACAATGGCCTATGGAACGGCCAAAGAAACTTCATTATCTGAGCTACTTACTTCGAGAATTTAGACTGACGAAGCTAAATTTTCCTATAAAGAAATGTTTAATTATGACGAAACATATATTTCTGATCGGGAAGATCAACAAATCCATTACAATTTACAGTTTTGTAAATTGATGTATAAAATTTAAAAATAACCATCATCGGTAATAGAAATTGCAACTATTGAGCACAACATGCATCAGGTAGCGTGGCCGAGCGGTCTAAGGCGCTGGTTTAAGGCACCAGTCTCTTCGGAGGCGTGGGTTCGAATCCCACCGCTGCCACTTATTTTTGTTATTGTATTTACATACTGATTACATTATAATAAGGGCATGGTTATTTTGAAATCCACTTTTTACAGAAATGGGCAGAGATTAACTTCGAATTTGCTGAAATTTCGAAAATATGACCATGAAGTTTAAGTATGATTTACACATCAATAACTTTAAAAAAGAAGCTTGCTATAAAGATCGTCGAATTTTAAGTTCTGAGGGTTCTTGTCCACTTTTTTAAATGTCAATCTCCACAAGTGAAAACCCATAAGTAAAGTTTACTCATTACGAAATTCGACTAAATAGTACCTAAGTATTTCTTAAATATGGATTCAATTAATAAAACTAAGACATTTGTAAATCTTCATGGTGGTTGAATTATCGTCTTAATCAATTTTACCTACATGGTAATCATTAAATACAGCTTCCTTTAACAGTCATTTTCAAAAGTAAATTAACGTTATATTCGTCATATTGACATTATTTAATTATCTACCTGTCATTTATTTCACTGATAGGCAATTATTGATTATTTGAGTTCACCAATTTCGATCTGTTTTTGCTTCACATTCAACCTAAACCTTGTTTCTTAATTGCAATTTGAGAATTTTGGAGTAGAAAATTTGACATATTTTCAGGAAAAAGGCTCATGATTGTGAAGTTATTACTACTTTTTGGATTACGGCAACAAATAGTAATTAATCAAATAAAATTTAGCCACAAAGGAAACCGAAAAGGAAAGATTATGATCCCAAAAGTGGACGTAAGTTATCAAACTAGCAATGAACAAACTATTAATTATTATAAATCTATAATTGTAATGTTATTATGCTAATCAAAAACGTCGGTAGCTTATCTTTTAGGTAAAATCGCCATGTCTCAGGAACATTTGGCGGAATGGTAATTTTGCCGCAGAACTCAAAAGGACCAAAAACCTATACTGCACGCTTTGTCGCGAAAATAAAAAAAACCCTTACGATTTGTTCCAAAAATTTTCAAAAATACATTTTTCAAATTTCATTCGCAAAAGACCAAAAATGTGGAGGAATTTCGTTCGTAAGGCAATTACTTTACGAATTATCAACAATTAATACAAGAGCGTGATAGTTTTTGAACAATCTCCATAGTTCGAAAACTATTAGAGTTTTCGAACTCTAGTATTAAACTAAGTTATCGCACTCTAATTATTAGACTATTGCAATTTGGCCATAGAACTGAGAGCCCTTGCCCAGCGAGTTTCGTTTCGAAATTAAAAAGTTTGTTTAATGACCTTTGTAAAAGGGAAAGTAAGTGCTCAATCTTTCTCCTAAAAATGCTCCAAAATTTGTTTTCTGAAACTAAAAAGGAAGGTATCCTGATGCCAAAAGTTTAAATAAACTCATACAATAAATAGCTACCCACCCATCGCAAAAGTTCTGAAGTTTATTATTTTACTCCAAAGAACGTGCATTTTGCCCTAAAACGTCCAATTTTCAAAATTTTACACAAACGTATAAAAAGCCTCCAACTCTTAACGCCAAAAGAGGAAAAAATTTGTAGAACAATAATGGATGTCGATTTATCGCCATCTACAGAGCAGCGTCCAAACTGGAACTAACCATTGAAGGAAACTATCGTAACGTAACTGTATTGATTGGCTATATGTGACGGTAAATTACAACGCTCTAAATGCGCTTCGTTTGGAATCTAGCGGTTAGATGTCGCGTAACTCAATTCCTTTACCAATGGTAATCGATTATGGGAACAAATTTTGAATAAACAACACAGTATCCAAGACGTCAGATCAGTTTGTTCAAATTGATCAACTTTAATTAGCAATAAATAGCATTATCCTTGAAGTACATGCAACCAAGTATACATGTGGTATAGTTCTATTGATCCCAATATTGTCGTTTTAAAAGTTTAAAATTAGAAAAGCGAAAATCTTGCTGGTTTGCTTTGCACTGTAATGCAGAGCACATTATTAAAAATGAGCAGCCTATGTCCAATAAAAGCCGTTTACAAACTCCTAAACATGGTGCGAGCAATATACAATCCAGTAACCAGAACAGTATAATTTAATAACTATCACTAATAACAATCAACATAACTTCCAAAAAGTACTTTGTCGTTATAACACAGAAAACACCGAATAAAATATTTGTTATGAAATGTTTACATTGAAAACGAGTTTATCAAATCAACACTTAGTGTACTTAATGTCGCATAATTAGTTTCTGTCCTTGATAAGAGAACTAGGTTGGACGTTATACCGTATTTTGATCTCTTAAATGGTAACATCTCTGGAGGATTAACCAAACCATCAAATACTACAAATACCAATAACTAATGAAAACAATTCACTTACAGTAACCACCAACGGAAGCAGGAGGACCACGCCTGGAGGAGGAAGCGTGAGGACTCGACGAAGAGGACTCTGACCAAAGCCAGGAACAGAAGATGCGGAGAAAGGCCGCGAGAAATATCGATGAACCCCAGTCGACCTAAATTACCTTAAATATTTTCGTGTTTCATTCACTTGTAACGTCTTGTAGATAGATTTGAAGGAATTTTGCTTCTGATTGTGACTAAGTGAGGATAGGTTTTAAGGTTGTCGTGTGTATTTGGATATTTTTGCAAAACATTATTTAGACTATATAGATGGAATATATTCTCGAAATTAAATTCAAAGTGAAGGTGTATATGAAATAAATGTAAGAGAATCTATTAAAATGGAGACCTGGGTTCAAATCCCGGCTGAGCCACAAATTCCATTTTCAAAGATTCACTTACATTTATCATTTAGACTAGTTTAAAAAACTATTCATTAAATCATGTTAATAATCATCATATTACAATAATTCACAGTGCATCATTATTAGGTTTGTATTGAGATGTTAAGAGATTTCATTAGGAGATTTATCACTGTCAAATTTAAATCGTATCAAGTTAATTCAAAACATAATTTCTTAAACATACACAGTATAAAGTGTTCTTGAATGAGATATTGTTCTACACTGCCGATTTCCTTAATGTTGGTTGTATAATTTATGTGACATTCAACTGTTTATAAAATGAAACTATGATGCTTAATAAAGTATAAAACTTTTATAGTTGTTTTATTACTTCATCCTGAAGCTCTTCGCCAAGTATCAGCCCTACTGACATAGCAATTTTTGAGATATTATTTCGATTTTTCCGAAAACAACTCGTTAAACCTAAAATCGAAAAAATCTCGGGAACGAAGGGCCGTATGGCCATAGGACCTTAACCGTTGTTCTTAGGGCTTCTTAAGGGTTTGCACCCATAATTGGAAAATTGTAAATTTCAATTTTACACGTATTTGACCAAAATTTAAACTTTCGAATTTCGAGCTGAAACTCGCAGGGCAGGTCGGCGTAGGGCCCCAGATGCCCTTCGCCTAGTTTCAGCCCTTTCTGTCCAGCGATTTTCGAGTTATTCACGTTTTTCTGATTTCATGTGGCTATTCCTAAAACCGGCGATATCTCGGGAACGAAGGGCCGTAGGGCCCTGGGACCCTTACCATCGTCCTTAGGGCGTCGCCCTCTATCGATTGCACGCATAATTGGAAAATCGAAAAAATGGAATTTTCGACGTTTTTATACCTGTAAAACTTAAACTTTCGAATTTCGAGCTGAAACTCGCAGGGCAGATCGGCGAAGGGCCCCTAAAGCCCTTCGCCCAGATTCAGCCATTTCTGTCAAGCGGTTTTCGAGTTATTCGCGTTTTTCTGATTTCATGTGGCTATTCCTAAAACCGAAGATATCTCGGGAACCAAGGGCCGTAGGGCCCTGGGACCCTTACCATCGTCCTTAGGGCATCGTCCTCTATCGATTGCACGCATAATTGGAAAATCGAAAAAATGGAATTTTCGACGTTTTTATACCTGTAAAACTTAAACTTTCGAATTTCGAGCTGAAACTCGCAGGGCAGATCGGCGAAGGGCCCCTGAAGCCTTTCGCCCAGTTTCAGCCATTTCTGTCCAGCGGTTTTCGAGTTATTCACGTTTTTCTGATTTCATGTGGCTATTCCTAAAACCGACGATATCTCGGGAACGAAGGGCCGTAGGGCCCTGGGACCTTCACCGTCGTCATTAGGGCGACGCCCTCTATCGATTGCACGCATAATTGGAAAATCGAAAAAATGGAATTTTCGACGTTTTCATACCTGTAAAACTTAAACTTTCGAATTTCGAGCTGAAACTCGCAGGGCAGATCGGCGAAGGGCCCCTAAAGCCCTTCGCCCAGATTCAGCCATTTCTGTAAAGCGGTTTTCGAGTTATTCGCGTTTTTCTGATTTCATGTGGCTATTCCTAAAACCGAAGATATCTCGGGAACCAAGGGCCGTAGGGCCCTGGGACCCTTACCATCGTCCTTAGGGCATCGTCCTCTATCGATTGCACGCATAATTGGAAAATCGAAAAAATGGAATTTTCGACGTTTTTATACCTGTAAAACTTAAACTTTCGAATTTCGAGCTGAAACTCGTAGGGCAGATCGGCGAAGGGCCCCTGAAGCCCTTCGCCCAGTTTCAGCCATTTCTGTCCAGCGGTTTTCGAGTTATTCACGTTTTTCTGATTTCATGTGGCTATTCCTAAAACCGACGATATCTCGGGAACGAAGGGCCGTAGGGCCCTGGGACCTTCACCGTCGTCATTATGGCGATGCCCTCTATTGATTGCACGCATAATTGGAAAATCGAGAAAATGGAATTTTCGACGTTTTTATACCTGTAAAACTTAAACTTTCGAATTTCGAGCTGAAACTCGCAGGGCAGATCGGCGAAGGGCCCCTGAAGCCCTTCGCCCAGTTTCAGCCATTTCTGTCCAGCGGTTTTCGAGTTATTCGCGTTTTTCTGATTTCATGTGGCTATTCCTAAAACCGAAGATATCTCGGGAACCAAGGGCCGTAGGGCCCTGGGACCCTTACCATCGTCCTTAGGGCATCGCCCTCTATCGATTGCACGCATAATTGGAAAATCGAAAAAATGGAATTTTCGACGTTTTTATACCTGTAAAATTTAAACTTTCGAATTTCGAGCTTAAACTAGCAGGGCAGGTCGGCGTAGGGCTAAAGATGGCCTTCGCCCAGTTTCAGCCCTTTCTGTCCAGCGGTTTTCGAGTTATTCACGTTTTTCTGATTTCATGTGGCTATTCCTAAAACCGACGATATCTCGGGAACGAAGGGCCGTAGGGGCCTGGGAGCCTCACCGTCGTCCTTAGGGCGACGCCCTCGACCGATTGCACACATAATTGGAAAATCGCAAAAATTGAATTTTACACATTTTTATACCTGTAAAACTTAAACTTTCGAATTTCGAGCTGAAACTCATAGGTCAGGTCGGCGCAGGGCCCCTGATGCCCTTCGCATAGTTTCAGCCCTTTCTGTCTAGCGGTTTTCGAGTTATTCACGTTTTTCTGATTTCATGTGGCTATTCCTAAAACCGACGATATCTCGGGAACGAAGGGCCGTAGGGCCCTAGGACCTTCACCGTCGTCCCTAGGGCGACGCCCTCGATCGATTGCACACATAATTGGAAAATCGCAAAAATCGAATTAAACACGTTTTTATACCTGTAAAACATAAACTTTCGAATTTCGAGCTGATACTCATAGGGCAGGTCGGCGCAGGGCCCCTGATGCCCTTCGCCTAGTTTCAGCCCTTTCTGTCCAGCGGTTTTCGAGTTATTCACGTTTTTCTGATTTCATGTGGCTATTCCTAAAACCGACGATATCTCGGGAACGAAGGGCCGTAGGGCCCTGGGACCTTCACCGTCGTCCTTAGGGCGACGCCCTCGATCGATTGCACACATAATTGGAAAATCGCAAAAATCGAATTTTACACGTTTTTATACCTGTAAAACTTAAACTTTCGAATTTCGAGCTGAAACTCATAGGGCAGGTCGGCGCAGGGCCCCTGATGCCCTTCGCCTAGTTTCAGCCCTTTCTGTCTAGCGGTTTTCGAGTTATTCACGTTTTTCTGATTTCATGTGGCTATATATTCCTAAAACCGACGATATCTCGGAAACGAAGGGCCGTAGGGCCCTGGGACCTTCACCGTCGTCCTTAGGGCGACGCCCTCGATCGATTGCACACATAATTGGAAAATCGCAAAAATTGAATTTTACACATTTTTATACCTGTAAAACTTAAACTTTCGAATTTCGAGCTGAAACTCGCAGGGCAGATCGGCGTAGGGCCCCAGATGCCCTTCGCCTAGTTTCAGCCCTTTCTGTCCAGCGGTTTTCGAGTTATTCACGTTTTTCTGATTTCATGTGGCTATTCCTAAAACCGACGATATCTCGGGAACGAAGGGCCGTAGGGCCCTGGGACCTTCACCGTCGTCCTTAGGGCGACGCCCTCGATCGATTGCACACATAATTGGAAAATCGCAAAAATTGAATTTTACACATTTTTATACCTGTAAAACTTAAACTTTCGAATTTCGAGCTGAAACTCATAGGGCAGGTCGGCGCAGGGCCCCTGATGCCCTTCGCCTAGTTTCAGCCCTTTCTGTCCAGCGGTTTTCGAGTTATTCACGTTTTTCTGATTTCATGTGGCTATTCCTAAAACCGACGATATCTCGGAAACGAAGGGCCGTAGGGCCCTGGGACCTTCACCGTCGTCCTTAGGGCGACGCCCTCGATCGATTGCACACATAATTGGAAAATCGCAAAAATTGAATTTTACACATTTTTATACCTGTAAAACTTAAACTTTCGAATTTCGAGCTGAAACTCGCAGGGCAGATCGGCGTAGGGCCCCAGATGCCCTTCGCCTAGTTTCAGCCCTTTCTGTCCAGCGGTTTTCGAGTTATTCACGTTTTTCTGATTTCATGTGGCTATTCCTAAAACCGACGATATCTCGGGAACGAAGGGCCGTAGGGCCCTGGGACCTTCACCGTCGTCCTTAGGGCGACGCCCTCGATCGATTGCACACATAATTGGAAAATCGCAAAAATTGAATTTTACACATTTTTATACCTGTAAAACTTAAACTTTCGAATTTCGAGCTGAAACTCATAGGGCAGGTCGGCGCAGGGCCCCTGATGCCCTTCGCCTAGTTTCAGCCCTTTCTGTCCAGCGGTTTTCGAGTTATTCACGTTTTTCTGATTTCATGTGGCTATTCCTAAAACCGACGATATCTCGGGAACGAAGGGCCGTAGGGCCCTGGGACCTTCACCGTCGTCCTTAGGGCGACGCCCTCGATCGATTGCACACATAATTGGAAAATCGCAAAAATTGAATTTTACACATTTTTATACCTGTAAAACTTAAACTTTCGAATTTCGAGCTGAAACTCGCAGGGCAGGTCGGCGTAGGGACACAGATGCCCTTCGCCCAGTTTCAGCCCTTTCTGTCCAGCGGTTTTCGAGTTATTCACGTTTTTCTGATTCCATGTGGCTATTCCTAAAACCGACGATATCTCGGGAACGAAGGGCCGTAGGGCCATGGGACCTTCAACGTCGTCCTTAGGGCGACGCCCTCGATCGATTGCACACATAATTAGAAAATCGCAAAAATTGAATTTTACACATTTTTATACCTGTAAAACTTAAACTTTCGAATTTCGAGCTGAAACTCGCAGGGCAGGTCGGCGCAGGGCCCCTGATGCCCTTCGCCTAGTTTCAGCCCTTTCTGTCCAGCGGTTTCCGAGTTATTCACGTTTTTCTGATTTCATGTGGCTATTCCCAAAACCGACGATATCTCGGGAACGTAAGGGCCGTAGGGCCCTAGGACCTTCACCATCGTGCTTAGGGCGACGCCCTTGATCGTTTGCACGCATAATTGGAAAGTCGTAAATTTCTATTTTACACGTTTTTGACCAATTTCGAATTTCGCCC
Source organism: Cryptocephalus moraei (assembly GCA_946251905.1). Lineage (NCBI taxonomy): Eukaryota > Metazoa > Arthropoda > Insecta > Coleoptera > Chrysomelidae > Cryptocephalus > Cryptocephalus moraei. Next base: position 35,439,000 of record OX276452.1, read on the forward strand.
TGAAACTCATAGGATAGGTCGGCGAAGGGCTCTTAAGGCTCTTCGCCGAGTAGCAGCTCGATCCACTTCAGAAACCTTCAGTCGACGATGTCTCGGAAGCTAAGGGATTCTTTTAAATTGAGAATAAAAGGCATTTCTGTTGGTAATGTTTTTTTATTACATATAAGATATGTTAGAATGAGTTACCAATGTTAATTAACAATAACAGTCTCATCTCAGAGATAAGAGATTATTCGGTATCGGTGAGGGGTGAAAGGTGAAAGGGGTAACAATTAATCAAATAGCCGAAAACGAAAAACAAATACAATTAATCCAACGGTTATGAGAAAATACCATTAAAGAGAGAATTAACAGGAATATAACTAACTATATAATAACATTAATCAACATTTTCTTCAACAGATAAGTAGGTACCTACTCTTCTAATATTTACAAAGTTAACCTGCAATGATCTTTGGGAAAACGCAAGGATATAACACACAGATCAGGCAATTTGAAACGGAATGTAAAATTTGTGCGATCGGCACGAAATTCTACATCAAACTTTTTTATTGACCTGTAGTATACAGTGTAGGTACGAAGTATGAGTGAGGAGGAGAGGGATTGGTTCCAAAGGTAACTTCAATGTTCCACCATTACATTATTGTACTAAATCTCCGACTAGCCACATATAAACGAGAATTTTCACCATTTGGACAGATTTGATTATGTTCTTGATGAGCTAACACACCTTTTTTGATATCTCCATATGATTAAAAAAAAACAAAACGAAAAAAAAACAGAAATAACATACGACTAAATCGATATAATACAATATCACAAAGTCAAGGAGTATTCAACAATTTCAGACTTATCTCGATATATATGTTATATAATACACATACAATATTGCGCTTTATGTAACAGTATTTGGTCAATTATTTTATTATAATTTCAATAAAAACTAAATGGATTAGAAGCGACTAGAAAATAAATATTAATCATAACAATAAAGGTACGCGAGTTAAAACATTTTGTAAAAAAAAAGTATTTTTTGTTACATTTGATCAACTGCTGCAAACTTCAAACATATCATTGCAATTTCTTTATAATAGACTACAATTTCAAAGCAGCAATTCAACATGCACTTTTTCTGTTTTTGATATGTATCGGATTTATTAAAAACATAAAAGATCTTACAATGATTGCCATGAGATAATAAGCTTAATATAAGCTGGACCAATGTGATTCACTGAGCTTTTTAAACAGCATTTTTGTTGAAATTTCCAGCAATTGCCTAATACTGATTAAATAAGTGTTGTCATATGAGTGCCAATAATTACGAAATTGGTTTAATATACTAATTATTTGTAACACTATATCTTAATTTATTAATTTATGGAGTTACTAATACCAGTAAACATCGCTAAGATTTGTTTTACTATTAGTTTTAATTATATGCGGTTTCCTTCTTTCTCTTGATAAATCAGTCAAGATTTGTTAAAAAGATATTTTAACTTGAACCACCTCCATAATAATCAGCACAATCATATATCTTAACAGTAATGAGAATTTTCACTCTACATAATTGAGACAATAACTTTTGTTGAATTTATGAATAAGTGATGTTATAAATAACCATGTTACTAAAAGTAATTAACAAGTTTTATTAAACAATGAATTCCTTCATTTTTTTTTGCTTTCACTATTAACAAATACATAAAAAATCTAACAAAAGTAGAGGGTATTTCTTAATACTAGTTTGATACAAATTTTGTTATATTCCGTGTATAAAAAGAATGGAAAATGGGCAATCACGGGACGATATTGCCTCCAAGAATGCGAAGATAACAGAAGCCCACCACCACAACACTAACGCTTTGGTGTTTTTCGACAGTTTAAAACTATACTGACTGAAATATGGTGATAAAGCTTCAATTGCTGCTGCACTGACCATAAGGGTCCATTACGTTGGCAACATCGCAAACAAAATCATTATAACTGAATTATCAAATAAGATTCATAATACATAATACTAAATATAACCAACCAATTTAAATTGTAGTCTGTTATTAAGTCTGCTAATACAGATTTCAGATGCAATGAGAATCTGTTTTTGGCACAGTAGATGCCAAAACAAGCCATATGAAATAGGACTATAAAATAATGCATTCTGCATTCTGATAATTGCATTCTGACAATGTTATATGTAATGCCTCTTTTGAAAAATTCTGATGTGTGTTGAGAATGCTTTCAAGTTGTTACTGTTGACGCAGTCATTCATTTGCATTAGGTTTCTGATAAACCAGAATTGACTATATTTACAACCAATGTTTTATAATTGTATATATATATATATATATATATATATATATATATATATATATATATATATATATTCCGCTAAAAAAAAATGAAAACATGAAGGTAATATAACAAAACTTTTAAACACAAATAGCTTTACAACTTTTTAGTACAGTAGCATTTCTCTCAACAAATATTGTTATTAAGTTGCTGAAGAAGGTTCTAGTAATCTTGCTGCACTTATAAATTATTAAAGATTTTACATATCACAGCAATATGTTTAATAACACTACATTAGCAACATCGCTGATTGACCATTTCAGTAGTTGCTGTAACTCACAGTAAGACAAAGACAAACTGTAAAGTTAGTACAGATTACATCCAAAGGTTACTGTAATGTTAAATGGAATATTACTTTGTGAGGTCGGTAATAAATTCCAGGTCGAATTTTCAATTATGTAAGTCGATAATGATATGTTGTTTGTTTCGTGATAGTGTTTGTTTTGAGTGATTGAAATTTTGTATCATCTATCTTATTCTCTATGTAGAAATGGATTTCTGGAGAAGTGTGGTACATCAAGGATACAACGCTATACCTACATAAATGATAACGCTTGCGTTCATTTTGAATGGAGATGTTTTGGTTACCATCACAAAGTATCTGAGCTATCACATTTACTTGAATACCTTTTCGTATTGTCTGTAGTTCTCGCAATCAACCGAAATTGTAGGTTATTTAAGGTGATGAGTTCGATTGCAGTCAATTTTAATCATATATGTCCTGGTCTGAGACATCGATCACATTTACTGAATGCATGAGAGAGGCTCTTAATACTTGTACTCGTTCGCTTCAAGAAACGCAACATGTCTCAGAAAGAACCTCGATAGAAGACAAAGTGCAGGCTTTTATTGATCACATTTATTGAATGCTTGAGAGAGGCTTTTCGTACTCGCCCTTGTTCGCTTCAAGAAGCGCAACATGTCTCAGAAAGAACCTCGATTGGAGCTAAAGACCAGGTTTCTGTTAACTTTACACTCATCTCAGGCCCTTTCCGTTTTACTACCCCACAGGTCGCCTCGATGCGAACAACCCATTCTACCACTCTACGTTCCTATCGAACACCATCGTACGTATCCCTCGGTACTAGAAGCCGAGTACGACGTCTCAAGGCGAGAACACCCTCAGGCTCCTGAGAAGGGTCGCGAGCACGTTCGCGAGGGACTCCGCCTGCGTGGCGAGGTGCTCCTCGAGCGCCCTCCGCGAGCCCCTGTCGACGCTCGAGGCGACGAGCCTCCTGAAGGCGGCCGTCACGTCGTGCACCTTCAGTATCAGGTTGCGCGTCTGGAGCGGAGCCGTCGTGTGGTCGGTGAGGTCCTGGCACAACTCGGTCAGCTTCCGGAGTATCGTCAGGCATATGGCGAGGTTCTCGGGCAGGTCGGGCAGGCTCGGGTCCGACATCGCTATCACGAGCATCTTGCTCGACGTGACCAGCTGGAGGGACTGCGAGGTGAGCTCCTCCTTCGCCATCTGGAAGAGGGGACAGATCGAATGGTTAGAAGGGAATACTAAACTTACTAACTACTAGTAAACCTGACTACAACGATCTGTTTTGCTTTTGTATTTTACGATTTAGCTGTGAAAATCCTGAATAATTTAATAGAAAAAGAGATTGCATAGCAGCAGTCGACATATAATGAAATCCACAATCCACTAGCAGCTGTACAGCTATTTGTTGTGATGAAAATGATTTCTATTTGGATGTTTCTATTTATCGATATCTATCAATGAAACAGACAATTTGGAAAGTTATGCTTATTACGATAATAATGAGGAATAATAATAGAACATGTACCACCGCTTCTTTATTGTACCTTACACAACAAACAATAATGGATATATCCCTGCCAAAAAGTTCTTTAGATATGTCGGAAGCCATTTGGATTCAAAGATCTTAGAAATGGGGTTGAAACCACGCTACGCCACTGATAATCAAACAGAAGTTTTTGAAAATACGGTAACTTCAAAAGACAAACAGGTAAAAAATACTTCAAACTAGGCATACTTGCATCACGAGTACAGGGCCATAAAGCCTGAACGACAGTATCAGTATCAGCACAGATGAGATAAATATTGCATACAAAATAACAATCAAAGAAAGAACAGTGAAATGTAAAGCGAAATACAGTCACTAGATATGGAAGATCTCATTTACCTTGAAAGGGTGGTACCCAAATTTCGAAAATACCACATGAGGCAGTAAAGTAAAACGTAATGTTGAATAAGTTGCGGTAAGGAAATCACCATTGATAGTATGGCGTCCAAGAGAGAGAAAAAGAAGTGTTGGAAGACTCCAGAAAAGATGGCGAGACGATGTCCAGAAAATCGCAGGAAAGAACTGGATACAAAAGGCCCAAAACAGAAAGCTGTTTTGGAAGAGGCCTACATCCAGGAGTGGGTAAATACGGGCTGAAAAAGAAAGAAGAAGAAGAAGGAAACCACCATATGCGGCCTTTCTGTCTCAACGATTATAGACTAACCAGGATAGCTCACTTACATTTGACTAATGTTTGACAGTTTTGTGACGTCACCACCGGTGCTGAAGGGCGTTTACGTGTTGATCTGTGGATGACGTGATGTAGATATCGTACATAAATATGGATTACGTAGAATACGTACGTAAACCGTACAGTTTACAATGATAAATCTTACTGTTTACTACAGTAAAATGAATAAATCTCTATCTTCTGTCCAGCATCGGTAGTGACGTCACAGAGTTTTTGCCAGACAGATTCGGCGAACTGAGCGATCCTGGTAGTCTATAATCGTTGCTTCTGTCTATCCAAAAAGATTGAGCCGTTACCTGAAACTTCTCCTCGCTGATGTACCGCCCGCCGCCGTGCACCTGGGCGGCGCTGCATTGCGCAGCGACCTGATCCAGCCTGACGAGGAGGCTCGCCATCGCCGCGTCCGTCTTCTGTAGGAGGTTCTCCCTGTTCGAGGTGCAGCCGTTCCTCATCTGACAGCCGCCGCCGCCGTTGCTCATCTCGTGCTGATCCCTCTGCGTCGGGTTGAAACGGTGACCGTGGTGATGGTGGTGGGGGGAGGGGGGCGGTACCGTCGTCGCGACGTGGTCGACCTGGTGGTGGGGCGTCGTCGTCTCCGGGGCGTTCGGGGAGTCCAAGGGGACGGCGACGACGGTTAGGTGCGCTCCGCGTCCTGCGAACGAACAGTACGTGTTTAAAAGTGAAAATCACGTTTGGATGTAGTTAGCACTTTTAGTTCAACTCGTATTATTGAAATAAATTTATTCAACAAACCACTTTTATGAGCTCAACATTTCGAATAGCATGGGAAGAAAAAGAAGTTATTTAGAATGTCTTCATGCCATTGGACAACAGTTAGGTTCGCTTCACTAGGGTACACATATAGATACATGATACATTCATGGACATGTGCTCGGGGGATTTGCGCAATATTTAAACAGCATGCAAGCGAAAGAACGCCGTCCCATTACCTAAATGCGGCGACGTCGGCGTGCTAACCGCTGTGCTGGGGTGCTTTGGGCACAACCTACTACTATCGTGCTCCTCGTCCGCGTCCAGATCATTCGAAACGTTACGGTTCCTCTGAAAGTGCGGCGATCCGATACTTGCCGTTCTCGCCTCGGCGGGCGCCGCCCTCTGCGCTGTCGTCTGTCCGTTCTTCTTCTGCCTGAGGACCTCGAGGGGCGGCACGGGAGGCAGGGGCGGCTTCTTCGGAGGCAGGAACAGGTGCGAGGGCGCCTGGTGGTTGACGGCGTCTGCCCTCGGCGGAAGCCTCGGCGGCGGCGGCTGCTCGAGGTTCACCCTCGACGTCAACGACTGCGAGCGCTGCCTCTCCTGGGCGCCGCCCTTCGGCGGCCTCTCGGGCGGTTTCTCCTCGGAACTCCTCCTCGGGGGCGGCTGGATCGTCTCGTCTGCCGTCGTCGTCGTCTTCTTCTCGGACTTGTTCTTGGAACAGCACGAGAAGGCGCCCTTCCTGTCGACGGTCGAGTACTCGATCACGTTCGACGAACCGACGCTGCCGTTGCTGCTCCTCCTCCTTGTCACGCCGGTACCGTAGCCGTCGGCGGTGCCGTTCTGGTGGATCCTCACAGGTAGGCTCTCGGCGCACCGCTCCTGCTCGCCCATCGTCAGGTTCTCCAGGCTACGTTGGGATGGGGGCGGCGGGATGATGTACGACATTATCTCTTCGGGGGTGAGTTCGACGGCCGGGGTGACCCTCTGCGTCGGGGGCGGGATGGTGACGCTCGCCAGGAACTCTTCGAGGTCCTGGTTATCATTTAATATACCTGCAAATAATTAACAGGAAGAAATAATTACTGCACTTAGAGCAAATATAACTAAGTACGAAACAGAGTTAATCGGGGCACCAAAGAACTAACGGGAAACCTATTGAGAAAATTTCTCAACTGATAAATGCAACACGATCTATATGGAAGACAGAAGAAAGTATAGACTAGAAATAACAACCATCAGTCCAGAAGAATGGGTTTCACACTTTCGAGAAACATATAGGAGATCAAACTGAAATCGAAATTAACCCAATCATATGAAGACATAGAAATAAACTGTTGACGCTAACGTCAACATTATTTGAGGGAATCTTTATGTTAGGAAATTTGATATAGTATTTGTGATTTAATCAGGGAACTTTTTAGCTAAGAACAGCCGGTTACTAAACGCGGTTTGTTTAATGAATTAATAATGGCATTGAGGGAACGAGAAAAGGTTGTGTGAAATTGTTGGCGTAAGCACAATAACATATTTCTGTAACCTGATCCTGAACTATACCCTGATTTAATGCTGTGGACTTTTATAACCCCTCAAAAAGAGACATTTCTTCGGCTATTGGTTTGTCGGTCAAGACGAGGATCGTATGATCGCCGTAATCCGAGCGATGTTGTGAAATGTACTCACATCAGCGCATCAGCGGTCCGGTAACATAAATTTCAAACTATTTATAACTGCCAAATGATTAGAGTCGAAAAATTATACCGGCAATGTCGCACTTCGCACCGGCCGCCTACAAGGCGGAGTTATTTGATGTGTCGGTTGTAAAAATCCACAACATTAAAAATCAGACTTTAGCATCAATAAGGACAGTTATACTATTAGAGGATGCTGTAAGATAACATTAAACAAAAGGGTAATGTACCTTTAATGCCATCTAAGCAACTGAAATTGTAAAAAAAGATTCCAAATTATTGCAATAAATCAGTAGGTATACCTAGTATGTTCACTAAACGAAGGTGTACAGTTTGGTTTTGATCAAAGTCAAAGTGAGACTGTACACCAGGATACACATATTTCACCTTAACTACAAGCTCTCATGATACGCCCTGAGAGTTTACTACGGAGATTACGTTACGCCCTGTCACCACTCTACAAGTGATCTACAGCCTTACAACCAGTGGATCTAGGATCTGCAAGTAGGATCCTACTTGATATATTTATTTATTTTATCTCCATAAGGATGAAGGGTGGTCCTGCGTATATATAACTAACAGAAGTTCGATAGTACGAGGGTGGTTGGTACCACCTTCACACTGCTGGTACGAGAGTAGTAGTATCCTAATAAAACACTTCAAATATTTGGGATGTGATCTAACGTATGACTACAGTATAGACGCAGAACAAAAATTAAACAAATCCAGTAGAGTATGTGGAACTATTAGCAGACGCCTAAAACATAAAGCAAGAAAAGACACATAGCTGAAATTTTATAAAACTATTGCAGTACAAACCCTCACGTCACAGTACTCACGTATGGCAGCGAAATTTGGACAACAACAAAACAACAAGAGAGTCGTATTCAGACGCAAGAAATGAAATTTCCGAGGAGAGTCAAAGGATGTACAAAAAGAGACATTTAGAAATGTAGACATCAGACGGGAATGAAATATATATATAGTGTTAATGATGTGATAAAGCAATATATAGGGAAAACGGGAAAACTGGAAGGAACATCTTCACTGGATGGACGATAACAGGTTGCCAAGAAAAGCTTTCAAATACAAATCTAAAGGGAGAAGAAGCGTAGGACGGCCACGCAATAGATGGGTGCCGTAACAGGCAAAGTGCCTAACACTTGTAGTGAAGATGAAGACGAAGTAGTATCCTTGATATCGGTTGACCAAAATCAACATATCATATATTTTTTCCCTTAACAAAACGTTACCTGGCGTACCTAATTTATTTAATTTCTCTACTGAATCAGCGAAAGACCTCGGCGGGACGTTAATCGGGGTCGGTAAGGCACAATCAAGCTCGTCGGGAGTGCTCGGCGGCGGGATCAACGTCAGATCGATGATGTCCGGATCGAACACGTACAACCCCTTGACGGACTCGAGTTCGGCGGGCAGTTCCTCGCCGCCGCCGCCGCCCTTGACGTCCCTCAGGTGCCGCAGGTACGCCCTGAAGTCCTGCTCCTTGTCGTCGGTGTCGGGGCTCCTCAGCCCGAAGCTGATCCTGTTCGCGGACTGGTCGCGCTTCGGCGAGCTGTGCGGCGTGTACACGGAATCGTTGTCGCTCTCCGAGCAGGTCGTCTCCTGGCGGAGCAGCTCGACGGCGGCGTTCGTCAGCGAACGCCTCCTATCGACGCCGACGCCGTGCGCCTTCGAGAGCAGCAGCAGCGAGTCCGAGTGCTTCAGCTGGCCGGGCTCGTCCGAGTCGCTCTCGACGTCGACGCTCGTCTCCTGCCACTCGGCGAGCGAGTTCAGGCGCTCGAGGTTCTCCTGCTCGGTCAGGTACCGCTCCGAATTCTCGACGAGCTGGTGCATCTCGTGCACCCGCTTCAGCACCTGGAACGTTATACCTGGTCATGCGAGAATCGGTCGATCGAAGGAGTACCTTCGGAAACACGTGGGTAAGGGTTTGCCTTATTTGATACAGCCGATTTTTTAATAAAAGAGGACACTATCAGTATATTGAAATACTAACATCAAAATTTAGTGTCCGATATTAAGACGAACCAAAACCACACATGTGCTCTTATTACTCAGTGTTGCGACTTCACATTCACTTCACCGTCTGTTGCGCTGGACCTACCTCTTCATTCTTAGCTTCGACGATTCCATTCTCCAAAATCTCCATCGAGGTAATGCTCTGGAGATCGTACGAATTGCTGTCCAAACTCTTGAACGGTTTGTGATTCCTGTTGGGCAACGAGCTGTTCATGTTGCTGTCCAGACTGTAACCGAGCATCAACGACGACTTCGCCGACCTCCCGACCGTGTTGTACAACCCATTGGTCTTCTTATTGAGATTCTTGTAGATCGGCTGCATGGCGAAGCAAACGGTTTTGATCGAGTTCTGGTTGAGGTAGCTCCATTTCTCCGGTATGACCCGGTGCTGGGAGAGGTATGGCGGTGCCAGGTCCTCCATGGGAGGAGCCTCTTCCTGGTCGACGGGCAGGTTCTGGCCCGTCGCCAGTTTGAAGTAGCCCTTCAGCACGAGGACCAGCTCGCTCGCGTCGCGCTCCTCGAGGGATATGTTCACTATCTTCTCGTCCTGGAGGCGGATCGAGACGACCTTGTTCACCTCGTCCTCGCTCCGGACCTCGATGCGTCGCATGTTGTCGATGGTCGCTATCGGCACCGGTTGGAACTGAAAAACAAGGCAAACGCGTGTGTAAGACAAAAGGTTATTGATTACTAATAGTAGTCGTATCAGCAATTTTTATTCCTATTGATATCATATACAATATATATGGTCGGTCAAGTTTGGAGAACATATATCAATCTGGTTTCGTGACATACAGACTTGTCTTGTTCGAAGCACAGCTAAAGAAATTGACAGGAGTTTGCAACTAGTTTCATTAGGGTCAGATAAATTATTACCAGATATTTCCAAGATAGTATTCGAGCATATTTTTTTATGCTAGTAGTAATGTTTCTGGCCACAGTCCATGCTGCCTTGACCTGGTGTTCAGATCTAATTGATATTTTGATAACGTTGTCGTTTGCTGTCGGATATTAAATTAATATTTTAACTTAACTTGTATGTATTAGTACTTGAGATCCATGACATTGGTCTTATTGAGCTTAAAACTTTATCATTGGGAAACCGTCGTATGCTACATGATCTAAAGGGTTAGGTATATCAATTTCGTGGTTTTCCAACTATATTTGAATTTCTGATCCACTCGATCTAAACTGACAATTCGACAAAAATGTAATCGCACAAATATTGACAATAATTATTTTTTATCAGGATCCATTATGATGGCAAACGTTATACATTCAATTTCGCTTGAATAAAGTCTGCTAAATCCGATGTTTGTTAAATTCTAGTGCGTGCAACTTAGTAAATAGCTGAAGAGCGTACTAAAGAGATAATTGAGAAAATAAATAATACTTTATCTTAGTAGGTAGAAAATAGATTAAAAACAGCTACAGTGGTATGGACATGTCCGAAGAATGGGGGATGAGAGATGGTCAAAAAAGATCTGGAGATGGAAATCCCCACAAGGAAGAAAAAGAGGAAGGCCAAGCACCAGCTGGCTGGACAATATAAGAAAAGCCATGGAGGTCAGGTCCGTAGAAGAAGAAGACTGGAAAAACAGAAGAGAGTGGAACAGATGATGCGAGAAACGTCCTTTACATATTAACTAACAATTATTGTAAAGAAGTATGATGTACACTGGAAACTCGCAAATATATATATTTGCCAGACATTGAAAAGTGGCTGAATTAACGCCTGGTGAAAACGACTAAAGAATTCGATTGAAGTGACTGTAGCTAACAACACCATAATAAATTACATTATTACAACTTCAAATTACCACTGTATTCCTGGAACCGGTGATCTGGCTCAGGCCAAACTTGGGACTGACTAGTATCACCCTCTCCATGCTGTCGCCCCTCTGTCCCGCAGAGAAACACTTCGCCCCGTAGCTAGGCAACTGCCCGACGATATCCAGGTAGTGAAGTTTGGCCTGCAGGGCGGTCAGTTGCTTCCCGGGGCCGGCCATGCTGGCGTGCAACTTCAAGAAGTGACCCACGAGCTTCCTGATCTCTTTCCTCTTCATGTTCTCGAGGAGCGAGGCCGGGACGAATCTCTCCAGACCGAACTCCCTCCTAAAACGATACTCCGTATGATAACTGCACGGCGATGATGTTAAGGTTCGCTTACTCTACTGTCTTCACCGTTAGCTTCGAGGCTTGCATGTTATTGGCGAGCGCGTGTTGGTAGATGTGTAACGCGGCCAATCGTAGTGCGGTATCGTACTGTAGCTCTGGAGCGAACCTTTCCTGGATGACGTCGTTACAGCACTGGATGTAGAGGTAGTCGAGGGCGTGGAGGTCTTTCTGTGCCAGGGCTGCCGCCGACGCCGGGACGAAGGCGACCCGGAACAGGCAGCGGAGCTTGTGGGCCCCCGGTCGAGAAGCTATCTGCAATTAGAGAGCCAGACTGAAATTTAATTAAACTCAGAAATGAAATCGAATAAATCGAGGCTGTTCTTGGTATGGAATTATTATTGCAAAAATGCTACCACCAAAGAAAACACGTCTACATCTGTTTTATCCACTATCAAAAGGCATTTGGTAATGTATGATATGATCTCTTACTCCCAATACTGAGACACATTGGCCTTAATGGAACAGATATTCGCCTCATACAGAACCTATACTGGAACCAAGATGCTAAACTCAAACTTAACCACACGTTATACGCAGACAACATGAAAATAATGAAAGCAGTTAGGCAAGGATGAATTTTTTTCCCAATCCTACCTAATATGTATGTGGAATGGATTTTGGTACTCCGTGTAAAATCAATTAATGTCTCTTCTTCAACTATTACAACGAGGTTTTTGTAAAAATTATCTAATTTTTACGCAATATTAGTTATACTAATACAACCTACTATTTATGCATGTAGAAATTGTTTCAATTACCGCCAGTGTTGAAAATTGAGGATGTCTTCTAAAGCTAGTACCTACAGTAACTCCTTCAGTGTCATCAATAATTCCATTACGGAATGAAAGACATTTCAAGCCGAAATACACATAATTTCCAACAACGACGTCACAAGCACACAAAACACGTCCTCCCTCACCCTCGCCAACGTGTCCTGCGGATCGAGCAGAGTCAGCTTGTTCCTCTTCAGCGACTTGATGTGCTCGACGACGAGGCTGAAGTGCTCGGTCGCCTGGAGGCAGAGCTTCGCCTCGAGGGACGCGACGACGTCCTGGACGGTCGTCCACGCGTCGTACTTGAAGGACTTCGTCTGGCCGTTCTCGAGGAACACCTTCAGGACGTTCGCCATCGGCGGGACGCACAGGTCTCCCAGCGAGAACGCTGACGGCTGCGGAAAAGGAAAGAAACTATGAAAGATAGAACTCGTAGAACTGTCTAAATCGTCTTGAGGATGGCAGGAAGTGCCAGAAACACGTGACGTTGCGACTGAAAGTTGAGCTGATAGAGCTCATTCGTTTCCTGTTAGTTCCTGTACTTACGGGGAAGAGCGGAGCACCGTTGACGCAGACGCTCTCAGCGAACCTGACCCTGGAAGGTTTGCACCGAAGCCTGGCCCTCTTGCTCGCCGACAGCAACGTCGACTTCCTGATGCCGTGCTGCTCGGAAGGCTGGCAGACCACCAGGTCGACGGTCTTGGCACAGGCCCTCACCAGGGCGATCACGTGCTCCCTCGGGGCGGACTTGACGTCCTCGCCGTTCACGGAGAGGATCTGGTCGCCCGGGAGCAGCTGAAAAAGGAAGGGGGATTTGAAAATGCGGCCTAAATCTTCTTCTTCTTCGCTACAGGTATTAGTAACATTGCTTGTTATGGTACCCATCTTTTGCGTGGTCACGTGGTAAATACAAATATTTGATACATCTTTGGAAAATGTATTTAAGATGCCTCACTCTTTTGGAAATGCAACAGGTGGGACCACATTTTTAATATTGTCAAATACCCTATCATTACATTGTACCAAGTGACCTGGAGCAAAACTTAAATGATTGAAACCCAATAATTTGGATGTGGAAGAGTTTACAAACAAATATGTTCAGAAGAACTCAGTAACAGTTAAGAAAATTGGGGAGGTAAAATGCCAGGAAAAAGGAAATTTGAGATCTTCAAAAACTCTTCAGGAAAACAGAGGATGGAAGCAAAGAATAGCCGCACAGTAGAAAGGCCTGAGAAATTTTTTAAGGCCTAATATAGCACAGGCAGAAAGAAATTCTAGAAAACCACAGTGCACGGTTCATACCTCATCCAATACTGGGCATTTTTGGCAACTAAATTGTTGTCAGCCTAAACTGTCGTTACCACATATATTGGAGCTCCAATTTTTGATTCCCGCCCAGTCAAACCTATGATTTACCTTATCCACGCTGGGACCGCCTTCTGTGACGAATCTCACGATGACTGGCTTCTCGGAACCAGCGACGAATCCGAAACCCAAAGCAGGAGAACGTTCCAGGGTGACGTCGCGTGGTTCCGGGGGCTGGGACGGTTCCAGGCTTTTTATCACGGGCGTCTCGTATGTGGTCGTCTTGTTCACGTGGCTGGAGAATTGAAAAAAGGGATATTAAGCTACGAACGTTATTAAATACAGGGAAGATACTTTAGAAGCAGAAAGTTGTTGAGGAAAGTTGGACATTTAGATACCAAATGAAGCAAGTGCTAAGTCTTAACCAACTATTTTATATATGATTTTTGGTGTGTTGTTATGTTAATATAGTATATAGTCTTCGCTTATGCCAATTTCAACTAACTCCATTAAAAATATTATATTATAATATTACATAAACCAAAACGCAAATGTCACATATTCAAAATAGGACAGGGTTGATTACAGCACGACCCCCCCCCTCCTGTATTTTACTACCTGCGCCATTAACTTCCAAGCTGTCTTTTTCACAACAATCATTTTGCCTGTCATCACTATCAGCATTAGGTATCGGTAATTTTACTTAAGCAATTTAAATCTTGTAACATTCTCTGTATTATGATTTTATCTGATTATTGGTGAATCATTCGTATGTACCTGGAAGGACGCCCACTTCAAAAACAGATAAATTTAATCAGTGCTTACAATGCCAGTGTCAGTCTTTCACTGAGGGACCTGGTGACTAGTGCCTAGATAAAATATTTTATCCAACAATATTAGTTGATATCAGTAAGTGTAACGTTAAGTTGGCAAACATTGTAGGAAATATGCTCGATTGTGTCATTAAACGTTTCATCCTCATCGTAACGAGTTTCTAAACGCACTTTTGCTCTTACAGACTTAATTTTAATCATGAATCTGACCGAAGACGCTCCGCCGCCTTACGACTCTTTATTTAAAGACAAAACGTCGCCTACGAACAAGAAACCTGAAGAAAGTCCTTCTCCGTCAGCGCCTCCTGCTGAAAACACAGGACATTTCGTTCCCAATAACGATCCCATCTTCATAGTAACTCAGCAACCGAGTCCAAGGAGAAATTCAAACTTTACGACAGCGGAGAAGGTGGAATGTTGCCTACGACTCACAGAGTGCGCTTTGTGGTGTTGCTTATGCCTTGTTCAGATTGCTCAACAATAACTTTTTATATGGAAAGTGAAGGCAGTGTCCATGGTGAACACTACATACATTGACAATTTTGTTTTGACGTTGGTGATAACAATCAGTTTGTGATAACAGACGTTTTGTGATAACAGATATAAGATTCTAGGAACTTAAGTATGTACTCGATATGTACCCATTCAAATGTAAATACTTTACTAGTAAAATAGGAACAAAAGAAGTAAGGTATACGGGGGCTTAATTCTTTTCTAATTCTTAATTCGGATAAGAGATATCTGAATGTCTTACAAAGAATTTAGTGATGTTTAAATTTTTGATTCAATTTTAAGAAGTTCAGTTAAACAGGTTATTAGTGTATATGGAAAATTTTCGGGAACCTGTTGAAAGTGCTTGTACATAGGACGTTCTTATTATACAGGGTGTGTATAAGTTCCAAGGCCAACAGGAGCTCAGAGGATGTATAATGCAAAGTACGTGTGTCAATATTGAATTCAACGGGTACTACGGGGAAACTCAGTCGAATTAATCCGATTTTGAAAATTGTAAGCAC
Organism: Cryptocephalus moraei; assembly: GCA_946251905.1. Taxonomy (NCBI): domain Eukaryota; kingdom Metazoa; phylum Arthropoda; class Insecta; order Coleoptera; family Chrysomelidae; genus Cryptocephalus; species Cryptocephalus moraei. Next base: position 35,454,392 of record OX276452.1, read on the forward strand.
TTGGATCAGGGCATTAGAAAAAAAGTTTAGTAAAGAGGCCATATCAAAAGAAATAAAAAAGTTCAAAAGTATTTTTATACCTTTCTCATGTTGTCTTTTCCCGATGCACGTCATTTTGATGACGTCGGAATCATCCAATACTACCAACTTAATATAGTCACAGGACATCGCAATTTATGTGTTCCGTGTATATTTTAATTTGACAATATATATGGTTATGTGTATTCTCAACCTAAAATATACACGGAACACATAAACTGCGATGTCCTGGGACTACATTAAGTTGGTAGTATTGGATGTTTGGTGACGTCATCAAAATGACGTGCATTGGGATTTGTTTTGAACAGAGAACATAACTGCCTCAAAGGATGCAGCAAATTTTGCGTTCTGGATGAATAAAGTTTAAATAAATAATTTTTATTAGCTGAAAATGCAGTTTTTCGCTTGCAAAATTTTCCGCTTGCATTTTAAATGCAAAGTTAGATTCAAACTTAGGGGTATTTTTTAACATTTAGTGTTCAGTTAAACCCTCCATACATGAAAAAGGTGTCAGGAAATTTTTTCCTGGCAATTGGGTTAGTTGTGTTTCATGAGTTAATAAAGAAAACATGTCAATCTACATGATATCTACTTTTGGGGTGAAGTTTATTGCAAGTGTTCACATCAAAGCAGATGTTAAATATTCACGTGTAGGTCCTCAAAGAATAACACCTCAAATTTTGAGCACATCGTTAGGACTTGGTGTACCATGGTACTTTTTACATTTTTGCAGGAAGATTTTTGATTTTGTTAAAAAGGCAGTTTTCCACCAGTTTATACACAACTAACTGAAAATTGTAACGGATTTTAAGAATGCCCAAAAACAAAATTATGCCTTTTCAAAAATGGCGATGAGTAACATCGTAAGACTTTCTCATATGACCGGACCAAATATTCATGGTAACATTATTAAAGTGCCCGCCAGTAAACACACGACATCCAATGGACGTCCACTACAGGTCTATTAAACGTACAAACGTCCATGGACCTGTAGAGGACGTCCAATGTATGTCCCTTTTCCACCAAGAGTTGGACGTTCGTGACAGGCCATGGAATGTACGTCCAGTGGATATCCATGTTGTAGCATCAGTTGGACGTCCTTAAAAGACTATGAAATGGACGTCCAATGTACATCCATGGTGCAGCATCAGTTGGACGTCCTTAAAAGACTATGAAATGCACGTCCAATGTACATCCATGGTGCAGCATCAATTGGACGTCCTTAAAAGACCATGAAATGGACGTCCAAAGTACATCCATGTTGCAACATCAATTGGACGTCCTTAAAAGACTATGAAATGGACGTCCAATGTACATCCCTATTTCAACATGAGTTGGACGTCCTCAAAAGATTATGAAATGGACGTCCAATGTACATCCATGTTGTAGTATCAATTGGACGTCCTTAAAAGACTATGAAATGGACGTCCAATGTACATCCATGTTGTAGTATCAATTGGACATCCTTAAAAGACCATGAAATGGACGTCCAATGTACATCCATGGTGCAGCATCAATTGGACATACTTAAAAGACCATGAAATGGACGTCCAATGTACATCCCTATTTCAACATGAGTTGGACGTCCTCAAAAGATTATGAAATGGACGTCCAATGTAGATCCATGTTGTAGTATCAATTGGACGTCCTTAAAAGACTATGAAATGGATGTCCAATTTACATCCCTATTTCAGCAAGAGATAAAAGGTTTAAAAACGTGCAGGAATATTTTGGAGAAAAGGATCTACCCATCTCAATATATTTACAAATTGGAATCACTTCCGGTTTAAGCGGAAGTGAGGGCAACTTTTCATTTTTAACGCGTTAGGGAGGTTTTTCGGAAAAATGACAAGAGTAAAGTGCCCTTTGCTCTTAACTTCCGAAAATTAGTACGATCACAATACTTCCTCTTATTACATGGGTACCCCCATATGAGAAAGTAAAAAGTCGAGATGTGTATAAAAATTTGAGATCCCGATAAACTTATTCAAACCCGCGGTTTTGCATCAATCGACGGATATTTTCTCTCGTACGTCAAGTCTCGCAAAAGACCCTTTCACCCTTAATCTTTTTCCGTATCCCTTCACAAATACGCGAAGGGCTCGTTCCGTTTCAGCTCGACCAACGGAACGAGTTCTGAAATTTTTTTAATAGCCGGCATGCCCGCAGAAAGCGAAGATCCATTAACCGCGTTCCTGTTGCGGGATAAATAAACACGATAAATTCAAACGGAGTTCCTCTCCGCAAATTCAAACGAATGTTTAGAGAGCTACAGCGGTAATCCTGAAACAGGGCAGATTAGCTCCCCCCCGTACCCTCCGCACTGGGGCGAGAGTTAATGCCGTTAAAAGTTTGTATTAACTTTTCGAATGTAATACCTCCCGGTGTTCTATTAGCTTGAAGAGAGCGCGAGGTGACGTTGTAACTCGGATATAGTTAAGGGGATAATTCCGAGATTTAATTCGCGCCCCGGCTATATAAGGAACGTAAATATAATTTTCCATCACTTTGTTGTTATATTTTAAGGCTGCCGTTTTAATTAGGGATTATTAGGTTCAAAAGCGAGTGGATCCACGGTTTTACGCGGATAATCTTGTTACAGGCCCGTGTTCGAATTTTTTTTACGGACGCACTAATCCGCGGAATGAATCTCGTTTTTATGGAGCGAAGTTGTAACTTAGGTACCTACGTAAATTACGAGGAATAAATCCGGACGAAAATTAAACGCGAAGTTGTTTTAGGGAGTTGTAAAAGATTTTTACACGCCTTTCGAAAGAAAATTAACCGACGAGTCTAGAGACTCTTCAATCTCGTTAGGTGTGATAAATGCCTGTTAATTGGTGAAGGGGCCATGGATTTTAAGACTAATGATATTTTTATAGAGTAATTTCAATAAACGGGAAGATCAATTAAAATGGAAATCGTTAACTGAAAAGGTATACTACAAGATGAATTGATGGATATCATGGATTATACGGAAAAAATATTATCCAGGAACTTTTCTTTAGAAGAGTTTCACTTTCTTATGTCCACCTTATTTTGAGAATTAAGGTAGTTAGTTACAGCTGGTTCAAACAGATATATTGGCTGGATTAATTTTTGTGGCAGAATTTGTTACTGTATACATGGCAACAGAAAACTTAGATCTTCCCCAATGCTAAAAAAATAATAGTAAATGACTCACTTTTGGAAAGTGTGGTATTCACAGCAGTAATATTTCCTAATATCTCAACCTTGGAATACCACAAATAATCCTTTGATAAGTGTACCTAGGGCTGCAACTGTCATTGGTACCACCCCTAGTTTGACTTGCCACATTTTTCAATTTCGATTCCTAGACACTCATACAACTCTTGACATAGATTGCAATATAAGTATCATGGAACCATTGCGTAGGAATGTTTCCTTTGCCCAGTAGAAATCACGACATAATGTTGCCCTGATTACTGTCTTAGGTTTTATACTATACTTATCATTCACTAGATGTATGTGGAAAGTTTGTTGTGCATAGTAAGACAATGTATTGTAACCGGCAAGTATTGTCACGTTTAGGGGAATGAGGCTACCCTTAGTATAAACTTGAGGGGGAATTCTAGGTGTCGCAAATTGCAGAAATGCGATATACACGTAGCAATAGGTGGACTTATGGACTAGGGATATAATTAGATTGTAGTTAGGGAGTTATTAAATATTGCCGGGTCGCGGATAACTTGTGTTCGTTACCATCACCCCGGTCTCACCATTTTAGTGACAATATGTTATTCGCAAAAATCAGTATCTACTGCACATTGCCCAACGATTTTGCTTTGGCAATATGTTGCATTAAAAGGCCATTTTTAAGTAAAAATCTCTTTCTTCTTTTTGTTTTCTCTCATATTTTATCCAGGACACTGACAATTACTCAACTACTGAGTCGAAAGTGGGTACTAAGATTAGGGTAAGTATTAAGGGTAAGGATTAGTAAGGGTACTACGCTTCATGCCTCGTGTTTCCTTCTGTTCTATTCTATACTTCTTCTTTACTGCTTCTATACTTCTTCTAAACATCTATTTCTATACTTCTGCCACTGTGCTTCCAAGTAGTGAATATTTTACAGCACTTAAATATATTAAAGGCCTACAATAGTGTCAATATGGCTTTTAGTTCAACAAAGCCACGCTGTGCATATCTTCTTTTAACGTGTATTCTCTTTGTATTACTCTTCAGTGATAAATGGAACCACAATTTATGAGCTTTCTAAATTTTCTGTTTAATTTTTACTCATTGCCAATTTGCTGCATGTCATTTTAAATTTTGTTCTCTTGAAGATATAAACTACAGTTTTTAAGCAAAAGTCTAGGGTTCACCTTCAAAACTTCCTAACTTGCAAGATCGAAATTGTGAATTTCAGAATGTGAATTTCATGAAATTTTTGGCTTCAGGACTGCTGTTTCCTTATAAAATATTCCAAATTTCCAAAGAGAAGAAGCTGAAATAGGTGATATTGAAATCATGAATTTTTATTGAAACGAAGAAACCAAAGGGCTGTTCTGCCATTAGTACATGAAAAAATAGTGTGTGCACTCTTTACTATAAAATTATGGTAAAATCAAGAGCCGTTGGGAGGTAAATTAGATTTTTTCATATTGTAATACAGATTTTCACTACGGGTTTAACTAGCTGTTACATGTAGGCATGATACAAAATTTCATTTAACAATAAACGACCGTTTTAAAATTGAAGTAAGCTCTTAACATTTATATTTTTCTGCAAAAGAGTTGAAATTTGACAATTTTGTTGAAATCTACAGGATCGATTTTGGAAAATTAAAATTCATTTAGAAGGTTGCTACAATTTGTTACAACATTACACTTGAGGGTTCTTAAGTACAGTGTATTGTTTCCCAAATATTAAAAAACAATATTTCTCGATTTTCAAACATTATAACAATTTGGCAATTAGAAATTGAGAACGTTTTAGAGAAAATCTGTCTTACGAAGATATCATGAAATTCTCAACGGCACGATCTAAATGTGAATTAAGTGTATTTCGAAAAATCTCATATTTAAACTATAGCATTTCAAATTGTACAAAATGTACAAAATTTAAAGTTACACTCTGAATAGGTTGCTTGCAGTGAAATTATTAATTGCCTATTTTATTTTTGCAACTTATTATTATTAATTGTGTCTTACGACGTGTGCCATTCTATGGCCACGTTTTATCATATTTTTGGCCTTTCCTGAATTAAATTTGTACATGTCATATTAGTGTTATTGAAACGAGAGTTCTGTTGACAGACTGTTTCAAGTAATGATACTTGATGCGAGGAGCGATTTTCACCAAACAAATTTAGGTATATTTACATTCCGTTACAAATATTTGCCCGAAGTCCTGAACAAATCAAACGTTCAAAAAACGTAAAGATATTCCAACAAAAACCTTATTTGACGAACACAAAAAAAATCTCTCCCTCCCTCTCTCTCACTCACTCACTCACTTTCCCCACATTTACAAGTCCGATCATATCTTTATTACGATCGACGGGAACTTCTTACCTCTTACCATAATCCATCTTTTATTTATACGCGTATATCCATCCCTTTTTGTTACCCTCCAGCGTGTCTCCACCCGAGGACACTTTCTCCCCGACAATCTCCGCACCCCCACGCCCCATCTGAATATCACCCCCGTCTGCGGGCAATTTGTTCGATTCCGTTCGGAAAATGCCGACGAATTTACGGGGGCGTAAAAAAAGCGTATAAAATTCGTGCGGGGCGAGAGGGAACAAGAATAATCGTAAGGGATGATAAGGGCGAGAGGGCAAAAAGTAAAGGCCATTATGTGTAAAGGCAATTTTAAGGGAAAAAAAATGGTCTTTTGTAGAATTGTATGAAATTATATACATACTTTTCGGTTGTGGAGGGGGTGGTATAATTTCCTAATATATTATCGTTGTTTTCGCGATATCCTTTTAACTCAAATTAACTTTCACTTTTTACCAAAAATAATTATGGCTTACTTGATATAATATGTACTGCCGGAATCGTCTAGAGCCCTTTCCCATCCGTAGGGTATGGAGTCTTCGCTCGTCCTCCAGGCTTCCGCAGGCGGTAACCATCCTGCTGTACGTGTCACGTGACTGCAAAGACAACACTAGTTTAGCTATAATATAAAAGTGATATCAAAAGGACAACGAAACAATATAGGTAGTTACATCTACAAGAAAAAATAAAAAAACAGTAACGCGAAAACAGCAGCGCGAAATGGGTTTACTCTTATCGGACGGCGGCTTTCCTCAAAGGAACGCCGCTACGCTTAATTGAGTCCCGGCAACATCTTATTAAGGAAGACTGATTTATTACCTTCTGGACGTTTCTACATAAAAAAGAAGGTTCGAGTTATTTCAGGAACCATCGCGAATACAATTGAGGTGTATACAGACCGTTTCTACAGAGTCGCAGTATGGTACAAACATAAGAGCGAAAAAAAGGCCATTATGTTTCTCGTTGGCTAAACAGAGAAAGAACTTTTGCGACGTTGCTAGTTCGCGAAACATCACAGTCATCGCCACACTCTACCGGATCATTCGCTGTATAGCCTCCGACGGGAATATTTGGAATGGGTTACGGACCGGGCCGGCAACGTTGCAAAACTTCCTTCTCTGTCATACTAACGAACTACTATTAGTTTGTCTTTCGCTCTTGTTGATTTCGGACCCTGCATTTTAATAGAATAGGTCCGTATAAGCGGGCTTGCGGTCGGAGATTAGATTAGACGTAAAGCCGCGAGTGAATAAACAAGCCGAAAAAGAGTGTGATATAAATGATATAAATTAATTAGTTAGGAAGTAGTTAAGATAAATTAAGTAGTGTGTAGTGTAAAATTAGGACAGTGTAAATAAATTAGAAATAAACGTTACAATATAGATTCTCATAGTTTTTTTTTTAAAAAATTGAAATGAACGGCAACACCCAAAAAATATGATGAGTTAACAACGCTTATCTCTTGGAAAGAGAAATTACAATTTTTAATCAAAAAAATCTTGATTTGCACTTTGAAAACATCCTAATTTGTACAACACAAAATGTCACGTTTTATACAGGGTGTTAAAAATAAGTGTCACATACCTTAAGGGAGGAGGTGATAAGGCCCAAAATATGCAGAAGAGTTTTCACGAAGATGTGTCTTGAAACGCATGGTTCATACAGGGCGTCAATTTTATTAAAAAAGTAATATATTTTTTTTATTAGCTACCAAACTAATTGCAATAGGCAAGCAACATTTGGTTCAATTACCAACTTTAGTGCTCTGACTACAATTATAGTATCGAAAATGAACCTGGTCATTGTCAACATTGGTCAAAAAGGTTATTGTGATTTTTAGGGGTAGTTGAGGGTAACAAATACCCTAACTATTTTGCATTTCACTATTTAAAGATTTTAGCTATATGAAAAAAGTGAACCTGTTTATAAGAAATTTGTACTCTTCTGCCACTTCGATAAGAGCAACACTTTTCCAGAAAGATATTGTTGAGGATTATTAAAATTGTTTATTGTCTCAAAAATTTGTCCATTTGCAGACACATATTCATTAAGAAGTTGCTGCCAATTTTGGATCATGCCATCCCCTTTTTAATTTTTTAATTCTTTTTTAATAGTATACATTGTTTTTAACAAAATATATAAATACAGATTAAGGTATTTTCCCCCCAACAAACCCTAAAAATCACATTTACCTTAAGACAGGTTCATTTCCGATACCATAATTGTAATCAGCGTATCAAAATTGGTAAATGGTCTAAATTTCGCTTGTTCATAGAAATTAGTTGTGTAGATAATAATAAAAAAATTATTATTTTTTCACAAAGTTAAAAAATGGATTTAATGAAATTATTATTATTATTATTATTAAAATTAAAACTATTGAATCGTGGTCCAAATTATGTAAATTAATTCAGGTTCCAAGAGATATTGTTAATACCCAAAACCGTGAATAGAGTAAAAGAAGATATGTAAAAGTTATTATAATAACTTATTATTTAAAAAATCTCATTAATTATTTGCGAATAATGCTAAGTTAATAAAACTCCAGTTCTGTCAATAATGCATGTAAATCTAAATAACATAACGTACTCTAAAACCAATATAAAGGGCCTCTAAAAAATTTCAAATATGAGTATTTATCCTGTAATATTTAGAATCTACAAAAATGTTCAAATTTGAAAGTTGCACTTTCCAACACGTTTAGCTCGTTTAATATTTACTGTATTTTATTATTTGGGGAAATTTTACTAGACTTAATATAAAATGAACATACACATAATTTTGTCGTTCTAATATTTCCTGAAACATCTGAAGTAAGAGCGTATTGAATACAAATGGTGCCAATTTGGAAATTTGAATACTTGTAACTTTGATTCAACTCACTCAGTTACAGAAACGCCCAAAAACTGTTTTGTTAAGCTTTCTCAGGTTTGAAAATGTTTCAAAGTTTAGACAAAAATGCTTGAACGACGCATTTTTGTAAGTAGAATTTTGTAATTCAAGCAAATATTTTTGTAATTATAATAGTGTAACGCGAAATTGGACCATAAAAATCTTCCCGAACGATCCGCAAACGTCTTACTAAAGGAAGAATGGTCTACTCCTTTCGAGAACAAACATTATTAGGAAAAAAAGAATATGCCAGGAGGTTCCCGAATACATTATTGAAGACATATAAACACGGGCTTGCGGTCGGGGAGATTAGATGAGAAGCCGCGAGTGAAAACAGTGCGATAAACGGGCAAGTGAGAAAGTACAAATAAATTAGCAGTTAAGAGTGTGATATAAATAGGAAATAGTGTAGATAAATTTAGTAGTGTTAAGACTGTGTGTAAATAAATTAGAATAAACGTTACAATAGTATTTAAAATGTCAAAAAATTTTGGAACAAGAACTGGCCCAAATTTGAAATTTTAAAATGACTCCCTTAATACAAATTACATGCCTACAAGTCATTTTAGCATTAAAGTTAATCCTCTTGAATTCCCACAAGTGTTTAAATATGTTCATTCCTTCGACAGTCTTCAAATTATTCCACAAACTCTTACTTCTATAATGATTTACTATCATGACCTACCCCAATTCACAAAGTTCTGTACACTTCTTTCTAATATAATTTTTTCTACTTTGTATCAAAATTAGTCGAATACCATGTAATGCCTTCACCGTTCCTATCTTAACACTATTTTTAAACTAAAAATTTCAGGCGACGAATCCCTATAGAACATGCACCCCAAAAGCGAAGTTAAAATGGTACCCTCCGAAAGTCGCAAAACTTTGACGACGTAATTATACCGTAATTGACCCTAAAAAGTTTATTTTTAACAACTCCTAAACAAGCGGACGAGCGTGCCAATTCCAGAAAGTTCTCCACTCTCGGCGAGGGTTATTACTGTAATTAAAACAAATTTCCTCGTTACCTAATGTCCTGGCTGGGAATTTAGGAAGTAATTAGGGGTGGATCTTTTTTATAAACTCGAGCCCGATCCGATGTATGATTCAATTAAGGGTGGTAATTATTTGCAGATTTATACTCGAGCATAATTTGTTTTGATATATGTAACGATTATGCAATTTCATTTTTCTCCTAATTACTGGATGGCCCTATCAGAATCCTGAAATCTTTAAGAGACTTTTAAAAAGAGATTGAGATAAAGAGAGAATTTCAAAATTCCTTCCCATTTCATCAAAAAATAAAATGGAGTTCAAAAGCCGCTTAATCCTCGGGTAAAAATAAACGCTTTCTTGAATTATTTGGTACAATGCAAAGCCCGTTATTTGCGTTTTTTCCGTGATATCAGCCCCTGTTGTATAGTATTGTTTACGTGAACCGGATTCGACCCTTTGAAGCCCTAATTTCCTTTGTTTGCTTTATTTATATATAACGGAATAAAAGCGAGATGAATATTCAACGACGCGAAGATTAGATTATTAAGTAAACCGTGAAAATACTCGTGGAAAAATATGGGGAAATACAATATTTAATCTTAACATGTAAATATTTAACAGGAATGAATTAATTTCGCAGAAATATACATATTTTCGACTATAAACGTTATTAATTACCATTTAAAGCGATAAAGATTAGCGTTGCTGATTTTTTCGGTGTAGTTTCATAAATTCTAATTAATTTAACTCTGTGAATATAACAGCAAAAGCTGTCTGGCACTTTAAATAGCATGCACGTAATACTTTTAAATAACAACATGTAAACTTTATACGCTGCACTTTTAATATTTGACAATACAACTCCCTATGCAAACAAGTTAAAAATGCTGCATTAGATTTTCTCTTGAAAAACCATACGATATAATTTAATTGCATCGCAGAACATTACAATATTTTTGTATAATTGGTGAAATTAAATGGAAATATTTAACATTTGTCTTTAACTCAACATTGAAACACAAATAATGTTAAAGAAAGTCGAAATGGTTTCTCACATTTTTGAACTTTTTAAGACAGTCAAAATTTTCCACAAAAACATGTTTTCCTTGCCGCTGTTTCAAGTCCTATTCAATGAGCTATCGTACTATTATTTAAGATGTGTATGCATTATAAGGTAATATAATTCGGTTAATTGTGGTTAATTAACAAGAACACATTGCATAGAGTGACATTTATTAAAAGATAAAAATGGTCAAAATGTTTTACCTTTCATAGTCTAACACAGCTAAATTGTATTTGTAATAAAAGCTGATGTGAGTGCCTGAAGTGATTTAATAGTAGTAATAGTAATAACAAATAATAATACATTTATTCAGAAAATTATTTCTGAAAAAGAGTCAGTTCGCATTAAATCTTATTTCATAATGTGTAAGATATAACATTTAAAAAACTGCTATATCTCTTTCTTCATTATCGTAACGTTTTACGAGTACAAAATAACTTACACTACGCGAGGTGTCTTTAACTAATTTATTTTTCACTAACAACTAACACTTATTACTTAATTTATATCGCACAGTTGTTTATTTACTTGTCTATTCTATTTATATCTATATAGATATTATCTTGAATTTCGAGATGATACGAACCAATAATTAGATCGATCTTGGTCTGTTGTCCACCAATGATATCCATAAATATCCAGTATGATTACATACATGAATCACAATACTCTTGAGAGTACCCACAAAAACGATGTTAATTTTTGATTACTAAGTCGTATATTCCAAGTGATCAAAGATTATTAAATAAGCAACCCACTGCCCTCTTCTGAAAACTACAGTTTAATTAAAATAATAGTTATTAGTTATCACGCTTAATTGAAAACTCACCATTCATTTTCCTTTCAGTTAAACACAAAATAGAGATAATTTCAACACTAATTTTGAAATAATAGTTATTACTTTTAATCGAAAACCCACCTTTCATTTTCCTTGGAGTTATTAACTCAGTTAAACACAAAATGCAGATAATTCACACAAATTTTGGCGAATGCACAGTTTAAGCGCCCGCCATTTAAGATGTGGTATTGATTTTAGCATCAAAACTAAGCAAATATTTTATTCTTATATTTGAAGGGGTTGGTATTGAGACTTAAAGCACTTAAATGGCATGCTGACATGACACAAGAGCAATAAATAAACCCCCAAAAATGGAACTAACATAATAACAGAACCGTAAACAGATACAATAAATCGTGGGGTGAAAAACTGGTTAAAAATTATGTGGAAATATATTTCGGTTAGTTACATTTATTCAATGGTTAAAAAATTGGATGTTTTATGGACACTTTCTAAATGTAGTAAATAAATTATGTTATGTGGAAAATTAATAAATTTATTTAGGAATGATTCAATTTTAATATTTCTTATAAAATAAAAAGTTTCTATTAATTTAAGTTTGGGGGAGGTTAAAAATTTATCTAGAAGCGTGAGAGTTAAAATAATTAAGAAAAGGATTAAATTTAACAATAAGAGTTTATATAAAATTGATTTCTTTGAAAAAATTTTTTATTTGTAAAAGGCAAAATATATAAAATTGCAATAGATGCAACAAGAGCAATTACTCCTCCTAATTTGTTAGGAATAGATCGTAAGATGGCGTAGGCAAATATTATCCAAAATGGTAGATTCTATTTTCAAAATCTAATATTTTGGACACCAGATATCCCCAAACTTTCGAATCGTCACTAACTTTTGTAACATTTCCCTACGCTTTTCGGACGGTTCAAAATTACCCTCGTAAACCATAAAACAAGCATGGCCGACACCTCTAAACAAACATTTACTTTTCCCCCATAAAGGAACAACGACTCATATAATACCTTGTTAAATCCGTCAAAACTGCCAGCGCAATAAGAAGCCAGAAACCTAATTTCCGCCATTGTTCACGCGCGCACACAACACATTCGCCATAAACACGCACGTACACGCTCGCACTTCAGCTTTTTTTCATCCGAAGGGAGAAATGAAAGACATTAGAAAGAACAAAGCGACGTACACTACAAAGCCAACGACGATAGGGCCTCAGCGGCGAAGACAAAAACAACCCTGCAGGGTAATTAAAAGAGCCGAGAGTCTATGAAATATGAAAATTCACTGGGGGATCGTCGTTAGAAGAGAGGGAAAAAATATGTATATTAACCTGGAACAAAGACGGAATTGCCTATATAGGAGTAAAGGAGCTCGTCTCTGTAATCACGTCACGTTTTCAATCGCAATAGATGGTCTGTCGAACCGCAGGGAAAAATTAACTTTTAACACGAGATACACAAAGGGAAACATTATTTATCTTGAGGCGTAACATGGCTTTTTGACGTAGCGAATAGTTTCTTCGAGATATTTAGAGAAAATATCTAGAAGCTCTTCTACTCTTCTTAAGCTCTTCTTGAATTTGACTTTGGGAGTAGGGGAAGGGGTAGTTTAATAATAACATTTTCTTAAAGTTTGCTCCAAGAGTTTTTTTTTAAACTTTTAATATTCACTTCACTGTCGAATATATCTAATAGGGTTTCATAACCTTTCTGGACACAATCTTCTCTAAAGGACAGTTTTTAGAAATTTTCTCAACATTCATTCCAATTTGTATTTATAACGTAAATAATACAAAGTAACAACATTTTTGGATGAATCTTCTCTAAAGGACAATTTACAAATATTAATTTCAAAGTTTTTCATATTTTTTTCGAAATTCGCCTGACAAATTGTTTTTAAATTTTGAATATTTGTCCTACTATCGTCATCTATACTATGAAGATAACTAACATTTTGGCATAAATCTTGTAGTTTTTGATTTTTCGATATATTCTTGAAATCCACATGAAGAATTGTTTTTAAATATTAAATATTTGTAATAAAATATGAGTAAGTAGTCCGACGGACACATCGCCATATTTTAATTTGGCAAAAATGAATATCATGCATTTAATTCTATTGTACACATTATTTACATATTCTTGCCGTTGTAAATGACTATCAATTTATCATTCCCAAGTATCTGAAACATTTTGTATTGCTTTGTAATTTATTTTTTCCAATTAATTATAAGGCATAATTCTTACATTGGGAGTGAAAGCAATGGAAACAATGTTTTTGTACATTTAGTGTCAACTTGTCATTGTGAAACTTGTTCTAGTATTATATCCATATAATTATCACTTTTTCCCATTAATCTCCGAGCACAATAAACCGTGTCATCAGCATATAAAACAAATGTACATTTTGGTATATTTTCAAGTAAATACAAGAAATAATCATAGCCCTAGTATTGATCTCTGTTGGATTTCTACATTTATATATACCTACCCTCGCGATAAATGAATTTTGTGACCTTCTCCTCTTCTTCGAGGTACTTGATCTTTGGATATATTACCAGACTATTAGCACCATCCTTCTGACCGTCCGCACGCGACCCTACAATGGGCAGTACTGAGTATTTTTGCCAGGTAACCTTAAAGAGCGCCCGTTACGAGCGTTTCGCAGATCGCAAATGTGTCCTTATTAACGACGTAACAAAGGGATGGTCGGTCGGAGAGAATATTTTCTTGGAAAACTAGTAATTATCTGGAGTACTTGTCATTTACTGCAATGATATTTAAAAAATCTTTATGTTATCTTTTGGTACGGTAAGCTGGTATAAGGTAAATTGAAAGGTCTGTCAGGTCGAAAATCCTTGCCGTGCTATTAAAGGGTTGGGTTATTTGAATTATATTTTCAGTATTCCTGTTAACAGCCAAACATTCACATATCGAAAATGTTTCGTCCGTGGGTGTCTGATAACAGTGAGAATTTAAACAGTAGTGACAGTAGTGAACTAGATGCGGTAAATGATAGCAAATTTGAAATTTCGGACACTAGTGCTAGTGAAGTTGAAGCACGCGCACGTGAGAGAAAACATTTATCTTGGTCAATACTAAAAGATAAAATAAGACATAGTAGTAATCAAAACCCGAATGTCAATAACGATATCATAAACGTAATTGAAGGACAGTGTAAAATAATAACGGCAGACGAATAGTCTGCATGTATACGTCATACACTTTCCAAAGAGAATGAACATAAAACACTTTGGGCACACGTTCCAAAACTATTATTCCTATCGGGAATGAAGACAGCTCTACGTCTGACGAATAATAATTAAAATTAATCAAACGCAATGGTAAAATGGTATCATCCAATCACAACCATATTTTCTATATGTTTTTGATCTGTTAAACATTTTTCGCAACATTCGTAGAACACTATCTATATACAATTACTGTTCATAAAACAAAATATACCTTATATTAATTCTATTTTATAATTTTTTTCAATACGCCCCTTCATTTACCTTTTTCTCGGAGAGCTGCTCGAAATTCGGCGGCAAAATACCTACAATAAAAGCATTAAGACACAATAGACCCTTAACTTCTTGCGATAAGCCGGTGCGTCATAAAATTCATTCATCGCGAGGGTAGGTATACTCATACTTAATGTTCTATTTCCATTAACTAGTTGCATCCGATTATGTAAAATATTTTTTAAACCCGAAAGTAATCCTAGTATAATAATTAATTCATATAATTTTTCAAACGAAATTTTATGTTTGACAGTATTAAAAGGTTTTGGTAGATCCAATAAGGTAGCAACTACAGGTTTACTATTATCTACTTTACTATCAACAGAATTTGTGATATTTGATTGTAATATCTCGAAACATAAGGAAATTTTCTGGTTTTTATCCTAAACTGTCAACTCAATTTAGACCTTTTGGCCTGTTTTATTTAACGAAAAGACGTGATGGGACGAAAAAGTTTTAATTTTTTTCCTTCCTTCTATAAGTCAGTTTTTTTTTTTGAAAAATCTCCAGAAATGACGGAATGCTGCTGTGTACGTTACATGATATATCAATTATGGAATGTTTCCCTGTGAGATAAAATGGTTTTTAGGCCTCCTCATCTTTCCCTCTCTCCATCATAAGTTATCTGTCGTCTGAGTAATCTACCCTTGTCGCATTGTTGCGTTTTTCTTAATACGTTATGCGTTAGAGGGTTGGGGATCATCCGAAAATTTGTAAGTTACGAGCGCAAACTGGACGTTTCAGGGTGGAAAATCCGCTTTGAATTTTATTTAAGCCCCAAGAGTATTCATTCGGGACGAACAGCGTTAGATAGTCATTTTCCAGCAAACAATCTCCTCGGGAGACGAAGTCGTATTAGTTTCGCTATCCAACTAAAACGAACTCCAATCTAAACTCAGAATTGAATTTGGAATATGATCGTTAGCGCATTAGCGGGGATTCTGGAAATGAGACGCGAGTCCATCCCCTACACGAGCGTCTCTACTACGAAATTAATAGCTCGGCGTCCCGGGAGGCCGCAATTTCATCCCCCTTTTGTCTATCCTAGGGCCGTCTTTTCACCCCCGGCCTAACCGGAATTTTAACCGATACGAGGATACGTGACCGGACACCAGAAACTGCCCCGGTTAAATTTATACGTCTCGGCTCTATCAATTTTATTGTCGTTCTGCCGTCTTTTTATTCTCTTACCGGATTTACGGTAAAGCTCGTGGCTTTGCGGCCCGGAATCAATGAGAAAGTACCTGTGATTGTAAGTAATGTCGAATGGGAAAGAGAGACGGTGCTTTAAGGAACCGGCGGTGGATTACTTCGAGAAAAGGCGAGAAGTCGGGATAATGTTAGAATTCAGGGAAATATCGGGCAAGTACGACAAGAGTTTAAGGTGACGCTGGCATTGTTGATCCTTTCCATTTATTTATTTTCTCACACTGTTAACTACTACAATAGTCTACTCAAGATGTGTGTTTGCTTCGAAAAATAGTTAGAAGGCTTGGAAAAATATGAGCGATAGCTCATTCGACGCGGAATGCAAATCTGAGAAATGGGTTTTGAGGATTTTTGTTTGCTAAGAAAAATTGCAATTATAGTTATTAACATAAAACGAAAAATAAAAACGCTCTTTCGATTTTTATATGACAACTCAAAAACCATAAGAGATAGAGGAATTCGCAAAATAGATCCTTAAAGAGGAGGAAATTTCCGATAAAAAAGTCCCGACTTCCGGATTTCTATCTCTAATATTTATAATTTTTAAGGCTCCGGGCGACCGTTACGGCATGCGTTCGCCGCCTCTGAAGCGACTACGTCATAGAAAATAATTTTTTAAGGTAGTAAGTATTAGTTTAAAAATTTAAAACAAACTTTAGTGCATTCTATACATTTTAAGGGATAAAACCCCGTTGGAAAAAAATTTTAAATGCATTTTTTCAAAAAGCTAGCCTATTGTTAATGAACTAGTTATTTTCGTACTTCCGTCTTCATTGAAAGCAGGCTAAATGTTTGAATAAATTCTCCATAAATATTTTGCTTCTTGGGGTCCTTTCTATGAGTGTACTCAATAAGGTGACGTCATAAAATTATTTAAAATTTCTTTATTTAGTTTACAACGAATTTTTGAATAATATTTCAAATTATCAATGTTACGTGGAACTCCAAATATTTAGATTATTTTTACTGTATTAAGCCTTGTGAATTTCCCAATTAAACTGCCTTAGCGTATCAGGTCTCATTTGGTTTGGTTTCTTTGCATTTTCTTGCGTGTGAGTTAGGATCTCGCACTTTTTTCCCAGTAGCCTCAAAATTCCTGAATTTTTTTCCAAAATCCCTGACTTTTTCTGATTTCCCTGACTAAATTTAGAATTCCCTGATTTTTCCCTGATTTTCCGACTGTGTGGGCACCCTTTAATTATCGTATATGCAATCATATATCCGATTATTTATTTATTTTCTTACACTGATATTTTTCCAAAAATTTGTGTAAAGTACGTTGTGATTGAAAATTCTGGAAATTTCAAAGCTACCTACAACAAACCGACTAAATTGACTCTAAAAAATGTAATGCAATTTTCCAGAAAATTCTTTAAGAGTGACAGAAACATCCCCGAAAACTCCACTTGACTCATCGAAATCCGTCCCTCTCCACTCGCACAAAAAGAATGGATTACTCCCGGTTAGCATTCCTGGAGCGATCGTATTCCTCGGAATAAATCGCTCGCTATCGGCTAGCTAGCAAAGGCATTCCTACTTATTTTATCTGGAACGACGACGAACGACAAATTCAAAAGCCGCGAAACGGGAGAGGAATCCAGGAATCCCGAGCGCCCCGGAACGCGCACATACACAATGGGGGGGCTTATCTTATCTCGCGCTGCCACCTTCAGATGACGAGGAACGAGGAGAGGCGATGAAAAATAGACATCCAGGTGATGTACGATCTCCAGGACTATTCGGGAATATTCACGTCGCCCCAGGGAGCGAGGGGAAAAATAGGAGGATCCGCCGTGAGTGATGTTTCGATCATGTCACCTTCGACTATAACAGCCTAGAACGTGGGCCCTTCTACAGGGCGTTTTTGAATAACTGGGGCAAACTTACCAAGTGTGGTAAATATGAGTAGAGCAATGAAAATCTCCTTATCCCCTATTTCAAAATCTACTTTGTGCCGGACCAGGATTTTTATTTTTAGGGGTGAAAACTACCCCTTCCCAGACAGCACATACACATCCAATGGACTTACATTGGACGTCCCTCATTGGACGTGGCTGACATCCATTGGACGTCCACGCAACGACCGTTGGATGTACAATGTACGTCCATGGGAGAGCCAAAGTATAACACTGTGGACGTTCCATGGACGTCCTTCTGGACATCCAATGGACGTCCTTCGGGACATCCAATGGCCGTCCATTGGATATCCAAAGGACGTACATTGGACGTACAATTGATATCCAGTAGACATCCATTGGATGTCCAGGAGGACGTCAATTGATATCCAAACGACGTACATTGGACGTACAATTGATATCCCAATGACATCCATTGGATGTCCAGGAGGACGTACATTGGACGTCCGCATTGGACGTTCAATGGACGTCAATTGGATGTTTGCAGGGCGTTCATTGGCCATTAATAAAAGTAGACCATAGGATTATTAATTATGAAAAAAAATTCAGAAAAAATATATTTCACTGAAAATTAGCACACACATTTCATGTTTTGAATATGCCTTTATACTGTGACGGGATTGGGAAAATGACTAACTAAATAAAATCAATATAATATATAATTCATGAATTTATTCAACATACGAATAAGGGCAAAAAAAGAAAGTGAACAATACAAACATAAAAGCTAATAATATATATATATATACATATATACAAAATACATACTAAAAATTTAAAGTCAATTAACAAAAAAATAATAAACATATATACAAATTTAACACACATATTATAACATTAAAAAAGGTAGAGATTTATTCAACATACAAAAAAAGTTAAAAAACAAAGTGAATAATATAAACATAAAAGCTAAAAATTAAAGAAAGTTAACACAAAAATAATAATTATATACACTAAATTATATACATTAAAAACACACATGACATAAAAGTAAAAAAGGTATTGAATTAAAAATATTGTTCATGGCTGGTTTCTCTGAGCCCTGTCTTTGGCTCGTCGTAGCCACTTCATAATGCAGGCTTCCACCTCTTTTTTCGTCACATTCCTGCTGAATGTCCCAGCGTCTGAAAAAAAAAAGAATTATTCTTGATTAATGACTTAAATAATATTAATTGCATATGGTTTGGTTTCTATGCCCCACATTACACATTACCAAGGTTGGGACTAAACTAGTTAAAAAGTTAGAAGTTAAGTTATAAAGTTAAAAAATTACTAACTTTTAACTTAACTTAAGTTGATTTTAATATTCCTTAACTAGTAATTTAACTAGTCACTTTTATATGGTAACTTTTAAGGGTTAAGGGTAAAAATCACTGACAAAAATTTTGAAATGGCCCTATTGTTAAAATTTAATAGGTATTTGTAAATAGATAAAATGTAGTTTATTATAAAATGTAATGTATGTACATAATAAATAATTGATGATTCCCTCCTTGCTATGTTTAATTAAAACAACATGAAATTTAAATTCACCTGTCCTTTATATTATCTCTTGTCTGTTTTTATTTTTAGTAAAATAAATACTATATACACTAATAAATACAACAAAATTAGGTTCAATGAGGTTAAGTTGAATGGCTATTCTTTTAGTAATTGTAAACTGGTTTTTAAGAAACTTTTTAACTTGTTAACTTTATAAAAGTTAATTTAACTTAACTTTAAACTTTGCGATTATTAAAAGGTAACTTTTTAACATAACTTAAGTTGGTTTGGTTCTCGATTAAGTAGTAACTTAACTTTTTTCTAAAATCGAAAATTTACCCAACACTACAAATTACTTTAAATACCCTCTTTCCCTTTTACTTTATACTATATAAGTAACTTACGGATTATGACGTCGCTGCAAACGGTCTGTACGAAGGGGAGTTTTCCTTTTAATCCGTGGTACGAAAACATCTGGCCTGGTGTATTTGATATTAAACGCGCCATACATCTTCGTACAAAATCGTACAGATCATTTCCTCCCACCTGACAAAGCTCTTGTGCCTGTATAGAAACAAAAACAAGTTATTAAAAGTGTAATCAATAAATTTGACTGGTAGTACTTTTAGCAATAGGTAAACCATCAATATTTACAAAAATCTCTATTGATTTATCCATACTTTCCCTATCTAAACTAGATAAAAGCTTCCTAACAGATTTTTCTAAACCAAAATGGAAATAATGACCTGGTTCAACGATTTTTATGTCAGTTTTTCTGGGGGTCTTCAATAAAGTTCTAGCATCCTTAGGTAATGTACCGTGAAAAGGTATTAAAACTTCAAGGATGTCATTAATAGCTGCGTGTGTGATATTATGTTTGGTGAAAACCTTGGCTAGCAAGTCTGCTAACTTTGGTTTGGAGAAAAAAGAAGATTCTGATTCATTAATAATGTCCGCCTGTTCAAAACTATCGTTTGAGGACGCATCAGAAGAGAAATCATAATGATTTTTTACCTGTGATAAATCTAATCGAGGTACATTAATGTCCTCACTGGTAGAACTGCAGCCAGGTAGACTGATATCAGTACCAATTATTTTAGCATCGACAAATTGATTATGAGATTCAATTGTAGATGCTAAACTAAAGACTTCATCAGTTTGTAACCTAGCCCGCTTATAATATTTTGTATTGATATTAGCCATTTTTAAAGAAAAAAAAATGAAGCACTAAATCGGATTAAATTATACCTACTTACTTACCTTGCCTTTGTCGAATGACTGCTTTTCCAAAATTGCACTAAAAATCACTTATTATGTACTGCAAAGAACAATGTTACACAACCACTCCCTTAGACGTTGAACTTTGAAGTGAATGCTGAGCAAGAAATCATGTCTCAGAATTGCAAATATGTTATGTGGGGTCGAATAGTTTCCAAATGTGCACCGCACATGTTTCCACTTTCTATACGCGTTTTTAACAAAATCGGAGGCGTCAAAACCTACCATAAACCGTCACGCCGGCCTTTTTCAGCGTTCGGCCCTAAGCAGTGGGAGATACGAGTAGCGTCCCGATTTACCTGAATTTATGAGGGTCAAAAATCTAGGATGGTTAATCTAAGCAGATGTGTATTACTTTCTGCATTACTGTAAAACTTTCATTTCTTATAATATATATTTGCTGAGATACTTTAATTTTCAATTCTAAAGTGACTTAAAATTGTATCAGTTTTTGTGATACCTATACGTCTTCCTGACAAAAATTTTAAGCACGAGAGATAGTCGAAATTTAATGTAAGAATTACAATAAAAAATTAAACATGCTCATTGCAAATTATAAAAGAAAAGTTGCCGTCACTTCCGCTTAAGCCGGAAGTGATGCTACTTTTGCAAATATATTAGGATAGATAGATCCTCTTCTCCAAAATATTCCTGTAAATTTTTAAACCTTGTATCTCTTTATGTTCTTCATTCACGGCTTTAATTACCTAATATTGCAGTATATATTACACGTAGTATATGTATAAATCACCCTGTATATTGAACGAATAGAAAACTATAACACTTCAAAATATATTGGTACCAAAATGACTAAATCAATTTTACTTGTTTTTTCGAATATATGTAGCTGTACCCTTATTAAGCTTTTCCAAAATGGGCGCCAATTATAAGTATTGTAGTTTATAACTAGTTTTTTTTTATAAATGACGTCGGACTAATTAATGTGAAATATGGATATCCATTGGACGTTATTTCATTTTACAGTTTTATAAGGACGTCCAACTCATGCTGAAATAGGGATGTACATTGGACGTCCATTTCTTTGCCTTTTAAGTACGTCCAATTGATGCTGCAATATGGATGTACATTGGACGTCCATTTCATGGTGTTTTACGGACGTCCAACTGATGCTACAACATGGATGTACATTGGACGTCCATTTCATAGCCTGTCACGAACGTCCAATTCTTGGTGGAAAAGGGACATACATTGGACGTCCTCTGCAGGTCCATGGACGTTTGTACGTTTAATGGACCTGTAGTGGACGTCCATTGGATGTCGTGTGTTTACTGGGTTATTGCAAAAATTTAGAAATATCGTAGATTCTAGCATGTAATTGGTTAAAATAACGTTTAGATGAACTATTTGTAGATCTTTGAACAAATTTTATCATTAATCGGAAAGATTCAACTCCTGTAAATCATCCCCTGAGGGTAGTAATTTTCAAAACTAGTTTTGAGGACATTTATTATAACTTGAAATGATTTAAAAGTGCGTCATATTAAATTTAAGTTATTTTACTTTAGTTGAATGTAATAAATTATTTGCTGAAAAGCTTCAACCCTTATAAATTACCCCCTGGGGGTTATAAGTATTAAAAAATATTTTTAAAAGTCATTTTACAATTTGAAATGGTTTAAAAGTGCATTTATATCAAGTGTATATTACTGTAATAGCAAAATAATATCATTATTTGTTTAATCGCTTGTTCAACCCATATAAATCATCCCCTTAGAATATTGATTATTAAAAAATGTCAAAATTATATAATTATATAATTATATAATTTTCATGAATTTTTATCATGAAGACGGAATTGTCACTATTACAATTACAAACTCACGTTTTGACTATTAGCGACATTACATACCTATTCCCATACCTACTGAAATTATTTACATATCAATTTTGAAATAGGCATTACAAACTGTATCCACTTTTAGATCATAATGAGCATTTATTTTTAATTTACTTTTGATTTATATTATTCCATAAAAAATACTAAAAGGTTCAGTACTTTTTTATTTTAAATTAATTAATTAGTTATCAGAAGGTCATGGTTTGAACACAATGTGTAATTCCTATCAACATTATTATTAAATCAATTTTTTTCTGTAATTAAATTTAAAAGCACTTTACGCTTCAACACAAATCAATATTTTTTATTTTCCCTGTATACCACTAAATATTTAACAAAGTTGATTCTTGACTATTGATTTCAATGTGATGCAGAACTTTTGTGAAGAATATTTGTTTCTGTAATTTTAATGATAACAAAATTTCTCATTTGTTTCCAACTTTTTCAAGCACATTAGGTATATACTAGCAATCTACTGAATGCTGCAAATATTGGAGAGTTAAATTATTAGTATATAATTAATTACAATTAGTGCATAGCATACACAAAACTATTTGATTTAATTTCATAATTTTCATTTATTAAACTTTGATTTAGTACCTCAAATTCATTATTGCATCTTTGTTTTGTAGTGTAATAAAATTACATTGCAGTTATCTCATAAACCAAACATTTGTTTTCTAAAATTACTAATTATCATCAAATATACATAACACCAGGTCGAAGCAATTTTCATAGGTTCAATAAATAATTAACGAAATAACATACGACTTCATTATAATTTTCAATAATTACTACTCGTTAGTCCACCCACACGTATGCCTCGCACGACGCACTATTTCGAAATCGCTAATTAATACGTTGGCGCCTATTACGAAGGACATAGTTTCCTATTGAAGCAATCGAACGTAAATCCGAATTATCAATTTCGATTTCCTACTAAACCATGAAATAATATCGAATATTTCAAGCGTTATGAAACGGAATGTCGTTGATTTTTGAATTTACGACGTGCATTAGAATAGCATAAAATATTCATGAAGATTAAATAGGACGGCGTGGAAGTGCGTCCAATTTATATTAGAGCCTGAATGTCCGCCCAAGTTATTTTTACAATTTTAATTTTTAAAATTAAAATTCCGAGGGTAACTTGAATGAAATGCGTTTGGCCAAGGAAATATTTTCTTAATTAGTTATTCCGCGAAGCTCGGCAATTATGAAAAGGGGTATAATATTTTTTCAAAGGATGTTTTGTTGGAGTAAAATAAAATTTCCTCTTATTCTTCAGTTTAAATGAATTTCATAAAATAAGGGACAAATTTGTAGATGAGTTGATGAAATACAATTTTTAATGTAATAATATGCTGAAAAGTATGAAATAAACTAACCGTTACTAAGGATGAGGATTTTTAGATCATTTGGTATTTAGTTTTAAAAATGTGTATAGACACTACAAGCTATTATTAAATTGATATTAAATTTTTAACTTGGCGATAGGAAAACGTACTACTTTGATTAGAAACAGGCGGTCTTAACTACTGGAGTTGTTTTAATGAGAGATGGTCCGCTTTACAATAAAATTTCATGGGCGGCTAAAATTGAAAGCTGATAGATTGGCGAAAACGCCTTAAGGTATTTCTTAGAGTAATGCACTTACACCAATTCTTCGACTGAATTTCGAAAAAATATTGCGTTGGAAAACAAAGGTACTTGAACCAACATTTTAGGAACAACCGCCAACTAATATTTTACGGTTGGTACGGTTCATGTTGATAACCCGTATTTTCATTAATGTTCTATACAAGCTTTAATATTAAACCATTGTGACGTTCACCATTTCATAGCGCTCGCCCGCCATTTTAGAACCATAATTTCAGCATTAATCAATCCTGCCACATCTCGCAGGATTCCGTAAGATGGGAAATTTTTCAACTGCCGCTTCAGATCCCTGCAGGCTTTCCTCCACGGGCATCTCTTCCCTAATCCCGTCTCCATCCCGTTTTTAACTAATGGAGACGTGGAGAGTGAACGGCCGAGGTTTTATAAAACCCGATTAAAACGGGAGCGGCGCCCTTTCAACTGAGCTTTTAATCGCCTGGAGCTTTGTCTCGTTGACAATTTTGCCATTTCCAACTGCACTAATGGCCGCTCTTATTTTTCAAAAAAATGAGTAAACATTTGCGGCTGGGCGAGGGAGATACTCGCCGGAATGAGCGAGCTAAGGCTTATGTTAAACGTTTACCTGCTGATGAGGTAATAATAGGGATAGGTAAGTAATGACGAATGTAGGAACGGAGGACGTCTGATGGAAGATAGTTGTCTTGTCTTGTCTTTCTGTTAACGTCTCTTTTTGCTGCCAGGGCTAACTGGACGGGACCTACAGTTTAACGTGGGCTCCGAACCACGGTCATCGAGCACGGTTGTACCCATTTAAGGGTCTCACCCCAGTTGATCCACTCCGTGCTCTACCGACTCAGGGTGTGTGTATCCTAGTCCCGCCCTCCTACAGGATATCCGATCCTATCCGGCCTGGTTACCGGCGTGAATAGGAACGGGATTTTGGATACATTTTACACACTTCCCGTAACACACACAACATCCATGGATTACGTGGGATTCGAACCCACGACGACATTGACCGCCTGATTCAAAGCCATCGCCTTAAACCACACGACCACCGCCGCCCCTGGGAGATAGTTAAAGGACGAGATTTGCTACATGAAAACTAAAAAAATCATGGAAAATAGTCGGAATGTTGTCATGGAACATTTAATGGAGAATAAATGAACGACTCTTGATACATGCAAATTATAAGGTTCGTTCCAGCAGAGTTTGTAACTCATCAGAAACGATCAGACGCATGCGTGTAACAAATAACGCGTTCTAGCTGTGACCAGTTTGTAGATTCTGACATTTCTGACCAAAAGTCCTAAGTTTCAGCAAGAAATGTACTCGGTTGCTAATTGATTTGTGACGTTTTGAAAAGTTTGTGGATTTTCCTCTGACTTTCGTGATAGATGTATGTTCGACAGTTCGAGGGTATCGACAGATAATTTTTTTAGATAATACAACAGATGGTTATATTAACTTGCTTTTAGCGGGCGACTAACTGAGATGTTTTACGTGTTAACATACTTAATCCCTCTACTATACAATTGGGGTCCAATCATAGTGGAATTCGTAAATTACCCAACTCGCTAGCCCCCAAGTTTCAGATTACATTTGGCAATTCGAGTCTGATTCCAAATTTGGTTAACCGACCTGTTACAACGCTGATAATGTTTGCGTTTACCATTCGCTTACAGTTTAATATATTTTCCATACAATGTACAATAACGCTCCATTCGACGTTTGCGTCAGTTAAACACTTCCCAGCAGTTTCATTCGTCCGTTATAGCGTTGACCAAGCAATCGGAGATTGTCCGTAATTACATTCTGGTCGTTTACGTTGTACGATACACTGGTGGTCAATTGTTTAATATTTTGTTGATAATTAACACTGTCACTTAAATGTCTGTTCCCAAGTTAGATAATTATTATGATGATAAGATAAGTAATCTAAAAAAATTAAAAGGGCAATTTAGCAAAGGATGCTAAGATAATAATACATTCCGTTTTGAAGAGTTTTTGTAAAATTGGAGCCTCCAACTTTGTGCATGATATACTGATGCATTTGCACTAAATAACCATGAGAATTAATTGACACTAATCTTGTTAATTATACACGCTAATATCCCTTCAGTGTCAGTCTCATAAAAGTGTTATTAATGGCTGCTGATATAAATCATAATAATTATACAATCAAGATCAAAATGCATTTTTATGCATGTGTTGTGGTAGCAGTTGGCATTAAGACAAACATCCTGCTAAATAGTTTTCCGTTTGAAGTGTTTTGGTACAAATTGGTATTTAATTAAGCCAGAATTTAATACATTGACTTGTAATGTATATTTAAATATATTGCTTCAATTTGTAAATTTAATAGATGAGATGCCACAACACCCTACTCTGTTTTTCCAAAATACCATCTTCAAGTGTAACTACATAGATCGACAACATCTCCTCCCACGCACATTTCTTAAGACACTTGCCTTGCTCTGTATACCAAACACCCTGTATAACTGCCACGTTTGTCATTCCAAATGTGCAGGGTGGAAAGTTTAGGGGATGATAGGGTTGGAGGTGACTCTCTAACAACCCCGGCATCTACCATTTAAAACGTCGACTCTGCATGTTATCGATTAAAGCAACAACAACAACAAAAGCAACAACGTGTTCCAGCAGACTAACTTTTAATGAAGGGGATCGAATACTTTTGAGGATATTGCGCATCATCCCTTTCCCGATATTGCTCGGTCGGGACGAGGATGAAAGTCATCTTATATCGAATTCGGTATAATGGTAACTTTTTCGAAATTAGTAAAGTAGTAATGTACCGGGATAGACGTGTAGAGCTTCATAGGAAAGTAATTCAGACACAAAAGCGATGGAGCTACAAATTCGCAATTTTAGGTTTACAAGACATTTTTACTATAATTTATTCAATATTGTAAGAAAATAAATAAGGTGATGCTATATGAAAATATTACAATATATTACAAAAATTTCTTAAGCAAATAACACTACGGCTTCAATGAAGGGTAATGATTAGTAGCTAATTCATTACTTTAAAACATTCCTAACAAAATACCGCCTTTCATTGAAAGCCCCATTTATTAAATTCACCAGATTTTCACGTTAAATACCATTAGATATTTTCCACATTGAAAACTGAAAAAATGTATCAACAAAGGTACCTGCACTCACAATGCTTGTTATTAACAAGAATGAAAATAACATGTTTCTTGAAATAATAGTAACGTGTCCTGGAAACAATGCACAATAATGATAGTGTCAATAATGAAGACATTAAGGAGGCATACCTTAAAAACAATGTAACTTTCAATACACATCCTGAAAACAATGGGTTTGATGATTCAGAATATTTATGGAATTGACTTGTGACCTTACAGTCCAGTATACTTACTTAAAGGTGTAAAAAGGTTGATGTACTTTTGTCTTTTGAAAAGCCCAGTGCAAATTCAGTGCAATGAATGGAAACTGAAATTCTAAATAAACTTCTGCAGGCACACTATTTCTATAATTTAAGCCTCTTATTGAAAAATATGTTAAATATTTTTGTCCTTAACATATTTGGAATAACATTCAAACAAATAATTAGACATAAATCCACTTAAACATTAATAACGATAAACCTTACACATTTAGTAACAAAACAATAAAACGATGTTAATGTTAAAATGATGCAATTACAAAACACCTTCATACTTCTGAAATCTGCGTATAATCATATTCCTTTATCCAATTTAAACTGATTGATATTTTCCAAAACATGTTGATGGGGAACATTTTTTCTTTCAGTAGTAAATGTAAAAGTTGAAGAAAACCCAAATAAAATCCTTCATTATTAAAGGAAACCTCAAAAAGAAAACCAAAGAAAAGAAAACGTTTACATTGCGTCTGGCTTTGTGGTTCCCTGCGGTGATGAATGGTAATAATAATCTGTCAAACAACTGTGTTTTCCTTGTATAATTTGAGCTGTACTAACATCATCAAAACCATGTTAAACTCCAGAATAAACACAAGCGCACGAGATCAATATCCCGGACGTGCAGCAGGGCATATTTAAACGTATTGATCTCGAAAAATCTATTTACTCAATAATTAATGATCTTTCCCGGAAAATAACGTTTTCCGACATTATTTACACAGGATTAAGGTTGTTATCTCCTCATATATTCCTCGCATTTTTGTCGCTGATCGTACAATTATTTCTGTGGCTTATTGTGTCCTTTGTCATCTCGAGCACTCCCCATTATCCTGTCCTATATTTTCAAGTGTTTACGAAATATTTCCAGAAAAAGAGTGTACATAAGGAAAGTTTCTTCTTAATGTTATGTTTTCATTACTCACAGAAAGAGTGCAGGAGACAGTAATAGAGTGGTTATCAGTGAGTTAATAGGGTGAGTAATAATTATTAAATCAAAGTTAGTTATAGAAAAAAATATGGAAAGTTATGAAAAATCTCCTTTTTTTGTTGGACGTCAAACAAGTAAGACAAGAATTAGGGTTATGTCAAAGTATTTTTCCCAGAAACGAAATTGAAAAGATTGCCTCAAAAATTCCCAACACCCTCTTCCAGCTTTTAATAATCCACTGACTACATACGGTCTTTCACGTTTTCACCGTTTAGTAAGAGAATTTACAACCCCTAGTTTACTATTCTTTCATCCCTTTGTGCGTCGCACGGGGGCACCGATAAAATTAATGACGATTAGCGGTTTTGACGTGCAATTTTTGTCTCATTACCCAATCAATCCGAACAAAAAGCCGTCGCTCCGACTGGGATCCGTAATTAATTATGTACATACATTGACAGCTAAGGGTCTCCCGATCAATTTAACCCGAAGAGGAGTGAAAGGAAGACGAAGAGAAGGTACGTTAGAGCGAGGTAGGGAGAGAAAGAGAGGGGAAGTTAATAGCTGTTGGCACTTCCTCGGGGCGAATTTAATTGGAGTGGATTCACTTCCCAATTTGTCGCCTGGGACAACTTTACGTCTAAACTCTTGTTTCGGGGACGAAACACCCCGGAAGTGACTGCTTTTTCCCGGGGACCGTGTCGCAATTAAATTTGTTCCCGGCTAATTGCGTCGCGGCTGTTTCATAGGGGAAAAGAAACGATTCCGGAAGTGGGACTGAGCGTCTTTGGGTCTCGCAAGATGAAAAATAATTGGAAAAGTAAATAATGTTATCGGAAGTAATTTGCAGATGCAGAGCAATCTTCCAACCTCAAAATTGAGGGTTCAGGACAAATAGGGGTAAAAACACGGTTCTTGCAATGATGGGAATATCTCACACTACCTACCTAGTTTTATTACGGTGAGAAGGTGTTCGTGACAAACTAGAGAACGAATCAAAGAAAAGTCTCATATTATTACATTGAAATATTAAAATTTCCTGTTATAATCGGAAACGAGTAGGATAAATTCCTGCAACAATTAAATTGGGTACTGCTGGAGATATAAACCGAAAGCAGCAAGTACGAAAATCAATGTTATTCGTTAATTTGACACCACGAATTGATAAAGCACAACAAATGAGAATCAATGAATAATCCGCATTAACAAAATAATAAAAATAACACTAAAAGGATCGTAAAGGGATTTAAGTACTCCAGGTGCAAGCTGAGGGAAGCAAGAAGGGATCTAAGTATTGCAGGTTTAAGCTTAAGAAAGCAAGAAGGGATCTAAGTACTCCACGTGCAAGCTAAGGAAGCAAGAACAGATTTAAGTACTCTAGGTGCAAGTTAAGGAAGCAAGAACAGATTTAAGTACTCTAGGTGCAAGCTGAAGAAAGCAAGAAGGGATCTAAGTATTGCAGGTTTAAGCTTAAGAAAGCAAGAAGGGATCTAAGTACTCCATGTGCAAGCTAAGGGAGCAAGAACAGATTTAAGTACTCTAGGTGCAAGCTGAACTGAAGGAAGCTACAATGGATATAATTGATTCAGTTTCAAGCTTAAGGAAGAGAAAAGTGAGCTGAGTACTTCAGATGCAAGCTGAAGGCATCAAATTGGAATCTAAATACTCCAAGTGCATGCTGAGGGAAGTCAGAAGAGAGCTGAGTACTCCAGGTGCAAGTTGAAGAACTAAACGCAAATCAACAAAAGGATCAAGGTAAAATTATTAGAAAAACACTGTTGAAAACGAAAATATTGTTAAAAATTCCACAGGTTACAATTTCGCATTGACTCCTAATAATAAATAACACGAAAGCCAAAATTTTGTTTGATTGGATCAACGTAAAAGTATAATAGACCAAAAATCGCGCTGTATAGGGCAAACGGGAAGAACGCCGAAAACTACAGAATCTACTGGAGTAATGGAAAGTACTGTAACTGCCAAAAAGGACTAAATCGAAAACAAGGTGGAAAGTGGAGGTTAGCTAAGATGATTAGTAATATCCAACATCAACAGTAAGAGTTAGAGAGCTAGACAAGAAGATAACGCCATGGATCAGCTACATAGGCTCGTAGAAGTTATGTGGAGCTCTAAAAACTGAAGAATCTACAGAAGTAATGGAAAGTACTGTAGCTGCCAAAAAAGAGTAAATCAAAAACAAGGTGGAAAGTGGAGGTTAGCTAAGATAATTAGCAACATCCCAAAGAGCAAGCAAAAGTTGGCCAGTTACACAAGAAGATGACGCCATGGATCAGCTACATAGGCTCGTAGAAGTTATATCGAGCTCTAAAAACTGAAGAATCTACCGGAGTAATGGATAGCACTGTAGCTGCCAAAAACGGCTAAATCAAAAACAAGGTGGAAAGTAAGTGGAGGTTACGTACAACAGCAAAAACAAAAGTCAGGGAGCTACACAAGAAGATGACGCCATGGATTCAGCTACATAAGCTCGTAGAAGCTATATCGAGCTCTAGAAACTGAAGAATGTACGGGAGTAATGGAACGTGCTGTAGTTGCAAAAAAGGACTAAATTAGAAACAAGGCGGAAAGTGGAGGTTAGCTAAGAAATTTAGCGACATCCAACAGAACAAGAAAAAGTTAGGGAACAACACAAGACAATGTCGCCATGGATCAGCTACATAGGCTGGTAGAAATGATATCGAGCGCCAAAAACTGAAGAATCTAAGGGAGTAATGAAAAGTACTGTAGCTGCAAAAAGGACTAAAATCAAAAACAAGGTGGAAAGTGGAGGTTAGCTAAGACGATTAGTAATATCCAACATCAAAAGTAAGAGTTAGAGAGCTAGACAAGAAGATAAAGCAATGGATTAGCTACGTAGGCTAGTAGAAATTATATGGAGCTCTAAAAACTGAAGACTCTACGGTAGTAATGGAAAGTACTGTAGTTGCAAAAAAGGACCAAATCAAAAACAATACGGAAAATGGAGGTAAGATAAGATAATTAGCCATATCCCAAAAAGCAAGCAAAAGTTGGCCAGTTACACAAGAAGATGACACCATGGATCAGCTACATAGGCTAGTAGAAGTTATATCGAGCTCTAAAAACTGAAGAATCTACCGGAGTAATGGATAGTACTGTAGCTGCCAAAAAGGGCTAAATCAAAAACAAGGTGGAAAGTGGAGGTTACATACAACAGCAAAAGCAAAAGTCAAGGAGCTAGACAAGAAGATAACGCCATGGATCAGCTACATAGGCTCGTAGAAGTTATGTGGAGCTCTAAAAACTGAAGAATCTACAGAAGTAATGGAAAGTACTGTAGCTGCCAAAAATGAGTAAATCAAAAACAAGTTGGAAAGTGGAGGTTAGCTAAGATAATTAGCAACATCCCAAAGAGCAAGCAAAAGTTGGCCAGTTACACAAGAAGATGACGCCATGGATCAGCTACATAGGCTCGTAGAAGTTATATCGAGCTCTAAAAACTGAAGAATCTACCGGAGTAATGGATAGCACTGTAGCTGCCAAAAAGGGCTAAATCAAAAACAAGGTGGAAAGTAAGTGGAGGTTACATACAACAGCAAAAACAAAAGTCAGGGAGCTACACAAGAAGATGACGCCATGGATTCAGCTACATAAGCTCGTAGAAGCTATATCGAGCTCTAAAAACTGAAGAATGTACGGGAGTAATGGAACGTGCTGTAGTTGCAAAAAAGGACTAAATTAGAAACAAGGCGGAAAGTGGAGGTTAGCTAAGAAATTTAGCGACATCCAACAGAACAAGAAAAAGTTAGGGAACAACACAAGACAATGTCGCCATGGATCAGCTACATAGGCTGGTAGAAATGATATCGAGCGCCAAAAACTGAAGAATCTAAGGGAGTAATGAAAAGTACTGTAGCTGCAAAAAGGACTAAAATCAAAAACAAGGTGGAAAGTGGAGGTTAGCTAAGACGATTAGTAATATCCAACATCAAAAGTAAGAGTTAGAGAGCTAGACAAGAAGATAAAGCAATGGATTAGCTACGTAGGCTAGTAGAAATTATATGGAGCTCTAAAAACTGAAGACTCTACGGTAGTAATGGAAAGTACTGTAGTTGCAAAAAAGGACCAAATCAAAAACAATACGGAAAATGGAGGTAAGATAAGATAATTAGCCATATCCCAAAGAGCAAGCAAAAGTTGGCGAGTTTCACAAGAAGATGACACCATGGATCAGCTACATAGGCTCGTAGAAGTTATATCGAGCTCTAAAAACTGAAGAAACTACCGGAGTAATGGATAGCACTGTAGCTGCCAAAAAGGGCTAAATCAAAAACAAGGTCGAAAGTGGAGGTTACATACAACAGCAAAAGCAAAAGTCAGGGAGCTACACAAGAAGATGACGCCATGGATTCAGCTACATAGGCTCGTAGAAGTTATATCGAGCTCTAAAAACTGAATAATGTACGGAAGTAATG
Organism: Cryptocephalus moraei; assembly: GCA_946251905.1. NCBI lineage: Eukaryota > Metazoa > Arthropoda > Insecta > Coleoptera > Chrysomelidae > Cryptocephalus > Cryptocephalus moraei. The sequence continues at coordinate 35,487,416 of OX276452.1, forward strand.
GAAAGTACTTTAGCTGCAAAAAAAGGGCTAAGTTAGAAAACAAGGCGGAAAGTGGAGGTTAGCTAAGAAATTTAGCGACATCCAACAAAACAAGAAAAAGTTGGGGAGCAACACAAGACGATGTCGCCATGGATCAGCTACATAGGCTGGTAGAAATGATATAGAGCGCCAAAAACTGAAGAATCTACGGGAGTAATGGAAAGTACTGTAGCTGCAAAAAGGTCTAAAATCAAAAACAAGGTGAAAACTGGAGGTTAGCTAAGATGATTAGTAATATCCAACATCAAAAGTAAGAGTTAGAGAGCTAGACAAGAAGATAAAGCAATGGATTAGCTACGTAGGCTAGTATATATGGAGCTCTAAAAACTGAAGACTCTACGGTAGTAATGGAAAGTACTGTAGTTGCAAAAAAGGACCAAATCAAAAACAAGATGGAAAATGGAGGTAAGATAAGATAATTAGCCACATCCCAAAGAGCAAGCAAAAGTTGGCGAGTTACACAAGAAGATGAAGCCATGGATGAGCTATATAGGTTAGTAGAAGTTATATCGTGCTCCAAAAACTGAAGAGTCTACGGGAATAATGGACAGTAGAGCAGCTACAAAAAGGATTAAATCAAAAGCAAGCTGAAAGTGGAGGTTAGCTAAGATAAATAGCAACATCCCAAAGAGCAAGCAAAAGTTGGCGAGTTACACAAGAAGATGACACCATGGATCAGCTACATAGGCTCGTAGAAGTTATATCGGGCTCTAAAAACTGAAGAATCTACCGGAGTAATGGATAGTACTGTAGCTGCCAAAAAGGGCTAAATTAAAAACAAGGTGGAAAGTGGAGGTTACATACAACAGCAAAAGCAAAAGTCAGGGAGCTACACAAGAAAATGACGCCATGGATTAGCTACATAGGCTCGTAGAAGTTATACAGAGCTCTAAAAACTGAAGAATCTACGGGAGTAATGGAAAGTACCGTAGCTGCAAAATAAGGACTAAATCAAAAACAAGGCGGAAAGTGGTGGTTAGCTAAGAAATTTAGCGACATCCAACACACCAAGAAAAAGTTGGGGAGCTACACAAGAAGATGTCGCCGTGGATCAGCTACCTAGACTCGTAGAAGTTATATGGACATATGAAGCTCTAAAAACTGAAGAATCTACGTAAGTAATGGAAAGTACTGTAGCTACAAAAAAGGACTAAACCAAAAACAAGGAGGAACGTGGAGGTTAGCTAAGATAATTAGCGATATCCAACAAAACAAGGAAAAGTTAGGGAACTACATAATAGGATAACGCCACATGGATCAGCTACATAAGCTCGTGGAAGCTATATCGAGCTCATAAGCTACACAAGTTCATTTATATATATCGTCTCCCTGTTCCCCAGGTAACCGATTAAAATTTCCACACTGTTTATTAACAGAATCCACGCTGGTCATCAATTACCAGTACGGACGGCTCGACGTCGAATTACTCGAACTGCATTCGGATCCGTTGCATATTAACCCAGAGGGAAATAATTGAAACCCCGACGGTTTCCATTTCCCGAATATTCCGAGCGCGGATTCCAGCCGTCCCAGGGAGTTTCACGGTTTTGAAGTTGACGCGTGCATAATTACGTTTTAAAAGATTCCCGGCATTTTCCGCCGACAACGCCGCCCGGTATTCGCCCGGGGGAAAAACTCGCGAATTTCCCCACCCCCTGTCGTATATTACGACGTACGTGATGGAGGGAAATGCGAAGAACAAAAGAAGGATACATAACTATAGCTTCGAATAATTATGGAAAAGGATTTCGGCGAGTATTTCTATTCTAATAATGGAAATAAGTATGAGTACAATCTTCGAAAGGAAATTTTGGAAACGTTAATTTTACTGGTCTAATCGCTGCTCTGTTCATTTACCAGGGCGCCAATTATATTTAAACAGAGGTTTGTTTTGGTGTTTCAACGTCTATCTTCAATAAATGTCTAAATTTTTTATTATAATTTTCTGAAATTATAATTAAAGGCAAGGGACTATGTTCAACACGAGAAGGTGATAGGTGATCAAAATTTCCTTTAGAAGAAAATAAAATTATAATTCCTCCACATTCTGGAAAAGTTGATTTTTGAGATTTGTCTAAAAACACTGATCATAGGTATGTACGATTTTTTTTTAAACATTTAATACCGAAACCAGTAAAATTGTCACAGTGAAAATAAGAAATTTCAAGTTTGTACAAAAATTTGAAAAGATATGATTATCGTAGTCTTCCAAGGAGACTTCTAATCCTTCAACAGTATACAAAAGGAGAAGTGGTAATCTCCTTCTCTATTTGCTTCTTATTCTGGTGATCTTTTCAATTCGACGTATGAATAGTGACAGTTCCAATAAAACGCCTTATGGTATTTCCATAAGAAACACACATTTAGTAGATACTAAAATAACAGTAGATTCTTCCTCGAAAGCCATATCACTTTTAGGCGATGTGGCATCTAAAGCCAAATGCTTCCTAAGCACTTCTATATCCCAGCACTTATCGATCTGTGGGGTTTTGCAACGATTGCACGTAAAAAGCATCGTGTTGCGGTAATCTTGTACAATGTTTTTAATGTGGCACCATCAAACAGATTTTTATCATTTCAACTACCCAATAACCCTAACTCAACTCGGGACATAAAATTTAAATTTACGTTTGCCCTGCATTCGGACGTGCCGTCATCAATTCAGTCGGAACGGGGCACGTTTGGATGATAACACAGGGAGGGTGGCTGGTGGTGGTAGTGGTGGTGATGCAGACATAGCCGTTATTATTTATGGTTTTATATTAAGTGGGAAATCCATCGGAAACATATTTGGTTTTGGTAAATTGCTTTAGCGGTGTACGGGATAGGCACTTGACCCACGCAAGTAGGTAATACACTAGTCATGATGAAAACCAGAAGATTAAATTGACCGTTATAAAATTTCAACAATATGCCGAACTTATTGAATTGATTTGCATTATATAAAATAAAAGTAATAAAAACATAAAAATATTTTCTGAGACCAGAAACTTGGAAATTACACCTTAATAAAATATCTTCTGTCTTTAAGTACTATACTTACCTAAATTATATGAGTTATATCACAAAAATTTGACTCAAAAAATACTAGCATATTGGATCAAAGTACTTTAGCAAATGAGCCAAACTTAAATTAGGAAAAGAAATTTCAAAAAGCAGCAGCTTAAAAATACCCATCGATTTAAATTCCAATTTGAACACAAGTCAACTTTAATTAAAACATGTAGAGACTGTTTTAAAAGCAACATTTAACTTCCCACGTTGCGTTTGTAATAATAAAGTAGAACAATAAACTAATTAGTGCAGGTACTGCAACAGTTTAAACAATTTATAAGTAATCTACACCCATACGCTTGATATATATTGCACATGGCGCCTTATGGCACATAGGCATTCCTCCACCGTAATACTGTCTTAAAACGATGGCTTTTACTAGAACAAACATTTCCCGGTCTAAAATTTTATGGGTTTATCAACCTTTTATGGGTTGTTTATTTTACCACAAAGCTACCAAATCTTGTTTAATATGAGACTTTCAATGCAACATTCTTAATTTGAACCCGTCGCTTACACTAACACTGGTAACACTGGAATCGAGCATTATTACGGTTTGTTATCCTGCTTCCTGGGATTATATTGAATTCTTGTTACAACATTGGATCCTGTTAGCTTCCAGTCTTAATATTGCACAGCCTTTAACAAAATTTAAAAAAAATAACAAAACTAATCTACCTTTTTGGGATAAAAGCTAGTATAATACTAGTACGACCTTCGTTTAAGGTTAACTGACCTTTAAACCTAATTCATAGAGGTGCTACTCCGATTTTTTACAAATGACTTACCTAACACCAATAATATCATCTTTTTCCATAATATTTTCATAAAAAGAAATTATTGAAAATACAACTTATTTAGCCTATTTCTTACATATCAGCCACAATCTCGTACACTAACTGATAAGACTCCATACATGAATTATATGTATATACCCTACAACTATAGCCACTTCGTGAGACTGATGGTATGAACACCGCGTTGTTATGTACAACACATAAAACATCTTCTTGAAACCTATGTACAATGACAAAACGACACAAAACATAGTTACTGTGTAACGCGCTTACTGCGGTTACTTGTGAGATTTGGCGCTGGAGACGGAGTTCGGGAATTCGGCAAACGGTTTTAAAGTCGGTTTACCTCGGGCGCCAGATTTTTAAGGGTTTACTCCCTAAAGCCACGGGTGAGTTTAGACTCAGGAGAAATTCCAGGGCTGTCCGTAGAAATAAAACCAATAAACGGGAATTACTTAGATTAATTTATTTTAGATCGGAGCGGCAACTCTGTATAATTAATACAATATGTACATCTCCGGGTTAAACGGAGATAAAGATAAAAGCGCAAAAACTATTTGTTCGCAGGTGTTTATTTTCGGACGAAAGATCTGAAGTGAGAATAAAACAGTTTAACAGAAATTTACGAAGGAGGAAAGAAAATATAATAATCTAATTGTTACAAAGTACGGAAAATGCCTATTTCTTCTAAGTATCGAAAATAAAGAAAATATACATTACTTTAATTATTGAAAATACAGAAAATTATAAAATTATAAGAAATTATTCTAAATACGGGAAATACAAATTATTTACAACTATTAATATTACGGAAACTGCTAAATTACTCTAAGTATTGAAGAATAAGGAAATAAGTCAAATAGTGAAACTACGGAGAATGCCAAATTAATCTAAATATGGAAAATAAACAATTTACAAATATAGAAAATACAAGAACTAATTATTCTACAAGGCAAGGAGAGTAGTGAAACTGAAATTAGTTACATTCGGAAAGCGAGGAAAACGTGCAGTTTAAAGTGTCGGCAAAGCGGTCGAATTTAAGCAGAGGCAAGGGAACGAGAATAGAGCGGTCTATGACAGGTATAACTAGACTGATACGCCAATGACGGGACGCCAATGACGCAATCCTGCAGTAGCTAGGAACTCTACAAGGATTTCCCTTACGGATCTCGCAACGACGGGCCGCCACTGCGAAACCGGGAAATAAAACGGATCCCTCAGTGACGGGACGCCAATGAGGAATAAAACGGTCTCTAACTCTACGTATACCTAGACTGATACGACAATGACGGGACGCCAATGTCGTAGTCCTGCAGTACTAGGGTCCCTAAACGGATTTCACAATGACGGGACGCCAATGCGAGATCGGGAAATAAAACGGATCCCTCAGTGACGGGACGCCAATGAGGAATATACCTAGACTGATACGACAATGACGGGACGCCAATGTCGTAGTCCTGCAGTACTAGGGGCCCTAAACGGATTTCCCTTACGGATCTCACAACGACGGGACGCCACTGCGAAATCGGGAAATAAAGCGGATTCCAAAATGACGGAACGCCAGAGAGGAATGTGAGTTCTTACCGTTCGAGGACTCGGCCGGATAAGATCTCATTTGTATTTCCAAATCGGCCTATATTTCTCGCGTACCGAACAAACATCTCCGGGCGGGTTATATCTCTCGCCATCTTAAGAAAATTCATTTAATCTTGAATACCGGACATCGATGCTAACGCTCCGAGTGAGTGACCTCTTAAGTTAATTATGCGAAAGCAGATTTGGTTGCCTAGCCACGGATTTGCCTCGTTACAACTGTATAACGATAAGTCAACATGTTTAGGTAGTTCAATGGAAGATTTAATTTTTTTTCTTATTCTGAATGCAATCTCTTGTAAAATCTTTTAACACATAATTATGCTAGGGTTTTACTTTATTAACAGCAACACTCGCCCAACCTAACGTTATTAGCGCTACTAAACATTATTCTCCCTCTTTGCGCCTCCCGTGGACAGTAATGGAACTAGTAAAAAGTGCGACATCGTGATACATAATATGGCATAAGACGTAAATGTGTTGTGGAGTACATTGTCGGAAAGTGGGTAATTTCGGAGTAATTCCGGCATATTAATAACTGGTAATAAAATGAATGGCTGTGGGCCCAGCTGCGACAAAAATTTTACTAAAAAGGTAACGTCGCGTACTTTAACTCTCAGTCAACGGATACTGGTAAAACACGATTCGCAAATGTTCATAATTTCTCGCTCGTTATGGAGTAATGTTAATCTCACGAGAAGTTGATTTTGGGTTTAGGTTAGGTTCACAATCATGACAGTTTCATAAGCATTAAATATACACCTAAGATAAACACCATACAACATAGAACACAAAAGGGAGAAAATATACATTATCAGGGCTTCCTGCAAACTACATGTTGTAAATTACAAAATATTCACATGCCCATGTAAATTAAATTTATACGTAATAAGAAAAAAACTAAAAATTTGTTAAGCAAGCCCTATTACACTGTTGCGGAATTTTTATCTGACACTTATAGGTTATTTTTGCTCAAGTCCTAAGTTTCACTTGTTCTTCATCTCTTTATGGATTGTATTTCTTTAGGTGACGTTGTTAATGGGAGCAATAAAATGTCTATTCCATTCGTATTAAACTGCAATTTGCAAAATTGTTTCTCGATATTAAATATCACATGACGACTCTGACTTAACGGTAAATCATAATTCAATGACCACGAAAGACCTGAAGGAAACACGGATCATCCTCTCGTTATTTTGTAGTATATTGCACTAGTTTCGCTATTATTACTACAATGAAAGGAGTCAAGCGGTAAAAATGTGTAACCTTGAAGCAAACCAACTCTACCTTGTACCTGGTCTACGATCTCACGGTACTCACCACCAATAATTCATCCAGAAATACAAGCACATCCTTCCTCGAAAAATTTGGGAGCGTACTCGACCAACACTTTTATTTAATAACTCTTACTGTCGTCCACAGCATGACAGATGGCGAAACGTACGTAGCGATCTTAACATCTCCGCAAGGTAATCCTTCCATTTTCAGCACATGGGAAGACAAAGAGAAATGAATCTTAAAGCACCACGCGTTTCGACATTCCTTCCTGCCTGACGCGACATTCCTACACAAGCTGAATCATAATAACTCATTTAAATAGGAGTACGTGCGACCGTACTTCTGGTCGAGAAAATCCGGACTGGCACCCTCCGCACGAGAAATCTTAACCGTGTAACATTAGAATCGAAAAGGGGTTATTAGTTATGTGCGTAAGGGGTTATTAAGTGCACTCCATCGGCTCGACGTAAGGCTTCCGATAATGTACAAGCGTTAATACTACCTCGTATGAACCGGGTATTAATGGTGTACTGTTTCCCGAGACGCGGCAGCGTATCAGACCGCAATCCCCGATGGGATTTCAGGATCAATTACGTGCGAAAGATTCGATGCTTAGATGGGAGATCGTTTTCGGAGACTATGAATTTTTGATTCAGCACCGACTTCGGTAGAGCCATCAGGACTCATTTATTTTATTTCGTGTACGGCGCTGTGTAGGTAATAAAAGTTAGATACACGACCGAGACAAACGAAATCCCTGAAATTACAAGCTAACTTCCGGGCGTCTCATTCACTCCAGGGCTTAACTGGAAATTACGCTAGGTTAAATTAACTTAGGTTGGAAACTGGAAGTTCGGAATCGATTTGAAAGAAGTCTGTTGTGTCTCGCAAGGACATGTAGCTTATATAACTATCTTTGGCCTCTGTAATTGCTGCATGTCTTTTTGCAGCCATTTTGGAAGCATAGCTTTCTTATCGTGGGCTTCGCTCGAAGCGCTGGATCAGTGAGAGGTATTAACATCGACAAAACGAACGAGACGGACGATCCGGACGGTCAATTATCGCGCCCCGTTTGGTGGCAACTCGTATTACAATTGTTTGTATTGTCAGTTGCCTGCTCCAGGGGTGGCGGATACAGGGTTTTTTCATATACAACGTGATCAAGAATGACTGTTTGAGTTAGCAATACTGAATTTCATTTTTAAATGGTACAACTGGAGTAACATCCAGTTGGTGACATTGACAGCGTCATTGATAGATGCGATTTGCTATTTCAAATTCAAATCTGGTATTCTTTTCAAATTTGTTTATTTAAAATGGTTTTCACGTTACAACACGATATTTTCATTGGAATGGCGTACTTTCGAAGCGGGATTCATAACCCAATTACTGGTTGGCAGTACTCTATCGAAGCGACATACCAGCAATTTCAGGAAATGTTTACGGAGACTTTGATTACTTTTGCTGTCTTTCAGCAACATTGCATGCGAGTAGTTGAATGTTATTTAAACACAGGGAGCGTAAGCAAACAAAAATCAACTGGTAGACATTCTACTCTAAACGAGGAAGTTGTCGAGGATATCAGAACTCGAATGCGAACAAGTCCTCGCAAATCCTTAAGAAAGTTCTCACTTCAAACAGGTTTGGTCCTTATGCCTCCTATTTAACCAATTTTCATTCTTACCCATAAGACTTCCACTTTTCCATGTTATTCTAATTTACGGTTTTACAGCTTTATCACATGGAAGTTGCTCCACTGTGCTTAAAAAGGAATGAAAGTACCACCCTTACAAAATTTCCATCGTCCAGTCATTAACCCCTCCTGATCACAAGCAGAGAGTTTTATTTTGCAATTGGTTCAATGACATATTAAATAATAATGATATCCATGACAATACCTTGTTTTCCGACGAAGCCTGGTTTCATCTTAACGGCTATGTGAATAAACAAAATTACAGAATTTGGTCAGGTTAAAATCCTTACGTTATCAGAGAGGCACATTTGCACCCGGTTAAAGTTGGTGTTTAGTTGGCAGTCTCAAGGACGCGGGTGTATGGGCGAATATTTTTTAATTTTACCGTCAATTCGGAGAGATATATCCAACACCTTTTGAGGCCTTTTATAAACCAACTAACAGACGAAGAGCGTCAAATTGGATACTTCTAACAAGACTCTGCAAGGGCACATACGGCTCGTGCTACTATAGGATATTTAAGAGAGAATTTTGGCGACAGAGTAATTAGTCAGGGCATTTGGCCAAGCAGGTCACCAGATCTCACTCCATTAGATTTTTAGTTATTTGGGCTCTTGAAGGACAATATCTTTAGGAACATATTGCATACTGAAGAAGAGCTGCAAGAGGCAAGAGTTCAGGAAGTGGCAAACATTCCACCCAATATGCTGGTGAATGTCTTCGAGAGCCTAAAAAGGAGAGTTAATTTATGTCTGGACCAAAATAGGGGGCATTTTGAGCATTACCTTTAGCTATTTAATTAAATTATTGTTCTGTATTTCGAGATTCATTTTTTAAGCGTTAATTTTTATTCACATAACCTACAATCTTATCGCTGATTGTTATGTCAAATTTTTGTCAAATAAACATATCCGGTTGTAGTGTTATCAAAAGAACAAGTAAAAAATTCTCTAAAAAGTGTTGCCAACTCAAACAGTCATTCTTGATCACCCAGTATGTCTTAATAATTCCTTAATTAACTATTGATTTCTCTCAAACAGATGTGCAACTTTTAATACTTCATATGTGATTTAATTACCTTCAATTGTACTGTACAGATTCAATTACTGACGAATCGCAGACATGTATACACAAATCCAAGAATCGATCGAATCAGTTATATTATATAAACTGTCTTTTATTGGAAAAATAACAGGATATGTTTCGGACATCTAAGGTCTATCATCAGCTTACATTACATCTATCTGTTTGTGGAGGAGATAGAACCATGATGCGTAGAGAAGGTAGGTAGTGCAATATAAGCATACACTTGCAAATTGTTATGTAAACTAAAAATTGAAAGTCTCCAAGGATAAAAGGTTGACACCGCATTCTATGAACGATGTTATAATAACAATAAACGAAGCAGTTTGGTTAAATTAACACTGAAGTAATCAATGGGGATAAACATCACCTATAATGACATGGATATTAAAAAATGACATGCACTGGACATATTGATAATAGAAAGTGAATAGATGTCCGCTGAGATGTATTAGTAATTTCGTAATTCCGAGTTGGGATAAAACACAAATTATTGCCTCTGCTATTGCAGAATATTTAATTGCTAATTAATTGGTGTCGAATGGACTAATTGCACACTCTCGCCCATAGCATAAGTCGACATGTTCCTAATTTTTAGCAAAGATTACTCCTTAAAATACATATTTTTAATAAACAAGTCAAATACATAAAATCACTCAATAGTGTAATGTGCGATGACTTTTCGAAAGCATGTCGGAATTACGGTTTTAATACTTCAGACAATCGACGACAATTAGCAGTCGTCCAATTACATATAGAAAATGCCAGCATTTACTGAAAGCATACATTCAATAATTCATAAGTGAAAGTAATGAGTGCATTACATTCATTCTAATTGAAAATTGGACAATTCACAACTGTCCACTTTCGAATAATATAAAAGAAAATTAAACCATTAAGCAGAAAAAACCATTCAAATAGAAATCTTAAGTACGTCGTAATTACCTCTTTATTTAGGGTTTTCTAATTTATAACGATCTGATCAAATTCGCTTATAAAACTGAAGGTAATTTCTAATGCTAACGTAAAATATAACGTAATTAATAAATTGGAACATCGAACAATCACAGTACTTTCGCCGACAATTGTACTTACTGAAAATTTAATGGAACGCGTAATTGTACATTAAAATTAATTATCAATTTCGAGATTATACATACGGTTGTATGATTACCGGGATCGCGATGATCGAAATTAGCCAAATTGATTATGGTACAATAAAACAGAACTATCGGTTGCAGGGATTAATTGCATTATTCAAAGTTTAAATTATGAATTAGCATAAGAGGTGTATAATTTATCAAATTGCTGGGTAATGGCTATTTAGGTAGGTTTTTGATGATTTATTTGAATACATACCTTTTAACTTTTTGAAAATCTTAAATCCAATTTCAATGCGGATTAATTATAATGGAACAATTAATCATTCCAATAAAAATACGGTTGATTAATGGATGTCCGTTGATATAAAATATTAAATTACTTTGATGTTAAAATGTGTTGCTAAGGTGACGGGGAGAAGGGTGTAATTTCGTACCGAAAATAATCCAGAATAATTAACAAAATTTAACAAGTTATTTCACAGTCAGTTCGTAGCAAATTTGCGAGGAAAATGAAAACACAAAATTAAGTAAAAGTACCTAATTTGATCTCTAAGCACCTTACGCTATTATATGTTTCATCATGATATCTTTGTTTTAAACTGATCGATTTGTAGGGGGAGTGAGATGTTTCGATGTAACTTTAACCGAGTTAGGTCGCTGTACAGAAAACCTGTCACTTCCAACTCCTCCAGACTCTTCCCCGGACGACTCGTCTCGAAACTTTTCCCATTATTAAACTATAGAAGGTCCTGCTCGGGAGGGAAAAATGGGGGCAATTTATTGCCTCGCTTACTTATTTCCCCTCGACGTTCTGTTGTTTCAGTATTCGATTAGCGGAGGCATTTACATCGAGAACGCGGCGAATCGTAATGGGACTTTTTTTTCTCTGGAAGTGAGGGAAGGGGAATCGTTATTATCGGAGTTTTGAGGGTAATAATGGTTCATTACGGGAATTTTCGAAACCGTAACGCGAGCCGGAGTCGACTCGGATTGCTCGGTAGTGACGACCGTTTTCGATGGAAATATTAATGAGACGTTCTTTTGTTGCGTTTCAAGACAAATACAAATAGTAACAATTGTAATTAGAACGGTAATAATGGGGTTGAAAGTATGCTATGAAAATCGTTAGCATTGTCGTATATCAAGTTTATCGAAACTGGTGATCTAAATGTGCCTCGGCTCATTTACATAAAACTGGCATACTGTGTTTAGATTCAGCTTACCCAACAAAATTTTGAATTGTGGATGGAATAAGCGAGTTCTGTATTTAACAGTAATTTGTACCAAAAAATAATTTCTACGGTTTTATAAAAATAAAAATCAGAATATATCATGATGTCAGGAAAATGAACTTCTATCATTTTAAATGTACAAATTTTGGAAAATAATTTTAAACTATTTCCATCATAAATTTTAGCATTCAATTAATGCGTCACAAGCGGAGAATAATTCTTCTCATCATGGATGTGTAAAAGAGATGGAGCTGGAAATTTTTTTAATGTAACATTTAATTCGTTCATTTAAGATTCTATAAATGCGGTCCTAAGATTTCCAGGAGGTATTCAAGAGGTTGAGGAACACTACATATCATTCAACCTTTAACATATTTAATAGAAAAGTATATTTTAATACTTGTTTAAAAATAATATATACTTGATTAATCTAGATTTGGCACCATATATGGAAAGTCTCTTTAGGCTTCCCTGGAATCATTTTTCCATAAATTTAAGCTAAGTCGAAACATTCCAAAAGGTCACATTTTAAATGTTTCATATTTGACAACTTTCCAAAATGAGAGAAAATTATGTTAATAGCTTTTTTTTGCAAAGCACCCATAGACAAAAGATATTAAGGCAAAAAAATGAAAAGGTTTGCTAGAATTTTGTTTTTTGTGATAATTATGAATCTTGTTGGAATATTACATTATGATGTGGATATTATAATGTATTGTAACGCGAAATGTAAACAGCAGAGCGAATGTGTTTACTCCTATCGGACCTCGGCGGCTTACCTCAAAGGAACGCCGCCACGCTTAATTGAGTCGCGGCAACATCATATTAAGGAAGAAGATTTATTACCTCTTAGACCTTTCTGGACGTTTCCTAGGTAAACATTATTATCGAGATGGATCGAGTTCTTTGTGGAATTATCGAGAATACAATTGAGAAATGTATATAAGCGGGCTTGCGGTCGGAGAGGATGATTAGACGTGAAACGCGACATAGTAAACAAGGAGAAAAGCGAGAGCGTATAAATAAATTACATTTAAGAGTGATATAAATTAATTAGTTAGGAAGTAGTTCAGTGTGTTTTATAAATTATTTCAGTAATAGTCTAAGACAAATTAAGTAGTGTGTAGTGAATAATTATTAGGATAGTGTAAATAAATTAGAAAATAAACGTTACAGTATGGATGATTAATGTTATGTTAACGGAGATAATCCATTTTATGCTCCAATGGAAAATAATCCTGAAATAGGTGTTTTCCCCTCATTAAACTAGAGTAAAGGATAAAATTAGTTTATCCTTACCTGTCAACCACTGTGAACATTGTAATATAATGTTATACAATACATCAAAATGATCTATGTGTAATCTATATGTAATGTACATTATGAAGGTGCATGTTCATGTAATAAACATTCTAGGACAACCTAGAATACAAAAAGGTGTAATAAAAAGGCTTTCTCCAACACATGACAGTTATGACTGTCATTATTAATGTCATTATAGACAAGTAAACTATCAAATAACACACTAGTGTGTTATAATCCATAACTCACTAGTGAGTTATGGATTACAAGTCACGTTCATATTTAAAGTATTTATCCAACACATGACAGTTATGACTGTGATTATTAATTTTAGACAAGTAAACTATTAAATAACACACTAGTGTGTTATAATCCATCTCACTAGTGAGTTATGGATTATAAGTCACGTTCATATTATTTAAAGTAGTATTCTATTTATTTATTTATTGCCCGTGGCAACCAAACAAACAACCTACTTTAACCAAAATGTAAAAAAGTCACTGTCAAGTCATTCTGACATTCGGCCTGACGGCCTCGTGGTATAAACCTTCTCGCGTGACTTATTTTCAACATAACACACTAATACCATAAATAACTATTATTGAACGACAAAAATTATTATTAAATGTAAAAACCACGTGTTGAATATCATGAATGTCAATTATTAGCCAATAATAGTGTTCGTAACAATAATAACCACATGATTTTTATACCACTGAAAATTATTTTTAAATGATAATCTTTCTTCATATTTCAGTAATTTTTCAGTTTTTTTCGTGGAAACAATAACTTTTTTATTATCCAATGATGCTTATCTAATTTTTATATTAATAAATTCAGTTGTTGGGAGAATTTTAACAACAGATTATATTGAATTTACAACTTTATACCTTTTTGTTTCTATGCATTTATTTACATTTCATTGCAATCTCTGATTCTTACTATACATAAATTAATTTATAAAACCATGCCTTTCTTCCAGGAATGCAGTTGAATATTGGTGAATGTTGGCAAACTTCAATACTATATCTTAACTTGTCCATCAGATCAATACATTCATTAAGTGGTTGATTTCCTCTTCATAACTTTTTTATAGCTTAAACAAAATTGGTGTTAGAGTAGAATTTGACTTCTATAGCTAGATTATTGATAATCCAACGCATTTTTCAATTGGTTTTGGAAGTGTAAGAGTCGAAATTACAATTCAATTTTTTAATTCGCTCTAGATGGACCACAAAATTAACAGAACTTACAAAAAGTGTCCCATAGTCCAATAATTGGGGCAGGGACCCAAACATTTTTTTACTAAATTTCTTGAGTTGGAACTGGGTTCCTCTACAGTCAAAAATCATAAAATTTTGTTTAACATTAGGTTAAGTGGGATATGTACTTCATACAAGTCATGCAGCTAAGTGTTTAGTTGTAAAAGACATCAGATAGCAGGATACGGACAATTTCACAATGATACACATGAAGGCTGAAAATCAAAAGTATGCAACATTTATTTGCCCAACTGACTATAGTATTCAACCAATATGCATTTTACATTTTCCGACCCATCACCATTTCAGATCTCTCCGGACTTTTCCTACAGTAACATTTGGTCTGCGAGATGCAGCCACTTCCACCGCCAATAAAATCCCTTGGAAACAGTTTTCCGCGTTTTCCCTTATTCGATTTATTGACCCCATAAACCTCACGACTCCCCCGGACTTACTGATTTTTCGTCCCCGAAGAATTTAAATGTAAAAAGAGAGTTACGACTTTTCGCAATTAACGCTCGACGCCGAAAATTAGTAATGCGAACGGCGACACTTCCTCTCCACTAACGGAAACCGTCTCCTCGTTTCCTGTCTCCTCACTTTACACATCGACAATGTAATCCGACATCTTCGGGGTCGCGTTCTGAGGAGGTACGCTAATTGACCGTAATCGAAGTGTCCCGAACGCAAACACGGGAATCGAGAAGTTGTAAAAAGGAGACATACTTAACACAATAACTGCGCACAAGAACTAAGTTTAATCGAAGGAAATGGAATCCATGGGATTGAGGTTATGTGTTAAAAAACCGGACGTTCTTAACTGTCGTCTTACAACAGATACAAAAATCTTTTCTTCTTAGACAAAGGAATGACGGTTTCTGAGGTTTTTTGAAGAATTGACAAAAAGGTGCCCATTAACACCACCCTTAACTGAAATTTATATTAATTAGCGTGCTGAAGCAATAAAGCAACATTTTAATTTTTCATTTCGAATGACATAAACCTAAACTCAATTCCTTTTAAAACTAGCCTTAATTAAACCGAATCGTTAAAAAACCATCTGCGATGGAAACCTAGGTACAACGCTATTCAAAAATAGAATTCCATATCTTCCCATTAACAGCCGTGGAAAAGACACCCTCTGAGGTTCCTTTTATCAGACAGTAAATTATGATGTTTCTCTGATTTTACTAGAAGGTACTTTGAATAACTAGTATGAAAATACCAATTTTTAGAATTGCCATTTTACATAGGAGGTTATGGGATTGAAAAAATCGTCACGAAAGCCATGAAAAACACGGGAAATTTCTTCTTCCGCATAAACAGTTTTTTTTTAGAAAAAAACTGTTTTTCGCAAACTAACACACCTCTCTATAACACCTTCGCAGAGCTGCATCTCTTACTGCAATAAGCGAAGTACACTGATTTCTTTTCTACAATACCTTTAATGTGTCCTCTATACGATTTCCACTAGATTTTATAAGACATTTTTCGATAACTTATTTAAAATAATATGTTTTTACAGCGTTACACATTTTTGTGGCGCTCGCTTCAGCACCTTACTCTACAGAAAACATAATGTAACGTTTATTCTAATTTATTTTACACACTGTCTTAACACTACTTAATTCATCTAGACTGTTTCTTAACTAATTAATTTGTATCACACTCTTAACTGCTAATTTATTTATACAATTTCACTTGTCGTTTGTTTCGCTGTTTACTCACGCGGCTTCTCGTCTAGTCTCCTCTCTCCGACCGCAAGCCCGTGTTTTTGTCTTCGCATTTGGGAACCTTCTGGTATATTCCTTTTTTCCTAATAATGTTCGTTCTCGAAAGGAGTAGATCATTTTTCCTTTAATAAGACGTTTCCGCAACTTTCGGGAAGGTTTTTATGGCCCAATTAAGCGGAGCGGCCTTCTCTCTTTGAACTGCGCCGCTTTGGTCTGATAAGCGTGTCGATGTTTATATTTTGCCTTGACAATAATATAATATAGGATAGAAATAATAGAAAAGTAAACACTAGATTAGTATAGAATAGTAATAGCATAGAAGCTTCGCTTCAAAATCACTTAAACTGACTGTGTCCGATAAGCACATTTACTTACTCCATACCATCCCTCGCAAACGTTTTTAATCGCCACATCAGATCGAATTGCGGGATACCAGGATGAATTTCGCAAATTCGGGCCTATCTGATCGGATATCGTTTTTCGATAATCCGATTTGCGAACCGACGAATTGATTTCAGGAAAACGTTTCATGTGAAGAAAAAATAAGCGAAGGAGGGCTCGGGGTGGATTTCAGGGGTCTCCGTTTGAAAAAGCGTTTATCCCAGTTTTATTAAAAAAGGGAATGAGTGAATGAAAAGAGTAAGGTAAATGTAAAGAGAGTCTGCTACGATAGCGAGCTAAAAATACATTGCTTGAGTTAAAAATGATCTCAATTTAATTTAAGTATGAGTTAGTTTCAGACATAATAAACAGACAGCAGTGTTTGCACGGTTAAATCTCTGTATCGTGTCTTATTGTCCAACGAACTAAAGAAGCCTAAGATGATTTAGAAATGATTTCTATATTTTGGAAAGATAAGAATCAAGTGGCACAATTTTTGGACGCTCAACAAGGAATTGTTAGCCTTATTGTATAAGGCGGCGAGATAACAACAATGAGATATAAATTAGGCATTAAGTGTTAGTTCTTAGTGAAAATAAATTAGTTAAGGCATCTCGCGTAGTGTAAATTATTTTGAACCCGTAAAACGTTACAGTATATTTCACAAAGATACTAATGAAGGTGTCTCTACCCTAAAAAAACTAATGAAGTAACTTACTATATGTTGATATCTAAAAACTTACATTTTGCCCTTGTTACGATGGATTTTAGGTGTTAGAAGTTCATGCACCTCGCGTAGTGTAAGTTATTTCGAACCCGCAAAACGCTACAGTATATTTCACAAAGATACTAATGAAGGTATCTCTACCCTAAAAAAACTAATTAAGTAACTCACTATATGTTGATATGTTAAAACTTCCATTTTGCCCTTGTTACGATGGATTTTAGGTGGTTGATTACAACAAATTTAGTTTCCTGACGATAGGAGTAGTAGCTGCGAAGATACGAGAAACCGAAAATTTTCTAAACGTATAAAGGGAAGTTAAATACTTTTCCAAAAATTGTAATATCTAAAACCTCCCATTTTACCAGTAGATTCGAGATGATAGGGCCCTTTTGACTTTACAATTTTCTATAAAATATTAGTATAATTCCTAAGATTACGGATTTGAAAATAATAAAATCAGTGAGTTTGTTATGCTTTGCCACGCGAACACACTTCCCAAAAAGACGACCAAACAGCGAAGTTGACCGGAGGGCCAGTCCGACACTGGACAGTATAACTAATGGTCAAGATATTAAGATT
Source organism: Cryptocephalus moraei (assembly GCA_946251905.1). Lineage (NCBI taxonomy): Eukaryota > Metazoa > Arthropoda > Insecta > Coleoptera > Chrysomelidae > Cryptocephalus > Cryptocephalus moraei. The sequence goes on from OX276452.1 coordinate 35,505,272, forward strand.
TTAATAAATTTTCAAAAGGGCAAAAATATTCATTTAAAGGCCGATAAGGGGAAAATCTCTTAGAGGAAAAAACAAAAGATCAGCCGTTCTAAGTGTAATTGTGAACATTGTAACTATTGATGCATGGAACCATACCAAAACTATGCGAATATTTATGCATGACATTTTTACAAATATGTGCAATGGTATTTCCTAATATCCAATTATGAAAAAGCATATCATGTTTAATGAAAATGGAAGTACAAACAACAGTTTTATTATCATCAAACTAAAGCACTGGAAGAGGTTAGTGTTAGTTAATTGTAATTGTAATTATATTAAAAATAATTATAAAAATACTAATCAAATACTTTTTCAAATGTTGTGTTTATTTACGTTTGCTTTTTACTTAAAAGTACGTACCTAAGTACTTATATTTACTTCATTAAAAAAAACTCATATTTACTTCAAAAGTAATCAGAAAATTTTACAGATTGGTTAAAATTTCTGGATATATCATTGGAATGGATAACAATTTTCAACTAAAATGTTCATTTTCATTACATTCACTTTAGAAAGAAAACCATTTCCAAAAATTTTGTAAGATTTTTTGAAGATTTTAAAAAATATCTCAAATACTTAACTTCTTTTCAAAAATACCTTTTAACATTTTTCATTCCCAGTGTTACCATCATCACGTTTAAACGCTGATTCATATTCATTTTACATTTTGTTGCTCCTTGAAAGTGTCAAGTTTTGAATAAATTATGAAGAAACTTATAGTTACGATTAATAAATAAACACTGTTGTTGAGAAAATTGATTTCCGATGTTAAATTAGCTCGCAAAACATATCATGAACTGTCATTTCTTGAATGAAATATTAAAACTAATTGAGGTATTCCAAATATTTATTAAGTAGTCCGGATAGCTTCAGATCAAATAAAATATGAACTTAATAAGTCGAATTAAGTTGGTGGACTTGCTTATATGCAGTTTTTACAAAAAAAAATTGTTGTTTGTAAAGTCGGCTTACGGACGATAATTTCACGTGATAACGCCATAAGAAAACATTGATGAAAAATGGCATACGTTTATGAATTGAATAGAATTGAATGATATTGTAATAGTAATATGCAATGGTATGCACAGTAAATACTCAGGTAACTTTATAAATAACAGTCGGCAACACCGCTAACGTCCAGCCGTGTGCTGTCGCCGTCGCCGCCGACGGAGTGGAAGCGAGATAGATGCGTCATCTCACTCCCGCATTGCTCACATTGGTTGTGTGGTGCCGGTCTCACTTTCACTCGGACGCTTTAGTGGAAGAGAGATAGATGCGTCGCAAGGCAAAAGCTAAGGTCGATCTCTGTCTATTGTTCTCGCTCTCGCTCGCACGCATGGGTCTGGCGTAACTTTACAATGTTTCCTGGGACGTGTAGGTAGCCCGCACATCGATTTATAAGACGTATATCACGTCAAAAAATATGCAAAGCATTTTAAAGATTCATAAAATACGTAAAATATGCCGAATATGCAATTTGCATCTCTACGATCAACAGTATTATAATAGTACTTTAACAGTACTATTCTACAAAGCGTTTCCTAATTATAAGACAATACAAGAAGGGATATACAAGCAATAACCTCGAACAATCTTAATAAGCCTTTTTTCTTGTTATATATTCGTTTAAGCTTCATATAATTAAGACGTGCAATTTCACACATTAACATTTAAAACAACACCATGACACGCCCTTTACGTACACCCTCACATTTTCCGCTATCGATCGGTATCCGTGCAAGTTTTCTAAGGCTTCGCAATCCTCTTTCATCCGCCGATATGAAATTATCAAAAGTGCATCGCCTCCTCTCAGGAATTAAAAACCTCCTCTCCTCTTCGCCGCTCTCTCCGCATAAAGGGCATGTAATGGGATTCCCGTGGGATAAAACGCTCCCGGGGAATACATAAACGGGAAGCTGCACTTTCTGCATTCAAGGGGAAAATGACGGTAAAAGGGAAGCACACGAAATTAGAGGCGACGAGAAAATATTTCTCGGATAATATTGATGGGTTTATGAACGACAGTGAATAAGAGGTATTACAAGGAAATCGGATGCGATGAAATTAACTAGTTCTTTGGGTATTTTCTTTTATTTTATCATTTTTAGTCATTTCTTTACCCACATTTTTCGAATAAAAATAATAGGGAATAGCTTGTGCAAGAGTTCGGCCTACAGGATGTCATATAAACTTTATTTAGACCAGTTAAGAGGATTAAGACACTTTCCCATTATCACCACTAAGGCTAACAGCAAATTTAGGGAATTTTATCAAACGCCACTCAAAAGTTGTATATAACCCTGTATATTATTAATGCGACACATCAGAGAATCAAACATAAAAATTTGAAACAACCATTACCAATACTTTACTGTATTACTAACTTTAGTAATACTGTTGAGGCTGTTGACAGTAATTCTCACAAGTCCCCATTTTCACTCGATCTTTGCAAAGCGTTTACAGCAGCAGGAATTCCATTACATAAAAGTAAACCACCCATTCTACGCGTTTTTTGCAAAAATATATTAAAATATCCCCCATGAATCAACTACGAAAAAATTACCTAAATATTGAAAATTTCTTCTTGAGAAAATAAAGATTTAAAAATTCTGCATTTTATTTCTAGGGTTGAAATATAGCTCAAAATCAATTTTTTTCGATCTTTTATTTTACCTTTTTAAACATTTTCATTTTACCTAAAATCCGGTCTTAATTAATAACATTCATTTCTTCTCCAGCACAATTTTGAACGTTATTTTCACTCAAACAGCCCACAATCCTCTTCAAAAATTAAACAAACTCGTAAAGTCGAATCGTCGTTCCGCAAATTCGTGATTACGCGATAATTGCGCTATAAAAGCGAAATCAAATCGTTCCTCTGAGGCCGAAATCATCATAAATTACCACTTAATTAAACCCACTTCTTTTGTCTTCATTCGAAACGACACAATCGTTTATACTTTCTTCCCGCCTCGTTACACCAGTTAAACAATTGAAGAAATGCGCATTCTTCTGTGTTAACAAATAATAAAAAGCGAGTCTCTTCGCTTGCGTAAAGAAACGATCTCCAAAAATGTCGCGTTACACTATTGGGAAAAAAACTTACTTTCTCTATCGAAAATGGAAAGAATTAATGTAAAAAAGCAATTAAGGAAGTGACGGTGGGCGTGTATTAAAATATTAATGACGAGCGATACGTTTGGAACAAATCTAAAATTTAACGTTATGTAAATACAAAAATCGATTCAGGCAAGGAAGTAACTCCTAACGTTTCCCGAATTCATAATAACGCTTTGTATTAATTACGCGCTGATGTGAAAGTTTGGGGAATCTCCTAATTCCAGGAAATTACTTAATCCAATTTAATTCAAAGAACTTTCGGCACACTCAAATTAATACTATTTATCATCATCTCTCGTTTGAAGACTAGAAAACTATGTGATGTGGAAGTACACACACAGAGGAAGATTTTATGAAGATTAATAATTTAAGGAGGCGTAGGCATTAGGGCTTTTTAATTACCCGTTTCCTAATTCTGGAGGAGCTGTTTTCATTGCATATTAAAGTAACATTTGAGGTATAAAGGGGTGGGTAAAACTAGCAAGAAATGAATGTATATAAAGTTGGCGGACCACCTCCTCAGGCCGGCAAAACAAAAAAGTGGAGATTTTGTGTCTTTTTTGTAGCGAGAAAACCAATTTTGTAGCTTTTGAATTGCCGGAGCTACAAAAGGTGGGCTAACTTAATATTAAGTTAGCGGCCACCGCTATAACTCATACACGGAATGTAATAGAATGCTCTGATTTGCGCAGGAATTTGTGTCTTTAGAAGTACTTGAAAGCCAATGGGCCAAAAAAAAAATTTTGGCCACATTTGGCCAATTTTGGCCAAAAATGACCAGATGTTCAATCATCACTGGCGGTTCAATTCCATGGTATAGTAGGGATCTTAAAAATCATTTGTCATTGAAAACCTTCGGTTAATTGGCCGAAAAAGCGGACAAAAATTGTCACAAATGGCCAAAAATTCGAAAATTACTAATTTCAGCCCAAACATGGGTAACCCTGTATATACGTCGACAGGTCGAACATGTGGTTACACAGAGAGCTCAAAAAAGCTAGCAGGGGGTCAATAAAAAATACCCAGAAATGGCCAAAAATTCTAAAATGACTTATTTCAGACAAAACGTGCTAAATCCTGTATATACCTGAATTGTTCGAAAATGCGGGCCATGGGAATTCCAGTAACAATGTGGAGAATTTAGGAGACTCTGTCAGACACTAAAAGTCACTTTGCACAGCGGGCCTGTGGAGCTACAAATTCTAAAATGACTTATTTCGGCCAAAACGTGATAAATCCTTTATATACTTGAACAGTTCGAACACGTGGGTCCCGGAATTTTCAGACACACTGTCGAAGGATCCAATGGATCCTTTTAGCAGCTAGAATTCACCTGAAACTGCGGGCCTGTGGAGCTACATATTTTAAAATTAACTAATTTCGACCAAAATATGATTAATCCTGTATGTACTTCGACAGTTCGAAAACGTGGGCCCTGGAATTTTCAGACACACTGTTGAAGGATCCAGTGGATCCTTCTAGCGACTCGAATTCAACTGAAACTGCGGGCCTGTGGAGCTACAAATTCTAAAAATTACTAATTTCGGCCAAAACGTGATAAATCCTGTATATACTTCGACAGTTCGAAAACGTGGGCCCCGGAATTTTCAGACACACTGTCGAAGGATCCAAAGGATCCTTCTAGCCACTAGAATTCACCTGAAACTGCGGGCCCGTGGAGCTACAAATTCTAAAATTACTAATTTCGGCCAAAACGTGATAAATCCTGTATATACTTCGACAGTTCGAAAACGTGGGCCCCGGAATTTTCAGACACACTGTCGAAGGATCCAATGGATCCTTTTAGCCACTAGAATTCACCTGAAACTGCGGATCTGTGGAGCTACAAATTCTAAAATTGCTAATTTCGGCCAAAACGTGATAAATCCTGTATGTACTTCGACAGTTCGAAAACGTGGGCCCCGGAATTTTCAGACACACTGTCGAAGGATCCAATGGATCCTTCTAGCCACTAGAATTCACCTGAAACTGCGGGCCTGTGGAGCTACAAATTCTAAAATGACTTATTGTATCCTTCGACAGTGTGTCTGAAAATTCCGGAGCCGACGTTTTCGAACTGTCGAAGTATATATAAGATTTATCACGTTTACAGGCCCGCAGGTTCAGGTGAATTCCAGTGGCTAGACTGTGTCTGAAAATTCCGGGACCCACATTTTCGAACTGTTGAAGTATAACACATAATTTAACACGATTTATCCAAAATAAGTCCTTTTAGAATTTGTAGCTCCACAGACCCGTTGTGCAAAGTGACTTTTAGTGTTTGACAGAGTCATCTAAATCCTCCACATTGTTACTGGAATCACCATGGCCCGCATTTTCGAACAATTCAGGTATATACAGGATTTAGCACGTTTTGGCCGAAATAAGTCATTTTAGAATTTTTGGCCATTTCTGGGTATTTTTTATTGACCCCCTGCTAGCTTTTCTGATCTCTCTGTGTACCACCTGTTCGACCTGTCGACGTATATACAGGGTTTCCCATGTTTTGGCTGAAATAAGAAATTTTAGAATTTTTGGCCATTTCTGGCAATTTTTGCCCGCTTTTTCGGCCAAATAACAGAAGGTTTTCAATGGCAAATGATTTTTAAGATCCAACTATATCATGAAATTGAACCGCCAGTGATGATTGAACATCTTGTCATGTTTGGCCAAAATTGGCCAAATGTGGCCAAATTTTTTTTTGCCCAGTGACTTTCAAGTACTTCTAAAGACACAAATTTCTGCGCAATCCAGAGCATCAGAGCCAGACAAAGGCGTACTTCAAATAGCCCAGCTTATAATAATTTTTGTTTTTGAGGGATAATTTAAACTTTCTAATTTCAATAAATATGTCAATGGGATTTATATTTCTTCTAAAATCTTCGCCCGTTGAATTAAAAATCTTTAAATCAGGGATGAATAAGGTCATTCAAAATTGTGTTATCAAGGAATAAAACACTATAAAAATGTAGGTATTTAAATTATTTGTAAAAACTTAAATCAGTCACTGAATTCAGCCACTTACGTTTTGTATCATAAATTAATCCACTTATGTTTTGTATAATAAATTATTTATTTACAAATTAATTACGTTTTATTTTAAGAGACTTAAGACTGTTTAAATGATAAATGATATATAAGAACTTTATTATAGTTCCATTAACACATTTTGTAAAAATTAATTAAGTTTTACATTGGAAAATATCGTTTACGAGATCGCATACGAGGAGGCTGATTCCAACACCATAGCCACAGCCATAGCTGCTCAAGGTTGCCTTTTTATGTACATTTTCCACTTCCTACGTGAAAATCTAAGATTTTGATACCAACTTTAAAATGCCGCCCGAACAATTGGGAAAAATTAGTTTCCCATAAATTCGCGAATTTTGCAAAAACGTGCGAAAATGGTTTGATAACGTGATTGTGCAAAAACTACGCATCTAACAGAAACCATCCTCCGCACACTTAAATTACACATTATGGTCTATTATTTCCCGAAAGACAGTTTTCCAAATTTCTATAAAAAGTTTAATTTTTGGAGGTTTTTCCCGATTTTCTTGGTGAAAATGGTCCGATGGGATTGTGCAAAAACCATTTTTGTAGGTTTATTCAATTTTCTACTAAAGTACTATTAGTCCTATAACGATGTTTTCATTACTTTTCCCAATATTCTTGAACAATTTAATAAAAACGAAATGAGGCACTCTGGGAATGACCGAGAGGGGAAGCATAGCTTTATATAATGTATATATATACGTCATGTACAGAAGCGATTGGTAGCTAGCACGGCGCTACCGATTCAGACCGCAATCGCCACTCCTAGAGCCGGCAACCGACAATACAAACAATTGTAATACGAGTTGCCACCAAACAGTTAGACTTTTTTCTTTCTTCATCCATAACGTGTCATGTATTCTTTTATATACAAAAAAAGTACATACTTCAATGTTTCTTATTTTTCACAGCTGATAGGTAAGAAATTTCGTTTACGTAGATTACCACCTACTTGAAAATTTTCCCATGTTAATCTGTCATAAGAAAGAAATTGTGTAGAAACAGTTGCCATGGTTACCACATTCTGGCGTCACACTTTCCTAGCGTATTGTGAACGGTCCGCCTGAGCTTTTAGGTAGTTACAAGCAGAGTTGCGAGATTTATACGTAAGTAGTGAATGCGCAGTGACTGACAAGTGACGTTCGCCTTAGATTGTTTGGATCGCGGTAGAAACGATTGGTAGTTAGCAGGGAGCAGGCAACCGACAATACAAAAGCAATTGTAACACGAGTTGTCACCAAACAGCTAGCGCGGCGCGATAATTGACCGTTCGGGTCGATCGGTTTTTCGGCGATCACACCTCTCACTGATTCAACGCTTCGAAGAAAGCTATGCTTCCAAAAATGTATTTTTTCAAATTTAATTTGTTTATGAAAATTCTAACATCGATTTCACTGAGGCAAACAGGTGGGTTTCCATCTATGAACTGTCTAAATTTTAGAGTAAAAATGCATTCTTGTTTCGCTCTATTGGTTGGCCTAATAAGCTTTGTCGAAAAACCGTAATACCCTCTTCTGACATCTCACTTATACCAAATATGTGGACGTTCCCACAACCACTCGAAACAAAATCCGCTCCGAATCAACACTAGATCCTTAAGGTTTCACATGGAATTTATATGAAAATATCACGAAGGGCTCCAGACGCGCGGGTTACCGACGTTTTAATTACGACAAACCAGACGAGGACCGCATCCAGGCGTAAACATATTCGCTCAGGTGAGCGAGCAGGAGAGAGGTACAAAGGGCCTGGAACGCTACCAGAAAGGCGGACGGGCACGGGTGAAGAGGCCGCAAATGCCACACGAATAACGGGCGCCACGAGGGGGAGTTAGGGACTCAAGTGGAGAGGAGCAGGGAAAAAATGAATTTAGGGTCGGCCAAATTTAATGGGAAGCAGAACAGAAATGGGAAATATTGCGAGATAAAAAAAATATTCTTGGGCGAGCGTATAGGAACATTTTACAAGAGGTAGGGAATAGCACTTTTCGTGCCAGAAGAATCGTAAATTTTCGAATGGTTTCACCGCCACGTTTGCCAAATATATTCAAAATTATTTGAATCCAAAATTTACTGTGACAGTTCTCAACTTGCATGGTATTTATTTATATCCTCTAATCTCAATAAATTTAACTGTGTAACGTGACTTTGGGTCTCGTAGCACGAATTGTATTCAATTCAATATTTATTCATGTCTGGGATAAACCAGGCAACAAAGACCCAAACAATATCCAATTTACAGGTTTCGTCCTCACAGAACAAAGAATAATTTTAACGATTTACATTTAAAAGATTCCACTTATACGTAAAGGATGAATGAATCAAGCAAGTGATTGACTGATTAATAATTGGAAAGGAAGCATGCGACCACAGAAATATAATACACTCTAGCTAGAACGTCAATCAGTTCTGAATAATTTGACATACCATATGGAAAACTGACCTACCTCTGAGTTTGTAGAGTAAATAACGTATATTTCACCGTGTTATAAGGGCAGAAGTAAGAGTTTTTGACTTTTCGTTCGTGAATCTGATATGAATAAGTCACCAATAGTTTTTCTCATCACATAACCTAACATCAACATTTGAATATAACTTTGCTAACAGGTGTGATTTTTATGTATTTCATTTGGCTGTATCAGGCCATTCTACATGTACAAAAATACATTTTGTAGAATTGTTGTTTTCACTGTAATAGGTTTAACATACAGGTCATTTCTACAGAGTCGCAGGATGGGATAAACGTAAGAGCGAGAGAAAGGCCATATATTTCTCGTTGGCTAAACAGAGAACGAACTTTTGCGATGTTGATAGCTCGCGAAACATCACATTCATCCGCTCCGCACACATCCGAAAGTGTAAAGCGATACGCGACCGCGATACGCGTTGACTTGGACTGCCTGCTCGGCCGGCAACGTTGCAAAACATCCTTCTCTGTCATACTAACGAACTACTGTTAGTTTCTCGTTTGCTCTCGTTGATTTCCCACCATGCGTTTCGATAGAAAAGCTCCGTATATTCAACTGTTTGTAATTTGTCGCAGTTGAAAATTTTTCCTAATTTTCCAAACCTCTAGAAAAAATTGTAATCACCTGTATAAGCAAACCGTACCAGACCATAACTTTAAAGTAATATGTCGACGATTTCAAAAATCCAAACAGAACGAAAAGACAGTTACAAACCATCCATTCCAAACATTTCAACTAAGAAGGTTTAGTATCTTTAAAAATGACAATTTTCCTTCCCTTACATAGTTTCATGTAGGTAGACTTACCGCGGTAGAAAATCATTGGAAGCTCACTTACCTGAAACAAAAAGAAAACAAAAATTGATAAGAATAACGCACAGCAAAATTATCCAATTGTTGTAAAAATGTACTATTCACTATATATCGATGTCTTACGAAACATGTAAATATTATATTTACAAAAAAGGTGTTAAGTATAACGGTCTAATTACTAAGTGAAAAATGATCATAGTATGACTCGAAAAATGGAACAAATGCAGTTAAAGTATAATAATCAATGAATTAATTGTTCAATTAACATGTAACGTATATATATGATCCCTACTCAATTTTGGTGCAGCTGAAATTGAAAGGAACTGATTTTAATATTACAAAACTCAGTTTGCATGCAACTCACCTCATACATGGGAGATAAATGGGATCAAAAGAAAGTAATGTTGAACTTAAGTAATCAGTTAATTTAGCGCCAAAACATAGACTGAATAATCACTTTAATGTTGAAAATATTTTTAGAATTGCAAATATCATCTTGATTCATATCAAAAAATTAGTTGGAATAAAGGATTCCATCCGGTAATAACTTGGAAGATCCAGAGACTGTTTTTGAAAAAATATATTTTTCTCAGTATCTACAATGGAACTATATAGAAGGAAAACAAGACGAGAGGTGATTTGATTTTACAGAAACGTATGTAAACCAAGATGTTCTGCTGATCGAAATCAATTAATCAATCAAGTATGCCGTTGTGCTGCCGGTTGAAATACGTGCCCGCCTGCCGGTTTGCTTTAGGAATGATGTTCTCTGATACGCTGAGATTCCTGCACCTGCTACCCCTCCAGTCCCCTTGGGGACTTATGTAAGCATATTTTTTCGCCATTCGTTAACTTTGCCCCTTGTTTAACTATTATTTAGCTTGCATTCACTTCGTCTTTGAAGCTTCTTATCATGGGCTCTCTCTCTCTCTCTCTCTTTCCTAAACGAGCCACCACTAGTCCATACTTGTCATTAAATGTTAATTTTGTTTGCCCTTTTTCTCTCCATCTGAGGTACCACCCCCCAACCAGAGCAAAACTCTTCAAATTATTCGATTCACCTCTATAGCATCGTTTGCAGTTCAAGACAGTTTAATAAAAGTGATAAATCCCCAACTCCCCATCTCCAATTTAAAAACCATATTTCGCAATTTTCGTGGGATTCTGCAACACGATAAAAAAAATTCCCGCCATTTTCGACAACCCCATACGTTCAATGGACATTATTCAAATCGTCGAGGAAATACCCCCCCCCGTATCCCCCACCCCCTTGCATTACGTCCAAGCGCACGGCTTCCCCTCAGAAACGGATTAACCGCCCGATAAATATATCTGTCCCGTATTTATAGTGTGCAGATTATTTTATTTTTTCCCCGGAACTGAGCGGCCGTCCCGTCATCCAGGGGGGGGGGTCGGAGGAGGGGGGAGATTTATCGCCGGCCCGGGGGTGAATAATTGATATCGTCGGATGGACGCTCTCGATGGAAGAGCTTTTTAGTAGTAGTTTATTGGGCCTAATGACCCATCGGGGCTGTCGATAGAAGTGCGATGGGAGTGATACACGCGGAGTGATACACATACGGGGGTCTCTCGATACAAAGGGGTTGAATTTGTAGAACAAACAGACTGAGAATGTTAACATAAATTCAAATTCTAATGGGATATAACCAGGGGTGTGCAACGTACATGTAAGAAACGACAATGTGCGTTCCGTAGGGCCCACTGTCATTTGTCACTCAGAAAATAGAGATAAATAGTTATTTACATAAAAGTAAGGAAAATGTTACAATACTGAAGTGGAGCTAAACTGAAATACGAAGCATCCGCCCCTTGCCACTGTGCCACGTATTTTAAAGCTCCAAGTTAAGTAAGAGATTTTACTCATTAATTTTTTCCGGAAATCGTAAAAAAGACGAAATTTACAGATTTTAGAAATATTTTTTACAAACTCCACAAAAATCAAGATTGTCAATTTCGTTGGCAACTATAGTTACAAAGTAAACAACATCGAATTTTTTTTGTCAATTTTGTGCGTGTGCTGTGAAAGTGTATTTTGTGTCCTGTAATGCCTTTACAGTACTTTAGTCCTATAGTACTTAAGTTCAATTTACTATACTATAGTAACTATAGTATAGTAAATATACCTACTTTACTATAGTACTATAGTAAATGCAATTTTCCAGCGCGTAAATAAGCAGTATTTCCGAAAAATAAATATTTATCAAATAAAACACAGTCGTTTTAGTTCAAAAACAGAAACATCGCAGTAAAACATCTTTATGGACGGGACAACACAGAAGTCAACCGTTGAAAGACTAAAAAGTTGAATCAAATCAAACTTCATCACTCCCTCAGACGACGATCAAAGGTGTAGTAATAATGGGTTAATGTAATCGACAGATCCTAACAATAAGCATAATAATAATTACGTAAATCTGGAGTTACCACCTTAATCCAACTCCACCTTACAAAGTTTAATTCGGAGTTTACTCCGTAAAGTTTTGCGCGCTGAAGCTGTAATACTGAACTTGAAGTCGAAATACTTGTAAGGTATCTGGTAACGCAATATTCGACACTAAGGCACAAAACACATGTACCTCGTTCCTTTCCGTTAATTTCAGGAGTTGAATGTGTTTCTAAAATCTTATTTCCAGATAAGTTTCTCGTGATTTCAAATAAAGTTTTAGTTACGGAGAGAGCAAACGTACCTAACGTGATCACGATGCACGGTGTCGAGTTTTAGGATATAAATTTCTCATCACGTGGATAATAAAATGTATCTGCGGTAAGCGTAACGATTTTTTGTCATATTTTAGACTGACTTCGGGCTGATTAACCTTTGGCATATATTTACCGGAATCTCAAGCAATATTTAGGCCAGAAGCTGAGCCATACAAAGCTCACACCACTCCTTCTTCTTCTTCTTGCTGTTCCTAGGAACATCCCCTGTTTTCCAAGCCTCAAGACGAGGAGAACCAGCTTTGGGCCCATCTCATTGGTGGTCGCCAGTTCATGCACATTCTGGCTAGTCTTTCTTCTGTCGTCCTCTGCACATGTTCTTTCCAATTTTTCTATCGTTCTCTAATAGAGTTGTTCGGTAGCCTATCTCGCAGATTTACATGTAATATTGATTTCATAATATCTTCATTTCCGTTCCTCTTATTTTTTGTTTGACTTGTAAGGTGGGTGAGAGCAAGAAGGAGATACTGGGAGGAGCACGCAGAAAGAATGACTGAAGAAATACTGAAACCCAACACACACCAACCATCAGGCAAGCCACCAAAGAGAGGGCACGAGAGTTGGACATCAGGATCACAAGAGGCTTAATTAGCAGTTTTACACAAGGCTAACCCCATTGCAAGAGGAAGAAGAAGAAGGAGAAGAAGGTAATTAAGTGCACCACTTGTTCTATTATTGAATTCTCTACTTGTAACTTACGGGTCCAGCACAATTCGTCAGACGTCCCAGTAAGCAATAAAATCAGACCCGACAATTCGTCAGCGAAAAATTCAGGTAGATTTTAAAACAACCCTTCGATATAATGCAATTCGTCAGCCGATATAAATTACTGTAGTTTTGGAAATAAATCATAATAACTTCTTAGAAATACGTCGAAGTAAGTGTTTGATCCTTGCCCCCTCGCGTTTCCAACGTACTTTCGGGCATATTACATGACGTTCACGTATCAGAATTAATCAGAAAGCTTCCCGAAGGGTTTTAAGCAGGAGCCCGCTCCTAAGAACATCCTTTAATACCACCATTTATAGGATTTTCCGCTGACGAATCAACCTATCTTTCTTGACGAATTGGCTTATGGTTGGGAAGATCTCCTGACAAATTGTGCCATCTTATTTAGAAAGACGTTTTACCTGAGATCCATAAACTGACGAATTGGCGCCCGCTCGTAACTCACCAGTAAACACACGACATCCAATGGACGTCCACTACAGGTCCATTAAACGTACAAACGTCCATGGACCTGCAGAGGACGTTCAGTGTATGTCCCTTTTCCACCAAGACTTGGACGTTCGTGACAGGCTATGAAATGTACGTCCAATAGACACCCATGTTGTAGACGTGGATCCATGGACGTCGTTAAAAGACTATGAACGTAAGTAATTACTAGCGTCTCGGTCCTCTGGCTATAACCACGTTATATTCGTATTTTGTGTCGACATCAGCACGTTGCGTCACACCCATCCACAGACGTCAATTTTCATTTTTCACGAATCTCGCCTCTCCTAAATTCCTAAATTTTCCCCAATTAAACTATCCGCCTCTCGTCGTAGTCGGCCGTCTGACTTTCAATTATCTTTGGCGGATCCGTCGCCTTAATCCGATAAGCGTGGCCCGGAAAAATTAGTTCGATCATTCTCGGAGAATTGAGGAGAATTAGGCCGTCGCCGACCGGGTCCGCTAATTTACAGGAACCCTCGCGTATCAAGTAGGAATTTATGGAGTCGAGTTTGGAAAATGCGTTACGTCGCAGTATTTCAGCGAGATGAGTTAATTGCAGCGTAAATACGGATAATTCGTGAGGGATCTGTTCGAAAGTACGAAACAAACGAGACGTTTTGTCGGAATAAAAGGCGAGAGGATCTGCGATAAGCCGGTAGAGTTGGGGCCTTTCGGAGTTTCGAAATGTTTTGCGAGGCGTTTGTTAGATAAAGTTCTCAAGTGAGGGAAAACATAAAAAGAAAACATAAAAATGCTAAGTGCTAATGCGTAGATTTTATAGAAATTAGTCATACCATAAGTACAGTCACCAAGAAGTTCGGGAAGTTGAAATGTTCAAAATTGGTAGGCATCAGGACAGTGTGAAAAATGGAAAAGCAGACATCCATATGGATGTCTGCATCTATACATATATATATTGTTCTTTAAATTATTATAACAAGAAATGTTAAATGAGTAAAGAAATACGCAATTCATTTTGGTAATAGTGCCATAACTCCTAAGGAAACGATGAGAACCATCGACTAAATTATTCGTTATGATGAATTTCTAGATGAAACACGTTTGTTGAAGGAAATTTCTTTGTGTTCCGTCCTGTGTTGCTTCATATGCCATTCACATAACCTCAAAAGAGAGAAAATTCCAATTGGTGGTGATATAAGTTTTGTAGGCTCTCTCCTGCCACAACAGATGAGAGAGATTGAGGAAAGACCTTTTCAGGATGGATATCTTCCATTTCTAGTATTATACGATCTTAGGGATGAGACACAAAGAAAACATCTGTAATAAGTTCTGAGCGATCTATCTAGACTTGTCCTGTCATCAATCGTCAAGACGATTATTAAAATCTATCATCAGTTTGTCAGTGCGCGAGAACTTTATTGATTTTAAAATGACAAGAAGAAGACGACCTGACTTAGGTCGTCGAAGTCAGTCAAATGTGCGACGAGCTACCTCACGTGCAAATCGCACTGACGACCAGCGAGAGACAGATAATGATAACATTCGTATTGGTATGACAGAATTGCTTTCAACAGTGAATACTTATGAAGTAGATAGGCTTAGAATGGAGCGACTTCGGGCACATCAAATACAACAGCAGCGAGCACGACACAATGAAATAGAGCGATTCCGCAGAACCAGTGTTCTTGTAAATCTAGAACGAGTAGCATTCTACTACGACCCGGAAATAGATTATTGTGCTGACCGATCCGTAACAATTGGAGAAATGACAATCATTTGTCAATATTGTAAAGCGTTAAAATACAGCGGTGAATCTACTGTATTATGTTGTGATGGTGGTAAAGTAAAATTGCCACAATTGTTCCTACCACCAGATCCATTAGGCTCATTAGTTTCTGGGGTGGGAAAGGACTCTAAACATTCTTGGCCAACATCAAAAAATATAATAATTGCTTTCAAATGACGTCGTTTGGTGTAACGCATATTTTACAGGAAAATTTCATGCCCACTTCCAAGGTAGTTTTTGATGAGTTATTTATTAAAAATTTAAAAAGATAATATACAATTGCAGATACAAGGACAGTTTGCGGAATCAACTTGGAGTTTCCCTGTTTCGCACATGGGCAATTATACGTCGAGTGTTCGAGAGTCGTAAAACCATCATCTTTATATATTTACGCACCGCAAAAAAAAGAAAAAAAAATATAGTATAACATAGTCTTAAATTGATTATGGTATAACTGTGTTGCATTTCATTTAATGTAGATAAAAATTTTGTATCGAGTTTTGACCATATTTCTCAAAAATATATGTAGGTGATGTAGGCGAAGTCCACCGTGTCATCTATAATTTTTATTTATCTTTCTTTTTTTATACTTTACGTGACATTGCAACGCATGCGGGGTACGACTTTTTAATCAAATATATTCCTTTACATTATAATCATACTATATTAATTTACATTAATTGAAATAATAAATAAGGGTTAAATAAACGGCCATATACAGACCTTTTCTACAGAGTCGCAGTATGGTATAAACATAAAAGCGAAAGAAAGGCCATATATTTCTCGTTGACTAAACAGAGAAAGAACTTTTGCGACGTTGCTAGCTTGCGAAACATCACAGTCATCGCACACTCTACCGGCCGGCATTGTGATATGTATGAGGAACCCACGTACGAACGTTTTCATTCGCTGTATAGCCTCCGACGGGAATATTTGGAATGGGTCCTGGACTTGGACTGCGGCCGGCAACGTTGCAAAACTTCCTCCTCTGTCATACTAACGAACTACTATTAGTTTCTCTTTTGCTCTTGTTCATTTCGGGCCATGCATTTCAATAGAAAAGTACGTAAACCGACTATATAGAAAATAGTGCGTTTTACGACTTTCAACAAGCGAGTCAAGTTCAAGCTGCTCGAGTTATTCCTGCCGCTCAGAACGAGACACGAACTTTTCATCTCGCGACATTCGGCGGGGCCGTTAAAAACGTGCCGAAAAACCCGAGCGCCGGCTAAATTTAAACGTCCCATCGCGAAATGAATGAAACGCGAAACGTGCCGATTAGTCCGGACGCGGCCCATCAATCGACGATCCCTCCCCCACTTATCAATTTTATCCAAGGGAAGGAACGTGATAGCGGACCGAGCGATATCGATTCGATTTAAATGATATATAAAAGTCGGCCGTTACACGCTCGCATCCTTCGAGTCGATTAACTTTATAGCCGGTTCTGGGACCGATATAGGTTTACGTTCGATTACGTGAATAATTCCGGAATTCGGAATTATTAGAAAGAGGGGAGGATTATCGAGTTGTAGAGATTAAAATTCCCGTTGGGTCCTCCCGGAATGTACCTCGATGAATAATAGATCGGCGGTGGGGGGTGAGTTCTTTAATGAAGGCGCTGGATAGTTCGATTCCGAAAATCTAAGAAAAACTGTCTAGTGGAGTCTCATACGTACATTGCAGAGTTAGCCCGGCAAACAGTTAAGATGAGTACAGCAATGCAAGTGAAATAGAGCGCACTACGTCATCAAACGATAATTCAAGACGTTCAGTTCTTTTATCTCTACATTTTGTCCTCCTTTACTACACGTGGTTCGAGAAACGTATGTCTACTCTAAAACTTTGTCGATCAGTGGCACCCACATGTAAGAGCAGTTCCACACATTCTCCTCGGGTATATTAACTATTACAATCTAATTATTGACAGTGCGCGATTAAAATATGAAATACAACTTATTACAGCGTAATCAGGTCCATTTCAATTTTTAAAATTACACCTTTTCTGCAACACAAGCACTAAGTGGCATTAGAATAATGACCTGATCGTACGAATTTTTAAAGGTAAACTGCCATTTCGCCCCTTAATTAATAATATCCACAATCACCTCATTATTGTTCTTTGATTCATTCTTATGAACAGTATTTACCAATATTTTATCCACGTGTGGAATAAAATTAGTTTATTTTACTAGAGGAATAAAGTTACTTTACTTGACTGTTACAAAAATGGAAGATTAATAAATTGATACAATTGAATGAAATTTATTCAGAAATAAGTCTCACAGAGCTTTAAAAAGGACGTCATAAGAATGTTAAACGTTGTCTAAAACACTTATACAATAAATAAATATTATTATAGAATTACCTACGTGTCTATAAAAATTTCGAAATGTTATTTTTTAAAATTAACTAAACTATTAAAAGCAATTACAATTAAAATTGATAAAGATTGGTATTAGTACGTGTAAGTGCAAAATCTGAAACATTTCAAAGTAAAACAGTACTTAGTGTAAAGTGTACTAAAGTGTACTTTGTGAAACATATCAAAAATACTGCTTGTGAATACGGTAAATTGAATTTCCTACATATTTTAGTGAAAAATGACAGAAAATTACAACTGGCATCAATATAAAATGAATAAAGATATTTGTTGTTTTAGTGGTAATCAAAGGAAGGAACTAATATACTAGTAATAAAATGGACACGTTGATTTATATGGAGACCACAATACCAAAAATTCTTGATTTAGATTCAAAACCTTTTCAAATAATCTTTTTAGATCTAATTCTAATCTAAATCTAAAAATTATTGTTAACCTGGTACATCAACAGATTTCTTAAGTTAAAATTGAGTTAAGTAGAGTTAGAGTTATTTTAACCCATAAACGTTCACATAAGTGATTTTAGGGTTAAAATGTAATAAGGCTGTGATTTTTTACAGGTGTCGATAAAACTTCTTTAATTTTATTCATTGCCACTGAAATATTCAATCCAGTCAATATGAACTCAAAAACAATTAAATGACTAATTTGGAAGGACAGCAAAGGTTTATAGGCAAAAAACTAATAAATCATATTGATTTTCTGTAAAATCAGAGTCAGGTGTGATTTGAACCTGAATTATATGTAATAATCTGTTAATAAGGCAAAGACACTTTTTTAAATCAAGCTTAAGTGTAGGATTATTTACAAAATTTTTAAAAGCAAACATTTCTCTTCAATCCAATGTGCAATTTCCCAAATATAACTCCTCTTTTATTAACATCATTTGACTGAAAGGCTTTTGTGTGGATTAAGCGATACCGTCGGCGGCGCTCTAATCCGTTTTCGTTAAAATGTTAAAAAGCTCCCGCGGGGCGTATTTTAATTCATACAATTCCATAGGGGCTCTTATTAAAATTTTCACACGAAATTTTAATTAAATCCGTTAAAATACGATCGACCGGCCGGGGCACGCGCGAAAGAGAAATTTTGTTTTTCAATCTCCAAACTGGCGGATTAAATTTAACGAGAAAAAGTTTCTCCTCCGTTCTGCGGCCTGGAGTCGGAGGACCGTGGATGGGGGGGCGCGAGATGAATTAGCGAAATCGACAATCGGAACGCGCCCCCCCTCCCCGCCGCCCTCCTCCCCTTACTTCGTCCTTTTGTACCCCTCCCTGAAATCCCACGATTTACATACCGACGTTGCGGAGTAATTAACTTGTTCAGGTTCGGTTTTGTGCCGTTGAAGTTTCGGGATTAGTTGTTGTACGTGGCCCATCGTGAGGATTTGTGTTGGTGCAGTGCTTTTATTTGAAAATTACGTGGCTTAAATAATAGTGACGATCGGCACTTTTTTCGACGGAAGAGGCTCACAAATCATGAAATTTTCCGATATAATTCAAGGATGAAATCAAATTTTCCTAGCCTAAGCATAAGCGTGATTTGCCTCCAGAATGCAGAATCAAAAGAACTTTGTTTTACTTTGAAGCAGCTTTAAAGTCTTCACCAAGAAACTATTGAAACATGAACTCTCCAAAAAAGTTTAAAAGTGGATTCAACTTTGCATAGATGTTCAATCAACCCTTCCAAACCGATCCACCAATTGTGGATGTGAACTCATCGAGTGAATGATCTGATAAACTTTGGATTTAAATTTGACATAAGAAAAATCTACCGGTGTGAAGTTAGCAGCCACTTTCAGCTAAAAATGAGAAAATTACTGTTTTTCACTACTATTAAAATTACTATGTAATTTCATTCTTTCATTCATTCATACTTTCATTATTTCATCCTTTTACTAAGTTTTTTTTAATGGTTTTATTCACAAATTGCAATACTATGTGTAAAACAATTATATATTACCCCATACATTATCGCCTGTTTCAATGGGGTGAAACTACCCCTATTTCAAAATTGATAATAAATTAAAATGACTTGGAAGTCGAGCGAAGGGATGATATTTACAGAGTAAATAGCAATTGCATCCACAAAAATACTACCGCATTGCTCACTTACCACCGGTCGCAGTAGGGGAAACAACCCCTATTCAAAAATTATATTAACAAATTTAAATGAACGATTTGAAAATCGAGTATAGGGATAATATTCATGGGGTTTGTATCCACAAAACCATTACCGCATATCCTACTCACTTACCACCCGTCGAAGTGGGTGAAACTACCCCTATTCCAAAATTATGTTAATACTTTACTAATATTAGTTCCTATTAGTAACTAATATTTACTAACATCTCAAATACATGTAACTATAACTATAGAAAAATCTAACATTGTAAGTAAAAGTAAAGTTTAAACAAATCAGCTTCTTGAGCGCTTCACAGCAATACCTCATACGACAAGGTTCAGAATTCATTTTATATTAAATAAATAAGATGTAACATAAGTTCTGAAACCTGAAAACAAAGTATTATTGACTAAATTAGTTGATCAAATTTGTAAATGCTGTCCAAATTTTGGGCTCTTTAATTCAATACTTTACTCGATATGAGGCATAAATCAAGAAGGTACTTCGAAAAGACTTTTAATATGAGATAGAAAATTATTTTGCTTTATTATTTTAATACTACAATTAAAATTGAGCGAAATTAAAGGAAAAAGGGACTAAAACCAAATTGATGGATGGTACCAAGATACAAATTTCCATGTCGCTTCTATCTGACCTAAGGACTCTCAGAATTAATTGTTTATATTTTCACTGAATATACACTAAAACGAATTTTAATGAAGAACGACTTCAAAATTATGACTTGCCTAAAATGCCACTTTTTGGTATTATTCTATTATTCTGATATTTGTTTACTGAGTACCTTAAACAAATTTATCTAAATATTACTATTTAATTAATTGTAGGATTAATCTATAGTTTGAGCTGTACAATGAGTCACCACCGTCTTTGGATATATGGAATAACCTACATAGGAAAATTAGGAAAATTGGGAAATTATTTATTGAAATAAACCAAACAAAAATTTTCATTGATGTGACAATTTCAATTATATCAGATCTTAGAGTTCAATTACTTTTATGGAATTTCCTATTAGATTACATTTTCATCCCCGAATTACATTTTTGAGTTTTTTGATAAACTCTAACGTAACTTTGTACACCATGCCCTTTAACCAGGTTCTAAAATTTTTGAGATATTTTTGGTTTTATTTTCTACTTACTTCATATTGAAGTTTTGTAGAAGAGAGCCTAGGGTGTTTGAATATATTTTTGTTACATATAGTTATTTATGATACTAGTGTGTTATGTTGAAAATCAGTCACGCGAGAATTTTCAAGTGACAGGAAACATAACGCGCGAGTGGCATACAATGTTTTATCCAACAAGTGGAAGAAATCGTTTTATATGAGATAATAATTAATAAGCTTTTTGATCAAATCAAAGCTACTTGCGTCACAGTACCCTATAAATGTCAGAATGACTTGACAGTGACTTTTTTACATTTTGGTTAAAGTAGGTTGTTTGTTTGGTTGTCACGGGCAACCTTTAATTATAAATACTTTAAATATGAACGTGAATTATAATCCATAACTCACTAGTGAGTTATGGATTTTAACACACCAGTGTTATTGGATAGTTTACTTGTCTAAAATGACATTAATAATGACAGTCATCATAACTGTCATGTGTTGGATAAATAATATTATACTATATGTTCACCAAAAAATAGTAAAAATCGAAACAAACAAAATAACAAAGTCAACGTCTACACTAACTAAACATCGAGTTTGTAGGTAGTAATTATCGTATTTGGAAATAAACGTCTACACATTAATAAACTACGTCTAAATCAACGTCTATACATTAATTATAAATTAACTTTGTAGGTAGTAATTACTGCATTTGTAAATAAATTTATCACCCCTTTTTATAAATAATACTTAGGTTTCCAATAAATAAAAACTGTTGTTAAGAAAAATATTTTCGAATTTCTTAACCTTCATAGTGCGTGCTGCTACCGTATCGCTAAGTTAAAGAACCTAAAAAAAAACGATTTAGAAGTTAATTATGAATTTTTCAGATTTAATCAATTAGTTAAATTACAAATAGTACAGTAATACTAAATAATACAGTTCGGATACAATTTCAGGCTAATATTAAATATAATTTAATCAATACCAAATTCGCTCTAACCTTTGTCGTATTGTGTATCGTTTATCGATTCAAAGCGCACAATAATCCTAGTTTGATGAAATGATAGATTGCTCCAGTAATTACTGCAGTTACTGAAAGATTTCATAACAACATTTCCATCTTACAGATTATCACAATCCGAATTTTCCATTTGGTGAACACATTTTTCTACAGATCGTGTCAGAGATTACACTCAGACTCGTCTCAATCTCCTCTTCGTGCGAGATGGGCGAATCTTCAGGATGAACCATTAGACTCATTAGGAGGAAGAGCCGAGAATAGAAAGTGGGTTGTAATGTACAGTAGGAGGCGGATTCACCATTGGTGAATAACGACGAGACCGCACGAATTACGTTCCAATTTGGACCGCGGCCAAAGTACGCCAATGCACCTGGCGAACACGTGGTTTCTCACATTACGCGAGGAACACTCTTACATAATAAATATTTATACGATGTTATCGTGGGGGATGCCCCGCGGAGAGGGTAAGTGGCTTGTAATTACTTACGAGATAACCGAAAAGGATTACTTACGAGATAATCTAAGAGACGTGGATTCTTCCCTTGATTGATTATGATCAGTAATTCAGTTACTCAGTTACCTCTGAACATTTCCCATGTTATTTATATGTCTATTGCTCCTTCACATTTTTCTCAGTAATGGTGTCCCGCTAATACATTTTTGAAATATTCCCTCCATCTCCTCATAACATGCACTAATCCTCTTGCACTACATCAGTTCCAATTCAGTCTATTACACTTTGAAGCACATTAGCTTTAGGTTTGTCGGTTGTTTCATTGTGTTGTACAATTTTTCCTGATTTGGTCGTTTGAACTGTTAGTATCGATATCTGCCAAAGTTTATCATTCCTTCCGTCCACCCCTTTCGCCTTTGCCATTGATGTGTTCACGCCTGTTTTACTTTTGACCGTTTTCTGTTAGGCAGTTCAATTTCCCATTTTGATTATTCAAGAGAAAATTTGTGCTGCCTCTTTGAGGCTTCTTTTATGCCAATTTCTTGTTATAAGTTTTCTTCAAATGTTTGGATAGGAAGCTCACAATAAAGCCATTGAAATTTTGCAGAAAACATTTTTCACCTATCTGCATTTCGTATGTAATCTTAAATCACTTGATTTGTTATAAACTGTTGAGCCTTTGATGATTTTTTTTAATTTTTAAAACAATGTAGGCTAAGTACTTAATTCAGCACTTCATAATTAGTTCAAAAAGGTACTCTGAAAGGAGATATAAGTTCAATTCGGTGGATAGGTAAAATTTTTGAACTGCAAGAGCTGAAAATATAAGGATTTTCAATTTAAAGTGCAAGAGACATCCTTAGCACATTCGCAAGAAGCAATTTCGTAATTTCATTTTACCCAACAAACATTCCATGCATTTCATCTTGGCTACCTTGCAGACTGGTTGTTAAATGGTTAATTCAACGCTTACTCTATCATTTAAAATTTTCAACATCAGCTCCTTTGAAGAATTTAAATGTCGGAATTACAGCAAAAGAAACGAATCGACTCGGACTCGGGATAATTCTCAATCAGAATATTCTCTTACGGTGAAAGGTAATCCGAAGTAAAATCTTACGAAATGTATAAGTGCGGGAGCTACATTTTCCCGCAGTCCAAATGGACCAATAAAATTTCCGCACGCGTGCTTCCCACCTAAGAAGGCTCGGAAAATATGAAAAATGATTTTCGGGGTTTCCACAAAGACTTCCAGGGGGGGGGGGGCGTTTTCAATTTTCTCGAGTGACGCAATTACATGGAAAGAGAAAATGATGAATGATCCAAAGCGGAAAAGTGCTATTAATAAAATTACAATTAAATATTTTGTAATACTAAATGGGTGTGGCAACTACATGTTTGTTAATAACTAAAAACCTTTGTATTATATTACTTTAGGTTTTGACACTTTGGTCAACCTTAATTACGATACGATGAACCTTTTGTGAATACTTTATATTAAATTTATATTAATTTAAAATTTTATAAATGTGAAACAACTGGATGTATCTGGAAGTTCAAGAAATATTGCCAGCAATTGAGGCTAAAAACTGTATATTTACGAATTAACTAGACTTAATATCTTGCCACCCCCAAGGGAATTTTCTACAATTTTATATACAACAGAAACATATTTTAGAATCTGAAAACATACCAATCTAAGTACTACCAGAACAAAACGCTAACATTGCCAAAAGTCAATAAATGCGCTAAAAACCCCGATAGAACTAATTTTAAAGTTTTTATATAGATACCTAAATTTTAGCTACTAAAAGGCGTACACATGTATTTACAGTTTTGAAAATGCGGAAATCTAGAAAAAATCTATTGTATTTCTATATATTATAAACCTAGCTGAGTAAATAAGCAAGTGAATTTTTAAATTTTAGATTAAACACCTTAAACTTACCTACAAAAATCCTTTAAATTGACTCCAAATTGCAATTGAACCAATTATGTGTTGTTTTCATTAAATTCGAAGATTCTATTAACTTGAGAAGTTCTTTTTTATTACCACACAAGCCGTACCCGGCATGCGTCGCAATGCCACGTAAAGTTTAAAGAAAAAAGATAAATAAAAATTATAGATTACCCGGTGAAATTCCTATCATCTACATATATTTTTGAAAAATAATGTCAAAACAATACAAAATTTTTATCTACATTAAATTAAATGCAACACAGTTATACACATAATCAATTTAAGGCTTTCTGATCTACTATATTTTTCGTCTTTTTTTGCGGTGCGTAAATTTATAAAGATGATGGTTTTACGACTCGCGAACACGCGACGTATAAGTGTCCATGCGCGAAACCGGGAAACTCCAAGTTTATTCCGCAAACTGTCCTTGTATTAGCAATTGTATATTATCTTTTTAAATTTTTAATAAATAATTTATGAAAAACTACCCTGAAATTAGGTATGAAATTTTCCTGTACAATATGCGTTGCACCGAACGACGTCATTTAACAGCAATTATTGTATGTTTGGATGTTGGCCAAGACATATTTAGTCATTTCCCACCCCAGAAACTAAAGAAGGTAATGGATCTGGTGGTGGGAACAATTACGGCAATTTTACTTTACCACCAGCACAACATAATCCAGTATCTTCACCGCTGCATTTTAACGCTTTACAATATTGACAAACGATTGTCATTTCTCCAATCGTTACGGATTCTTCGGCACAATAATCTATTTCCGGGTCGTAGTGGAATGCTACTCGTTCCAAGTTTACAGAAACACTGCGTCTGCGGAATCGCTCTATTTCATTGTGTCTTGAAGTGCGCTCCATGTTTTAGGCATTTGTTGCTCGTAGTACGTGCATGACCATCTTGGTGTTGATTCTGCCATGTCTTTTTCAGCTTGTCTAAGTAGTTTTTTGTTTGTTTGTTATTTTTACCTTTAGTTTGATTCGTCGGTAATTCTGTTCGGTCTGTTGTTTGGGTTTCTTCACTTCCGGTTTTGGGTCTTGTATTTGTACCTCATAGACTTGTTTCTTGGGTGTTTTATTCATTTGACGTCAGGTACAGTCGAATTGTCTTGTAGTTTTCCTCGATCCTTTTGAAATAGTGTGATCTTATATAATTGTGCTGATCGTCAAACCCAAGTTCATGGAACGCCTCGTTGTTCTCTTGGGCTTTCCCCCATAGTGCTTCTAGGTGATTTTTTTTGTAAGAATTCCTTGGTTTTTCTTGCACTTGTTATATCTTGTCGTAGTTGAAATTGTGAATTTTTTAACTTAATTCTCTGGAAAACGTGGTTGTGACTTACTCAGGACTTTGCTTGTCTTCTTCACTTCCCGCCGTTGTGTTGGCGTCGAAGTTCTTGAAGTTTTGGAGTTGTAATCACTGGCGGCTTTTCCCCCGGCTGCAGTGACTGGATATGTCCGTCGTTTCAAATTTGTAGAATTTGTAGACTTGGTGTCCTGGTGAAGTTGCTTTGACTTACTCAGGACTCTTCTTGGTTTCTTGACTTTCCGCTTTTGTGTTGGCGTCGTGTAGACTTTGTGGACTCGGTGCCCTGTCGATCTAAATGCTGTTGTGTAAGATGTGCCCGAACTCGTTCGATTCCAGTATTTACTGTTGAACGTAATTCTGTCATACCAATACGAATGTTATCTGTCTCTCACCGGTCGTCAGTCGTCAGTGCGATTTGGACGTGAGAGCTCGTCTCGTTGCACATTTGATTGACTTCGACGACCTAAGTCCATCTTCTCCTTGGCATTTTAAAATCAATAAAGTTCTCGCGCACTGACAAACTGATGATAGATTGTAATAATCGTCTTGACATTTATTTATTTGACAACCAACTGACACTATACTTTCATTTGTTTGACTATAAATGTCAAATTACAAAACGTACCTGTTTCAGTATTTCCCTTACTTATTATTTATGTTTCTCACCGAAAAACCTTCCCTGAACTTCCACAAATATTTCAAGATCAAAATTAGCAAAATCCGTCCAGCCGTTCTCAAGTTCAAGGTAGACAAACGAACAGCAATCCATTTTTATATATATAGAGATTTAAGACCACCAAAATGAAAATTTATCACCGTCTATACCAAGTTAATACTTATTTTAATATTAATTACATCCTTCAAATGCCATTACGTTTTGAAAACCCGTTTCTATAATATCTTGGGCAGTTTATGAAAATTGTTGGGTAGTATCTTAGTTGATATGAAAAATTGAATTCAACAAATTTTAAAGAAATTTCGATACAATATTGCACCGACACCATTATCCTACTACCTCTATATTACTACAATAAAATTAATTTTGCATTCACAGGAACCTATGTAAATTCATAATTAAAACATATAACAGACTTAACCCTATTATACTACATTCGAGTATTCCCCGATTTCACCGACAAAGGCAACGGAGTGATAATGAATTATCGATTGACTGCTTTCTCGCAAAAAATGCTAGATAACAATTATTAATACTATCTATCCGAGCGGAACGGGAATCCAACAAGTACGTCTAATTGGAAAGGGCGCCCACGCCTCGTCAGCGAAGCGTGATCTTGGAATGTTTTCATTAAACAGATTCCTTTATGAGATTCTCGAAAACCCGAATCCCATAATTTCACCGTTCCTCAAGAAGAGAACTTTATACCGTACTAATGATTCCAATACATCAACTCAAAGCACATACGAGTCGTGGTTGTCGGTTAATTTCGTTATTTATTCGGGGGTAGATCACCCCCATTCAAGTAATATTACAGGTGAACAACGTGATGGTAAATTTGACTTCAGTGATACACATACGATCATAACTAAGTCAAAAAAAAAGAAATAATAAGAATTGTAATAGGTAAAAATTCTGATACTACTAAGGGCCAAAGTCGAAAATACACCACTCAAAGAAACCACAAGGTAAATAATTAATACTAATTTTTACAGTGATCAGTACATACCTGTATGGTTGTCATCTTTTGATGTTTTCTGAGACTTATGATGTCGACACCGAAAACAATACATGAGGTTCACTTACCTGAAACAAAATGAAAAATTTAAAAATCTAATTATTCCAGAACACGTAACGAGTACAATACCGATAAAGCACGAGTGTAAAGAATGTACTAACCTGAATTTCCGCTTTAACACAGTAATGGGATATGGCAAAAGTGTCACAGTTGTGCAATAAAGGTGAGTTTTACAGAAGGAAAATACATGGAAAAAGTTTAAAAATGGCGAATTTTTCCTATGTAATGAAATATATGACACGTATATTATAAATTGTATTAAATGATACTCAAAATCAAGGGCAAACACTTTATCTTAATGAATGACATATAAGAGCTTTGTTATGATTATATTCGTTAAAACTCAATTATTTTGTACTACTTTTAAGGTGAAAAATATTACGTTTACGGCAGTTTTTAATATCTCACTTTTTTATGAATGCTTACAGCAGATGTAAGCTGACTTTGTTACTATATTAGTTTCATTAAGTCCCAAAATGAAAATCCAAAGATTTTTTAATGCGGTCTGCTGGAAGCTTAAAATAAGAAAACTTATAAAACGCCACTGACACGATATATAACCTTTATATACAGGGTGTTAGGGGCTTGATTGCCTTTATTTTAATAGGTGATAGTATTCATCAAAACAAACAAAAAACCTTATATAACGGGGGTCCTAAAACCAACCGTTTTCGAGAAAACGGTTATTTCGAGTCGAGTTATTTTATCAAGGCATTTCACCACAACTCGGCAACACCGAGAAGAAAAGATACGTATACATGTAAACAGCTGTGCGAGGTCAATGCTTCGCGACGCGTGCGATAAATTCGCGGTGTTGCCACACCACATCATAGCCACTTTATCGAGTTGTATTGATTGGACATATTTTTTTATTCTTTAAAGAAAACATTGTTTTGTTAAAAATTAAACATAAATACATTAAAACAATACATCTTATGGTCATTTCATGTACAAAATTATTTTAGATTCTTTAATAAAAATGAAATTTTTACACCTTAAAATTAGAAGTTTGCTAATTTTTTTCTCGAAAACGGTTGGTTTTAGGACCCCTGTTATATAAGGTTTTTTTTGTTTATTTTGGAGAATACTATCGCCTGTTAAAATAAAGGCAGTCAAACCCCAACACCCTGTATAACTTTTTTAATTTTTCATGATTTAGCTATGGAGGCCACCTTTTAAGCATTGTACTGTTTAAATTTCATTTAAAATACTTCACAAAGTGCGATGTAAAAAACAAATATCAACGTGGAAAACATACGAATCGATGTTGCCACTTCTATTCAAATTAATATCATTGCTTATTAGTGCAATTATCTTCGCAATATATTATTTTGTATACATGGATCCAGATATATTAATTGTACGTTGTTGTAAATCATGTAGATCGTACAACACTGCGCTGTTGTGAGGGTGGGAGGGGGGTGACGTGCCACAAATACGTTGTCCCGCAACGCTCGAATTTACTGTTCAACACGCCAATAAATGTTTCCACATGAAAAATCATGTTGACTCACTGGAAATGTTTGGATTTTAGTGAATGCAGTCCAATAAGAAATTATAAAAAATAATATTCCTTGAACTTGTTAACTCCTCTTAAGCCTTCAATCTAAGCATTCAGGAATAGGTGTATTTGGACTCGTACAACCAAAACTAATTCAACCAAGCTTCTTTTGGATTCAATGGTGCAACAAGCGACATAACAAGCGATGACTAACACAAATCAATTACGTTTTTTATAGCTACTTGTTACCAGCTTTTATGACCAATTCCTTCTATTTAACAAAACTTCTCTTGATTCCTCACCTAATCCAAACTTAAAAGCGCCATTATCAAACCAAACGAAGGAGTTATTTCATTCCACACTTATGCAGTTCACGAGTCGCTTAAGAAAATAAGCAGTGGATAAACCAGGACTTATTCCACGACAAGCACTCGCTAATTGGGATCGTAACTTCCTTCCTATTCAGACCGAAGGAAAGAGAGATCTTTCCGTTCCCCTCATTCCGATGAGACAAACGAGACGTCGAAGTGGTGAAAAGCGACAAATTAAGCGCATAAATCGACAGCCGTATGCGGGAGCACACACACATACGTGAGAATTCAGCGAGGAATACTTAATTCGGAGTGCTTTTCATTTAGCGAATGATGCTTGCACGTCGTTCGTCTCCATCATCGGGCTTAGATATATACCGAAAAATGCGGAACATAAGGAATATAAGTTTCTATCTAAGCTGAGAAACGTACAAGTCATATGACTCTAGCCAAAGTAGACCAAACACTGAAGACAACAACGCCCGGCGGGCGACTGTTAGAAATCCGTAATACTTCTTACGATCTCAAGACTAGAAATGATACCTTAGAAGGAGCGATTAAATCTGCCAATCAACTAAGAACGACGCAACGAGCGAAGAGAGAGAATAATGCTGGGAGTAAGTAACGTAATGAGGCTATAAAAGCCGTGCTTACAAACGTAACTCTGAAATATAAAAAGAAGATAAGTAGGCGATGTGAAGTGAACAATGACGAGCAAAAGCGTATAAAAGACAAATAAAGAGGCAGTAAAGGATGACAGTAAACTGGTCTCCAAGATAACGAGGGTTAAATGTAACGTATGTAGGAGATTTGATTCCTGCAATTTTCCACTGACTGAGATTTATGCGTAAATTGGTCTCTTGTTATTCAGGTGCTTAAAACGAGTTATCAGGCAATACAACATATTACTTTATTTTTAATTTTGAAAAGAAGGAGCAAAATAATAATTGGTGTATGGAGCCAGAATATAAAACTAGAATATTAATCCTGTAAAAGATTTTTCTTGCATGTAGAAGCTGTCAATTTCCTGAAATGTAACCAATAATTCAATTTTTTTTAAGATTCTCTCGTTTTTCTTATAAAATTTGGCAGTTTTTAATTTTACCCTGATGTTAAGTAAGTTTGCGTTTGAAACACCTTTTCAGTTTTCGTACAACACATTAATAGTTGAGATGTGCTAAATTCTTGTTTCATATTGCTATTACATTCATTGCATCTTATAGTATGTTGAGTTTTCCACAAAACACCCTGTACATCAATTCAATGAATTTTAGCCAAATGTTCTCTATAACAATCGGTCGAGTGACTTCAGTGACATTGACGACGTTATTAACCATATTCTCATGTGCTTATTAAATTAACTTAATTATATTAACTTAAATTAAATATTAATTTAATTAAGAAAAAAAAATTAGAATTAATTAAAATTGAATTTATTAAAATTTAAAAACATTTAAAATTAACCTAAATTAAATTAACTATTTTAAGGGCTATGATAAACTGGAATCATGACATAAATTATATAATTAAAATATATAAATTAAATAATCATATTAAATTATAATGGGAAAGATGCAATATATTTTATAATTCTCCATGTGTTGTGAAAATTGGTGAAGGTACGGGGATTTCTGATCATATTTTGAATATAATCTCTCTAATCACAAATATAAAACAAAAGTATGTAATTAAAGTTGTATGATTTCATATGAGTCGACAAATAAGTTCAAAATATCATTAAGAGGTAGTACCCAATAAAATATAATTTTATTTTATTTTAATGACACATCATTGATATTTCTAGCCCAATTCGCAGCCCAATGAAACCTAATTTTGGGATATTACTAATTCATGAGGAAAGTGTATCAAAAAGCGTATTTGGAGTCCTGTGGGGCTATCTCAAATTGATCTCTTAACAACGTTATTGGGAACTTGAAATTCACATCTATTTTTAATGGCCGCCATTTTGACAGAAAGCATCCTATCGAAACTTTTCTTTAAATGTGCAGAATTTGATCAGCTTTCACATGTTTTTTTTTTTTAATTCAAATTACTATTTACGACGTTAGAGTAAAGTAATTTAATTACATCAGTGTATGAAATATTTTTATTTACGAGTCCTGGTACTGATGTCGATGAGAAGTACAAGTTAACGATAAGACTCCTAATTTTCATCATAAAGTAATTTTTTGATCTAAATAGATATTTTCCAGGGACAGTCCTAAACTGGGGAAATGGGGTTTTACCAAATATAAAAATAGGAAATAGAAATATAGAAATTCATCAAATTTAATACTGCTTTAGGTAAATTTCACGTGAAAAATGGCACCACTTGGATCGAAGTGCCGCTAGAAATTAGTAATTCCCTACCTAATACAGTTGGTGAAATAACCTACGTGACATAAACTCCTAATAATATCTCCTCTCAGTTACCTGAGATAGATGCCGCTTTTTGAGACCTCCCACAATTTACCTCGTGTGTTTCGCGTGCTGACAGTCTCCTTAATAAATTAAATCATCCTCGACGGTGCTCCCTTTCGCTCTCCCTCTCCCCTTACAACAAATTAAAACAAAAACCCTGGAAACCGACCGCGACATCCTCCCAACCCCCGCCCCCCTACCAACATTAATCGACTCGCTTTATAACGACCGCCATTAAATTTATGTAATTTAATTAGTGGCGCTGGGAGAAAAATTACTATTTTCAACGCGACCGTTTTGATACGCCGTCGTAAATCAACGTGGAAATTACGAGATTGAAATGAGACCGGGCGACGACGATTAGGTATTTTCCATTTTATTAACTGCCCGTTTAACGGGCCGATAAAATGAACGGCAGAGGGGGGGGGGAGAGGGTTGAAATACGAATTTGTGTAATTAATATTCGCGGTAACTGCTGTACAAAAGAAAACCACTGAGTAAGGTTTTATATCCTCTTTACGACTTTTGAAGGCAAACGTAAATCATCGCAAAATGATATCAGTTGCAAACCAACTTAGCCAAAGTCACCAACATTCTAACTCCATACATCAAGCTTATCACTCTTGAAGTTAATCTAAAATTCTCAATTTAACTGCACGGTCTTCGTTTTTTTTAATTTTGCTTTATATCCCCAAATGAATCTCGTATAAAAACGCATTTACGAGTACGTTCGGCGCGAGATAATTTTACTAACGTCCCGTCGGGGAGTAATGTACCCGTTCTGGATTTCAACCCTGGGAGCCGTAAATGACGCTTTATTCCCCTTAAATTGTTTAAACTCATTATAATAACGGGTGCAACTAATCAAACCATGGTAATTTCTCTCGTAACGAGGAAAGATAATGAAGGTCTTGTTTCAGGAGCGGTAATATCTTGTTATTCATATGGGAAAGCTTAAGTTTCTTAATATAATTCGAAATAGCAGTGAAGTTATTTGGAAATGTTAATAGGATGTAAACGACCTGATATCTGACAGTTTTCAAACAATTTAATTTAAAGTGCTGGGGTGAAATATAAAAAATATATTAAATTTGCTAGTGATTGACATAGCTAACTTTGGAAATAACAAAGTTAAGTGTTATAGAAATATTATCAAAATAATAAAAATGGTTTACTGTAGCAGAAAAAAAAATTGTTTCGGTTATTACAAAATATAGTGCAAAAAGAGATTTAATTAAATTGCATCAGAATCAACCTACTAAGTACGTTTATAAATATTTACAAATATGTGTCAAACACTCATAACTTCTTACTATATGAATATCTTGCTTTATTTTGCAAGGTAAGTGTAAATATTGACGAGCTTTGACTGAAGATAGCAATTCCATTGTTATTATATAGGAGATGCAGAAACAGCTTGCCATTTGTCGCTATAACTTTAGGAAGAAATATTTCAATAATACACACAACATAATCATTATAAGCGATATAAATTATTGCCTGTCAATGAATTTACAAAAGTTCATATAGGGAGGAAATTGATGTCTTGTCAATGAGTGATGCATTATTTAAATAATGGGACAAGAGGTGATAACAAATGTTCAGTCCATTTACGAGATGATTTAAGTGCAATTGATTAAGTTTATCAGCCATATAGAACAGTTTATTGAAAGATACTTTGATAGTAATATGATCAGCGAATTATTGGCCTCATAGTGTGAAACCAATTTTAAGGGAAAATCCTGCGAAATTCTATAAGGAAACTACCACCAAAAAGTAAATGTATCAATCGAGAGTTGTGGCCACAAGTTCTGGTATTCGCTACTCAGCTGGCTTAACTGTATAATCAAAATTAGGAAACTATACTTAAGTGGCTTCTCGGTGCCTTTAATAAAATGGTGTCACACCAAGAAACGAACTCTATTATCAATAAACAGTTAATCAAACGAATCGAGAATCTCAGAATCGAAAACCGCTTATATCAGCAACCTCTATAAGAATAAGGGGAGTAAAGGAATGTACAGATTATAGAGGGGTTAGCGTAGCTATCTCAGTTTGTAGGATACATGGGAAGACAATTAAACGCAGAATTGAAAATTGTTGGGAAGACGCGAAATTGAAGATCAGAGCGGTTTTCAGCAGGTCGTTCCTTCATAGACAACGTGTTGGAAACACATATATAATGTCTATTGACCAGCAAAGAGCGTATGATAGTGTCCCATTACCAAAGTTGTGGCGTGTTAAAAGACTTCCGGGGATTCCACTAATTTACAATAACGCTGCAAGAGTGTTATACGACGTTGTGGCGAGATCAATAAAAATTGGACAAAAAGTAACTAACCCATAATGGCGACAAACAGATTTCACCAAGGCTACTGCATTGCACCTACACTTTTTAAGATACATTTGGAGAGGGTCCTGCAAACCTGGAAAAGGAAGTGCGAACCCGTGGGTATCCCGATTGGAGATCATAAACTGTATAGATTTTGCAGATGACCAAGTAATACTTCAAGAAGACGAAAACGATTATTTATTACGAAAAATAGATCAAGAATATGCTGACAGACAAGTAAGTCGTCAAAAACAGAGTATGTAGTGGTAGAATGTGAAGGAAAACATTAAGAACTACGTTACCCAGAATCCAGAAATATAGATAACCAGACAGATATAAGTACCTGGGTGTAACTATTACAAATGATGATCGAAATGCAAAAGAAATTACAACTAGAATTGGGCAAGGCAATGTAGCAATATGTCAATTAAAAAGAGTACTTTGGAATAGCCACATCACCAGTAATATCGTACAAAAATTGGATTGTATAAAAGCATAATACAAAGTATAACTACTTATAGTTCAGAGCTATAGATAGTAAATAAAAAAGACATCTTCCAAATGAAAGCAATGGAAATGAATTGTTGCCGTAGAAGCTGCCAATTACAAAAAATGGATAGAGCAAGAAATATTGAAATTAGAGAGCAAACGGGCATAGATATTGTCACGCGCCTGAGGGCCTGGGGCCCAAAGGGAGTGCTCTGGTTGGGGGTGTATTTAGGTAGAAACTAAAAAGAAGGCATGGTAACACAGACAATATTTATTGGAGCATTAAATATAGGGGAGAGAACATCATAAAACAAAGTTGAGGCAAATGAGCAAATGGCAAGAAGTGAGAGAAAGGTCAAAGGGAGGTGGTTGCTTACTGTTGGATGACGAAGGGCAGCAGGCGCAAGGCTCCTCCAATTAGCGGCATACCGAAAGGACGGGCTCTCAGACGGGCAGCGTGACGTGATACTAGGTGACTGACTGACTCCCTGATCGTTATGATCGAGCTGTATAAATACAAGCGGGATGTTTACAAACGTGATGTCGTACCTGTCCGAGAGTCGTATCGTCCTTCGGTTTAAGGTCGCCTCGGTGCTGAATAAGCTTAGACGGCGACCTATTTTCGCTAATTGGGGCCGCATCGCGACATTATTACTGACATGATTGTAACTGTAGAATGTAAAGATTAAGATGGTATGGACATGTCGAAACAATGGAAGAACAACGATGGCCAAAATGACTCTTAAAGTGGACCCTTATCAATAGCAGAAAAAGAGGTGGAGCAGGAGAGAAGAGAGTGATGCATGCAATGGAAGATATAGATAGAGTAATAACTCGCTGTCATTGAAAATTCTGTACAAGTTTTTTTCATCTCTTCTCTACTTTTCGAAATAACAACATTAATACGTTCACCTATTTCTAAGTACGTAGGTAGTTCCTTGGCCTTTCAACCTCAGTCTACATAAACTCAACGTAACTATCCACCGCTTTAATTAACTACACTCGCTCTGCACGCACATGCAACCCCCTCTCGATATTAATTACTGTCTCTATATGCCCCCACCGCGTTTAACATCGCAAGGGCGATCGAAGACTCCGTCTTAAGTTTACGAGCCGCTCAGGATTTTCCAATATTTGAACAAGGGGAGGATTTTCTCGGGGAACACTCCGTTTTTCCTCCGCGGAACGTTTATAGCTTTTCCATAAACGCTAACGCCGGCTGGCACGCTCTCGCGGAGATTCTTATTTTTAGACTCCCGGAAGGGAGACGTTCCACTGCGAGGGTCGCCCGCATTTTCGTAATAGTTTTCTTTAATTTCCCGGCTTTCTTCCTCGAACGGGGAGTCTCGAGGTGAAGGATCGCTGCGTTCGTAATATCTGACTGTGGGAGTTTGGGAGACGTACGTTCGAGACTCCCTTTAATAGCTTTTACTGTATGAGATAACAGGGAAAATGCAGTAAGGGAAAATGCAATCTAATGGAGTTATATTAGAAATGTTTGTGTGTACAAATTCCGTCACCATTTATTGGTTACATTTAACCGACTGAAGCAGTTGTTCTTATATGCGAATATTTCATCTGGAACAAGCCAAAGTGCCATTACTGATAATGGTTTTAACCTACTTATTGCATGTTAAACTGGGACAATCTCTTGTAAAGTGCTCTAGCAGTACTTAATGGTCTACTACTGCTTGACTAATGCAATAAAGTTCAAAGTGAAGAAATACATTACAAACATCCCAATAGAAAAACTAGGAAGCAATGTACCTTTAAGCACACATGAAATCTTCTGTTTGAGGAAGCATCATTAGGATAGTTGTGAACCCATACTGCTATCCAACGTTTCCAATTCCACAGAAACGATCAAAATAAATACAGAATAGTTGGTTCCATAGTCATACAATCAGTATTAATATTTTCTTATAAACACTTTACTTTAGGAAGCTACTAGAACGTCTCAAAAATCCAACAACCGGCCAGTTATTTTGAAACTTACATCTTTTCATCATATTTCTCTCTTATCCCCGTGAAAATTCTGGAACCTGATTCCGTCATATAGCAAATTTAATGGTTACAGTATGTCACGAACAAGTCGTCGCGAAGTAAAAAGGCTAGAGGGAAAATTTTTCTTCCTTTTTCCTTTCTTCGCGTTTACGGCATGCTGCTCACGGACGCCTCGGAATGCGTCAAAAGACCTCTCCCATTGCATCGCTACTTAACATTGAAATAATTCCAGACACCTCAAAGAGAAAGACGAACACCGTTAAGTCGGAAAATCGAATGTTTGACGATCGATACGTGGTTGTTGATCGATATTTGTGCCGCGAATAATGACAACGTTAATTAACAAATAATTATTCAGTAAGATTGACTCAAAATAACAATTCAATTTTCATATAGTATACAGTTTACATTAATTTCTTATTTGTCCATATAATTAAAATAATTGAAGCAAGCGAGTTGGTGGAATCCTAACGAACTTATTAGGAAATAAAATTGATTTTATGCTTGAATTCCATAATATAATTTCTTTAATTCAATATTTTCAAAAAACTTAAGTATCCTGTATCAAGGTATGAAATCGATGAGTAATTTCTAATTTATCACACCTGTACTATAAGAAAATGAGTGAATGTTTTCAAGAAATAGCACACTCATTTATTTCGAGATTTTTCGAGACCGAGACGAGACCAGACTTAGATCGCGACGAGATATAACTTTCATAGTCCAGTCATCAGTAGCAGACTTAAACTCTACTTACCCTCTTTTTCAAAATTTGACATATGCTTTTTATTTTTTAGGGGTCAAAACTACCCCTTACTACAAAATATTAAAAAATCCTAGATTTTAGCAGGCATTTGGTTAATATAAAGTTAGAATGAATTATTTGTAGATTTCTTCATATCCTAGAACAAGTCTATGATTAGTATTATGATTAAATATGATTGATAAGACAGATGAAATCTCTGTAAATCATCCCCTGAGAGTAATTGAAAATTGCGTTATATTAAATTGAAATCATTGTACCTACTTCATTTATATGACAGTATTATTCGCTGAGACACTTCAACCCTTACAAATCATCCCCTAAGAGTATGAATTATTAATATCAACGGATTTTTTTTTGAAATTAAAAATTTTTCAAAGTGCATTTATACTGAATTGAGAATATTTCATTAATGATATAAAATTTGTTGTTCTTTAAACATTTCAACCCTTATTTTCATAGAAATGGACCTTGATTCCCAAAATTCCACGCGAAAATGGCTAATGACCGGACTATTAGGGATATTCGAGACCAACTCGATACCATGCCACTTCTCGTCCACCACTATATAAAATGTAATAATAATGTTGAACACCTACTTATATACTTTTACCACAATGACGACTACCAGCACGTCATAAAGGGTTTATCAGGCTCCACTAATTCTCAATAAATGATCATAATTTTAAGGAAAACCGATTATCAATCATAATTTGAATAATCAGTCGATGACCGTTCGCAAAGTTCATTTCATGGGTATCACTGAATTATGTAAATCGTTTTGAAATAATACATTTTTCAAGAAAAAACGCGTAAACTCCGACTCATCATCAGTGAGTAATTATTACAATCTACATAATTACGATTCGCACTGATAATGTAATAGAGTATAATAAATGAAAAATAAGGTGCCATAATTGCTGTTATTAAATTCGAGCGACTAACGCAATTTCTTCTCAAGGGACTTGAGACTGGGATACCCCAGAAATTGAATTTTCAAGAAACTCAAATTTATTTTGAGCAATACTCATATGGCATGTGTCATCTATTGATTTCGTCCTAGCTTTCTCAAGATTTCGCCTCAAAGACCTGACTAAAATGAGTGGCCTTTTATTTGTTTGTTATTATAGTGCTGTTGACTGAAGACATTATCTGACACTCAAACCAGTTCTAACCATTCCTCAATATGAAAATTCTTATCGAGTTTTTAAGAACCAATCTTAATGTTTTGTGTTATTGTAGATCTACTGTCTCCATACATTCCATTGCATAAGCGAGGTGATCTGATTTTGAAACATATTCATTTCATTTAAAAAACCTTTGACTACTAAGCTCTGCACTGTACTTTGTTCGCAAATAAGTACGTTACCCGACTGGAAACGTAAAGCTTTTACTTCCACTTCAAGTTTCCATAAAAAGATACATAAACTCTCGAAAATATGAACCTTCTCTCCTCCGACATGTTTAAACATGGGGTTTCCGGAAAAGGGAGTGCGCCGTTGGCGATAACTTTGTGCTGGCTCTATCTAATTATTAGGTGTACTCTACCGGAAGATCTTTACTCTTATTCTTCGCTGCACCGGTCCAGGCCTTTGTCGATAACAAATGCAGCCATCGAGAGTACGTGTATATATACACATATATCTATTCGTCTGGAGGAAGGCTTTTGTTGTCGGTCTGCAGTCCGGGACGAGATACGTCTGGATGTATTCCATTTACCGAGGAGTTAATTTAATGAACGGAAGGGAGAAGTCACATGCAGTAAGAGGAGGGTGTTCCCGGACAAAGAGAAATTAATGCGGTCGGTGATTATTGCGGGTGCAAAAAAGGGTGGCGTTATTGCAGATGCGAGTGTTTAATTTAATGGGAAATAATGAAATATGCGCGATGGCTAAAAGGTCAAACGTGGCAAGCAAATCCAACGATCCACTGTTGTACTGAGGGGGTTATTATTAATGGCATAGTTTTGTACAGTTGTGTTGTTGTTAAGAGGTACTATTGGGAACAAACGGTATTTGTGACTGTTGTAAATGATGATGGAATAGACCAAGAAATGATACATAACCTTTCCTTGATACAAAACAATCCCAAAGGAAATTAATATACGATACATATACGTCACCACGTCAATCCATATTCCATCATCACAATATGGCATTCCACTGGTGATTAGCAAGTTGTAAACCCTTGAGTACCATTTGGCGAGTGATAATCGGAGCAATATTTTAAACACGGTGAATTAAACCCAAAATAGTAGTTTAAAGTACAAGTTGCAGAAGACGTCATATTCCAAGCCAGAGTCCGAGTTTTAGAACGGACGAGGGCTTGGAATGTCTTCTGCAACGAGTACTTTACAACATTTTCTAAGTTCCGGCTTCCATTTTATCTTTATTTATGTTTAAATAATTTAAAATTTCTTATCTGGGGAATTTTCTTTATCGTGACATTTAAGTTGGTATTTCTGCTGTTTCCTAGACATCTGTCAATTTTCACACAATTTTCAAATTGAATTTAATGGATTTAAATAAAATCGAAATCATATCTCAAGAATCCGAATCGCATCAAGTACAAGAGGCATCCCTATTCCATCGACGCGGCGGCCATATTTATTTTTAACTTTGTTTTGACAGACATCAGACAGCATTAGGGAATATCTTGTTACCAACCCAACAAAAAAAAAAACACCAAAAACAATGCTTTAATAATCCTCATTAAAGCACTGTTTTCGGCCATTTTAGTGTAGAATAGCTGTCACTTTAGTGCCGGAACATAAAAATAATAATGTTCCGCCCAGTTGACACAATTTGACACTGACAACTTCCAAATTCAGACGTTCACTCAAGGGATTCTTGTCAGGGGTCTGAACTTCTTGGCGGATATTTTTCAACTTTTTAAATTAAGAAATAAAGTTAATAAAGCAAAGTTAGAAATCGCGTTATTGCGGAACGACGAAAGGGGCTGTATTGTGGTTTTTTAAAGTTCATAAAAAAGAAATTAAACTCTCAACTTTATCCGTTTACAAGAAAAGTCTTGAAGGATTGTTTTTATCGATTTTCTGAAGATTCTGCAACAATGTGCTAAAGGGGTGATGGAACATTTATAAGAGAAACCTAGATATAATTTTACCTTACGAAAGTACCTTTATCTTAAGAAACCTTACATACCAATGAAACGTTGTTATTCAAGTAATTTGGTATCTTGGTATGATATTCCCCTTATTTAAGTAAAAAATGTATTTTCTGAAATACATATATCGAAGCCATTAAATTAATAAAGAATAGCATACAAAATGGACTGAGTTTAGTGACGGAATTATTTAGCAACTTAAAAACATGTCTGCAACGTTCTTTATACATTCATGATATATTCGCGTTAATTAAATGCATACCGAAACACTAAAAGCCTGTTCTAAAATTTATAATAATAAGGAATTCATGGTATTCACTTAGTATTCTTCGTTTTTCAAAACATTTGTAAAATTGCGTTTTGTGACCTTTACAATACGACCTTAAATTGTAAAAACGTAAAACAGTTATTAGTTAGATGTAGTAGGATAGCAGTACTTAAAAG
The DNA here is from genome assembly GCA_946251905.1 of Cryptocephalus moraei. Lineage (NCBI taxonomy): Eukaryota > Metazoa > Arthropoda > Insecta > Coleoptera > Chrysomelidae > Cryptocephalus > Cryptocephalus moraei. Next base: position 35,546,011 of record OX276452.1, read on the forward strand.
CACATTTCCCTAACTACAAGGACATGTTTACCAAACGAAGAACTACGAATTTTCCTCAATTTTTATTACAGCCGATTAATCACAGTGCAAGTACAGAACACTCAAACAAATTTCGCCTCCAGAAAATACATCGATACTAAAATACCCGAAAAATACTTAATGGAAGAATTTGTAGAATCTGCATTTTTGTCAAAAACTGAACTGTTTGATATGCCACATTTGGAACAAAAATGGAAAATTTTGTTGAAAGACTCTGAAAGATTTTATCAATCAAGAAAAGCTATTCCACAGTCTCAAGCCTCTTTTAGGCAACAGGTGGTTAGTTCCGAGAATCGAAGTGTCTTTCCCAGAGAGAAGCTGCTCTCCAGGAAAAGCAAAATAATTTATTCAGTTTGAATTGTGACTTAATTTGAAGTAATTTGAAGGGTCGAAACTACCAAAACAAACAAAATATTGAGCTACTACAGTGAATTAGTTTAATATTCCTCCATGATGTACTCTCATATTATGACTAATTCTTCAGTTTCTGCTAACGCCTAATGTATTTTCGAAATTACACTTCTTTCCTGATTACATACCATACGATGCTAATTGATCGACACGAATTCTCGTGTCGTGACACTTCCCATTGTCTCGCCCACGCGATTCGCATAGGAATCTTTCTTAATAGCCCCCCCCCCCCCCCTTCTTTGCCTTCCCTGTTGTGACGTGAAGACCCGCGAATGACTAAATAGAAGGAAAATTAAGTGGATCTGCTGTTTAGATACGCGGGCGGTAATCAAAAGCGCTTTTTTTGATCGAACATCTGGCGTTTGCGTTTTGTAACTGTAAAGATGTGAATAATGCATGGACGTAAACGGCTCGTTAATTGATATGCGCAATTAAGTGAAACGAGAGTTTTGTTCGACTTGTTGACTTTTGACATTGTGTGCGAATAAATCAACCGATGAGTCTCCGGCAACTTTGAATCCCGACACTTGAGGACATTTGTCATGATTTCAAGTTTTACATCTTGCATTTGCCCGATTATATAATAATTACAACCCTATGGTACCAACTTAATATACTTGTCTTGTCTCAATTACTTTTCCTTGCGTGTGCTTGCGGATGTGAGACGATTTGGTACTTTCTCATATGAACTACAAAAGTGATTCACAATTACTAATTCAATAATCTAATTTTCGAGTATCACAGTCGAATTCAAACATTTCGCTTAAATTTGATATTCTTAATCAAAACATGTATTGCGATCACATAACAAATACACATAAAAACACACAAAACAACGAATCCTTAGATAACTGCATTCAAATCACCAGCTAACAAATCATCAATTTTCTCGACTCTTGATAATAACAATTTCATCAGTGTCATACGACACTAGTTTTGAGCTTAGAGGAACTAACCAATTTCTCAATAAACTAACATGTATTTAATCTTATTTCATACACAACCAAACTGTTTACACGTCGAATGAGTTTAAATAACTCCTTCGCCAAGAGCACGTGTATCGTCAATACAATTATAATCTTATTTACAACTAATACAACCAGACGGTGTAAATTTAGTAAAGTGACTAACTTGTTTGAACGGTGTTGATGAAGTGGCACGTAAATCATTAATCATGTTGATCAGTCTCCAAATACAAATTAGCGAATTGTCCATGAGATATTTGACTCTACGCTAATTTCAATGACAATAACAAACTTGAAAATGGTAACACAACATGTGCGACGTTATGGTGGATGTCACATTCATTATTTATAGTTCAATTGACATTGTTGCATTGATATAAAGTTTAGATGTTTAAAATAAAGTATCTATATACGTCTAAGTTCATAGTTAGATTCAAATTTAGGACTTAATGTGGAAAAGTTGTGTACTGCTAATAATAATCCAATATTTATGTAAAGCATGACGTTACACTTGATTGTAACAATAAGCATAAGAAGAAAGGAAGACTGATATTATAGTATCAGAGACATAACTAACGCAATGATTTATTTTAAAAGATGTACAATAACCTTTAATTTATATTAGGTACTCTCTGCCATTTTTGATGCCTTTGTTAGTTACATAGAAATTTTGTTATATTGGTTACTATTTCTATTAATTCCTTGTCTTTGCTTACATAAAGTGTCGGTGTAAGATACTTCAATTAATGTTCTCTGGTGTAGTGCTGTGCCAAGACTAAAAGTTTATTTTAATAAATGCAATATCACCTGGAGATTAAATGGGGACATAGGTACAGTAAACAGCTCCAAATATTTTTGCAAATCTGTCGATTTTATACAATTCATGGTGTACACTTTGTTTTGATTGATTATCTTTTGGAAACACTACATAACGAGGACGTTTATGTGAACTAGTCTACTTCATTATTCGCCCTGCCTTTCAAAAACATTTGTCATAATCCCACTTCTAGTAATATTCTAATTTTTTTCTCTAAAAATTGAATTATTACTTCATTACTAAATAGTTCGTTCGCTTTCTCTTTTCTCCCATTTCCACAAAATGTAGCATATACACAACCCTCAAAATAACATCGCAAACAAATCATATACTGGTATACCTCCTTGTTGTAATCATTAATTTAAATTTAATAAAGGGTACGCCCACATTCAACTATTTTATGAGACTAACCGCATTTTAACTCCTCAAACCCTTAATCAAATCAAATGATTAGTTAATCACATGCAAAACAATTTTTAAGTAAACAGGCGACAGAGGGTCATTTCTCGAACTTGGTCATTACTGAAATATTAGAGTCTTAGAATTTTATTTAACGGTAATATTAGAGTGAAGTAAGAAATATTCTTCCAGGTGATTAAAAGATTAAGATGTTTATTTACCTACGGATATGCAGGAGCAACACTTCCTTTTGTACTAAATTTAGAAAACGAGTTTAACTGGCGTTTCTAATTTTATCCCATTTTATGCTTAATTCACAGCTTACCGATATTAAAGCTTGTTGATATCAAACAGAAACCCACATGTCTTCAGCTTTAATCTGTCAAATATCAGAAACTGTCTAACCGGCACCTTCGCTTAAATGTAGGGGTAAGTCAATCCAACCAATCAACTGAGTTGCTAAAGAAGTTGTACAGCTAGTAGACTTGTTTCAACTTGCCATGCAATAATACACAATTTTAAATAAAAGTACTGTATCGTAGCACATGTTTATAAATCCGTCCAGACATGATGAAGTTTTCTACCTTCCCACATTCCAACGAACTCGAGCGAGCTATAAAGACCGTTTATTTCGTAGAATATGAAGAATAGTCACGTGAAATTGTCGTCGTAATGAAATTCTTATTGCAACCTCATTCTGAAGTTGAATACCGAAAGTTTTGAAGAGTAATGGGATGCACGTCATGCACAGCATATAAAGAATTCTCCAGTCCAACTTTCCTTGAGTTTTCGTCTTGTTCTAATAAAGTCTTAACCAAAAGTAGTTGAGAAAAGTAGTTACGTATCACTTACGAGTTCCGATTTGGTGTTATTTAATTTAATACGGATCAAAGAGTGAATGAAAAACTCCAAATAATTCACGTTTCAATTATCACGATTTAATCGAAATGAGATTTTTTTTGGGATTAAGTCGAATTTGACGAATTAAATACAGATCAAAACTAACGCCAATGTAGTTTTATAATTATGATATGTATTTGAAACTTACGACAGGTCCAAGCACCATTTTGATTAATTTTAGTTATGGGATAATACTGAAACTTAACAAATCTAGGAAAATATATTATACATTCTTTTGTTTGTTGTCAAATGGAATATATGACAAAAAATATTTTACAAAAGGTTGCAGGAGCTGTGAGATTAAATTAATCTTCAAAGAGAATATATTAATGTAAAGATGGCTTATCCTGCTGCTTAACAAACTCCACGAAAATTGAACTAATTGAATCGTCAAATTTAATTGAGACATAAGGCAGAGATATAAAACCAACATAATTCCCCAAAAAATATTTCTAAAATTATTTCTTACAAAATGTCTATAAAATAAAGCAGGAATGTGCTTTGCTGTCTGGTATTTTTTGTTCCAATAGAAATTTTAAAAATACATTTTATTGTTTTATTATTGTAAATGTATGCAAGAGTAAGCAAGTGAGAAATTAATCATATAATGTAAGTACATACTAAGTAAATTGACTAAGTAAAGGTGGGTAACGCTAAAAAAACTTTACAATCAACAAAATTATTAACAGAATAAATATCACTTAAAATATAACCATTAACTTACACCTGAAGCCAATTTGTAACAAGAGGTTTTAACAAACGCACATCTATCAATACTTATATAGCCCAGTCATAGGCGATTTGCAATTTTGTAAAATTTGTATTTTGTAAAAGCGGGCTTTTACCCTAGGGGTGGAAGCCACCGCTTCTAGGGGATGAAGCATTTCTTAATCAAAATAGACTCGGAAAACGATAGATCGACCAATTTTAAGCAATTTTTGTTCTATAAAGTTGTTTACCGTTGATGACTGGGCTAATAGGGTAATATGGTAATACTATGAAGCATTACCATATTATTCCAGTTTAGTGGTGGACACGAGACGAGACGAGACGAGAAACGACATGGTGTCGTCTCGTCTCGAAAAACTCCCAAAAATTATGTCTCGTCTCGTCTCGATCTGGTACAGGTCTCGTCTCGTCTCGTCTCGTGTCTCGAAAGTCTCGAAAAAATAGACGTATATAGATGGTCTTTTATAAATGTATACTTTTTTGATAACATTTACTGATTTTCTTGAAGTACCTATACAGGTGTGGTAAAGTTGAATGGACAGTTGTATTTTATTGATGTTATGTTTTGATATAATGAATATGTCATTTTTAGAAAATATTTAATTAAAGAAATTAGATTATAGAGAACAGGAATAAAATCGAAAATAAATATCAATAATAAATAGACTTGTCAGGATACGAACTATTAAACAAAGTTATTAAATAAAGTTATAAAATAAACTATATTATATCTTTATAAGGACAAATAAGAAATTAATATCATCTGTATATTATATATTATATGTGAAATTGGTATTATTTGATAGAATTATCAAATTTTAAAAGTAAAATTACCTACCATAATTTTAGAGAAATGTGCTGGTAATTGTATACATACCTTTCATTTTACAAACGAAAAAAAATTCTTACATTGCAATTTCTTAAGAGAAAATTCGAGACTTCGAGACTTTTCGAGACGAGACTAAATTATGTCTCGTCTCGTCTCGTCTCGAACCAGTACTGGTCTGGTCTCGTCTCGTCTCGAAATTCGAGACGAGATATCTTTATAAGGACAAATAAGAAATTAATATCATCTGTATATTATATATTATATGTGAAATTGGTATTATTTGATAGAACCCAGACAGCACACGACGTCTTAAAGACGTCTTGTAAAGGTCTTATTGTGGCCTGGACGTCTGAAGACCTAAAAGAGACGTCTTTAAGATGTCCTGTTTTGGACGTCTTTAAGACGTCTGACTGAAGTCTGGATGTTTGTTGTCCAGTAAAATTCCTCTTTATACGTCCGCATATGGACGTAAGACTTGGACTGTCTAATTAGGAAGTCTTTAAGGCGGTATTATATGTTTGCAGATTTCTTTGCAGAAGTGATTAGTAGAGTAATTTATTTTAGCTAGTTAATTCTCAAATTTTTGATAATTTTATACATTTAATTCGGAAATTTCTAACTTTAACCAATTGTTTAACATAAGTGCTTCAGGGCGAAAAGGTATATTTAGCAAATTATTGCTCTTATGTTGTTAATCTTATGTTGTATGTACTCATGTGTTGTAATGAAATATATCTGGTTGAAAATTGAGGTGTTTTCATTTTGGCCTAGGCTAACAATGCGTCCTAAAGACGTCTTACGTACAACTTGCAAGATATCTTAAAGACGTCTTTAAGACGTCTTATATAGAGGTTGCAAGACATCCTAAAGACGTCTTATATACAGCTTGTAAGACATCTTAAAGACGTCTTATTACAGCATGTAAGACGTCTAAAAGACCTCGTAAAGACGTCTGTTTTTGTAACAAATGACGTGTAAAGGACGTGTTCAAGACGTCTAGGAGACCAGACGTCTTGTACAGCTATAATGGGACGTCTATAAGACGTTTTAAAGACAGCTTTGTGCTGTCTGGGAATTATCAAATTTTAAAAGTAAAATTACCTACCATAATTTTAGAGAAATGTGCTGGTAATTGTATACATACCTTTCATTTTACAAACGAAAGAATATTATTACATTGCAATTTCTTAAGCGAAAATTCGAGACATCGAAACTTTTCGAGACGAGACTAAATTATGTCTCGTCTCGTCTCGTCTCGAACCAGTACTGGTCTGGTCTTGTCTCGTCTCGAAATTCGAGACGAGACGAGACGAGAACGAGACATGTCTCGTCTCGTATCCACCACTATTCCAGTTTTACTGTTTTGAAATATTTTATCGGCAAAAGGTATTTAAATAAACGTCCTATCGGGAAAATTGTAAAGTCTGTCTGTACGTAGTAAAGTACATTTCATATTCAAAAATGTGTCGAACGTCATAGATTTGGCTTAAGTTAACCGCAAAATTTTTGGTATCTAATCTCGTGGTCTAACTATACAAAACCGGGATATTTGACCCTCAAACTTTTTTGAATTTCGTTTTTGTTTCATCGAAGACCAAAATTCCACCACACAAACTAGGCGACTTTTTAATAATGAAGTACAAATCGAGTAATAAATGATTTACTCCGCGCTTTAGCGCATTTGCATTTTTTCCTCACATTTTCCCCCAATCACGATTGATGATCGACCCGCGACCCTCCGCTGGAATCATCTCGGCGATTTTCGAAATTTCGCCACTGTTCGCAAAAATTATTTAACGATTCTCCCTTCATTTGCATACACACTTACCATAAACCATTAATCACGAACGAGCCGCCCGCCCTTACGTTCCGTCTGTGAAAATGATCCCCGAAACGGGGGGCACGACGAGGACGATTATTATTATTCGAATCCGGCCACCCGTGGGGACGTTATGAATGCGATTTGCATACGAGGGTGTCGCCGGCCCTTCCGGATAACGTCGTCTCGCCTTTCATCGCACGAAGAGGACGATCCGCGATCGCTTAATTACAATCGCAATAATCATTCAAGGTAATTATTGGAGCGAAAACGTCCCCCGCTCGCAATTAAAGAGCGATTAACCGTCTTCTTTTCCCTTTTACGGAAAAGGAAATCGTCGCATCCGAGAACAAGTGCGGGAAATTCGTTAAAACTTAGGAGTTACACAATGGTACGGACGAGGGTGTAGTTGGGGGGAGTAACTTCAATAAATCCACGTGGAACGGGGAACTAAGCAACTAACTTTGTTTTGTTTTCTTCAAGTTGGCGTTTACCCAATGTTTCCGGTGGGAAATTGTTATTTTATCCCGGATTGTTTACGGGAGTTTTTATTTAAAGTTCGATGTATCTCGAATGAAACAGAAAGTTTTGACAAACTTCGGAAATGAATGCTTCGGTTACTGAAGAGGAATGAGTCGAGCTAAAGCGAGAGTTTATAATACCTAACGTATTTACCATTCAGGTAGTATAAGCGTTTGGAATACTTTGTTTTGAGAAAAACCAAAACTTTATTTATACTCACCAATTTATGAATATCAACCCTGTTAAATTTGGAATTATGAAGACAGCAGGTTCTGTATAGTTTTGGCTAGTAAAACAAGAGTAGTGGGTAAACGAAGAAACCGCCATTTTTAGTTAGATAAGCGGCAAACTTCATAAGAACTTTCTCCTGGAATGTCTTACTTAATGCAGCCGGACGAAAGGATGAAACGCCAATTTTCATAAATTACTTCAAAAACACTACTATACACGACCATTAAACCATTGAGTTGACCACAGCACAAAACCCAACCATTCTATATTATTATAGAATGGTTGGGCTATATGTTTACAGAATGGCTATATTACAATACTATTCCCACAGATCACTCACCAAATCAACCTCTAAACGTCCTGAAGCTTTGGACCACAACAATTGAAAAGTGACTGGGATTTAAGATTAGTTAAATGGTAGAGGAATAATGTGGTACGTAAACTACCAGGAAGACATGTTTTCTCAACTGATTGCAGAAAACCGTAAAACTTTGGCAATGCAATGGGGAATTATGTATGCAGGACTTATTAATATATTAATTCCAAATTACTTCCCCTATTTATTCATCCAAATTATCAAAAATTGCAGCTTTGAGATCGTTTAAATATGAGAGACTTATTGGCCTTAAGTGATGATTCACATAAACAGAACTTTAAAATTAGTCAGAATGAATCTTTTTCCCCCAAATGCTGTCCACCACATACTACATAATAATTCAGCGATTGTAGAACTTCAAATGTATAATAACAATTAATTATAATAATGATTATAAATATTGGTTTAAAAGTATGAGTAACACCACAGAAAAAGTTCTGCTATCAATCACAGCAAAACTATTTATTATTTACAATTTATAATTATGGAACCTAAAAAAGGAAAATGACCTTTTTTCCAAAATGAAAGATGGAATACCTTCGAAAATCAATAGGGTTCAGTTTAACCAAATCCAGATTATAACAATAAATATGTAAATAGGTAATAGGTATGAGGAAGAATAAATGATATGCTTGACTTAAACAACATTCATAAATGTTATATATTAATCAATTAAAAATAATTCAGGTAACTTCAGATCAGACACAAACACTAAGCAATGTTTATTACAGTTTAATTGACTTACACCTAAACCTTAATGAAATTAAACATTACAAACTTTTCCACTTTCTCCTTAGTCCCCCCTACACGTTACCACTAATACTAATGTATTTAGGACCTAAAGTGGGGTCATCAACATATATTGTGTGCCAGGTCCAAATAACAAATTCGAATAGAGAAAAGTACACTTTTACATTCCCCCCTTAAGGAGGCAGCCTCTTTCAAATAAAAAAAACACACTTTTTTAAGATTTGTTTTTAAACAGGTTATTGTATTTAGTCAAAAAAAAATTTAGCTGTTGCTCTATGTTAAGTATTGATTTTTGTTAAATTTTTTATCATGTTTGGCGGAGAGAGTGTCTTGTAAATGTCTTGTAAAAATGCCTTTTTTTGCTGGTATTTAACACTGTGGTCTTCCTGGAAAAAATAAAGACCAAATTCATAATGAATTATGGTCTTTACAATTTTTTCTAGGACACAGACCTAAAAACAATTTTTTGGACATTTTTTTCATTGGTTTAGACTGTTTTTCTTAAAATGTAAAAATCGACAATTTCTTTGGGAAAAGTACGAGTATAAAAAAGAACGAAGGGTATTTAGGGTATAGAAAAAAGTATAAAGAACATAACTGATTTTGAATGTTTTTTTATTTTTTCCAGGAAGTTTTTTCCATAGTGATTGGTCCCAACAAAAAAAGGCATATTTACAAGACGCTCTCTCCCACCGCCAAACATTAGAAAAAATTTAAAAACATTTTTTGTATTCTTCAATAAATATAGAGCAATATCCATAATTTCCAAAATTTTTGACTAAATATACTAATAGCCTTTTTTAAAAAATCTCAAAAAAATGTTTTTTTTTCCAATTTTGAGAGAGGCTGCTCCCTTAACCACATTCATTAGCATAAATATAATATAGCCACACTCTTCGTAATAATAATTGTTTCTTTTCTTACCTCAAACATAATGTACCTCTTCTGAGAATTACAAATTCTGACCTGATCCATACAAAACAATTGCAATTTTTGTACATTTTTGAGCCGAGAATAGAGTTATGCTCAAAGTTTAACTTTACACCACTGAAATTTTATGTTGCCATTACCCCCCTTTACCCTACATTAAATTGTTCCATCGCCGGTGTGCTTTATTGCAGGTTTAATTTGCAATTAATCTACTAAAGCGTGCTACCTTATACCTCAGAGTGCGATTTTAAATCATAAATTGAAGGGAACCGAGGTACGTTGTTTAAACTTAATTATCTTTCCTGATTTTAATTCTATTATATGGGATGTACGTACAAAGTGCCATAGGTACAACTAATAAGACATTACTATGCAGGGCTTCGCAAAGAGGTAACATGGCGTTGTATAAACGATTTCTAGGTGTATAAGTGAGAGCATAAGTTCAGATTTGTAGTACTTACGTATTTATATTATGTAATTATTACTATTACTTACTATACATCAAGAGAAATTACGTGGACTCCACAATAATTTCCTCTGGCCAAGAGGCAAAGTGAGCCCCAGTATTCTTCATTACGTGCAACAAAACCACTTAATACGGCACATTATAAATAATTATAATTCCCAAGAGGGATACAACTCCTGAATCCAACAACCTCGCATAATCGGCATGTTGCCGCATTGTTAGCAAATAGCCGCGATCCCCCGTCCCTTCCACGCGAAGACCTGAGGAACCCTCGTTAAAAATGTAAATGCGAGATTGTTGTTACACCAACAGCTTTATTACTCCAATAAACCGTTTACATTCCTACCGCATTACGTCTCCCGCCAAATCCCGGAGGAAACTTCAAGAATTTAAAGCCCTGGGAGAGCGAAAAAAATAAGTCCCGCGCCCTTTCCCTTCTCCAGAGGACGTTTATCTCGGGACTCTCGATCCGGGCCGTTTATTCTAATTATTGATAAAGAAAAAAAAAAGAGAACAGTTAATTTAGAACCGAGATTGAGTCTATTGATCGGGAGTGGAGTGGATTTATCTTGTGGCCGTCTCCGCGAGACGTGCTCCGAATCGATTTTGTCTCCTTTGAAAGGTTAACGTGAAAATAGAGCGCCTCTAAACGTGACTCCGGGATCTTTCGACGTTACTTTAGAGCTCTGTTCACGTTCCGGGCACAAACACTGACAAGGAACTTTCCATCGAACTTACTTAAGATGTTACGTTTTTCATGCCGGAACTACTAGGGGCAGCTAGGGCTCTCCAACCATTTAAAGTCTAAGCTCTTAAGTTTGATACTGGAGGTAATTAGACAATCTGAAAGTGCCTCACAATTGTTTACAGTATATACGATATGCACAGACCATTAATATAACTAGACCCGTTTGTTTACAAAATAATGTATTGACAAGATCTTAGCACATTCTAAGCGTTTTTTTGCGCTGTTGCATGAATGCAAATGAAGAATTCTCGCTTACGATTTGCTTATACATCCAGCCTACTTCGCCTGCGGTTGGTCAGTTGTACGTAAATCTAAAATAATATAGACTTTCGTTATGAGAGGCAACGTGGCAACATCGCGTCATAGTCTGTCACACGCTAACCTAACCAAACCAAAATTAACCGGGAGTAATTTTGATAAAAATAGGAAACATTTAACAATGGTTAATAGGTGCAAGATATGCAACGTTTATAGCGATGCAGGGAAAGCCCCGGGATTGTCTTTTCATAGGTAAATAAGGAGATTTATTAATGAAATTTTTTGAGGTTATGTATAATCTCAGTGGCGTTCTATCAGTGTTATTATATTAGGTTTCCAGTAGATCCGATTAAAAGAAATATTTGGATTTCTGTTTTGGGACTTAGCGAAAATGATAACATAACAAAATCGTCCTATATTTGCTCAAAACATTTTAGTAAAGATGATTTTGTGTCTAAAATAGGTGCAACCGACAATGCTAGATATTTAAAGAGAGATGCTGTTTCATTGCCGATGCATCAAGTTTTTGAACCTAAAAGTACTATAAGGTAATTAATTTCTACCCTGTAACTGTGTTTAATAGAAATGTCAAATTTATGAATTTGTCAAAATTCGAAGCGCGACATTTTTTGAATTTAAATTTCTATCTTTTCAATGTAAATTTCAACAAAAATATTATACTGGTTACTGTGAGAAACAATTATTTCTTAAGATATGAGAAAAATAGTAATTTTATTAACCATTATTAACCATTTTATTAAACACTAAACAACTTTGAGGAGTTATATCTCAGAAGCTAAGGAGCAAAATAGCAACTTATTGTGAATAAAAAGAAGCGCCTTTCCGAGTACTTTCCTGCTATGTTTTCAGAATTTCATTTAACAAAAAATTCGCCGAGATAATCTATTTGTTTATAAGCAAAAAAAAAACGACACCAACTTTAAACAATGACTGTATCCGTTCTGACAAAAGTACATGAAAGCTTGTTCCCTCTATATATGACCGCTAGTTTTATTAAAATCGAATAGTGGAAAAAAATTTAAACAACTTTGAAAATTTTCAATATTTTCCGATTTTTCTGGATTGCAAAATTATTGTGCAAACTCTAATAATCCGATCGAAACGAAATTTACTCGATTCTTTTATTATAACTTGAGGATTTTGTACCTGTGATATGGAAGTCCTAACTACATTTTAAAGTGCCTAAAATAATAAGTTAAAAAAACACTTTTTTGGGCCGATTTTTTGTTGTTTATTACTATTTGGCAAAACCGCTAATAAATTTTTGAATTTCTAACCTATGCCATTTTATGTAAAAATAGATTCTGCAACTTTTTCCTCTCTTCAACTTTCTTCTAAATTCAATAATTAAAAAGTTAGAAGCAAAGCAATTCGGGAAAAACGCGTTTTTTAATTTCTTTTTAAATTGTTGAATTTTTAACAATGTTCCCGACCGATGCGCTTTGGAGGATAAGTCAATCCTTATTCTAGACGTGTTATTCCCGAGGTATTCATGTAAAAACATTGCGGTTACCTCTTATGCCAATCTAAAGCAAATTTCTGACAGATGGGTCTTGGACTATACTTATTATATGCATTATTACTGTCATGATGATTTTGATAATCTATGTCCTTCTTTATCATTTGTCACTTATTTCGCACCTTTGTTACCTAGCATGTAAAGGGCTTCATTGCCCGTTGATATAAATAATAAATAAATTATTTTCTTAATTTTGTTTCCTTTTTGTCCCTTATTATTGATACGCCTATGGGTACCTATTTTGTACGCTGTCAAAATTCGTCAAAGGCGGCCATATTTTCTTCCCCCTTTACACCGCGCCTATCGGCTATGTTGGCATGTAAACAAAAGATCAGTTTCTAATGGGAACACCGGGTCTAGTTATATTAATGGTCTGTGACGATATGCCTCACATATATAGTACCTAACAATATAAATACCAAAATCAATGGTATACTCTAACCAGTAGCAATTGGAACACTCAATAAAATCTGAATTTACCGAGGACATTCGAAAAGAGCCCGTTGTCTTTATACAAAACCATGGGACTTATCTTTTTGCTTATTGAGAAACGCCCTGGTGTTTTTAAAATGCAGGTGTTCAGTTGCCCAAGTGAAATCATATATGTGAATGTATGGATATGTACAGATAAAGAACTAGAGAGTCCATTGGACCGCAACGACAACGGCACTTCGTTCTTATCTTCTTCTTCTTCTAAAGTGCAGTTGTAAATTCGATCAGTGAAATCGTGTACGAGGAAGTACGCGAGACTCTACAGATACTGGATGGCCCACTGGACCATAACACAGCGGCCACGTGTGCTTTCCTTGTGATGTCTTCTTCGCCACTTCTACTCGAGAAAGCAGTGGTGTGTGAATGTGTGTGTGCCATTTGTTTGTGCGATTTGGAAGTGAATTCATTGTTAGAGTTATTATCCGTAATGATACGCCCATGGAGGACAAGGCGGCATCGCTCTTAACTACTTAAAAAGCCATTAAGTGTCTTTGTTGGTGTTCCAATTGTGGCTGGACATAGTATACCTATTTCTTCGACCACATGATACTTGGTATCAACGCCGTTAAAAATTCTCCAATCGAGTAACATTTAAACTTCCAGCCAAGGGAAACTTGTATCGGGCATTTGCGGTTTCCACAGTTTTAAAGGCGGAAACTGAAAATAATCCCATCAATCAATGTTAAGAGGATTAAAAGTGCAGGTCAGTTGGGTCAAGTGGTAAAGGGGATTAAAACGGACGAAGTGATCCTCTTTATAAACCGTTGCCTTTGAAACTATGAGAAAAAGAAAATGTATCAACTTAAGACTCTCATTTTCAGTTTCTGACAGGATTTAAATACTGATTTGAATATTGTTTGCAAGCGTTTTAAATATAGTTTGAAATGTGTAAATATTCATCTTTTGCCTCGATTTAGTGTCATCATCTCTTACCATTTTCAATGGAAAAAGTCGCTACAGATTAATAGTTTGCAAAGAGGAGTTAGTAGTAAAACAAATATTTAACTAGGCAAAATACATCAATGCCATTAATATTGCTGTAATGAACTGAACCATTGTTGAATATGACAAATTAAAATAAATAACAATAACAGTCGTTAATGGTTTTATTGATGGAGTGAACATTTGTTGCTGAAATAAATAGAATTGCCGGAAAGACTATTTAGCGTGGAATTTTAAATTCCATCGGGAATTAAACGTCAACATGAATAAATGGAAAATTGACGTCATACCTCAAATAATAAGTATGTATTAGAAATGTTTACTAAGCAATCACACAAAATGTTTATGTAATTTGTTTTGGGTTAAACCTTTTTTATAGGATCGCTAATTATGCTCTAATGACCCCGGAAATGATAATTGCGTTATGCGCCAGTTGAAAAAGATTTGCTTAAAAATGTGAAAATACCACAAATCATCTACCTTCCTTCTTTTGTTTTCTTAAATAAGTCGTTGACTTTTCATTGCAGATATAATTATAATTTGGTTATTAAATTTCAGGTATTAATTGAATTCATTGTTAATTAAAAATACGTCGTTGTTGCTGCGAAAATTACTCACTAATCAAAATATTATCAAAAGTACTTTTTGATGGTTTCAACTAGTAACAAAACCAGTTTGACAGTTTAAAAAAATTGCAATCTAGAATTAAATAAACAAAAGTTGTAAATTTGGGAAATCATGTAGAGCCTAAAAATAAAGTCTCTACTTACTTGAAAATTTAGTCATGTATAGAAGGGAATCAAAAGTTATGAACACAGTTATAGAAATGTAAACAGGTTAATATAACAGACTTACTAAGATAAAATCGATCAACGTTAACTGTCCTTTATAACGAATATCAAAATGCAGTAGCGTTGCTTATTAACGCAATCTTTTCTGGGGCTACCTCCCAAGCAGTTCCCCCCTTGGCGTGACAATATATGTATATGTATATAAGCGTAATCGAAACGCAGTGACAGTTATTTAAAATAATTTGTTATTTTCGTCTGTACATCACATGACAGTTTTTCTCTATAAATCTTCAAGCCGCGATAATTGAATAAACATATTTTTCAGAATGTCTTCAAACTGAAAGGCTGTTCTTATTGTTGAAAATGCATTGAACACTTGTAGCGTAGCTTGACTTGATTTCTGATTAATACATAATTTACGAAATGTGCTCGTAGTATGGTGGATTGAAGTTTAAACAATCTGGTAATATAGAGGCAAAAATCCATTATAAATCATAGCTACAGCTCAATCCAGTCGAAAAACTCGTAATACGGAAGTACTCGTAATATATAAGTTCGTTATATAGAAGTTCGACTGTATATATTTCCGAATTATATCTAGGTATACTTCGTCCAGTCCCAACTGGAACGGCAACAAAACCACTTAATGGCTTTTTAAGTAGTGTAGAGCGATGCCGCCTTGTCCTCCATGGGCGTATCATTACGGATAATAACTATAACAATGAATTCACTTCCAAATCGCACACACATTCACACACCACTGCTTTCTCGAATATAAGTGCGGAAGAAGACATCACAAGGAAAGCACACGTGGCCGCTGTGTTATGGTCCAGTGGACCACCCAGTATCTGTAGAGTCTCGCGTACTTCCTCGTACACGATTTCACTGATCGACTGTACACCTGCACCTTAGAAGAAGAAGAAGAAGATACAAACGAAGTGCCGCTGTCGTAAAAAAAAATTGCAGTCTAATGGACCCTCTAGTTCTTTATTTGTACATATCCATACATTCACATATATGATTTCACTTGGGCAACTGAACACCTGCATTTTAAAAATACCAGTGCGTTTCTGAATAAGTAAAAAGATAAGTCCCATGGTTTTGTATAGAGACAACGGGCTTTTTTCGAATGTCCTCGGTAAATTCAGATTTTATTGAGTGTTCCAATTGCTACTGGTTAGAGTATACCTAATGTCCGAATTTGTCTATCCCATTTTTCCGACTTGACTCCGGAACATCTCAGAGGGGCCGTCACAAAGCAGGAAAGGTCTCCTCGCGTATGGGGACACGCAAGGGTCTTCCGGGAGGACTTCATCTCGGGAAGAAAAATGGAAACAGTATTGAGTTTCACTCTGGGGGCTCAGAAACAAAAGTCAAAAGTCGCCGGAATCGGTTAATTTCATTCTCGTTCGTCTCGCGACACGAAAACTCCTCCTCGAATCGAAACGAGGGAAGATATTAAAAATTAGTACGAGCGGAGGCTCGATTTCCAGTCGGTGTTCTCGACGTAATTGAGACGTTGAATATTACGTTGTTTTTTTGGTATGACGGGGCACGAATGTCTGAAAATGATACAATTTAGGGAATTGGTGGGGCAATTTTGAAAATTGCTTTCACTGAGAGGGAGGAGAGGTTCATAGGGAAGCGGCGTCTCATCTCATCGCAGAACGTTATACTTTTTTTGGTACTACATTAACCGTAAAAACAATACACGTTAATTGTATGATATTAAAGAGAACTTTTTCCGTACTGTGGAAAAAACGCCGTAAGAATATTTGGAAAGTCAGATTCAAATACAAAATTATTAAATAAGACAAAAGTAAAATTTAATATAACAATCTGAAGGGTACTTTGAAGGGGAAATATCTCTTAGTAATGGTTATCTAATGTGTTCCAACAAAAGAAGTTGAATTCTGGAGCGGCTTTTAGGAAATCACATCTCTTCTCAGGGAAACTAATGTTCATACAAAATTTGACACATTAAATCATTGACTCCTTCAAGCGTATGTTTGAAAATTGTATTGAACGCTTTAACATTGCAAATTATTTAAAGTTGTTATTAGCTAATATTAAAGTTAATTAACCCTCTACTTAACACATTGAGTGTGGAGAGATTACCTTGGATAAATTCTGCAATCTGAATGCAAAAATTACGTACCTATATTAAGCTGTGGAGGATAGTGTTATAATTTGTATCGTTAAAATGAATTTTGCAGCTCTCTTAAGTGTTAACTTACAGTAGTCGTACTTCGTATCTCTGGAACCGCTGGAGATATCCAATTCTTTAAGATGGCAATACGACTTACAGCTATTTTGGGGCTACCAAATGAGCAATATAGCGTGCTTTTCAAAACTTACCACTTTTTCTCAAACCCCCCGGGGGCCTAAAATTGATAATACCACTTTTGTTGATATAATCGAAATGGCATAATTTGCAGCTGTTTTTGTAGTTGTAGTTTGCTGTAGTTGTAGCTGTAGCTGTGCTCGTTTCAGAGAAATAAGATTTAATGCAGTTAAAGAATTAATCTGCAGTAGCTATAATGCGTATCTTTAGAGCCGCTGGAGATATCAAATCTTTTAGATGGCACGATTTATAGCTATTTTAGAGTTCCAAAATGAGCAATATTGTATTTTTCAAAACCCACCCCTTTTTCTTAAACCTAAATAATGTAATATGTATAAGGTAATTATTATGGAATCAAATATCTCATTGTTACAGGCGCTGGGGTTATGTGAAGCATCGCTTGTGAATTTCGCCTTGGTGCAAATGCCTACTTATACTTTTATTATATAGTAATACTTATAATTATACTAAAACTTGTGAACTGTATAAACCGTTATACTCAATAAAGGCGTTCATTATTATCACTATTATTAATAATGGAGTAATACCAAATCCAGACTGCACTTGCGCAAGTAACTCCAGAAATATTTAATGCAGCTTTAGACAATTTATTAAGACGGCTCATATGGAAGCTATAAAATAGCTACAAATTCTGAAATATTTAAAAATATGAAATCTCCTCCGGTTCCAGAGATACGCAGTACCGCTACTGTGGATTAAGACTCCAATTGCATCGTATGTTATTTTCCCAAAACGAACACAGCTATATATCAATTTTGATAAGACAATTTGTAACGAAGCATATTTTTCCCGTGGCTAGAACCCTTGTCTCCCTCTGTTACCGTTTGCGGAAAAGCCGTAAATTCAAATAAGTAACCATTGTCTCTCCGCCGTGACACCTGCAAATTGCTAAGACCGAGTTTAAACAAAAGTCCACCAGTTGTCTCTTTAATTATGACCTGAAAATTACCCCTCCTTGTTTATCTGGGAGCTCTAAATATTAACGAAAAATATCGAATGGATCTGGTGCAGTCGCCGCTCTTGTGAGTAGTCCTAGAGTGTCTCTGCAGTGCCAACCGTCCGTTTTTCGCGAATAGTCTGAAAGTTTCCTCCGCCGAACCAAGTGCCCGTTCTGTCGTTTGTTTTTCTCGCGACACGAGAGAATCTCCGCCGCCCGACCGCACGTCTCTCACGAAGTGAGTTTTCGGTACAAGTGTCTCCGCCTCCGCCGATAGGTCATCTTCCAGTGTGAGTACTCAAAATCCGCTTATATTGTTTCTCTTTGGCTTAGGCTTTTCCTTCTCTCGAATAAAGTAGTTCGTAGTAAAACGTTCTCGGTGAAGTATTCGCAGAACGTCTTTATTACGATAATTAACCGCAATTCCACAAGTCCTAATTCCAACTACGAGCCGCACGCTAGATTTCCGCTTCCGCCCTAGACCCCGCCCTATAGGGCTTAACACCACCCACGCTTGTTTGCTCCGCTCTCACCTTCGCTTACTCTCTCTTCCGCTTGCATCTAACCGTATCTACCGACTCTGCACTAACTTACATTTTACAGCTTTGTAAATAGATTATTAGTATTATAAATAGAAACGTTTATTTCTCGTATTTCCTCAATACGTATTTCTTTTCGTTTAACATATTCTCGTCAGTGTAGATAAGAACCGAACCGTTTTTGCCCGAAACAGCTGAGCCCGGACGTTCGATCGAATGCGGAGCGCAACGTTGCCGGTTTCTCTCTGAAATCCGAATTTCCGGATCTCACACCGTTGCCAAAACTTCCCGAAAGTCTAGTAACCGGCAAATCGTTGCCTCCTCTGCCGAACCGTCCCGAACTACTGTAAAGAATGTAATTACGATCTTCCGCTTATCCGATATCCTCATTCACGTTTAATTTAAATCCAATCTCATTTGTAACAGCATAAATTAATGTAATATAGAATCACCCGTATTTTTCCCTGTACTGTGTGTTTTATTTTCACGGACCCCCTGGCATTCTCCTGAGTTTAAACTCACCCGTGGCTTTAGGGAGTTAACCCTTAAAAATCTGGCGTCCGAGGTAAACCGACTTTAAACCGTTTCCCGAATTCCCGAACTCCGCAACTTGCGCCAATTCAAATAAGTGACGTAACTTTCCGCCAGAGTCGTTGTGCCGCCAGCGACTCTGCCTCACCGAACAAGGT
Organism: Cryptocephalus moraei; assembly: GCA_946251905.1. Taxonomy (NCBI): domain Eukaryota; kingdom Metazoa; phylum Arthropoda; class Insecta; order Coleoptera; family Chrysomelidae; genus Cryptocephalus; species Cryptocephalus moraei. The sequence goes on from OX276452.1 coordinate 35,565,495, forward strand.
ACGTTACAAATTTAAAAAAAAAATATTGTCATTTCGATTATATCACGAAAAGTAATATTATCAGTTTTAGTTCACGGGGGGGGGGGTAGTTTTTTGAAAAAGGGGTGAGTTACAAAAGTGCAACATGGCTTATGTGGGAGTTACAAGATAGCTACAAATCGTACCACCTCGAACAAATTGATATCCCAACAATTAGAGATAAGTAGTATCTCTACTGCAGGTTGAAACTTAAGATTAGAGTAGCCACTGTTTCTGGAAAACACGCTAATAAAGCTAACTAATAAGTAAACTTTGACGGTACAAATTAGCTGCAAATTATGACACTATTCTGGTGGCAGTTGAATAGACGTGCACAAATTATTTAAACAGGTCAATTTTAGTTATTAATAGTTTAGACATCTTCATTCAGACATCTGACAGTTCAGTTCACACATCCTAATTACATGATGACCAGGTAATGACCTAATTATTCAAGTTATCAATCTTTCTCAAGATAAAGATTCCAATTAAAAAACATATTCGCGAGTACAATATTTTAATTTAGGTACTAAAACAAAGAGAAAATGTAAAGCCAGCAAAATAGTTGAGTGAGTGTTCATTTTGAGATAACGCTGCTTCAGAGTATTATGATTTTACCTGACGGAAAAATCATTACTAAATTAACAGAACTCACCAGAGTAAAAATCAAAACAGACAATATTCCAAAATTTCCACCCAATCAATTAAAGACAAAATACAAATCAACTTCATAGCGATCGGTATGGCGAGATTCCAACACACCCAATTTCATTCGATCCAAGTCAATTTTCATTCAATCTCATACGTCGTATTTGCAGTTTTCCCGACTTTCCCTTTAGTGCTACTTCAGCTATTTACTAGTAAGGTCTAATCTTAACTTTCGACATCAAAAGACGTTATAGACATCGCGTGTTTCTATTTAAACGAATTTCCCATGAGTTGGCAAAAGTTGATTGGATTAACGCAGAATTTCCGACGTAAATTACGCTGCTGCATCGGTACGATACCTGGTAAAATAATACTATTTAATTTCAGCTGTCTGACGCTGAACATCGTGAACAATTCGGTTTAATGGTAAATTCTGCTCTTACGTAAATAATGAAATTTGTGGACGTGGCACAATCACTAGTTTAAAATAATGAATTATAGTAATTTTAGTTAGAATCAAATTAGTTAGAATTAATTAGAATTAGTTGGAAATTAATTAGAATTTTAATCAGTGATTTTTAATCACCGATTTTTCAGATGTGGAGCAATGTTCATTACCACACATTCGATTTAAAAGGTAACTACAAATGATGTACCTAGGGTAATCGCAACCGATATGTGCCGAAACCTGCTATTAAATCCGGGATAATTCGCCTGAATTCGTGTCGTCGATCTCGAGGGTAGTCCGGTAACATTAACCGACACTTAAGTACGAAATTTTATTCGTACTCGTAACTCCGGGGGCAGTAAAGCGGGAATTAAAGTCGCCGCAGTGAAGCTCAGAATATCTTTCACAAAACCTCATTTCTAATACGAAAAATCTACTAGAATCACGTTACGTTTAAGCTTTGTTAAATATGTACCGCAACTCTCTGTAGGTTGTACGTGCAGAATACGCGATTTTTAATTATCTTTAAAAATTTTACGGACGCACCGCAATATAAAATCTGCATACTAATAAATATCGTGATTAAACGGCCACGTAAATTACCTCGGTTTCAGTGTTGTTTTATTGGTTAATAAATCCTGCATTACTGCTCGGGCTATTTAAAATTGGTTGATGGTTCCTGCGCAGAACACGGTCTGTGGCGTGTCGATCTCATAAAATTTGATCGGAATAAAAATCACGAACACAGATTTTATAATTAGGTACGGTTCGTACAACACAATTTCGAAGGGAAACGTTCATTTTAGCATTGGAAGTTTGAATATCAAATAAGGGAACGATCGATACCATACAATGGTTACAAAGAATCTCTTATAGTAATAAGTTTTGAAATACAATGTAATAAATGGAAAGAGACGGTACAGATTAACATTAAAGTTTAATTCAAGTTTATTTATTTAAGTAAGTCTTTTGTAAGGAACCCAATTAATGGTTGAGATGATTCTTCTGCAAAGTTTACATTAAAATCTCATTAAATTTTTTTGATTTGTCTCTAGGTATTCAGAAAAGAGCTTCAGTATAACTCAGTAAATTTACTTGTAGAAATAAGTTCATATTATTAACTGAAGTTCTTGGAGATATATAATGGGCAATGCATATTTCTCAGATTTCAGACACATTTAATCCAAACGATTGATGTTTCTTATATGTATGTCCAAGTTAGAACTAACAATATGAGTTTTATCTTGTACGTTGTCATAAGTGGCTACACCTGCAGCTGAAACTTGTGGACTTTTATAGCTTACAATACAATTGAAATTTGGAACATCTATTAGATGATCATTCACCATATGTGTTTCTGTCAAAACTGATATGTTTTATTTTTTACGATAACTTCATTAACGTCGACAAGTTATTGAGTAATTTAAATTTTATTTAATTTTAATTTAAATTATTTAATATATTTTTTTCCGATGCGAAGGCCGCAAAATCATACGTCGGTATACTCTAACCAGTAGCAATTGGAACACTCAATAAAATCTGAATTTACCGAGGACATTCGAAAAGAGCCTGTTATCTCTATACAAAACCATGGGACTTATTTCTTTGCTTATTCAGAAACGCACTGGTATATTTTAAAATGCAGGTGTTCGTGTTCGTGCAGTCGCCCAAGTGAAATCGTATTTGTGAATGTATGGTTATCTACGATAAAGAATTAAACGGTCCATTGGGTCGAAAATTTTTTTAAGACCGCGGCACTTAGTTTTTATCTTCTTCTTCTCCTATGGAGCAGGTGTGGTATCTTCTTCGGCACTTATGCAGTGGTGTGTGCATGTGTGTGCCATTTATTTATGATATTTGAAAGTGAATTCATTGTTAGAGTTATTATCGCTAATGATACGCCCATGGACGACCAGGCGGCATTGCTTTTCACCACTTTAGCCATTAAGTAGTTTTGTTGCCGTTCCAACTCTAACTGGACAAAGTATATATGCCCCTACTGGCCCGTAACTTGCAACACGCGTTTGGACATAAGATGACTTACGGCGTTACAGGTTTCATGCTGACGGCAAGTTGAAGAGTTTACCCCATCTAAAAACGTTTATTTTTCTCAAAGAAGTTTTCACTTCAAAATTCGTTAGAAAATTTTCGCCAATATGGTGTCATAAAAATACCGACGATGTCTATAAAATTAATGATATTGATTAAAATTACGTGACACATGGTTACTCTAACAACCATTAACAACAAATCTGTAGTCCTTTATTGCACGCAAAATAAATAATTACTATTCCAGCTTGTATTTGACATTAGTTAGATTTAACATTTACATAAAATCTACCCGAATACGGCAGTATAGACGTAAAATCGCCGGCTTAATTCGATAACGTCGAATGTAATCGACGAGATCAAACGTACGTCGTCCCTTACGTTCCTTACACGAGTGATTAAATTAACGACGACTCGATGTCGCGATTAAATCGCACGTAATAAGTTAATCGCGCGAAATGCGATTGCGGCACGGCGGCCGATCTCGGGAAATCGATCGCTTAAAAATCGCAATAAAATTCATTGGCCGTCCGGACTTCGGACGTCTACGGCAGGTTGATCGTTCGTGAAAAGGAAATCTGCGGGCCGGACAGAAGTTGACGTTCCACGATCGATCCGAGACGATTGGAATGGAAACGAGACGATTAGTCGTTAGATTATTGACGTGATAACGTTTTATAAATCAATGAGCGGGCTACACATACCAGAAAATATTGTAACGTTAACGTTGTAAAGATACCCATGCGTGGAAGCGAGAGCGAGAACAAGTGACAGAGATCGACCTTAGCGTTTGGCTTCCGACGCATCTACCTCTCTTCCAATACAGCGTCCGAGTGAAAGAGAGACCGGCGCCACACAACCAATGTGAGCCATGTGAGTGAGAACAAGCGATAGAGAGGTACAGCTGGACGTTAACGGTATTGCCGACTATTGTTTATAAAGTTACCTGAATATTTACTGTGCGTACCGTTGCCTATTACTATTACAATAACAATTGCGGCAATAAGATATTCTTGCATTCTAAGAATTTGATTAGCTACAACCAAATTTTTTGTTATATTATTCATATTATATTATATTGAAGTATTGAATTGGTATACGATGCGAAAGTTAAAAACAAACATTTCTCACTTTACTCCTAGAGTACAGCTGTCGCAATACGTACTGCATTTCCAATAGAATTTCACTCCAATATCTAAAACTTCAACATATAAGAGAAAATAGCAAATGGTCCTTAAATAGGAACAGATGTGATCCGGATGCTATTATACCAGTATTCAGACAGCTAAGTAGTCAAAAGAGTTGTAAATTCTATGTTACTGAGAGGGATATATTAAATTGGCACTTGTAATGGGAATGTGTTAGTAAATCAATAGTTATTTTAAACATTTCTGTGGCAAAGAACCCATAGAATGATTTATTTGGGTAACGTCGGAAGTGCTAGCGATGGATATACGTTCGTATATCGTACCAATGTTTTAAATTAAAATAAATAAATAAATATTAACTTAATATGTACCCGATATCAACTTTTTCACATGAGAAGGCACTATATTAATTTTTTTTTCATCGCAACCAAAACCCTTACTGAAAAAAATTAATTTTAAAATTTATAACGCGATTTCAAGCAGCGAAGGCAACTAATAAACTCCCTCCTCCGCGGTCTCTCCATCCCTACCCCGTCGATATTCCACTTTTACATTTCCGCCGTTCGCCCAGGAACAGCGGGACATTTATTCGAAATTCAATCCGACGTCGCTTCCTTACAGTCTCTCTCTCTCTCTCTCTCTCTCTCTATCTCGCTCTCTCCTGTCCCATCCTACAAGTGGTCGGACTTTTAATAATCCCGCGTCCCTCTCCTTCGGGAAACGGCATCTGTGTCTCAGACTGCTCCTTCCCCTCTCGGATCCCTCCTGCGCCATATTTTTTATTGGATAATCCCTTCGATGTTCAAATCCGTCCTCTCGCCAGGACGAGAGAGGGAGAGAAAAAGAGGGAAAAAAGATTTCCCGAAGGATCCGAGACGGCGATTACACTTTCTCTGGAGGAGAGTTTCTTTTTATGCATACAACGGGATTTATGGGAGTAGAACTGATCGACAATAAAATAGGAATTTTGAAAAAAAAAAATTAAGTGGTTTTAGAGTTATTTAAAAAAGTAAAGAATAATTAGTGCCATTACACAAAAAAAATTTATGATGTGGAATATAAGTGAATGTTAAGAGTGTATTATCATGCAACCTAAGAGAATGCTCTTAATTGCTCATCGGGTGAAATATTTCAAATTTAGAAATTTTTTTTTAATTTTTGAAACTGAAAAATTGAAAAAACTAATGTTTTTGAAAAAAATGAGAATTTTTGGTACAAGTTTTTGAGAAATTTTTCCCAAATTTTGAACATTCTTATGGAATGAAAGAGGCTGACGTACCAAAAGTGTAAAAGCATAAAGCATGTACTTCATGAGAAATGCATTTTGAAATTATAAGTTTTCCGGACAAAATCGTCCTCGTCAAATTCCTAAACTTCCTCTATCATATAATACAAGAAGGAAACAAGAATAAAATGTGTTCATAGTGACTGGAATTTCAAAATGTTGAATTTTTCATAGATTCTTCTTTTGAATATTATCTTCCAGTTCATATTGAACATTATATGATTTTTAAAATGACAGAAGAAGGGATCCCGATGAGAAGAAATCTTAAAAAGTTTTTCCGATATAGTAATTTTTTAAATACAGAGAAACCTCTATATAGCGGACAGTCAGAGAACCACAATTTTGTCCGTTATAAGGAGGTGTCCGCTATTGGGAGGAAAGGATAAAATTTAAAAAAATATTGATAGGTGCACAAATGTAATTCAAACTACAACATTTTGCGGTTGGTTTGGTTTCATAATGCAGTTAAAGTTCACTTTAATTTAACGTCACAGTTAAAGTCAACTTTAAGTTAAAGTGCACTTTAACTGCATTATGAAACCGGGCGTTAAGGAATTTATGGATGCAATTATGAAAGGTGTCCGTTATTTAAACTGCTTATTAAAACGGCTTCCAGGAGATGATGATTAAAATTTGAATTCCTATTTAAGAGGTATATTTCTTAAATATCTGATTTCAGAAGTTATTGTCTGTTGTTAAGAGGTAATTTTATTAACAATTATATGGGAAATGGTAGTTTTTAACTGTCCGTGTTCGTTATTAGAAGGGTCCGCTATTGAGAGGTGGTAATATGTACAAATCCCTATTAAGAAATTCGGGAAATATAAAACTGTCCGTTATGTAGAGGAGTCTGCTATTGGGAAGTGACCGTTATTAGAGGTTTTACTGTACTGAATATTTGGAAAGTCAAATTAGTCAAAATTTGGATATCGTTGTGTAACGTACGATGCATTTCTGATAAAAACAGCTGCAATACTAAGTCTTTTCATAAAATAAGTGGTTTGTGAGATTTGAGTTTTTGAAATATTCAATTTTCCAGAAAACTTCAATTTGTCCTATTTTCAAAATATCGGTAAAAAATGATGGGAAAAGTCTTCCTGACTGGAAGGGTCCAAATAGTTATGGAGAGTATAAAAGGAGTTATAAATTAGAAACCTTTAGTCTTCGTGAAATGTTTAGTTTCCCAAATACTACTAATATAATTACAAAAATCGGTTGCATTTTCTTCAAAACAACTTTCCTCACATCTCAGAAACTAATTAATAAACTATGTACTAGCCACTTGCAACCTACGTGCAAGGCTTAAGATCATGCTTTTTGAGAGTTTTATTTGAAAATTCGAAAATTCACATTTCTTGGTAAAAATGGAAAAGGAGGTAAAGACAACCCGTTGCGATTTTTGGAAAAATGCGTTCGATTTATCAAAATTTCGAGTTGTTTTTCTGATACAAAAACTGAAAGAATTTCTTCAGCGAAAGATGCATTTCCTAAGAAGTATTAAAATAGATTTTGGTAAAATTTATGAAATATGAAAATATGAAATGGTGAATTCTCAAAAAGGTTAACTCACTCCAATTTTTGTAATTCGCGGACTGTAACCGAAGGATTAATCAAGGACGGATATTAAAATAACTTTCTTCGTAAAATGTGTCGTTTAGGAGATATGAATATTTCATTAATTAAATTTTCCAAAAAAGCCAAATTCATCAGTTTCCTTAAAATTTTTATATCAGCTACTAGAGCACTGATTCCTGATAAAAAAGATAATATACCTGTTTTCATTACATTGGCAGTTCGCACCTTCCACCACGCACCTTCCACCTCGCACCTTCCATCTCGCACCTTCCACCTCGCACCTTCCCTCGCACCTTCCACCTCGCGCCTTCCACCTCGCGCCTTCCACCTCGCGCCTTCCACCTCGCGCCTTCCATCTCGCGCCTTCCACCTCGCGCCTTCCACCTCGCGCCTTCCACCTCGCGCCTTCCACCTCGCGCCTTCCACCTCGCGCCTTCCACCTCGCGCCTTCCACCTCGCGCCTTCCACCTCGCGCCTTCCACCTCGCGCCTTCCACCTCGCGCCTTCCACCTCGCGCCTTCCCTCGCACCTTCCACCTCGCACCTTCCACCTCGCACCTTCCACCTCGCACCTTCCACCTCGCACCTTCCACCTCGCACCTTCCACCTCGCACCTTCCACCTCGCACCTTCCACCTCGCACCTTCCCTCGCACCTTCCACCTCGCGCCTTCCACCTCGCGCCTTCCACCTCGCGCCTTTCACCTCGCGCCTTCCACCTCGCGCCTTCCACCTCGCGCCTTCCACCTCGCGCCTTCCACCTCGCGCCTTCCACCTCGCGCCTTCCACCTCGCGCCTTCCACCTCGCGCCTTCCACCTCGCGCCTTCCACCTCGCGCCTTCCACCTCGCGCCTTCCACCTCGCGCCTTCCACCTCGCGCCTTCCACCTCGCGCCTTCCACCTCGTGCCTTCCCTCGCACCTTCCACCTCGCACCTTCCACCTCGCACCTTCCACCTCGCACCTTCCACCTCGCACCTTCCACCTCGCACCTTCCACCTCGCACCTTCCACCTCGCACCTTCCCTCGCACCTTCCACCTCGCGCCTTCCACCTCGCGCCTTCCACCTCGCGCCTTCCACCTCGCGCCTTCCACCTCGCGCCTTCCACCTCGCGCCTTCCACCTCGCGCCTTCCACCTCGCGCCTTCCACCTCGCGCCTTCCACCTCGCGCCTTCCACCTCGCGCCTTCCACCTCGCGCCTTCCACCTCGCGCCTTCCACCTCGCGCCTTCCACCTCGCGCCTTCCCTCGCACCTTCCACCTCGCACCTTCCACCTCGCACCTTCCACCTCGCACCTTCCACCTCGCACCTTCCACCTCGCACCTTCCACCTCGCACCTTCCCTCGCACCTTCCACCTCGCGCCTTCCACCTCGCGCCTTCCACCTCGCGCCTTCCACCTCGCGCCTTCCACCTCGCGCCTTCCACCTCGCGCCTTCCACCTCGCGCCTTCTACCTCGCGCCTTCCACCTCGCGCCTTCCACCTCGCGCCATCCACCTCGCGCCTTCCACCTCGCGCCTTCCACCTCGCGCCTTCCACCTCGCGCCTTCCACCTCGCGCCTTCCACCTCGCGCCTTCCACCTCGCGCCTTCCACCTCGCGCCTTCCACCTCGCGCCTTCCACCTCGCGCCTTCCACCTCGCGCCTTCCACCTCGCACCTTCCACCTCGTACATTCTTAATTTAATTTCAAACAACTTTTGCAATAACTAGTTTTCGTTTAAAATTGAAAATAAACCAGTTATTTAATAAACAAAAGTTCACCCTTAAATTCAAGATGGCGGATGACGCAACGGGTCTGGTACCCCGGCAATCTAAATTTAGACTTCCAGTGTAATGAATGCCAATTTGTTTCATGAAAACTAAGGTGAATTTTCGAGGTAAGAATTTCAGAGGTTCTGAATTTATGAAAAAGCCAATTTTATCCGATTTTTTAAATCCTGATACTGAATAATAGAAGCATAACTTTCCGATGCGAGAAGATAATATAGATTCATCGTAAAACGTGTAAAAAATTCTTATGAAGAGTAATTGATCAACAATCACGAATTTAATTGTACATCTACAATACAGTAAAATTTGTAATATGACATGAGCTCAATTCGTTGGCGAATTTTCCGAACTTGCTCTGTAGCCACGCCCAAGTTGAAGTTAGGCAAGGAAACTTTGATAAGTGCATTAAGAAAAAATAAGTGCAAGATTAATGAATTATAAAAGTTTATACAAAAAAAAAACAGTGACTCAGTTCGCAGCTCGGTGTTCAAAAATTCATGAACATAATACCTAAACATAAAGTAATTTGGAAGTACGAATACGAAATTCTTTCTGTGTGTTTGTCCACACTGCTCATGTCGTTTTTGAAAACATTTACCTGGTCCGATTACCATTTTCTTTGAATTGCTAATAAATGTGTTCTGAAGGAAAGGTCGGTTTGTCGAATAGAGCACATATCTCGCGATCTCTCCTCGTACATTATTCATGGCAACGATGTCCTTTACGAAAAGGAGCAGAGAAAGAAACGAAAAACCAAAGTACATGGTAATTATTGAAAAATCCAATTTGTTATGATCTCAAACAGACTTCTCTGGCTCGAGACTCGACGATCCCCAATCCAGTGCAAATACCAATTAGCAATACAGGGAGACAAAATTGGGTCGAATGAGAACTCCACATAATTACTTTCGTTACAATTAAGCCGCAAGTCCCTTTCCTCCCTCGTCCCGTTCAGGCCCGTACAAAAACAGTCGTTTTAAAAAACATATTCGAACGTCCCGAGTGAAAGTGGGCTTTTCGATGGATCGATCGAATTCCCCATTCGGGTTGCTTTCTTTTTGCTTTGACATGAAAGTGAGAGCGGACGAGTGGACCAAAGATGGAAATAATCATTTCTCTTTTATTCGTTTGTCACGCGTTTCCATCATCAACACTGTCCGTCGCGACGAATCTAACAAATAGTTCAGAGAAATTTGCAAAGAATTCGACAGGACAGTCGCATATTTGACAGTTGTTTTGGATAAAATAAGTGTATAGGTATTAAGTGGATATAAAATCTACTTGAGAAAAGTGGTCAACGTTTATATTTAAACTAATATAAGTAAAAAAACATTATTTGCGCTTTTCCGTCTATAAGTTAAAATGGTTAATCCAAAATATCAACATAAGTTTAGTTACAGGGCATCAAAACCCCTTTAAAATGAGCATTGGTACAAATTATTCTATTTAACTGTTGCTTTCAAAAACAGAAACACGTTTTAAAATTGGATTTGTTCCAATTGTTAATCACAAAAAAAAAGTCTTGAAGTACTTAACAATTGATAAAAATTTCAGAGACGAAACTTAACACGTTTTTTTTAAAAATTGGAATTGTTTATTGCAGGACCTTCTTGCAATGTGATTATACGTAAACAATTGGATCTAAATAATTTCAGAAGGCACCAAACTGAAGGAGAAAAATCATATTGCTACAAACAACCGTTTGCCAAACAAACAAAAATTATAGAAAATTTTGTTAAAAATCTTTGGAAAAGTATATTGTTTCAGAGCTTATAAACAAAATAACTTCGCAACATTAAATTATAGACATAATTATGAAAATCTTGGTATTGACGACAATTAACAACTGGATAATGCTACCATTGATAATGATGATGAAACTGCTGACATTGAAGATAATAATGAAGAAGTTGTAAATGTTTTGTTTAAATATTTTATTAAAAACTACTACGTTTTGTATTATAATTTTATCTTATAATATTTATAAGTGATCGGTTTTACTATTTTTATTCATAATTATTGTAAAAAATAACACCTTTGACAATAATGAACCTGCTGAATTTCAAGACAATAATGAATAATTTGCAATGGCAAAAAAATCACATTAGGTTTAAATATGTTACTAAAAACTACTATTATTCTATTATAATTGTATTCATCCGATTGAAATATTTATTTTCTACTAGGTCGATCTTACTATTTTTATTTATAATTATTTATTGTAAAAACTATTAATTTGTTGACAAATTTGTATACGAGTGGTTAAAATGAGAGATTAAATAATATATTTAAGTCCTATATATTTATGTCCTTCTCTTGGAAGATATCGACTATTTGAAAGGTACCCTATGAAACAATAGATGTAGTAAACTGTCATGTACGACCTATAATAATAAAAGTTATTATTTTAAAAACTGTTTTTAACTTTATTGTTTCGTTCCCTACTAACTTTTCATTGATTTTACAATTTAATGATTATTAATAATAAATTTATATTATTTCATATTAAATTTCATGTTAAATTATATTATTTTACTTGAAGTTTTAAGTTTACAGATCTTAAGTAAGACAAGGGTTTTAGCTATTCCCGTGCAGAGTTTAAAGTTTTTAACTACTCTAGAAGTATCTCAGAAATGTATCACCAACAAAACTAAATGTCACCCTTATTTCTCACCCCACCGAAAAGTGAGTATATTATTTTTCTAAACTATCTATCAAGCATGCAAAGTTTAAACTCTAGCTATTCCGACACAGGTAAATAAATTTTATTCAATTTTGCCATATAAACTGACGTTTATTGACTTCAAATCGAATTTAGAAAGTCATTGTTTATTTTGTTTATTTAGGCAGCGGATTAAAATGTTTTAATACGCTGCCTATTCAGTTTTGCCGTATAAAACGACGTTTTATATGTTTGAAATTGTTTTCGTCGTTGTCAAGGTTGCGGCACTGAAGTTGTAATCTGTCAAATTTTCTCTTCAAAATTGGACTTAAACTTAAACTAAAAAATTGACTATAAACGCTAGTTTATATATGGCAAAATTGAATAAAACGTTGTAATACACTCGCGGATACAATGAATGTTTAACTCGCGATATTAACGCGCTTGCGGCTGCGCCGCGCGCGCGTTTAAACCTGTCGCTCGTTAAACGTTCATTTTATCCGCTTGTATAGTAAATAACTATTATCCCCTTAATATGCGAGTATGATTGGAATCATAATAATCTTATGGCGTACATTAATATTATTACACAAATGTATACGTTAAATATCTTACTGAATAATTCATGCACAGTATGTAAATCAGTCCACGGGACAAGACGACTCGATAAGTGTAAGAGAAAAGTTCGAACACACACGAAAATCATTTACATATGTCTAATACTCTAAGTATCGTAAGTCTATCCCTTTCTCGGCGTGTGTGGCTCAGCTAAAAAGCCTTTAAAGTTTTGTGTTCCTTATGAATTTAGGAATTTTACGTCATTTATTCATTTTGTAATCTGAACGATTTTGATGACAAGTTGGACAGTATGAACTCTAGAAAACTCCACATCTCATCTTGTTTAAAAATGGTATTCAAAAACTACTACAAATGTGGGAACTCTGATAATTACACAGTTACATCTAGAACCATAGAGATTTATGCTGACATGTATATTCACAATCAGAACTGTTCTCATTTACCAAAATGTTTATGTAAATGCCATTTTAATGACTAGTAAGAGTTTATGGGTCGCAGCACTTCTGTCAAGATGATATGATCAAGAAGACAGTAAGAGTTTCCTTGTGAATCGTTTCGTTATGGGTGACTAACTGCTTGTATCCCCTCTATTTCCATACGAGACATAAGAATATTTCATGATCAAGAACATTTCGATAAAATGCGGAAACAAAAAAAATTTTTTGAAATAATTTCTTGACAACTTACCACGTCTTTTATTTCATTTTTGTACGTTTTTATTGTTTTGATATTAAATACTATTGGCGTCGGAAGAGAAAAACCTGAATGTTTAGATTGTTAGATGTTTAGAAAACCTGAATGTTAGCTATAAATTGTTAATTTATAGCTAACATTTTTGAACTAATTTAACTTTGAATTTGTTCAATTATGTACAAATTTTGATACATTTGCATTGACCTGAAGCAACCACAAAAATAGCAATAATACAATCTTCTTTAACTGGCTTAACGCTAAATATAAGATACCGAACTTTTGTTAGCTATTTATTGTGAAAGTGTTAAATTATGGGTAGAGTTGTAGAACTGGCTTAACGCTAAATAAAAGATACCGAAACCTTGTTAGCTATTTATTGTTAAAGTGTCAAATTATGGGTAAAATTTCACATAATGTTGCTCAGCAAGTCGACATATCTAAAACTGATAAATAATTTCAGCGCATTCATACCTCAATTAAATAGATATTAGTATAATTATACGATTATAATAAATAGATTCAAAAATAATGTCGAAGCTTGAAAATTGAACATTTTAATAACCTAATATTTGGACCTACATAACTTAGAAGATCTCTGAATTTCATAACCCCAGGGTTGACAATTGAACAAGAATTGACAAGCTCTTTGTTTAATTAGAATTATTTGGTATGAGGAAATTGTAATACTTTTGTACATATAACCATAAATTTACTGGTCTGGTTCGGTATTTGCTGAATCCTGACCCTAAGAGGTGGAAGAATGAAAAAATTAGTGATGCCCACGATATTCTCGTTTGCGAGAGTCTCGTCTCGTCTCGTTTTCGAGACGAGACTCGAGACGATACTTTAAATTTTCCGTGCGAGACAAGACGAGATTTTCAAAAAGTCTCGTCTCAAATTTCGCACGAGAGCCTCGCAAAAGTCTCGAAGTATCGCAAATAAAAATGGCAAATATTAATTATTTATTATAATTATCGCGAATGTTATTGAAACTTGTTTTTAAAGCTGTATAATAGCGAGCAGCCTGTGTTTACAATAACTGTTACGTCATGCTGTTGCGCAATGTTTATCTTTTTGGGCTTTCCGAGATATTGCCACGTGTACGACTATTATACTAGAGTTAAAGACTTACCTAGGGAATACAAAGATTCACAACATTTTAATATTGAATAAAATGTTTTTTTTTTTCTGTAACGAGAAAAAAGTTTGACATTTTATCCCTGTTGACAGGAATTTTTTGTTAAGCTTTATGATTAGTATTAGTTTTTGATATCTCTACGACAATTTATTTTATATTCACCGACCTTTGGAGATCATCTACCTATTTCTCACCCTTCTCATGTTATAATCGACTTATAATAATAGGTTTATTTCAGTTCTTGTCGAAAAAGCAAATTTGATAAGCTCGCGAGATTTTGCGAGAAATTTGCGAGACTTTTGCGAGAATCTCGCGCGAGACATTAGTCGAGACTAGACTTTGATTGCGAGACGAGACTCGAGACGAGACTTTCCTCTTTTTTTGCGAGACAAGACGAGATTTTTCAAAGCTTCGTCTAGTCTCGTCTAGTCTCGTGGGCAACACTGGAAAAAATATTATAAATCACTCTACAAGGCTAAGAAAATACCACCACCAGGGAAAGAAGATAAAAGTTAATAGTTATAAATGGAGGATATTCTGAGGATATTCCTGAAATAACGACGACCGAGACAGAAAACGCCCTTAAAAACATGCCCAACAAAAAAGCACCAAGGGAAGATGGCATTATGGTGAAAACGCATAGTTTTCACCATAATGCCATAATAATGCCGTAATAGTTAAGCCGAATAGAAAGTCTTCGGCTTAACAGAAATATGGGCGGTATTAAATGTTTTAAGTAATGGGAAAATCGATGACCGATATACGAGTACATGGCCATAGATGTGATACTGTTACTGTTAGAGATGTGATCGCCAACATCCATTACATCCAGTAGTTGCAGATAGCAGTCAGTAGCAGAAGAAGAAGTTGCATTTTCTTGCTGCGTAGATAATGCATCGTAATTTTCCTTTTATTGACCAAATACCAAGTTTACCAATTGACTAAGAAATGCAGACTTTTTCCGGCCCTCTGTCGGAACCTTACCGCGTCAATTTAGGGATAAATTTGGTTATGCAAAAGCCTCTCCAGTTTACTTTATGTCGCTCCGTACTCTCACGTAATATCCGTAATGTCTGCGTTTTGAATTCATTTCCATTTTCCGCCAGTTTTCGATCGTTCCGCTCGTAGTGAACTTTCCGCCACCCCACGCAACCACCCCCGCCCTGCAGTTCCGCCTCGCTTTATTGTTTCACGCTTTATGCATAATTTCATTAGCATCCCAGCGCGTTCGCCGTCCTTCGGGACAATCGTTCACGGGATATTAGATAAATCTGCGGGACGACGAAAAAAAATCGAACTCCGCGACTCCCCCTCACCCACCCCGACGTGGCAGAAGTGGGCGAGTCTTTTGAGAGTTCAGTTCCTTCGTCGTCTAGGAACAATTCGCCGCACCACAAAACATTCCTGAGACAATTGTGGGAATTCCATCTGGTCCTTTCGCGCAACGACGCCATTTACGGGACCGCCTCCGCGTTCTGGGGGATTACTCGAGGAATTTCCCCGGGCGCAGGGAGCGAGGGGACGTCGATGGGAGAGTTATGGACTGGGAGAAGAATCCGGAAGTAATCTTAGAAATTCTGCGTATGTACTAAGTGTACTCCGAGCAGGGATAGAGTGGGTCCATCACTCCAACCGTATTTCGGGCCTTTCGTAATATCACATTTGTTTCACAAAGTAGGAACGAAAGGAACAGACTTTGGATCAATTTTTAATAAGTTTTATACAGTAAGAAAATGGGAAGAACGTAAAAGTGACCAGACAATCGACAATCGGAAGTGACCACCAGGAGTGGGCAACGTAGGTACGTACTGTCCCATCTGTTCTAACAAGATAAAAAAGTAACCTGATAAGAGAGAGAACACTTGTCAATGGTGCCAACTGTGTATAATTGTTGATTAGTAAAGGTTAGTAAACCATGTCTTAACTATTGACAATACAACCCATCTCGAGATTTTTTTTCTCAAGAATAAAATATTGGGTACATTATCGACAATGGATACTCACACTCCTCGAAAAAAATTTAATGCCTAAGGAAGGTAAAACTTACCAAACACTACATTGTAATATTATATAAGTAGAGGTCTAAGCTCCAAAATGTAGAGTTTTTTTAAGTACGACAGGAGTGTAGAGTATAATAGGACTTCCCTTCTAAAATATCCACAACCTAAAGTAAAACTACAAGATGTAATTTACTATATCTTGTTTCTTTCGAACACATTAAGATAATGTAATACAACACATGAAAATCGAAGATCACTAAAAACTAAAAGAAAGTTTGTTAGAAGAGGAACGAGAGATGTTAAGTGTTTCGGATCAGCATTACGGAACAATTGAAAAATTGATAAAAACTCTACAAAAACACTAAGAAGACTCTTCAAGATGCTGAAAACGTCTTTCTTATGACAAAAGAAGTTTCCGAAATGCAAACTTCAAAATGACTTCAAAAAATTTAGCATTTTTGACGTGACATACGTCTTATAAATCGATGAGCCGGTTCATAAAACATTGTAACGTTACGCCAGACCCATGCATGCGAGCTAGAGTGAGAGCGACAACAATAGACAGAGATCGAATTTGGCGGTTGCCTTGCGACGCGTCTATCTCTTTTACACGACAGCGTCCGAGTGAAAGCTCGATTTGGCGATCGGCTCGGTTCGCGAGCGCGATGGAAGGTGACGAAGGGGTACGCGCTAGGCGCGTTCTGATTGCACTGTTTCCACTCCGTCGTCAGCGACGATGGCGACAGTAGTCAGCACATTATTATTTATAAAGTTATCTGAATATTTAGTGTGCATAACATTGCTTGTTACTATTACAATAACAATTGCGGCAATAAGGTATTCAATTCTTGCATTCTAAGCGTTCGATTAACTATATAATCTCATATATTTGTTCTTGCATCTGTCAATGAGTGCAGTAATAATAGGTTATGTTACAACTTCTACTAAAACATTATGGTGAATGATATGAATGATCGTGTAAAAAGTCGACTGCTTTCATTTAGTATTCAATGAAATCAATTATTTTGCGTAGCAATTCATGTAAGGTTCAAGATTAATGTTCAACTTCACACATGTCATAACAATGTGTCTAAAATGACCAGTTGGACCGGTCGACCGCAGTGCGAAAAAACCTTCTAATGATAATTTAGTGATAATTCTATTCAATTCATAAACGCATTCCATTTTTCATCAATGTATTCTTATGACGTTATCACGTAAAAATTATCATCCGTAAACCGACTTTACAGAAAACCAAATATTTTTTGCTGGGAATCAAAATCAGTAAAAGAAATCCCAAACAATAAATGGTTTTAACGTGATCTTCAAACTTTTCTAACTTTAATTAAATAAGTGTAGACGTAATCTAATATTCCGTTTGCGTAAGTTGCCACTAAATTCCTCAAATATCGATCGTGAACTTCATGAGGGAAGGTTAGTTTAACTAATCCGATATCACAAGTTCTCTAATAAATATTAAATAATGATACTTCACCGAACGATCAAACTTCAACTATCTAAGTACTTGGAGAATACGTGGACGAACTTCCTTAAACTCTGTATTACATGAAGAGGACCTAATTGTTTTGGATTACAAGAAAAGTTATTTTTGAGATTTTCAAAGAAAATATAAAATGTCAAAATATTCTCAAATTGAAAGCACTTTATACTCACACCCAAGTTATTTATAATTTTAAAATCAAGTACTCCCTCAGCCTCAAATAGATAATTTGAAGTAATTGTCCCTCAAATCTTTGCTTACATAACGTCTGTTATGTTGAAAATAAGTCAAGCGAGAAGATTTATAACACGAGGCCGTCAGGCCGAGTGGTATAAATTTCAAGTGACTTAGGAAACATAACACGCGAGTGGCATACAATGTTTTATTTAACAAGTGGAAGAAATCGTTTTTATGAGATAGTAATTAATAAGCTTTGACATCAAAGCTACTAATTGCGTCTCAGTAGTACCCTATTAATGTCAGAATGACTTGACAGTGACTTTTTTACATTTTGTTTAAAGTAGGCTGTTTGTTTGGTTGCCACGGGCAACCTTTAAATATAAATACTTTATCCAACACATGACAGTTATGACTGTCATTATTAATGTCATTTTATACAAGTAAACTATCAAATTACTCACTAATGTGTTATAATCCATACCTCACTAGTGAGCTATGGATTATAATCAAAGGATGCTCGTGGCAACCAAACAAACAAACAAACAAAAAACAAAATGTAAAAAAGTCACTATCAAAGCAAGTAGCTTTGATCTGATCACAAAGCTTATTAATTATTATCTCATAAAAAAAACGATTTCTTCCACTTGTTGGATAAAACATTGTATGCCACTCGCGTGTTATGTTTCCTAAGTAACTTGAGAATTTATGCCACTCGGCCTGACGGCCTCGTGGTATAAATCTTCTCGCGTAACTTATTTTCAACATAACACACTAGTACCATAACTAACTATTAAATATGACCGTGACTTATAAACCATAACTCACTAGTGAGTTATGTTTTATAACACACTAGTGTGTTATTTAATAGTTTACATGCCTAAAATGACATTAATAATGACATGACAATCATAACTGTCATGTGTTGGATAAATGTTATTTTGTTTTCTGGAGATATATGGAAATATCAGTAGAAACAATTATGCATGGGGGATTGATCGAAATTCCCATACCAAACACCTTTATTAATAAGGTACGTACTCCCTTGTGCCTACAACAAGAAACATGCGCAGACAACTCCCTATTTATATCACTCCACTTAAAAGTAACCTCATCCAGGAACTTCAGTTAATCCCATCTCGGTTCCTGTATGTATAAAAATTCAGGACGCGCAACATCTCAGCAACCACGGCTCGGGAAACTCGATAACGTACATGTGGGGTCCCTTTGGCTAGTTATTTCTTGCTTGAGGTGATGGAATTGAATTTTTAAGGAACGTCCCGTCAGGAATCGTTCTGGAATCGAAAGGTGCACGTCGACTCCGGTCGTGTCCGAGTTTTAATCCGGACGTTTCCAAATTTTGAACCCGGTTTTAAGTTTAAGAAAATTAAAACGGCTGTATTGCATTGGAATTTTGGGTTTACCATAACTTGTATTTGATTCCTCTTCGTTAATTATCTCATCTCATTAAAATTTTTAGACATTTAGTTTCCGGGATTTATTCCACATGCGTAAACAACTATCGTACCGATCTGTGAGAATGTTCTCCAGCGATGAACAATGACAAGTTTACGGTGAAGATTCTCCAGGAGCTTAAAGTGGCGTTGCATGATTTACAGGGTCAAAAGGAATGAAGTCTTCACCACTCTTCAGAAATTACATTAAACTTTCATTGAGTTTGACATGACAAGTCAGGAACGCCTGAGTAAGTATAATTCCTTTTCGTAGTTAAGAACTATCACTATTAACAAAATAGTGACTGGCCGGAATTTAGAACCTGCCGTCGTGTAGGTCATGTCATTATCGACAGGATGTTTGTATCTCCGGTATCGGTTCCCCTTTCTCGGACGAATGGAGCGAATTAAGGAAGCATATTGGAAAACGTTTTGGGGTTGGAATTTTCAGAGTGTTACGTAACGAGTCAAGTTGCTATAAATTCTTTAAAACGAACCACTCAATATCGTTCGTTTTAGAATAAACCGGGGAGTGTAATGAAGAGTAATGGCTGGACGGGAGAGCGGAGAGAAAAGATAGGATATTTTCGCTCATAAAGGTGAAAAGCACCAGGCCAGACAATGAGCGGGTCTTACAACTTCGATTCTATTGACAAGTAAATGGATTAGTTCCCGCGGCAATAGACAGTTATCGTTAGAACTATTGAATAGTTGTAGCGACTAGTATTTGGATAATAATCCAAATAAATTTTCAATTTGTTGAGCTAAATTTATGACTAGGAAGTTATAGTTTGATTTCACGATCTTAAATGTAAATCGGTTTTGTAGAAATGGCCACTATTACCGAAATCTATAGAAGAAGTGCAGAGAGTTCCTAAACAACTCGATTTAGTCACCTATGAAGCTAAGAAATTTGTGTGGATCAATGATATACGATCAAATATTGTTGTCGCCTCTTGTAATAGCAATTCGATACCTTTATGTGATTGTGATTGTCTCTATAATAGATGGGACATTCGAGAATAATTGTATCCAAATATTTGTATCAGATATTCACCATTCACAGGTCCCAAGATGGTCAATAAGCACCTTTTGCTATTTTGTTTATTTCCCAACAAATTAGAAAAGACCTACGAATATATGTTGCGTACGTTACTTTTAGTGATGCCCATGATATTCTAGTTTGCGAGAGTCTCGTCTCGTCTCGTCTCCTTTTCGAGACGAGACTCGAGACGAGACTTTAAATTTTCCTTGCGAGACAAGACGAGATTTTCAAAAAGTCTCGTCTCAAATCTCGCACGAGAGTCTCGCAAAAGTCTCGAAGTATCGCAAATAAAAATGGGAATTATTAATTAATTATTCTAATTATCACGAATGTTATTGAAACATATTGGTTAAAGCCGCGTAATAGCGAGCAGACTCTGTTTACAACTGTTACGCAATGTTTACCTTTTTGAGCTTTCCGAGATATTGCTACGTGTACGACTATTATACTAGAGTTAAAGACTTACCTAGGGAATACAAATATTCACAACATTTATATGTTGGATAAAATAGTTTTTTTCTGTAAGCAAATTTGATAAGCATTTCGATATAAATGAGAAGCAAGGAGAAACCGGACGTAATAAAACGGCAAAATGCAAGATATGCTCGAAATCGCGAGATTTCGAGAAATTTGCGAGACTTTTGCGAGAGTCTCGCGCGAGACATGAGACGAGACTTTTATTGCGAGACGCGACTCGAGACGACACTTCTATTGCGAGACGAGACTTTCCACTTTTTTGCGAGACAGACGAGGTTTTTTAAAGTCTCGTCTCGTCTCGTCTCATAGGCAACACTGGTTACTTTCAAAGTGTTAAGTGTTAAGATATGCCTTTGAATATGATGCCAAAAATTGTTACTATTGATTTCGGAAAAGCCATACATACGAATGTATGGCCATTTATTCTCCGCATATCTAGATTCTAGCTAGTCGAGTATTGTTTTTTGAAGTAATTGTATTGCATATTGCAGTATTGCATTTTTGAAGAAATACCCAAAAATCACTTTCTCGTATATTACTATGATTATTTAGTTGAAAACTACGTAGATGATCAGGCATCTTATCCGCCATCTATATGGAGGATAAGGATTATAATATTATGTACTTATATAAATAACAAGAAGTCTGTTGTACAGAAGTCAAATTGCATTGAGGCCCTCAGTGAACGCAGTAACAAAATGCCAAGATTTGATTACATTACAGCTATGTCACATTCCAATATGAAAATTATGTAGTCAAATATATTTCAGTGTATTGAAAAATAATAATTGCAAATAAGTTTTTTTGTAGTTTTTGTATAAAGTATTTTTTTTTTGTAGGGAATATTCTTTCTGTTTGGTGACAATTTTTATGCAAATATATGTCTTTGAAAATTGTAATGCTTCCTTCATTCAAAATGACTGAATTAGTAACAGGGAGGTTTTGAAATTATTATTGATATTATTGAAAACTATGGTGGCCCTTGTGGGTTATGGATGTTTTACTCGAATTTTTGTGGTGGCTTTTTGGGCACATCATCCTTAAAGTGGCCCGTATGGGTATATATTTCGTAGGAGAAAGTTTTACGTCAAGAGTAAATGGCGCAATTCCTTTACGACTCGATCAAATGTATGAAATATATTTCAAGCGGGCTCAATACGCCCAACCATAACGACGAAATGAATGAAAAATAAAAATTTCCCCAACTGATGATTTGTAAGAAGACGAAAAACCGGGAAAGCCGATCAAACACACTATAATAGGATCAAACGAAGTTATTTTGGGAAAGTAGAAACTCCAAATCAAACGTAAATTGGATCTACATTGCGGGAACGGGCAGGTAATTTACATACATAATATCGAGACATGTAAAGAAATGAACTTCAAAAACGAGAATAAAATATCACTTGCTCTAAACTCGCGGGCCCATTGGACGAGTAAAATTCGAGTAATTTTTGTTTTCAGACTGATTCTGATTGATTTCCATGCGACAAAAAGCAGAGAGCCGTTAAGGTACAACACCGAAAAAAAGTTGAAATTCGGGAATAAAATCGGGAAAGAGAGGCGATGGAACGAAACGCCGAAGGGCACGTCTGGTTCGGTCTTTTTCTTCCCCTCCGTCTGATAACCTAATAGAAACAAAGGCATTTCGAGCACAAAACGTCGCCCGACATCATGCAAATTAGCCCCTCTTCACGACGCCAGAAAGGAAACATCCGATAACTTCGTTTCGCTTTCTCACCCGCCTCCCTTTCTCCGAGTCTTTTTTTTTTGTCAACCTCCCCTTTCGTGAAGTTTAAAGCTACTCCTCCGGAGCCGAGTTATCTATTTCTCGCTAACAACTTATTTTTAGAGCGCTCGCTCTATCGTCTGCTCTTACTCTCTTTCCCTAACTTTTCCAGCACGATTCACCATCTCTGTTAACGCAGAGTCCCATGTAGAAAAGACATTAATTTGGCGAAATACCCCCAACGTGATTTACGCAGATGAGCTTAGAAACCGACGGAGCGAAGATTTTCGAGAAAACGTTGCAAATAGTTTAGAAAGAGTTGGTGGATCGCCAAATAAGGAAAACGACACTTCTGGGCGATCAGGTAAAATTAACAATCTAACAATTAAGATAGAAATATGAAATGGAATCCAGAAATCTTTGAATCACACTCAATGGAATACAAGAAGAATGGGATGTAAACAACCACTTGTATTTTATTCAGTATATTCTCCATACTTATACACTACATGGTACTGTAACGCGAAATGTAAACCAGCGTATGCGTTCTGCTTATCGGACGGCGGCTTACCTCAAAGGGAGGCCGCACCGCTAATTGAGTCATAAAAACAGTTGCAGAATGCGCGCGAACATTCAATTAAAGAATTTAATGATTTATTACGTTCCGGGCCTTTCTAGAATGAACATTATTAGAGAAAGGAATGAACTGGAATCTTCTCGAATACAATTGAGATATGCATATAAACACGGGCTTGCAGTCGGAGGAGATTAGACAGTGCGATAAACGGACAAGTGAAATAAATTAGCAGTTAAAAGTGATATAAATTAATTAGTTAGGAAATAGTTTGTGTGTAGTGTGTAATTAAAACTGTGTAAATAAATTAGAATAAACGTTACAGTACTATACTCAGTACTATACTATATACTATATATTATGGAATACTTCCATGGCAGCTTCTTGAATTTAGTGTCGCAAGACGTGACTACAGTGCCCTTCAAAAACGATTTAGCAAAAAATGCCATTATACTTTACTATACATATCCGATAGTAAAATAAAAGTTCAAAGTGTAGAAAAAAATACTGTAGTGGACTTTGAGAAAATTTATAAAAGCCGGAAAATGAATAGTGTAAAGCGCCCCTTAGAGTAGATTTTGCCGAAAACGTTATTAACTCTTACTATACATATATTCTATGGTAAAACAATGTTCAAAGTTTAGAAGAAAATACCAGAGCAGATTTTGAGAAAATTTTCAAAAATCGAAAAGTGACAAGAGTAAAGTGCCCTTTAGAAAAGTTTTATCGAAAAATTTTATTAAACTTTATTACATATTGTAACGTTTATTTCTAATTTATTTACACTATCCTGATTAAACACTGCACACTACTTAATTTATCTTAACTATTACCTAACTACTTAATTTATATCTCACTCTTAATTATTAATTTATTTATACGCTCTCGCGTTCGCTATTTCGCACTATTTACTCGTTTACGGCTTCAAGTCTAATAATAATCTCTCCGACCGCAAGCCCGTTTATATACATTTCTCAATGGTATTCTCGATAATTCTACAAAGAACTCGATCCATCTCGATAGTAATGTTTACCTAGGAAACGTCCAGAACGTAATAAGGTCTAGGAGGTAATAAATTATTTCTTCTTTAATAAGATGTTGGCGGCAGGCTCAATTACGCATAGCGACGTTCCTTTGAGGAAAGCCGCCGACCGATAAGCGTAAACACGTCTCGCGCTGCTGTTTACATTTCGCGTTACAATATATTCGACAGTGGAATAGATATTAAAAGTTAAAAAAATTGAGCAAATTTTGAGGAAATTTCCAAAAACCGAGAAATGGCCCTTTATTGGGGCTATTTTTAATGGCGACCGTATTTAATGAACAGGTTATTGGGATGTCCTGGTGTAGCAAAATATTTATAGTCAAAATTGGAACCGTTTCGCCATTTAATCTGCGTATTTCTGAAGAAGACAAGGATCAAAAAAAAATATGAAAGCTTTACCGTAAAAGTGTAGGATATTATCAGGCCTAAACATTGAAGTGTGAGCATACTAAAACAAGCCAAACTAGCTGGTTTTGAAAAATGTTGTATTCAGGACTTTAAATCCACAAAAATACAGTGTTTTTGTAAACTGAAGCATGAATAAAAGATAGGTGGAAGTGTCCCAAGCAATACACAGCTTCAGAAAAATGGCAAACATGAAACAAAAGCTTCATATCTACTGAGAAAAGACAGAGGAACCTTTCAGGAGCCAAAAAATGTATGGCTCTCAAAAAATGGATGGACAGTAGATTCACTCATATTTCCGTCTCTACCAGGGTCAATCACCAATGTATTTACTGCTTATAATTATTCTACGAGCGGTGTAGATGTTAATGTTCGTATTATAGCGTACTAGGATCGTTCATAAATCAAAAAATGCCCCGTTAGGTTCCTTTTTCACTATATTGACCCACCTTGCAATTCGTGGATAAAGCACCTGCTTGATACAGAAACATCAGAAATTCCAAACAAAACTGTTATGGATTTACTTGAATTTAAATTTTATACAGGAGAATGTTTGCCTATAAATGTAAATGCCCAAAATTCCAGCAAACAACATATCTCACCCGACAAATCCACAAAAGGAAATAGGGATGAAAACCCATTCCATCATATGCAGTATTATGTGCAGTTAGCGACAAGCAAAAATATATCCGTCGTTTAAAATCAAGGCTCTAAGTTCAAAATGACACCCAAGTGTACTCAATGTGATGTTTGCTTGTGCATTAAGGTTAAAACGTAATGTATTTTTGAGTTTTACACTTAAATTATATTATTTTGCAATTGTTTTAAATATATAAGACTGTTTTTCCAAAAACAGCTGACGATAGGACGTGTCTATTTCCACCCAAAACAAAAATTTCACAAACTATATTAAAACGAAATACTAAGTTATGTCTTCCTCTTAGGACCGAAGGGTGTAGTGTCCAAGATGTGACCAATGTGAACAGGTCCATTCAAACAGTTTTTGGACTTACGTCTCAAAAGGTTATGGGTGGTTCAGACAGAGTTACCTAATACTAGTAACCTAAACCTAACTTCTGAAACTAAAAAAATCATAAACCTAAGCTATCCCACCTATTACTAGAATTCTATGGTTCGCACTTATAGTTTCTAGCATCTAAACACTTAGATTACATATAAATATAATCTAATATTGTATATATAATTATAATTTATACAATATAAAATAATATTAATTTCAAAAAACATTCAGAAAAAACTACGTTAATGTTTTGTTTTCGTATTAGAACAATTTGAAAGTTATAGTTTTATGAATTAATGATAGTTTTGTTCAATAGGGCCAAAATTTGGTTACAGACATGTCAAATATATGGCATATAATAGTAATAGGATATTATATATCTCTTGGATAAATTAAAAAAATCGTCCTCTTATAAACTGTATATCATAACTTCGATATTAAGATGTTTAATGTGTCGCGAAAAAGATTAATACGGGATACAGCAATTTCAACCATATTTCCATTTTTGTAATTTCCACGTTAAAGGTATTATAAGTAAATATTAACTTCCTTCCCCGAGTCATATTTGTCAATTTGTCATGATTTTACCATTTTCATAACGTTTCTCTTATACAAAGTATGAATTTTTACGACATAAATAAAATTCGTTGTTGCGTAACATAATATAAGATTCCTGTAAAAGGCAACAATGAACGTTTAATAATTAAAAATCGTGACTTTAGCTTTTATTTTAGGAAATGAAACAACTAAACACGTTTGGGTGGTAAATACCAAAATTGCTTTACGTATTGGGCAAAAAAACAATTGATTGATTACAGTGTGTTAATTTACAAAAGTCTTATCAGAATGGGTTAGAATGTTAGAATTACGCAGTACTGTATATATGTACGTAGCCATGTTTAATATGACTTCTGATTGATATTGACGGTAGGAATGTTACTGGCATTACAAAAGTGTAAATGTCACTTTTGTACTTTGGTAAATGTACTTTTTCTTTCCTAATTGTATTAATTAAGGTGTACTTTGTTAAGTATCTACGCACATACCGCCTACATAGATGTAGTTCAATCCAAATTGCTTCATTAATACATTTTAACAAATCCGCTTCTCACGATCAGATGACATTTAATAAGAATGCCACATTCTTTGTAGAAATGGCAAGTAATACGTCTAGGTAAAACAGAAAGTGTGTAATTATCACATTTCTATCATTCATGAATTGACGACTTTATACTTACAAACTCTAATGAATGTGTGTATTTACCCAATTAGTACATAACTAATATCAATTGACTTACCGCAGGGCAATTGAAAGAGAAATTCCACTTACCTGAAACAAATGAAATAAAATTAATTTCAAGCGAAATATTTAGTAATTTGTAAAATTAGTTTAGTAGAAATTTGGCTACAAAGTGCTTTAAACAATTCAACAAGTGATGGGATACTAATAATAAATTTAGTAATAAAATAATAATAAATAAATTGTAAGGGTTCATGTTAAGATGGGCGAAAAATGGGTCTTTTTTCAAATTTTTACCTTGGGATGATTGTAAATATTTTTGGTCTTTAGTATTGCTATAGGCAGTTATGTTTAAATTGTGTGAATGTAGAAGTAGAAGAATAAAAGGTGTATACTAGTAGAGTGAAAAAAAATTAATACCACTAAAGAGTCTACAGAAAGACCTTCTGGAGCTGTTGGTGAAAAATTAACTAAAAATACAGAACTTTATAGGTGCAACAAGATCTCAAGAAAAAGTTTCAAGTGCGTTTGAACAAAGTCTGTAGAAATATAGAAAGATAATTTCCAAAATTCAAAGATATTGTCATAATGGCTTAAACAAAAAGGTCATTGGTTACCAGAAAGCATAGAAAAATATCAAATATCTTCGAAATCTAGTACATATTACCCACAGATTAAGCTGATATAAGCAAAATCAAACTAAATTAACTGGTTCATTTGTGCTCACTTCACCACTTCCCCCCTGTTTCCAATGTTTTCAAACAACCCTTCGAAAAAGTAGTGTGCCATTTACTGGCCACTATTCAGCACAGCACAAAACCCGTTAGTCCATCCGCAGAATATTGTGGTGATCCGATTCGACTTTCGAAACAGACGAGTTCTGCCCAACAAAAGCCGAATAGAGCCGGAGAGTAATTCTCTTTTTCGCCCTCGAAATCTCTTATTTATGATTACCCTCCCTCTCCGGACCCACGGACAATTTATTTCGTTATACAGCTTAGATGCAGTTCCAGTCGAGATATAATTCGGTAAATAATGGATAAGCGCGCTGGGTGGATATATATGTGGAAGATTGATAGGATTACCGGACGTGGGTGGGATGCAGCAACAGTGGAAACATAAACCATAAAGTGAGTGTTTTCTTTTTGTAAATGATGATGTTTGGGAACACACAGCGATTTCGACAGAGATAAATTCGTTGAAATGCGGGAGGAAACGACTGAAATGGTAACTGAAATCACTTTATATCCAAAGGACTGTCTTTAGTTTAATCTCAAATAGGGTAGAAATATCATTAACCAGTCGTTAAGCAGAGACTTTAATTTTTCACTTTTTATTTATCTTTATTTCTAATTTATTTATCTTGCGCCCTTTTGGGATTTATGTCATCTACGTTCATCCATGTGTTATTCACTATAATGCCATGTCACTATCTCGCCCCTAGTTACCTAATGTTGCTATGCAAGGGACCTATTAGGCCCCTAAACGTGACAATCTTCACAATTCATTGTCTACTAATACATCATTGCTTGGGCAATAGGGTCAACCCAAACTACTTTTGAAAAAGTGCAGTTTAACGCACTTGGAAGGGAGGAAGGTAAGTGGGGTATTAGGTGGTGCAATTTTGAAAGTTATGGTTATCAACCCTGTGAATAACATCCTCGCAACCGAATGGCAAATTGTTTATTACCATTTATTAATATAATTTTGGAATAAGTTTAGCTTATCCTACTTTGAAATGTGTTGAGTACGGAGTGGCTTGGTCAAAGTAATGGTTATCTACCCAGTTGATACCATCTTGTCAGGCAAATTGTTGATTTCAATTTATTATTACGATTTTGGAATAGGGTTACTTTAACACACTTCTAAGTGTGGTAAGCAATGGCAAATCCTTTATCAATTTATTAATAAGTCACTTACTCAATTTTTTCTACTAACAAGTAAAATAGTATTATCTTAACATATATATTAAGAAGTGATTCCACAGCACATGACCAGAGCACTTAGTTGGCCAAACTGAGTATTTGCTTTATGATGCGCTTTTTTAATTAGTTTGTAATTGGTACGCATTTATGCAATGCAATGCAAGGATTTTTTGGATACCAAAAAAGAATTTTTGGAATGTCATTCCGCATTTCTCTACTGAGTAGCAGCTGAAAAATGGGCTGCTCAATTTTTGGCTGTCAACTGTACAGTGGTATATAAGCTATTAGTATAGATTATATTTATATTAGTATAGCTAATTTACATATAAGTACGTAAAGCTGTCTAGCTGGGTAATTTACGGTAACACAAGGAGCCAATAATTTGGAAAAGCAATTTATGTCATATTTATTATTTCTATTTATCATTTGATGGCGGTAATTGATCCCACAAAAAAAGTCACAAGGTTCCAAATAGGAAAATTTAGGGGCTTAACATAAAACTTTTAATATCTGGCAGCAATTCCAAACTATTTACTGTCCTTACTGAAAGAAACTAATGGACTCCACTGAAACAAGTTGGTAACAAATTAAGAGGTCTAGATGGGTAAATTATAGTACCACCGAGGTACTCAAATCATTAGGAAAATGTTTAGTTTAAATTACACTAATAATATAGAGGGGAGGGGGGGTTGTGTATTCATTTGGGGAAGAATCATTCTGTATACAGTTCATGGATTAATTGTGTTGTACGAACAACTTTAACAAATAGAACCTAAATTTCAAACTATTTATAACTGCCAAATGATTACCGTCAAAAAATTATACCGGCAATGTCGCACTACGCACCGGCCGTCTACAAGGCGGAGTTATTTGATGGGTCGATTGTAAAAGTCCACAACATTAAAAATCAGGGTTTAATAGTAATTTGAAATTTTAACTGTATTAGATATTACAAGTTTTTATGTACTTTTTGTAGACTCTATTGAAGGATTCTATAGAATAAAGTGACATTGAGAGAGGTCTAGCTAACTAACGCCCGGTTTCATAATGCAGTTAAAGTCCACTTTAACTAAAAGTTGACTTTGACTGTGACGTTAGAAGTAGTAAAAGTAATGAAAGCATCACAGTCAAAGTCAACTTTAAGTTAAAGTGGCCTTTAACTGCATTATGAAACCGGGCATAATTTATACTGCTACTCGGTCTATTAGTATATATAAGTAAATCCCATACACTAATTCAAATTTTGTTCTATGGTACATACAGTTCATTACCATTTTATAGCATTTCTTGATGGAGGTGCTTTGATATTTCCCATACCCGTTCCACTCATGTGATTACACCTGATCCGCTCATATTTACACAAATAATAAATTTCTGTTTCGTGATAGCTTTGACGGATTCACAATACACGTAACGTATTGAAAGTCAACACATTGTATAAGAGAAATGGTAATTCGTTTTTCATACAAACGAACAAATTTCATGTGTCCTCATTCCTTTTTTTTGTTCGAATCCAATACCCGATCCAATAATCGACGATTCGGGAATACAACAGATCTCCCTCCCTCCGATTGTGTCCGTACGTCAACCGATCGAAAGAAGAGGCGTACGAATAAAATTGTGCTATCAACGGCACGCCAAGCCTCGACGTAATTCTATTTTTATATGTATGTCATCACTTCATTGTCAATCGATTACACAGGGCATCTCCTCCTGACATAACGTATATGTTCCCGGACTGGGAAATAATTGAAATCTGCTCTCCAGGACTTTCCCTTTTTCCCCATTTCCCGTCGCGTGCGACTCTCCCGATCTAATCCCACCGAGAGGTATAACGGTGAGTTTTCACGAAAACTGCTCCACGGACGGAGGAAGCTTCCGACACAAAATTGAGAAACTATGGAAGCGGCAGTTTTTAGACTAAAGCAGAAGATACGAGATTCGATTTGACGTCACAAATGTGATAGGATCATTTCAAAAATTGGAATTGAGATCGAAATTAATTTGAGGTGACACACGCATACACATCAATTGTATTGATTGCAAGAAAACTCAATAAATCAAAAGAGAAACATCAAATATGTAATGCAATATTGCCAGAAAAAAACAATAAAAGAGACACAACCAAGTAGCAGCTATGAGAAAAAAGTGTAAGTTATAAGGAGAGAAAGAAATATAGTTTTCCAAATATTTGAAAATAACACAAGAGGTCTGAATGAAAGATTCAAGCTGCTATAAATTTCAGGCGCTGGGAGCTTCAAGCACAATTTGTGTGTAAAAGGTGAACTTCTCGACCCCCCCCCCCCAAAAAAAAAATAATTAAAAAATACAAAAATGTCAAATGATTAATATGTCCCAATGTAAAACTCAAAAAAACATTTCAGCGATTTTTCCCTTTTTATACGTAGCAGATTGAATGGCCAAATTTATTTGCACATGTTTAAAGAAGTATATTTCACCTACCTTAAGGGAGGGTAAAATGTTAAAATTAAAATTTTGAAATTGAAGATGTTGAAGAGGTTAACTTTGTTTG
Organism: Cryptocephalus moraei; assembly: GCA_946251905.1. NCBI lineage: Eukaryota > Metazoa > Arthropoda > Insecta > Coleoptera > Chrysomelidae > Cryptocephalus > Cryptocephalus moraei. The sequence continues at coordinate 35,596,630 of OX276452.1, forward strand.
AAAATGTTTCGATATTAAAGGTAAACTTAGTAACAACAAAAACAATGACAGTACAAACGAATTTTAAATTAACTAATTGAACGATATAAATCGATATTACTTTGAAATGTATAATATGACTCAATGTTCACACCTATTTCTTAATATTATTTCAGAATCCTTTTAATGACCTTCTAATCTATAATTTACTTAAGGAATTTTAAGTAACCACTTCATTAAGAACTCTGTTATTTTAGTCTTTCACCGAGTGTTAGAAAATCTTTAATTGTGTTATAAATTGAGTACCTACTTTAATTAGTCAGTTAACAAACCCGTAATTACTTATTTCATTTCGGTTTAAAATCGTTATAATCATTTACGCAACCAAGTCTCTGTTATGGGCTGCAAGGATCATTACTCAAATATAACTTATTATGTAATGCAATATAATATGTAATTAAAACTAAAGCTAATTTACTAAATTGTTCTACATCGAAATATTTCATATATGTAACAGTAAGTGTAAAAGAACAAAGTTCAATATTTCCACTACACACTTACTCTGCAGTAATTATTTGGTGAGGTGAGGGGAAGTTAGGTTAAGTTAAATATTTACACTACCCCTGACGTAATCATACAAACCTAGCACTTATGCGTATACTAGCTGTTTAATATTCTCGGAATCCTTCGTCCTCCCTTACAAGACACTGAATTAATACAAATTAAATTTTGATATCAAGGGTAAGATACCATAATTTGCACAATTTGAACAAATAAAAGCGGACGTTAAACAGAAGGCATCCATTTTGTTTTCCCAAGTATTACTTATGATAGGGATGTTATGATCATAGTCACTATGGCATATGTTGTAGTAGTTATGTTAAGGTAAACTCTACCTAGATGAACATAAATTAATTCATCAAGAAAAGCTTATATGTATTGCAAATTTACCATAATTCTTATTTTAAACTGAAACAGTATACACTTATAAATAATCTATTATTATATCAGTACTATATCCAATTCATTGATAAACGATACTAGTGTTATGATTAGGGAAAGGCATTTATGCAAATTGCATATTTCGTGAATTGCATACGATACATAAAATAAAATAGAGAAAAATATATTCCCCAATAAATCGATTTATAAATGCATATTATATGCATTTATGGGGGTAAATTACCTGAAAAAGAGTGATTCATTTTCACATTTGACTCATGAAACAGATGGCAGTTTCCAGTATATTTTACAAGCTAAGGTAGTATAAGTATAAGTACTATCAAAACAATTTCATTCATCTATCTAACCTAAATTAAAACAATTACATAATTTGTCATTTTCAGTAAAAGTAAGAAAACAATATGAAAGAGATTTCAAACGTGTGAATTATTAACTTTCTTAAATATGTGGACACTATTGGTATATTTTCATGAGCGTAGTATATACTTTTCGATGATTAATATATAACGAGAACATAGAATTATATTGCCTTCAATAATAGTGTGAAGTGTGGCTTTTTGACATCGTCCCTAATATTTCTTGAAAAACGGGTAAATGAATAGTACTCATTTCTACACCCCACGGTGTATATTTCCAGAAAAATAATGACTGATCGCTATGATATTGGATTTGACTAATTACGACAATATACACCCCTTTACTAAAAAATATATTAGGTACCAGTGACGGACACAATACTTTTGTTCCCACCTTCTGCACGACATACAACCCCTAACATCTTCAAAATAAAAACCTCCCTCCCTCCTACCCTTACCGGTTAACGCTCGCCGCGTCGGAATCGATGGAGACGACGTCCCGAGGAACTCTAATCGGGTTAGGGAGTTTTCGAAATTTTTTCCCTATCCCGTTCCGCCACGGAAAGTTTTGTGACGCGAAAGTTTTCTATGGGCCGGGAGGGAAGGACGGGAGAGAGACGGAGAATGGAAAAAGAACAAATCTGCGGATCAAGAATTAATGAGCGACGTGTATTCTTGGTCTGGCGGAGTTGTCCTCCATACATTTTTAAATACAGTTCGGAAATTGATGCGAGTTTTCGTCGATGCCGTGCGGTTGATCGGGAATAGTCGAGGTACAGGCTGAATAGTTAATGGGAAGGTCGAATTAATGGAAATTAGTAATGAGGGATGGGGTGTAATGATAGGGATGTGTTGTAATGGAAGGAGTTCGTTGTGGCTAAAAGACGGCAGTTTTCCATAAAAAAGTGGCTATTTATATACCGAAGGCTGAGTATTGCCCGGTTGACAATAAAGCAAAAATGTTACCATTCGTTGAAAAAGTAAGAAAATTATAACTGACTTATTCTACGAAATATGTCATTTAACTGCACAGGCACTAATTGAAAGTATATGTCATTTACAGGGCTTAAATTCAGGGTCATAAATTTAATAACTAGTGGTGAGCACGAGACCAGACGAGACGAGAAATAATACCAAAAATCGCTAAGTTATGTCTCATCTCGATATAAGTCTGGTCTCGTCTTGCTTCGTCTCGGTTTGGAAAAGTCTCGAAATAAATGAATTAGTACAGTCGCTATAGGCCTATACAGTGAATATATGCACAATGGGTAGCTTTGGGGGTTAAGAAGTTGATATAAATAAATAACATATATCATAAGCAGTGAAAAGGAGTCTGATTAATTGAAGCTATTAAAACTGCTAATAAATGTTTTTTAATAACTTCATGATAAGAGCTAATTTTTAAGTTAGTTTAAGTTAGTTACATTCACTAAAAACGATTTGGCTTTATAAATGTACACCTGAAACGATTAAAGCTGCTAAAAACAATGTTTTTCATTGATTTCAGAATAAGGGGTGGATTTTAAGGGTTGAAAATTAACAGTAAATCAATAAATTATATCATAAGCACAAAAACTAGTTTTTGTGTGATGTTAATGTGCGATTTATTATGTCAGGAAGACCAAAAACAATTTTTTCATGATTGTCAACTTAATAGATGGTTGAAAGGGATGAAAAATTGATGGAAATTACAAAAAGTGCTTCAAAATATTAAGGAATATTTATTCTACTTAACTAAATAAGATTTCCACGGATAAAATGCTTCAATTTGAATTTTTTTCAATTTATTGCAGATGGGGTAAAATGCAATACGTTTTTTTCACCCCCAAATTTTCACGAAAATCGATGGAAGTTTAAAGAATTCTGAGATAATAGCCTATTTTTACCGTCACTCACTGTAATAATATGTTGTTTACCTATAAAATTTTGTAGAATTGAGCGTACAGAAATTAGTGTCTTAGGTTTCATATTTTGATTCAGGGTATAAGAAATTAGACTATGAAGAACAGGCACAGAATCGAAAATCACTTCTTTAGTTAGTTAGTTAGTTAGTTCTCGAATTACTAATTACGTTATAAGTAATCGCAATCAGTTTTACGATGGAGGTCCTTTTACTTTGTGGATTCGTTATTGAAATTTTGGTCGATATTGCATTAAACTGGCCCCATCGTCCAATAGAATCCTTCAATTTCTCCCCTTTTTAATTCAGCTCAATAAAGTTTCGCCAAAGATACGTCATCAGCGCGACCTCAAATCATCATATAGACCCGCGAAGAGCGACTTGCAGCTTTGAAACTTTCAATGAGTTTCCAACTTTCGAAATTACATTACATTACTTGCCGCGAATTTAACTTATCTATCCAAGAATTACTCGACCACCAACCCCATTGCAACGTAACAAACATTCGCCAGTTCAATCCCGATTCCACTTTTTAGACTTTAATTAAATTCAACGGCCAACTGTGCCCAATCTCAAAGTCGCAACTTAAACATTCCGTATCTCTCATCTCGCAGTTATAACTTTTAACGGTTCCCCCCTCGCGACACTTCGTCGAGTTTTCTTCCCTTATCTGGATCTCATGGGCAGAAAAACAATCACGCACGTCAAGCAGAAATTAATTATGATAACTGGTGACGAAATCACAATGCTGACGTCTCTGTAGTTCCACAGGCAAATAAACAGGGCGTGATAGAGAGAATATTGGAGAAACTATCTCAAACAGTTTGTGTTGAAGGTTGTAATGGTTACTTGAGTTACGGTGATGAACAAAGAGGAAATTGTTGAAATATTTTTCAGGTACCTATACATTTGGGATGTTGGTAATCTTATTAGCAATTAATGACTTTGTTCTGCTCAGGTTTTCCCAAAACAAGCTCTCACATTCCACAGCCAAGAGATTTTTCTCCTGTTAGTTCCTCTGTTTCCTTTGACTTTCCCTTGGATTATGGTTTGTAACGAGGAGCCTCGCTGTTGATTTCTCATGATATGTCCCACGTATTCCAATTTTCTGAACTTTATGGTGTGCATGATTTCCAGTTCCTTCTTCACTCTTTTGAGCACTTCTTTGTTCGTTATGTGAGCTGTCAATTGGATTTTGAGTATTCTGCTGTAAAGCCACATTTCAAGTAGGTACATCATGTTTTTTAGTGGCGGCTTCTATGAGCATCCAAGATGTTACACCATACAATAATACGAAAAAGACATAGAAGACTCTTTTGCCTTCCCCATGCAGCATTTTGCTTCTTGTCCCATTGCTCATGTATTACAGTTTCTAGCTAGCAATACTGTTTTACTAGTTCTATCAAGAGTTCCATCGATATATAGGTGAGCTCCATTTAGATTTTCCTTGCTAATTATCATTTGTTTTGTTTTGTGGATATTGACATTGGGATCATATTGTTGACTGTATTGAGTGATTCGGTCCTGTAACTCCATGTAACTCCTATTAGAGAAGATATGAAGTGTGTGCAAGGTTGATGTGTGAAATTTTTATCAAGAAATAAGGGTTCTCCATGCTCCTGACAAACCTTCAAAATGACAGGGATGAAACGACACCGAATGGAATTGAACAGACATCATCTTTGTCCTCAGAGAAATCCACAACAAGACACAGAAAAATTGAGTCTGTCATTTGATTATAACCAGTCCGCTGACTAGTTTCGTTATACTTCACTGGCCATGACAAGTTCTGGACTTACATACAAAAAAATCACCATCCCTACCCAAGTCTTAGTTCTTCGTAAGGGGCGAATAAACCCCCTCCCAAGTAATCAACGCCACTCCTAGTTAGGCCTAGAGAAAACTTTCCTCCGCCTCTCAGATGAGACAATATCGACGAACTCCCCGCGATAATCGCGGAAGGGCGCCGCGAACCCTGCGGCTTATCTGGTAGCTAGAAGTTTCGCGCCACTGGCGCTGATTTAGTAAACATTGACGGCGGTCTCGAGGACCGCCCGGGGTGAATAAATTAGAATAATCGCGCGAGTTATATTCATATCCCACGGAATTAAGAGAGAGCCTAAAGCCGTGTGTTAAGGACCACGCGAGAAGTGTAATTTGTTTTCATTGTCCGACGTACATGGGACGTATCCAAAAATTACACTGACGTGTCGTACGTAATGTCCCGTAGATGCGTTTATGGGCTGTGGTGCTAGCGTAAGGGAGTTAATTACAACATAAATAACTATGTTTCTTAGTATCACGAGAAAAGTTAACGGTACAGTTATTAAACTTTGAATACAACCTACTTTAACTGTTAAGTAAAGTAAGTAAGCGTAGATAAGACTTAAACTTTAATGTGCGTGTGTTCTAAGATACGAAACGGATTCAGTCTTTCAGATTCCTTTAAATCTGTAATGACACAAATCTAGGAAATCGTCAGTCGCGTCTCAGAAAAATGATACACTATATACGGAGCTTTCCTATCGAAACGCTTGATGGGAAACCAGCGGGAGCAAGAGAGAAGCCAGCAGTAGTTCGTTGGCGTGACGGAGAGAGAAGTTTTGCAACGTTGCCGGCCGAGCACGCAGTCCAAGTCAGCGCGTGTATCGCTTCACACTTTCGGATGTGTGCGGTACAGTGTGCGGAGCGGATGACTGTAATGTTCCGCGAGCTAGCAACATCGCAGGGGGTCGTTCTCTGTTTCGCTAACGAGAAATATATGGCCTTTCTCTCGCACTTATGTTGATCCCACCGTGCGACTCTTTAGAAACTGTCTGTATAGTCTTCTTTTCCTCCACAATCAACATTCAGCACTTGTTAAATGAGGCACAATGGAGAAATCACGAATCAAGTGCTAAGGGCCAAACTTTGGTATTGTTCCATTTCACAACTTCAAAACATACTCTCCCTTGTCACATTTGCAATATTCAATTTTCAGTTTCTCTTAAGCAAGAATCATTTCAATTCAGGAAAACAAAGTAGCCTTTAAAATGTAACATCCTTGTAGAAGCATAATCTCCAAAATATATTGGTTCAGTAAAGGTTTTTAAAGAACCCCTTTGTATCTGGAACGCGCAATCTCGATCTTAAGTTAATAGCCTCGTCTAGAAATCGCGTTCGCTCTCTTTTCGGGCCCAGATAAATATTGGATCGTAAATCTAATTTACTACCCTCCTCATGTGGAAATACGTTATAAATCAGATTCCGTGAGCTGCGTCGATTTCATAGAAACATCGGAGGAAGAAAAATGATGCCGTGCGTTTTAGATCCACGGAGAATTGTTGTTATTACTATTAATACCGTCTGAGAAAAGTTTGCGAACGCCGACGGAGGTTGACCTGAGCAGGGTTGGAAGATAGCCCCGAAAGACAGATTGCTAGTGACAGTGCTATTACAAGCAAAAAAATACAAATGCTCGGAATCCCTGCGAACAGCGGACAAGAGATGGATGTCATCGGAAGGCAAAAGAATAGGGAAATGATAATTGAAACTTGTATGAGTTCAGAGGAAACTCAGATGATGAAACCTCAAGTGGAAACCCCTAGTCGAAATCAAATCCCAAATGGAAACCGACTAAAAGACAGATCCAAGACGACTTTGGTGGATATAATTGATACATCCAACGTGAAGCAAAATCTCTAACGAAGAAGTACTAAGGAGAATCAATAAAGATGGGGAATTACCAAGGGCTGTTAAATATAGGAAAACATCTTATCTGGGCCATGTGTCGAGAACAAGTCGTTATAGGATCTTGATACTGATTATGAGTGGAAATATTGAAGCTCGAAGAGGTGTAGGAAGAAAACAAGATTCTTGGCTTCAAAATCTTAACAGATTGGAGCGGTATACGAAATGCAGGACAACTCTTACATATGGCAGAAGACCGTGAAGCCTTCGCTATGGTGATCACCAACGTAAAATGATAGTGACATGGCACAAGAAGAAGATGTACTATAAGCAAAAGGGAAATTGAACGTCAAATATAGGCTTCAATCTGATACGCAGTAATTGTCTTTGTTGTATAATTCTACAATTATTCTCTTACTATTAGTAGTAAATTGAAACAAAAATTGCCCGTTCTCGGGCAGGTCCCGTTTCCAACCCCCCGGCACACTTCAGCCCCTTCACACCTCGACAGCTTCTCGGCAATTACGTTTTTAAATAAATACTAAAACGTGCCCCCTGAAACCCACGGAGAATCAACATTAACGGTACCTATGCAACGACTTCCCCTCTCGGTAATTTTCTTTTGCGAAGCAATCGTTCGCTACGATTTATGCGACGCTTTTTTCCTCTTTCCCAAGATTAAAACTGCCGCATTCGTCGAGATTAAATTAAGTTTCTAGAACGTTCTGGAAATACAAGATGACACTTTTCCAATTTTAATATCATTATCTAGACGGTGTTTGTCGCATACTTGTCCTCGGAGGAGGATTTTATTACAATAATAATTGTAGAGTTCAAAGCGAAACATTTTATATTCTCGTCGAGTCTTTTGTTATTGCCTTAATTTGATTCGAAACTTGAATGGAATGATTGGTTGGTGTTTGATACGAAATTCTCATTAATTCTTGACAAATATTTCATATAGTAAGTACGTTTGTAGAAGACCGAGGAAGGTTACATTGGATAATCTACTTGAATTTAATTATACAAATTTTGTGCCAAATTGACAAAGTGTAAAATAAGACCTCAGCCGCATCAATTCCCTTAAAGTTGAGGAAACCACATCATAATGTGTTTAAACAAATTAGAGTTACCCAATCCCATCAATCTTACATTTCTTTCACAAAAGTCGTTATTTTATAGATAGCTTGCATTAGGTGACGTTCCCACTCCAGACGTTCATATCTTATTTTCCCTATTGAATTTTCACATGTACTTTTCCATTTTCAGTCAGTCTCCATTTCATTCGGTGCATTCACCTGAAATATCGAACGTTCCCCTTTGACGATCACCCTGAAATGTGGCGGAAATCGGCACGTTTAATTTCCACGATGAATAATTAAATAGGAGCCGAAACGTCGTCGCCATCAACGGCATCGTTATCATCATCGGCACGAGATCGGAACGGTATTGAAATCCTTCGGAAAATTTGATAGGAAAATCGTCACATTCGTCAATCTTGGTAAGGAGGAGGTTTGGGGATATTCAAGTTGTTCAGAAAACTTTGTTATTTAAAAATCGTAGAAATATAGTGTTAAACACAAACGTGAAAATGCCACAAACTTAATTGTTTTGGACATTTTAATTCTAAATTTGGCTAAGGTTCGTCTTATCACACACTGAATTTTGACATATTTCTGATTTTACTAGAACGTACTTTGAATAACTAGTACGGAAGTACCAATTATTAGTTTAGGAGATGATAATTGGTTTAAAAGATATGACCTTTAAAAATTGCTATTTTACATAGGAGGTTATGGGATTGAAATTTAAAAATTCACCAAAAAATCGTCATTAGTCAATCGACAGATATGGAAAATAATAGAAAATTGCTTTTCCGGAAATCGTCTTGGAAACATTTTCCTGCTCATTTACGCGCAGGGAAATTGAATTTTCCGGAGTAGTACTCTAAAGACTTTACAAGACGCAAAATACACAGCACAGCACAAAATTTATGAAACTTGTTCGATGTAATTTACTTTGTAACCATAGTTGCCCACAAAATTTACAAACTTGACTTTTGTGGAATTTGTAAAAAAAAATCTGAAATTTGTAAATTTTGGTCATTTTCTACGATTTCCGGATAACGGAAAAACTTTATTTAAAAAAGAAGTGTATATTGTCTCCTTATAGTGACGTGACATGAAATTAAATGACGTTCTACCTACCTATATCATTCTCAATTTAAACTTAACTGAAATTTAATTTAAAGTTGAATAATCATTTGAAACGCAATTAATAAAAGTCTCGTAATTTTCTCAAGCTGGTCTGATTATTATCATTGAAGGTATCAATTCGACAACTCGGAGCTGAGTTGTGACGTAATCACATGAAGAAAATACTTAATGTTAGTACAAGGGGGAAAATACTAACACATTATTTCATATGGCCAATTTCCTCAGAATCATGCGGTTGCCACAGTTATAGGAACGTGTAGGCATAAGACTTTATATTAAATAAGTAAGACTGAGATATTGAGCTGCTTCTTCTTTTCACCCATTACCCTATACAGCGAATACCAAATGTGATATTATAATGCAATCGTGGTCAATCCGTCATTAATTAAATACGCGACTGATGCTAACCCCTCAGAAATTACAACTTTGATTCGCTCAGTTCGATCGAAACAAAATCCCTGAAATCGCCACGTTAAAGTAGAACAAGTGAGAGAAAAGCGAGACTAAAGTTGGAAATTTTCCGGGTCGCGAATAGACATTCAAACAGCGAGAATTCCGCCAGGATTATCGTCGGGTGCCGACAGAATTAATCTCTACCCCTTCGAGATGGCATCGATATGGAATTACTATTAGACATCGAATTGGAGGTCCCTGGCGATCACTAGAAGCGGCCGACTAATAGGAAGACTCGAATTTGACACGTATTTTTAGCTTATTTGACTGAATAACGAGTTTGATCTCAGATCACTAATATTGACGTATATGTGTTCATCGCGGTCAGATGGAGTGCCACGTACTATTAGACATCGAATTGGAGGTCCCTGGTGATCACTAGAAGCGGCCGACTAATAGGAAGACTCGAATTTGACAAGTATTTTTAGCTTATTTGACTGAATAACGAGTTTGATCTCAGATCTCTAATATTGACGTATATGTGTTCATCGGGGTCAGATGGAGTGCCACGTACTATTAGACATCGAATTGGAAGTCCCTGGCGATCACTAGAAGCGGCCGACTAATAGGAAGACGCGAATTTGACACGTATTTTTAGCTTATTTGACTGAATAACGAGTTTGATCTCAGATCTCTAATATTGACGTATAGGTGTTCATCGGGGTCAGATGGAGTGCCACGTACTATTAGACATCGAATTGGAGGTGCCTGGCGATCACTAGAAGCGGCTGACTAATAGGAAGACGCGAATTTGACACGTATTTTTAGCTTATTTGACTGAATAACGAGTTTGATCTCAGATCTCTAATATTGACGTACAGGTGTTTATCGGGGTCAGATGGAGTGCCACGTACTATTAGACATCGAATTGGAAGTCCCTGATGATCACTAGAAGCGGCTGACTAATAGGAAGACGCGAATTTGACACGTGTTTTTAGCTTATTTGACTGAATAACGAGTTTGATCTCAGATCTCTAATATTGACGTATAGGTGTTCATCGGGGTCAGGTGGAGTGCCACGTACTATTAGAAATGAAATTGGAGGTCCCTGGCGATCACTAGAAGCGGCTGACTAATAGGAAGACGCGAATTTGACACGTAGTTTTAGCTTGTTTGACTGAATAACGAGTTCCTCATGGAAAACATGCACAAACTGATAAAAATCTGTTTTGTTATCAGCAACCTTTTTTAGGGGATTTTGGGAAGGGTATTTTTTGAGGAATTTGACAGAGCAAGCCATGAAGTCATGATGCATAAGTTTCGTTACTTAGAATATGGAGATGGTGTGATTAGATAAATTATGATGCCTTTGAGCGCTCCTAGTCAGTACATAAAAATCAAAACTGCATCCCCTAAGTAACTGAAGTACCTTCATGAGTCGTACAAGGCCCTCATGACTCAATTAATTGATTATAGAAACGACCGAATTAAGCAAATTGTGAAAAGCCTAATCTCCTAAACTCTTGAGTCCTCATCCAGTGTCGACCTGAGGTTGCCACAGTTATAGGAACCTATAGGCATAAGACTTTATATTAAATAAGTAAGACTGAAATATTGAGCTGCTTCTTCTTTTCACCCATTACCCTATACAGCCAATACCAAATATGATATTATAATTCAATCGTGGTCAATCCGTCATTAATTAAACACGCGACTGATGCTAACGCCTCAGAAATTACAACTTTGATTCGCTCAGTTCGATCGAAACAAAATCCACTGAAATGGCCACGTTAAAGTAGAACAAGTGAGAGGAAAGCGAGACCAAAGTTGGAAATTTTCCGGGTCGCGAACAGACATTCAAACAGCGAGAATTCCGCCAGGATTATCGTCGGGTGCCGACAGAATTAATCTCTCCCCCTTCGAGATGGCATCGATATGGAATTAAAAGTGGCCACACGGCGAACGGTATTGGTCACAGGCGATTGAACGGGTCCAGTCGCGGGTTAAATTTAATCCGGACGAGGGGAAACTCCGGGGCGATAACGGTTAGATTTTAGTCCAAATGGGAAATGGGAATGGGAATTTTGTATAATGTCACCAACTTCATTTTCGTTTTCTTCGTCAAAAGTATAAAAGTAACTTGATGAATATGGGAAACTGAAGGTTTAAGAAAACTGAAGGTGTATTTATTTTTCAAACATACCAATTGTATTCTTTCAGCAAGCTTAAACGGATGAGTGAGTTCTTCTAAAGATTCCTCTCGAATGTTTCAGTTCTTAATAGCACATTGCCTAAGAAACTGGGAGCTAAATTTGGTGAAGGCTGTATAAAACATTACACCTAATTACCTCAAACATAAGCTCTGCTAGGAATCCATAGTACTAACGTAGTTTGCAATCAGGAATGCAATGAACAAAGCACTGTTCAGAATGCAGGTGCTCTTCCATAGATGCAGAGACATGAGTGATGATATTGTCGCGGTACGGCCCCAATTAGCGCAACTGGGTCACCACCCAAGCTAAATCAGCACGGAGGTGACCTAAAACCGAAGGACGTTACGTGACTCGCGGACTGGCAGCGGGCACGTTTGTCAACAAACAGTAAGTATTTATACGGATCGATCAGATCGATCACCCCGTCACGCTGCCCGTCTGAGAGTCCGCCCTTCGACATGCCGCTAGTTGGGGAAGCCACGTACCTGCCACCCGTCCACACGTAACCTACCACCTCTCCTTAACTTTTTTCTCATTTCATATATTTGCTCGTTCGCCTTAACACTTTGTTTCCAATGTTCTCTCCCCTGTTTGCCTAGTGACTAAATAAACATTTGTCCATGCCGCCATTGTCTTTTACCATCTCTACCTGACTACAACCCCAACCCGAGCACTCCCTTTGGGCCCTAGGCCCTCAGGCGTGTGACAATATCAACGCCAGTTTTAATGGCTAGCATAAAGCGCTGGATGCAAAATATCTGGAGATAATAGACGATAATAATAAAACAGAACATAATTTTAAAAGATATAGGAATAGACACTAAACATTTCAGACTTAACTATGAACTGGGCCTCCACTACGCAACAGATATCCAACCATCAAAAACATATTTCTGAGTAACATGAGAAAGAACATGCAATCTGTTTATCAAAAATAGTAGTGTATTTAAAGAACGATTATAAAACTAACTTCATTGCTTATATTAAATTTATTAAAGATGTTATGTTTAACCCACTTTTTTTTGTAAAGATAAGATCACAGATTCGTCCCTTACTTCAAAATCCAAATTTGTATCATTGAAACGAATTTAATGAAAGCAGCTATTAATATCCATACATTTAGCTTCTGCTACCAGCTTTCCACCAGCTCAAAGAGCAGATATATTTAGAAACAATTTTATTGCTTTCATTTTCATTTCTAATACTAAATTCTAAATTTCATTTCAATACTAACACCTTTTTCGGTATCTTCGTAATGTGTTTTACTAAACAATCAGGAGGGTGCTTCTTTCAACATTATTATCAATCACTCTCATTAATTGGTTGCAAACGAGATCGATCGTCCTGATCCGAACTGTCTGAGGTTCATGACGTTGAACGTTGATTTCTGATGACTTCATTTGGTGTGTTCCCAATGCGATGAACGTCACCGATAATCGATTCGCTCATTAACGATGCAATTTTGTTGATTTCTCTCTTGCTTGCAATAGTGGATCATTCGCTGTAATTGACTAGTCATCGATATCTAATTGACTGTCTGTAAAGTCTGACGGATTGAAATTAAATAAAGCCTCACATGGGACGAGATAACGGAAAATCGATTACAATTGTCAGCGTGAAATATTCAGTGAAGTAAGAGAGCCCCATATGCGTGTGGATATAAAGATTCGTCCTAGCTTCTGGCTTTACATAATTCCTTGCCTACCAAAGGAATATAAAGGTGTTGCCAGAAATAAAAAGTACAACCATGATATATAATTGGTAACGGTTTGCAGCTGTGTCGTTATATGAATCTATCACTATATAACCACCTGTAGACCACCTAGTCAGTTATTTAAAATTATGATACAATCTTACGAATAAACCGTCAAAGGAAATAATATAATTTTTGCAGTTTTTGGATCGGGAAATGATATTTCAACAACGCTGCAGCTAAAACAAGCAAGAAATTATCAACCGTTCCCCCTGACCAATCTGCTTTCATCACTTTCTGACAAGTAGTGATGCATAAGAGATCGAGACGAGACGAGATTAAGTGATGAAATTTCGTTTCGAGACGGAATCTAATTTTGGTCTCGTCTCGAATTTTATACCTGTGTTCTCCTGTTTAAGAAAGCCCCGGAGCCATGAATGACGAAATTGCAGGGGAAAGGATAATAAAGCTATGACCGGCAGGCTACTTGATTGAACTAAGTAAGGACGGTAAATTGTAAAATTTGCAACTTTTATATCTGAACATTTTAAGGCAATACCTTCGATTTCATACAATTTTATGAATTATTATACGACCGATATTTAAAAAGTAATGTGGATCGTTTGACTACATTAATGGACAAGTTCCCCGTGTGAAATCATTGATAGAAAGAAATATAACCAGCTAATACATGATACAGCTAGACTAATACGTCATACGTATTTTCGAAAGATATCTTCCCTTGAAATGCTCATAAAACCTACTAATGACCTATCAATTGGACAGAAAATTCCAAAAATACGTTCTTCGGATTTCTTAGAAGAGTATTGTAACGTTTATTTTCTAATTTATTTACACTGTCCTAATTGTACACTACACACAACTTAATTTATCTTACACTATTACTGAATTATTTATATAACACACTTAACTATTTCCTAACTAATTAATTTATATCACTCTTAAAAGTTAATTAACTTCACTGGTCCGTCTTTTGCCTTATTTATTCACTCGTGGCTTCACGTCTAATCTAATCTCCGACCGCAAGCCCGCTTATATACACCTCAATTTGTATTCGCGATAGTTCCAGGTCATTCCTTTCTTAAATAATGTGTACTTAGAAACGTCCAGAAAGGTCTAGGAGGTAATAAATCTTCTTCCTTAATAAGATGTTGCCAGACTCAATTACGCATAGCGACGATCCTTTGAAGTAAGCCGCCGAGGTCCGATAAGAGTAAACACGTTTCGCGCTGCTGTTTACATTTCGCGTTACAGTATTATCTTAGTAACCTTCCAATTTTGTTTCGAAAAAGTAAGTTCAGGTTAATTAAACATAAAACTATAATTCCATTTGATTCTTGTCATAATACAGAAACATGTATTTTTGTTGGGTTCATCTGAAAATATCTTTCTGTTTTGTATTCAACTTGTCAAAGAATGTTATTATGGTGTTGCTATAATTATGTAACAAAAATTGCACAACGTAACCTCAAGCGTTGGAAATGTTATAACTTTTGGGGCAAATACAAAGTTGGACCGAATTCAAGGCAACTTTGGTTGTAGTAAAAATTAAAAAAAATATTCCCGGACTTAATAATGAAGCAACTTGTCACACATATATAAAATGAGAAGATAATGTGTCTGAGGAGGTATATCTAAAAGGGATAATGCTAACGAAGAAGATACACAACGACACATGGACAGAAATTACAGAAAATGAAAATACATAAATATTTAGGCAGTTCCTTATGAGGATGGAGAACGTTAGAAATGACCAAAATGGATATTTCAAACTTGAAAGATCAGCAACACTTACCAAACAAAAACATACAAACAATACACAATAGAATGTAGCTAAATAAAGAACTTTGGGGATCAAAATGCAGAAAAGCGTCTCTGAATGTAGGATGCAATTATAGACAAATGCTTGTTCGTTTAAAAAAAACTAATGATCAAGTATCACCAATCAACCTAGCCCTTGACCAATTGTCACAACTCAGTCAAGCAACGCTAATTGAGCATATCAATATTGCAAGTTAGACCGACTACAATTGCATTTACAGCTGTCTAATAAAGTGCAAACTTAGACCTTTCAAACCTCTTCCACCTCCTAATTCAGAATGCAAGCGATACCTCCAGTTCGAATTTAATTGAAACACTTCACAAGAGGATCTCTATTACCTTTGTCGGAATTTACAGCCACCGAGATGCGAGATCCGAAGAAGCCGACGTTGCCGACGTTAATGTTCTCGAACGTTAATTAATTAACACCTGTCCCAACTCGCACTAGGGAAAGAGAGGGAAGTTTCTCCTGATAGCGATCCTGGAAGGATCGTCCTGAACGATGTAGCTAGAAAACGTACTTTGGGAGTGCTAGATGCAATGTAGCAGTACATTATTATCCAATGTAGTCTGAAGCAATTCTGTATAAAATGTGAGGTGGGACGTGCAAGGACCTTTTCTTGACTAGGAAGGCAGTAAGATATTAAAATCTTAATCCGACCTTCCAGACTAATATTTCTAGGAACCATTGAAAGAAAAATTTATGGCATTTCATAGACAATCGAACGATGAATTTAGAAATATGCTTAGATCAGTATACCTTTTATACTCTTGTATTGATATAAGTGGATAGAGGAACGAGAAAAGGAAAAACCTTTCTGACTAGATGAGTATCGGATCCATATAAGAACGTTGGAACAGCCTTTGTTTTGTAAAATTTTAGAACTGTTGCCTTGCTGATGTTTTTCAGTAGTGTGCGTTTTGTGGTTCCTGTTAACTGTTGGAACCTTTGCAATTTTGCTTCTAGGTCGTGTGACTGAGAGTAACAAACATCGCGTCCTAAGGCCCTCCGCACATTAAGATACTAAAAAGAAATGAATTACAAACTGAAATAACCAGTCAGTTTATATTGAGTCGCCGCCCGTGTATTCAAATAGGGATCAGCATACAACGCTACTAGTTACTAAACTGGTTTGCAACGCATCAGTGATCAGTCAGACGGAACTCGACATGCGCAGTTTCTAGTCGACTGAAACTTCCAGTTTCTCAAAAGAACCACGCAGAGGGGCAAAAATGGCTGAAGTTTGTTGAAGTTCTCGCGCAGCAACAAATGCTCTGCAATTGATATTTCTTTCAAATGTATGGGTGAACCCAATATCTCCTTCTCTTCTGCAGGTTTCTCCTTCTTCTGTTGTAATAATAAAGAACAACATCTTCACCACTTGAGCCACTCGACACTTTTAGCACTGAACGCAATTGGTTATTCCAATGTATCAATTACATAATATAACCACAGTCGCGATAAACAAGGAATGACTCGATTTTATAGATTTTAGTAGCATCGTGTGCGACTCGTAGTTGGTAATTGGAGTTTCTAATTAGTTTAGTTTCTATTTAGTAGCTTAATGTGCGGAGGGCCTAAGTATTTAAAGGTGTCCATTTGTTCTAGTGGCTGATGGTCAATAATTATTATTTTTGCTCTTAGGTGTTCTGTAGCTCGGAATGCTGTAATTTTTGTATTCTTTTTTGGATATCTTGAGATTCTCGCTTGTTGCCACGTAATGTAGAGCCCATATAGCCTTCCGAATCTGCTAAGATTGCCTGGTCATTCGCGACCAGGAGTGTATTTGTAATTAATTTTATTGCCAATTTTAAAATTGTGTTTTATTTTATTCTGCCATGTTCTTATAACGTCGTTTATATAAATATACTGAAAAGTGTGGGTGAAAGAAAGCGCCCTTGTGGTACCCCTTGAGAGATATATCTTGCATTTTGGGTTGTTTTTCCCTCACTAAAATTTTTTTACTTTATTGCCTATATATAAACTTTGATTTGCTCCAATTAGGTGTTGAAGTGGTGTATATTTTTCTAATATTTCCTATAGTTTGCTTAGGTTGACTTAATCGAAAGCTTTCTCATAACTGAGATCATTAATCAATGAATGCTATGTATGTGGGACAGTTGAATTCACTGCGTTCCTCAATTATTTGGCCCATAGTAAAGACGCTGTCCATGCAAGATCTTCCCTTCCTAAATCCATTTTGTTCTTCGATAAAATAAGCTTCTGAGAGAAAAAAATATTGTGTTAAACTTATTCTGTTATAAAATATTTTTGCGTACATTTTGTATCCTAAGTTGAGACGACTGATTCCATGGTAGTTGTTACAATTTCTGCAGTCACCTCTTTTCAACATGTGTTTATAAAATTTAATAACTGCAATAGTACCTAGGGATTCATTTCCATAACTCATACGCTGATACGAACATTTACTTCCAGACATCACCGATTGACTACTACATTGCAGAGACTCAAGATTGCGTTTTGGGCGTTTCGTGCGGTTTTCGCGTTCGCCGCGCCCGAAATCGAAATCGCCACATTCCTAATGACGCAAGATTGGAGCCTTTCACGGCGGGGATCGCGGAACGTTAAAAGCGTATTTAGATCCCCCCGATTTATGTATTCGCCGGGAATTGTAGAGGGGCAAATTAGGTCTGCATTCGGCAACGCTGCCGGCGCTCGTGATTAAAACGACCCTTGGAAGCGTGTCATCTGTCGGTGGCGGGCGGCGTGGTGGTGAAACGCGAATAGAAGAGGGATTATTATCCGGGATTAGCAGTTCTATTTCGGTCTGACGCCGAACGCGAAACGGGTTACGAACCGCGAGGATATCGGGTGGATTGTCGCAGGATTCGTGGACCGTTCACAACGAAAATTTATGAAGGTCCATCAAATATTTCAGCAAATTTGTGTCGAAAAGCGAAAAATATGATATTAATAAAAAAAAATGTATTGTAATTTCAAATCTTGAGTTGTGTACAATTTTTCATTAATCCACCTGTCGTTTCATTCTTTCACGCACTTCGAGGATAATTAGAACGCCACTGAGATGATATATCACCGGTGCCTACGAAGAGTATAACTCTGAAAAACGCGGCGAAGAGTATAACTTTCAATAAACGTGGCGAAAACTATTATTTCTAATTGTATCTAGGGGAAAAGTATAACTCTTAATAACGCGTCAACGAATAGAATTACTCTTTGACGTGTGTCAGCGAATAAAATAAATCATATTTATGCGTCCACGAAAACAATTATTATTAAAAAGTATCCATTGAAAAAAATTACCATTCGATAAATGTCAGCGAAAATAATTACTTCTGATTCAGAGTCCGCGAAGAGTATAACTCCAAATAATACGCGATGATAAAAATAATTGCTTAGTAAGTGTCGGCGAAGAAAGACATTTCTGTTTGGGTGTCCGCGAAGAGTATAACTGCTAATAATACGCGGCGAAAAAAGAATATAATTTTTTATGTATAATAATTTTACAGAAATACCTTTTTCGGCGCAAACTTTTGTAAATTATAGTCTTCGTTGACACATTAACATGAATTTTATTTTTCGCAGTCACACATTGTGAAACTTTTTTTTTGCTACAAATCTTTTAGGAGTTATACTCTTCGCGGGCATGTAGAGAAAAATATTTTTTTTCGCCGACCCTAATCAAAAACTTATTTTTTTCGTCGAAAATTTTTTGGGAGTTATACTCTTCGCAGGCATGTAAAGGAATATGTTTTTTTTGCCGACTCGTATCAGAGTTATTTTTTTCTACGGCAGTTTTGGGATTTACACTCTTCGCGAGCATACAGAGAAAAACATTTTTGCCGACCGTTATCAAAAAATTATTTTTTTCGTCGAAAATTTTTTGGGAGTAGTACTCTTCGCGGACATGGAGAGAAAAATATTTTTTGACGGCTCTTATCCGAAAGTTATTGTAACGCGAAATGTAAACAGCAGCGCGAAATGTGTTTACTCTTATCGGACCTCGGCGGCTTACCTCAAAGGAACGCCGCTACGCCTAATTGAGTCCCGGCAACATCTTATTAGGGAAGAATGATTTATTACCTCCTAGACCTTTCTACATAAAAATAGATGGTTCGAGTTATTTCAGGAAATATGGCGAATACAATTGAGGTGTATATAAGCGGGCTTGCGGTCGGAGAGGAGATTAGACGTGAAGCCGCGAGTGAATAAATAAAGTGAAAAACGGACCAGTGAAATAAATTAACATTAAGAGTGATATAAATTAATTAGTTAGACAATAGTTAAGACAAATTAAGTAATTTAGAGTGTATAATTAGGACAGTGTAAATAAATTAGAAATAAACGTTACATTATTTTATTCGCTGACAATTTATTGGGAATCATACTCCTCGTAGGAACCCGCGATATAACTTCTATGAACTTGTCATATTAAGCTACGAAAGAATAATCCAAACGCCTCTGCTTCATCGCTATACTCCTTGCACAACATACATCCATTAAACATTGTGCCTCTTTTGAATTTTATCTAAAATACTGCACGAAATGCAATGTAAACAAACAAATGTTACGTTGAAAGCATCCGAATCAATGTTGCCACGCCTATCCAAAGTAAATATTATGGCAGATTTACATATAACGAAAATTCCTAAGTACATACACGTAAATTGTAAGAGAATTCGTCAACTGAATTCATGCAACGATATAAAGAACGTTTCGAATGTTATCATTGCAATATATCATTTTATAAATAGACTGGTCTACGTATAATCAATTGTCTGCGGTTTAAACCGATGACTACTTTAATTAAATAATTACTTCAAAGGCTAAACTTCCCACAACTTGATAATTAAGAGTAGAAGCGCTAAACATGGAATACCATTTATATCGAATTTCCAAAACCATATAAACAAACGTCTATCAAACTTTAACTTTTGCAGGAACAATGTGTATAGTATGTGGTTTAAGTTGCTTATTCTCATATGTTCCCATTTCGCACATTTCTTGCCTTAACTTTTATTTCCTGCAAAATAATAAATCGTGTCTTAATGTGAAATAGCAACATAATATAGAATAATGTACTGGCTTAATGTGGAATATATTTTCTCAGTGAAACTCATTTTCTAATTCCTTGGGAAGTACTGATTTCCTGCCGAGCTTTATTTATTTGTTCTATTCCAGCTACAGCCCACTGCATGTCAATTCCTTGCCATGTGTGCTCATTTAGATTTTTAGGCATTTTCAACAAAATTGAGCAAATAGCTGATAATAATGAAACTTCCTAAAATTGTAGTAGAAAGAAAACTTGATTCAGATCGTGATATGGGACTCAAATTAGAACATTCTTGTACTCACCCAAAAAATATTGGAGTTTGCGTCCACGGCAAATCACATATATTTAGGTAATATACAGTTTGAGCCACTTGTAAAGCAACGCTCTATAAGTTCAAAACGCACCTGTAACAGCTATCACCTTTCAACTATAGCCCAAAGTACTTTCAAAATACCCCTATTCAACTTCAGGAACGTATTCAACATTTAGCGCTTGTACTCTACAACTTTCTCCGTTCCCAATCAGTTCTCCGTTCCCCGGGAACGGACCGACACAATATCAATTTGAAATCAACTTTCCGGGAAGGACCCGGAGAATTTCCTCCTTTCATCTGTTACGTTATCTGTCGCGACGATAGCATCGCAGGCGTTCGCTACGAAATTTATTCTGGACACGTTTAATGGTATCAAGCTGCGAAGTCTATTACATTTCTCCTCTCTCATCCGACGCGTGTACACTACGATGGCACGTACACATAGGTATACACCGTGTCCGCTCCAGGAGTAGGAATTTTACACGGAAACAAGGAAACACTGGTTGATCTAACGTCTACATATTTTAAGATGGTTAAAAGATACTTAAGACCGGTGAGAACCGATCAAGTTTTCAAAGTGACATTTCTAGCAGCAGTTTGATATCCAGCATCAGTGGTGTCTCAATAAAGAAATTTAACCACATTTCCAAAAATTCTTTTTAACATAAAAGAAAATCATTTTAAATCGCATTAATACCAATTCTAAACCGATTTTATATACTAATATACCAAAATTAGTTATCAAATTAATCACCAGTCACTTTCACAGTTAATCACTATCATAACATTTGTTTAAAAGGGAAATCTGTTTATGTTTTGACACATTCAAAACAAAAATTGGAAATAACAATACGGAATAACGTTACGTGAAGACCAATTCCTCAATTCAAGTTTAATTTGTAATTACAGGAATTTTTCCCAATGAATCATATTGGAATTGTTTAACTGGAGACTAATTTAAGATTCGGCAATAGTTACCACATAGCTATAAATTGAAAACTTAATAAGGTAACGGAGTACGCTCTCAGATAGTCCAGAAATATATGCAATACTCCTAAATGTCGGGTTAAAATATCCTAAAATTCCTAGAAGTCTTAGGGGTGCAAAACAGGGATGAGATTATGTCAACCCCCAAGCGAATCCGGGTATATCGACTTGAATATCATAAACTGTAGAATCCAGATGTACAGCAGTCCTTGGACTCAGCACGTAACTCCAACAAGTCTCGTCGATCTTAAGTAACGTCACGTTAAGATCTTTATTACTTTATCCGTTCTTGACATTTTTACCAAATGCTGTCCCTAAGAGATAATTATTAATAATTTGGCTGTGAAGAATTGTTGCGTGGATAACTCATCCGCTATTTAGAATCGTTAGAAACTTTCTTCCCATGTTTCTTTTGTCACTATAGCTTCGCTAATTTCCTCTTGACAGGTTCTCCTTGATCCACCACTATACATTTCCTTCGTACCTTTGTCGTGTAAGCTCTTGTGCTTATTCTCTATTCATCATTATTACACAGCCAAACCAGTTAATGTGACATTTCCTTACTATGTCTGCGATGAGCCTTAAATCTGTGTTTTGTATTATACGTGATTGATAGATCATCAATGCGGGTTCTGGGGCAAAATAACATGTGATTTTAAGGAAAGTTATTAAGGCGTTACAGAGGATTTCGGGTATGTCTTGTATCTGATTTTTGAATTGTTTAGAAAACACAACCAAATTGTTTGTAATACTTAGAATTCGTGATTCTGAAATTGCGTTTTTAAACTACTACGTGTTTCTCAACTTATCTACAACTGCAAGGGTCAAAAGTGAAAATTCAGTCTGGTAACTTGTAAATGGTCAGCTAGAAAATTAATAAAACTACTCTTGTTAAAATTAGGAAAGGCAATCGTAGCAATTCTTCTTTACATGGCTATAATTTCTTCAAAAAACATCTTGTATTATAAAAAACTTCTTTTTCCAAAAAACTTCAAATCATGTTTTTTCGTTTGGTAAAGTATGCTATTTTCTACTTAAAACGAAGAAGAATATTTAAAAACTGACAAATTAATAATACAAAATATTACGAGATGGAAAACGTATATGCAACATTGTCCAAAAATGTAAATGTGCACTCATTTTTTTACAATTTCTCAAATAACTTGGTTTTTCAAGTTCCTCAAAGTGGTCGATGAAAATCCATAGAATAATAGGATTACCTACTGCATGGCTTGATGTTATCTGAATATCTACTATTAATTCGCCTCTAATATGTCATATCTTCACCGCTAAGAGTTGAATCCGCCCTAACAACCCTAAAGGGTGTACACCCGGTACACATTCTGGTCGTCGAGCTTGTATTTTTTAAAAACTGCAACGGCAGTTCTCCAGAGCTTTTTCTATCGCATCCCGGATCTTATTGGGTATTTTTCCCGTTTTTCATCCTAATAGTTGCAGTAATGTAACGTAAAGTCGCGAACGCGCCCGGAATATCGACGCCCCATTGTATCCAGTCGAGGAAAATTACAATGGAAACTCTTCCTAACAAGTTTGCCAGAGGGATAGAGACGGAGAAACATATATAGAGGGAGAGATAGAGAGAGAACAAGAGAGGAGGAGGGGAAATGAAGTGAAAAGCAGGTTGACATATCCAAAATTAGATACTTGTAGGTTGATGGAGAGGTATGGAATAGAGATGAGATGAATAGAGGACGACGAGGAGGAATGTGAATGTTATCTCGCTCGTTAGGCTGGAAACTGGGAAGGGGCGAGAGGAGGTTTCGGGATCTTCGTTACGCGGATTTTGTTTTTTCGAATACCTTTGTTTAACGAGGGGGTCAGCATGGAACTGTCGCAAAAAATGGACGTAGAATCGGTATTCTGGGGGAAAAGTTTGCCAAAAATTCGATTTGACCAAAGCGATTTGTGAAATAGTGTAATAATGTTAAGTACCTACTCTATAGGGTGGTGAGTTTTTCGATACTCACCAATGAGATCACGGAAACGTTACGAGTTATAAGGTCGGTTAAATTACAGAAAAAGTTGTGATTTCCGAAAAATATTACCAATTTTCCCACCACTGACATTTCAATATCACTTTGTATGTCATGTTTTTGATAACTCTGAGTTTAATGACGTTAGATAGACCAAAAATTACTAATTACTGTTTAAAATTAGTAATTAAGATGCATTTGATTACAATTCAGGTTAGGGTTAGGAGTTTATAAAGTTTTTAATTTTAATTCGTTGGCCAATCCACAAGTCATAAAATATATTGAATATGAATTTTGACTTTTAACAAATCAAAACCCAAAGGGAAAATCTCCAAGTGTCTTTAAAATAGTCCAAAATCAATACCCCAGACCGATTTTAACCGTCAGACTTCCCGAATCTCGAAAAGCATATAGTCCAAGAGCTAGCTACATAAAACAGTATCGATAAGGTACACGACATTTGAGTTCATAACTGATTGTAAAAACATTAACCCAACACCAAATGACTATTCTGCCGGTTTGCATAGGCCGGATATGTAAATGGCGGCCAGTTTTCCACGTCGGAAAAATATGCCTGAAAAACCGGTAAGGTACACGCCTGAAATTATTTTGAGGCATTGTTTAGACCTTGACTAAGAGCGGTGTAGCAGTGGCAGAACGTTAGCAGGTCGGAAAACCCTCGGCAGAAATGGTTCAAAGTCGCGGAAAATTGCCATGAAAAGCCGATAAGGTACACGTAAAAAACTTTTTTCCGTACATCCGTTGGGCCCCAAGGAAGAGCGGTGCGATAGTGTCAGAACATTAGCAGGTCGGAAAACCCTTGGCAGGTCATGAAAACCGTCCTGTAGGAACTACATGGAACGCCCTGTAGGACCTGAAAGTCATGAGTGACATGACAAACGCCTTGTAGTTAGTACAAGGCGTTTTTCATGACTTTCAGTTCCTTCTGCTGGGGGTTTTCCGACCTGCTAACGTTCTGCCACTATCGCACCGCTCTTCCTTAGGGCCCAAAGGATGTACGGAAAAAAGTTTTTCACGTGTACCTTATCGGTTTTTTCAAGGCAATTTTTCGCGACTTTGAATCATTCTTGTCGAGGGTTTTCCGACCTGATAACGTTCTGCCACTTTTACAACGCTCTTATTCAAGGTCTAAACAATACCTCAAAAAAAATTTCACGCGTGTACCTTTTCGGTTTTTCAGGCATGTTTTTCCGACGTGGAAAACTGGCCGCCATTTATCTATCCGGCCTATGCGAACCGGCAGAATAGCCATTTGGTGTTGGGTTAATGTTTTTACAATTAGTTATGAACTCAGATGTCGTGTACCTTATCGATACTGTTTTATGTAGCTAGCTCTCCGACTAATAGTTACTTTCTACGACACGAGGTTGACCGACATATTTTGGGCGGTTTCGAACGCCGAATGTGAAAAGCCGATACTTTTCCTTCGGGGTAATTCGTAACTGAAAGTTTTCGTAAAGAGTAGTAAGATTTCCTCCGGGAAATATGAACGGAAGGTTGTGGCAATGTACGAAACTCGAATCGTGAACTTTTTAGAAAAAATAATAGGGAATAATCTTGAATTTTTTATGGGGGGAAAATGCCAGGAAAATATAGAATCCCCGGTAGGACGTGTAAATATTTAAGCAGTTGTTTCTACGTCCAAAAAATTGTTCAGCCATACGACACTAGTTTAGAAGAAGGAATGCCAAATCTCTTAATATTTAATAGTTGATTTCCAATTATAAGATTACATCATGAGATTAGTGAATGTGAAGGGAAGGGAGTCTCCCTTTGGACGTTGGAGTTAAATTTCAAGTATTGAATTCTCACAACTAATCGGTAGCATCCAATTTTTCATCACATAATGTACCCTCCCTACTTTAATAGTCCAGTCATCAGCCATTTTCGCGTGGAATTTTGGGAAACAAGGTCGATTTTTTTGAAAATTGGGATCTAGGTAGTATTTATAACGTTCTTCAAAGTTGAACGAAGCTTTTTCCCTAGGATGGAAACCACCTTATAAGGGGTAAGAAATTTTTTAATCAAAATAAGCAGTGATAAGTGGTAGGTTGACCAATTATAAGTAACTTTTGTTCTATAAAGTTTTTTTGTAAAGTTGATATTTTTCGAACTATTCACGATTGAATCTACACATTTTTCATTGAAATACGAATGGTTTTTAACAGTTTTTCACCAATAACTTGAAAATCTTTCATTTTATCGGAAAAAATAATCAGAACAAAAATGTAGCTAATAAAAAAGCAAAGAGATACGTTTTTAAATGACCTCTATAAACCCAATAAGGACTGAGTTATTGCTCATTGAAACATGGTTATTTTTCGAGAACCGCGAAATTGAAACTATTTAACCTTCACTAACTTGAAAATAGCAAAATTTTTGGGAATAACTCAATCGACCTTTTCTAAAGTACATAAAATACCCTTTAAAGTGAGTACTGACATGTCTTATGCATGAGAATTGACTGATTTATAACAAAAATAAAGTAACACCTTTCTTGTTTTTTAAAAATTTAAAAATTACACCCTCGTCATTACCACCCTGATAAAAATTAAATGTAACCCACTTGCCTTTAACTTTATGTAGGTAATATTGATAAGATCTATGTGGTTTAACCGGTTAAGAATGCTTATTTTAGAAAAAATAATTGTTTAAAATGAAAATTGCATTTTCGTAATTTTAGAAACAAAAAATGCATTTTTTTAAATAATTCAAAAACTATTTGAGATATAAAAAACTGTTTCAAATGTTAATTGCAGGGTTTGTCTCAGTTATAATTTTGAATTTTTTATTTATCTTTGTATCATAAAAATGAAGGTGATATGGCGTTTCGAAGTTTGTATTCGCGTACTAATTATAGCTCAACCAAGCCCTTTGAACGCAACCCTTTTCAAAACTAGACATTGTAAAAACTTTTAAGTAATTTGATGTTAAAGCGCTTGGAATTCTCTACAAAATGCATTTTTTAAAAAGTTTCTAGCTTGGAAAGCAAGGAAATTTTTTCCCCTATTTCATAATTTGAAATGGTCTATGATACATTACATTTATTTTTATCGTGAATAACTCGAAAAATATCAACTTTCCAAAAAAATTTTATAGAACAAATGTTACTTATAATTAGTCAATCTATAGATTTCCGGGTTTATTTTGATTAAAAAATGTCTTACCCCTTAGAAGAGGTGGTTTCCACCCCTAGGGAAAAAGCACCTTTCGGCACATGCCGAACTTTGAAGAAGAGGGTAAGTAGAGCTTAAATCCAAATTTTCATGAAAATCGACGTTGTTTCTCAAAATTCCACACAATATTACGGTATTTTACCATTGAAGAATGGAGTACGAGCAATAACTCAACCCTTATTAGGTTTATAGAGATCATTCAAAGACATATCTCTTTGTTTCTTTATTAGCTACATTTTTGTTCTGATTGTCTTTTCCGATAAAATGAGAGATTTTCAAAGTATTGGTTGAAAACTGTTAAAAAACATTCGTTTTTTCAATGAAAAATGTGTAGCTTCAATCGTGAATAGCTCGAAAAATATCAACTTTACAAAAAACTTTATAGAACAAAAGTTACTTAGAATTGGTCAGTCTATCGATTCCAGGTTTATTTTGATTAAAAAATTTCTTACCCCTTATAAGGGGTGGTTTCCACCCCTAGGGAAAAGCACACTTCGGCACAAGTTCAACTTTGAAGAACGTTATAAATACTACCTAAATCCCAATTTTCAAAGAAATCGACCTTGTTTCCCAAAATTCCACAGTAATACGGTATTTTACCGTTGATGACTGGAGTATAACGTTTACCCAATCGACCAATGCTCCCTTTCGTATTAAAAAAATATTTCCAGTTCAAATTCAAGCAAACACAACCCTCTGATGTGATTGAGAAGATTGCGATAAAACCTCGGAACGTATAGGAGCACTGATTCCAACATCAGTCGATATCACATCCTCAATACTTCCCCATCATCTAAAAATGGAATCTTCCCCACTTCATTACCTCTCGATATAGTACAGAGTGTGCGGCGCTTTGTCCTCACCGTTACACGGGGCTCATTTCACACGTGGGAGCTTTATTCTGCGGGCGAAAGGTGTAACGGTTACTTTTTTAGTACGGCTCTGGACGCCGGAAATCGCTCGTTTATAGGCAAGTAAATGATGCGGAGCTAATTACTCGTCCCCGCGATAACGGATCAACTCCGAATTTCACCTTGAGTTAGCCTCGGAATGAACCTTTATAGAGACACTAAAATCAAAGTTGGGGATGGGAAACTATTGGAGATATTCCCGTGTAAAGATAATGTTAATTATTCCCCCCTCGCGGTAAAGGGCGAAGAGCCTAAGTCAACATTACATTCCGAAAATATGCGACCACGAGCGTAGAGCGTGATATGGTGTGATAGGTGGGGAACCAATGAGAGCGCCGTACCACGCGTAGGCAACGGTAGAGATGGTAAATTTTGAGAGAAGGGACGAGCAGAAAGGACCAAGCTGTCAGCGCCGAACCACGTTCAATTTAGCCGGAATTTGAGGTTAACTTGAAAGTTGGTAGCTTGGCACTGGGTGAAGGTCATCTGATTTAGAGGTTAATGTTTGAAGTGAAGTAAACAAGAAGTCTGCGTACTTCTATTGATCAGTTGCCTAGTAAATTTGTATAGTGAAGTGTAGACCAGTGAATAGGGAAACACGAACGTGCTTGAACGGCGTTCCTTGGATCATCAACTTCCGACTTCAGCGTCAAAGCCTTTACGACCTGCAGTGTGGCTATATCCGACAACGAACGTGGCCAGTCAACAGGACCCCCTACGCACGAGGGCGATAGAGCCTGCGTGAGTGCGCCTCTCTTCGACAAGCCGATAAACCCTGATCAGGTATCGTTTTTTATATTGGTCGACCAATTTATAGTGACACTTATAAGTGAAGTATCTGTACATTTGATTTGTTGCATCTTCTGAAGGACTGTTAGTAACACTATTTTCTTTTGCTTGTTTACGTTGCCCACAGTTAACCGTAAACCGTTGTTCGGTAGGCGTTCCCTGTAGAAAACAGTTAACTCAGGGTAACGTAACATTAGGGTTATGTTAGCGAAGCGACCATAACAATTACGAAGTCAATTTGGATAAGGTCATAGACATTATTTTCGCTGGTTAGTCTAGTGTATTGTTGGTTGCCTCCTTATAGGCGTAAGTGAATTTATGGTATACCGAATTTATTAATGCGGCTTATTTCTTCTGTTAATGTGTTGATCGAAAATGTATGTATAACCTATAACTGGAATTAAATCTCAGTGTAACCATCATCATTCGTTTGAACGTTAATTGAATTCTCCCCACGACCCAGGAATTGATAAATCAAACAAAGGGAACTCATTGCACGCAGAGCTAGTCGTGGCAATTGTTCGTTCTCTTTTAAATAATTCAACAATATAAAATTATAATTACTAAAGAGAGCGTTACAAAGGGAGGGAATTATAGAAAGATAGGATCGATAGTTCAAGAGTATCGGTGATTGATTTACAAGCTTCGGAGATACGAGTCGGTTTATTGTTGTTATTAGATGAGAAGGGGCGGAAAGTGTACTCGAGGTAACAAAATGGCCGTTGGGGTTGGGGTTGGGGGGGAGATGAGGGTGGACGAGTGTAACACAACGAAGTGAGAGGGAGAAAGGGGGAAGCGCGTATCGGATCTGATGAGAAGGTGAGCATCTGAAATTGTATGGAACTTGGGGATTAATGGGAATCTCTTCTTCTTCTTCGTTATAATTCCTCGCTACAAGTATTAGGCACATTGCCAGTTACGGTACCCATCTTTTGTATGGTCGTCCCATGCTCCTTCTCCCTTTACTGTTGTATCTTTTCTTGGCAATCTATTATCGTCCGTCGTGTGAAGATGTTCCTTCCAGTTCTTCCTATATTGCTTTATCACATCATTAACATTATATACGGAGCTTTTCTATTGAAACGCACGGTCCGAAATCAACAAGAGCAAAAGAGAAACTAATAGTAGTTCGTTAGTATGACAGAGAACGATGTTTTGCAACGTTGCCGGCCGACCAGGCAGTTCAGGCATCTAACGCGTATCGCTTTCGGAGATCAGTAGAGTGCAGAGTGCATGTAAAACTACTTTACAATAAATACCTTCTCATTCGGTCCGTAACCCATTCCAAATATTCCCGCCGGGGGGTATACAGCGAATGATCACCACAGATGATCACGTTCGTACGTGTGTTCCTCATATTATCATAATGCCGGCCGGTAGAGTGTGGCAATGACTGTGATGTTTCGCAACGCCGCATAAATTCTTTCTCTGTTTAGCCAACGAGAAATATATGGCCTTTCTTTCGCTCTTATCTTTATACCATCCTGCGACTCTGTAGAAACGGTCTGTATATTCAATTTGCGACTAATGCGTGCGTTTCTAAATATGCCTCTTTATGTACATCCTTTGACTTGCTTTAGAAACTTTATTTCTTGTGCCTGAATACGGCTCTCTTGTTGTTGTCCAAATTACGCTGCCGTGCGTAAGGGTTAGTACTTTTATTATTTAATGTTTTAGGTGTCTGCTAATAGTTCCACACCCTCTACTCTATTTAATTTCTGTTTTATATCTATACTGTAATCATACGTTAGATCACATCCTAAATATTTGGAGTGTCTTATTTGTTCAATTACCTTGTCATTAATAACTATTCGAAATCTTACTATATCTGTTATACTGTGGACATTTTCAGTACAAATATTTTGCAGCTGGTATGTGCCTCTCTGTCTTAGTATATCTTCTGTTTCTCCATATGTTCATCCAGGTATATTCCTTCGTCGTATCTGTTTTTCCATTTGCGCATCATATAAACCACACCAGAATAAATACGGTCATAAATTTCAAATGAAATACTTGGATTCCTACAACAAAAATTTGTCATAACGAATTCATCTGTAATTATATTTTCCATTACTTCCTTGCAATTAGTCTCGGAACGGAGAATATTATCACACTGAAGTTATCTCCCCTTCGGCATAATTTACTTTTTAATTAAAATTTCCCCGATCCATTTGTATAAACTTCGACCTTCTACCAAATAAAATTAATTAAACTATTAGAAGGAAAGTTAATACTAAATTTATTTCATTAAATGAATTTTTGATAAAGCCTGAGTAGATTTTTTAAGATTCATTTTTTCATCCATTAAATTTGTGTACTCTTATGTCAATGGTAACAATCGCTGTTATTTAGATTAAATAAAATTTGTATCGTATTTATGTGAAAAGTTATATTTAATTCACAGACTCAATATTAAATCGATATTATTATCCTATAGTGAAATTAGTCAATGCTATTAACTGTCCAGTTGGGGTTTCAAATTAAACGTACTCCGAAACATCTAAATTAATGTTAAATTTCTCGTAAAACAAATAATATCGATTATTTCCAGTTTCCTGTGGTGAGTAATGTGGGTGTTATTCAACCCTTGTAGATAACAAAGAATTAGTAATAATATTGAGCTTGGAGGCGATAAAACCTCTTGAAAAAAATTATGTCTTGTTAACTATTTAATGAAAAAAGGGCGGTATTAACACTATTGATACAAGCTTAATTTTGGAGTTTAATAAGCTCATTCCAAAAATAAACAAAAGAAGTAATAGATTCATGAATTCGGTAAAATTCCAACAAAATCTTTTATTCAAAACGTGAATATTAATGCAAGTACTACTCCTTACAAATTATTGTTTTATTTTTGAGCGCTAATCAAAGTATTACCAGTATAATTATTATACCTCCATTTTAATAAGGAAATCCTTGACACACTCATATTAGTGACATATCAAACAATGGCTGTCGCCGTTATGAGAACTCCTCTATATAAGTTCGTCTTATTTTTAAATGAAAGTCTTAAAAGTTTAATAAGTAAGATGTAAATTACTTCAAAGAAAATATATTGTAAATCAAATAGCTAATAAACTAGCAACTGCAGGTAATGAAGTTATTTTAATCATTAAATCTGAAATAACATAAAAGATTTAATATTTACGAAATGACAATTGACAACCACAAAACGAACTTTAATTGTTTTATGAATTATAATGTGGTTACTTCTTTATTTGATTTCCTTATGGAAGAATTTTAATTATGTAATGTGTCAACTCGTGCATAAGTATAAGTAAAGAAGAATCAAGACAGCGAAAGGAAAATTATGACTTCGATATATAAAGGCATTCTACAAATTACTACGATTAGACAATGTCAGTTTGTACAATAACCGACTTTTGAAATAACTTTAAAACGTTATTTCCTTTAAAGAAACTAAATATAACATGCAAGCTATTGCTGCATTGATTTATTAATCAAGAGATACTGTCAGCCACGCAAATGTATTATAATGGTACATTTCTCCAAAGGATATTAGGAAACAAAGTAGAGTTGAATTGTTTATTTTCCAAGTACAGAATTATACAGGGTGTCTGGAAAAGACGAGACAAAATTTTCGGAGTGAGCGAAGACGATTAAAATGAAGACAGCAACGAAACCTATTTACCTTTTCTCTTATTTGAAGATGCTCAACACGAACCAAAGGTCCGTTGAAATTCTGGGTTCTCAAACCCCATGGCCAAAAATATCCTTTTTACGTCATACGAAGGAGATTTTCGAGAAGAAAGTTGTGAGAAAAGCAAGGAAATTTGCCATGATCCAACAATTTCAGCACAAAGGGGATGAAACGACCCTGAATGAGGGTGAGTTCGCGTTTGAGGACTTGGCAGAATGGGGTTTTCGGGAATTAGATTCCGGAAAACTATTAATTCCAATAATTAGATGTATTACGTAATTACGATAAGATGCTAAGTCTGCTTATGAATTAGATTCTTTAATTTAGCTAATGAATTTCTCTATCGTGTTCAAGTCTATTTTGGAATAGATATTAACAGCAAATGTATTACTGACACAAGTAAGTCCACTTGCGAACTTGTGAAATGGTTAACTCCAGCTTAAGATCGTCGATAATGTCGTAAATATTCCACAGGGGAATACAGTACTTATTATCCACCTTCACCGCTTTGAAATCGGATGGATAATGTGGGAATTATTAAACACGTGGATAAAAACAATCCACTAGTATCGTGTACGAAATTCCCACGGTCGACAAAGGTAAGAAGATGTAACACCTAGCAATATCTTGTTACACAGCATCATATTGTTTATATAAAAATTGTATTCGGAACAAAAATTATTCCATGTTTAGCAGTCATAAATGTAAGAGTGGTTGTATTTTCGTTCTTTTAAAAAATCTCACAAAACTCACTCAATCCATATAATCATTCTCATTACGTAACCGTCGATAATAGAACATTACCTCACGAGCGAATTATTAATATTATTAAGCAACTCACTTGCAATAGTACAGCCTGCCGTCGTTCGCGACGTGGACCGTCCAGCCGGGCGCAGGCGCGTGGTCGAGCATGTGCGTCTGGGTGCCATCGCAGGCGGCGTCGCGACGCTCGCGTTGGGCGTCGTCCGCGTCGCACGCGATCTGCGGCTGCGCGACGTGTCGCTGGAGCTGCGCGGACGGCTGCGCAGCCTTCGAGCCCGGCTCCGGGGCGGCCCCGGACTGCAGCAGCATGTCCGGGCACCACTACTCCCTGGAGAAGCTCTGGAAAGGAAAAAGATCATGAGTTATGACAGAGTTTACTACTATAATAGACATTAAGAGACTTTCAATGATCTCGGTCCTTTGTCATTAGGTATCCTGGGATACAAATTGAGGAACGACTCTAGAACTGTTTACACAATACGACAGGTTCGTGCTATACATTTTTTTAAATGAAAAATTAATTGCATTTTGCAATACTGCATAAATTCCTGTGGTATAGTTAAATTGAAATGAAATGGTGTTTGATTGAGGAAACGTGTGGATACAAATGGAAAAACGATCATTTTAATTTCTGTTATATGTCACAGTAAGGACACTTTTGGATAATTATTTCTTAGGAATATTTGAATTTCTCATTTTTACAGATGTTACGACATACTCCTAATTACATATTTTGTATTCCAGGATTGATTCTTTATAAGGATGAATTGCCATTTTTCTATTGTAATTAGAAAACACTCCATAATACATTTAGATAAAATCTTCAAAAAAAATCTGAAGGCTCTCATTCAGCTTTGTATTTCTGCCATTAATGGCCCCAATTTTATATTTGCTCGTTGTAAACTATTTAACTTTTATTGAACGTCATGAAACAGTTGAACTTCGCTACTATTTACAACTTTTTTTTCTATAACATAGAAGCACGTGTCAACACCTTAGTGCACCTTGCACTTAATTACCATTAATAGCCAACTAAGCAAATACTGTAGCTTTCTTATAACTTCATTCTTATTTCAGCAGTTATTTTCGAATGGATTATTCTCTATGAATATGAAAGACGATACAAGGAAATTCCAAACGTTGCACGATGAAATTTCCTTGAAGCCTTCGATAGGGACGAGCTTTTTGTGGCTTCATTGATCTTTCTTTCAAGACAAAGACTAAGTTTTGGGGCTGAATATGTTTAAAACTGGTAATTAGTTTCCTTTGCCCTTTGCTTTTGATAAACACTTATAAGCGTAAAGATTTCATAAAATTTACTCGTGAGTAGGTTCTTTGATGGTTTATATTCACTTATATTGATGTGTATCCACATACAAATAGTATATATGTTGGATGGAGGAAAGTTAAACGAATTGCCATTTTTCTAATAGATAATCAAAAGCAAAGTCGTAAAGTGATAATACTATTTTTAGTGATTTTGGAACCTATTTCTAATAAATTAATTTAAAATTGCAGAAACTCCCCCTGGATTTATTGTTTCATTTACTTTGTTGGGAATTTGTTTTTGCATGTTTTCTCTCTATTTGGCTCTAGACTTTATAACTTATTCCAGAAAGAAACTCATGCTGGTATTAAACTAACCTTAGAAATTGGTTCAGTAAACGATTTTTTTCGTATTTCCTATTTGTTCAAAAAACATTAAATTTCCTGGAACGAACTCTAATCTACGGATTAAATCTAAATGTCTTAAAGCATTTGGCATCCATATATAAATCATAAAAAATCCATCATAAAGCATCCAAAAAACTTGGAAACAAAAAATTTAAAATTGTTGTATAATAGTTATTGCATAAGATTTCCTTGAAAGATAAGTATCTCATATGACAATAAATAATTATTAATTACTCGTGTAATAGGTACTAACAATGGGTATATAAGTGTGTCCAATAGAATCTAGTTTTTCTGGCTGTTTCGTAAACTTTCACGAAGAAATTAATTAATAATTTATTATAAGTTTTTAAAGTAGAATACCTTTATTAAGTGTTACCACCTGAGACCTTCGTCGCATGTATAAATGTTGAGCATTGACCATGAGTACTTCTGATCCCAGAACAATATGATGAAATTACGAACAAAAATTATCGATTTTCTTATGGTTATTAGGGACTCTTAAATTCTCCTGGAAAAAAATTTCGCATTCATATTAATCAGGTTTAAGGATAATTACCCTGTAGGTATTGTAATTCAAACTATGATATAATCTATGTATTTACTTTAACCTTTAGCCTAAAATGAGTAAGGATACCATTAGGTGTTAATATCGGGATGAAATGCTGCAAAGAGACATTTCCAGATTTTGCCACATTTTCAAAAAATATAGATCTTCAGGTTTATAAAGATTTTTACATGAATTGGGAGTGCATTTCCTGAAAGTGGACAAATGTTAAAAATGTCTGAGCATCCAGTGTTTCTTCAAGTTTTGTAACATTTTCTGTATTATACATGCTCAGTAGGTATTTAGACTCAGGTTTCTTCAGAAGGGCACAGGAAGTGCATTTCTTGAAAAATGTGTACCTCGGACAAGATTCCGACTTGTAGTTTAGACAGTTTGTCTTTTTTTGTTTAGTTTGTAAATTTATGACAATATTCAGGTGAAAGTTACCTCGGGAATCTACAGAGTCTGAGTTATACTTATCTACCCAAATGAATAGGTTTGTTTCCCGTTACCGCTTTTGTACTTGTACCGTTCGTGACAAAAACGAATTCGACTTAGATTTTTAAAGGCATCCTCTTGCTGTAACATTCAAAGCCAGATCGATGAGCCATCTGACTACCTTAACATAATGGCATCCCCTTCTCGTAGTAATAATCGTATTCCCTTCTGTAAATCCATTCTGGGCATGCTATAAAAATTGAGAGATCGTAAAAATCGCGGAGCATGAAAACCGTGTCGTACGTGCACGTGAAACCGTAGTAAAAACGAGGGAATATGCATAGTTGCCCGGAAAATGTTTTATAAGGGATCGTAAAAGTTATAGGACAAGGCGTTCGAAAAGAAAATGGTGTTTCGGAATAAGCTTTCAAGGGAATTAAAACATAACTGTATTTAAGAGATGTAGTTCGTGTTATGTAATCTCTTGATGCTACGTAACTGTTTTTCTCAAGGCACCAAATAACTTGAAAATCAACGGAAAAATACACAAGGGAAATTCCAGTGGATTCAACAGGCTCCAATCGTGTATTTCTTAGTATATCTAATATATTTGTTCTTCCAAAATAATTTCGCTGGTTATGAAGCTGTCCTTGTGCTTTCGCCTTTTAACAGAATCTTGCTGTTTCATTTCAGAATTGATTGAAATTAGTTCAATGGCTAATTTAACTTTAGCTTTTGACCTACAATTTCGGAGGGGATTTTCTATGGATTCAACGTGGCAACTAAATGTGTATACTTTTCTTTAAAGGTTATTAATTTTCGATTGCTTGGAGTAAATTGGCCTTGATCTAATGGTGCTTGATGAGGTTTTGTAATCAGCTGTAACGAAGAGGACTTTTATAAGTATTTCTATGTTCCGGCACTAAAATGACAGCTATTCTAGCACTAAAATGGCCGAAAACAGTGCTTTAATGAGGCTTATTAAAGCATTGCTTTTGGTAATTTTTTTGTTGGGTTGGTAACAAGATATTCCCTAATGCTCTCTGATGTCTGTCAAAATAAAATCAAAATTAAATATGGCGACCGCGTCGATGGAATAGGGATGACTCTTGTACTTGATGCGATTCGGATTCTTGAGACATGATTTCGATTCTATTTAAATCCATTAAATTAAATTTGAAAATGGTGTGAAAATTGACAGATGTCTAAGAAACAGCAGTAATACCAACTTAAATGTCACGATAAAAAAATTCCCCAGATAAGAAATTGTAAATTATTTAAACATAAATAAAAATGAAATGGAAGCCGGAACATAGAAAATGTTGTAAAGTACTCGTTGCAGAAGACATTCCAAGCCCTCGTCCGTTCGAAAACTCGCCGCAAGCGGCTCATTTTAGAATCTCGGGCTCGGGCTTTGAATATGACCTCTTCTGCAACTTGTACTTTAAATTACTATTATTTGAAAATATAGGGTGAGTTTGTTCTTGGTACTGAGTACAGGGACCTTGACACTGACGTTGCAAGGAGTGTTTTCATATTGATGAATGTTGTCTTAGTTTGTTCAATTTTTTTTTTTGGTCACACTTGCTGGTGATGTTAGCTGCTAGATATTTCATTGAGGTTATTTGTTCAGTTGTTTGTCCATTGATAAGTAGATGTGCATTTATTGGTGTTTCGAAAATACCATTACTTTGGATTTGGAGATATTAATATATAGACCAAGCATTTCGCTATGATGAACTACAGAATTTATTAGGTTTAGTAGCTCTTGTAAATAGTCTGCATAAATAAACTGTATAAATGTAACTGTAAAATAACTGTATAATCAGCGTTTCTAATGTTGTTCATTGTAGTTACATTGTTGATAATTCCTCCATGAACATTGTCTAGTGCCTCTTTAAAGATAACCTTTGAATATAGATTGAAAAATCAATATAGCTTCTGATATATTGATTGTAAATAAATGAATTACAAAGAAAAATTCCTCTCGTGTAAAACACTAACCGCTTTACGATCCCTCCTCCCCGAAGTTCCGGGAAGAAACTCCCTTCACCCATCTAAACTCTCCGCATGCACGTCCGCGTAAACGGAATTAGGAAGTTTCGGGCGACAAAGGGAAAAGTGTGACGGCGGCTCGCGAATTTTCCGACGGCGAAAAGTTTCGCGTCCGTCGTGGGAAAACCGAAACGCACGGTAAAGTATTCTTCGGAAAATGTGTCGGAAATTTAATTAGCCGAAGGGGCGAGGGTTAACGAGAAAAAATGAAAAGGTCGGCAGCATAAATTCCTCGGTCTCTCCCGGGAAGTTCGCGGGAATCACGAAAAGTTTTTCTCGAGGTTGTTAACGATAACAACGGGGGCGAATTGATCAAAGACGGGAAATCGAGGAAAGACGAGGATGGAAGTCGATGTAATTATGACGAAAGTTTAATCAAGGAAGGAATTTATAAGGAAAGATTATATTCTGAGGTATTCTGGGGTATTATATAACATTCTCTTTATATATACAACTAAAGCATTCGACAACATATTTGTGTAAAAGTATGGGAAATTACAAATACGGAACATGCATTAGGTAGGTCCTATATGAACAACTAACGGTGGTATTCAGAAAAGTTGCATAAGATTTTTCTTTACTTAAATGGTTACTTAATTTCGATTCAGGAACCTTCTCCAGGATAAATAAATCCTCACTTAAAATAATTCCTAAATATATTTTAAGTCAAATGTTTTTCGTATTCAACAGCATTTATAAACTTTTCTTATAGTCCAGGACCCATCTGTTTTCACGGGGATGTAAGAGGTGACCGCAATGTTTTTAACATATGCATACCTCGGGAATAATGCCTAGAATAAGGATTTACTTATCCTCCAGAACGGAGAGGTCGGGTACATTGTCTAAAATGCAACAATTTAAAAGAAAATAGAAAAAACGGGTGTTTTGTGACTTGTTTTGCTTCTAACTTTTTAACTATTGAATTTAGAAGAAAGTTGAAGATAGAAAAAAGCTGCAGAATCGCTTTTTACATAAAATGGCATAGGTTAGAAATTCAAAAATTTATTAGCGGTTTTGCAACATAGTAATAAACAAAACAAAATCAGCCCCAAAATGTTGTTTTTTTAATTTACTATTTTAGGCACTTTAAAATGTAGTTAGGACTTCCATATCACAGGTGGAAAATCTTGAAGTTATAATAAAAGAATCCAGTAAATTTCGTTTCGATCGATTTATTAGATTTTGCACAATAATTTTGCAATCCAGAAAAATCGAAAAATATGGAAAATTTTCAAAATTGTAAATTTTTTTTCCAGGATTCGTGATTCGATTTTAACAAAACTGGCTGAGCATATATAAGAAGAAACAAGCTTTCATGTGCTTGTTTCAGAATTAAAAAATATTTATTAGAACGGTCACAGTCATTGTTTAAAGTTGGTGTTAAATTTATAAATTTGTCAAAATTCGAAGCGAGAAATATTTTTTAATGTAAATTTCAATCTTTTTAGTGTAAATTTCAACAAAAAATTATACTGGTTACTTTTAGAAACAATTATTAGATATGAGAAAAAATAGTAATTTTATTAACCATTATTAACCATTTTATTAAACACTAATCAACTTTGAGGAGTTTTATCTCAGAAGCTAATGAACAAAATAGCAACTTATTATATATAAAAAGAAGCGTCCGAGTACTTTCCAGCTATGTTTTCAGAATTTCAGTTAACAAAAAATTCGTGGAGATAATCTGTTTGTTTATATGCAAAAATAACGACACCAAATTTAAACAATGACTGTGACCGTTCTAATAAATATTTTTCAATTCTGAAAAAAGCACATGAAGCACATTGTTCCCTCTTATATATGCTCAGCCAGTTTTGTTAAAATCGAATAGTGGAAAAAAATTTAAACTAGTTTGAAAATTTTCAATATTTTTCGATTTTTCTGGATTGCAAAATTATTGCGCTAAGTGTAATAAACCGATCGAAACGAAGTTTACGGGATTCTTTTATTATGACTTCAAGATTTTCCACCTGTGATATGGAAGTCCTAACTACATTTTAAAGTGCCTAAAATAATAAATTAAAAAAACGCTTTTTTGGGCCGTTTTTTTTGTTTATTACTATTTTGCAAAACCGCTAATGAATTTTTGAATTGAATGGAATGCTATATTATGTAAAAAGCGATTCTGCAACTTTTTTCTCTCTTAAACATTCTTCTAAATTCAATATTTAAAAAGTTAGAAGCAAAACAAGTTGGAAAAACAAGCGTTTTTTTTTTAAATTGTTACATATTAAACAATGTTCCCGACCTCTCCGCTCTGAAGGATAAATCAATCGTTATTCTAGGCATTACTCCCCAGGTATTCATGTAAAAACATTGCGGTCACCTCTTACGTCCATATAAAGCTAATTTCTGACAGATGGGTCTTGGACTATTAGTAAAGGTTTCTCTTACATTTAAAATCATTTAAGAAATATTTTCGGAAACTAGTTACCTACCTAAAATATTTCTCAACCGAAATATCGAGGTTATGTTCACATAAGTTGGGGTTATTTGTTTTAAAAATGTTTTAAGAGAACGACGCTTAGCAGTGCCCCATCATTAAAGGTTGCTTGTCACTTTTATAGTCACAATTTATCACTATTAGAGTATATACGTCCATATAAAGCTAATTTCTGACAGATGGGTCTTACACTATTAGTAAAGGTTTCTCTTACATTTAAAATCATTTAAGAAATATTTTCGGAAACTAGTTACCTACCTAAAATATTTCTCAACCGAAATATCGAGGTTATGTTCACATAAGTTGGGGTTATTTGTTTTAAAAATGTTTTAAGAGAACGACGCTTAGCAGTGCCCCATCATTAAAGGTTGCTTGTCACTTTTATAGTCACAATTTGTCAATATTATAGAATACATATTGATAAGAAGCTCTAATACAACCTTACGTAATTAGTAATATGGATCTTTAAAAGATCCTCGTAAAGTACTGATATCACAAAGCCCGCATTTTGCCTATTTTGCCTTATTTGTTTGCGATTCGCAAATGTTATAATCAGTTTCATATGTATTTTGAGGGTCGAGGAAATTTTTATCAAAAGTTTATTATGCATAAAATTTCCTGTTTTAAAGCTACTTGCCTGAAATTGCCTATTTGACTATCTTTTGCTTGGAATTGCCTCTTTTACAGTTTTTGTCTAAAACTGGCTATTTTCTGACCCTATAACACAAAAAATAATTTTAAAACAATTCCTAAAATACCTACATGCTCGTTATTCAAATCCGGTATTGGTGACAGAATCCTAACATTTTTCCAAGACATTTAGATTTAGATGTAGTTTATACCTGTATATCACCCTTAAATAGGGCCGCAAGTATTTTTCGCTACATGCGCGTCTACCAGACTATCATTTCGCTTTCTATCGTGTTCGAGAGTACATTAATGAATTTGGGTGAAGTCTGTGTGGTGCTAATTTTTTTTTGAAAAATCTTATGATGCCGAAAGTTAAAGAAACTCGTAATTCCTATCTGAGGCAATGGATTTCTGGAAATGCAGCTTATACTACAGACGGAAAGATTATTTTCTGTAAACTTTGCAGTAATTGCATTAACGCAAAGTGTTGAAATAGTGACAAAAGTCGAATGGAAATTTCCTGGACCTAAAGGAATATTAATAGGAAAAAAAAGTAAATAATGTTTTAGAAAAAAATCCTGGGTGGGCATCATATCTTTGTCCCCTAAAGAAATTTCCTGTTTTAAATATGCTCCTATAACATCCTGTGAGGTTGAAAGATCCCTTTCAAAATATAAATGTATTCTAAGTGATCGAAGGACAAGTTTTACGAAAGAAAACTTGGAAAGATATATTGTTTCACATTGTTTTAATTTATAGAAAGAATTTAAACAAATAAAATTTTTGTCTGCAACTTTTTTGTATGAATTTCTTATTTTTTGCATGAAAATGCCTGTTTTCCGATTTATTTTACGTAAATTTCAAATTTATAATGCCTGAAAATCCGGGCTTTAGTCACATCACCATTCAGGACATTTAAAATTTTGGCAAAGCCGCAGAATACCTATTATCAACCCTTATCTATGGATAAGAAAACGCCTGGAACTCTCCCTCGCCGGTAATACACAAAACAATGTTAAAGTACTGTCTTCACCTATACCAAGACACGTATCCTTAATCCCAAACAGACCCATTTTTAATATTTTCAATGAGACATCCCGAAATACTGTTATCCCTCACATTTTTTACCACCTTATTTTGATTGATACACGTCCACCGATTAATTCAGTACGCGATCCACCAATTTCAGTTATTAAATCATTAAATCTACCCTGAGCCCTCGCCTGAAACTCATACGTTTCACAAAGCTACCACAGGCTGAACGAAATATCAACCCTCGAACGCCGCACCTGTACCCCTGTTTGATCCCCATTAAATCTCAGATTCCGGGGGTTTTCGATTGATTCAGTGCGTCGTAATTCTGAATGGCGTTGCCCTTTCC
The DNA here is from genome assembly GCA_946251905.1 of Cryptocephalus moraei. Classification (NCBI taxonomy): domain Eukaryota; kingdom Metazoa; phylum Arthropoda; class Insecta; order Coleoptera; family Chrysomelidae; genus Cryptocephalus; species Cryptocephalus moraei. The sequence goes on from OX276452.1 coordinate 35,638,672, forward strand.
GGGATTTATGGCGACTCCGATTACGTCCTTAAGAGATCCTGAATATGAGATTCCTGCTTGATATTAAATCTTGCAGTATTGCACTGATTATAAGTGATATGTCAATGGTGTTTATCTAATGGGAACCTTCGGAGGAAAACCTGGCGTTGCAAAGGTGCAGTAAGTTTTCTATGATATTTAATGAGAAACAAGAAAAGTTACTAGTTTAAAATTGCGTTTAAAAATCACCAGTTGTCGATCATCAAACACCGAAACTCTCCATTTGATCAAGGTGATGATTTCCGTTTACTGGATACAGTTCGTTTCCTTTATGTTAGCAATTTCATTCTAATTAAAGTGTGAACAGCTAAGAAATTAGCCCTTTCTACCCTAAAATTCACTCCTGAACTAAAACCAAGAAGCCCAAGTGCGTCTAATCACTATCGACACGTCGTCATCGCCCGTAATTAAGTCATTCCTCCCGCGGGATCTAACCCATGCGGGGTTGGTGACAGTTAAAAATAACAACGTTCTCCACAGTTTAAGTCAATAGTTTTTCCAAAGTGGTGTCGAAATGTAAACATTCCCGCACGCACACACGGTTCCTTTTTCTAAATATAATATGGAAAGGTGGGTCCGGCTATAAATAAGTCCCGTCGGGAGTGCCGTCCGGTATAAATATAATAGTGATGATGTTCGAAGTGCTGACAAATGATATATTTGTCGTCGGATTTGTCTCGGTGTAAAACTGATTAATTTTCGCGATACCCGACGGTTTTTCAACGCTGGCAATAACGAGAGACACTGTGGATGCTGCAATAAGTCCAGCCAATTGGTAGGTAAGTGGACCATCAAGCAACGTATAAATACGAAAAACGACGTCAAAATAATGGAAATTATAGGACGAATAATGCAGGGCGTGCTGAAGACTAAAACACAGTATCGAGCAAGTTGAAGTCGATGGCAACATTAGAACATTATTTGCAGAGATGTAACAGGAACTTAACAAAGCTGTCTAATAAAAAGAGATACAAAGAACAAGCGTTCAAAAACTTCATGCACATTTCTGCAAAGCATGAATGGCAACACCATTCCCAATGAATGGAATATGCAAAAAGAATGCTTTTATAGATAGCAATGTTCTAAAACTCTAACTCTCAGTTACTACAGACAATTCTAGAATTTGATAACTCTAGAACAGACATACAGCTGTTTTCAAAGAAAATTGGCGTGTATTCTACACTTTATGCAATGGATTAAATTATTTCTAATTGTTAAAAACGAAACAAAACAAAATAAATCCTAATGAAACCCACACAATTAAACCTACGAATTTGTTTGAAAAGTATAATTAATTTTTTTTAAACCTACAATAATCATTTGGGATTTATCCAATTTAACACTAGTGTATGATTAGTTGTACTGAAACGTAAGAACGTTATTGTAACTTCCAACTGTTCAGAATCTTTAAGGAAATAGCAGCATCAAAGGGAAAACAAAATATGTTGAAATTCAATATGCCTTTTACTTCATTTTAATCAGGGCAGATACGGGCCTTGTGGACTACAGAATTTGGAGGGTCTTTTACAAAGCAAAACAAACGAGACAAAAAAATATTTAAATGTATGTAATTTAATTTAACAGCTTCTTGAATTATTATGGTTAAGTTTATTAAAACAATATAAGTGATGTGATTACTGGTTTGGGCAAGCTATAGAGAAGCTATTCTTGTGTGTTGACACCCGCCTATTTCCATTTAAATTCATTAATTTCATCAGATGACAATTATACTTAAGTATAGGCATGGGATTCGCGGTTTTAGTGCCCACGTGGCCTTAGTAAAAACGGAATTTACTTCAATTTTATAGTAATTTAATTAAACCACAATTGAAATGATGATGATGTTGCTATTAAATTCTAGGGTCCATCTAACCACTATTGACACGTTTCAAAATTTTTACAGGAATGTTCCAGTTCCCTTAAACCGGGTATTAAATTTATAGATTTATTGTAACTAAAATATTTAAATAAATAATAATAATAAATAAGTAAAATAAAATAAAATAAAATATTTCATCCAAGCAGCTGTAGATCTTAAATTCATCTGTATAAAAGACATTAAAGTAAACAACTTTACCGAATTAAACCAAATGTGAAGGTATTTCGTTCAGGAACGTATGCCCAACTTTAAGATAGTAGTACCCTTCCTAAGTGTAAAGATAAATTTTATTATTATTAATTATTATTAATAATAATATATTAATATTATTATATAAATGATTATTATTATTATTATAAATTAACCGGTGTACTCAGTTGGATTTTCCTGTAGGTTAAAAAGATTAAAACCTACTATGTTAGTTAAACACACTAATTTCCAAAAATTGTCAAAACAATATTCACCTGTAAAGCAGTAAATGTTAAGGGAATTAGCTAATTAAAAGTATAAAAACATTTTAGCTAATATTAATTGTAGGTAATTTTAAAGGTAAATAATAAACAGTTATCAATGTAGTTTCTGCAACGAAATTTCGGTTACACTTAGCCACCCTAAAAGCGAATCTTAAACATAAATTTTGTATAACTTCTTTTATGTAGTTGCATTTGTTTTTGACGACACCACACTAAAAAATAATAATGAATCATACTGTACTAATCAAAATGTCATGTTCCAATTTATAGAAAGCGATCTTGGTACGGTTCACATGTGGTAATGAACAATTGAACATTTTCCACAGAAACCGTCATAACTTTGGTAACTTTCATTACGTCGTTATCGTGTGCTGTGTAACATCGCCTGCAAATAAACCTCGTACCTCTCCAATTCGGGAGAAAGGAACCATCAAAATATCGAACGGCCCTGGTCGAGTTTAGGTCGTAACCCGATATGCCTTTAAAAATAAGCGTCCAGAAGTCACTCGGAACGGATGCGCCTGAAAAATCCAGACGATTTCCGACGCTCCCACCTGTTTCGTATCAAAACAGCATCTTCAGATGTTTAAAAGAAAACAATCTATCGAGGTCCACAACAACGACGTAGAAGACTTTACACGTATAGACGGAGCTCGTTGCGAAACACATCAATTAGAAACATTAGTCATAACTGCTTACATTATTCATGAGGCGCGCTACAGTCCAGTCGTACTGGAATATTTTATGGTCGATTGGCGCAGCGTTCTCGTTTCGGAATTATCTGCTTTACGTCGCACGTCATTGTTCAACAAAGTAATGATTTTCAGTTCTTGAAATAACTCATTCCAAAAGAAAGTCCCCGATATATATCACAACTTGGAATATTACACATCAATATGTTTGTTTGTAAAATGGAGAAACGACGTGGTACAATAAGCCAAAAATGGAGTGAAACGAGCAAGAGGACTTAAACACTCACTTAAACACTTGTTTAAAACCCTTAAATCCCATTAGAGTCCAAAGTGTGCCAAACCGTTTCCAACATTCTATAATTCTGTGGCCTTATTCAAAATCATGCTTATAGCACTGTCTATGGTTATCTGATATGTGCTTTCGGCAGTTGTTAAGAGGAGAGGACGGAAATGCCTGATTTATTTAGCTTGAACGACCTCACCTAATTCACTGAAATATGATTCAATTTCTATATAAATAGGTCAAATTAACATTGATTTTGGTGATCAATACCTAAATTGTTAGTTGGGTAGAAAAAGGTATTTTTGTTACAATAACTTTTTGAAATATAAGATCAAGTTTCCAGGTCAAAATATTCCCAAGATTTAGACTTATTGTGGGTTTTACAGCTTGAGGCACAAAAAAGTGTGTGGCAAGTATGCGACTTTTTCAATGTGTGGCATTTAAGGCAGTTGCTTAAAACAAGCACTTCAAAAATTGAAGTACTTAACTTATAGACAATAGTGGCCAATCCTTGGCTACTTCAGCAAGAATATGTTACAAATTTTAAGGTATTGTCCATATTTCCGGGCAGAAATACGGTTCTGCACAACTTATATTTGATCAGTATTGACATATATTGGGGAAATGACAGTGCTCTTCTTCAACTGCGATAGTCTTTTGATCAATAATCACTTACAGAGTATACTTGTCGATTTTCAAAACTTCTTGAGCTTGTCATTCAAGTATTGCGACCACCAAGCTCATTTGGTTTGGTCAACACTGCCACATTGCATTTTAATGTTACTTCTTACAATTTCTAAATAATTCATCAAAGTTGAGAACGTGTGCTATTGTTGAAAATAGTTGTGACGCTTACACAGTATTTACAGCTTTAAGCTAAAGTATACGTCCCAGCCCACAATTTCCCTGAAAATAATGGGGAAATACTCCTCATTTGCTTCAACATTGCAACACTGCAATTTAGTGTTACTTCTTACAATTTCTAAATAATCATCGAAGGTGAGAACGTGTGCTATTGTTGAAAATAGCTGTATTAACGTTGACATAGTTTTCACAGCTTTAAGCTAGAGTATACGTATAAAAAAGCATTTTCTCGTCCCAGCCCACAATTTCCCTGAAAATAATGGGGAAATACTCCCATGAACCGGCCTTTAAAGTACATGACTACAAACTGAGGGGCCTAGTAGCCTAGTATATCCTGAATAGTCTCAACGAGTTTATTATATACTCGTTAATCAAATAGCTGTAATCCAACCTTTCATACTCGATGGTACGACGGATTGTCTAATCTATTCTTGAAACTCCTATACGGTAAATATGGTTATCACCAAAATCAACCAGAAAACACTTATATGAGAAATGATAAGAGGAAATCACTAAGTCAGTCGGGCCTGTAATTGTTTAATTATCACTATTTACTGTTTGTAGTCCTTTAATTAATGATCCACTTTTACAACGTCAAGTCGATTTAACTTGAAGAACCTCAACGGTAAACAGATACTAAATATTAAGTCGTAAAATAACTTCATTTTAATATATCATGTTTAATTTTTAAATTTTCAAACCAGAGCATTTGTTGTCTCAATATATTTAATAATATTCTGGTATGATTATTGGGAAATTATTTATTGCTTTTGGAAGTAATATAGAGATTTTCCAGTGAGATGTCACAACATTATGTGACATCTCTGATTAGGTAGGTACATGTATACTCTCTTATAGTCTAACTAATAATTTGACGGTTTAAAAATTAATATTTAATACAGATTCACACTTCGTAGTTCCAATAAAGCTCGCATAAAAAATCAGTCCATTTGAATGTGATTATAATAATAAACATTAATAAAATTGATTGTCGATTTTATGTATGTTCCCGATAATCCAATTTCCTTTATTTAACATTTTCGAAACATTAAGTGTCCTGAATTAAGAGATAAAATTGGTAAGGCTAATTTCTAGCCGTACAATTTTACCATACTTGAATAAGCACTTCAGGAAAATGACTGAATCTTGTCAAAAAAGAACTACTCATATATGTACCTACTTCGAGATTGTCATTTCCGAAAGTTATTTGACTGAAATGTGTTACGTGAGCAATTGTGTATAGATGATGGTTTGATTGGGTGTTCACAAATTGTAAGCTCGTTTTAACTTTTACCAGAAAATGATGACCGGAACTGACCGCCAATCATGTGAAACCGCAAAAAGATGAGGCAAGAACGTACGAAGTTGGTCACTTTCGCCATTTCTGAGACTAGTTTGACTTGACTAAGTGCGTACGCAGTCGTGTAACTAGATGGGAGAGTAGAAATTGAAACGTAAACGCCGGATAAAAGCGAAACCGACCAAACTAGTTCGACGGATATGTCAAATGTGCCTCCGGCAAGGTGAATTGGAAAACCGGAGGGTAATTCGCGGATAAAACGTGATCAGCGATTACGTACCGTTATAAGGACTACTTTCCGTCGTTCTATCGCGAGGTGAACGTTTCGAGTCTAGCCGAAGACTCGGTAGATTCTATTCTATTTTCGAAATATTTCGACATGGGCGACGACCGTTTCGACATTCGTCCGCTCTCGGAGAACAATTAGAAATCTTTTCGCCTCGGGATTTAATTGAAAAACCATCGACGATGTACCTATCATCTGCTACGATCTAGGCTGCAACTTGCAGAAATATTCACACCTTGTTTTAAAACCGTCGTGTGATTCTTTAAGTTGAATGCAACAATTGAAGATGCGCATAAAATCATTTGTAAATAATTATGGATGGTTCAGCGCAGAAATTAGAGTGTATCTGATAGCATCGATTTCATAAAACTTGAAAAGGGATGTTTCTGATGGACAAGAGAGAGACAGACGACAGTTTGACTTTGTGGTTAAATCAGTCGAAAATAACTATTCACTGTAATTGTAATTATTTGAACTGTAAATAAGATGGTGATGGAAGGTATCGCCTGTGGTGAAATAATCATTACATTAAGCAACAGCAGTACTGGCAGTACCAGTTCTGAATCAGAAGAAACATTTATGAATAGGTCATAACTGAATGATCTTTATGTAAAAAAATATGGTTTTTCAGTATGAACGAATTATTTACGAAATAATTTTAGAATGTCATCAGGATCTGTTCAAGTAAGTGAAGATTGAAAATAGCTTTACAAATGGGTGACATGTGGCTCAAATTGTTGAAGTCATAGATCTCTATGAAACGTTTTCACCAAATCAGAAATTCACATGAGTATTCATACGCTTTTTGCAAAACTAGATTTCAATTTGCTGATTAAAACACTTTCTCAAAATTGCTGTTTTGACACTTACTAATTCCCCTTAGTTAATTATCAGCGTATTTGTGAGTTAAATCTGACAGCTGACGTAATAGGGATGCGCATACGAAGCTCTCTCCCAAACTGCAGAATATTGTCGCGATGCAGCCCCAATTAGCGAAAATAGGTCGCCGTCCAAGCTAATTTAGCACCGAGACGACTTTAAACCGAAGGACGATACGTGACGGGCGGGTAAGCGGCAGGCAGGTTCATAAAACAAACGAAACGCATTTATACAGATCGATTAGATAGATGGAGGATCAGTCTGCTAGCACCCTGTCACACTGCCCGTCTGAACGTCCGTCCTTCGACATGACACTGATTGGAGGAGCCTCGCGCCTGCTGCCCTTCGTCACATCCAAGTAAGCAACCACCTCCCTTTAATCTCTTCTCTCTTCAGGTATTTGCTCATTCTTCGTCTCTGATGTTCTTTCCCCTGTTAGACTAATGCCCAAATAAACATTTTGTCCATGTCGTCATTGTCTTTTAGCATCTCCACCTAAGCTACACCCCCAACCAGAGCACTCCCTTTGGGCCCTAGGCCCTCAGGCGTGTGACAATATTTATATCTAATAATTTGAAATATAATTTTATTTATTTATTTATTTAATGGCATAAATAAAATAACCTTAAGAATATTTAAAATTGCTAAAAGCACGAACAAAGCAATAAGATAATTTAATGATTTAACGGAAATCATAAGAAAAGTATCATGTATCACCTTTGTTCGATTGAGTAACAAGATGATTGTTCATCATCCTGTAATCTTGTAAAACATTTGCCTCAAGCAATCAAATATGCCTTAATTATAACCAAAAGAATCTTGTGAATGTGCTGGAATACGAGCGATATCGTTGTGAAAGTCATTTTGACAAGCTGTTCATCGTACATATTCAACAGTCAACGATATAAACGACAAAAGATATTTAATTACCCATTACCCTTTAATGTACAGCGGCTGCTTCTAAGTTTCAATACAACCCACATTCTTGCGAATTAAAGTAGTATCCTTGCTCAGATAGTAAAATCAATGACATGTTGATACAGAGTAATGAACTTGATTTTCACGTTACATGTGTGTACTGTCATTCGACAAAGTGGAGAGGAGGAATTCAGTTAAGTCAAAAAATCTAGAGCCTACCAGATTTAAAATTTACTAAAAATAGCAGGGTATAATTAGAAATAATGGATCTGATTTTAGCTTTTTGTAAAAGTAGTTTCAGCGCTGTGATACATTAAAAACCAGTATACTTCAAACTTCATTATCTTCTTAAGATAGTAAGAAGTAAGTAGTAACTTCATAAGATAGTAAGTATCCAATTCAGTCTGATCCCCCTTGGGCAGCAATTATAATATTTCTGTACTAAATTTTAAAAAACTGTATTTATAGTTTATGGTTTAACTTATGATAGATAAGGTTTCCCAACACCAACCTAACCTTCCTCAATTTCTATCTTAGTTTAATTAATGTAAAGTCACCACCCAACAGACGTCCTGGTAATGTGGTTGGCTGAACATAACGGATTCGTTCTGCCGTGGTAATATAGCACTTGAGTGAACCATTCAATCACTCGATTAATCCTCAACATCTATTTGTTTTCTTAAGTATTTAACGACGTCTCGTCAGTCGTTAATCGCCGCAGATAAACATTCGCTTACTGGAAGATGCTTTCTCTCGGCGCTTCGAATAAATTTTTATTTATTATCTTTTTGGTCGTCGGGTAACCTTGACTGGTCGCCAATTTTGGGACTAAAAATAAAGACTTACCGGATTCACGGACACGTAAACACGAACTGAGAAAATCGCGATAAATCATCGCAGGCGATCGTAATTACGCGGCGACGCGTAATTGGACTATTACTACGTCATTCCGGCCGATTTTCCCGCCGGAAAACGCATAATACGGAGGATTCTGCTCTAGGCCTAACGGGGAGGCTGTGATGAAGTTATTAGCTCGACAGGTACGGTATGTAATGGGAGTGAATTACGGTGGCCCGGCATCGTTTCCATGTGAAATTGGTTCATTACGCACGCTCCGGCGATTTATGGGATATTGGGCCAGAAGACATGGAAATGGGTTGGGAATAGAAGAGATCCAGAGAAAGTTCTGGCATCGGTTTTGAAGATGAAACATCTTACATTCTAATACTGCATTGAAGCACTAGTTATCCTCAAACAGTTGGGGCAATGAATTCTGGTTGCGACTTACTATATTGGACAACACTTGCAAGTAAGAAATAGAGAGTCAAACACATATAATACATCCCAATTTAAGGCCGATATGTTACAACGTTCCATGTGATGTCAGATACATTAAGAAGAAATGTTTTAGGTTATCATTTATTTGGGGAGTCTCGATGCTAATTTGTGCCATTTTCTCTAACAAAAACGTGTTAGTAGGCTATAGAGGATGAGTCTAAAATAATCTGAATCATCTACAATGTAAGATATAATAAAAGTTTGTCTCATAAAGGGCGTAAAGCTCGAGTTACCAGAGTCTAAATTTTCTGAGCCGTCTCTGGATTTAGGACTTATTACAGCGTTATTAAATATTTACAATAAAATCGCTCAGATTTAGATTTATTAAAGTTGTCTACATGACCATTAGAAATCTTCAAATGTTACATAAGAAAAATGTTGGAAAATACAGTTGACTTGAAATCTGAACTGAAAACCAAGACAAACCCATAAATTTTTTAGATATGTATTAATTGTCATCTGGAATACACGTTCATCACCTCTATTTTTCACGCCTATTTAAAGGGAAATTAGGGGTTTTAAAATTTTTTCGGGTAACTCGGGAGTTAACTAAGTTTTAAGTTTCTAACTACTCCGGAAGTACCCCAGAATACAACCGACAGCTGACACCAGTTAATTTGTCTTGAATAGCAAGTTCAAGCAGTAAACATCTTAGTTGTAATTACTGCTTACACAATAATCGGTAGCTTTTCCTTCCTGTATCCCACTTTAGATATAAAGTCCTAGGTAAATTGATGAAAAACGAAATATGTACTTCAAAAGCTCGAAACAACCGTGAAAGTGTATTTATTACGTAATATTAAAACTCTCCCTAGTTCTAGACGACCAGATTCTATGAAAGTAGGTAATTTATTCCCGATAAGCTGAACAACTCAGCAAGCAATAAGCTACAACAACTAAGTATGCCACAGAGAAAATATTAAGGCTACGGTGAGAGCTTAAGAAGATTAGTTATTAATTGTGATTACAGTTATATAATATACGAGGCTCATAAATGATAATCTTGAATGCTTCTCTTATTATGTTTCCTCAAATACAAATGTAACTAAATACTGCTTTTCGAACAATTTACACTCAAATTTCGAGCAATGTATCTACTAGTGATAATAACTGCAAATATTCTCGATATCGTACCAGGTTAGAAAGAGATGGGGTCAACCAAACCTGCAGTTATCACATAGGTTGGGCGACGGAAAACATAGATATAAGATTACATCGCTATCAGTTTTAAAGGCCGGTCCAGACACACCGTTTTGAACAACCTTTTGCCTGCGCAGTCTTAAGACGGGATGAAAACGTTGCAATTTTTAGAGCGTCCACACGGTGCAGACATATTTGTGTATTTCGTACAGTTTTAGTGACATTGTCATGGAGGAGGTACTGCTCTGGTCAGTTTTGCAATGCTGTCTTATTAAGAAAAATAATAGATTGGAACGTCTCAGAACGGAACGGCGTTCAAAGTGGTCGCGGAAGTGGCTTTTAAAAAGGCAGCACTTTTCCCATATTTAATCTAGTCAAGATGTGTGTTTGCTGCGAAAAATAGTTAGAAGGCTCAGAAAAATATGAGCGATAGCTCATTCGACGCGGAATGCAAATATGAGAAAGTCGTTTTGAGGATTTTTTCTGCTAAGAAAAATTGCAATTGTTATTAACAAAAAACGAAAAATAAAAAAGCTCTTTCGATTTTTTGATGACAATTTAAAAACCATGTGAGATAGACGAATTCTCAAAAAAGATCCTTAAAGAGGACGAAATTTACTATAAAAAAGTGCCCACTCCCGGAGTTCTATCTCTAATATTTATAATTTCAATTTTGTGCTGAAAGTCGCTCGCTGCCTCTGAAGCGACTACGTCATAGAAAATAATTTTTTGAGGTACTAAGTATTAGTATAAAAATTTAAAACAAACTTTAGTGTATTCTATACACTTAAAAGAATAAAGTCGCGTTGGAAAAAAATTTTTAAATGCATTTTTCAAAAAGCTGGCCTATTGTTAATGAACTAGTTATTTTCGTACTTCCGTCTTCATTGAAAGCAGGCTAAATGTTTAAATAAATTCTCCATAAATATTTTGCTACTTGGAGTCCTTTCTATGAGTGTACTCAATAAGATGACGTCATAAAATTATTTAAAATTTCTTTATTTAGTTTACAACGAATATTTAAAATCAACAAAAAACGCAAAATCCAGAAATTGTTGTTAAAAAATTTTTTTCTCTTATACTATTTATGTTGTTTGTATTTTCAAATTAAGGATGAAATAATTGTGGAAAATATTCATTTACCGCTATTTGTTTAAGAATCGGTTATAAATAAACGGCTTAGTTTAATAGTTTTGAAAATTCTTTTTTTACCATTCTATTGTTTAGGATTAATGAAGATTTTTAAAATAAAAATTTTTTCTTAAAATATTGTGTTATAGTTTATAGTCGATTTTTTAATGTTTTCATTATTTAAATACTAATTAGTTATGGAATAATTTTGTTTTTAAAAATCATTATAAATGGCTCTTAATAGAATGTGATAAATTTTTTTAATTGATACTTTCATTGTTTATTACGTTATCAATTCGTTATAAAAATTTTTTGAGTGTCACAATATTTTTTTTTCTATTACTACTAAAAATTACAACAGAGGAATAAAATGAATCGAAAGACGGAGCTACCGCCTACACGCACCGTCTTGTCTGCGCAGTTCCAGGATATCTATGAGCTCATGAGCTCAGTTTTCGATAAAACCGTACCGTTTTCGCGTCTGTATCAAAACTGCGCAGTTTTCCTATCCACACGCAACGTTTTAACTGCAACGTTTTGACTGCGCAGGCAAAAGGTTGTGCAAAACGGTGTGTCTGGACCGGCCTTAAGAGAAAAAGTTTTAACACATATTATACCTACAACGAAAATTCAGAATTACACAACGCAAGATGGGGACGGTTAACGTGAGGGATATTAATAGATAAAGTAACGAACGAAGGGATGACACGGTGGACGTAACGTGACCTTAATGTAACAACCTTAACTAGGGGAGAGTAATTGCACACATGGAGAAAATGAGACAAGATGTCAATTAATGACAAATAAGAAGCCAAAGGGAAGACAAAAGTTAAATCGTCAAGTGGCATAGTTTACATGATTAGTCAGATAGCGTTAGAGGGATGAAGAGTTACTACAGGGCAGTAAGGCTGTTCTTCGCATATCTCGAAGCAGAAGCGGTATCGCTGTATCTTACAGTGATACCGTGGCAAAACTGTGGTAGAGACAGACTTACACAGAATGGTGAAATGGAAATGGAAGTGGCCCAAAACGTGAGGGGGTATGAATATGGAAAATAGATGAAGAAAAATAGTGAGCTGAGGCAAATACCTAATAAGACAAAGGAGACAAAGGGAGTCAAACTCCATATATAAACCATTTAAAAAGTATCTCAGCCAACTGAGTCCAATATGTTCGTAGTTTCAATCGAAGACAGCTTTCTGAGCTACCACCCCTTTAACTTTTCGGCCCATTGTAGATTCCTAATGCACCACAAAACCTGACAACGTTTTCTAGCAGTAATTTCTCTTTCACGCACACGCTCGGAGTCATTCCTGCTCGAAACATGATTTACGTACGAGACCTCGCCTCCGGGAAATCCTAACGGGAGCCGCATCTGCCCTCATAAATCTCGAAGACTTCCTTTCTCGCTCTCCTGGCGATAATACCGCGAGTTTTTCCTTGTGTGTGTGTCCTTAAGAGATCGCGATCCGAGCCGGAAAACGCGATTAGAAAGCGTTTAAAAGAGCACCCCTTGAAATGTGCCAGAAGGCGAATTACGTGAGAAAAATGGAAACCCAACAGGAGAAAAAACTGTATTTTTAGCGACGACGGCGTCGTTCTGCGTCAGCCCCGTTTTTCATATTCATACAGCGGATAATTTACGATACGAACGGTTTAGTTCGATTCGCTAAAAATACATTAATAGAAAGTATCGGTTGACGTCGGTAGTCTCTTCTTTTTTTCGTGAATTATTATAAACTCTTTCCTCGGATGTATAACATATGGCGCTATTTATATTCACCGCAATATATACACATCCGAGGTTCATAAAAAAAAAGGAGAAGAAAACGCAAAACCTGGTAAAACACATAAAACCCCGCGGCTAATCATAACAATATCCGGACGTAATGGTCGACTTAAGGAACGTTTCAATATTTAAGGGACGAAACTCAAAAGATAAATTGGGAAGGATGGTGAAAACGCGTTAAAAGGAGCCCATAACTCACAGCGGGTTGTCGAATACAAAAGACCAGAAATGCTCGCAACCACACCGCCAAAAATGACGATGTGTGCATCCTCGTATGTTATTACTATAAATACTCGATAGTGGAATAAATAATAAAATAATATTAAGGGGAGGTTACCAAATTTTTGAGAAATCATAAAAAAAGCAAACGTGTAATATATGAAGAAGAGTTCCTTGCAAAAATGTCATTAAAAGGGTGTTATTCCAAAAATGGGTAAAAAAAGTCAGTTTCAAAACATGTCCGTCATTTTACAGTAAAAATAAAAATATATTCTTATTGTTGTAAGGGGAAGTTGTGAGGATAAAAAATACTTAATACCTTTACCTTAATTTTTAATACCTCAATTTTAGATTTTAAGATTTTAATACCTTAAAACAAGTTTATTTTTTGTTTAATATTGGAGTACCTGACTATAGGTAAATTTTTGTCAAAGGTTCATTACTCACAATTAACATTTACATTATATTTTTTTAACTTATTACTGGAGTGGCACAAAATTGCTAAATGTTAAACACATGTGAAAAATAAATTGTAGCCATATAAAAATTGAGGGTCACATTTGACCCTATCATGATGCAAACGTTATGCCGCGTACTCATCTGAACATTTTAGCCCGAACCACCCGAACGAACCGAACGAACCGAACGAACCGAGCGCGCACAACAACAAATTTTTACACGAAAAAGCTCGCCGTAAACGAGCCTCCGTACCCACTGAATCAAAAGAAACAATTAAATCTCTTTGAGCAATTCATAGTTACCGACAACTCTCCGAAAACGTTCGGCGTGCTCGGTTCGCCAAAATTATGTTCGGAGACACGTATTCACTTGATCAATTCGGGGGTGCGCGCTCGGTTCGTTCGGTTCGTTCGGGCTAAAATGCTCAAATGAGTACGCGGCTTTACAATATTCAGCAATGATACTTATAGACCAAGAGCTGGGCACGAGATTTCAACATCATCAGTAATATGGAATTTGTAAACAGGAATAAATTCTATTACCATCAGTTATTAAAGTTCCGAGCAGGCGGATAGCTCACTGGTTGCTAAGGGTAGTTATAAGGGGTGAAAGTGATTAATTTTTAGGGGAAGTTTCGGCATCGATAATAAGCTTAAAAATCTATGTAATGATAGTTCTTACCATACCTAAACTAAATTCCAAGCGGCGGACACATAAGTAGGTGCAAAGGGGGTGGCGGACAATAGTAAGGGGGTGAAAACGCGAAGAGCTAGAGCCGAAATTTCAACGTCATTGTAATCAATAATATGGAATTCGTACACAGGAATAAACTCTATTACCATCAGTTATTGAAGTTCCGAGCAGGCGGACAGCTTACTGGTTGCTAAGGGTAGTTATAAGGGGTGAAAGTGATTAATTTTTAGGGGAAGTTTCGGCATCGATAATAAGCTTAAAAATCTATGTAATGATAGTTCTTACCATACCTAAACTAAATTCCAAGCGGCGGACACATAAGTAGGTGCAAAGGGGGTGGGGGTAAGGGGGTGAAAACGCGGAGAGCTAGAGCCGAAATTTCAACGTCACCGTCATCAGTAATATGGAATTCGTACACAGGAATAAACTCTATTACCATCAGTTATTAAAGTTCCGAGCAGGCGGACAGCTTACTCGTTGCGGAGGGTAGTTATAAGGGGTGAAATTTGTTAATTTTTCGGGAAAATTTCAGCATCGATCAGATGCTTCAAAATTTATGTAATGATAGATCTTACCATAAATGAACGAAATTCCAAGCGGCGGACACATGAGTGGGTGCAGAGGGGGCGGCGGACAAGGGTAAAGGGGGTGAAAATTGGAATTGCAAAATTAGTGAGTTTATTCCTGTTTATGAATTCCATATTACTGATGACGGTGACGTTGAAATTTCGGCTCTAGCTCTCCGCGTTTTCACCCCCTTTACCATTGTCCGCCACCCCCTTTGCACCTACTTATGTGTCCGCCGCTTGGAATTTCGTTTAGATATGGTAAGACCTATCTTGACATACAATTTTAAGCTTATTATCGATGCCGAAATTTCCCCTACAAATTAATCACTTTCACCCCTTATAACTACCCTTAGCAACCAGTAAGCTGTCCGCCTGCTCGGAACTTTAATAACTGATGGTAATAGAGTTTATTCCTGTGTACGAATTCCATATTATTGATGACGATGACGTTGAAATTTCGGCTCTAGCTCTTCGCGTTTTCACCCCCTTACTATTGTCCGCCACCCCCTTTGCACCTACTTATGTGTCCGCCGCTTGGAATTTAGTTTAGGTATGGTAAGAACTATCATTACATAGATTTTTAAGCTTATTATCGATGCCGAAACTTCCCCTAAAAATTAATCACTTTCACCCCTTATAACTACCCTTAGCAACCAGTGAGCTGTCCGCCTGCTCGGAACTTTAATAACTGATGGTAATAGAGTTTATTCCTGTGTACGAATTCCATATTATTGATGACGATGACGTTGAAATTTCGGCTCTAGCTCTTCGCGTTTTCACCCCTTTACTATTGTCCGCCACCCCCTTTGCACCTACTTATGTGTCCGCCGCTTGGAATTTAGTTTAGGTATGGTAAGAACTATCATTACATAGATTTTTAAGCTTATTATCGATGCCGAAACTTCCCCTAAAAATTAATCACTTTCACCCCTTATAACTACCCTTAGCAACCAGTGAGCTGTCCGCCTGCTCGGAACTTTAATAACTGATGGTAATAGAGTTTATTCCTGTGTACGAATTCCATATTATTGATGACGATGACGTTGAAATTTCGGCTCTAGCTCTTCGCGTTTTCACCCCTTTACTATTGTCCGCCACCCCCTTTGCACCTACTTATGTGTCCGCCGCTTGGAATTTAGTTTAGGTATGGTAAGAACTATCATTACATAGATTTTTAAGCTTATTATCGATGCCGAAACTTCCCCTAAAAATTAATCACTTTCACCCCTTATAACTACCCTTAGCAACCAGTGAGCTGTCCGCCTGCTTGGAACTTTAATAACTGATGGTAATAGAATTTATTCCTGTTTACAAATTCCATATTACTGATGATGTTGAAATCTCGTGCCCAGCTCTTGGTCTATTACGGTATAAAAGGAAACCATCCGATTGATTCTTCTACTGTCTGATAAAACAATTATATTATATTTACTGTTGGAGAAGGTGGACAACAAAAAGTAATACAAAATTTAACCGACCTAAGCAAAAGAACACTCTCATATTAAATAGAAATATTATATTGGAAAAGATGATATAAGGGTGATATACACTTCCTCCTCTCGGCCCTCGAATAAACAGAGAAGGGGCACGTTCCCGAACCGGCCAAAGTTACAATTCTTTCCGATCGCTTACAGTGTTGCTTATCGTAATTTTCCTAGTCACTTCTCTGGTGCAATAACTTACAAAGTTAACTTACCTTAACTCTAACTTAACTTAAAAATCTAATAAGGAACAGGATTTGCCTTGCTGCCCGAGAGAACCAAATTTGGAATAACATTTTTTTCTAGCTGTTTTAATAATAAATACACACAAACGTATTGTTAGTAATAGTTTGAATTTTTGAAAAATATAAGTAAACCATCAAAAGGAGGTTGTCCAAGTTCTCACAGTTGGCCATGAATAAAGTGCTGGCAAGACATATAAGTTTTTCCATCCTTCTGATAAGTAAATCATATTATGATGTCCTAATATAGTACTATTGTATTATATTTTCTATTATTTGGTTTTGGAACACAATTGTTTAAAATGATATTAAATGAGTCCCCCACCTCGTACCTCGTGGAAACTAGCTAGTTTGGTGACCAGCCAACTGTAGAAAAATTAAAGGTTGTTGAAATGGCGTCAATTTTTTGTATGCTCCACAGTGTCATTTATAATAATCACCGGATTCAAATCTAACAATGAATTTTCTCAGCTACAGCAATAAAATGACAGAATTATTGTAATAACATCAGTGTTAGTTAAAGGATACATCTTAACTAGCTCCGAAGCATTCATTAGATTATTAATATAGGACTTAAGTTATCGTATAACGTGGCAGATTGTATTTTTTGAACTTTATAAGCAATGACCATGGCATTTTTCTTCAAAAATACCTTTTTCAATATGTACTAGCACCCACAAAAATGGTACTCCAAATAGAATTAATGGTACGCTTTGAAATACCTATGATACCGCAAAAATATATTTGCGTTACACAATCCATTTCTTGGTACACTTGAAATAACAACGACATTAAACTTAACAAAGCTGTAAAATAAGCCTAACAATGCGATAAAATCCACCTCAGTGGCTAATAAAGCGTGTTTTGCAACTTGAAACTTGCCATATATCGCTACACGTACTCATGTATGTACAAACAAAAAAGTATTTGACGCTGATACGATTTCGGAATTGCCTCAAGAAATCACGCAGATCGAATTGTACCATTTCGAAGAAGGCATGTTCTAACATACGCTCTAAAATGGGAAGAAGTAAATTTTGTCTAAAACTTACGAGAGAAAATATTTTTATTATGTCCATGATATAACACAAACATATTAATTACTAATAACTTGTTAGAAGTATCTAGGAATAAATTGTGCTCACACTACACGCTTCTGAATTCGATATTCCCAAAAGTCTTTATGTAACGTTATTCACAACATAACCATAACAATAATGCCTAAGAGAAATGATTAAAAAACCCTTCAGTTAAGAGGAATTCTGATCAGCACTAATAAAACATAAATCACCTTGAAATGGGGCTGAAAACAATAACCTAAAATATTCACGAAATGTGTGTTATGAGTTGCGTTAAACTCAGAAGTTTCAGGAGAATATGAGGATTTGGCATTTTGAACTTTAATGAAATTTGATCAAATAAATAAATGAGTCACTAAGAGAATGAACTAATTAAGGGATTTAATAATTGATAATTACGTATGCCATTATTGATTTCTGTTTTATTATAATTTGTTATAATGTGCCATGGTCCAAAAGCTTCAACAGATTATATTTTATATATGCATGTAAAAGATGCAAAAGTAGTGGTTTTTTAAAGCAAACTTTTGGTGATCAATTTATCTAAGTTTGTTAGGTAGAACACATAACGACTTTGTTAAGGTTTTTCATGAAAATTAGATCAGTAAAGCTATTTTTAATATGGGAGATACCTTCAGGTAATGGATCCCATCGAAGGAATTCGCGAATCTCAATTCGTTCAAATACTCGTCTGAAGTTGGCGCCCGAATTTTTGAAAAAAAAATTCAATCTTTAGAGTTCTGAGGCGGCAAGGAATAGTTCTGGAGTTCTTTCATGAAAATTTCAATAGTTCTGCAAAATTTCCCAAAAAAATGCAACAAACATATTTTAGGGCCAGCGCCGTGATTTCCACTTAGAGGAGTTCTGGTCGTTGACTCCGGCTCATAAACAAGAGTTCTGGAGTTCTTTCTGTTTTCAAAAAAAAAATGCAAAATTTCTAAAAAATGAAAATTTTGGAAATCACAAAAAAAATCTGGCCAGAGTTCTCGGTAGCGCTCGATGAGCTCTACAACTTTTTCCTCTTTCATTTTTCGATCAGACTCGAAACGAAAAAGTTATTCACGAAAATCATGTTTTCAATTTTTAAGAAAATATTGCGAATAGTGCTAGAGGAGTTCTGATTAGAGTTCTAGGTAGCGCCCAAATAGTTCTACCACTTTTTCCTCTTTCATTTTTCGATCAGACTCGAAACGAACCAATTATTCGCGAAAATCATATTTTCGATTTTTGAGAAAATAATTTTGAAAAAATGCTAGAGGAGTTCTGATTCGAGTTCTAGGTAGCGCCCAAAGAGTTCTACAACTTTTTCCTCTTTCATTTTTCGATCAGACTCGAAACGAAAAAGTTATTCTCGAAAATCATATTTTCGATTTTTGAGAAAATATTTTTGAAAACAATGCTAGAGGAGTTCTGATTAAAGTTCTAGGTAGCGCTCAAAGAGTTCTACAACTTTTTCCTTTTTCATTTTTCGATCAGACTCGAAACGAACCAATTATTCGCGAAAATCATATTTTCGATTTTTGAGAAAATAATTTTGAAAAAAATGCTAGAGGAGTTCTGATTAAAGTTCTAGGTAGCGCTCAAAGAGTTCTACAACTTTTTCCTTTTTCATTTTTCGATCAGACTCGAAACGAACCAATTATTCGCGAAAATCATATTTTCGATTTTTGAGAAAATAATTTTGAAAAAAATGCTAGAGGAGTTCTGATTGGAGTTCTAGGTAGCGCCCAAAGAGTTCTACAACTTTTTCCTCTCTCATTTTTCGATCAGACTCGAAACGAAAAAGTTATTCGCGAAAATCATATTTTTAATTTAAAATATGTTTGTTGCATTCTTTTGGGAAATTTTGCAGAACTATTGAAATTTTCATGAAACAACTCCAGAACTATTCCTTCCCGCCTCAGAACTCTAAAGATTGGAATTTTTTTCAAAAATTCGGGCGCCAACTTCAGACGAGTCGTTCAAACCTGTTGTTGAAACTCAAATATTTCATTACGTCCAAGATCACTAAAAGCATTATTTACCTAAGGGCACACACACCACGTTTTCTTTCCACGAACAAAATATTACACTACTTTATTTCCCCGACATTATTATCCCGTTATGTATTCCTCCCCGGGGAAAACCCCGGTAAGTTCTCCCCCTTGGGGACGGTTCAACGCTGATTGTAGTTGTTGTTATTGCCTCGCACCCTTTCCCCTTTTTTCCTCCAAATAGGCCCTTCAGCACATCTCCATTACTCCGACGGCTGGCCATTAACCAAAATTCGAAGCTTCCCTTTTAATCGGGCGTTGATGGAGTTGCCAAAGTGGCGATTCACGGAAGCGGCAGCTGGATTCAAGTTTGTTACAACGTTTAACTCGGAACAAACAATCGAATCGGATCTAACGTGCTGTGGATGCGATTTGTGTAGTTCTATTGTAGCTGCAACACACTGACCCGGTTAAAATAGCAGTGGGAGGATTAAAAGGATTACGCTTAGCGATTGGGCAACAAGAACTCCTAATGCAGATACGTCGAAAGGCTGGAATGTCTTTAACAGGTCATTACTGTAATGTGTTGCATGGCACCAAACTGAAGAAACGAGGGGAAACAGTTAATCCGTATGGATGCCTAGTAGGAAACAACGTCGTCATCAAATGTAGCCTCTTTGACACTTGTTAAATAATTTTCCTACCACTTCTTTCAGAAGAAATCCAAAGTACACATCAGGGATATTTCTGAAGCGTCGAAGACTTTGACAACATATCACAGTCTCTTCTTCATTTAAGTGATCTTAAATTTTATTCAAGTAAAGCCCCATAAGAAAGTCGATATTAATAAGTCGATATTCAGATCACCACTCAAATAAAAATAAGCGAAATAGAACGATGCATTTTATATTCTATTTTCATTTATTATTTAAATTCTATTTTATCAAATTTCAGATTGAGCTCGTCTAGTTGTTGCTTGTGGCGAACAACTTCGATGATACCCAAATTTAACTTTCGTTAACCTGATTTTCCAATTATTTTTCATGAACTTTGTTTCACTGCGAAGTTTCGACGTTTATTACGGGCCATTTATCGGCTTTCAATGCTGAAAAATATAAGGGCGATAAAGTTCGAAAGTTATTAGGAATTTATGACGACCGACGTACGTATCACAGTCATTTGCAGTTAGCGATAAATCACAATTACGTCTAGAATTATCGAAACAAATGGTCCGCCACTTTGGGCAAAACAGATTTATGGCTTATTATAGCGATCATTGTTACATAACCTCCTTTATTATTTTCACGGAACCATAGAATGATTCATTTCAGGTAATTTTTGATACGCACATTTATTACAAATTTAATATGTCGGACACAAGCAGCAAGTAATGAGAAAAATTTGAATAATCGTTATAAATCTTTCAATATGATAATAATGATAATACGAAATAATAATAATTATATTTATAATAATTCTGTTTGGCTCTTCAGAAAATCACAGTTTAAGTTGTTTAAAAATAAGTGTCCACATACAGCGCTTATAAATGATTATTGGAATTATTACAACATAATGTTGACAAATACAGTGAAAAAAATTGACTTTTTTAAATGATTGTTTTTCATCTAAAACAATCTTTTGTTAAATTTAAGATTTCTTTAAATTTTCCACTTGTAACACGTGACTCAAAATGTGGCTGAAATTAAGAATAAGAAATTAGTGTTGTTCAATCGTAACACGTGCCTCAAAGGAAGGCTATAAATTTGGTTGATAATACTAATGGTCATAAGTAGTGTTATAATATAACTAGCATTAAGAATGTAACACCTCACTTTTCAAATACTAGGGTTGAGGTTCCAGATAAAAACACTTTTTGCTTTGATATTATGAAATATTTGAAACCGACTGAATTCTTAATTGGCACAGAACTTTTGTTGGAAAAACTAAGATTTTTGGAGAATATTAAGAAAAGAAAAGTTATGAATAAGATCAAAACATCTTGCCGCAAGATAAACACGCCTGGAGCTAGCCAAGTTCGCCGAATTGCGATCCCGAGAAGGACGGTTCGAAGCCGACGAGAAGAGTCGAGAAGGTTCGACGCGATAACAAGTTCCTCGAATTCGAGAATCTTCTCCCAAAGCGACGGGAAGGTTCTCGAAAGCCATTTGCCATATAAAGGAATGCCGGACCCAAGGCGAGGCAGTTGAAAAATCAGTGTGTAAACTTTCGGGCGACGAACGCGAGACCGGCGCGCTAAATAAATAAACATTTGTGTGCGAATATAAATTAAGTTAAGGGATTGTTAAGTTAAGTTTATAAGTGTCGTGTAAGAAATAAATTATTTAGTACAAATCGCGTAGTGTTTTAGTTTTAATAAACAGTAAAAACGTTACAATATCAACTATACATTTATTTAAAATGGCCAATATTTCAAAAACTATTCAATTTTCCAGAACCTAAGATTGTGATTCCTGAAATTCCTGAAATAACACTTTAACGACAATTTTGGATTTGAATCCTATTCAACTTGAATTTGTACCATTAGATTACTTAGATTCTGAAAAATAAAACACTTTCCAGATTTTAAAATCGACATTTCTGAACTTCCTGAAATACCCCTTCTAAATAGAATTTGGCTGAAATTAAAACTAAGAAATTTATCTTTCAACGGCCATTGGTGTTGTTTAATCGTAACACGTGTCTCAAAGGAAGGCTATAAATTTGGTTGATAATACTAATGGTCATAAATAGTGTTAGAACTAACATTAAGAATACGAGACTTCACTTTAAATACTAAGGTAGAAGTGCCTGAAATTCCAGATAAAAACACTCTTTGCTTTGATATCTAAATATGAAATATTTGAAACAGACTGAATTCTTAATTGGCACATTGGCACAGAACTTTTGGTGAAAAAATTAAGATTTTTGGGGAAAACTAAGAAAAGAAAAGTTATGATCAAAACATCAACTTTACATTTCAGCTCGTTAAGAAACACTTCTGAAGAGTGTTTAATTCTGAAACCTGAACAGATGACGACCAACAGTTTGCTTAAGTTAAAATATTTAATATATCGATACAAATAGGATTTACATATATGTTCGGACAGAATTCAGAACTTTTAATTAAAAAAAATTAAGAAAAATTACAGGTAAAATATCAACTATACATTTGAAATGGTCAATATTTCAAAAACTATTCAATTTTCCAGAACTTAAGATTGTGATTCCTGAAATTCCTGAAATAACACTTTAACGGCAATTTTGGATTTGAATCCTATTCAACTTTAATTTGTACCTTATATTAGATTAGTACTTAGATTCTGAAAAATAAGACACATAAGAGATTTTAAAGTCGATATTTCTGAAAATCCTTAAATACCCCTTCTAAATAGCTGATGTTACAGAGATGAATTCTGTATAGATTACATCCAACAGATTGCTTTTATTTCGAGGTATGAAATATTTAATAGAGAATTCTTCTAAAGAGTTATTCAATTTCAAATTTGAATCGACGTCATTTAATATTCAGTTTAGGATATAAAGTAGGTATTCAATTTTGGTTTAATTCAAAATTGGTTCAGGCCTTTTATCGAAAGAAACTCTAGGTTTGTAATGAAAATTAAGAAAAGACAACTTAAACTCACAATATCAACTTTATATTTCCACTGATATTTTAAAGATCTTTAAATATTTTGCTTTTCAAAGTTGAAGTTTGTGATTCCTGAAATAACTCTTTTAAAAACATTTTGGGTTTGAACAGATGTCATTCAAGATAAGCTGCTTTGATTTCAAGATCAAAAATTGTTGATATAGATATAATTTAAAATAGGTCATAACATATGCTGAAAGAAAACATAAGTTTGATAAGTCACCTTCTAAGTACCTATGACAAAAAATTAATAGAAAAGAAGTCACGCTCAGAATAATATTTGTATGATTCAATTGGCTAATATTCCACAAGAAATAAATGTGGTTAAAACTAAATTAATAATAAGACATTACACTTAGCATATTTCAGCATTGAGAATCATAACATTTCTGAAATTTCATTTCTAAAGAGATTTCGAATTTAAATTACTTTGATTTTCAATAACGTAGACTAGATTAATAATTTGTACCACACTGTTTAGCCAAAGATAACGTTTATAGCGGAATTTAAGGAATTGTACCTTTCTCCGAAGTATCTTTCGAAAACGAATAAACTCGAATAGAACATACAAACAGCTCCCAATAAAAACTTACCTAAGCTGCTTTCAGTTAATTAATCACTAATTCAAGGCGACTTTCTTGGACAATAAATAAAAGATAAAATACAGCTTTAAATGAACCGAAATCCATCCTTAAACAGAACGTAATTAACAGAACACACTGTCGCTCGCGATTAATCCACGTAATTAAATTACCGTTTGTTTAAATAATCCAGTTCATCGATTTTCCTTGGAGACTTGCGTTGATCGAGCTCCTGGAAAGTGATCGCGTTAATTAAACTCTTTTTTAAAAAATACACGTCGACGGTAAAGGAAAACCCGTCCGTCGTGTTAACAAAAGGGAGAATAACGAACGGCCGCAGAATTTCCTTTTTTGTTCCTGTAATAAGGTCCCGATAGCGGCCATTTTACACTTTGATCGATCATTGAGCTGTCAGTTACACACACTCTTGTGGAGTTTATTAGGGGACGTGGAGGTATCTGATCCTTCGAGAGATTAGACAGAGGATTTGGTCGTAATTGCAGAACACAATGTAAATGTAGATAATTGAGAGGAAGGTCGTAACGTTCTTTCAATTATTTGAAAAGTCAATCTGGCAGTATGTGTTAGTACTGTACACTTTTTCGAGAGTTAATTTAAGCAGCTATAAAAAATATTAATGATTCTAAAATTGTAACTTTGCGAAAGAAACAAAGTATTCGAACAAACGTAAATACTGTCTTTTGGAGGAATTAATAATCAATAATACCGGTATTTACAACATAACTACGAATTAAACAATAATTGCATTTGCAATAATGTATTGTTATCAAGATTTCTTCTCCAAAATATCCCTGAAAACGAATTATGTATGTAACGTACGAATTTTCCAAATTCAGGGATAGAGAGACATTATCCCATTTATAATTCAGTACTAAAGTCAACAGGATTAATCTGTCTACCACAAATATAATCTAACCACTTTCATTGCCTAGATCGTTACTTGTAATTTGTCATATTTCCCTGGAAATTTTCCGATAGTTCTGACCACAACAAGCACGATTAACTCTTTGGTAATTTCTTAAATATTGTAAAATAAGAAACGAGTAGAAACTATATTGTTTTAAAAAACACGAAAGTATCTATGGTATAGATGGACGCACAAGAATGTAACTGTTGCGTAACTCTCATAACTGATACAACCGCATATTTTCTTCACAATGAAAGAATCTTACCATGGCAAATAAATTGATTAAATTACTAATTAATTACGTATTATAGACAATTAGATCATAACACTTCAATTTCTAATGCACCACTTAATGTCACTTAAAAGTCGCCGAATAATAATTCAACAATTTCTCTAATTTATTCACAGCATTAAATTCATTTAAAAATTAGGAAGCGATTTCGAAACAACACTCATAGTAATCGTTGGTTAATCCGTTAGCCAGTTCTTTGGCGCCGGCAGACCACAGTTTCTTTTGAGTGGGTTTCAATTCGACACGTTTTTATTGAAACTAACGTTGACCATGAACGTTCACTAAGTATAAGAAGATAAGATAAGAAAAGAAAATGGTAAATTTAAATACTTTGATTTTAATTAGAGTTATTGCTGCTGAACGTAAAGTTCAAATTATGTGCAGACTCATATTCGTAAAAAAAACGATGTCTTCCCTTTGTGAAATTAGTATTTTTGAATGTATTCTTGTATGATTACTCTACCTTCCTACATAGAAAAAAAAAAATCGAACGTAAAATTAATGATTCGTCGTCTTTAACTTTCTGAACATTAATATTATGAATTGGTGTTAATTATTAGGATTTTTGATTATAAATTAATACCTTTGTGCATTGGAACAATAAATGAGCCACAATTAAATGGTAAACGCAGAACACAAAATTTCTTCCTTCGACATAATACAAAAATCCATTAAATTGTTTGAAGAATGTTAAACAATGTTTTCTGTCTTTATGTCTTTATGATAATAAATTTTTCGTCATAGATCCTTGAACGACAAACATGAAAACATAATGAACAGTCTTCCTTGTTTCAACGAACATCATCACCGTCGTGGACTCAATTTATCTATAAAACTGTTGACAAAATTAATAAAAATAAATAATAAATTTTTATTTTACAATTATCGATAGAGCTCGAAAATCCGTTGAAGAAGGTTCTAATTGTTATTAATTTTTTGACCAGCTTTATATGAACCTAAATGGTTTGCAGCAATCATGTATTGATTGATCTTGATTTAACACTGCGAAAAATGACCCCAAAAATGAACTTTTTAATGAAATAAGAGTATATTATTATACTAGTTTAATAAGACGGAGTATTGTCATACGAGAGTTTTAAAGCACGACGAGCGAAGCGAGGAGTGCTTTAATAGAACGAGTGTGACAATACGTCCTATTAAACGGGTGTAATATACTATTTTATCTACTTTGCTTTATTAATTCACTAAATTTTGGCTGTTCAAATTTTTTAATTACAATAGGGAATTTTGCGTGGGTTGGTTACACTGATGTCATTGACATTGACGTTTCGTATTTGAATTTGAAA
Organism: Cryptocephalus moraei; assembly: GCA_946251905.1. Taxonomy (NCBI): domain Eukaryota; kingdom Metazoa; phylum Arthropoda; class Insecta; order Coleoptera; family Chrysomelidae; genus Cryptocephalus; species Cryptocephalus moraei. Next base: position 35,665,155 of record OX276452.1, read on the forward strand.
ATCTAGTAGCCCTAGGACAAATTCAATAACTACCTACTTACGTGCTTACGTGAGCGAAATGGAAGACAAAAATGTAGAATAGATCTGTACACCCCCAGAAATACGCAAAGCTGCTCAAGAGGCTATTGAGAACTCGTTGCCTCTACGCACGTCTAGGTGATAGGCTGACAGGTACCAATTTAACACAACTAAAAGTTACCAAAGGAGTGAAATAATATTCATATTATTACACTACTTTCGATGTAATAATGAGATCATTAGTAACGCAAAGTAGATAAATACATTTAGTACTCCAAGAATTTATAACGTATTTATTCAGATAGCGAAATATATGTTCAATATTAACTTAGGGTCATACTTTTTTCTAACTTTACCTGTAATCATAGCATATGGAGAACAGTCATTATTTAAATTAGAGATTACTTAAGAGACGAACTTTTTAATGAAATAAGTACATTGAGTACTCCAAGAAATAATAACGTATTTATTCAGATAGCGAAATATGTACTAAATGGGTTCTTGATTCAAATTTTTTTCAAAAATTGATGGATTTTTCTAGCTTTACCTGTAACCGTAGCATCTGGAGAGCAGTCATTATTTAAATTAGGGTCGATTTAGACCCATAATTTCAAAGCCAAATTTTAAAGCCATATTAAAAGTACTAAGTACTAGAAATTCTTCACTTAGCAGCTGACTAGGTTTCTAGGTTATATGTGGTTACGTTGTCATTACGTTGTAGCTTGGTGCTCTGCAATATCTCTCTTTTAAGGTGAAGATAAATGCTACGCACTATTTTATTAAGGTCGACTGTTAGTACACTTTTGCAATATCTGTCTAATAGCAAAAACTAAAAACAATGAAGATGAAGTAAGGCGAGTAGACGCTATACAACTCATATATCTGAACATGGGAAGCGGCTAGTTCTGCCAGAGACTCGACAAGTAGTTTTAGCCAGTTCTGCCACTGAGAATGCATGGGTAAAACTTAGCTTAATTCGTTTGAATCCATGGCGTTTTAAAAATATAATAAAATTAGGTATGTATTTTGACATGGTTAGACTTTTTGATACCATATTTTTCATCCCTCTCTTCTACTGGTAACTTAAGCAAATAAGGCAGTACTTAACTTAACTTTAACTAACCTAACGTAACTTAACATCCAATTTCCGTTTGCTCATCGGACTTAGCCCCGCTGCCTTTGACCGACGCTAACCTCCCTTTACCAACTCGCCTAACTAAGAAATTGGAAGGCCTTACCGGCAAAATATTGACGAGAACCACCTATCGATCCCATCGAGGAGGTCAACGTTTTTCGGTAAAAGAAATTGAAAACGAGCGACGGAACGAGGTTTCACATCGTCTCCATTCAATTTATATTTATTAACCTACTTCGCGAACGTTCTCACGGGGCCGCAATTACGACGCCGGTTTCGATCTTTATCCCACTAGACCGTTTCCAAACGAAACCGAGAATCAAAGGCGCAAGTAACGGAGGAGAAATATTTATTTTTAGATAAATCTGTACGTACGGGTTTTGATATAACTGCCACGGCTAACACCGAACGAAAGTTGACGTTAGTGATGAATGGAAGACTCTCCGAGAGATGACAAAAGAAAATGAAAACAAATGACACGAATCGCAGATGGTTTAAATAGTGTCACTTCGGATACATAAGCTTTAAAAACAGGTATTAAATCAGGTAGAAATCAAAGTATCCAGCACTTAATAGTAAGTTTATGCTAATATACTATGGAAGATGAAAGAGTGGATACGAATTTAAAAAACATATAACAACAAATTGCAACGAATTCAAAAAAGTATATTAAAAATTACTCTTCTATTCCTTAAAATCTCAGAAGTTAAAATCGGCACCACTAATGTCACCAATGCTGATAACATATTTTCAAATACATCTACCATAAATACACATAGATAATTGAGAATAGTAGGGATCCTCCAAGAACTTTTAATGTTTGTAATAACCACGTTGGAAATATTTTAGCTTTATTCTTTATTGAGATATCATTTATATATTGTAATGCGAAAAGTAAACAGCGCGAGACGTGTTTACTCATATCGGACCTAAGCGGCTACCTCAGAAGGAATTGCCGCGACGCTTAATTGAATTCTATAAAAAAAAGACAGCTCCATGAATACTCCCGGATTATTATTTAAGGAAAGTAATTTATGACCCTCTGGACCTTTCTACATAATAAAAGATATTTCGCGTAATTACACGAATGCTCCAGAAGGTTTCCGATTACATTTGAGATGTGTATATAAGCGGGCTTGTGGTCGGAGATCATTATTAGACGGAAGCCGCGAGAGTAAATAGCGAAATAGCGAGAGCGTTTGAAGTGAAATAAATTAACGATTAAGAGTGTGATATAAATTAATTAGTTAAGTGTGTTATATAAATTAGTTTAGTAATAGTGTAAATAAAATCAGTAGTGTCTAGTCTAGTGTAGTATTAGTATTAGTGTAAATAAATTAGAAAATAAACGTTACAATATTTACAGTCAACCTCGCCTATAATTGACTCTGTTATACTTGACACCCGGTTATAATCGACTGTTTTTGTGGTCCCGATTAGAAGAATAGGGAAATCAATGTAAATTCGTTCGGTTATAACTGACTCAACTATAATTAACTATCGGATATAATTGGCCAATTTTTTCAAAAAGTCAAGTTGACAGCACAAATTATGCCACTATTCTGTTAGTGGGAATACGAAATGACTACTACAACTTAATAGATGGGGGCGGCGGTGGTCGTGTGGTTTAAGGCGCGGGCCTTGAATCAGGCGGACACTGTCGTCGTGGGTTCGAATCCCACGTAATCCATGGAAGTTGTGTGTGTTGCGGGAAGTGTGTAAAATGTATCCAAAATCCCGTTCCTATTCACGCCGGTAACCAGGCCGGATAGGATCGGATATCCTGTAGGAGGGCGGGACTAGGATACACACACCCTGAGTCGGTAGAGCACGGAGTGGATCAACTGGGGTGAGAGCCTTAAGGGGGTACAACCGTGCTCGAGGACCGTGGTTCGGAGCCCACGTTAAACTGTAGGTCCCGTCCAAATTGGCCCTGGCAGCGTAAAAGAGACGTTAACTTAATATGAAGAAGAAGAAGAACTTAATAGATGTATCAACTGAGGGCCGCTAGTGGCAGCAGTTATACAGTATTCCCGTTTTTGACGGAGTTTGCAAAACAATAAAAAATAGTTTAAAAAAAATTCGGGGAGCAAAGAATATATTTAAAAGGGTCACGTAGTTATGACGGTAAAAGGAGCTTCACATATGAGAATATTATGATATTTGTCTGAAAGAGAGTAAATTTTAGTAATTCAGACAATGTCGCTGCACAAATTTGTTGTGAAACAAAAAAACGAAGATTGCATGAATGGATTACCTATGTAACAAATGCAACTTGTATAAACTCTCATATTTGCTCGGATCGTTATAAGTTATTTGCACTTGTTTTCATTACTGACATACTGAAAATATAAGAAGACCAAGACATACACCCCAATATAATCGAATTGATTAAAGACATTAACGAGAACAACTCAACAAAGGTCATAATATCAGAGGGAACAACAGATCCGATAATTATAAAATCCGGAATAAGACAAGGAGACTCACTCAGCCCTTTACCCTTCAATCTCATCATGGAACACAATATCCACAACGTGAAAAAGAAAGAAGGCTACAGAATGGGGCCTCACACAAAACAACAATAGTGTGCTGTGCAGATGACGCAGTTCTCATAGCTGACAACGAGGAAACGACTTACAAAGACAGCTTGATACTTTCAATATTGATATCGAAAAGATTTAACATGATGATTTCACCTGAAAAAACAAAATGCATGTAATAAGACTAATAAGTAAAGAACCCAGAGGATGTAAACTGGAATTAGACAACAGAATAATAGAACAAATTGTGATGACGGTTAATTACCTGGGAGTATAAGTGATAAGCAGTAGGAATATCATTAAAGAAGTACTAACGCAGGCAAACAAAGCAGCGAGAGTGAGTAGATGTATATATGGAACAATATGGAAGAATATATGACGCATATTGGGGGTAATGTTTGCCACTTCCTGAACTATTGCCCCTTGTAGCTCTTCTTCAGTATGCAATATGTTACTAAAGACATTGTCCTTCAAGAGCCCAAATAACGAAAAATCTAATGGAGTGAGATCTGGCGACCTGCTTGCTCAAATGCCCTTACTAATTACTCTGTCGCCAACATTTTCTCTTAAATATCCCATAGTAGCACGAGCCGTATGTGCCCTTGCAGAGTCTTGTTGGAAATATCCAAATTGACGCTCTTCATCTGTTAATTGGTTTATAAAAGGCCTCAAAAGGTGTTGGATATAGCGCTCCTAATTGACGGTAAAATTAAAACATATTGGCTCATACAGTCGTGTCCTTGAGACTGCCAACCAAACACCAACTTGAACCGGGTGCAAATGTGTCTCTCTGATAACGTAAGGATTTTCACCTAACCAAATTCTGTAATTTTGTTTATTCACATAGCCGTTGAGATGAAACCAGGCTTCGTCGGAAAAGAAGGTATTGTCGAGGATATCATTATTTAATATGTCATTGAACCAATTGCAAAATAAAACTCCCTGCGAGTGATCAGGAGGGTTTAATGACTGGACGATGGAAATTTTGTAAGGGTGGTACTTTAATTTCTTTTTAAGCACAGTGGAGCAACTTCCATGTGATAAACCTGTAAAACCGTGAATTAGAACAACATGGAAAAGTGGAAGTCTTATGGGTAAGAATGAAAATTGGTTGAATAGGAGGCATAAGGACCAAACCTGTTTGAAGGGAGAGCTTTCTTAAGGATTTGCTAGGACTTGTTTGCATTCGAGTTCTGATATCCTCGACAACTTCCTCGTTTAGAGTAGAAGGTCTACCAGTTGATTTTTGTTTGCTTACGCTCCCTGTGATTAAATAACTTTCAACTACTCGCATGCAATCTTGCTGAAAGACAGCAAAAGTGACCAAAGTTTCAATTTTCTGAAATTGCTGGTATGTCGCTTCGAGAGAGTACTGCCAACCCAATTAATATTGGGTTATAAATCCCGCTTCGAAAGTATGCCATTCCAATGGAAATATCGTGTTGTAACGTGAAAACCATTTTAAATAAATAAATTTGAAAAGAATACTAGAAATTTGAATTTGAAATAGCAAATGGCATCTGTCAATGACGCTGTCAGTGTCTCCTACCGGATGTTACTCCAGTTGTACCATTTAAAATTGAAATTCAGTATTGCCAACTCAAACAGTCATTCTTGATATATATATATGTCCGGTCCTATAGCGTCCTGCGCCTTCCGGTTCCTCGCTTCCATTCTCTTCTGTCGTCCCAATCTTCTGGTTGAAGGTTACGTTCCGACATGGCCTTTTGTATTCCTCCCATCCATGTCGCCTTAGGTCTTCCCTTTTTTCTTCTTTCTGTTGGTGTCCATTTGAGGATTTGCTTGGGGATTCGTGTGTCATCCATCCGTTCAACGTGTCCGTACCACACCAACTGTCTTCGTTGGATTTCTTCTATAATATTTGTTTGGGCGTTCATAATTTCTCTAATTCTTTCGTTCGTTGTTCTTTCAATTCTTGATTTTCCTGCTGCTCTACGCCAGAAGTCCATCTCTAGGGAAAGCAGTCGTCGCTCTAAATTTGCCGTAAGTTGCCAAGTTTCACAGCCATAGAGAACTATACTTTCAAATATGGAGTTGTATAGGAGGTGTTTTCGTTCTCGGGAGATGCACTTTGACCAAAGGATGGAGTTTAGGCATCCTATCACTCTCCTCCCTTTTATAATTCTCTCTTCTATCTCTTTCTCTGTACGGCCCCCACTGTCAATCTTTGTTCCTAGGTATAGGTATTCGGTACACGCCCTTATTGTTTCGTCTTCTTCTGGGTGTAGATCATCTCTGTCGTTTCCAATGCACAGGTATTTTGTTTTTGATCGATTGACCGACAGTCCCCATTCCTCATATTCTTTAAACAGCCTTCTTGTCATGAATTCCAAGTCCTCTTTATCTTGTGCGACGACCACTTGATCATCGGCGAAATGTAGAGTATATATGGTTGTACTTTCATTTATGGGTATGCCCATTCCGCTGCATGCTCTTCTCCATTTTCTTAGGACTTCATTGAGGTATATCTTAAATAAGGTGGGGGACAAGCAGCAGCCCTGTCTCAGACCTTTGGTACGCTTTTGTAAGGTCCACAAATAGAAGATACACCTCTCTATTTCTTGCGACTTTCTTTTCGTTAAGTTGGGTAAGGCTAAAAATATGGTCAATGCAAGAGCGACCTGCTCGAAAACCTGCCTGTTCTTCGATTTCTTGATGTCCGTATTCTTCTTCTAAGAGACTTTGGAGAACTTTCCCATACAGACGGCTCATAGTGCTGGTAACAGATATACACCTATAGTTGGAGCAGTCATCTCTACGCCCTTTTTTGTGGATAGGGGTGATCCAGGCCTCTCTCCACACTAAAGGTATATTTTCCCCATTTACATACCTAGAAAATAGTTCTTGTATGTGTTTAATGAGTTTTTGTGTCCCATATTTAATTAGTTCCGCAGGTATGCCTTCTGGTCCACTAGCTTTGTTATTTTTCATTGTTCTCACTACTCTCCATATCCTCTCTTCGTTCATTTCGAGGGGTGGGCCTTGAACTTGGTACATTTTTGGAGAGGTTGCCAAGTATTGTGATCTGTCTTCTTTGAGCTGCTGGGAGTAGTGTTGGCGCCATTCGCTCATCTGTATTGGCTGGAAGTTCATTCTGTTTATGGTGTTCGTCTTTAAAGTTTGTATGAGTTTCCACGCTTCTGATGATCTTGTGCCTCCCAAATAACTGTCGACCTCTTTACATTTCCTTTCCCATGTGTCATTTTTATTTTTCTTTATCATGTTTTTAAATCTTGATTGCTCTCGTTTGTAGGTGGTTTTATCATGTGGGTCTTTTGTATTCAGATATCTTTGGTATGCTTCTTGTTTTGTATTCCTTTGATGTTCTAGCTCTTCATTCCAAGTAACGTTATTTTTGTTACGTGGAGGGGTATTAATAGTGCCTAGAGCTTAGATAGCTGCCGTTTTTAAGGCTTCTATAACATGCGCATATAGGTGCTCGGTTTGGCTTCTTAGGTGTTTATCATTTAGTATTTGATCCAAGCGATTTTGGTATAATCCTCTAATACTGGATTCATACAGACCTTTGATGTTATATTTAGTCTCAGTTATTTTATTCTGATTTGAGCAGTCCGAATTTTGTATGCTATTTAATGTGTTAAACGGAATATAGATTTTTGAAGCCAGGAAATAGTGATCCGTGCCACATTCCGCCCCTCTATGCACTCTAGTGTCTAGTACCTGCCATTTAGTATTTTGTTTGATTATTATGTAGTCAATGATGGATTTTTGTCCTCTGGTGTCTTGGTGCCAGGTATATTTGTGAATGTTTTTATGTTGCGAAAATCCATTTAATATTTTTAGTTTGTGTTGTTGACATACTTCAATTAATCTTTGACCATTGTTATTTAAGATTTGTTCGCCAAACTTCACAATGACGTTACTATCTGTCCTACTACCAACGCGTGCGTTTAGGTCTCCGAGTACAATATATTCGCGCTGGTCTCCCCAATTGATAAGTGTGTCATCTAACTGGTTGTAGAACTCATCTTTCTCGAGCTGTGGGGCATCTTCATTGGGGCCATACGTCGCTAATATAGATACCCTGTGTCCGTGAATATTAAGATTTGCTGTTAAAATTCTTTCATTAATTGCATCCCAGTTGGTGAGATTTTTATAATATTTCTTGTTTATCAGAATAGATACACCCCTACATGCTCTTTTGTTTTTGTTAACTCCGCTGTATATATGGATGTAGTCTGCCAATAGTTCAATTCCGTTTCCTTTCTTTTTAGTCTCTGTAAGTGCAACTATGTCCATTTTCAAGTGCTGCATTCCCTTCACGATGTCTTCTAACTTCCCTCTTATTCCTTGTACATTCCAGGTTCCAATTTTCAGTTCCTTATTTCGTTGCCGTGGTCGTTTCCGAGAAGGTCCATCTGTCATCCGAGGCTCTCTGCGAGGATTTTTAGCATTGTATATTTTTTACATGTAATGAGGAGCTAGCCCATTGCCATAACCCCCAACCTGGAGGACCAGGAATTTGTCTTCCGGGTTGTCTTCCCCTAGCCTTTGATGATCCAACATCCGTCCTACAAGGCAGTAGCTTCGCCGTACCCTGGCAGGGGCCCTGACAGGGTGCTATTATCCGGGCCAGATAAACCCTGGTTTTTTTACGAGGTTGTTACTCCTCCCCTTCACCCTTTTTCAACCTGGCTTAGGACAGGCTTTGGAGGGTTTCGGGTTGGCGAGTCATTCTTGATCACGTTGTATATGTACAAAGAAAGTGTAAAGCAGGCGAAAGCAATGGAACCAACATGTACACAGAATGAATTTGGAGAGACTACCGAAAATATGGTGGAACAACAAATCATACAGCAGAAAACCCTAAGGAAGGCCACCTAAACCATGGGAGGAGAGCTGGCAAACAACCACTATAGAAACAGAATAAAGGCGGACCAACAGGAGCAATCCTAGTCAACGGAGAAAAAAGAAGTTTTCATTATTTTTGGGGTAATCTGACCAAGACACTTAGTGTCTTATTAGCCTAGACACTAAGGCCCATCGACACGGTACATATATACACATACATAGTACGGGGGCAACTATAAACTTTTTAAAGTTGGCAACATTATATAAAAATAATTAGGTGAGTATGAGCGGTATACTCCGAAATAATGAAAATAATCCAGATATTCCTTAAGGTAGTCCGGGTCTCCCCCATAGGTACATGCATATTCCCTTGGGATTTTTCATTAGCGTTAATACCGGCACAGGAACCCTTCCCGGGCAAACTTAGCATTAGTCACAAATGTCGTCATGATTAAAATCTTAATTCCGTTTTATGCAATCAAGGGATCGTAGTGAAAAGCAATAACACAGTTCGGACACTGTAATTATCAACTGTTGTTGTTGTCATAATTATTATTTCCTGCTGGCCTATATATGTACTATTTCGTAACATAGAGAACTATTCATTTGAAAACGTGAAAGAGGTGAACGTCCGCCCCGGCGATGCGCGCTTATTTATAAAAATAGGTGGTCTTTAATTTTTCTTGTCGCGCGTTCGGACCCGTACGACACGTGACAACTCAAGAGAATATATATATCGCTACGAAGCGATTCGATGATCCTTAATTCGTCATTAACGAGTCAATCGAACTTACGGGTATTAAGATTCCGGTGTCGTCGGTTCCGGTGCGGCGGAGCGATAAGTCCCCGATGGACATTTTCACTTTTTCTTGTCCCGAAGAAAAGTATACCTACGTCGATCAGCCGAAAACGTACACAGAGTCGCCGAAGACTCGCACTATCACTTTCGAAAAGCCGCGGGAGTACTCACTCTTACACGCGACGCGTAAAAATTGGTCCGGTCCTGTTTAGCGAGTGACTTAAGGGCGCACCACACGACTCGAGTCACGGTGAACGACTGACAATTTGACATACAGAGCGACGGACTCCGGCAATCCGGTGTTTTCATAACAATCACCTCGTCTCGTAGCGCTCTCTACGGGAGAGGAGGCGAACGTCACGGTCTTTCTGCTCTGTATCGCAAGATGGCGACATCGAATATTGCAAATAGAAGTCTCTAAATCTAAAAGCAATGTTGGTGGCGGTACGTCATGGGGCAAAGTAGCGCGAGAGTTCAATTACGAAGTGGAGTAACGGAAGAGAAAAGTAAAAATTGCGGAATATTTTTCTAACAATGCGGAAATCTGTTTAGGCAATTAGATTGTAATGGGGAACACCGTCGAAGAAAAAGTACTTGGTAGTAAATGTAGAAGGTGTCGTATCTCTCAAAGTTGGCCATTCTATACGAGAAATAAAACTCAAAGTCTTAAACTTGTTGGCAAGACTTTGAGTTTTATTTCTCATACTCGATAGTGTCTTGATGACAATACTACTCCCAATTTTATAACAGTTTTTATCACACACCAATAATAAAAAAAAATTTTTTTTCAACAACATTGGGCATTAAAAGCAACCGATTAGAATGCGTTAACGTCAGTATTATCAAACAGTATTATAACATTTGAGGGAATATTTATGTATGATAATTTACTGGATAAATCAGTTGAGTTCATAATGAAGAATGGATTTAGTTAGTTTTCTTAACATATTATTAAGTATCGAGGACAAATTACAAAGTGGTGAATTCTGAAAAGAGACCACTGGCCTAATGGGAGAACCATCCTTGTGGATTTTGGGTAATCCATATAACGGGCGTGGACCGTTATATTATATAAATTACATAATATCGACTGTCGTATTGCCGGAGCTAAGAACTTGGGACAGGTCAAATGTTTTTGAAGAATATTCATAATTTCTATAGATAGATTAAAGGAATTTAAATGTTTTAGAGATTCTAAATTGGGTTCAAACTCTGTGGCCAGTAATTTTATGCTCGAAAGAGAATTGCCAAAACCTACAAAGAGATTAACTTATAAAAATTTGTTTAAAATTGTTTGTCATAGTCAGAAATTGAGAAGTGTTTTACACCCCTATATTTTGAAAACCGTTTGAAACACCGACTTAAGTTGGAGATAGTTGAAATACTAATTCATGCTAATAATATAGTCTTTCTTAATGATCAAAGAAACCTCCCTGCTGGACCGGTAACTTCCTTTCTATCTGACTCTTTAAAACAAAGTTATTAGATATCCCATACTTTTGTATTTCTATTTAATTCCCTAAATTTTGTTGTATAATTTTTATAACATTTAATTTAATTTTATTATTTCTTTATTTCAATCACTGTCGTTGTCTTCAGTTTGAGTTAGATGGAGAGTTACTGGACGATGTACGTATTTGCCTAGCCATTAAAGGGTACAGTTGTAATTTTGAAATGAGAGAAGTGAGATGGGTTTTGGAAGATCTTCTCAATCTTTTTGCTTGGTGAATTTGTTGTGATTGTCTATTTACTGTTTTTATGTTACACGAAATAGGTGAGTGATTCGTAAGTTTTAATTTTTATTTGTTTATATTGGTTTGTAATGTCACATGGATCTGATGATGGCGTGAGACGAAACCTTTATATTATTGTCCTAATGAAATTTATACACACGTGGCGAAGACGTTTTATTTCTTCACCATTAAAACTAGACGTATTTTTTATGAAAATTTTTAAAATGTTGATTCCAAGTACTTTCAGAATTCAAAATGTCAAGTAGGAGTATGTTCATTTATGATATATTAAACATTTTTGAACAATTTATTGATGGTGCTGTTGTCGGTCACATTTATTTTTTAATAAGTTAATTTTAAAATAGCGAAGTGTAACATCATAAGACTTTCTCATATGGCCGGACCAAATATTCATGGCAACATTGCTACAGTGCATTTTAGGGAGGTTTTAGAAGAAAATGTTTCAAGTAAAAGTTGTTGCCATTAGTTAGGTCAGCTCAAATCCAACATTTGGTTAGCATTGATAGATCAGTTTTGGAGAAAATTGAGAAAAACTGAAAAGCCACAAGAGTAAAGGCCCTTTCGCAGAATATCAGTCAAGATATCGATAATAGCAGTCATTAAGAATTGAATTATAAAGTAAATGTTCAAAGTTTAGAAAAAAAACGTTGATCCAGTTTTTGAGGTAATCCAAAAAAAGCTAAAAATGATAAGAGTAAAGTGCCCTTTGCTCCAACCTGTTTCTGATGAAATTTATGTGGTCGTAAGTATTCAGGAGACCTAACCCAATTACAAAATTTCAACTTTCCACTAGTTATGGTTTCTGGAAAAACGTTGACCACATACACACATACATACATACATACACAGACATGTTTCTAAAAAGATATTTTTCGAACTCAGGGGACCACATGACGTCCAGAAATGCCAATATTACCACCACGATTACAATACTTTCTCTTATTATATGGGCACCCCATATAAGAAAGTAATATATTATGTCGCAACAGAATAGGATAGGATGCACTTGGACAACATTCATTTTTGTTACGTAATGGATAGAAACTAAATTGTTTAATTTCTCAATTTTGCTTCCTTTTAACCCTTATTATTGATACGTCTATGGACGCAACTGTTTTGTTGCGTACCACAATTCGTCAACGGCGGCCATATTTGCTTCCTCCTTTGCACCGCGACCTATGTTGCCATATAAATAAATAATACTTTCTTATGAAAACGCCGAGTTTAGTTATATTAAACGTCTGTGGTGCGCATGTGTCGTCGGATTTCGACAGAACATTAATTAAAAGGGAAAGAGCTAGAATTTTTTTAGTTCTTAGTTAAAACCTGGTTTATAAAATAAAGAAATTAGATAAGAATAACAGTATATCTAGTATTAGTGGATAATGCTAATCAATCAAATTATTTAAATTAGGCAGAGAAGAAACAGCTGCTAAACAACAAATGCTTCTCTAATCTCTTAGGGAAAGATATGGTACATAATTAAGAATTATGTCGCCACAAATGGAACCATAATTGGGGCTGATAGTAATGGGTTATAGATTGGAAAATGACGGAAACAATTTTTGCATATTAGTTTTATCATTTATTTTATCATATATTTGGGCGATTCCATGTCAACTGTCGTGAGGTTGGTGCGTCATAATTTTTTTTCCAAACCAAAACTATTTCATTCTATTCTAGGTTCGACTACAAGTATTATCCCAAATTTTCAGACAAAAATATTACTACTAGCGTTTTTTACGGCCAATTTTCGTTTCTTTCGCGTTTTCAGTTTTCGATGACAAATTTTCTCCAAAACGTTACCGCAAACACATCGCACGCTGGAAAAATTTCAGAGTACCTATAATCGATGTAAAATTTTCCGAGGAATCCATTCCCGCCCTCAGAATTCCCCTAAAATTTTTCCATTTGCGAGAAATCCCAAAATACCAATTTTTATTAAACTTGCTCTATCTCGCGAGTGGAACTTTTTGGATTTCTTTGGAGGAGCGCAAAATGTTTGGTTTTTAGTGTACTTTGAGGGACTTATAACTTTTTCGTGTGTATTTTGGTTTCAAGTGCCCAAACATGCGAAAAATAGCAAAAATGGACGAAGCAGCCTAAACTGGTGCATTCAGCGTGAAAAAGGAGTGTCAAAAGTCTGGAATATTCGTATAAATCTCACTCAATTCTCAGCGATGAAGTCAGATCATTTTCATTAAATACCAGACCATCTGGAGGTCCAATATTGGGAGATTCGTTCAAAAATTCAAGAAATATCTTCGATTGCTCGATACTTTGATGTTCGGTTTATATGAACTTTGGACCCTAATATACAGGAACTATGAAGGTAAATGACGTTAAATGACGAAAAATCAAGTGATTAAGATATAATATGACAACACCGAACAGTTCCTTTTATTAAGATATAAATACATATTAAAAAATACTACTAGGTATGGTTTATTACAATGGTGCAGATCTATAAAATAATATAAGCATTAATTTATGGAGGAACTTTCTTTATTACTTTAATATGAACAGCTTTCGTATTTAGACCATCCCCGACATAAATTTCTCAAAATATTTCACAATTTTTTCGTGCTGAGCACTGCTCAACCTGAATGTATTCGGGGCCTTCTTTATCTCATTGAGCTTCACTTCGCAGAGTATTGAGCAAACGAAACGGTCAAGCATACTGGCGGATCTGGGAATGAATTAGTTTGAGCCACTTGATTGAAGGAAACTACTGAAACCTCTGCCTCCAGATTCAATTCATCCGAAGTCATTATTACTCCTAGATGCCACACGTCATTGAAGATAAACGCTACATATTGACCAGTACATTTGTCATCCAAAATGGCATGTTTGCATTTTATTATCCAATCATTATTCAAAGAGAATTGGTGATAACCTCTTGTCCTTGTAAACAATGCGTGGTACCTGGTGCGAATGGTACCCATTCTATTTGTGTTTGTCAGATCCATCAAAATTACAAACTCCTTCTAAATAGTACTGGCACAAAATTGACCTCTAAGGAACTTGTTGCTAATTTAGTTTGTAGCCCAGAAAACGAGAATTGCATGTTTGGTCTGTGTACCATATGTCCAAAAGATGCTGATTTGCCCTCATGTCTCCATAACAGGATATGTTCGGTGTTGTCATATTATATCTTAGTCACTTGATGTTTCGTCATTTAACGTCATTTACCTTCATAGTTCCTGGATATTAGCGTCCAAAGTTCATATAAACCGAACATCAAAGTATCGAGCAATCGAAGGTATTTCTTGAATTTTTGAACGAATCTCCCAATATTGGACCTCCAGATGGTCTGGTATTTAAGGAAAATGATCTGACTTCATCGCTGAGAATTGAGCTTGAGATTTACACGAATATTCCAGACTTTTGATACTCCTTTTTCACGCTAAATGCACCAGTTTAGGCTGCTTCGTCCATTTTTTGCCATTTTGCATGTTTGGGCACTTGAAACCAAAATACACACGAAAAAGTTATAAGTCCCTTAAAGTACACTAAAAACCAAACATTTTGCGCTCCTCCAAAAAAATCCAAAAATTTCCACTCGAGAGATAGAGCAAGTTTAATAAAAATTGGTATTTTGGGATTTCTGCAAATGGAAAAATTTTAGGGGAATTCTGAGGGCGGGAATGGATTCCTTGGAAAATTTTACATCGATTATAGGTACTCTGAAATTTTTCCAGCGTGCGATGTGTTTGCGGTAACGTTTTGGAGAAAATTTGTCAGCGAAAACTGAAAACGCGAAAGAAACGAAAATTGGCCGTAAAAAACGCTAGTAGTAATATTTTTGTCTGAAAATTTGGGATAATACTTTTGTAGTCGAACCTAGAATAGAATGGAATAGTTTTGGTTTGGAAATAAAATTATGACGCACCAACCTCACGACAGTTGACATGGAATCGCCCATTTTGTATTTTAATTAGTTTAATATATTTTAATTTTAATAAATTTAGTAAATGTAATACGTAATGTTAATTTATATATATATATATATATATATATATATATATATATATATATATGGTACGTTCCACGCAGAATTTAGATTTTTTTTTAGATTTGTCCCAAAATCAACTAAAACGGTCCTTTTGGGCCCCCGAAACTCCCCCTAAATTTTTAGGGCCCCAAGTGGAATAGAACTCAAGTTATGGACAATTGAAAATTGAAATTTTCAGGTTCGGCTCCAAAACCAAAAATTTTCAACCATCCATAACTTGTAAAAATACCCATTTTTATGAAAAAAGTTTTAAACAAAAGTTGTTTGCAATGCTTTAAACTTTTGGAAACTGCTAAAAAAAAGTTCATCCGACATGGTTCACTATTGACGAGTCTTGGCGCCATTAGTCGTCAGGCCGCCAAAAAAAAAACATTATCAGCTTTCCTGACCAAAAAAATCAGGAGCATAGCTGGATTCGATACAAAACTTTTCAGCCCAAACAAAAGTTAGCCAGACCTAAGGGCTCCGAGAAAAAAAAAATGGTTTTCAGGTTCAGCTTTCAGACCAAAAATTTTCAACCATCCATAACTTGTAAAAATACCCATTTTTATGAAAAAAGTTTCAAACAAAAGTTGTTTGTAATGCTTTAAGCTTTCGGAAACGGCTAAAAAAAAGTTCATCCGACATGGTTCACTGTTGACTAGTCTTGGCGCCATTAGTCGTCAGGCCGCCAAAACAAAACGTTATCAGCTTTCCTGACTTTTCAGCCCAAACAGAAGTTCGCCAGACCTAAGGGCTGGTCCCAAATTTGAAGATTTGTGTTGAAAATTCAAATTTCCAGAACAATTCTTGTGGAAGGTTGCTTCAGCGTTGTCGTCAACCGTTGTGGACCTTCAAAAACATCAACAAGAGCAACAATTTGGGTGAGAGTCGCTTCTTGGATAAAAAATATGCGTCAAGCGAAGTGGTTTGGGCTAAAAATTCAAGTATTTTGAGGAATTTTGAGTTTTTGAGCCGCCGGGGACTTGGAAAATGCTCTACTTATGTGAAAATAGCATGCCAACCTTAGTGATGTTGATCCTCAGCAACTTCTAGAAAAAATGTCGCTCATGGTTTGATATTGATTGGCAAACAGTGGATTTCTGGGGGCTCAATGAAATTTTTTTGATATCAAGGGATTTTTGCCGGAATTTACCATTTTTTTTTCTCGGAGCCCTTTGGTCTGGCTAACTTCTGTTTGGGCTTAAAAGTTTTGTATCGGATCCAGCTACGCTCCTGATTTTTTTGGTCAGGGGAGCTGATAATGTTTTTTTTTTTTGCGGCCTGACGACTAACGGCGCCAAGACTCGTCAATAGTGAACCATGTCGGATGAACTTTTTTTTAGCAGTTTCCAAAAGTTTAAAGCATTGCAAACAACTTTTGTTTGAAACTTTTTTTCATAAAAATGGGTATTTTTACAAGTTATGGATGGTTGAAAATTTTTTGTTTTGAAGCTGAACCTGAAAACCATTTTTTTTCTCGGACCCCTTAGGTCTGGCTAACTTTTGTTTGAGCTCAAAAATTTTGTATCGAATCCAGCTATGCTCCTGATTTTTTTGGTCAGGAAAGCTGATAATGTTTTTTTTTTTAGCGGCCTGACGACTAATGGCGCCAGGACTCGTCAATAGTGAACCATGTCGGATGAACTGTTTTTTAGCAGTTTCCAAAAGTTTAAAGCATTGCAAACAATTTTTGTTTGAAACTTTTTTTATAAAAATGGGTATTTTTACAAGTTATGGATGGTTGAAAATTTTTGGTTTTGGAGCCGAACCTGAAAATTTCAATTTTCAATTGTCCATAACTTGAGTTCTATTCCACTTGGGGCCCTAAAAATTTAGGAAGAGTTTCGGGGGCCCAAAAGGACCGTTTTAGTTGATTTTGGGCCAAATCTAAAAAAAAAATCTAAATTTGGCGTGGACCATATATATATATATATATATATATATATATATATATATATATATATATATATATATATCTATATGGTACAACTGTGCGTCCGCCCATGTTAAATCTTAGGTTCACGCTGCGTCCAGTGTCACTGAGCGTCCGGATATACGGACGCTCAGTAACCCTACCCTAAAAATTTGTCTATGTGATCCCTAGGATGGTTAGATTACCATGGAGCAAAAAAAAGCCGGAGGTGCTCTGACACCTAAAAATGATCCCTGTATAAAATCGTAGTTCAGGCTTTCACCAAGCGTAGCGTTGTCGGCGTCGAATTATATACGTGTATTTAATAGTTATATGGCGTAGGCTTACCAAGCGTCCGAATATATAAATCGTTATGGTGGATCACTTAGCGTCCGATTGTATACTGCGAATAGTGAAACGGTTCACTCAGCGTCGTCTATTTATAGCACATTTATACATATTTAGGTATATTTAAAGTGCCACTCTGCGTCCTATAAAATATGTTTAATGATTGGCTATTTACTGTGAATGAGACTTTCGGGTTTGGAGCAGAGTACTGCTAAGTCGCGGAAAACAATTATATTTCTGATTTGTTGGTTAACCGAGTTAACGTATAAACAATGCTACTGCCAGTTAATAATGATGTAACCTAATAATGCCACTTAACAACTTCATTTTCTTCTGGTTGACAGTACTCAAATTAAATTTTTTTCTGTATAACAATTAACTTTTAAATTTTCGGGCTAGCGATTTAAAAAAATTCAAATTCATTAAATAGGCGATAATTCGGTTTAATTCATTTTCCAAAAATTTAATTTTTGGCAACACCTTTGTGCGGATAAACTTTTAATTGATTCTGAATAAATCGTGATGTGGAATACTAATTAAAGTCTGGTAGGTTCGTAGTTGAGAATTTTATTTGTTTTTAAATAATTAACAATTACGTAGCAAATAGTTTTAATATGCTTTGTAATTCATTACGTTAGTTAATAAAGGAATCATTTTGTAAAAACCGCGCGGATTTATTAATGAATGGCAGTGTTACAGGTGATTAGAGACCTTGAATTTTTTTAAATTTTTAGTAGTTTGTGCAGTTTTTGTTACTAGTATTACTAACGATCAAAACTCGATAAAAACCCTAAAAACATTTTCGCAGTTCAAGGAATTCCTTACAAATTTTTTTCTTCCATTTTTCCCAAGAACCTTTCCCTCAAAGATATAAGTAAGGTATTAAAGATGAATTATCGATAGTTCCCGATATTTGCCCCTTTAGACCAGGGAAATAATATTTTCCCGCTTTTCCCGCATTATTAAAATCATTAGTTGAAAATAATTTTGTCTTTAAATATCATTATAAGTGGCTCTTAATAGAGTTAAAATTAATAATTTTTTTCATCAATAATTTCACTCTTTATTTAGTTACCAATTTGTTATAAATAACTTTTAGGTGTCCTAATAATATTTTTCTTATACTACTAAAAATTACAAAAACAATCATATTCAACTGAGAAAAAGCTGAGATTTTTTTTTATTTTCCACTTACACATCATCGGTTGTTTATGTCTGTTATACGCGGTACATAATGACGTTAGACTCTTAGACGTGGCGTTCCAGTTCTGTTTGACGAAATTACAAAAAAAGCCCTTGACTTAACTATAACTCTTCGAGACCACTTTTGTTTAACTGGTAATAAGTACCTATTTCCAACATTGAATACAGAAGGCCCCATAAGTGGATATCATGTATTTAGGAAACATGTAATAAAAGCCTTAGACGATCCTAAAAAAACTTCTTCATTAACTTCAACCAGATTACGGAAACATTTAGCAACAATTTCCCAAATTCTCAAAATGAGTAATGAAGACTTAGAACAGTTGGCGTCATTTATGGGACACACAACTAAAACGCATCAAGAATGGTATAGACTACCTCATGACTTATACCAAACTGCAAAAGTCTCAAAAGTTCTTCTAATGTCGCAAAAAACCTCGATTGAGGCGTACAAAGGTAAACAACTTGATGAGTTAAATGTCGATATGGATACATTTGAATTGGACGATACCGAAGAGGAAAATAGTGAAACCGAAGATCTTGATATGGTGGAACCAACAACTTCTCAGACAAATATAACAAAAAATAAACTAATTAAGGGAAAGAAAACGGTAAAAAAATGGACCACAGCAGAAAAGGAAGCTGCAGAATCCTTTTTCAGAAAACATATTACCAAACGCATTGCGCCAAAGAAAAGTGAAGTATTAGATTTAATCAAGCTATATCCCAATCTCTTTGGCAACAGAAAATGGGATTCTATAAAAGTTTATGTTTGTAATCAGTACAACAATCAGAAATAGTTCATGTATATCATTTTTTGCCACCAATGTAGGGTGCTGATAAAAGATCACTTTATTTTCTTATGGATATAATAACATGTTATTCTTGAAATATTATAATTTTTTTTAAATTGAATCCTTTTTTACCTATTTACAATAATAAAGTTGTTGTCTTTGGAATCTGTAATTAGAGACCTTTCATTTTAAATTTACAGAGATACCATTTTTCTTATGAAACATGTGAAGTTTATGTTTTTATTTAATAGTTTCTTTTGGATACCAGTTTATTTTTTATAATTTTTGATGAGACACTTTTTACTTCGAATTTATTATAGGTTCATAATATTCGTTCATTCTGTAATGTTTGTCGGATATATATAAAAATAAAAGCATATGTAAAAACGCAATACTTTATTTTCTTTACATCCTGAACTGTATTGCTAGTAGATATAGACCACAACTAAAGTTCACCCTAAAAACTGTTTATTATTAAAAATATACTATACACATACACGCAAATTTTTGTTGTCCAATAAAGATATACTTTGGAAAGAAAAATATTAGAAAATCGTTTAAACTTTGTATAGGGGTGTGTTTTAACGTATTCAATTGGATATAAAAAATATTTTGGAAATAAGTAGAGCTTCATCTGAGTAGCACAGGGAGATGAACAAAAAATCAGCCTTCTCGTGACACTTGCTGTGACAGCATTCTTGCATGTTTTTCTGATAGTTTAGATATATAGGAACAAAAGCCCGCTGAGTCCATCCAAATTTTTTTGTGTTAATTTAGTTATTGCTAATAACTGGCAAAAAACATTGATTTTTTATTTTTTATTATTATATTTTTTTTTATTCCTACGTGAAATTGCTGCGTTTAATTAAAAAACCATAAAAGGCAATCTTGTAGAGCATAAAAAACCTTTAAAATGAGTAATGGTACAAGTTGTTTAGTGTTTGTGTTGCTTAATTATACAATGAAAAAGGAGAAAACGACGAAATTCCTAAATTATTTATAACTATTGCAAACAGGGCTCAGCAGCATTGATTTTTTGTGAATAGTAGGGTATTGTGGTGCTAAAGTAAAATTGTATAATTGTTAAAACAATTTTTTCCTCATGTATAGCTGTTTTGTATTTGAAATAAGATTTAAATTATTTCGGGTAAAATTTTTTAACGCTATTTGTTTTTAAACAAATGGTTTACTTTAATGGCTTGGAAAAAAAATTTTAATTTTTTTTGTTTAGGGTCAATGATGACTTTAAAAAGAAATTTTTTTCTTAAAAATTTTTTTATTCGTATTTTTTTTACATTTGCATTATTAAAATCATTAGTTGAAAAATAATTTTGTCTTTATAAATCATTGTAAATGGCTCTCTATAGAATTAAAAAAAAATTATTTTAAATTATTTCATTGTTTATTTATTTAACAATTTGTTATAAACAATATTTGAGTGTCCCAATTTTTTTTTTTCTAATACTACTAAAAATTACAAAACAACCATATGCTACAAAGGTAAGAAAAAATTTCTATAATTTTAAATGACTTTTCATAATAAAACAATATTAAAGGTGAGCAGCTACTTGACTTGTAAAGCAATAAACGCTCGAAACTATTGAACTATTAAGAATTTAATAGTAACTATTAGAAGGTTTCTTTTATAAACAAATACGTGGAAACAAAGAACCATTCTAGATAGACTTGGTATAAATTACATGTTAAACATCAACTAATGCGCTCAAAAATCATCCTGAATGTCCATTGTTGTATCTTTAATAGTTCAAAAGTTACGAACGTTTATTGCTTAACAAGTCAAATAGCCGCGTCACCTTTAATATCCTGTTATTTTGAAAATTCCATTAAAATTACAGAATTTTATATCTCTCCTTTGTTGAATATGGTTGTTTTTGTAAATTTTAGTAGTATTAGAAAAAAATTATGTGACACCCAAATGTTGATTATAACAAATTGTTAACTAAATAAACAATGAAATTATTAATGAAAAAAATATTTTTTTTTAATTCTATTAAGAGCCAATTTTTAAAGACAAAATTATTTTTCAACTAATGATTTAAGTAATGCAAATCAATATAAAACGATTATTAACATTAAAAAAATTTTTTAAAGAAAAAAAATTAAAAATTATCATTGACCCCAAACAAAAGAATGGTAAATTTTTTTTTCGATACCATTAAAGTAAACCATTTGTTTATAAACAATTTATAAACTAATAGTGTTAGAACATTTTACCCCAAATAATTTCTTATTCCAAATATAAAAACCATAAAATACCATAAAAATGAGAAAAAATTTTTTTTAACAAAGCAAGAGTACAATTTTTCATTTTTTGTTAACTTAAAAAATTCGATATAAACAAAATAAACAAAATTTATACAACTTTATGACGCCATCTTATTGAGTACACTCATAGAAAAGTCTCCAACAAGAGGCGTAAAAATTTTTGGGTGATTATTTAAACAATTATCCAGCTTTCAATGTAGACGGAGGTACGAAAAAAAAAATAGGTAATTAATTAACAATAGGCTATCTTTTTGAAAAATTAATTTAAAATACTTTTCCCAGCGTGACTTTCTTTCTTCATGTGTTGAAATAACACCATAATTTTTTCAAATTTTTGAATCAATATTTAACGGTTTAAAAAAAGTTTTTAAACAAATGATTATATCATGATTATTTCTACAATTAACCAATAACAAATTGCATATTCTTGATGTACCCGAAAAGCTAATACAAGTTGAGAAAAACACCAATTTATGTTAATTAGTTTCTGAGATATAACAAACTCCATCAGTTTGATGATGCAACTTTACTTCAATTTGAGCATCCACAGTACACGCTCTGGCTGGCTTGAAAAAACCCTTCGTAAATAAAGCTTTGCCAACAGCTCAATTTTAATGGAATCGATTTGAAAATTTTTGTACTGAAAGTTAAACATCTGAACTGCAAAATGGCATTATTTTGTTTCTTAATGTTTATAAACATGATACAAACTACATTGTTAATATTCTATAAGAAAAAATTATACTAAATTTGAATATAAACATGAAAAACTAAATTTTTTAGGGCTAACGTGTCTCTGAACTCCGTTCCTATTGGTCGTAGGGCAACTTTTTTTAAAAATCGTGTAAAAATACCACCCTTTAGGATAAGAGAAAACCATTTCTCTAGAGTTGAAAACAAAAAAGTTATTATAATTTTATTGTTTATTAGCTAAGAAATGCAGTATTTTTGCAGTGAAGTTTTATTATTGTTAAAATTACAATTTATGAATTTTAACATAGTATATTGATAGAGCAAGTCTTCTTTTTTAAACAGCACTCTTTAGAACTGCCCTAACTTTATTCTTTTACGTAGAAATTTAGTGCAAATTTAAGTTGTCTGGGATAAACAAATTAATTTTGCAATACCTATTTGGTGAATCGCTTTGAAATTTTTATGGAAACTTTAGCAACACAATACCCTACTTTTCACAAAAAATTAAAACTACTGAGCCCTTTTTGCAATAGTAATAAATAATGTAGGAATTCCGTCTTTTTTTCATTTTCATTGTATAATTAAGCAAAAAATACAGTAAAAAACATGTACCATAGCTCAATTTGAAGGTTTTTTTATGCTCTACAAGATTGCCTTTTTTTAATTAAATGCAGAAATTTCACGTATGATTAAAATAAAGTAACAAATCACTCTTTTTGCCATTTATTAGCAATAACTTAATTAACACAAAAAATCTTAGATGGACTCAGCGGGCTTCTCGGGCGGGAAAAGCGGGAATATCTGATTTCCCTGGTCTAGAGGGGTAAATATCGGGAACTATCGATAATAAAATTCTTCTTTAATAACCTAATTATATCTTCGAGGGAAAGGTTCTTGGGAAAAATGGAAGAAAAAATGTTGTAAGGAAACCCTTGAATTGCAAAAAATGATTTTTGTGATCGAGTTTTGATCGTTAGTACTAGTAACAAAAAATGAAAAAAACTACTAAAAAGTTTAAAAACGATTCACGCTGTCCAATCACCTGTAAAACTGCCATTCATTAATAAATTCGAGCGGTATTTTACAAAAAAGATTCCTTCATTAATTAACGCAATAAAATTCAAATTAGTTTAAATCTATTTGCAACATAATTGTTAATTATTTAAAAACAAATAAGATTCTCAACTACGAACCTACGGGACTTTAATTAGTTTTCGACGTCAAGACTTATTCAGTATCAATTAAAAGTTTATTCCAAAAATTAAGTTTTTACTAAATGATCGCTTATTTATTGAATTTGAAAAAATTTTAAATTGCTAGACCGAAAATTTAAAGTTAATTTTTATACAGAATAAATTGAAATTTGAGTACCGTTAACCTCTAGAAAATAAAGTAGTTAAGTGGCATTATTAGGTTTCATTATTATTAACTGGCAGTTGCATTGTTTGTTAACCCAGTTAACCGATCTAAACAGAAAAATGATCGCTTTTCGCGACTTAGCAGTACTCTGCCCCAAATCCGAAAGTCTCATTCAGGGTAAATAGCCACTAATTAAACGTATTTTATAGGACGCAGACTAGCAGTTTAAATATACCTAAATATGTATAAATGTGCTAAAAATAGACGACGCATAGTAAACCCATAGATAGTCAAATACATCAGGACGTTGAGTGACGTATTAAATATACCTAAATATGTATAAATGTGCTAAAAATAGACGACGCTGAGTGAACCTGTCTGTAGTCAAAGACGCACAGTGACGCCGTCAACGTAACCGTTTATATACGCCTCATATACGCCGGACGCAGGGTAAGAACGTTCTTGGTCCGGACGCGGAGTGATACTGCATACAAGTATATATATATATATATATATATATATATATATATACATGTATGTACATATATATACAATACTTCTTTCTTATTATTGTCACTATATAGTGACATCATGTTTACGTTGTACCCCAACCATTAAAACGTCCCACTGTCCCCTTTTTGCTATTTCGGTCGTCAAATTTCACCGATTGCGAGTGTCAAAAGTCAATGTTCAACTTATTGTAATAAAGCATCATACCTGTAGTATTTTCGCCAAACAAAAGAAACGCAAATAACCAATCTCCACACAAAACGAATTGTATAAACTAAGTTGTAAACGCCGAATTTTAAATAGTGTGGGGGACAACGCACACAGATCATTTACCGAATTAAATATGCATTAACTATACATTTACAATTCTTTACTTTTCAAGAAACAATACAATCATTGAGCATTTATGGGAATGACCAATGAACATGAAAATAAATGAACAATAATGAGAACGAATATTATCAATATACGAGGAACATTAGAGCCCATCAAAAGCATACTTTCAGATTCGGTACCTTTAGTTTCATTTGAAAATTTATTTTCAAACTTATATTCTATGATATTCTAAATGTGAAACAATAGAGATCCGTCATATGCTGTGAATTTCAACAAATTCGTATAATTTTCAAGTATTCGGGTGCTTTAATAAAAATTTGGAAAGACCGGGTATACGAGTTAATCCAATTGTATTATTCACAATGCTTAAATGTTAAGCTGCCGAATTGAATAGAACTTTTATGAACTAATCATGTAAGCACGACTAAGATCACATATCCAAATTTTATTTCTCTTCGAAACTCAAGTTTTAATTACGATAGAACCTCCTTTCAATTAACTAGGTGGGTCGTTCGTCTTTGAGTCCGGTTTGATTGTTCTGTTAACATTCTTCTAACTTAACTTTGTTGACACATTCCGCCTTCGTGATTAATTAGTTATTGTAATCGCGAATGTTGGTAAGTCTGAGGTGTTCAAAAAGCATAGCATAGAGGTTTTAGAAAAAAAAGTTTCAAACAAGAGTTCGAGCCATTAGTTACGTCAGTTCATATCTAAAACATGGTAAGAATCGGTAAAGCCGTTTTGGAGAAAATTGAGGAAAACTGAAAATTCACAAGAGTAAAGGGCTTAAGATTAGAAAATGACTGAAAAAATTTTTGCATAGTAGGCTCTATCAATTATAATGAAATATTTTATAATTTAAATTATTCAATGTATTTTAAATACTTCTTTCTTTTTATTGTCACTAAATAAACATCATGTTTACATTGTACCCTAACCATTAAAGCGTCCCACTGTCCCCTTTTTGTTATTTCGGTCATCAAATTTCACCTATTGTGAAAAACAGTCAAAGTTCAACTTATTGTTATTTTCGTCAAATAAAAGAAATGCAAATAACCAATCTCCACACACAAAAAATTGTACAAACAAATTTGTTGACATCGAAGAGGTTCGGAGAATAACGCACATACCTAGGTTGTTTACCGAATTAAATACGCATTAAATACACATTATAACAAGCCAAATTACAATTGCATACAAGGAATTACAATTTCTTACTTTTCAAGAAGAAATGCTTTCATTTAAGATTCGCCTGTATTTAAGAAATGAAATTTAAATGGGAATGAACAATAATGAAAACGAGTATTAAAAATATACGAGAAACATTATAGACCAAGAGCTGGGGACGAGATTTCAACGTCATCAGTAATATGGAATTGGAAAACGGGAATAAACTCTATTACCATCAGTTATTAAAGTTCCGAGCAGGCGAACAGCTTAATTGTTGCGGAGGGTAGTTATAAGGGGTGAAAATGGTTAATTTTTCGGGGAAATTTCGGAATCGATAAGAAGCTTAAAAATGTATGTAATGATAGGTTTTACCATACCTAAACGAAATTCCAAGCGGCGGACACAAGAGTGGGTGCAAAGGGGGCGGCGGACAAGGGTAAATGGGGGTGAAAAGGCGGAGAGCTATATAGAGCCGAAATTTCGACGTCTTCAGTAATATGGAATGCGTAAACAGGAATAAACTCACGAATTTTTCCATTCCAATTTTCACCCCCTTTACCCTTGTCCGCCGCCCCCTCTGCACCGACTCATGTGTCCGCCGCTTAGAATTTCGTTCAGTTATGGTAAGACCTATCATTACATAAATTTTGAAGCTTCCGATCGATGCTGAAATTTTCCTGAAAAATTAACAACTTTCACCCCTTATAACTACCCTCCGCAGAGAGTAATCTGTCCGCCTGCTCGAGACATCAATAACTGATGGTCTTCTTCTTCTTCTTATTTTAAGACAAAGTCTTGTTTTTTCAAAGCTGTAGCCTAAGTTGTGACTCCGATGACCAGCTTTCGTATCATCGTTTGGGGGTCTTCCTGGAGGTCTACGGTTGGTCGGTTTCTCCTCTTTTGCGATTTTGGGTAGCCGATTATCAGCCATTCTGCCGACGTGGTCTCTCCATGCTCGTCTTCTTATTCTGGACCATCTTACAATGTCTAGGATGTCACATTGGGTTCTTATATCGCTGCTTCTCACTCTGTCTCTAAGCGTTTTGCCCGTGATTGATCTTAGCGTCTTCATTTCAGTTGTTCTTAGCAGTTGTTTAGTAGCAGCTGTTTCTGCTCGTGTTTATGTGGCGTAGGTCATAATAGGTCTTACGCACGTCTTGTAAATTCGCGTTTTGCCTTTAATACTCATGTGTTTGTTTCTCCATATTACGTCCCGTAGGTATCCTGATACCCTAGCTGCCGCTATCGTTTGTGTTCGGACTTCTTCTTTAATAACTGATGGTAATAGAGTTTATTCCTGTTTACGAATTCCATATTACTGATGACGATGACGTTGAAATTTCGGCTGTAGCTCTCCGCCTTTTCACCCGCTTTACCCTTGTCCGCCACCCTCTTTGCACGTTCTCATTTAGTTACCCCAGAATAAAAAAAATAAGGTTCTATGTTGCATAGAAGCCGAGATGTCTAAAAAAAAATTAGCGCGTCCAATTTGAAGTTTTGGTTTCAAAACGATCTGCTATCCCCTCCACTACGACATCGTAGACTTGAGCGAAAAACCTTAACTTTATAGGGCTATAACTTTTTTCAAGGTGCATATATATTAAACCTATAAATCCTATATTAACATTTAGATCTTTATGTAAAACTGGTGAAAATTTCGGCTCTTAATATTTATAAATAATGAAGATATGATTTTTTAAAAAAATGTTGCTATCTGTGCTTCTATTGACAGTAAAACCTTTTTTTAAATTAAAGGTTTTTTACCACCTTTTCAATGCATTTTATTAAAAACGTGTGTAACAATAGACAAAACAGTTATTCAATTTGTTTATAATCAAAAAATTAGCCCCTTTTTAAAATGATTTCATTAAAAATGAGTTGGTTTTCAAACTTAACCTACAGTTCGGCATTCAAGGAAACTATTCCACCTTATGAAATATCTGTAGGATTGCAGCCTGGGCAAGCTCAATTGTTTAAACATTGAGTCTCTGAGATAAACAAATAAGATATCTCGTAAACTAATAACCTCATCTGGCTGAAATTTTGCACACTGATAAAGACCCCTAAAGGCTTCATAATTCGTGTATTACATTTCACTTATCACTATTATTGTAAAAGTTATTAACATTTATAAAATAATGAAAAATTGATGGTTTTTTGCTAATAACTCAATTGTTTATCTATCGATTTTAATATGTAAAAAACCAAATTAACCGTCTTTTTATTCTCTACAACTTTCCTGTTGACCACTTTTCTCTAAAATGCAACCGGAAAATTCTATGAGGAAAAAATCGATTTTCACACCTTAACCCATTGTTTATAAAAAAAAAACAGGGATATTCTAGCTGTATATGGTCATACAGTGATCTTTCTATAGGTCCCCCCTACCATTTAAAACTTTCAGATATCTGTAGAACATTATGCCGTGAAAACTTTAATTTTTCGGTATGTAGCCTGGGCTATTACTGATGACGTTGAAATCTCGTCCCCAGCTCTTGGTTTATTAGTGCCCATCATAAGCATACTTTCAGATTCGTTACCTTTAGTGTCACTTGAAAATTTATTTTCAAACTCTATCCGAAATAACAAACATTCGTCACATGGTCCCACCGTCATATGGTGTGAATTTCATCAAATTCATATAATTTTCAAGTATTCGGGGGCAGTAATAAAAATTTAGAAAGACCGAGTATACGAAATAATCCAATTGTATTATTCCCTTTGTTTAAATGTTAAGCGTCCGAATTAAAAAGAATATTGATGAACTAATCATGTAAATACGTAACGTACGACTAAAATCACAAAAAAACATGTGTAATTTCTCCCCCTACCTTCCATAGCAGCGTTATATATAGTGTAGTTTCTTGATTTTCGGAACTCAAGTTTTAATTACGATCGAACTTCCCTTCAGTTAAGTAGGTGGGTCGTTCGTTTTTGAGTCCGGTTTGCATTACGTTTTGTTAACATTCTTCAAACTTAACTTTGTTGCTACATCCTAGGTAAGTAAACTTTATTTATAATTTGAAAATTGATGCATAGAACTTCAGTAAAGTAATTAACAAATGTACCAACTATTTAAATATTTTAGATAAAACTTGGAAAATATTAGGCACTCACTGATTTTTTATGTTTTGATATCATTGACAACTCATTAAAAAGTTTATTGAAACACACGTAAAGATTCAGCTTCCCATTTTATCTCGGTAATATAACTAAATAAAAACGCAAAATATTATTATTCAACGTTCCTCAAAACTCATATGTTCTTTAAGTACTCTCCTAGTGTACTGAAAACGTTGTAGTAATATTTCAAAGTCGATGGACACGATGGCGAACGTATTATTAAAATAGTTGGATCGTGTTGCCATTATCGATCCGTTAATTCTAAATTTGAGTAAGTAGTTTCCGTACAGATAGTGGAATTAGGCTAGGGATATAATCTAAATGGATATTAAAGATGGTTTAATGCTTCTATATCCTATTTATAGAAGATGCGTTTATGAACAGTGAACTAAATTAATTAAGTATTAAACATATGTATGTAAAAGAAATTGTAGAAAATCGATATTTGCTTAAAAATATTCTAAACCAAAGAGATCAATTATATAACTAGTATGATTGCTACCTGAGCAATTATTTTGTTCAAATTTACTTCAAAACAAAATTAAAGCATTATTAACGTTTGGACATGTTATAAATTTTGTTTTAACTATCTCTTGCACAAGACCATGCAAAACCCTACAACAAAATTTAAATCTTTCTTATCATAGTAAAATACTAAAAGGGATAATGAAAAGAAAATAAAAGATCTCGTTAAGGCGGTAAAACACCCAGTTAAATTAAACATAAGGGGTTTACTACTTTTATAAACCCTTTAAATAATCAGTTTCTATATTACTATTACAGTTTTGGACGAAACCATTCCCTTTGTCCCTTTTTCTAGTTGGGAGTTTCAAACATGTAATATGATAAAAATTAACAGTATTAATATGTTTCAGTGAAATGAAATATATTCTCTTCCCATTCTTACTTGGGACAGCTAAAAAAAGCGTTAATAGTTACTTGAGCCTATATTACAGTTGCCGCAATGTCGGTTCAAAAAGCCTGCGTAATAAGGTCGTAAAAACAAATTTAAATTCCACTATAATATGTAATCGGTACAAATATGTAATTCTCATTGCTTGTGGTGTGATGAAAACTGCAAATCTCTTGCATTAAATATGCAAGGGTCAGTAGCTAGAAGTATCCTCTAAAGAACAATAGCAAATATACTGCGTAGTTTTCGAATACGCTCGATTTTGCTTTGTGTCCCAAGTAACATTGTAAAGACTTATAATTCGTAAGATACAATTTTGTTATGAAGCAAATATTGTTTATTTTAGGTATTTAATTTTGTAAGTTCCTTGCTTGTATTTATATCAAATGAAAATAAGGATTCATTAATAATTAATTGATAATTAATAATTAGCTCATTAACACAGTTGCTAAAATATGTACCAGGTAGAGCGGAATGAATCCTAATTTAGAGTATGATAAGAAAAAGTATATACAAAGCACTTCAACTTTTAATTTATGAAACTTTGCCAATGACAACTAGAACATCACGCTTGTACTTTCTTCTCAATACTTTTCTAAAGTTTTAAAAATTTTCACTAGTCTTGGATCTTGGTAATGAAATATTTAGAATGTTTTAGGCTTATTTCTAACACGTGCGCTTTAATTATAAAACACGTTCCTAATCAACTCGATTTACAATTTCGTTTTCTACTTACGTAATTTAACCAAATATTTACTAATATTAAAATTTAGCGTTTGGTATGCGTAAATTTTCTTTGTTCCTCATTTATTTATTCGCCATTTTCCCATTATATGCTTAAATTGTAATCGAGCAAATTGCATTGTCAACAATCGTGACAAATGTTTTTCGTGGCTCAGGTTGGTGAAAATGGAAACAACAGGTAAAGTGTCAGTTTTGAATGAAACATAAATCACTCATGACACGGAGTACTGCTTAATTTTGAATTGACGTTTTTGACGTCAAACAAATAAAATGCAGCTAACATCAAACATATTTTAAAAACGCGTTTAATAATGAATACGATAAAAGTCATGAAAAAGTCGGTAATATTAGAGAATAAAAGGACGTTAAAAAAGTGTTACT
This sequence comes from Cryptocephalus moraei, assembly GCA_946251905.1. Taxonomy (NCBI): domain Eukaryota; kingdom Metazoa; phylum Arthropoda; class Insecta; order Coleoptera; family Chrysomelidae; genus Cryptocephalus; species Cryptocephalus moraei. The sequence continues at coordinate 35,696,006 of OX276452.1, forward strand.
GGTAAGGATTTACATTATTGAACCGCGACCATTTTGAAGAATTTTTTTGAACGAATATATTGGAAAAATTAGTATTAACTTGAGGAAACCAGTTTTTACAAATCCAAAATTGAAAAATGTTTCTAAAATTGGCTACATCTATTGAACATTTTCTCAATATTTCAATAACTTATTCTGAACAATTTAGCGATCATAATGAACCTTGGCTATCCAATTGCACGCTAATAGTAAAATTTCACTCTAAAAATCAGGGGAAAATAAACGAAAAAACTATTTAAAGAGCATATGTTTTCTATTTTTGTCCATATTAGAATTCTTCTGACAGATAAACGGAGGAATGGTGCACCGTCATGCCGAGCGTACGGTCGGAAAATCCAATTTTACTAAAGAATGAAACGAATTTGACAAAGATTTACCGAAAATGAGCGAAGAACATCGTTAATAATTATTTTGGAGTTTGGTGAAAATAATAATTAAATTTTATGATACCATTCCCATTTTCACGAATCAATGAAGATCTTTTAGAAGTTTTCAATTTTCACGCCTATAACTCTTTATGAAAAGGAGCATTTCCCATGGGCTATTTTTAACGGCCCATTTCCTAAAATTATAGTTGGTATTTTTTAAGTACGTAGTTATTTCAGGTAGGTACTTTCTAGTAATACAAAAATTGGTGGTTCAATAATAGAAGTTCGGCCTAATTAAAAATATGAAAAACTTTTCAAAAATCAGGAAAGGCAGTGCCATAAGAAAGCTGACCCCAGAAGCTTAATTTGTGTGGAACTAGCGGAAGAACATCTTGAATTCCAAATACTGTGTCTATACTCTATAAAGAGACAGTTGCATAAGCACAAATAGTCAAGTATCATTTCTCCGAGACAATCATGCCACAATCAAGATCAATATCAAAAAAATCCATTTTACGTTATATGTATTCACATCTAACCACCACTAACCGGAGCCATTTTAATTGTTAGTTTCGTTAAGTGATCAATTACCTCAACTAACCGATTCATTGGTGTACCGTGCAACAACTTTAGAGTCTCAGCTAGCATTCATCTAAAACCAGTTAGTTGGTAGCATATCAATCACGTTTAGCACCTCTAATCTGGTTACTTCTTCTGTTTTGTCTGATTCGTTGCAATTTTGACATGTACTACTTGATTCTGTTTAGAAATGGCGCCCAACGTCACGACTACCGGAGTCCTTTTCGAGGACGACACCGAGGTGGTCACGGACAAGGTAACACCCAGGGGTATAAAACCGGGCGACAGAAAACTAGAACTGGTATGGAGGAACATCATACTGTACACTCTTATGCACGCTACGGCGTTATATGGATTCTACCTCATGTTCACCTCAGCGAAACTAGCCACTGCGATTTTCGGTAAGTAAAATAAACTTTAAAAATAAAATATTAGGTAATCTTTAAGTTAGGCAAATCTAGAAACAATTTTACCAAGGATATAACATTATACAATATTTCGATGAAAAATGGAACGTACTTCCAGCTCAAGTCAAAGAAATACAAGGCAGTTGGCAGTTACCCAAATCTTATCAACATGAAGTCTCCATGGAAGTCCATGTGTCTTTTTTATTTAAGTTTTTCAGTATCAAATTCATCTAGGTATTTGCTTTAAGTTCTCTCAATTTCATTTGTCATTGGTTGCGACTAATTTAGATCTAAATTACTACAAGAAAAATATCTCCTCTTGTTATACTGTGTGGATAACAGTTATGGAATATTTTTGAAATTATTTTAGAAATCTGTAACGAATGCTAAGTCATGCTAATTTTTAGTCTGAAAATCACGTTTTTCAAAACAGAACTATTTGAGAAGAACAGCTTTATTAAATGAATTATTCTGTATATTTTTAACTTCTACTAGACTAGATCTTTTGACTTTCCCAATTGACTCGGAAAAGTTCCAGTCTCAGGTAGAAAACCCTTCTAACCTTCTCTTACACTTAAGGAAAAATATTTTTTAAATCATTAACGTTATTTAGCTTCATTAGATACACTTGAGTCATGAGCTAGTAAATTTATTCAATAGTCGGTAAGTGGTGCTTAAAGGTACTGCCCATAGTAAAACATACCGAATTTCAATTAATTATCTACGAAAATGTACAAGGTACTTAATTAATTTGTTCAACGCCTTGCATCTGAGCAATGTCGGACTAATATTCACTAGGCATTTTTTCTTCTTTCTAATAGTACTTACTATGCGCCCCTGAGTAGAGTTTTGCGGTCGCTTTTTTCAGTGACACCTTGTATATTATTATACAGTCTAACTATATCGTACGTATGTAATTAATATGGAAATTTAATTTTATGCATTTTTATCTTTTGATTTTACTTTGAATCTACTTCTACAACGAGAGATGTTACGTTGTAGCTTATTTCCTGGTGATGACATTCTAGCTCGAAACTTGCCACAATTCAATAGAAAAAAACCGTTCTATCTAACCGTATCTCGTTCTTTCCATTTATCTATTCCTCTTATTTACCACATTGTCTCAAGAAAGGAACATTAGATACCTTTTGTACTATAATTCCTCCTTCGTTTAGAATATAATGAGTTAGAAATTAAATGAAGGTTACTACGATTCTTTCATTAATGATTTGGTTGCAGCGTTTATCATGTACCAGCTGGGAGGATACGGAATAACAATAGGCGTTCATAGGCTGTGGTCACATCGCGCATTCAAAGCCAAGTGGTTCCTCCGGTTCATATTGGTCATATGTAACACCATAGCGTTCCAAGTAAGTAAATCAATATTAAATTAATAAGAAGCACCTTAAAATGGCACAACAAGAATGGTTTGTATGAACGTATAGAGTAAATTTGCAATAGGTACCTACTTAGTTACCAAATGAAATACTTAATTTCAATATGAATGTAATCGTCTGTTATGTGTCTTATAAGTAAATTTAGTTGCAACGAATAGTCGGTAAAAGTCCTTTGTCGCATACCTAGTTAAGCAAAGGACCTTTACAGATTATTTAGTTACTATTTATTTTAAACACTTTAATGTTAACTAATGCCTGACTTCAATAAAAGGATACAGTATGATGGCCAGTCATTCTAGCTTGTTATACATTCCTGAATTTTGCATAATGCCAAAATTTTTAATACACTGCTGAACGTATCTTCTAGTGATTTTCCAACTAATCTGTGTCAGGATTTATCATGCCATATTTTTCTCTGATTTAGAAGTGATGTGTTGGGACTCACCTTCCATAAACAGTTTGACGCAATTTTAGCAACAGTTGGTCGTACAGTTTGATATTATCTTTAACAAAAGATGCGTTGATTGTCAAATTTGTCTTTTAAAGATGTTGCCATTTTAATCATTGTTTCTTTGCAAGTTAATAAGTCATATTCTGGTGGTTGTATCAGATCACATTGTCACGGCAATGTGGTTTAAGGCTCGTTATGGGGGTGGTGGCTTAGATGTGGTGGTGAACAAAATTACAGGCCTTTATTAATACCAGGTTACTATTAGATATTATTTGTTTAGAGAAGGAGGATGAAGGTAGATACCCAGAGAAATCTCGTAGAGTGGACAGAATTGAAAAAACTGATCCATGAAGAAATACGAACGAACCTCAGAAACTGTAATATTAAAACCATAAACGAAACCAATAAGAAGAAAAAGGACTCTAGGATATTTAAAAAGCAAGTTAACATTGACAAGAAAGTAATGAGATGATTAAAAGGTAATAGTCGTAACATACTCACAAAGAGAGAAGACATGCTTCAAGAAGTTGAAAGATACTACTCTGATGTACACCACAGCAAAACAAGACCAAGTGAAAATAGCTGCAAGATAGTAACGATAACGAAGAAAATACCGGAAATCACAGATGACGAAATTATTGCGGCAGTCAAGACCATGAAGAACAATAAAGCCGCTGGACCAGACAGGATAATCCCAGAGGATGCTCAAAGTAGAAGCAGTTGGGCTTGTTTGGATGAAAGAATCCAACAATAGGTAAAGGTGGAGAGATAAAGGGAATACCTAAATCGAGCAGAGGATAGAATAGGCAGATCGTGATCGTGATGATATTTACCAAGAGTGACTTTCAGGTGGATGGTGATTAACAGCATTGACAACATTACTTGGGGGAGGGAAAGACTGAACACATCATGAAGGCAAACAGCGAAATTAACAACGACCAGAGGTAAAAAAGATATGACAAAGTTGAAAATGAGATTCAAGGGTGAGTTACATGATGGGATGCTCACATGCTTCTGGAGATGGTGTGGGAGAATAGCAAAGCCAAGAATTTAAGAGCCTCGCGTCGGGACGTCTCTTCCATTATTATTGCACAGCTTTTTGCCATAAGCAAAAACACGTTTTTGGTCCTTGGTTTGGTCTTCACGCATTTTCCGGGAATTTGACAATACTTGATAAATGGCAAAGTCCTAGTCCATCAGAAGTTCTCTTGTCAATCAGACGTTTACTCTTTCATGCCTGACGATGGCTGTACAGCCGAAACCTTACTTGATGATTCTCTACCAAATATTATATTACTAACGACGATCTCTTCCTTCCAGAACTCCGTGATAGAATGGGCGAGGGACCACAGGCTGCACCACAAGTACAGCGAGACCGACGCGGATCCACACAACGCGAACCGCGGCTTCTTCTTCGCCCACGTCGGCTGGCTCCTCTCGAGGAAGCATCCCGAGGTGAGGGCGAAGGGCAAGTTGATCGACGTCTCCGACCTGCAGGCCGACCCGCTCCTCGCCTTCCAGCACAAGCACTACGTCCCCGTCGTGACGACGATCTGCTTCGTCCTGCCGACGCTCATCCCGGTGTTCTTCTGGAACGAGACGCTCCTGAATGCGTTCTGCATCAACCTATCCCGTTACGTGTTCACGTTGCACGCGACGTGGCTCGTCAACTCGGCGGCCCACAAGTTCGGCCAGAGGCCGTACGACAGGTGAGATAGATGAGGAGTTATCGTAGGTGGAGTTATCTATTGCAAACCACTAATCTTGGAAGTTGAAGAAGGTATTCCAGGGCAAGGATCGCGATAAGGGTTTGGGCTGAACAGGTTTACGGTTTTAGGCGTTTCACTCACAACTCCTTCATCTTCTATCTATAATGATAGAACCTCTGTTGATCGAAAATGACATGATCTCTTTTTGGTGGCAGTCCTCGTTTTCTCTTTCTGCTGGCACCCACTTCCACACTAGCTTAAGCCATCGACATTCGTCCATTCCTTCCAGCTGGCCATACCATAATAAACGTTTTGTCTATATGGTGTCCATAATTATTGTTCTATCGACATTCGTGATTTGTCTAATTTTGTTATCCCATACGTGCCCTAATCTGGATATACCGCTACTTCTCCTCCAGTAATCCATCTCAAGATAAAGTAATCTGTCAATTTCTCATTTATTTAATTCCCATGTTTCTGCACCATGTGTTGGTATGCTCTCGTTAATAGAGTTACAGATTTCATGTTTAGTTCCTTTGGTAATTGTTCCGATCCACAGGTTGGAATTTAATGGTCTTATTGCAGTTTTCCCCTGGCCTATTCTATCAACTATATCATCTCTACTTTTAACGTTAGATTACAGAGTAACTTCCAAATATTTAAGAGATGTACATCGTCCATCATCAACTTGTAAATCTTCTATTGTATTACCTCCGACCTTTAGGTATTTGGTTTATTATTAGACTCCATCTCTCCTACTCTTCTTTCAACTTGCGGAGCATATGACTTGCATCATCTTTGTCTCCGGCTATGATGACTTGATTGTCGGCGAATAGAAGTGACTACAAGATATGTATTCCCATACCTTGACATTCATTTTTCCAAGTTTTAACGGCTTCTTCTATGTAGCTGCTGCATAGAGTAGATACCATAGTGCACCCTTGTCATAGGTCCCTAGTAACGGGAAATTATGAGAAAAGTGTGTTTCAATCTTTGATCGCACTAGTACAATCAGAATAAAATTGCTTCACTGCCTTAATATGGATATTTGACACACGTCACAAAAGTGAGCAAATATGTAGTTGGTGCACCAAATTGAAAATCCCGTGAACAAAGTTCCACATCGAAACTAATAAAATTATAATACACCCTCTAAGATACTGTTCACGTTTTCACTAACCTTCGTACATCCTATTTCAGGTTCATCAACCCTACTGAGAACCTATCGGTCGCGATCATCGCCCTCGGCGAGGGCTGGCACAACTTCCACCACACCTTCCCCTGGGACTACAACTCCTCCGAGATGGGAAGCTACAGCCTCAACATCTCCTCGGCATTCATCGATTTATTCGCGAAGATGGGCTGGGTCTCCGACATGAAGACCGTCTCGCCGGAACTGGTCAAGATGAAGGCGCTGAAGACCGGTGACAAGACGCACCACTTGTGGGGTTGGGGCGACAAGGACCAGCCCAAGGAGGACTACGAAGGGGCGAAGATCCTGTACAAGAAAACCGAATGAGCTATGTCGTCGGTACGGCCGAGAAGGTGCAATGGAGACCAATGGAATTATTCTGTATAGTTAGTGATAGATGTGAATTAAACGTTTTATGTCAAGGCACGTGCTAGTTAAATTTGAGATAACCACGTTTCCGATTTCCCGTTTCTTAAATGACTTTCACCATAATTGAGATATGTGACATTCGCCATAATATAGAATCGTTCCGAGAATATTGAAACACTGTCATTTGAAATGCCTACTAGCAAAGACTATGTATATTGTATATACATTGTCTTTGCTACTAGGTACATTAATTTTTGACATTTCTGAAATATGCATCCCTTTTTGGTGTTGCGAAATACTTTTATTTGATTTCCAGAAAGGGTGCATTTCTCTAGAAATTAATTTCTAATAAGTCACTTGCCTTATACAACATTGAGAATCAACATTCTCAACCTGCTTCAAAACTAGAGCTCCCTAAATTCTTATGACATCGACCCTTAACGCTGTTTGCCACAAATGAACGTTTTAAAAAATTTTTAGCTTAATAAACTTTTTTAAGTATCGTTGGACACAGATTGAATTTGTTACAAATGTTCTCAACAAACGTACATTTTTTAGTAAAAGTAGGAATAAAAAATATAAAAAATGGCCATGTGTAACACCGTAAGACTTTCTCATATGGCCGGACAAAATATTCGTGGCAACATTATCACCGTTTTATAAAATAAATTTAGTATTGGATATTACTATTTTTTCTTATTAGTAAATATTTCTTTTGGTTGTTTGTTAGATGACGAAGGTTTCTGAAATATGTTTCTGGATACAACTAACTTTATCGAAACGATAAATAAAAATACCTACTTATGTAATATAACAACACATTTCAACGTCCATACCTCGAAATAGGAATGCAATCATCGACTTGGAATAAATAAAAACAACTTTGTTGATGGAGGTGTATCAGTTAGACTGAACAATTCCTCTACACACCGATGCACTTAAGGAAGTTCCCCTTAGGGCAATTTTAAATAAAAAGGTTTCAAATAAAAGTTATAGGTATTAAACACCTAACTTAAGTTATGAAATTTGGTATAAAACACCAACACCTTTTTAAAGAAAATTGTACAACAAAATAAACATTCTTAAGAGTCAAGTGCCCTTTCGGACAGTTTAACGAAAAAATATTTCAAATAAAAATTGTATACATTTAATAATATATGTTAATTCAAATACAGAGTTTAGTGAAAACATTCAAAGCCTTTTTGAAAAAAAAATTGACAAATTAAAAATATTAATGAATAAAGTACCCTTTAGGGAGGTCTTAGAAAAAAATGTTTTGAAGCCATTAGTTATGTCAGTTCAAAACCAAAATTCGGTAAGTATCGGTATAGCCGTTTTGGATAAAATTGGATAAAACTGACAAGTGAAAACTGATGTAGGCATCATATTCCCCAACAATATTCACAGCGAAATCAAATTTATCATAGAAATAGAAATCAATAATATCAATCAACGATGTGTGGTTAAATGTGGTTCTTCACAAGAACCAACAATGTGCTTCTTGTGATTAAAAATATAATGTCAAAACATTTTTTATATACACATTTAGAAAGCAAATGATCCAAATTTCTACAATACTTATCATTCACACAGCATCTGCTGACTTTCATAACATTTATCCTAATGCAACGATTTTTTAAAAGTATGGCAGAAAACTATTGGTAGCTAGCGCGGCTAGCCACTCACCGATTCAGCCCGCAATCGCCACCCCTAGAGCGGGCAACCGACAATACAAACAATTGTAACACAAGTTGCCACCAAACAGTTAGCGCGACTCGGAAAAAAATCACTTTTATCTACTTTGCGTTACTAATGATCTCATTATTACATCGAAAGTAGTGTAAAAATATTCATATCATTACACTACTTTTGGTAACTTTTAGTTTTGTTAAATTGGTGCGCTTCGCTCGTCGTGCTTTAAAACTTTCGTGTGACAACACTCCGTCTTATTAAACTAATATAATGTAATGTACTATTTACTCTTCTCTATACTTTTATCCAAGCCAAACCAAACAAACCTAACCTTCCGGACCGTAGTCGTAGGCCCCAGAAACGATTCCGTGTAGGATTTTCTCGTTCCGTGTAGATCTCAGTTCAAGATGTCTACTGTTAGTCTGTTTACGTTTAAGAGCAAATTTTATAATGAAATATCTCGGTTGATAGACGAAATAAAGTAATTGCCACACTCAGGTAGGTTCTTCTTTAGACGCTGATTCTGTTGATATAATTTTTGTTATTGTGCACTTAAAGCTTTCTGTGAAACGATTGATAGCTAGCGTCACCACGGCAACCCACAATACAAAAACAATTGTAACACGTTGTCAATATACAGCTAGCGCGGCGCGATAATTGGCCGTTCCGATCGTGACAGTTTTTCGGCGTTTACACCTCTCACCCATTCAGCGCTTCGAGCGAAACCCGCCATAAGAAAGCTATGCTTCCAAAAAAGAAATAAGTTGCACCGAAGTCCATTTTTTCGATGGGAAGTACATGATCATAAATTAATAGAAAATATGTATATCAGACCTGCTCCAAGTAAAGTGCAATTGCTTTTTGACCTTCACTCCCGCTGCACACCGTGTACAAAACCTATTTTGCCCAGCATGTCTCTCGCCCACGCGTAAAACTCGTTTAATTATCGGAAAACCGAGTACGCCGCAAAGAAAATGAATCGAATTAAATCAACGTACCGATATTGCTTGTTAAGTTAATTAGAATTACGGCACGAACGTCGAATCAAAGTACGTTTATTAAATTTTTATTGGTAATTGGTTTCGTTGTTGCGTTGGCGGCGGAAGTGGTAATAAACAAAATGTGAGAATAAAACGAGAGAAAACCTTGATTCAAGAGATATTCAAAAACTCTTAAATAAGTTTAAATATTGTATGCAGCTTCTAAAAGAATTTCAATTTTAAAAGTTTGTCGCAGACATTTTCCCCTAATTATCTTAACATTATTGACTTATAATGTACTCAGTATAAATAAAATATTTAGTCAATTAAAAATTGACACTTATGTTTTCCATGATCAGTTAACATATACACGACCTTATTCAATCATAAATCGTATTTAATTAGATAAACCGCTGATGCATAATTATCGTGACTAATATGTGTGACTCTGGGCAAAGTCAAGGTTAAATAAAAATTCCACGTTACGAATAGTATTATTGTTATCTAACGCTTGCTTTGGTGGTGCGTACTTCGTACCTTACGCGTGAGGAATAAAATCTTGAAGAGGAAGTTGTATTGCGATAAGCGATCGATTGATTTATTGTATTAAAATACATTCATAAATATATATCTACATACTTACGTACGAGTATAAAAATAAATAACTTTACAAGTGGGAAGATCGTTATCTTCTTAATATAAATATGTACCTACGTAAGTACCTATGTATACTGTCGTCGATAGTAGACAGATGGTTCGATAGTATTGTTTTGAAAATAATGATATACCTAAGCGGAAAATAGGGCGATCAAAATCAAGGTACATAAAATTAATTAATTAAAACTAAGAGATAAATCTGCAATTATACCAAAATGAAATCTACATATATTAATCACAAATTGCTCGAATTGATACGATTGGCGTTCATAGAAAGCTCAAGTTATCGGGAATATCTCTTAATATTCAAGAGACGTTAGGTTTTCTAAGATTGATAAAAGATTTAGGGACAATTAATTTTGAAGCTTATAAGTATGACAATAAATTATTTTGACAATTTGGTTCCTAAGCACTAGCAATCATAAAACGTTTAAACTGGCCTAGTGATACGGTCCATAGCGGAATAGGCACTTTCGGCACATTGGATCGACTTTTAAATGACCTACTATTATGAACAGCCCACAGGCAGTTATATGCTCCAGGTCAGTCTTGGTGGATATTTTCTTTCATGATATACCAACAATTGCAACAACAGACTAAATGTGGCAGTTACCTTTCGTAGTGGTTATTTCTTACAAGTACATATTGGTACAATTCAGGGCATTGTTCTATCAGTAGTGTCTTATATTTCAAATTTTTTAGTGAGTATTCTCGATTTTCATATTTGTAACCCGAACTCAATAAAGTTCAAGGCGATGTAAATTGCAGGTTATTTATTTCACGATTACGTTACGATTCGTGCGATACATGTTGAAGCAAATTTGTAGACACCTATAAATAGCATTTCGTCCGCTGGGCCGAACCGGTCCTGCATTCGTACCCGGACCTATCTTACGATAGATCCAAGTTCGCCCTGGCATTGTGCCAGTCATTTTATTCGTAGGAAAACATTGTCAATAAAACACTTTTTTTGTTCTCCTATCAAGATCACGGTCACTTCTCGACTTATCGCGCTTTTATCTTATTTAGATTCCTGGGCGAAAAATTGTGGAGTTTAAAGGTGAAGAGAGCGAGAAGTGCGTGATATGCGGCACACAATCCGCTAATGGCTTGCCAATTGGTACGATTAGGATCGGAGAAATCACGGAAGACGTAATTAGTGTGGTGGAATTGAACAGGAGGTTGTGGAATGAAAATTATAGGAGGATAGAAGAGCATACATACAAGATGGGCAAAACTGGGACAAATAATAATTGGGATTCAATTCGGCATCAAAAAGATGTTTTCTGTTGAACTCAGAAGGAGATTTTCAGTACACGACATGATATAAATGAAACTTAAAAAATTGTTCTTTCTCCATAACTTTGCCATAGAAGTGTGGCAGACAATTCTGATATTAGGCTATTGATTATGTCGAAAATAACATGGGTAAAAGGAACTAACGCGTGCAAGGTATTTTATTTTTTCTTACGCTCCATTGACCTCTAAAGAAATAAAATCCAAAAGTGCTACTAAATTTAGCCCTGCGTTTTTGAGAATGGGGTAAGTTTGTTCACTTTTAGATTTTTCGGCTATAGCGCAAAAACTATGCATTTTTCGAAGATATGTGTCGTAAGATTTCTTGTAGAGAATTAAATTTCCTATGAAAATGATATTTTTTTAAGCAAAAGAAATTTTTTTTTATGAAATAATTTAAAAAAAAAGTTATTTTTTTTAATATTTAGCTATAACTTTTTTCTGAGTTAATTTACGTGTAGGCATTGCTTCGTAAAAAAGAAAGCTTATGAAATTCTCTTTAAAACGGTGGCTTATAAGAATTTATATGTTTAATATTAACTGAGATATAAACGTTTGAATTCAGCTATTTTTTCTCTATTTTCTACTTTTTCTTTAAAAAGCGTATTATTTCCATTTTTACCTAAAAAAAAAGATTTTTATCCAATAAATAACTTATGTACGAATAATTTAATATAAAAAATGATCTTATTTATTTATATTTAAAGTCAGTTTTCTTACACGTAGAAATAAATACTTAATTCATCTTTAAAGTAATAATTTTAAAACTGGTTTTATATGCAATGCCGTTTAAATTTGTTTTAAATGAACTGAGTTTATTTTTGTTTGTCGGAAATCCATCAGTTCGCAGAATCTACCTCGTTAGGAAGTTTCCAGAAGCGACACATTCCGACGTGTGTTTATCTTTATGGCAGGCTGTTTCGTTTTAATATGTTTTTCCTTCATATTTCGGAGGTTGACTCACAATACTTCTAGAATTGGCGAAGCACAGTTGAGTTTTAGAGTAAATTCGAAAATGGAAGTGTTTTTTTTTATTGTAACAAGGTTTGAAAGGTGATACAACGAGAACTTTAGGAAAAAAGAATATAGAAAGTGTAATAGCTGCTAGTATTGAACGAGACGATCATGGGCGCCGCTAAGAAATAAGTCGGGGGGGGGGTATAATTTTTTTTAATAAAAAAGTTGCATTAAATTAAAATTAAGATATTTCTCACCAGTCACCATTACTTACTAAAAGGAGATAATTATTTAGGGTATGAATACTATGAAAGGGGATGAATACTATGAAAGGGGATGAATACTATGAACTCAGTTCCGTAAAACCAAGAAAACGGTAAAATCCAGGGGGGGGCAGCCGCCCCCCTTGCCCTTATGTAGCGGCGCCCATGGAGACGATGGAAAACATGAATTATTGAGTGATGTTGCAAGAATTCAAGTGCATGAAAAATGTTATGAAGCATATATTAGGGAGTCGAACATTAATGTAGCAAAAAAAAAAAGGAAAGCAGCCAACCTAAATGAGTTAATTGGGGAACCAAGTCGTACCAGGGAAGGTGTTACTTTAGATTACAACTAGATTAGAATTAGAATTACAACTTTGTGTTTTATGTGGCGATCAGGCGGGAAATTCATACTTAGTAGAGGTGTGAAAAAAGGTAGTCTTTCTTTAGGTAAGGTGTATTTAAAAATGGAAATTTTTCATTGTGTACTAAATTATATACAGAAACTTGCAAAATAAATCATTTCGTAAAATAAAAATTATATTTTGCAATAATGTAGACCGAAAATTATTATAACTAAAACCTTAATATCTGTAGTTCATTATTGCAATTACTGGAAAATAAATTGGATTTCTATCAACCTGTGGAACAGGCAGGCTTTCGTCGTGGATTTGGAACGAATGACCACCTTCAAAGCGTCAAAACACTTATAGAAAAGACAATCGAATACAACAGAGCTTTAGTAATGACATTCGTGGACTTTCACAAAGCCTTTGATATAATAGAGCTGAATGCATTGTGGAATGCACTTCAGGAATGTAGGATTGACTACCGATATACCAAACTCATCCACAATATCTACAAAAATGCAACCATGACGGTAAAACTACATGAAAATACCAACCTCATAACTATTGAACGAGGTGTTCGGCAGGGCGACACGATGTCACCAAAACTGTTTATTACAGTAATGGAGAGTGCATTCAAACAATTGGACTGGAGTCAGAGAGGTATAAACATAGATGGCAAGAACCTAAACAACTTACGTTTTGCAGATGACATAGTGTTATTCTCGGACAATCTAGAAGAAATGCGACTGATGTTGCAGGACCTGCAGGAGGCGTGTGGAAAAGTCGGTCTTAATATCAATATGTCAAAAACAAAATTCATGACAAACCTTGTTCCCAGCTGTGGCTTGAAGATTGGCGGAGCTGAAATTCAAATGGTAGATAAATATGTGTACCTTGGCCATGAGTTCAGCATCTCAAGGGATAACCAGACATGCGAACTAAAGAGAAGGCTCACTCTCTCATGGGCAGCTTTCGGAAGACTTAAAGACGTTTTCAAGAGTGACATTCCCGTCAATCTAAAACGAAGAGTTTTCGATCAGTGTGTGCTGCCGGTGATGACATATGGCTCTGAAACCCTAACACTAACAACAGCACAGCTAAGAAACTTAAAGTCACACAGAGGAAGATGGAGAGATCCATGCTTGGTGTGACCCTGAAGGACCACATAAGAAACGAATATTTGCGAGGAAGAACCGGTGTCAGCGATGTTATTGAAGCTATTGCGAAGCTTAAGTGGAACTTGGCTGGCCACGTTGCACGGATGCGGGATGATCGTTGGGAAAAGAGGCTTCTTGAGTGGAGACCTAGAACGGACAAGCGAAGTAGAGGAAGATCGCCTACGCGTTGGTCGGACGATATTAAGAGGATCCGCAGCAACTGGATACAAACAGCACAAAATCGATTGGAATGGAAAATGATTAGGGAGGCCTATGTTCAACAGTGGACACAGAGGGCTGAATGATGATGATGATGATGATGATTGCAATTGTAAACCTTCAACCATTTAAATTAAATATGTAGAATATGTTCTAGTAGAATAATATCCAATATTATTGATAAATTTATGCTCATAAAATTATTATTGCATAAAACTCTTTTTTTTTCAGGTAAAAATATGAAGCAATACGCTTTTTAAAGAAAAAGTAAAAAATAGAGAAAAAGTGGCTGAATTCAAACGTTTATATCTCAGTCAATATTCAACATATAAAGACTTACAAGCCACCATTTTAAAGAGAATTTCATAAGCTTTCTTTTTTATGAAGCAATGCCTATACTTAAATTAACTTAGAAAAACGTTATAGCCAAAAATTAAAAAAAAAATACATTTTTCCATTTTTTTACCTTTTTTTTTAAATCTATTTCATTAACCAAAATTTTTTTTGACTTTAAAAAATATCATTTTCATAGGGAATTTAATTCTCCACAAGAAATCTTACGGCACATATCTTCCAAAAATGCATAGTTTTTGCGCTATAGCAGAATAAGACCTTTTTAAAAAAATTTATCTTTTCCAGTGTCTCAATGGAAGATAATTTCAATCTCTTCTGCTGTTTTTCAGACCAAAAGTTTAATTCAATCTCCTCCTTTTCTCCAGTGATAAGGCATGGTAAGACTTCGCAAAGTTTTAATTTTCACCAAAAAATCACAATTTCTCTCCATTTGTCTCAAATTTGACCGAATTCAGAACTAATTGCAACATTTAAGTTCGTTTCAATATCCTCCACAACTAAACTTTATTTCAAACTCTTCCAAAACTCACAATTATTATTCCATTCATTTGTTTCTAGAACGCACAATATATTTGCAAGGTCGTTCTTCATGCAAGAAATAAAGCCTTTTTAATAGTACCTAATCAATCGTTATTGAAAATCAGAACCAATTTTCTTTCCATTTGTAGTTTTGTACAGAAAGAAGGTAAATTTAATCTTTCCGGAAAATAATATTTCAGCAATTTTTAGAAAGTCAAAGCTTGTTGAGATCACTCCCTAAACTCATATCTAGTTTTTCCACGAAGAAAACTCTATAAGGAATTTTCTCCATTTTCTAAGTAAAATCTGCGGAGAGCGGGCTTTGGTATTTGGTATCTTGATATACAGGGTGTTTTCGTGATGACTGTACCAAACACTTAACGTACAATACTCCAAAACTCAAAATATGGCAATAAAACTCAACTTATCTCTATCCAAAAGTGCATATTCCACGTCGAAAATGTAAGTAAAAAAAAATATTTTGCAAATAAAATATTATTGGTTTTTAGCTAATGACAAAACTGGAGATGATAATTCTCATTATACAAAGGAACATCTTGACATAAACATTTCGTAAAAGAAATTTAAAGAAACTAATATTTTTTAACTGGTTAATGAATATGTTTGAAATATTTTCTAATTGTAAATGTAAAAATGTTTTAATTTTTGAAACTTGTGCTACGTGCACATATCTGAACAAAATCATAACGATGTTTCAATTATGTTCAAATATTCAAAATTATTGAATAGGCTAATTAAAAATAGAGGTACTAGAATAAACGTTATCCATTAAAATTCCTTGTTGGAGATAAGAATTTAAATGTTTTATGTAACTTTGTAACCGTGTAACATGTTAACTTTATCTTGAGACCTTGAGAGTTAGTTAGAATAATCATGGAATAATCCTTATTCCAATAATTCTTAGGCTAGATAGGCCAAAATGTCATTCACAAGATCCCAATGTTTACTTGTTTACTTTTTCCATCACAAATTTACTCTAAAAATAAGTTCAATAAAAGGTATTCCATCTCCAATTCATTGTAATCCATGCAGGGATCTAACGAGTTTAAACACACGAATTTTGTATGTACAGCCACTTACGTGTACCTGAGTAGGTGTTCTGTTTATCGATGACATCGCATAATCAATAAAAATACCCAAATATTAGGCGCGAATTCTCAAGTAGGATTTAATCGAAACAAACAGATGACGTCTTAATTCTCGTTATTATATCACTTTAATATGAACGGTTTCGAGTAGTTTAAACAACTTGATCGCATGTTTTGTTTTATACTTTGAACTATTGAATTCGACTACTAACACTTTTATTGAAATCGTAAAAAAAAGATTGCAACGAATTGCGCAAATTAACACTAACATTGCAGATATGTTTCATGAGAAAATTTAATGGTCTTTACCAATTTTTGGAAAATAACTTTTGAAAGGTTAGTAGAACAAATAAATTTTTTTTCGGACACTTACTCGCTCTTCAGGGATTAATGTATTTACTTTAAACTTATTAAAATGGCACAAGCAAAATCAGTGCCAACAGACCTTTAACTCTACATTATCACATAATGTCTAATAGTACTAATTACCAATAAACGTACATATTAGTTATGCTATATACAAATGTACTTATGTAAATTACATTACAAGTACAAATAAGTGTACTAAGCAGGTTGGAGTACAATATACAATTGTTACTTATTTTACGCATTTAAATACTTATTCATATTTATGTTCTGTCAATTGCATCATACTAGAATGAAAGGACGTGTCTAGTGACACATGATGAATAATAAAAAATTGAAAAACAAATTTGGCCCATCATTTTTGACAATATTTATTTATATTCAGATCAATAACGGTCCATTTGGTAGTATAATCATTACTAATACGCAATACGAAATATCAACGGAAAACCTTTTCAATAAATATGTATGTTATATTTACATAAATAAAATAAATAGTGAAAAACTGATAAATTTATTTAAAAAGTTTGTCATATGGACCGAATTTAAAAAGTAATATAATAATATATCGGTTGGTAGGTTGTTAATATTCATGATTAAATAATACAAGTCACTTTGACGTAAATATGAATGAGGCACACATATTGCTGTTAGGTGCATTAGCCATTGGTTAATTGGAAAAACTAACACAATTGTATTGCAGACCAAGTAGACAAAATGATAGTTTAAATATTAGTAATAATTGTTAATAACACCTAATTACTATTTTATCTATTAATCTTATTAATATTTATCCTGATGGAAGAATTGTTATTTTGCAAAGTCAGTATTTATTAACAAATTTGTCACAAAGAGGGTAATGAGGAGTTCCAAGGGGGTAAAAGGGAATTTTCATAATATGAGTAACATATCTTTTGTGATATATTTTCTACCATGCAGTGATACGTTGTCAGATTTAAACTAATAGTACAAGTAGCTACGACGTTCACTGCGATCATTGGTACATATTTGAATTTGCATGGTAGGCAATGATCGATTGCTATAGATTTTTAGTAGCGTAGGTACCCCCTTCAAAAAAGACATTTCACATAAAAAAAATCAATAATAAGGCTAAAAATTAATATTTACAAAATTAAACTACATATTTCGGTACGTACGTATGATGGGATATAAGAAATGGTAGGAAACAACACAATTAACATAAAAGTTAAACAATTGTATTACGAGTTATCTAATTTTGGCCCACGCAATTAAGTAAAGGTGATAAGTGGAATGTCCCATTTCCGTTATCATTGTATTTTTTAACTGGATTTACACTATATCTCCAAATATAAAAGCTCTCCATCATGGAGAGCTCCACGTGACTCTCTCCTACTCAGACAATTTTAAACATTGCCCCCTTCTTTAAAGATTAAAGTTTTTATTGAAACATTAGTACATTTATTTATTTGATTAATTAGGACAGATAATTAAAATTTGATTGAAACACACCACTTTAGGATGATTTAGATAAGAACAGCAAAACAACGTTACAGACTAAAATCATGGTATTAAGTGGAATTAAGAGCTTTGCGCTATAAAAAAACTTTATCAACATAATAAATAATATATAATATTTAATAAACTGTTTGTTATACCGAGTTGAATATAAGAAATGTGTATCGAATTGTCGGTATAGAATTTTACTGTATACTGAAGATTCCCAAAAAGCTACTGAAGTGAACTTGTAACATTCCTTTCTCATATTACTATTCTATGTTATTTCCATATATTCTTTTTAATGCCACAATAGCTTTGACTATATTAAGGACCATTTAAAGCCGTAACCAACGTTTGCATCAAATTTCCCCAAACCACTTCCGTTTAAAGTCTAATAGATCAAAACGAAGGTCTCTCCATTACTCATAATAGTCATAATTGATGCAATAACAAAATTATGGATATTGTCTTACTACTTGTTATTTAGATTCGTATCAAAAGACATATTCGCGATTAATGCAAGACAAATAGAAAAAAAGGAATGAAAACAGGAAACAGAAATTATCATTAGGAGCACGTAGAATTTATTAGATACTTTTGATAAATTCGGAACTAATTTATGGCAAATTTGTTTACGACACTTAATACACTATTACTCGAATGAGTGGATTTAATGGCATATAAGTAAGCTTATTAATATACATAACAATCAAGTCGATTATATGTCGAATGGGTTGTATTAATTGAAAATTAATGTTCAGATGTTCGCAATAAGGATTTGGATATACCCCAAAGTACTAGAAAAAAACTTAATTTTCATTAGGTCAGGTTAGATTTATAGAAAACACTTCTTGGAGAAATTAGAAGCTATGAAGTTGTGCTGATATTTGACGTATTGACACTTAGAGTAATAAAAATAACATATAGACTGCATTGGCTTTTAGAAAAGTGTTAAGAAACCTTTAAATATATATCAATAAAAGCCGAATACCCTTCCGAATAGTTGTGTGTAATATTTTAAGTTAGTTTTGTTTACATTGATCAGCGTTACCAAAACATTTTTAAAATCACATTTACTAAATTTTGTTTGAAATACTAATTTTCTTCTGGTTGTTGTAAACACAATTTTCATTAAAATTGTTTATTTTGACACTTCATAGCATTTTCGTTTTTATATATTCTTATCGACGTGTAAATAATAAATATGAAAACAAAACACTATTATGCAAAGCAGTGATTAAAGTGTATACGGCCTGATGATTTCTACCCCTTCTTAACATTGCCATTCAATGACGAATTTGGGTGACACTGACTTCAATCAGTAAAAATTCCATTGAAATGTTATTTTCTATTGAGACATTATATTTTTGCATGGTACGTCTGCGGAATTATTTTAGCCTAATTAAAATTAACTTATTAAAAATGCGACTTAATTTAAGTCGCCTTTACAGATAGCGTAATTGTTTTTATCTTCTCACTAAATAACATTCGATATTTGGAAATATTCATTCAAGTTTCGAGATTTTTGCTAGAGAGTCACTTGTAGAGAATATGATTGTTACTAGTTACTACTAAAAATAACAAAAAAACTCTTACAATTTTTTGCAGTTAAAAAAACATATTTTAAGTTAAGCAAATTAAATATGATATGCTAAAAGACGTATATTTCGGAACAGACCATTAAATTATTATAAAGTTCAAAGTACCACAAATAATACTTTTAACACGTCGAAGCAGCGGGTTTAAATACCTCACGCGTCATTGTTTAAACTATGATTACACATCTAAGAACTTTAGACTTTAGAACTTTTTACTACGTACTTTTATTGGTTCAGGAGTTAATTGAGATTTTAGTTAAGTATTCTGAGCTGACAGGATTAACGTTTTAAGTCGTTTGTTGTTTTACTGTTTTGGTTCTGTGAGAATTCCAGTAAGAAACAAACTAATAAAGATGCCATGAATACATTGTTTGAAAGCCACATCATGACCTCAGTTAATTTAATTGCCTAAAAGGAAGAAAGAATGGAAGTAATTTTCAAAAATCTATAACAGTTAATGAACGATGCGATGATAAAGTGTCTTTTAGCATCTATTTTAGATACTTAAATCATTCAGTGAATATCCATAGTGGGAAAGTTTTAACCATTGACAATTAGTATAATTAAAAATAGTAAATGACTAGTTATAATATAAAATTAGAAGTAAAATTAAAGCATTAAAGTAATAATTTGAGTTCCATTGTATCGAGATGTTATTTAGTTATAAATGACCATCTGATGGTAGTGAAGACCCTAATAGAAAAAAAGTGTTGAGTACAATAAACCACTCATTTCAACATTTGTCGACTACGAAAAGGCATTCGACTCAATTGATGAACACAAATTATTTAAGGCCTTAGCCTTTCTGTCGCTGCTGGAACAAACCCATAGACTCCTGCTACACTAACCTTTTGAAATATATATATATATATATATATATATATATATATATATATATATATCACCTTGCAACAGCATCTGTATTACTACAAGAAAATATAAACAAACTCCTTCGTTATTAGAACAGGTGTACAAGGCATTTCCCCAAATTGTTTATAACACTATTTGTATTACATGCTTAAAAGACTAAATTGGGAGAAAATGAGTATTAATATAAACGGAGAGATGCTCAACAACGTACGTTTTGCCGATGAACTAGTGCTGATTAAAAAAAGTAGACGAAGCACAAAATATATTAGAAACACTTAAACAGGCGTCAGATCAAATTGGACTAAGCATAAATTATTCAAAAACAAAACTAATACCCGATTTAGTTATTAGTGGAAATCTCTCGGTGGCAGGGCGATTCATAGAAGTATCTGGGGCATGAAATTACAATTGGCCGTGACAATCAGACACACGAAATCCAGAGAAGAATAGGACCAACATGGACAACATTAGACAAACTGAGATATGTGTTAAACTCAGATCTACCGATGTGCTAAAAGAGGATGGTGTACCATCAGCGTGTTACGCCAGTACTTACATATGGCATAGAGACACTTTATACTAATTTCACCCTATATTTCCCATATAACACTCACTTTTGAAATTTTTTTTATAAAAAAAATTAAATTGTTGTGTCTATTTTTTATTATATTACACTTTTAATTTATTACTTTCTTATATTACACTTCCAATAAGTCCCTAATAGGGAGTTATTGGAAGTGTAATAAAGTGTAGCAGTAATACTGATAGCACTATGTTGACATATACGCATGCGCAGTGGCCCACTAAATACTGCTACCAGTAATTGTGATAGTGCTAGACTTTATTACTGAACAAATAAGGAGTGCACTATTTACTAGAATTTGCCCGTATTTTGACACTTTTGACATTTGTCAGCTGACCTGTCGGTTTTTATAACTAACCGTTTTGCATTCTCTATGGTTTGTTTACGTCTTTGCTTTTTGGTTTTTAATTTCCCGGATATTTTTAACGAGTAGAGTAGTTGTGAATTTGTGTTTTAAAAAACAATGAGTGAAAAAAAAGTTAGACTGAGGTTTACGTACGACGACGATCTGCTTCTTTCATTTTTGTCTGTCTTCACCTCAAACTCAAACAAATAACAACAACCTGGTCATCCGCCAACTAGGCATTCCAAACCACGTGATATCCAATATGGCGGCTGGGGGCAAACAAAGTTTGACAGTTTGACAGCGCCATAAGAGAGTGTTCATGGTTGTGTTGTTTGTTGGTGAAAAGGTGATTTTTAGAAAGTTTTATCGGTTTTGTTAGTGCTCATACACTTTTTAAGATGCAGAGTGAATATTTAAAGACATTATTGTTGGAAAATCGCCATGTTGGCGAACGGTAAGCTCGAAAATACTTACTAAAATTTTGTGTTTGCATTTCTATATATATTTTTTGCAGTTATCTAAAGAAGCTGATGTTAATCAATAATGTGGATCCATTTACATTGAAAGTTGTAGATTTGGACTATTCTATTCACAGAGTTCCGCCTGTCACCTGTCACCAACATGCATGCCAATATGGATATCGTTTCATATTTAGTTTTAACCCATAGTTACTACAGCAAAACACAAATCAAAGCATACAAGAGCATCTTTGTTCGATAAAACAGTACTGTACACTTTAAAAATATAAAAACAACTTAACTCACTCTCAAAAACATAAAATGGAACACTTTTCAATCAATTGTCACAGATGACATAACCAAGTTGTTTGCCCCCAACGGCCATATTGGATTTACTTTTGACAGGTCGTTGGAATGCCTAATTCGACGTTTAAAAGTAAGGTTAGAAATAAGGAGAGTGAATAGCACTAAACCAAAAAGCATTTCCAATAACTATTTTTTTCGGCCGCGTAAACGACCCTGCACTATTAATATACGGCTGTTGTTATTACTGCTGTCAGTATTTTGAAACTTCCAATAAGTCCCTAATCTCTCCGAGAACGTTTTTTGCACAAATTTTCAGATTAAAAAACAGCATCTATTTTACCGGACCACAAGATTTGTGGATGTGGCTAACTTCACACTCGTCGGTGAAATATTGCTCATCTCTACGAGCCGTTTCTTTCGCCGTAAGGGCTGATCCGTCCCTGAAACCGTCCGACGGACGGTCCGACCCGACCGTCGAGGGCCGAGCGTCGTCCTGCGCGTTGCGTTCACCGTTGAGCGCGTCGGGACGCGAGGAAAAGAGAGTCGGGCCTCGTGGCGGCGGTGGTGGGGTCGGATCACGCCACCGACTCGCCAAATGAAAGAGGGACCCGCGAAACGGCGAGAAATCGCGTGATGCGATCGTGGAAAGACGACCGCGACGACGACGATACGATACACACACACATTCGTTATTACCGCACGTAACGCGAGAATCGCGCTCCTCGTACCCGCCGTGAACGTTGAACCGTCGTCGCCCCTCGGACACCACGTGGACGACCGGTGTAATCGAAATTTCGGTTCCCGCCTCTTATCACCGAGACGGTCCCGATCCGTTCTATATAAACACATTTTCCGAAATCGGAGACCCAGTTTTCGCTCGCACGTCCGACGCGGCAGGGATCGATCTTCCTCGTTTCCTCGCACTTTTCCCGAAGGCTTCGCCGGCGTTTTACGTTCATTTTTCGTAACTCGCGCCCGCTTCGCGTCACCTCGACCGGTATTGTTCCAGTACGTTCGACCAGAGGCCGTAGCAGCTGCGAAGGTGAGTTACATACGCTTTCCACCCTTAAATCAACCGAACGCTATGGATTTCGTGGATGGAATGTTCTAGATGTTTCGTTTTTGAAAAGAGACGCTTGTCTACCGTTCATCACTTACACTTCTTGAAATAAACTAGCGGCTTGCGGTGAAATTTCAAGTAAAGGGAAGCAACTCACCCTATTTGTAATGTAATTCGATCACTTTTTGCAAACTCGTCAATGACGCCACCATAAAAACGTTCTTATTTCAAAAATTACATTCAAGAAGATGATGTTTTGTCATTTTTGACATTTTTCTAGGGGAAACACTGCTTCCATGGACCGCACGCCGCTAAACTAAACATAATTACTGGGTTTAGTACTTAAGGTAGATCAAACAACTTTACCATACCAAAAACTTATTGACTGCATGACAATTTTACCCTTAACTCCCCTCGATTTACTCCTACAGACTTCATGTGCGTTGGGACCTTTGTAAAATTTGGATCTTTAAGCAATTTTCAAAAAGAGACGCTTGTCTACCATTAACGCTCTTTGAAATAAACCTTATTACTGGGTTCAGTAGTTACAGTAGATCAAAACAACTTTAACATTCCAATTACTTATTGACGGCATGAGAAATTTAGCCGGTAGCTCCTTCCAATTTACTCCTACAGACTTCCTATACATTGGTACCTTTGTAAAATTTGGATTTTTAAACAGTTTTCAAGAAGAGACGCTCGTCTACCTTTCATCCCTAGCACTTTTCAAAATAAACTTAATTACAGGATTTAGTACTTACAGTAAACGTCACCACACCAAAAACTTACTCACTACATGAGAATTTACCCGTAACTCCTTCCGATTTACTCCTACAGACTTCCTGTACGTTGGTACCTTTGTAAAATTAGGATCTTTAAACAGTTTTCAAAAAGAGACGCTCGTCTACCATTCATCCTTAACGCTCTTTGAAATAAGCTTAATTACTGGGTTTAGTACTTAAAGTGGATCGAACAACTTTACCATACCAAAAACTTATTGACTGCATGAGAAATTCACCCGGTAAACCGTTCCAATTTACTCCTACAGACTTCCTGTATGTTGGTACCTTTGTAAAATTTGGATCCTTAAATAGTTTTCAAAGAGAGACGCTCGTCTACCTTTCATCCCTAACACTCTTCAAAATAAACTTACTTACAGGATTTAGTACTTACAGTAATCGTCACCACACCAAAAACATACTCACTACATGAAAATTTACTCGTAACTCCTTCCGATTTACTCTTACAGACTTCCTGTACGTTGGTACCTTTGTAATATTTGGCCCTTTAAGCAGTTTTCAAAAAGAGACGCTCGTCTACCTCATCCTTAACAGTTTTTGTAATAAACTTTTACAGGATTTAGTACCTACAGTACCTAGATCAAACAACTTTACCACAGCAAAAACCTATTGACTGTCTGAGAAATTTGCTTGGTAATTTTTTTCCAATTTACTACTACATACTTCGTGTGCGTTGATACCTTTGTAAAATTTGGATCTTTAAACAGTTTTCAAAAACTCATCTACCATTCATCCTTAAGGCTTTGTGAAATTAACTTAATTACGGGGTTTAGTAAGTACCTACTTAGAAAAAGGTACCAAAAACATATTGATTGCATGAGAAATTTACCCGGTAAATCCTTCCAATATACTCCTACAGACTTTCTGTACGTTGGTACCTTTGTAAAATTTGGATCTTTAAACAGTTTTCAAAAAGAGACGTTCGTTTACCATTCATCCTTAACGCTTTTTGAAATAAGCTTAATTACTTGGTTTAGTACTTAAAGTAGATCGAACAACTTTACCACACCAAAAATTTATTGACTGCGTGAGAAATTTACCCGGTAAACCGTTCCAATTTACTCCTACTGACGTTGGTACCTTTGTAAAATTTGGATCCTTAAACAGTTTTCAAAAAGAGACGTTCGTCTAACATTCATCCTTAACGCTATTTGAAATAAACTTAATTACTATGTTTGTAGTACTTAAAGTAGATCAATTAACTTTACCACATCAAAATCTTATTGACTACATGAGAAATTTACCCGGTAACTCCTTCCGATTTACTCATACAGACTTTATGCACGTTGGTACCTTTGTAAAGTTTTGATGTTTAAGCAGTTTTCAAAAAGAGACGCTCGTCAACCATTCATCCTTGACGCTTTTTAAAATAAACTTAATTACTGGGTTTTGTACTTAAAGTAGATCAAACAAGTTTATCACACCAAAATCTTATTAACCACCTACATGAGGAATTTACCCGTAACTCCCTCCGATTTCCTCCTACACATTTCATACACGTTGGTACCTTTGTAAAGTTTGGATCTTCATTTTTCAAAAAGAGACGCTCGTCTACCATTCATCCTAACGCTTTTTAAAATAAATTGAATTAAATACTGGGTTTAGTACTTAAAGTAGATGAAATAACGTTACATACCAAAAACTTATTATTTACATCAGAAATTTACCCATAACTCCCTCCAATTTACTAATACAGATCTCATGTGCGTTGGTACCTTTGTAAAATTTAGGTCTTCAAGCAGTTTTCAAAACGAGACGCTCGTCTACCATTCATCCTTAACGCTTTTTGGTAACCATACCAAAAACTTATTGACTGTATGAGAAATTTACCCTTAACTCACTCCGATATATTCCTATAGTCTTCATGAGCGTTGGTATCTTTGTAAAATTTGAATCTTCAAACATTTTTGTTTCTTTAGAACAAAGCATCTCTACCAATTGCTTATGGAGCATCCAAATAACATAACCGACAATGGGACACCACCTAAAATCCCATGTTTTTAGCAGCCAAGTACCAAAAACCTTACAGAGGTTTTTCAAAAGCCTTCACTCATTGGGCGCCTAATCATCACATTCCAAAATTCCAGCAATTCAAAAGTAAAATTGGTGGTACACTTATCAAATTATCTTCTTTTATAAATATTCGATAGTAGAAAACGTATTCAAAGTTTAAAAAGAGGCTTATGGCGGATTTCAAGACAATTTCAACTACAAATGTTAAATGCCCTTCAGTTTTACCCAAAAATGTTAATAATCCTCATGATACATATTCGATAGTAGATTAAATATTAAATGTTTTAAAAAAGGAAAGTGACAAAAACCCGAAAAGCGACAGCTGTCAAGTGCCCTTTACAGGAGATTTAGCCAAAAATGTTGCTAAACTCTATTACACACATTCGATAACAGACTATTTACTATTCAAAAAGAAATGTAGAAAAATTTTTTGAACAAATTTCGGAAAATTTCAAAAAAAAAACGAAAAAAACAATTTAACGTCCTTCAGGGGAGATTTATCCCCCCTGAAGGACGCTGAAATTTACTTCTCCTTCCGACATCTTGAAACATGTTAGCTCAAATCGGCTAATCCGTTGGACTAAGGATTTGGGCTGATGATGAGTCCAGGCTGATCCGAAACTGTGGCGATTTATTATCGACGATCAATAGGAAAATACTCTCAGAATCGACAGTAATGAATGTGAACTGTCCTGAACCTGTCCTGTCACATTGTTCACATTTTAAAAAAAAAAGTTGTGTTTGTTTCCTTAATGTTTAAAAGTTTAGCTAGCAACGGTCACCTTGGTACAACTTATCGGTCTGTTGCTATCAATAAATGTATCGCAAATACAATGAATATCAATGAATTACTGCAAAAAACATACTAAATACTCGATTATATGATAAATTATGGAATATGTTGCAATGTATCTTGATTTTTTTTAAATTCGCCATTGTATTCAAGAGCTTTAGCATTCATGGAATTTTTACATTTACCATTGTTCATCGATTGAAAAGCAACAATGAACATTGAAGCTGCTAAGTCTTTAATGGGTCTTTCATCCGACCGAATGTATTCATGAAAAGCAACTGGCAATACAATTAATTACTAGTAGGTTGCAGCTGAGCACGTGCGCATTGACCTGCGCAAATCGTCATTTTCCCCCACTTCCCCACATGTTTTACAATCAGTTCAAGTTTTCCGACCAGTCCGGAACTAAACTTCCCTTAAATACGTTTCGGGTGTTTTATCCGATGATCGATTCATTCTTATTTTTGTGAAATAGTTGCGTGAAACGCCACCTCATCGATCGCAGAAGTAAGTTCAACTCTGACATTTGTGAATTTTTTGGGGGTAAAATTTGCAACTTTTTAATATCACGTTGTTGAAACAACCCTTAAGTCCGTTTCATTTCTTTAAATGGAAGCTGAGTATTAGGATTATAAGGCTAGTTTCTTAATGGCAAACTGAGTTCCTAAGTTGTATTCAGTTCAAAACGTAGGTGTATGTTTTCAAAACCAAGTTGAGTTTAAAACTGCTTAAATGTATGCTTTAAACTGAGGTGGGTCTTCTTTTTCTTAAGTCCAGTCCTTAAAGTAGGTACTACATTGTTCCCTCTGGACATGTTGGACTATATGATAGTAATATCATGTACGAGAGGTATGGTAATCGGGTCGTTTTTTCGGATTAGAGTTATTAGTATTTTTAGGCTTTTTAAGGTTCCCTGAGTCCAAAAAACATGTTTTTAAAAAAGGACTGTGTATGTATGTGTGTGTCTGTGGTACGTTTTTATCAGAAACGGTTCTAACTTTAAATTTAGGTTTTGTACTAGACACCTCCAAGTAAATGTTTCATTAAAATCGGCATGAATAAAGGGGCAGTTTACTCTTGACATTTTTCGGTTTTTGGAAATTTTCTCAAAGTTTGCTCCAAGGAATTTTTTTCAAACTCTCAATGTTTGTTCCACCGTAGAATCTGTATAATAAAGTTTAATGACATTTTTGACCAAATTTGCTGTAAAGGGCACTTCACACTTACCATTTTTCGGTTTTTGGAAATTTTCTCAAAATCCTCTCCAATATTTTTTTCCAAATTTTGAACATTTATTCCACTATCGAATATGTATAATAAAGTTCAATGACATTTTTAGCTAAATCGTTTCTGAAAGGCACTCTTCTCTTGTCGTTTTTCAAAATTCTCTCGAAATTGCTTTTAAACTAATATTCAACTATCGAGTATCTATAGTAAAATACGAGATGTACTCATCGCCATTGTTTGGTTAGCAGAAATGTATTTATTTCAACATACACTATTTTTGGGAAATTCATCTCATACATTTCCATTTAAAAATCTATTTCAAGGCGCCGGTAAATCTAAAGCGATTGAAAATACCCAATCTACGCATTTAACACGTTATTTAACGATAACATTAATTGCGTTTTCCTAGAAAATGGTTTTCCTTCTGATCGTAGTTAATACATATCTGTGGTCGTAAACATTTAATTGCGACATTAAAAAATTCTTGGAAAGTTCCAGATTTTCCACAATAATCAATTAAAGTTTCGCCAGTCCTCTACTTTAAATAACATTTTACGATACGGATTAACAAGATAAGGTCTGGTACAAAACGGTTAGTATGAGCTTCGAAGGCTAGAGATAACCGAGGTTTGTAGCTTTTAAAAAAAGTTTCTTATACTATATGTTTGATGAATTGTTGCGTTAAATATAGAGTATATATGATGTAAGTGTTACAGTTGAACTGTAACTGAATTTGTGTGGCTATGAAGGTACTTTTGATTATCTAGCAAATCTCCTAAGCAACAATCGATGGAAACAGTCCTGATGACATTACAAACGACCGGTGTGTCTATAAATGTGACTAAGCACAGGCACTTTTCCTTATTGTTTTATCGACCAGTCTCTTTTATGCAACAACAGAAAAAAAAAATGAACACGCTCTGTTCCATTATTAACAACCTTGGACTTTCCACGGGAATATTAGTATCATAAGTAGACGCACATACGAAAAAGATAGTATTATGCCATAACCGTACATCACACATGATTGAAACTACTTAGGTATCCCGTGGCATGGATCAGTATCAGACGTCAAAGTCATGTCAACCTTCCTTATGAGTTTGTGTCGAAGTTCGAATCGTGTCTTCGTGTTCGTGTCAAACACCAAATCTACTAACACAACACGACGGTGTAACGAAAGCGCGGTTCCTAGACGAATCGTACGAAAATTGCTTTCACTTAACCGCAAAAATCCGGTCAGTGAACAGTTAAGCTGTACAAAGCCCGAAAATGCCGGGGATAATTTCGACATTACTTACACGTTATATAACAGTTTGCGACAATTTTAATTGTGCCGATAACGAGGAAACAACAGCGACCGATAATGATGAGCGGAATTAGTTAGTAGTAAATTGTACCTAACTTTCCGTAATTTAAATTTTTCCGATACGACCGTTACTTTAAGCAAAGACTTGTCTTAATGTAACGGTTCGCTGGGTTGTTGCACATACTTCCTTCTTATCGTTATTGTTACCTAGAAAATCGTTAACAATGTTTGGTTCGATATTAAAAAAAAAGCATGGCGACCGTTATATAATAGACGAGCGCTTACATCAATGGGTAGAGCTGATAAGCGCTTTGTAGAGCTTTGTTACAATTACAATTGTGATTCAAATGAACTGCTTACATACACACACAGTGTTAATTTAGATATAACCACTTATGTACACTAAGAGAAAATTTACAAATGAAGCAATCCCCACTCTGGGTACACGCAATTCTAGTGTTCCTTGCAATCATACTATAGTTGAATTATTAATACTAAATAGGAGAGAACTTCAACTTACATGAAATAAGTTATTAGAAATTTTAAGAATAACTAATGGATACGTCAAATATTTGAACAAATCTATATGTACCTATACATTTGTGGCTAAAAGTGCTTATTGAAATGGAACGTTATAAATTTAAATCAAGAACAAGTCATAAAAGTTATATTAAATTTATTGAAAGGCTTACAATACGATTTGGTGAGAATTTACTTATACTTAACCAACGAGCTACAAAAAGGACTATTGAAGGACCGTAAACATGGTTTTTACTTAGTTTTATACAACACGTTGGGAATTCAAACTTTCCGCCCCCCTCATGACCTTTAAACTCGATTAATACATAAAAGGTTCCCTTGTCTCGAATATGTCAAATATCGAATGTCAAAATCTTCCTAATTTGGGACAGTTTAGTCGGAGCAAATGTTGAGAATATAAACCCTACAAAAATTTGTTACTTCGATTTTTATTGAGTAATATTGCATTATTAATATCTGGAAATTTTGACTAATTTAAGCTGAAATGGAACTTGCGTAACACTTACGAGTTATATGAACGTAATTTAAGGATTGGCGTAAAAGTAATTGTCTAGTGATAATATTTCAGTAAATTTATATGAGTTTGATCACAACATTCGCTGGATTTAAAATATATTTTGAGTGTTACATTTTTAACGCAAATGGAACCTTTTATAACACCCCCTGTAATATTATTACCTCTTATTAATCAGTGTTTCTTTTTAAATATTTTATTCAATCAATTTCCAATAGGTGTTATTAAAAAGTAAATTAATAAAACTCAGTTTTCACCCCCTGTGGCCTCCCTCTAACGAGGCAGTAGTTATAATTCATATTCAGTGTCTACATGTCAATAATTTTCTGTGGGATAATTTGTAATATATAATTCAATGTTACAAAAATGTGGCACATATAAAGCAAGCAGATTATTGATCTTAGCTTCCTCCCTGGGCTAAAGGAGTACTCCCAGTTAAGAACTATCGATAATATGTATGTATAACAATACCAAAAATCACTCCCTGCGACCAGTTCTTCTCATTGTGTCTTACGAAAGTTAATTAGCATTGTGATAGTCTTGTGCATTTGACCAATGAGTACAGTTTCCTTAAGTTTTCAGAAATTTTCTCAGTGCCTGTGGTTTAAGTTCAAACTCCTTGTTTATATTCATTTTGCCTTTAGAATAAAATTGGATCTTTAAAGGGCTTTACATAAAAATAAAGACTGGTTTGGATTTACAAATTTTCTAGACGTTTTCTTAACCACTAAGTGTGACCACAGTTCAATTGCAGTAATCGAAGATGGTTAATAAACTATCTAATAAGTAATAAAATTAGTGATCATTGGAAACAAATGCAGTGTTGGAAAAATTTTAATGTATGAATATAAAAAAATTTAATACAATTTTATCTTGGCTTAATTCTCTTTCTTCGTAATTTCGAGGGAACACTTTCCTTAAGTTTGTAGAAATTTTCTCAGTGCCTGTGGTTGAAGTTCAAACTCCTTGTTCATATATTCATTTTGTCTTTAGGAAGAATTGGTCCTTTGAAAGAGTTTCACATAAACATAAAAATTTGTTACACGTTTTCCTAAGTGCTCACTAACCACTAAGTGTGGCCACAGTTCAATTGCAATAATCGAAGATGGTTAATAAACTATCTAATAAATAATAAAATTAGCGGTTAATTTATTTTAATAACAACAACGTAAACTTTGTGATCATTGGAAACAAATGCCGTGTTGGAAAAATGTTAATTTATGAATATAAAAAAAAATATTTATCTTGGCTAATTCTCTTTTCTTCGTAATTTCGAGGGCGTATATATACAAGGTAACTTTCAAATTATCCGCGTGCTAAAATCTGTGTCAAATTATATTGTTCTGTTGTAAAATACTTAACGCCCCCTACCACCTCTGACTTCCAAGCACAAAAATGAGGATCCAAAATTTCTAACTCCAACAAAATATATATTATTTTTTAATAAACTGCTCTTGTAATATGCTTTAAATGGCAAATATCAAGTACTTATCAATGAAAGGATTGTAAAAATACAAAAAAAGAAAAAGGATATCCGAATACGCTAGGCTGTTATTGTCAAAAAAGTAATATGAAGTATTTAATATAATTGTCGATATTCTGGAAACCCTAATTAATTCCATTGAAGAATTCATTGAAGAATATTTTACACATACCTTATGCTGTTAGATTATTATACCCCGTGTGCCAGAAATACCAGCAGAGGGAGGAAAAATAATTCCAAAAATATTTTTTGAATAGGCAGATATATTTTCGACAAGCGATTTTTGCTAAAAATTTTCAAATATCCAGAAATAAACGCCACAAAAAAAACTCAAGTTCAAAAATAGTTTTAAAATGCACAGGCTTGTTTCCGAGACCAAAAATGCAGTCCCATTCAAAATTCCGTATCCGTCTTTAAAAAGCTACAGGTTGCTTGTCCCAAAGCAACAACCTAGTGCATCTGTTGCTAGCAAACAATCGGCCACCGTAGTAAATCTTACTTTTCGAAAATAACCTGAACTTTTTTCAAAAAAGTTCATACCTTCAACAGCTTTTTGAAGAGCTTTTGTTTTGTGGCGACAATCCCAGGAAACCCTGTTTTGGGTCGTTCACCTTTTATTTTCATCCCGGTTGCTCCCGTTATTGATGTACCTATAGTTAATCCATCCTATGAATTTCCATTCCGTCGCGTTTCCATTTCGACTAACACTCCCGTGGATTTTTCCGGCTGACGGTCATTTGATCCGCCATTTTTCCGGTCCGCAGCATCCGACTGCGACCTTCACCTTGACAGGGCGTCGCGACGCCAGTCGATATCCGAGCCGACGTCGCGACGGAGGGGCCGGACTCGGCCCTAGTCGAAATTGCATTTCCGAATTTTCCGGCATTTTGGTTTTTGGGTTAATAAGCAATTTATTTTGCAAAATGTATAATATTCCGAGTGTATCGTATTAATTACAATGCATACTGTAGTGTCAACAGATAGAAGAAAAATAACAACAAAATTGGCAGACTGCATAATTGAAACACAATTACTAACTAAAAGTCATTATTTCACTTTATAATTTTATTGATTATACAGAACAATAATTAAGACAGGCGCGTATAGCACGCGAGACAGAGAAAACATAACTTTTCTCAGAGAATAACAACGTCTTATAACATTTTTGTTATAAAACGAACCCTCAAGATCTGAGACTAAAAACGACAGATTTAAAAAAGAATTTACCCAATGATCCCAATTTGTTAGTAACCGTATTTTATCTATTTAACTACTTAATTATCATTTTAAACAATGGTTAAAGAATTAGGTATTTAAATTTTAGGTACAACAATACCCAAACTTGTAAATCTTGCAAAATACCAACGTCAAACATTATTTTAATAGCTATAATCAACATTTTCCTATAAATACGATTTAATCATTTGTTTTTAAATCGTTTTTGTTTCTACATTCAATGGGTCATAAAATTACCACAAAATTTGCGAATATACTTGGGATTTAAGACAGCCGAAAATTACAGGACGTCTATCGCGATTGTTTAAAAAAATTGGGCACTTGAGATTCTATTATTTGTAATGAAAATCAGGAAAATTAGTTATTACAATCAGCTAATCTGGATTCTTTTGTATTCTATTCAAATTGTTTATATTAGAATTGAATTACAATAAATAATTCAGCTAATGTAAATAAAGCTTGCGAGTCCAACAATACAAACGTTAATTGATGTGATACAAACTTTTGTTCTGTCAGCCTCTGTGTTACACATGTTCCCATGAATAAAATAACAAAATTGCACTGGCTAACTTCCCAAAGGAAAAAGCCATTTTGGATAGAAGAAGAAGAAAAATGCTTCGAAGTTTGTAGGTTAAGTATTTCCGTAATGGCAATATTTAAGTTATTAGTCACTAATTTATAGTTAGCTAATATTTTGTTAACATAATGAAATTTGAGATAAGTATTTATATATTATGGTTTCAATTTTTACGAGTTGCCATGGGAACCACAAAGTCTAAACGGTATTGTCATTATGACACATTGCTGACAGATCAGTAATAGTTGTTACTAATAAGTAATAACATTGGTGATTAAAGTTCTGATTGAAAGTTAAAAGCAACAAGACGTTTATCGTTGAGTACGAGTTTATAATTGTCAGGGTATAGTAAGAGGATTACTCATTTATAACATTTTACCGACATTAGTGGTTGCTCTTAAGTCACGCTTTATTATTAAAATCTCAATCTCTAATGCCTCTCAATGAACATTCCAATTGTTGGCAGTTTCAATTTAAGCTCTAAAAATTTCTAACTTTCCTATTACATTACTCTCTGTTCTTTACAGAAAAATGGCTCCGAACACGACGATCACGACCACTGGGGTCCTCCACGAGTATGACGACGAGATCCGCGCCAATTTGATACCCAAAGAGGTAGTAGAGCCGAGTGATAGGAAACTGCAGTTGGTTTGGAGGAACATTATACTGTTTGTGTATCTACACGCGGTCGCCCTTTACGGATTCTACCTCATGTTCACCTCGGCCAAGCTCGCCACCAGCATAATGGGTAAGTGAAAATATTGCTAAGCGTCATTAGCAACAAAAGATAATGAGTAAAATCAGCAAAAGAAGGACGAGGCATGGGTAAAATTCGCAGACTGGTCAGATCACGTCGAGTCCAAGGTTGTGCTAGTGATAGTTTTCTAGATTTTCCACAATAAGAAATGTATGCTGTAGAATGATAACGAAGGCCTTTGCTGAAAGCTAGCCAGTTTCCATAAATCCCTTCATTGAACCTTATTTAAAATCCTCACATCTAAGGAGCAACTCGCTAACTTTTACATAACTATCCCCTGGTTCAAGATCCAAAAACTAACAAGCAAATATTCGGATTGCAATGCTATCCTCGATTCCAGACTTACCAAGCATCTCACAGATATTTATGATGCTTCTCATTCAATAGCTGAAAACCCACAAGCAGGGCTACAATAAAGCGCTTTGTATCTCAATCTAGATTTGAAATGCAACAACCCATTCGCAGGTCTTAAGATATTTCATTGGCATCATATCAAAGCACAAATGTCCAAAAACTGCCATATCAATATCAAAAAATTAACAAACGGGTTTTTGTATTACAATATAGTTTTCTAAAGTCAAAATATTGGTCTTTATTTAAACTTCAACTCACATTCAATAACCAAAAACAGACTATGACGTTGTAAAATTTGGTTTTTCTTTGTATTAAGTACGTTTTTTGTTCTGGATTTATAATACTGGTTAAGTCCTTAATTAATTTGGTATCACCTGATTTACTTTACGGTTTCAAATCAAAATGTCAACTCACATTCAAAATTCAAAAACTAACTAATTATCACGTTGCCCTGTTAATTACAATAAGTGACGAATAAGTCACTGCAATAATTTCCCTTAATTCAGCTTAATTCTACTGTCAACATAACCAAAAACCAATTTCTATTTGTATTGCAATGCCTCATAAGTGCCTCAAAAAAGTGAACTCACATTCAGTACCAAAAACTAACTAGCAGGTTTTTGTATTGCAATGGTTCTCTATAGTCAAAACGCAGGTTTTTACTCAAATTCCTTTAGTTTAAAATTTAAATGTTAACTGCCATTTCATAACCAATAATCAAGTCTTTGAAAGTCTTTTTGTTAGTATTTTTGTCTTTGTATTGCAAAGCATTATTAAATTTAAGTTACTGGTAGGCACCTCGAAGTCACTGTGCTGCAATAACATCTCTTTCGTATTTAACGGTCTTATATTCAAATTTTGAACACATTTCAGGTAGACTTGTTTTTTCATTTTCTTGACTTTACGTTAACATTCTTTTACAGAGATATTGCTGATGATGGGTACAAGTCTACCCGAAACATATATTCAAATTGTTGTGGTAGGGCGACTTTAAGTCCATTTCGTTGGACTACGATCACTGTACATAGTGTACATGAGAAATAGATTTCTACCAAGGGATACAAAATGCTAATGTTAACTCTTATTCAAAATCCAGTTACTAGGTTTTTGTATTGCAGCGTTTCTATAGAATCACAATACAATAACTAACAGGCAGATCTGTACTCTCTTTAATTGACTCTCTTTAATTTTCTTTAATTCAAATGTCAGTTACTATTCAACAACCAAAACCAACTAGGGTGTGTTTGTGTTTTGTATCTTTGAATTTGTATTGACATGCTTTGTTAGATTCAAATTGCTACAATCAACTTGTAGGTGCTTACTTAATAGTTCTCATACCAAAGTACAAATTAATGTCAACTTCTGTTCTTAAAAAACTAACTAGCAGGTTTCTGTATTGCAACATTTTCATGGAATCAAAATGCTCCAATATAATTAATAATCAGTAATGACAAGTAGATGTTAGTATGTGCATTTTTGTCTTGGTATTAAATGAAATTCATTGTTATTATGTTGCATTCATTGTATCGATTGAAAATGCCACAACCAACTTAATTGCACTTAAGTCAAAATACAAATGTAAACTCCATTTTGGTGTTCAAAAACTAACTAAATTGTTTTCAAATTAATTCTATATAATGCATTTAGAGTACGTATCAGTTTGATTTTATGATTCATGATATTTTGCCATATTAATATCCATAATGTTTAATTGACAATTCCAGTGGATTCAAGATATTTGTATTGAACGAATATGTGTAAAAATAGCACTTCAAATGTTCTCGTACGTACGTATATTTGAATAAATACCTAAATTTTCCCAACATTTCCTTAACCTTGACTTTAACCGAGTCGAGTGAATGAAAACTGAAATCAATTAACATCCGCGTTTTTATGGACTCGTCGTACAAATAAATATCTCTTAATAGCTCTGGAATTGCTGTAAAAATACGCGAAACTGGCTAAATAAAGTTTTTCCGGTGTGATTTCCATTTCCCTCGTTTACTCATTTTCTTATGCATTTCCTCTCGTCTTATCCTATTTCATAATCAAGCGTTGCTTAAATCTAACTTCTTAAAGTTTCTTAACGTTCACAAGTTTTCTAAATATCATTATGCGTGTGTCGCGCGTGTCTTTCGAGAACCTTCCCCCACTTATCGACCGCGACTTCTCCCTTATCTGTCAACTTCGAAAAGTTTCCAGCAAAGGACCGTGTCACGTGATTACCTCAGGTTCGGAATTTTTGCCATACGTTCAAAGTTATCGCCGCTCATTTCTCGGTTATCTCTGCAGCACTTGCAGAAATTAAAACGATAACGTGCCAGTCAATAAAACACATTCGAATGTTACGGCATGAGGCTTGATAAGGGGGTTAATGCGGCGGCGTGATCGGGAAATCGTAATTGAAAGGACGTCGTAAAGGACGTTGTTTGGTGCGCATGGTAATCAACACGTATTGAATAATATAATATATTATGTTGAAGTGGAGTGGGAGAACAGGCAGTTCGGCCACAGGATTTGCAGACACGTTACTCATATCATTGGGTGTTACCGAGTAAAATTAGGTGTCTTATTAAGAATGGAAAAGATCTGGAAACTAAGTTAATGACGACAATAAAACTATTAAAAACAACCAGGTTTTCATATTGAAATTACTTGTGTCATCAAACTCCAACACATAAAATTAAGCGTGTACAAAAACAAAATCAAAGAAATAACATAAGAAGTGTGATATTAGTGCTATTTATTACGTAATTAGTAATAAATCGAATAGGAAATATGAAACAATAAGAGGTACCATAAAGTACTAATTGTAATACCGTATTTATTATTAATCAATTTATAAAAAATTAATAAGTGTCGATATGAAGGAACATTGAACTTATAAAAGGAAGAGAACGAAAGAAGATGCTGTCAGAATATGATTAAAGTTAAAATTAGATAATTTTATCTGAAATAACGTTTACGTAAATTGATTTTAATGCTGAGACTAAATAGTTATTAGTTAAATTAGTTAAAAAAAAATAGAAAAAATGGATTTCAATTTAATAAAAATATGTATTACTGTACCTGTTGTATTTTTCTAAATATGTAATAATTCGACAGTTGATTCATTGAGGTCCAATAACAGTCGCAATAGGAAATTAGGAAATATGAAAGAAAAACGTTCAGATATTAATTGTAACACTTTGGCATCAATCAAGAAAAGTATGAAGTATGAGGGAACCTTTCGTTTTACCCATTGAACGTGATTCAAAACAAAGAATATCTAAATTGACCGTAATTTTGAGGAAAAGGATTGGTAAATCGTTATTAGTTGGAACAGTTAGAAGAGGAAGTATGTGAAAAACAAATTAAAAAAATAATTTGCAAAAAGATTATTACTGAGACTGTTGTATTTTAGAAAATTGTAATAATTTATCGACGAAACAAAAATTAACCTTTTCGGTTTTGACGGAAAGAAAAGTGTAGAAAGCCCAATAAATACAGGGTGGAAATTTGATAAGTCTGTTGCTACAGTTGAACACGGTGGAGAATTCAGTATGAGATCTATGGTGGAAATGAGAGAGAAAATATATAAATTACAGTGAATATTTCCAAAAATAATCATACCATTGCATTGGTACAATACTTTCAACCACGATCCGAAACATACAGCACGACTAGTGCAACAGTGCCTTACATGTAACGTACCAAAATTATTGAGAGCACCAGCCTAGGGCACGTACTTAAATCCCATAGGACATGTAAGGAATGAACATAAGATACAATTTTAAAATCGTAATGCCAAAAATATATCACTATCAAAAAATATTATTTTTCGTATACTTAATGAAAATCAAGCAATTTGTTTCATTGAAAATGGTGAAAAAAGTGGTAGGCGTGGTAGTTTTCTTGTTAGCAACACTTTTGTCAATTGATTCATTTTGTATGGAAGACTTTTCACAAATTATTTACTTATTCAGATGTTTTGTTACCATACTTTGATAAATTATTATTTTTGAGAAATATTTATTTGTCATTTCCATTAAGTATACGAAAAAATTGCATGTTATACACTCGATGGAAAAATCTTACTATTCTTAACTTGTAAAGTATGTATTTCCCAATATGGATAAATAAAATTAAACACTAACTCCTTGTTTGTTAGTTGGTTTTATGTATGTAATCTGTGTGTTGCAATTTGAACGTTTCATATCATTTACACAATGTAATTTCGTAATGATTGTGTTGTAATTACATTAATAAATTTTTCCATAGTTTTACCCTTTCAGATTGTAATTTACAGGAAAATTTGGAATAAACGACTCAATCTAACTTATTCCTGTAGATTCAATTATGTGGCCCTAAATTAGTTAGATTAGATTGTATGATTGTGAAAAGGTATAAAACTATTTTTGAGAGTTTCCCTTTGAAACACTCTACCACGTGGGGTTTTTAATTTTGATTTAAGTCTATCTCAAAAAGTACGTGTAGGTTACTAATTTTCCTTCAAATATTAGTTTTAAATAATTTACCTTGAACGCCTATTGGACGCCATCTGCGCAGCTCCGGCCCATAAGCACCTCAGAAACTCCCGACCTGTAATTTAACAAAATATATATCAAGTCTTCCCTATGTTCAAAGTACTACTATCAAAGTACCGAATCAGAACATTAAAACACAACTGTTATATATGAAATGTACGAACAATACATAAAACATCTCTACCCAAAATTGCAAATCGTAGTTACAATCAATACCAGCAAGTATAAAATCAATACACACATAAAAAACCATGCTTGAGTCATACAAACAAAACGTGTACATTCACATCAACGTATTCTTGTTACCTTTAACGTTTTCTCGCGTATTTCAAACCCGGAAAACTGGAAAAATCACTCCCGACGATAAAGGTACTGTTAACGCGACGCGATACTGATAACGAATAGACGACTTGTCTGGGCTTGCAACTGGACTTCGGGCCCAGATACAAAAAAGAACTGTGCAGCGATAAGAGTCGTGCTCAGAGGTGTATTCGACCGAATAAAATAAAAATTATTAAATTTAAATTGAAGTAATGGAAGTTATAAG
Organism: Cryptocephalus moraei; assembly: GCA_946251905.1. Classification (NCBI taxonomy): domain Eukaryota; kingdom Metazoa; phylum Arthropoda; class Insecta; order Coleoptera; family Chrysomelidae; genus Cryptocephalus; species Cryptocephalus moraei. The sequence continues at coordinate 35,735,809 of OX276452.1, forward strand.
TTTGAAAAATATGTGTCATGCTTTATTTACCTACTATCTAAAAGTATTAAATATATATCTACATATACAGACTGGTAGTTTTTGATAAATACCTATGGTTTTATAGAGATTGACTAGTCTGGGCTTCAAGTGAACTCAGGACGTAGGTACAAAAAAGGACAGAAGTAGTCGAGAATGGGAAAAGGAAAAAATGCGACGTTAACGAACTGTACAGCGATAAGAGTTATGTTCAGAGGTGTACACCTATTCGACTGAATAAAATAAAAATTATTGTATGTATTAAAATTAAAGCGATTGAAGTTATGAATTTAAAAAAGATATTTATCATGTTATATCTAACCGTACAAAATATATATCTACATGCAGTTTGATGTTTTTGATAATAATTACCTACGGTTTTATAGAGATTGTCCCAAATTTTAGAACCAAATGTGATAAATGTATCGTATCACTTGCCTTAGTAAGAAATATACAATTGTATATTTTCTTTAGAAATTCCATAGAACTGAATATGGTTTAATATGAGGTTCAATGTCTTTTCCTGTACCTACAATAAAATCAATTTAACATGCTAATCAACTCTTACACACCTGCAACCCAGCAAATGCGATCCCACATCCTCATAGGGTTGTTTCAGCCCCTCTGCGCAAGGGTGGTTGATTCACTATAATGGTTTTCGCAGTTACCTACAGTTAATCGAGTCCTTACACGAATTTACGCTAAAAGCGTGTCATTCGTGTCAAAACAGTTACTTTTTGTCCTCAGTTACTTTATGTAGGTATGGGAATAGTTTTTATAGTACGTTATACTACTGTTAATTTTTTCGAACAATAACACGCGATGTAGCAAAATCAATTTCGAGATCTTATTAGGGAATCTATCTATGGAAAAAAATGGTTGTTTACCAAAAATGTTTTACTTGTCATTTTTTGAAAATTTACAAGCATTTACTTAATTTTAATTGCTACCCTACAATTATTATGAATCAAAATGTCTCTCCATCGACAATTACAATTAAGTAATAAATCTCATAACATATAATTAATTAGTTATTTAACACAATCATATATTAATCAGATTGTAGTAAGAGCAAGGGGTAATTTGCCCCACCTTCCTCTTTACTCATCGCATCTTTTTACTTTCTCATTATAAGGTACTCATATATGAGAGAGTATTGTAATCGGGTCGATTTTTCGAAATTGAGTTATTAGCATTTCTGAACGTTTTGAGGTCTCCTGAGTCCAAAAAACATGTTTTTGGAAAACCGTCTGTATGTATGTGTGTATGTATGTCTGTGGTAGGATTTTCTCTAAAACTAAAAACCCCAAACGGTCAAAACTATGTATTTAGACTTTGTACCATACTACGACGTGAAAATAAGCTTTTCATTAAAATAGGCCAGGACAGAAGGGTAGTTTACTATTGTCATTTTTCGGTTTTTTGAATTTTTCTCGAAATTCTCTCCAAGAATTTTTTTGAAACTTTGAATATTTATTGTACGATTAAATAGGTATAAAAAAGTTTTCTAACGATTTTGGCTAAATCTTCTGTGAAGGGCACTTTATACTTGTCAATTTTCGGTTTTTTCAATTTTTTTCGAAATCCACTCCACGAATTTTTTTAAACTTTGAATATTTATTCTACTATTGAATATACTACATAAAAAAGTTTTCCAACGTTTTGGCCAAATCTTCTGTGAAGAGCACTTTATACTTGTGGCTTTTCGGTTTTTGAATTTTTCTCGAAATTTGCTACAAGAATTTATTTTAAATTTAGAATATATATTCTACCATTGAATTAGTATAAAATAAATTTTTCTATCGTTTTTTTCAAAATCTTCTGTGAAAGGCACTTTGTATCATTCTTCAATTTTTTTGAATTTTTCCTGAAATTTGCTCCAAGAATTTTTATAAAATTTTGAGTACCTATTCTACATTAAATATAATATAAAAAAAAATTGTTACGTTTTTGGCTAAATCTACTGTGATGAGTACTTTATAGGTACTTGTCGTTTTTCGGTTGTTGCTTAAATTAACCCCTATATATGAGAAAGTACTCTGATGAACACATCACGATTTTTATGCTTTTTTTTTGTTGATGTACAGGTTCAACAGTTTTGCCTATTCATTATTTGAACATTCTCTTCACTTTTAAAATATTTATACTCACTACAGTAATGCATTATGAAATTTCCAAAAAATTTGTTTAAATTATCTCCTTCTAAACTACAGTAAAATTTAAAAAAATACATATTATTAACTAAAAACGAACATTAGAACATGTTGAATGACATTCAATTTTGCATTTTGTTAATGTCATTTCTTGTTTTAATAATTTGATAATTTGAATATGTAGCTGCAATCTAATAAATTTTAATAAAAATTACTTCATGTACATATTATATGCACCTAATTTAATACATTTCGAAAGCATGTCATCACTAATAATAAAATATCACCTAATATAATATATAGCACAAAATAATATTTTTACTCCTCTGTAAAAAAATATACTAAATCATTAAATCTGTTGTTACAGCCGATACATGTATGACTGGAAAATATTATTTGGATTTTAAGAAGTTGTTAAATTATTGATGAATGTGGAAAAATTCGTACAATTTCCTCTTGAGTACACCTTAAACAAAAATTCTAAATAAATACTTACTATTAAATTCCACAATTGATATTTTTGTAATTAATTAGCTGATTTACGTTAGAAAAAATGTTTCCAAAAGGAATTATAATCTTGGTATCTCAATTAATTAACTATGTTGTGATTAACCTATAACTGTATTGCATTTACGGATGTTTTGATATAAGATTGGAATAACACTTCCCATGTGAATAAAGTACAGGTAAATTTTAGGATGGGATTTAAAACACTAAAACCTGATTTCCCTCAAGGGAAAATGACCAAATAAACCAAAAAACCCAACGAAGTAACCTAGTCCACATGGGCGGAACTGATGTGTGCTGACTACAACTTTGCCAGATCTCTGGCAGAACTACCACCAAAATGATTTCGAAATGCGTATACTCCTTCAAAAGATATAAGGCGTTTATGACTGTACCTTATCAAGTGGCTTAGGGTTCCCTGTCGTAAATGACACGCGTCCGAAAACCGAACGTATTTAGGGTATTTTAAGCTTAACCATAACGTAGCATTTTTTCTTAAATCCTAAGAAAGGGTTGTTCTTAAATGGCTTTAACATTTTAATGATCTTAAATCTCTGTGAAAGGATTACAATTGACAATGTATAAGGTTAATTCCAGCTTACTTCGGTGTTTATTTCAATTTTTTGAGTACGGTCCCTTCAAGGTCGGCTAAATTTCTATTAAAAGGTGTATCAGTAGGTGAAGCCGCGGTAAAAGCAGCAGGGGGTGCACAAAACCACTTAAGGAGGTACACTCATAAACGCCTTATATCTTTTGAAGAAGTATACATCAGTCTCTATTTTCAATTCTAACTGCCTTTAATAATTCACGAAGTTGTAGTATAATTTGTTATTTTAAGTACTCCCGCCTGAAACTTTCCTTCGTTTTCTAAATAAGTGTAATAACGGTGAAACTTTATAAATAATTTAGACACAAACTTGAACTTCATTACAACAATCGATCCAGATTTCTGTTGCCTAATCCTTTTTGGGTATCTTTCCCCGGTCAAAAGTCAACGAAAACCGATAAACTATTGCACTCCGAGCAATTAGCTCTAGTCGCGTGATTCCGATCGCGCGACTTAATTATACTGGCACGTTATCTCTAGAGGTCAAGTAAATACAGTGGAACTCATTGTAAATTTTTAAGATCGGCCGGCATCGATTTTTGGCCTAACCCCAAGGTCACCTAGTTTTATATCGTGATCTCAATGCGAATTGCACCTTGGAAATTTTCCGATGTGAGAAACGTTAGATTTTTCCAAAGGTGAAAATGGAGAGACGCGATAAAACAGAAAGCTCTCGGATTTATCTGGAGGTAAAATTTCATATTTCACTGCATTGAAAGTAGCACTCGTTGTAACGGAATTAAAGGTGAAACCGTGTACTTTTATTAACCAATCAAATTTCTTTTCAGCCGTCATCTTGTACCAGTGCGGCGGTTTCGGAGTGACGGCAGGAGCCCACAGGCTATGGTCCCACCGCTCCTACAAAGCCAAGTGGCCCCTGAAAGTCATCTTGACCATCTTCAATACCTTAGCTTTCGAGGTGAGTGCCTTTAACGCGAAATTAATTGATCATCTCTACGACAATTTCGACAGGTGTTCGTTTAATTATAAATATGCGAATGGGTTGATTTGATGACGGAGTCTTGCTTGGAAACGTAACGCAAGACGTTCAGATCATTAGTATCTAAATCAATATCTGAAGATCATATCTGGAAAAATAATCCCAATGGCAATTCTTATAAGGAAAAATGTACGATATAGACGAACTTCAACTCTCTCTGAGCGTCGCCTCATAAGTAGTGAGATTATGTACTACTAGTTCAAACTACACTTATTTTCCATCGACGTCGTTTACATACTTCGCGTAACAACTTTCTGTAAATTGCCTCCTGATGAACCTTTCTCTAAGAGTCTGGCGATAAAATATGCGAATGATTGATTGATCCAAACACGTAACAATCGACCTTAACCTTCACTTCATCGAGGTGAACTCTTCTCTCCGAACGGTGAAAGCTTCGTGGAAGTGCGTACAATTAATGCAGTTTCGTTACGTACTCGCCAATTGACGTAATTGAAACGCTTATGGGATGATTAGGGTATTTAATAATTTAAATTAAGATGTTACTGATCTTGTTGCACTTCCAGATACTTTCATTTTTGAAACAATAACTTAATGCAATAGTTGAATGGTGGGATATCATTTTTTTTTACAAATTTACAAGTTGTCATATTTGCAGTACAACCGGATAACAATGATGTAATTTTTGTTAAAAATAAGCTAATAACCACTGTTCTGTTTGCGTAATCAAAACATGAAAGACGCACCATAATTAAGCATTAGTTGATTAATAATTCACGATTCACGAATTAATAACTTTTTTCAAGGCTACATACGTGAAAAACTGGGAGTGAACTTCACTTTCAGTGTGCAATTAATTATCCCTGCATTGTTTATAAAAATTTATAATTTATGGCAATAGTAATAATAGTAATATTCAGAAGTATTAGCATAATAAAAGTTTAACGATTGCGGCGTAACACATTTAATTGCCGCGTGTTTCATTTATTATCACGACGACGATTGCTGACCATAGGCAAATTGCGCACTGCGGCCAGAAAAATAATTAGGCAGTATGGGTCGATTGCGCGCAGATTCCTCATTAAGATACCTGAATTCGCATGTATTAGTAGGCCTTTCTGTGGTGCGGCCCACATAATACACAAAATGTCCATTGGATTACCGATTACCTTATATTTGAATTTGGGAACTATGATTGATTCATACGGTACTTACGCTACACAATTTTAATTTCTGGTCAAATTATGTGTATAGCTCTATTAAAGTCGAAATTGATTTAACGTGTCAAATTAAAATTAATAGAATTATAAAAATTAAGAAGTACTATCGGTGCGTCACAATAAGTGCTCGACTTCTTATTAGGCAGTAAAATAAATAATAACGGAATATAACATATAACTATTATTTCAATGGTATGAAGAGCAGATGTTTCCGACGGAGCAGGACAAAAGTTTTAAAACAGTTATAAAAATATAAACACACTAATCCTGAAACAGGCAAATAAGCCTGTTTCAATTCTTCCTACAATAATTTTACAACAAATTAGTACACCGCTTAATTAAACCTATTGCTAACTAAATTAAAACGCCAACGCAATTCAATTTATTATCGTTTGGTGTAAAACACTTATTACTATAATATATTTTTAAAACAATTTATTATTGAATGTTGTCCAAAATTATAGAATTATGGAAAATTTGAAGTGGTGGTCAGTGGTGCACTTTTTAACTTTCCAATACAGTCTAAACTAAAATTGAAGTCTAAGTCATTTACTATTTCACCTTTCACAATTTCGTTAACTTTCTTTAATTTTAAATAACCATCATTTTTATCTAATACTTTTCCAATTTTTGGTATACAAAATCACCTATTTTACCTTTAACCTTCTGACATAATGTATCGGAATATGACATTGATATAAGGCAACCTAATAGATATGAACTAAATTTTTTGGAATAGCCTTACCTGTTGTATGTAGATTTTCTTTTGAGCTTCGACGATTACGGTTTTACATTGCTCAACATATGACTTCGGGTGTGCTGTACTTGTTGGTACAATTTTGATTGAGTTTGGAACAATCTACACAAACGATGGATAAACCTGCCAATGCACATCTCTCAACAATTCATCAACTTAGACGATAAGAAATTGCTATCTCACAACACGAGAGTGAGATCCTGACGTGTTTAAATAGTTCTTAGAAAAATAGTAAGTTGTTGGTTCCTTTGGTGAGATTTACGTGGTTGGCAAACTCTTGATGGTCTCTCAAATTGAGTTACATACAAAAGTACTCGCAAATATCCTCAAGAGTACCCAATTTAAATGTTCACACGTTACTTTTCCCCAACAGCCCCTCGATAACCTCCGATTTTCCCTTTCCAGAATTCGGTGATAGAATGGTCGAGGGACCACCGCGTCCACCACAAGTTCAGCGAGACCGACGCCGATCCGCACAACGCGAAACGAGGCTTCTTCTTCTCCCACGTCGGCTGGCTCCTCTGCCGCAAGCATCCGGAGGTCAGGAACAAGGGCAAGACGATCGACATGTCCGACTTGGAGAACGACCCGATCCTCGCCTTCCAGGACAAGTACTACCTCGTCCTGATGCCGGTCCTGTGCTTCGTCCTGCCGACCATGCTCCCGATGTACCTATGGGATGAGACGTTCCTGAACGCCTTCTGCGTCAACGTGTTCCGTTACGTGTTCACGTTGAACGCCACGTGGTTGGTGAACTCAGCGGCGCACATGTGGGGCGACAAGCCGTACGACAGGTGAGGAGATCATTAGGGTTTTTGAATCCACTCGAGTACCTTGAGGCACTTGCTGAACTCTACTTTAGCTTGCTTGGTCACTACAACCAAATGTTCATAGACGATCTGGTCATTTGTTCAATACCCTTGTGGTCTTCGCAAGGTTTCAGTGAAATCTTTGGATTTTTTGTCTTAAAACCAAATTTCTTAAACGGATTCGTAGAGGACCATATCAAGGCGAATTGTAGCTGCCTGGTCATCTTTAGGTTTGGTGATACTATCTGCAAGTAACAAATAATTCAGCTTCTAGCTATGATCACGATGTGGTTTCGAGTTGGCCACCATTGATATTTAGATCCTTACACGTTACTTTCGGGGCATATTTCAAAATATTACAAGGTTTTTCATGCAGAGCATCAACAACGAGTTATTAAATCCTTCAATACAACGATCGTACCCATAGCTGACTTTTTATAGGCTATGTGGTTACATCTAGTGTAAATATCAGCTTGTGGTATCCAAAAACAACAGTTTAATAACAAATCTGCCACTTACTAAGATCACTTAAGCCAGAAGGCCCAGAAGTGGTGATGTAACGTGAAAGTGTCCAAAACTGCAAAACCAATAAACACATAAAATACAATAGTATATACTGTGTTGAAAATGTAAGATATCACACGAGTTAGCAGAATTGAGCTTAAGCAAATGAGCGTGAAATCGAATTTTCAACAAGTGTTGTACAGTGTACTTTTTCTACGACTGCATCAAATACACAGGAAAAACATGAAAATCTTTTAAGAATGCATGTTTGGTTGCCTAAGTACACGAATCTAGCATGTGAATCCTAATCACATGGTATTGTGTGTTGCCTAAATACACGAAATTAGCGTGTGAAACCTTTTCACACGGTTTTAGCGTGCGTTCTGGATTTGTCATACGTTGTGTGAAATAAATGAATTTCAAATGTAGTTATTTACATACTTTTCACATCAGTCGTAGAAAAAAAAACTATTACAAAACTGTATTTTGTTATATTCATCACAAGATTATAATTGTCGACTCTTGTTACGTTTCACATTGTGCCAGTGGGCTGTTCTGACAAAAGTCTTAACTGAAACTGCTTATAATTAATAATATTTTGGAATTTAATTCGTTTTAACTCTAATAGTGGACAGGTAAAATGAGATATGTATTTAAGTATTTAACCATCTCTTGGGATACGTTTCCTGTTGTAAAAACCATACTTTAAAAAATGTAACACCATAGCTAGGGCGGCAAAGTGTAACATTTTAATAAAAAAACAAATTAGCCGAACAGTGATAAACATGTGGTGAGATACATTTCTCAACAGCACAAAAACATTATAGCTGTTTTAATAAACCTTAACTGAACTGCGGAATTCTCAATTACAAGTAGAAATGGAAGTGAAATATAACCTTCTTTATAAATTATGCTATAAAACAATTTACAGCAAGTTTCTTTGACTCAAATAATCACAAATTGTCTTCCAAGTGATGAAAATTTCATGGACATTGATTAACTAATGAGTAGAAGTTGATATCGAAAAAGGTATCAATGCAAATTTAATAGGTATCGATCGACGAGTAAACAATGAATAAATAATCACGAAACGCATAAACCTACAACTGTAAATTATCCTCTATTCAAAACGAACTTTGAGTTGAAACCCTCTTTGGTATTTTAAAAATTAATTTTATGTTAAGTTGGAATTACTTGACAATATCAATTTGTTTGCTTTAAAATGTAGACAAGTGTTTAAAACAATATTCTTCCTCTTTCGAATGAGATCAGCATTGTTCGTCGTCTTCTAGTCATTTTGTTCTAGGCTGTTTTTGAACTTTCATATTTTTGCAAACCCAATCTGTTTATTGTATTTTAATATATAAAACAACGGTGTCATGCAGTTACAAGGCATGGGCAAGGGAAGGGTTGGTTGTAAACTATTTTGAAAATGCTCGAAATATGGCCCAAGGCCTAGTCTTCGTTTTGGCACGGGATCTGTCTTCGAGACCAACCCATCTTGGGCTACTCTTGGGCATGCCTCTTGGGCTACTCGTCTTCCGTTATATTCGAACATGTGACGGGATGCAATGTTAACCAGTCATTGAAGACGAAACGTTGAACCATATCCACTTATCCAGTTTTTCTTCTTCTATTCCAGGTTCATCAATCCCGCCGAGAACCTGACCGTCGCCGTCCTCGCCCTCGGCGAGGGCTGGCACAACTACCACCACACGTTCCCATGGGACTACAAGACCTCCGAGCTCGGCAAGTACAGCGTCAACTTCTCGGCCGCCTTCATCGACTTCTTCGCGAAGATCGGCTGGGCGTACGACCTGAAAACCGTCTCGATGGAGATGGTGCAGAAGAGGGTGAAGAGGACCGGCGACGGCACCCACGAGCTGTGGGGCTGGGGCGACAAGGACCAGCCTAAGGAGGACTACGAGGACGCGACGATCCTCTACAGGAAGGACGAGTGAAGTAACTCCGACGCGGATGGTGCTTAAGATGGATTAAAATAGGAGGTGTTGTGATGAGACTGATTTCGGTAGTCAATAAAGTCGGATTTGAAGTCGTTTTGTTATTTGGCTGTCTTATGGTCGCGAACGATATCGTTTCGAGTGATAAGTGATATTTAATTGTTTAATATTGATTAGTTAGTAGTGATGATTCTCAGTCCTTTTCAACTTATTTATTATATTCTTTAGTCGGTGGCTAAGCTCAAAGAATTCAAATTTTCTTTACTAATTTGTATACCAAGTAATAATTTGTTCTTTTGTCATAAAGTATTTAAGGTATACTTCTTGTGTTTTATTTTAAGATATCCATCTTTTTGGTAATGCTACAACAATGTTCAAAAATTAGAAATTCTACGCAACTAATTTTTGTTGCATCCTTTCCAAACATCCTCCTTAAGTAAACCCCCTTTAAAACACTAGGTATTTTTTATTCATTAACTTAATTTAAACTATCATTTATTAAGTTTCTACTGAAACTAGAACTACCTAATTATAAATACGGAATCTTGTTAGAAAAATGCCTTAAAGAAAAAATAATTATGTCAAGTTCCTACAGTGGGTACGTACAATAAAAATATAACCTAGTGAAAAGAAATTGATCACAAGTACAGAATGTTCACAAAAGTAATGAAAAAAATTGTAAAAGCGGTTTAGGGTCGCATATTGTTATAGAATACTAAAAGCCTAAAAAGGGACAACATAAAGAGTTAGTACAGACTTAATTGTTGTTACTGTAAATACTGACAGTACTTAAGCCGACATTTATTAAGTTGCTTTCCTGGCAATGGTGAAAACGTAAGGGAAATACTGTTCCATTAAAAATGTCTTTTGTGAACGTTTTGCCATTTACATTTCATGCAAAACTATATGCCTACCTTTTTGACTATAATGCAGTTTGTTATTTACGAGCAACAGTCATACTCTTAGACATTGTCCAAGTGTACGAGCAGTACATACTTGCTCATCAATAGTAACTGTTCTCACCAAAATGTGTATGGGCTTAATGCCTTACATAACTCTCAAGTCTCAAATAACAGCAATTTGCATATAACTTTTCATATTATTGTTATTACCAAAATGTGTATGGGTTCATAACTCCCTAATGAAACGCAGCAAGATAGACCAATTTCCAAAAAATCAGTTCAGAATTCCTGCTGCAATTTTAGAGGTTCAGTCAAAACTACAACACCTGTCACACTGTGGGCCTTTACTGTACGTACAACCTAAAGTATCGGACTTCCGGAAACATTCTGTACTAAACATAATTACGCCATCAAACTGATCACTTGTAGTATCTGCCGGGGTTCAAGTAGTGGTCCTTCGGTATCTGCTCGTCCCCCAAGGAGCACTCCCACAGCGACTCCTTGATGTCCTTGCCCTCCTTCACGCTGACGCTCAGCGCCTTCCTGGTCGCCTCGGGGCTGACGACGGTCAGATCGCTGGCGAGCTCGAGGGCTGCGCACACCCTTATGAACTTGGTGACGGTGTCGTCGCCGTACTGGCCGTACTCGCTCGTCTGGTAGTCGTAGGGCGCGAGGTAGTGGTAGAAGCACCAGTGGCTCTTCGTCAGGATGAAGACCCAGTTCGTGTCGCACGGGTACCTGGGGAGAAGAAGTGGGTTTTATTGAGGTCCGAGCAGTTAATTCAACCGAAGCTGAGGAGGAGAAGTACGTTAAGTAATCCTAACTGGTTAACAAAATTAGACCAGCGATCATGGTAGCTGGATAACAAACTGTCACCAATGTATACAAGTAATACCACACATCTGTCAAGGGACTGTATCCAATGCCTACTTTTCCAATATGCCCTATAGGCCCGTGCCTGGGGCCCCCTAGCTCAGGGGGCCCCAAGATTGACCTAAGTATCCCTACAAGTGGCCCCCTAGGTCCCACTTGAACCAAAAATAGGCCCTGACTGTATCCTTCTGATCCCCGTACCTTTCTCCCGGTTTGAGGCCCCAGATCTTGGTGGCGCTGTTGATCAAGTAGCTCATCTGGAGGGATATGAAGACACGGAGCCATCCTACGATGAACATCGAGGCGAAGAGGTCCTCTCCCCAATATTCCGCTGGCGCATTTAACGGGAGCCACAAGACCCATACGATGTACAGTGGTATGTACCATCTGGAACATAAGGGTTAGAAAGTGAGAAAACGTTAATTCAAGGAGAAGAAGTAGTCTAAAACTTTTTGAGATTAGGCAAGCGGAACAAAAACGGAGTTGTATACAAGAAGTTGTAAAATTCGTGTTTCTCACAACTCCTCAGAACACAATTCAATTTTGTCTCTAAGACTACTCGATGGAGTGTATTACGTAATTACTCAAATTCTGGAAATATGTTACTGAAAATATTATGTTATGTTTTCCACTTTTATTACATAATTGTATACACTTTATTCAATTGCAAGTGGGAACGTTGTCCAGAGGTTAGCTGGAAGAACTCTGACCATCTGTAAGTTGAAGGTGAAGTTTTCAGAGCTGCCTAAGAATACTCATATGAATTACTGGAAGATTGGTTAATTTAGCGATTGCCGTGAAGTTAATAAGATTTGGAAATTATAACTAATCGAATCTGAATTGCAGAAAACAATTCACAGAAGGTGTCAAAAGTAAAAGTAAAAGCATTAACTAGTAGTTAATTAGTTATGCCATTATAAGTTACCATATATTATGTCTCTTTTGTTCTAAGATGTCAATTTTTTTTAGTAAACTAGTCAAGACTGGTTAATATTGCAATAGTAGAGTAAACTTCAATGAAACATTAAATTCCATATATTCCTGTTCAACTATTTTCCCTCATGGTTCAACCAGAACTGTCTTTATATCTGTCAAAATTATAAGAAGTCTTTTAAAATTAAATAAGTACAATCCATTACTGCTACAACGGTATGTGATTATGCATTAAACGCACTGTGTAGCGTTTAGTAAAAAGAAAACATCTTTGACTGAATACAGTTCTAACGGTATAAACTCCTAAAACGAGATTAATTCCTCATAACCAATCTGTTAGGTATTAAAATAATTACAAAGCTTGTTAAATAATAAAAGGGTAAACTTTGATCACGTTCAATTTACGTGACTTTCCCATAAGTAGATACACTTACTTCTTCTGGAACATCACCATCTTGTCCGCCTCCAGGTCACTCATGTCGATCTCCTTGAGTGCCTTCTCCTGGGCAGGGCTAAGGAACAACGTGGCCCCGTGGATTTGCGCGTACAACCAACCCTTCGAAGGGTTGTAGGGGTCCAGTTCCGTACCGAAGAACTTGTGGTGTAACCTGTGCCATTGCACCCATTCGTACAAGGAACCCTACATTACAATAATCACAAATATAATAAGTAATACGTTGAATAGGCAATTGGGAATATGAACGTTCTAATGAACCTAGTGGTCCAATTTGTGTTTTGTGAATTTATTCAGCTCGCAGGGTCATGTTAAAGCAAATATTATTGATAGAAGCTATCAAGGTAGAAGAAAGAATCTGAGGAAATAATGGAAGTGCAATACCAGTGTAGAGGTAACACCATTGCCACTATGACCAATTACAAACGTTACGAAGAAAAGCAATAGCACTTTTATGGAAAGGTTTCAAATGTAGTCATTTCCACGTTCATTAACGCATTTACGCCATTACTGATTATGCGTTATATAAATCACCATTTACTTTTTGTTTTTCAAATATATTCGAGTGTAAACTACCTTGTCATCGAGCATATCTTATTTAACAAAATGTTTATAAGTTTTAAATTTATTGGCGTTGGAACAATAGCTACACCGTCATAGTAGTTCAAGGTTAGGTCATGTTTAAAAATTCAGAATAACTGACAGTTACCATCAGTTAATTCGGTAAAACGCTCTTGATTGAAATTGAAAAACCTTGCAGTACAACAAAAATAATTCATAACTGAAAACAAATACTCTTACGTTACTTCTGATATGAAACCTTTTCAGGTGTACTTACCGTGCCGGAGATTGTTTGGCACAACAGTAAAAAGAACCTCAGTGCCCCGTGCGCCTTGTAAGACTTATGTGCCCATAATCGATGTGCGCCTGCCGCTACCCCGAGATGTCCCAGAAATACCAGGAATAAAGCTGAAAAAGGCCATAATTAATTTATACGAATCAACGTCCGTTTTAATGTCTTGTGAAGAAAACGTATTGTCTCCAACAGAACGTTAGATTTAACTAATTACCTAATGTCTAACTTAAGTCTTGTAGATTCAAACAATAGGGAACATGACTTAAAAGTATGGTTACAACTGTTTCCGTTATAACTGGTTAAATGATTTAAATGATATTTTCTCTATTTTCCTACGCGTAAATAAGCAGGAGAGTGTTGTTTCCAAGACGATTTTCGGAAAAAATATAGTACAGGCGGCATAGTATACATTTTACACTTTATTTGTCGAAAGTAGCCATTGCGCTGTTCCTGAAAGTACTAAATTTCAAAAACCGATCTGATCCAACTAACAGTCTTAATATTCACAACTATCGAACGTAACGTCTGATTAAAACAACTAAATTGAATTAAGTCACATTGGACATATTCAATTGTGGTTCTTAGTAGTTAGTCGATAAAACACAATGACACATTTTCATGGGGGAACAGTTTTTTTTTCCATTTCTTCACGGTAAACGCTCATTAATGACCGTAATCTATTTACCTGACGCAATTCCATTTGATTTGCAAAGTACGATATGCATTGTTCGTATCTTCAGTTTTATTAACTCGTTTGTTCATTGAATTATATACGCTCGACACAATTTTCGATATGTAATAGGCACGCAACTGTCAACGACGGAAGTTGGAACAATGAAAAACCTTATCGACGAGAAGATATAAAAATTGTAAAATGTGTTTTACCTAAGTATTTTTTGGAAGTAATAACGTACGTTGCGATCAATTGTTCTCATTCTGATATCGATTAGTAAATTAAATGTAATTACGATAGAGGTACCTGGGTTTATTTTAAGTTAATATTCCATTTGTATAGGATATTATATTGTGAAATCAATTGTATGGGTTTCAGAATCCTTAATTGACGATGTACATTTCAAAGTCATTAAAAACAGCTTAACAGTAATGGAAACGTATTAAATTACATTACTGCTAATCGATATATGGCCGATTTGTCTTTATTGCAGACTTTCAATACAACTTTAAAATCCATGCATTGCATTAAGCATAGATATCGGATAGAACAAATAAAATATTTAATGTTTTCTTTTTTAAATGTAATTTCTAATAGCATTTCATACAATGCGCCAATGCTTTAAATAGGTACTGAAAACGACACTATTTCAATTTTAACAATTTAGGTTCGTTAAATGTGCTCAGATAGGCTTGTCATAGTAAACGTAAAACACTTTTTATTGACCAGTTCTGTTTCGCATTAACATTACAATGACTATGTACAAATGTAAGAGATATTTGAAAAAGGTGCTTGTAGCTCAGCCGGGATTTGAACCTCCATCTATTCAGGGTTCAAATCCCGGCTGAGCTACAAACACCTTTTTCAAATATCTCTTACATTTGTACATATACCTATGATTTCATTCGAGAACCTCCATCTATTCATTACAATGACTATTTATAGTTAGTCAAATAATGAACTTGCTTTAATTTTGACAAAGGTAGAGTTGAATTCTTTGGAAAATAAAGGGTAAAATTTTTATTTCAATTGAGTCATCCACATGTACCTATAGGTTAAGTAAATACGAAATTTGAAATAATGTCTCTAGGCAATCGTCGAGTTAGTAAAATATGTTATTTTTGGAACACAGTGTATCTGTGAAACTCGTCGTTAGATATGAGTACAAAATATGTTTGCCTTGAAATATTACATTTATCTGCTTTCGTAATTTGAAGACGGAATGTTTCTAGGACACCCCGTAGAATCAATATTGATGAATTGATACGTGCTTTTCGTTGCGGGCTTACCACGATCAAGAAATTTTGTGGAACATCCACTAAGCTCTAAATTAGCACAATTTCATTTTGTTATAACAATTTTAGTACGAAGTGCCCCTGTATTAAAAGTACTTATATTGTTGTACTGAACAAGACAAACTTGAAGAATTGCAATTTTGTTCTCTTTACACCCTATTTGAAAATTGGGCAGAAAGATACTGGATAATATCCTCCAACATATTGTGGGAGCAACCATCTCATGTCACAAATTAGTATTGTGAATCTAGAATGTATTTAACTTCATATTAAATTTTTTTTTTATTTTACTGTCAAATAATCTACCCTCTATATTAACTTAGAACATTGTCGTGAAACCATGGCAAATCGTCGCCAACAGCTTTCTTCTTTCGAAACGTGTATCAAAGTACGTAAACACCTCGGCATTATATCTCCGATATACCAGGCTCTTATCCTGCGACACGAAACCCCACTTACCGAAAAATACCGTCTTCCATTGGCAGTTGTATAGGAGGAAGTGCACAGCGCACAACGCAGACAAAGTGACCTGAATGTGGAACAGTACATGCATCCAGTTGATATCCCTTTTGTTGGACAACGGCGCTGGTTTCTCCTGCTGAAGGGTCTCCATCTTGTTGGACATGGTACCCCGATGGTACTTCGCTCTCGAAAGCCGATGAGGTAGCACTAAAGTCGAATGGTACGGCGTACGGACTAATGTAGTGGTACGGCGGGAGACGCGGACGTATCTAATAGCGGGAGCCTCCCCGGTGGGACAAAAGGAATTATATTCTAATTAGTGTAAATTAAGTAGGTAATACGAAACGGCGTCGCCGAAATGTCGAGTCATTGGAGGTTTTGCACCCGAAAATGTTAAGGTTCTCGGTGGCGAGGATTTCTAAATTTTTCGAGTTGCTTTGGTACTCTGGTACCAGACGTCAATTCGTTGGCCCTGCTAACCACCTCAACGTTGCTAGCAGCTCTGAAGCATGCATTAATATCTTCAATCCATAAAGGTGCCTTTGATTTTAACTGAACTCACAGAAATGAGGTTTGGTACTTCAGAGTTCAGAAAGTGTTGTTCTCACATGCAAAAATCTTCATTCTCCTAGAAATTTTGAATGAACGTGAAGTTCAAAAAACGGCATTCAATAGTAGTTCAAACCAGTTCAGAACCGAAAACTAATCTGCACTGCCGCCATTATACGAATTTATTAATTTAGGATTATAGCTTCATCGAACACATTCAATAATAATAAAATTATTGGTACGAGTGGAATTCAAAAACAATTATATTTGTTTCTGTAAAGGAAAATTGATGCGACACCCCTTCTGTCAACCAATTAGAGTTACAATTTCGGAAAAACGGGGTAAAGAAGGCATAACCAAAAAGCTCTAGTGGTTCAAACACGGATAACAATAGATCAGTCAGTCAGAAATATTTTTTCTCAAAAGTTGTTCATCAGTTTTGCCAAACTTAAAACGTTTAAAAGCAGTTATGAACTTTGAATAATGATAATTATTTATATAACAGTTATGGTGGAATTAGGATGTACTGAGGCACAGTTGAAAATACACTTTACACAGTTGTGTAATTTTCTTAGTGGTGAAATATCGAAGAATCCAACAACAGATTCATAGTGGTGACAAGGATTATAAATGAATGATAAAATAAAAACATTAAAGGTATTTTATGATTCATAATATGCAGAAAAGTCAAGGTACCAATGATGTCTTCCAAAAGAACTCGCAGCAGTCCTAACTTCCTCAGTTTATTATTGAACTTATAGTCCAGTCATCTTAGGCCAAATTAGGAGAACATCTCGAAAAATCGACATGCCCAGTATATTAACAGATAAAAACTCAAAAGTCACAAAAATCGATTTTTTCTACATTTTTTGCAAATATATCGTTTTCTATGAGTTTTACGCTATTTGTATTCATGATCGATATTGTACAGAATTAAATTCTCTACAACTTTTGTGTTTAACATTTATTTATACCTCAAACTGATTTCTGGTGAGGTTAACTGGTAGTACCGATCAAAAACTCGAAATATTAAGGTTATAAATTATTGCTAAATATATAACTATCATTTATTATTAACTTTTACATTAAATTAATTTTTTTGGTTACTTATCTATTTTTAATCAAGTGTCAATTTATTTCATAACACTTACCTGGTCATATAATCAAAAAATTGTTATTATTAAATTATTAAAAATTATATTTTAATTTTAATCTAATATATACCAATGCATTGACTTTCTAAATAAATAATGAAGAAAAGAAATAAATTTTTATTCAATGTTTTTATTAAAAGTGTCATTTGATAGAGTTAATCTTTAAGAGTTTACGGATTTTAAACAAGATGTACTTAATTATTTTTTACTTCAAATGCAATTAGTGTAAATGAGAATATAATTAAAATGTAATTAAAGTATGTCCCTTAATAATTTTTCAATTACAGAAAGAGATTATGAGTGTTATTAAATTGATATAGTAGTATTAGAAAGAAAAATTGAATTTAATGTAAAAGTTAATAATAAATGATAGTTATATATTTAGCAATAATTTATAACCTTAATATTTCGAGTTTATGATCGGGACTACCAGTTGACCTCACATGCTTCTTTGACCAGCGCTCTCCGCCATCTATCTCGAAAACAGTTCAAGGTATGAAGAAATGTAAAATACAAAAGTTGTAGAGAATTTAATTCTGTATGATATTGATAATAACTACAAATAGCGTAAAACCCATAGAAAACGAGATATTTGCAAAAAATGTAGAAAAATTGATTTTTGTGAATCTTGACCCCCGACTTTAAAACTTGTGCCCATCTAATTATATGTGATTTTTGAGGAAAGTTTTAGGATGCCAAAATAGAAGTTTTTACGTGTTAATATTTTCCTAAGTGAACCCCCTATAATGACTGGACTATTAAAAGGGTATTATAACTCTCTAGTAAAGCATGTTTGATACAACTCTGTTAAATTTAAAAAAAAAATCAGTCCATGAAACCTTCCTCTTCCAACGTAGTTATCAGAACGTTACTCCTACGATTTTATGCAAAGAACGTTCAAAATTTTCCCAAAGTAACCGTAAATAAAAAATATCATAGTTTACCCACAAAATTGTCATTTATGCCGGGGTAATCCATACATATTAGGCGAGTAAATCTTGACCTCGCGTCTCTAATTGTATGCTAATGTCGATTTTAACATAACTCGCCGTTTAAAATAGCAAGTTCCTATCTTCGGTCGACCGTTCAACGTCAAACGGATTTTGGCCCTTGACTTACGTAAATTTATATCAAAAATCAAAAATCATTCTCGTCAACGTTGATTGTCGAGCAAGGGGGACTTGACAAACCTTTAGGAGTACAAAGTTTACAAGGTAAATGGGCTTTCAAGAAAATGACACTCATTCTAATAGACTTCCAAACATCCAAAGTTTTCGTGTAGAAATTCTGAAAAAGTTTGCAATTTCATGGGATCGTCAGTAAAGCTTCTGAAATGAAGTTCGAATGAGGAAAGCTATCAGCTATCAGTTTCATTTTTCAGCTGCAATACCAACTCTGCGTTCATTCCCAAAAATTTTTCAGCTTAATTATCCACTACCATTGAAATTCCATCTCTATATCCATCCACCTATTCTTAGGCTATATATCCAACTACACCTTAGTACAATGTATTTTCACAATCTCTTGTCACTTCATCTCCTGCAGCCGGTGTGTAATGAATTTCCTAAGTATCAGCATTGGATTTGGACTGTTAAATTTTGTTTCATCGAAATATCAGTATTTTAATAACAATAGCGGAATAATGTACTCTAGGAAGTCCACTATACTTTCGCATACATAAACGAACGTATTTGTTAAACTATATTGGAAAGCAAATTTTGCAAATATTCTACGAAAAAATCATTTTTCAAACAAGTTAGCCGTTTGGTGGTATAGTACTAGTAATGAAAAATTTCAATCTTTGTTTTATGTTTTAACATTTCTTAGAGTTGTTTTTATTTTATGGAAAATTTCTATTCCTAATGCATGTTTCTCTTGGAAACACTTCATTGTAAAAGTGTGTTCCTCCTTAATGTGCTTTATTTTTTGATAATGTTTATCACGATTGATGATGATGATGCAGTGCTTCTTTAGTACGTCAACTAGATCTACTTTCAATTTTGCCCTCTGTGTCAATTGTTTTCTGAGAGGAGTGCCTTAAAAAATATGAGTATAAGTACATAGCTACATATAAGAAGCATATATATAAGATATATATAAAAGGAAGAAGAAGAATATCTTACAGAACCTCAGAACCTGTTCGATGGTATATCTTTAAGGTTTGGCGGTTGCTTTTCTTAATGTGATGATTCATCTTGGTTGCTCTCATTTGGGTTAGTAGGTAGGACAATGTTTCCAACAAGATAGACAGCGACTAGTTTAATAATTTCACGCCATTGCCGTCAGGCTGCAGTAACCATAAGCAAGGAAGATGGCCACATTATCCATCCTGACGATTTTACCTAACTTGCTATTTTGAAAACTAGGTAATGTAGGTAATGGTAAGGTATATAATGTCATACTGTGAAATTAAAACAGTGTTTCAAATAAAAATCAGTAAATGTATTAAGAAATATTTAGGTAATTTACCATAAAATTACCAATTACAATTAAATATTTTGGAAATCACAGTCGATAAGCTTAAGCATAAAACGTAGATTACCATCGCCAATGTGAGTTTATTAAGGAGAAGCAACCTGAAAAGAATGACTCACATTATTGCTGCTTAGATGTATACTCACAATACCAAAGAATTCTTTAAATTTCAAAGAGAATCTGACATAATCATCAAAACAGTTTTGTAAGAACTACAAAATGGCCCCAGTTTAAAACGTCATGCTGTTATTACCAGACGTAAGGTGGCAAAGAACTACTTTTAACGATATTTGGGTTGATGGAAAAGTCAGAACCTACAAGACTTGAACTTTAAAAGAATGCAAGCAAAAAATCATGTTACAAACGTGTTATTTGTAGGTGACTCTACCTTTCATCGTTAACATTATGGATCTAACAAAAATGGCCGACTAGAAATAACGTTTCAAACATTTTTTTTGCTTGCTGAAATAAAACTCTTGTTATTAACCTCTTGTCACGTTTCCTGGCATGTGGGACGTTCGATTCCGGATCTTTCAAAAAGAACTTTCTGATGCCTAAAACGTAATTATCGAAGAATTTCCACCAGTTGACGTGCGCCATGGACATCGGAAACAGTTCCCTGTCACGTCCCTCTATTTTCTTCCATAAATTTATTGTGTTTTCGTTGGAAAATTCGAAACTTGTCCTGGTGAACTTCGCCAATTCGTCGAATAGTCCGTGTCTCTTAATCACGCTCTTTAACATCCTTGAAAGGGAAAAATACGCATTAACTTGTTTACTAATATTAACAGATTTAGTTAAAATTGCAATACGTTGGGACATTACACGAGAAATATTCTAACTGTGTTCAGTTATACAGCTCTTTCAGTTTTACTCTAGCTCCATAAAATATTTTCGACCATAACGTATGCTTGTTACATTGGATAGGCAGATCCGTGGAAAGGGTTTAAGTTAACTTATCTTCGGTTAGACTACACGTGCCTAATCAATTTTTTTTTCACAGAGTTTCTCACCTGGGTTTTTTCCCAAACAACATCGTAAAGATATCTATCCCCGTCGCAGGTACCACGTGTAAAATAAATCTTAGTAACAAGAACACGAAGTCATTAGAAGGACTGAGTAGCATCGTGGGCCACATCGACTGCGAGTACGGCCATTTCTTCCGGAAATGCACAAGGAAGTGTATGAAATCGCCCCACGTTATCGGATTTTCCGGCCCCGACACGAAATTGTATATGGGGACCTGAGCGGGTGACCTGCATAAAAAGAAAAATGTAAGAATACAAAGGGAATCATCGAGGAGGTTAGATTTCCGTACGTTTCGACTTTCCTGCAGGAAACGTCCCAGGCTGAAGCAATAAGTCCTGCGGCACACGTGTCTACGGGTATCATATCTGCGATACAATTTGAGTCGACGCATATTACCTTTACTGCGCCTAATAAGAAACCCAATGTTACACCATTTGGACCATAAGAGTTATCCACCCATCCAGGTAAAGGTTCTTCGTAGGTGGAAACAACTGAAATAGACAGTGAAGATGTAACAAATCCATAAGTGATAGAAATTACTTTCAAACTTAATAACTGATTCTAATTTCATACTTATCGATGGCCTGAAGACGCCAACAGGTACCGATAGGTTGGAATCTTTGACTAGTTGCTCAGCCATTGCTTTGGTAAACGTATACGTGTTAGACCAAGGATGGATTAACCTAAACATAAAACAAATTGAGAGAAAAATTTGAAGAATGTCCAATTGTTGTGCGATTGCTCAGAAAATTTCATCGATAAGGACACGTATGGTCTATGTCAGAACAACAATGACAACCATCATTAAAATTGTGAAATCTCGATAATTCGAAGTGCCAAGGGACCCGAAAATAAATTCGAATTATCGAATGGAATACCACATAGGTACGTATTTATGGATGTATGTATTTTTTGGGATAGAGTAAGAAATTATTAACAACTTAATTAGTTATTAATTTATTTGTTATAATATAACATTACATATTTTAACATAAAAATAAGGGTCATGACAATTCACTTACTATTTTTTTATGTTTTTTATTGTTCTATAATTGGAAAAAAAAGTTATTTTTGTTTGCAAACAAGGCTTATTTACACACAAATCTTCAATAAAATGCCAACCAATAAAATAAATTAAATGAAATGATTGAAATAGATTACCTGAAATATCATTTTGTTGAAGGACAAATTCTCGAATGACAGCAAGTGACCAAGCAGCATTCTACGCTGATATTATATTCGGCGTTAAGTCAGTTCCGTCAAGTGTTTGATCTCCATCATCATCCGAATCGTTCAAAGTGTTATTCGCCATTTCTAAAATATCGGAGTCACTGAGGTTTTCTGCAGTAATAACTTGCTCGTCACTATTCATAAAATCATCAAAACAGAAATCTCCGCACTCGTGCTGTTGTTGCATTACAGTCCAATAGTGGCATTGTAATTGTAGTGATTCTTTAATGCTAATTCCAATGTCGTTCAATGCTGATTTTAAGAAGCCAGCTTTTCGGAAGCAGTTTAAAATCATTGTTGATTTTACGATAGATCCGTTTCAGCGTTACCTGTCAAAATTACATCTTTCTTCTTAAGGATACTTGTTAATGCATTTGATGGAATTCCAAACTCTGCTGCGATGTGTTTTTTTCTTCTCTCCTTTTGCAACTTCGCGAATAAGTTTAACTTTGTCCACTAAAGTAAGCGTTATGTATAATTTTCGTTGTTTTGATTGCTCCATTAAAAAAAATGTTTAATGTTCTGAAAACTTTCTGTAGAGAGCGTACCGAATACTAGACTGGGATATTTATTTTTTTGAGAAGAGGACCACTCCTTTTATAATAGGTATGTGATATGTACATATGTATATACATAACCGTTACTGGGATTAATCCCCAAAACTGCTGTTATTATGTATGCTTACAGAACTATAAAGCTCACAAAAGTCATTCGAATTATCGAATTTATTTAACACTGAAAGTGTAATACCTACGCCGGGACCGAAAAATTTATCGAATTATCGAAAATTCGAATTATCGGGTATTCGAATTATCGAGATTAAATAAATACCCCAAGATAATCTTAACTTGACAGTAACATATTACTTGTAACATGATTTTTTTTACCTGTGAGTTACGACTTGTGATTCCTGCGGACTCCATTTTTCCATTAACCGGTCCAATTTGTCAGCAGGTATTGGAAAGTCATAAAATTTTTCTTTGATTTTGTTAGTAAAGCTATTCGAGTAGGCAGTGGAAACATACATGAAGACCTAAAAATAAAATGTACTGGATTAAAATTTTATGTAAATTCGAACTGTATACATTGTATATTATATTTAGAAAATCCTTAAGTTAGAATAAAACATTCTAAACTCGTTTACACTGTAATGTCGACCTCGCTTAGTGTGAAATCAAAAAGTTATTTTGCCTCCTAAACATTTTTTTAATTTTTAAATAATTAAAGTTTATAAATGTGCATTCACCAAAATAGAATGTAAATTTTTGAAATTATCACATTTTTTGGATTTTTCGGTTATTTTAGAGATCAGAAATTCTTTTTGATGTCACTTTCTCACGTTTTTTTTTCTCCTGAGAAGGAAAGGAAATGCACAGGTTCCTACCTTCTTGTGGTTGTCTATATATTGATATAATGTATTTAATAATACATCGACATACTTTCATACCTGGGTAAATAAATGGAAAAAAAATAACTCCGTATTTTACAAAAGAAGTTGCACTTACTTTTAGTCCCTTCATTTCTCTCACCAGATCCAGTATGTCCCTGGTCGCACTAACGTTGCTGTTATAGGCAGTTTTTAGATTTAGATTCAGGTTGACATTCGCAGCTAAATGGAACACAATATCAGCGTTTTCAATCAACTTTCGCCTGTCTTCTATTGATATCCCCAGACCAGACTTATCGCAATCTCCCGAGATCGCTTCCACTCTGTTCTTGAACTTCGGACGCTCCTCCCTCAACCTGTCATACAACTACAAAATTTTCTGAAGTTAATATTACATTTTCCAATGTACTGATAGTGATCTTTCATTAAAAAATCGTCACTGTGTTTCACAGAGAACCGTAATGAGATTAACTGATCTGATGTTGCGATATCTACTACCACGCTATCTTCAGCTACTAAAACAGTTGTTCCGTCCACATATTTGCCATGTAGATGCATCTACATCATGTGATACTTTAGTCATGGTGACGGCAACTATTCTCTCACCTACTATCCGGCCTTTGCCCAAGGCTCTTCCAAGGAAAGCAAGATAAGCGAACCGACGAATGGTGAAAGATGAATTAGCTGCAATCGAAGCAGCTAGGGTGGCTAAGAAAAAAGTTAAAAAACCTAATTTTCGAAAAGATTAAGATTGTCAAGAACAAAAGACAGTAAAGAGGAAGAATGCTTTTGTATCTGTTGTTTCCAACACTGTTCAAACAGCAAAGCTGATGAAAGAAGATTAACACCTCCCCGACCTCCCCGCACTCACCTCATCATCGAAAATCTCGTCCAGTCTCGATTGGGCGTTCTTCCCCTTCTTGTCCCTCACGAGAAGGAAAATAACAGACACGTCCGTTGATCTCAAAAGTTTCTCGACGAGGACCTTCCCCAGGAAGCCGGTCCCTCCGGTGACGAAGATCATCGAAGACTCGTAGAACTTTTGGATTTTCGACTCCATCGCTGCAATACATTATACGGATGGTATACAAACTTTTATGATTGTACAATGTCGAGGTTAGTTTTTTGGGTTTGGCTTGTTTTTGCAGTGAGTTAACAAAAGGTATTCATAGGCCTAATAAATATATTTTTAATACGAAATGACAAATTTGCCAAAGTACGCCAATCCTCAATATGCTCATAGCGCATTCACCAGTAAATGAAAAAAAGAATTCGTTTTCCCCAAAAATTCGTAATGTGTTAAATTACGTCAAATTATATACCGTAATAACAAAACCCTTTACTCAAAAGAATATCACAAGTAGACTTTTTATATCGTCAAGCTTTTTTGACGACCAATGGCTGGTTCTAATGATGTCTGATAGCGTGATGCTTCCGTTTTATATCACCTTATTATCTCCCACTCTTTTACAAACTATACAACTCCAACGGCGTGCTTTTGTACGTCCATCTCAACAGGAAGTGAAGGGTTGTCTCTTCGCATACGCAATGCTAAAGGTTCGTTGGAATCGTCCTATGTTTAAATCATTAATAGTAAGAGAGGAAAGTACTAACTTGCATCAAATACTTTAATTATTGAAGTAATGATTAATAATGAATAATATCATTATTGAAACTATTAAAAATAATAGTGGATACGTTAAATTTGAAAATATTTGAATAAATCCATATATATAATTATACCCTTGTAGGTATAAGTATATGACTATTCTGATCAATAACCAGGTAAGGCAAACTGAGGATATCTACTAGGCGATGAAAAAGTTGTAAAACTACAAATAAAAATAGTAATAAGAATACCAATACAAGAGTGTAAGATTCATCCATATTATCAAAATAGCGGAGGGTTAATGTATGTCGAAGGGACATGTCTCCAATGAAACGTTTTTTAATTATACATAGGATTTAAAGAAAAAGGTAATTTTGTATAATATTTAATTTTTCAATATTAGCACATTTAAGAAAAATTTATTATCCATTAAAAATTTTTCATATTTGATTGCCTTTATATCCACTATAATACTCGTATCGGTATTTCGTGAATTTTATATACATATCCGTTACTTATGTTCTTTCCTCATAATTTTTTTTTCGTGTACCAATTTCATCATATTGCTTCCTTACTACATATTGATCTATATTATGTATATCTACAATGATCTTCGGAGGTCGAGACCTAAATTATCCCTCCCTTGTCAACAAGTTACGATAAGTATTGAACTTTCGATTTTGTTACATTTCTCTTGTCGTTCAACCGATATCAATTAGAAATTATTAAATATAATGGAATCGGCTTGATAGAAAAAAAAAAAATTAATTCGCAGTGTCTCGATTACAATTTTTAAGATTGCATTAAAAATTGATACGTTTTTACGTTTGTGGGAATTTATAATAAAAAACAAATTTATTTGAAAAGGGGTAGAAAATTTATTTAAAAAAATCCTATTTTCTATCCCCATTACTTAATTTAAAGTTATATGTTTAATTAGACAATAATGTTTATATCTTTTTTTATATTAATAGGTATATCAGGAGAAGTCCTAGCATGAGTTAGTATATGTCATCTTCAGTATATGTCAGTATATGTCTATCTTTGAAAAATTCATATACCGCAGTTGTGAAAAGCTAGTAATATATAGTACTATATATTATTCGTTAGAGGTTAACAATGAATGCAATAAAGCGATTCCCGTCAGGCTAGAAAAATTCGGATGGCCACTTTACCCATCTCGACCATTTATTTACCCGTCTCCTGCGGAAAGAGCGAATCAAGTTTCTTGGAAAGTAACGTAAGAAAGGAAGGAAACAAAGTAAACTTGATAATAAACTAAAACAATTTCTTAAATACAAATAAATAGTTACATTGACCAATTCAAAATACTATTACACACTTTGGAAAACACACTTGATATGGTTAAGCATAAGATGTAGATTGCCAACGCCAATGCAACTTTATTAAGAAGAAGCAACCTAAAAAGAATGGCTCACATTATTGCTATTCGCTATACCAGACAATTCTTTAAATTTCAAAGAGAGTCTGACATAATCATCAAAACAGTTTTGTGAGAACTCCACAATGGCCTCAGTTTAAAACGTCATGTTATTACCAGACGTAAGGTGGCAAAAAACTACATTTAACGCTATTTCGGTTGATGGAAAATTCAGAACCTACAAGACTTGAAATTTAAAAGACTGCAAGCAGAAAATCATGTTACAAACATGTTATTTCTAGGTGACTCTAGATTTTATCGTTAACATAATTGCTCTCACAAAAATGGACCACTAGAAATAACGTTTCTAACATTTTTTATTTGCTGAAATAAAATTATTGTTATTAACCTCTTGTCACGTTTCCTGGCATTTTGGACGTTCGACTCCGGATCTTTCAAAAGGAACTTTCTGATGCCTAAAACGTAATTATCGAAGAATTTCCACCAGTTGACGTCCGCCATGGACATCGGAAACAGTTCCCTGTCACGTCCCTCTAATTTCTTCCATAAATTTATTGTGTTTTCGTTGGAAAATTCGAAACTTCTTCTGGAGAACTTAGTGAATTCGTCGAATAGTCCATGTCTCTTTGTCATGCTCTTTAACATCCTTGAAAGGCAAAATACGTATTACCGGTTTAGGCTGTTTTCTGAAGTCATTTATAGTAGTTTTTCGAAAACGCAACATGTCGTTATTGGAACAAAATACGATGTACAGGAATTAGAAGTATGATCGAGTTAAAAAATATGGTTGATCAAAAAGTTACACACAAGCACCCATACAGTTTATCAGAAATAATTGGACAACTATTAGATAGAAAGTTAGAAGATAGAAAGTGGTGTAATATAAAGCAATCATTCAAACTTTTGGTGAACCAAGAAAAATGCAATAGCAAGATCACAAAGAAACTGCGCGATCACGTTTTTCATACCTTTTGGTTGAAGGCTCTCTTTACGTTCATAAACTTTGAACCAACTAACAATGGCAGATTTCATTGAAATCTTATGCAATACATTGACAAACTAGAAACACTAAAAATTTCTTCGATTTCGATGCCATCTAGCAACTAATCAACAGAAGTAGCAATTAGATTTAGTGGGAGAACCTGCTCGATTTTTCTTTGTGTCCTTTCTGTTCAATTCCAACTTAAAACGTCACAAATATGACTTATGACCATATTGTGAAGACGTTATAACGGATAGGTTGACGTTTGGAGAGAGTTCAAGTTAGCAAAGGTTAGTTAAGAGAGGCTGTACAATTTCTATTAAAAAACATCTCACCTGGGTTTTTTCCAAGATAACATCGCAAACATATCTATCACCGCCGCGGGTATAACGTGTAAAATAAATCTAAGTACCAAGAACACGAAATGGTTAGAAGGAACCAGTAGCATCGGGCACAACATCGACTGCGAGTACGGCCATTTCTTCCGGAAATTCACAAGGAAGTGCAGGACATCGCCCCACGTTATCGGATTTTCCGGCCCCGAGACGAAATTGTATATGGGGACCTGAGCGGGGGCCCTACATAAAAAGAAAAATATAAGATTTCGAAGGAAATCATCGAGAAAGTCAGATTTCCGTACGTTTGGATTCTCCTGCAGGAAACGTCCCAAGCCGAAGCGATAAGTCCTGCAGCACACGTGTCTACGGGTATCAAATCTGCGACACAGTTTGACTCTATGGATACCACCTTTATTACGCCTACCAAGTACCCCACTGTTACACCATTTGGGCCATAATAGTTATCCACCCAACCAGGTAAAGGTTCTTTGTAGGTGGAAACAACTGAAATCGACAGTGACGATGGAACCAATGCATAAGTGATAAAAAATTATTATCAAACTTAACAACTAATTTTAATTTCATACTTATCGATGGCCTGAAGACACCAACAGGTATCGTTAGGTTGGAATTCTTGACTAGTTGCTCAGCCATAGCTTTGGTAAATGAATATGGGTTAGGCCAAGGATGGATGAACCTAAAATAAAACAAATTGAGAAAAAAAAATTAAGAATCTTTAATTGTGGTTCGATTGCTCAGAAAACTTCATCGATGAGCACACTTACGGTTTATTTCAGCACAACAATGACCACTGTCATTAAACTTAGGTACTATCTAAATAATTACCCCAAGTAAATCTTACCCTGACAGTAACATTATTATTTGTAATATGATTTTTCTACCTAGGAGTCATGACTTGTAATTCCTGTGGACTCCATTTTTCCATTATCTGTCCCAAATTGTAAACAGATGCCGGAAAGTCATAAAATTTTTCTTCAATTTTGTTAGCAAAGCTGTTCGAGTAGGCAGAGGAAACATACATGAAAACCTAAAAATAAAATGTACCAGTTTTAATTTTATGTAAAGTTGAACTGTATTAATTGTATTTAGAAAATCGTTAAGTTAGAGTAAAACATTCTAAACTCGATTAAACTGTCGATCTCGCTTTGTGTGAAATTAAAAAGTTACTTTGTCTCTTAAACAATTCTTTAATTAAAAAAAATATAAAGAGGCATCTATCAATATGGAATAACCTCGATTTTTGAATTCACTACCTTTTTTGGCGAGAATTTCTTTTTTTTTATTTTTAGATCATTTTAGAAGTTAGTAATACTTTTTAACGTCACTTTTTTTCTCTCGAGAAAGAACGAAAATGCATAGGTTTATACCTTCTTGTGGATGTCAATATGTTCGTGTATTATATTTAATAATGTATTAATATATCGATATACTTTCGTACTTGGTCAAATAAATGAATAAAATAAACACCTCCGAAATTTACAAAAGAATTTGTACGCCTTACTTTTAATCCCTTCATCTCTCGCACAAGATCCAATACTTCACTGGTAGCAGTGACGTTGCTTCTATATGTAATTTTTAAATTTCCGTTCAGGGCGACGTTCGCAGCTAAATGGAAGACAATGTCAACGTTTGCAATCAACTTTTGCCTATCTTCTGCTGATATGCCCAGGCCTGACTTATCGCAATCTCCTGAGATCGCCTCCACTCTATTCTTGAACTGCGGGCGCTCCTCCTTCAGCCTGCTATACATCTACAAAATTAAATACTTTGTAGTTAATTGTAGCAATTAATATATTAGAAGCTTTCTATCAAACTCCTCTCATTAATTTTTTGTTTCTTTAAACTTTAAATCAAACGGCAAAAGAGTGGGTAATTAAAGTAACGGTACTTTCCAGTTACGAGTCCATGAAAATATTCTAAATTAATTCCAGATGGAACGAAGGAAATTACTCAGAGTATGGAAAACAGCAATTCATTGGATAGGGCCAGTTCTGGATTTTTTATACCTGGAGGACATGCCCCTTACCATTCTTTCTGGGACTAACCACGTCTAATAAATTTATTACAAGAGAATTTGTATGAGACAGTTGGAGAATTTTCAAGGCTAACAACCTAGTTTGCTGACAACTACACTGAAACGTCCAACAAATTCAAGGAATTGTTCTTGACGAAACTGTCAATTTGACAGATAATTGCAACAAAACATATTTTGCTCTCTTGCAGGTTTAACACTTCTCCGCACTCACCTCGTCGTCGAAAATCTCGTCCAGTCTCGATTGGGCGCTCTTCCCATTCTTGTCCCTCACCAGAAGGTAAATAACAGATACGTCCGTTGATCTCAACAGTTTCTCGACGAGGATCTTCCCCAGGAAGCCGGTCCCTCCGGTGACGAAGATCCTCGAAGACTCGTAGAACTTTTGGATTTTCGATTCCATCGCTGCAGTATTGCAGTACCTTCTAATTTATTTATTTATTCGGATGTTACTCATGAAGTGCGGTTTATAACTGAATCTAATGAAATAATTAACACAACAAATGATTGTTGAGCGATTGGGGGTTTTGCAATAAGAAAAAAACCCGGAGTCAATCAGCAGAAAGATTTGGTCAATTTTAATTAGGTAACATTGTTGCAACTGTGTTTTCTGGTAATGCGGTTTGACAATTATACTATTAATTAACGGTATTGAAATATTTTTGTGGTTATAGCGTTACAATTGATTTTAGATGCAAAGACAAAATGTATGCCAAAAGTAATGAGCTTTTATGTAGAAACCAACCATAACCAAAATTCATCCCTCTGAAATCAATATTCTCGGTAATTTATATAGTAACGGTTGAACATAACTATTTTCCTTGTCGTAAAGCTATAGAATTAATTGAAAACATATTTCACTTACCTAATTACGGCCAATTTGGCTACTCCAACTATACTAAGAGTTTTTATACTTTGAACTTGTTATTTATATTTTAATAATGTTTATTATTACAATTAAACTGTTTAGTATTTCATTTTTGAGAAACTATTAAAGTAAACATTCTTTTGAAAAATAAACAAATTAGACAAGGTGTCAAATAGTGAATTATATCAACGCATTACAATAATCGCATGAAAAGGTTTATTTTTAAAAGTTATTATCCGTATTAATACGGTCTGGCCGTCTGGCTGATTACAGTGTTATTATGTATTAATATTTAATTGGAAATTTGGGCAAAGTAGTGTTATATTAGTTATACTACTGTTGAATGAGTGTATTAACTAACATCCTATACTTATTCTAAAATATTACAAAATGTATTATTCTCATTCAAAAGATTATTTTGTAATTTCACATAACTCGTTTCGTAATTAGCGTTTAAATGCACAAATAGAATTTTGTAATTGTACACAATGCAACTTTCAAAGTACATATGTGTTGTTACTATCACAAAGTACAGTTTGTAATTTCACAAAACATATTTTGTAGCTTCACGTCATTTCTTGCGATCCTACAATTTTTATGCTATGAATTCGTATCATTTTATATGAAATTGGGTATAGGAATTTCTTGTGGTGAAAACTTTACTAGTTTTTTTTGTGTAAAATTACACAAACAAAACTAATGTGGAACAGTATCGCAAAATCCATTGTAGAGTATTGTGAGATGTAAAATTGATAATAATGAGTACATACGTACTTATGAGAAATTAATAGATAAATTGTAGAGATCATGTAGCAGCATTATAATTCATTTCATTGCTTTTCAATTCGAGTAGTTCGCGTGGTTTTTGACAGGACTATTAAGTAATATTTGTTTTACCAACCTTACAGACATTATATAGTAACATAGTTACTGTTCATAGGGTCGTTACAATTTTTGAATTATAACCTCCTATTCACGTGACTTAGTGGTACATATTCTGTAGGGCGCGACATTAATCGACAATCAAGGTAAATACGTATTGATTGCCGGTCGCTTCTGTCGATCTCTGGATAAAAAGGGTGGTCAATGTTCCTTTAAAATGTAATGTATTTGCAAAGTCAACAATCTATTACGAAATCAATAATTTCACGGCATGATTCTGTACCACTTCAATGTCCCTGGGCTATAAATATATAATTACAACTCTATAAAAGACGAAGGATTATCGCATAAAATTCAAATATTAATAATCAGTTTAAAATTTTATAACCGCGTTTTTATCTAATGTAATATTTGTGGAATCATTATTTACACAAGTAAAATGAATACACTCGTGTTAACATGGTGTCTGATTATTTTACATATCTGGGGTAAGTTGATAATATAAATTTATACCTTTATTATTCGGAAGTAATTATAAGAGTAATGCCTACCTTATCTATGAGAGTAAGATGTAAAGTTAAACGTAATTAACAAAAAAATATACTATATGTATAACAATAAAAGTCTTTACCTCAAAAGAATATCACATACACTTCATTCGCCTTTTAACGAAACTGTACCTATGAAACATAAATGTTTATTTAATATTATTAGTCTGTCCAATTAAACTCATTAAAAGGCAAAAAACGGGGTTTTGCCATTTTATTACGAATGAAATTAGTTTAATTTTGCCTTAATCAAAAAATATTACGTACTACTCTAAAGTAATTAAGTAATCAAGTCTATGATGTTATTGCGAATTAAAGCGTCATAATTGTTCTTGTTCTTAATAAACTAAG
This sequence comes from Cryptocephalus moraei, assembly GCA_946251905.1. Classification (NCBI taxonomy): domain Eukaryota; kingdom Metazoa; phylum Arthropoda; class Insecta; order Coleoptera; family Chrysomelidae; genus Cryptocephalus; species Cryptocephalus moraei. The sequence continues at coordinate 35,768,608 of OX276452.1, forward strand.
TTGAAAGGGCACTTTTCCAGGAAACTGTGGGATGATCATCGTATCATCTGGACTATCGTGAAATTACTAAATAAAAATATAACTGGAAAGAATAATGATCAACTAATTTAGTTGTTGTATTATTTAATTAGGTACTACTACCGTTTAATTATATAGCCGTATAATTAGTGAAACCTACATCAAGTAGACAGGAAAATTAACGGTTTTTTTGTTTTGAATAGAATTTTTAAAAAAGTGTGTTTCGAAAAATAGAAATTGGTATTGAATCGCAATACTTTTTTGTCCTTTTTGTTATATTGACTTGAATGTGCCTTTAGCTAGATGGGAATATAAATATCGGGTGTTTTTTTTTTAAAATTTCACCTCATAGTAGGCTGTGGATAGTGTTTGTGAATGCGCCTTACTAAAATAATGACAATATTGAAATGGGTTGACATAACTTCACTCTTTAAATAAAAATTGAATCTGCTCCAATCAGTTACTAGTGTCTTGGAAAAGACAGCTTGGCTCTATTAATTAGGCGTAGATGAATGAGACTAAAGAATATAAAAATCTAAATGCGAGAACCTCTGTGACAACAAACTTGACAACTCTTAACTCTCCCACGGAACAATAGTCTTCGAAGTGCTTGGAACGATTTGACTTTTGATAACGACATTTTTTGTAAGGCGCATTCACAAACACTATCCACAGCCTACTACGAGGTGAAATTTAAAAAAAAAATCCGATATAAAGGTATGAAAAGCCAATTCCTCGGTAGAATGAAACGTAGCCCGTTGAAAAACAGAAGATAGAAATAGCTTAACATGCATTATCACCTTTATTATCTCCACTAATCATATCTCAAGGATGATTCAGATAAAATTCTCTACAATCATTATAATGCCGATACCATTACAGGCATGTCCGCAGTGAAAGATCGGGCCTACTATCGCTCGATCCCGAGGATAGACTTTTCCAGGGCCGACGCCGTGCGGGAAGACGTCGTCTACAAACTCTTCCGGGACTCCGCTGACGAGGGAAGAGTCCTGACTACGGCAGACGTGGCCGAAGGGGACTTCGATGGGAACGTCACCACCGCGTTGATTATTCACGGTTGGACTACAGACGACACGTCTCCGTGGTATAAACCGCTGAAAGACGGCTACTTCAAACTAGGAGCGTACAACGTGGTGTACCTGAACTGGTCGAAGGCGGGGAATAAGTCTTACATGGTCTCGTCTGCCAATATCCAACCTGTCGGGAAGTTTGTCGCGGAGTTCTTTGTCGCGGCGAAAGTGCCACCGAGGAAAATACATATTATAGGTGAGAAAGTCGGCTAAGAGAAGAGACTGTTTCAGTAGCAAATGGAACAGATGAAGGATAACAATTTTTGTTGATGTAGATTGATTTGAGGTGGTCTTGTTCACCTAGCTATTGTCGTCTACTGCTAGACATGGGCTTCTATACATATTGTGATCCTGAGGCTAGCCCCATCCACTGATTCTTCCCTTCATCTTGTGGGTCATCATTCGAATAGCTTTCTCGTTCAATCAGGATGCATTTTGAGGCAACAAAAGGTTCTCGGGATTTAAGTCTAAAAGGGAGAGGATATAGCTTCCCCAAATAAGATCAAGATATCTTCGTATTTCCAACTACGTTTGGGGACATATTCTGGGAGCCTCTAATTCTACTTCTAGGAGTTCCTTAGTATCCAAACATCGATAACTATTACAACTTTGAAATGTATGGTTGTAGTTAATCTATAGTTAAGAAAACAAAAAATCTGGTGAGATGAAATATAATATATTTTGGTAACACCAAGACAAAATACTAGATTGAAAAAAGAAGGTGGAAGAAATAGAGAAACGAAACACTAATAGAACAAAAAATAGTAGTTCACAGCAAGTAAAATGTGTCTGTCTAAATAAAATTAAGAAATGAATTACGTAATACACTTCTGAGCATTATATCAAGTAACGTTACTTGTTAACTGATTCCTGAAAAGGTAACATTCGAAATATTTCCACTTAAAATTTTTGAAAAATGATATGATTGCAATTTTGCTACGCCTAGCGACGTCATCACATGTTTTACTTGAATTTTTTAAACTAAAAGTGAACAATTCCTTTCAACGACAGGACGGTAATGTAGGTAGGGACGTTGTAGCTAATGATAGGCTCAAAAACAATTCCTCAACCTACTCAACCCAATATCGTAACACAAATTTTGTTCTCAACAAAACAAGTGTATGAAAAATGAGAAGTGACAAGTTAAAGGAGCATTGAGCTTTAAAGGAGCGGAATGAGAGATTTCAAAAAAATTAGACGAAAAATTTAAGAACCTAAAAAGAGATATCGAGTTGACTAAAAATGAAAATATACAATTGAGCTCGTGGACGTCAAAACGCAGAAGCGAGATGAAGAAAACGGCATTTATTAAACAAATGTGTAAATAGTTTAAAAATACATTTAAAAAACTAATTTATTTACTGTAAGTACTTCAATATCAGCTTAAAAAAGGATAAGAAACTTATTTTGATATGGTATGATTTCGATATGTTCTTATCAACAGATTTGTTTATTGCGTAAGCGTATATTACAATATAGCAGTGGCACCATTGGATCCACCACGATTGATTAAGTTTCACTTCAAAAATTATATAATTTTATTATTGTTCTGTTTATTATAATGAGATTATTAGTTAAAAAATGTATTAAATTTCCAAGCTACTCCTTACCCTTCATCCATTTTTAAATCAATAACGACTCCACCAGCGCAGGAAGCAGAATTTGCACAACCATTTACCTAATAAAAGGATTTTGTGGTATTTCGGCTTCCAACTAATTGAATTTGCACCTAAAAACAATATTCCACATAGTTTCAATAATAAGAAAATGGGAATTACAAATTGACAGCAGTCCCGCATGAAACTGCACGACTTTCGGACAAATTTTGAAAATATTGGTCTCTTAAACCAGAATCTGAAGGAAGTCCTGCTGAAGTATGAGCCCTAATACATTTTTAATGTAGATGAGAATGGTACAACTGTGCAAAAACGACTGCTCCAAAAAGGCTTAAGCAATTGGGCAAAGCTGTCAGCTGGGAAACAAGCAATATTGGTTGTTGCTCAAAAGTGCATTTGGAACACATACGATATTCACATACCCCAGAGAAAGGATGACAGAACGACTCAAATGTAATGGAGATGGAGCTTTGTTTGAGTATTCAACCAGTGGTTGGATGACGGAAACTTTGTTTGTTATCCGACTAAAGGCTAAAGCATCTTAAAAATGATGCACTACCTTGGAAAGAGCTTACTATTACAAGTTTAATATTGTTGGACGATCAAACTATCAATTTTGACTTGAAAATGCTATTACATTATAGCCACCTAATACATCCCATAGGCTTCAGCCTTTGAATTTAGACCGATGAAATCTGTATATTCAATTAAGAGAATGGAATGACGGAGTCAAGAAAGCCATGGAAGTGAGAGGTATGACTGAAAACTAGTGGCAAGATAATGGCGTTTAGGATGCAAGAAACGGCCCTAGTTGCTGCATACAACTCGCATATACGGACCTATTCTATTGAAATGCAGGGTCCGAAATTAACAAGACCGAAAGAGAAACTAATAGTTCGTTAGTATGACAGAGAAGGAAGTTGTGCAACGTTGACGGCCGGTCGATCCGTAACCCATTCCAAATATTCCCGTCGGAGGCTATACAGCAAATGATCCGCTAGAGTGTGGCGATGACTGTGTTGTTTCGCGAGCTATCAAGGTCGCAAAAGTTCTTTGTCTGTTTAGCCAACGGGAAATATATGGCCTTTCTTTCGCTCTTATGTTTATACCATACTGCGACTCTGTAGAAACGGTCTGTGTATCTGCGATATAGCTATCTCACAAACTTCCAATTAGATGCCTCACTACCGTCCACAGAAAATGGCTGTATGTAACATAAGGTATAACACGATCCAATAGGCTCTCGTATTCTGGTTTCTTATCAACGATCTCGAATTTCAGTCTGCGTAACATTTCTCAGAGAGACTCACTTCTCTCCTCATCGATCCCTACGTCCCCTTGCAGGTCACTCACTCGGCTCCCACCTGGCGGGTTCCATTGGTAGGGCGACGCTCCGACTGACCGGCGAGAGGATCAGCAGGATAACCGGCCTCGATCCTGCGGGTCCTGCGTTCGAAAACCCGCAGATGGGGCGAGAGGAGAGGCTCTCCTCCATGGACGCCGACTTCGTGGACGTCATCCACACGGACATCCAGTATTCTGGTTACGCTGCGCCGATGGGACACGTCGACTTCTATCCCAACGGGGGGAGGAATCAACCTGGTTGCCCGGACAGGGAGACGGACGGTAGGCGTTTTTACAAATGCTAACAGATTCAGGATCTGGCCACACGTTGCGGCAGATCCACTACTGTTGATCCAGCCAGTTAATGAAATAACAAACCTTGATTTGCTAGGCATCTAACACGTGAATCGAAAATGCCAGAACAAACAATGTTGCTTGAAGTAAAAGAATATTTAATTGATATGAACTAATACTATTACAATATTATTATTGTACCTACACAAGCATATTCTGACGTAGAAACTCTTGGATTGGGTCCCGTTTACAAATTATGCAACTGTAACAATTGTATGAAAAGTTGAATTGTACGAATTCATCACATACTAACCTTTCTAATTGTTTATAAATTACCTACTTATATCTATACAACGCATATTGCTTTATAGACAACTGCAGTCATGCCAGGTCTACGTTATTCTTCATAGAATCACTGGGAATCAAAACTATCGCCAAGGAGTCGACTTACGAAGAATCTAATTACGAAGTGAGTGTGACGCCGAAAACAGATGGAAAAGAAATAATTTTCGGGCAACACGTCGACTTGTCCGCGCGTGGGGTGTACTACTTTCAAACTAAGCCGGATAGGCCGTTTTTGAAAAGTTAAGTTTAGATGTATTAAAGACAGTGATAAAGCAATAAAGGTGATAATTTTTCAATTTTTTAAGATGTCTATCCCAAACATCGCTTCAACGAATATCCTTGTACTTAGGTAAATTCAAAAGAATTGAATTAATCAGAAATGCAGACAATTTTTGTACAATTTGTGTTGAGTACCTTCATTGCAATTTTAATAAGCTAGAACAACTGGCGATAAAAATCTCATGTTATTGATTAAAATTGATGTTTTCCAAAACATGTATGTAGGTCCAAATAAAAATGTCCCGATCCTCTAAATTCTCTCACTCTCTTTCTCTGTCTCTCTCTGTGTCTCAGGAAAGGATGACATTTTTTAACGTTAAACTTGAACTTGTAAATTTATACACATTCACGGTAAGATAGTATTTACCAACGTGTGTATTGTTATTGAAAAGGGTTGCACGTCATTAAAATTGACGTGCAACGTGGGCATACCAGAAAGCTTTACAAACTTTGACCACTATTACTTCCACTCAAATAATCACGACCCAAAAACTGTCACTCTCTTGATTTACGATTCGAAAGTGTGAGCCGCTGCTCACTGTCCAGTTAGGTCGAGATGGTAGATACCCTAGGGCATCCACAATCTTTCGCAGGACTTAAAATCCTGCGCTCGGTTAAATTATTGTGGACCAGACTCAGCACAGCTATGAGAACCACAGCACTCTACCATACAGTCAATCTCACACACCCTCGTTGATGCATACGTAACGCATGAATAACTTAAGACCAGAAACAACAATTTTCTAAAAAGCATATCTTGTCACTTAAAGAAGTTATGGGACTTGATTCGGTTACCAGATTAAAAAAGAAATATCAAGTCTGATTTCAAAAAAACATGCCTCATGCTCCAAGTGAATTTTTGTGAACTCCTAGTGACCAACTACTGATGAGTGAAAACGAAACCCTTGTTTCTATTGCTAAAAATATAATGCTTCATTCATAGCAATTCAGTAGTTTCTAAATTCTCAGAAAATGATGCTGTTTTCAAGTTTTTCTTTAAATGGAGGCAGGTATTAAATGGCCTGCAAGACTGAAGGTAGAGAGAGAAAAAGTAACTTGGCTAACACTATCTTACTACCCCAAACCCGACAAGTGATACAGCATGACATCCTCATCATGGGAAAAGTATCAACTGATAAATGATGAAAATTTAACATTGTTCGACATGAACTAGAATGTCAGAAACATATGGAACAGACAAGTCAGTCACAAGGCTCGTCTGTAAGACTCGAATTTTTATCTAGACTATCCATTTTCTCTATTCTCGTCTTTCTCTTTGTCAGTAAAGTTTGCTAGGAAGATTTAAATTTAGGTTTTCTCCCCTTGGTAGGTTGCTTTCTGAATAGCTAAGGAGCCCTACCTACCCCACCTGTTGGTCCACGGGTGGTATTTTATAACCCACCTACCCTCCTGCCTAACTGGAAAAAGGCCAGTGAGGGCATTCCCCTATCCGCCACCTGGGGACGCGCTCTCTAGGGGTTACAGGTTCCCCCGAGAGAGTTAGTCTGTGACAAAAAATAAGTTTCCGTGCTTATCTAAAATGTAGATTCTACCTACAACAAATACTGTTCATAAATAATGTAGTGCTTGGCAATTACTTTTAATCTTCATTCTCCCTTCTATAAGATTATAGATGTAGGAATGTATGCTGTTGAATAACCATTTTGCAGACTTTTTAGAACATAAGAATATACTATTTAGTCCCAATGTGCAGTAAATTAATTCAGTCTTACTGATATATAAATACTGACATATATTAACTTACTTAATGACAAATATAGTCATTAAATATGTGTAAGTGTGCCAGCATTAACTGTCAATTTGTTCAATTTCATATTAAGAATAACCGAATACCAAGAGCATTTCTTAATAAACTGCAGTTTTAAAATGCAGTTTGACAATACATATAAAATAATTGGGTGGATTAGGTGCTGTGGGATATTCATAAATGAAAAATTAATAACTCACATTTGTAAGGTCATTACTTATAAAAATTTATTGAAAAATACTTACTCATGTCACGAGCCAATCCTTATTTTTAATTTAACAACCTGCAAATTACAAAAAAATACTAAGGTCACGAGAATTAATTTCAAATTAATTGAAGCATATTTAAAAATCAATATTCTTATGGGTATGTCAATTTGGTTGTGCTACTACTTGTGCAAGCATATGGTGTAACACACTGTGTATGTGCATGTAGCATCGCTAATATAAAATACTAATGAATACTATAAATAAGGAACCAACTTATAAACAGAGAACTATCAATGTGCTTCTAAACACTTAAATTATACTTCCATCATGTGCACTACTACTTTCATGACCTCATATTAAAGTCATACTAAAGCAATGATCACTTTCCAATTAGTAACAAAATCAGTTTGGTTAAAGCCATCCACGCACCCTTAGCATTACTTAATTTGTTAAAACACGAATGTGTCTTGTTAGAGAATATTTTTGTAAATTCTCAAGTTAAATGTACATGACGTGCGAACAACAAAAATGGACTCTAAAGTTAAGAAAATACTACAAGGAGGTAGGAGATATCTGGACATTATGACCTGAGTTTGATTATTTGCCATATTGATTTTCTTTTAGTAAAAATTATGAATAAGCATTGAGGTGAGCAAGATGATGAACTTGAAGCAGACAACACAACTAACTGTGGTTTTGGAGGATTTTGAAAGGTATTTGGAACATAGTATAAACTAATATTTACAAAGTCCTGACAGGTAAAACTTAGGAAAATGGTATAATTTTAAATAAAACAGTTCTATCTGCATAGTGATGTCAACGTTTTTTCTACAATTAGATTTGAAACTTTGAGTAGGCTTCAATAAGCTGAATATCTACCAACAGTGACTGACACTTTAATAAAAAATTTCAGGCAAATAAAGTTGTCAGCAATGAAAACATCAACCAGTATTCCCCAGTATGTGCAAATAATACTATGTTATTCTAATGTGATATAATACTGATTTTTGACCATACTCATGCTATTTGATATCAATTTATTGACTTACTCTAAATTTTTGTAGTCAAGAAGCGGATTCGCCATATCGAAAACATTGTAGTACCTCGAACTTCTCATTGCGATGTCACGGGCTGTCTCATCTTGATTGTTTTTCAAATTGGGGTTGATATATGGATCCATCAAAAGTAACTGAACGGTTTCGTAGGAAGTTCCATGAGAGGCTGCTATGTGCAACGGGGTCTGTCCTGCAAGTTTTCGATTACATTTAATCAGCTGGTAAAGAAGGGTTGGTGGTTGTGCAGATACAGTGTAATTTCTAAATATGTCGGCCAATTTGTGAGAGAGGTAGAGAACACGAAAATGTGTTCAAACGTATTAGAAAGGGATGACATGTTGCTACTTGACACCTCCTTAATTGTTTACTTAATTAAATGGTTAATAAAGTATAGTCATCAAAATCCTTGGACTATCTGTCTACAATTCCAATGTGAATACATACCTCCCTCTGAAGCAGCATTGATATCGGCATGATTCTGAATGAGCGCCGCAGCACAACGGACAGTGTTCCACTGACAGCAAGAATGCAACGGCTGCCACTTCATCTCCGTTTCGGCGCCGAGATCGGCCCCCTTCTCCAGAAGGTATCGGACAACGTCCAAGTTGTTGCTGTAACACGCACGGTGCAACGGAGTATACCGGTCATTGTCTACAGCATGCAGCAATTCCTCGCGACCCTCCACCAGCTCCTTGACTTTGACGAGATCTCCATTTTCGCATGCTTCGAGTATCTCCCTTTGGAGCTGATCTAGCAAGGTGAAATACGTATTAGAACTATTATAAACAAACGGTCAGTTCATAGTTCATATGCGAAACTGGATAAAGAATGGCGTCGATGGGTAAAAACGTATTGGTATATTCGTTCAAGCAGGTGATGAAGAAGTAAGAAAAGAATACTTGCTTAATAGATACTCTCTCGCTGAAGCACGCGACAGAGCATAAACTATAAACGAAGCTCAGCGGCTCCTAAGTACATTGATCAGTTTTAACAAAATGAAAGAAAGACGAGCAAATAATTTCGTACCTAACTAGCACTACGGCATAGTGGTGAAACTCACCTACGGGATTCCTCGTCTCATCTATACCGCTGAGATCGTCCTCCCAACCGCTAACGAGGAATCTATCATCGTTGATCGCTGAATCGTCGGACATTTTTGTTTTTGTTTTTAGTTTTTAACCTTTTCAACTAAACAACGAAGCACAAACACGAACAGGAACACGGACACGCGACACGCGTAGAAACAGAAAGAGAACGAACGCCACACGCCACAACGCCACCCACAGAACAACAGTGAACGAACAGCCCATAGAACAGCCACACAATGCCTACACAAACACAATGCAGAAACACAATCTTGGAACCTTTAAAAGTTCATAATTATAGGCAACTCTCACTCAGAGCTTCCAAAGTACATGTGACCTATGATGCTATGATGTCATGGATATTGCCTCTATTGAAAGATGCACGCAAATTATTGGACATTAAAAAAATCACCTTATATTCATTATTTTGCAATTATAATGGGGGTTATCTGCTAACTATCTATATGCACAGAGCAAGATACAAGCCTTTCAAAGGCGACTATCTTTAACAAAAGCAACATACATGTTTTCTATGACGATTTGAGTCATCTAAGTTTGAGCCAAACGGTACATAAAATACTGATTAAACAGACATGATGACATGATCATAGTCCAAAAACGAGAGAGAGAGCGGTAGCTAGCCGTGGTGCTCGTCAAATAGGTTCAGAAACTTGAGAAGAAAAGGGTACCTACTATTTAAGTCACAGTGGGCTTTGGCTTTGCTAATGTCGTCGGGAATGTAAATTCCTCCATTCTTGATTCTTCGTCTTCCCGGAAGTGCGTTACCAAGACAATTTCATCGTACAGTGTGAATATGATTGTTAAGTAGCCATATTGTCAGAGACATCCTATAAATTTTAAGATGTGTGCTCTAAAAACGTGGCCCGTTGGTTAGGGATAATGAGACTATAATGTCAAGTTGTTGGTATGTACTTTATGACTGGTTTATTATGTTAAATGGTGCCATAATTATCCTTGAAATTGTAATAAACATTATAAAATATAACATTTTGTATTATTTGCATGTATTTCAACTAACTGCAATTACCGGAGTTTCGATTCCTCCCGGAGTGAATTCTTAAAACCCATTAGTCCTCCGCGAGATGAAGAAGTGAGGGGAAAGTAGAAGCAGGGGCGTGTATGTTTCATTTTGTCTTCGAAATATAAATAACCGAGGTTATATCATTTAATGGAATGAAAAATGAAACAATATTAGTTTGCAACTATAATATTGAAATAATTATAACGCTATTACAGAAATCAGATGACTGGAAGAAATATTGCCTAATGAAAAATAAAAACGAATATCACACGTGTACTGACTAGCGCGTATTTCGCCGGGCACTGACACTTCATCCGACAGATGTACCTACCGTAAACAACTTTCTCCATATTGCCATTCTACGGGTTTCGACTTATGTTTAATAGAGCCGATTTTTAAATTTTGGCAACTCCGCTTCTCTCTGTCTCTCTCTTTACGTTGAAAATTTGCTAAAGCGGCGAATCACTGGAACTTGGGATGTGCTTTTATGAGTTTTGCGTGTGCCACTCGCAACTTGTTGTGCCGACGAGTCACTCGGGAAGCAAAACGGATTTTGGATAGATATTTTTAATTTGATCCTATACTAAAAATTAAACATCTTTTAGTAATGGTATCGCTATGGACGATATAAGCTAAATTGTATCAATTTTGTCCAGTCCTCCCTACAGCAGTTTCGGCACCCCCTTTGGAAATTACCAATTTTGCAGATTGCCAAAATTTTTGGTAGCTTGAGACAATCATTCACCATTCCTGTCAAAAATATGTTTCTCAGTTTTCTACTGAAATATTAACTTTCCAAATCTGCAAGGACGCTGCATTAATTTTCAGTTAAGAGAACAGGTAATCGGGGAGGTGTCAGTTTATGCTAAAAACTTCAACTCACAAAAAATAACGTCATAAATATATTTCGAGCATAAATTAACGAACTTTCCCATTCCATAAACGTCTCCTAATCGACAGCCTCGTCCGACTCGTCGTCGATGGTATTCAACGAGTGTAGATCCTCCACGAAGACGTTACCCTTCGCCCTCTCTATCGTCATCGACTGCTGGGGGATCTGACTGTCGGCGACGACGCCGGCCGTAGAGTAGATCTCCTTCACCATGAAGAGGATCGTGTCCTCGGAGTCCCAGTAACAGACGTGACTCTGCAGAGCGAAGAGGTAATCATTGAACAGCTCGTAGGGCGCCTCCTGCAGGACGTAGTCGATCCTGCGACCGCCGTTCAGGTTGCCGAGCCGCGAGACGCCCGGCGACGCCGCCTCCTCCTCAGCCTTCGAGGCGGCCTCGGGAGCGCCCCGGGCTTCGGTTGGCTGGAAGAAGACGTTCCAGGTGTTCCTCATCGACTCGAAGAAGCGCTGCTTTATGTCCGCCCCGACGCGTTCCACGGTCTCCTTCAGTTCTGAAGTTGGAAACAGTGAAAGTCAAAGTGGAGTAGTTGGGCAACTACACGACAACAGGAAGGACACTACCAGAAGAAATGACGTCTAATTCAAGAAATGAAAAAAAGTATAATTTAACAATCAAGCTAAAGCTATACTGATGTAATACCAATACTACTAGGATACCAATACCAATACCATGACGGAAGGAAGATGGCTGAGATGGACAGAACGAAGAGGAGGCAGATGAGAAAATGGAAACAATATGAGAGTAATTAGGTATGAGGTTTAAGCGATGTTGCTAAAGGTCATAATATTTCTCGATTGATGGGGCTTTTACAATATAAACTAGATTCCGCTTGGCATAGCAAGTACACAACAAGGCACACCAAAACCTACTTTGCAGTTTAATATCACTGAGTGGGGAACAGAAACCAAACATATTTCAGTAATTACCTATGTGCATCCTCTTGCGTCCTTTATGGTGCGGCACTAAAACGGGTTTCATTTTTGATGCATCCGGCAAAATCAGAGGTTCTATACGGTAAGCGATGGGATCGTAAGGATGGAAGATATTGAAGAATCCTGGACACGTCGGCAAGGAATAGGAGTCCCCCAGGGTTTCAAGTCCCCTGACTATGACGAACATTCCTGCAAGTATTTTTGTTTAGTTAGTTTCGTTCGACATCAACGTTCCTTTTCTTCTAATCCTATCGGTAATGTTGGGAAATTGATTATTTTTAACCAACAGTTTTCAAATTAGAGAAACGCGTCTAGGTTTGGTACTGGTTTGTTACAAAATTCGAAATCTAACGTAAATTTTTTGAAAATTTTATATTTCAAAGTGCCTCAATGTGAAAATTATATGCTATTGCGAATCTCAGAATAATTTAGATCTAGATTGTATCTTAGTGATCCTTTGAAGCCCTCTAGACGTAGATGTCTAGTCTTACCTATTGGAGAGCCGAGAGCAAAGAAAGTCTTCGGTTCAAAGTCGAGATGTGGATAATGTATCTCGGGATGACCTGTCCCTGTTTTACCCATCATATAACTTATCCTTCTACACATTTGACGTTTGAGGGGGTCTGTGGTTTCGCACTTGCCATTGATGTCGATCTCTTCTGCGAAGTACAATAGAAATTACAAGAAACAACTATCAACTTAGTCCCAGATTAAAACGGCCGAGCAACTGAATCGGAGCTATTTCGTTAGTTACTGTGTAAAAACGGCAATCAAAACCAAAGATCCATGGGGGTAGAGGGGTAAGTACCCCCCCCTCCTCTTAGAATGGAGGAAATAGGGATAAGGGAACAACAGAGGAAGAAATGAACAGCAGTCTTGCAGCCCCAGTGGAAGACGGAAAAGAGGAATGTCACGAAGATAGTGGAGAAACAAGGTGGACGACGCAATGGATAGGCGAGGAATGAGCGAGGGAGATCGGCAAGACCGAGTAGAATGGTGACAGATTGTGACGAGGGAGGCAGCGACAGCTGTTGACCCTTTATATTATTATTGATCCTTCTTAACATGTATGCATATTATGGAGATTGAACTAGATGAATAAATGAAAGAATTACATGCTCCTAAAGTATGTACGTGGATTATTCACTGACCAGAGCTCATTAGTAAATGCAATTAATTCAGTGTTCGCTGGTTGCCTTAACTCTTGTTACTCATTCTATTCGCCTTAAAATTCTGATTCTACCTGCACTCGTTTTATCGTCCGGCTCGGCCCGTTGATGGGATAACACGTCGAACACAATAAGCGACCCTAGGCTGTGTCCTCCCAGCGAGACGTCCCCCTTGAATCCGGGATTCCTCTCCCTGTACAGCCCGTAGATCCTGTTCAGCTCGTTCCCGACGGTCGTCACGATGTGCTCGCAGTACATCGGACTGATGTAGAAGAGCACGTCCAGGATGGTGTCGTTGGTGAAATCCCTCAACCTCGGGATGCTCTGGAGGGTGATGGCCTTGAGTTGCTCGTCTACGCCCGTCTCGGTCGAATGGAGCCTCTTGTGCCAGTTTATCGGCAAGATCTCGATCTGATGGACCTTACCGGTCTCGACCGATGACTTGTAGTGCGATTTGACTAGTTGGTAGGCGCTGACGCGGAAATCGTTGACTGGAAAACCGGAAAGTATAGCAAAGTTTTTAATTTGAAAATGTGACTAGTGATTGTAGATTTAAGGCGACCAGTCACCCTTAGTGATTTCACTATTTATAATTGACACGTAACTGTATACCTAACTTGCACTACAGACTTAGCTCGGTGGCTCCATCGAAAATCGATGTGAAGACAGAAAGAATAGAAATAAATAGGAAAGTACTGGTACTGCTTGCAGCACAATAGCAAGACTTACGTGGTCTGGGGTGCAATAATGATTTTCTTGAACGACCAAATGGCTCAAATTTTATAAAGAAAAAATATTGCTATTTGCATTGATACCTAAACCTTTTCACTTTTATTACATTGAATAGACAAAACCTTAAAATTGCTTGTAGGCAGTGGCGTAAAAGTGGGATGGCGGCGAGGGCGACCGCCACCCCCAAAGACCCCAGAGCGATGGCGAGGGGTGGCAAATGGTGTCGTTGAGGTCGAATGCCAGACAATGAATACCAAGAAATCCCGAACTTCATATTTGTTTTAAATGAATGAGGATCCCATAAAAGAGGGCAAAAAGTGCAAAAAACTGATCATCACGATAATAATATCATAATAATCTTAATTATCATAATGATAATAATAATAGTAACAATAATGATAGTCCCTTTGCCACCCCCAAAAAATCGAGATTTTTACGCCACTGCTTGTAGGCATATATCGCCACTTTAATTTTTCAATTAAAACAACCCAATCTTCTGCCAGACAAATCAGTCAGTCAGTTGATTACATGTTAAAATATTAGATTGGATATCAAACTACGAAAGATCATGGGAAAGAAAAGCTATTAAAAGGAATTAAGAACATCTGTTCTGATTCCATAAAGATTTGAAACTGTAGTGAAGCCCTGGTTTAAATGGAGCATGGAACAGACCACAACATATGCTTTTGCCCACCATATCAGCATCCTTAGCCATTCGAAGTTAGGGCAATTTAAGCAACAAGCAATTTCGAAAAGCAATAAAACTTCTTAAATACCCACACAACTTATGCTTAGTATGAAGCGTCAATATTTACCAGCCTCTTCGACGGTTCTGCCCTTAATATCACAAATAGATCCAATACCATGCACCATGAAGAGGATATGGTCTGCTACTGACGATTCCCCTTTATCGATATCAAAACTGTTTACGCCTCTTTTGAGGGTTTTTGGTTTGGGTTGGCTCTGAAAATTAAAATCATAGGGTAAGGTGATCGGGAAGTATCAAATGCTTAGTAACACAAGTCATGAAAGATATAGCAACGAAGAATGTCCGGCGAAGGTATCTATTCACAAATTGAATTACAGCAGGGAAACTTTGAGTTTAATTTTTGTACTACAATAGGTGAATTGCTTATACAGGTTTTTATCACTTAGTACCAATGGAGATTTAACTGCAAGGTAGAAGAAAGTCAGCTCAATGATACAAAGTGCGGGCAATAGAATTTAGACAAATTTGAACGAAAGTCCAAATTCATCAGTAGTATGTCGCAAGGGACCATAATCGTAGTCTAAGAAAAAAACAGGAAACAAATTTCTAGTTTTATGACTCTTTTAAAGAAATATTTTCAGGTAATATTTCTCTTAAAGAGGGGTATATTATTTATTGCTGCACTCTAAAACTTGTCAGGACAATAAAAGCAATAACCCCTTTGAATGCCCTTTCATAGCAAAGTTCTTAATACATCACAATAATAATACATTTACACGGAATGTACTCAGATCAATATATGCTAAACGCACTGGTTCCAGACCAACAGTACAAGTTTTGGCAATAAACAGAAGGATTTTTTCCCATGTAGCCCCCTCAGAAATTCAAACAACTTTTTAAGCGTCAGCTGGAGGTATTTATTGCGCTCTTATTCTTCGTCGACGTTTCGTCCGGGATTGGGGACATTATCAAGACGGTTACTTCTATATTTATTTTTAGGATTCCTCTCTACTGGAGTATATAAAATCAAAATAAAGGGGAAGGAATCCAGTCCAAAAATATTAAACCGCGAAATCGTGTTGGTTTGGATCGAAACACTCGTCTGTATTGATTTGATTCGATATACTCCAGTAGAGAGGAATCCTAAAAATAAATATAGAAGTAACCGTCTTGATAATGTCCCCAATCCGGGACGAAACGTCGACGAAGAATAAGAGCGCAATAAATACCTCCAGATGACGCTTAAAAAGTTGTTTGAATTTCTGAGAGGGGCTACATGGGAAAAAATCCTTCTTTTTTGCCTTCTACTACTTTTTGGCAATAAAGAATAAGGTAAAATCTCATTAGAAGAAGAACTCAACTCCAAAATCTAGCACCTCAACTTTTCACCTTTCCCGAACTTCCTCACCTGGCTGTTCCCCCAATCCGGCACCCTGAAACCGGCAGGACTCACGTACGTGACATCGGGACTGTGGAACGTCACGCTCTCCCCGCTCTCCAGCACCACCGTCCTGGGCCAAGAGCCGTCCCGAAACGTCGACTTGTAATCCTCCTCCAACCTAGAGGAGACCTCCTCGTCGTAGGGGACGTATTCTGAGCCGCCTTTGTAGAACCAAGAGCTCCTGCGCACCGTGGAAGGGGTCCCCTCCCAGTAGACCGGAGTGCGGGTCCTCTGGGAGATGTTCACGTCGTACCTGGTGCCTTCCACGGGGATGATGGGATGGTCCGAACTGTCTTGAGAGGGAAGAAAATTAGAGTGGAGGTGGCCAGAAGGACGTTATGCGAATTGGAAACGAAAAGTATCAAGGGAAATCGAGGTTAGTGGTAGGTTGTGTACTGCGGCATTTGTAGGTAGCCATCATTTTTGTGATGGAAGGTTAAAGTAAAGGGCAATTTATATGAAAGTACAAAGCAATTACTTACACCTCAATGAACTTCCGCCTTATGAAAATAAACCAGTATACAAAATATTTCGAGGTCCAATTTAGAGAACTTGTGATACAGGTACCAAATCCCAGATTAAAAAATCAAGTTATGAAAATCTGTAATTACTACCTACTTATTAATTAGGAAATTACTCTATTGAATTCAGAGGAGACAGAAGAAGAAGACAAAATAGACACTCTTCAAATAAATCCAAGTAACCACTAACGCGATTTGAATCAAGAGACATTTCCAAAACATGAAATATTTAGATTTCATTCATGTTCACACTTACTCGAAATGAAGACATTTTCTAGCGCCTGTGAATCTACTAAACTAAAAGGTATCCACTTGCTGTAGCTCCCAGTTTTCTCCTCGTAGAACCAGTGGTGTACCACCGGGACGTATACCGAAGACTGAACCTGAAGAGGAAGAGTCTAAAGACTACTGATTGTAAATAATAAATACTTCGATTCAACGCGGAATAACTTCCATTAACATTACACATTACGTTACTTCATATTGATAATGCATAGTAATTAATCACTAGTGAATTTGACGTCCACAAGTACCTAATTACTGGATAAATTTTCCGCTTGGTTCACAAGTTAGAAACAATTATATTTTTCATTTCATTTCATTGCCCGCCAAATTTATTAGAAGTGAAATATATTCTAATAACGAGTGTAAATTCAATTCAGATGTTTGCAGAAAAATTAATTAACTTTCATCACTTTGCAGGTGATATTAAAAATGAAATGAAATTTACAATAGTTTACAAAGTATACAATACAAAGTTACAAAGTATACAGTTACAGTTACAAGTTACAAAGTTACAGTTACAAAGTATACAATAGTTTCATCATGAAGCATCATCTAGAAGGTAATCAGGTATAAATATCTATAAGCTATAATATTAATATAACTGTATTATTACAACATTAAGCTATAAATAGCAATAATGTAAGGTGTAGGGTAATATTAAAGATTCCTACGTCACCTAAATGTTGCAATTGACCATAGGTATCAAAAGAATTTGTTGGCTTTTTAACTAGCCAACTAGATCTAGAACTAGCTAAAAACTAGATGTAAAAATGGTGACAAAAGCAACTTACTACCGGTTTAGTTTCTTCCATTTTGCTTGGACCAGTCAAGAAAGGTTCCCTGAAAAAATAGATTTATTTGAATTAAAGCAAATTAAACAAAAATAGTTTTTAATGTAGACCAAAGGTCAAGGGGGTTATTTTCGGGACTTAATTAGCACGTTTTTTGGTCTTATTTTCCCCCATCGAAGAAATTTTACAGTTTCAGCGAAATCTCAGATCCCCAAAAGGTGTATTGGTTAATTAAAGAATGGTATAATAAAAATTAACTATTTATTTAACAGTGTCAAGTGTCTATCCAAAGATCTGAAACGACAAGTATTGCAAGGTTGTTGCCTGCCTTGTGGCAGGATTGATTTTCTTAGCAGTTAGTGAGATTTTTAAAAAAGTTAAGAGATCTTGAATGACTAAAATTTTCCCCCGCAGCGTACATTTAACTGTGAGGAGATAGGAATTATCTGCGTTCAAAAACCAGGAAAAATATTACCCGAAAAAGGGAGTTGGAAGGAAGAAAAAATAAAACTTTATTGGCTTGTGTCACAAAGCACTACCAATAGTTGTTTGTAATTGTGAAATTTATATCACATACTATTTACGCAAAATCAAAGATGGACAGCTATTTTCGCAGAAATTATTAATAATTTAATCAACAGTACTTGATTAACTGATTTTTAAATTATTAAGAAACAAATGTACCAAATAACCGGAAAAAACTGACCACAGCACGTTTTAAAGGTCTTTTAAAGCCCTACAAGATGATTACTTTAGTTGTTCTGATCGGGCACGATAATAATACTTACAGGCAAAAAATGCACTACAATCATGTTTTTGTATTTATCTGTCAATAAATATAAGATTACAAAAGAATTTTGGCTATCATATAACTTTTGTTCCTTTACCATAAAGTACCACAAAAACCAAGTAAAATTTAACTTTCCTGTATTGACCACTTCGAGATTCCAATGTAATGTGTTCCCAAGAATTAAGTAACTTTGGCAACGGTGCCCGGTTTTTTTTGCTTCCGTTTCAAGGTTCACGCAAACAGCGTTGTATTTTGGTAATATTTGTATTTTTATGCTCCTGATGAGCGTAATCGTAATCACGGTGTAACCCACATAATATAGTTTGCATGAAGACTAGGTTAGATGACTGAAAGCAATATTTTTCATACTTACCCACAAATGAAAAGTTCTACACCTATCTAACAAAAATAATTGTAGCTACATGTACACCTTCGTCAACTTTCACTTATCGTATGACCGCAGTCGAGAAAATCTCCAATTTAACGCTTTCCGATATAGACTTTGTCCGTATCGCGTGCGAACTCCAACAAATAAACAATAAGTAAATAAATAAAAGGGGGAACGTACGTGTGGAAGTACTTATAATGTTTACGGTCTATGACGAATATTTTCACGTCAGATCTGGACGGAAAACGATAGAATCGCACCTTTGACCCCTCGAGGAGTATCAATCAGACCCAACTTTCGTACAGTGAGATCGATTACTCATTACAACTATAAGAATGACTGGGAAAAAATTAAACAACAATTCCGTGTTTAACGCTAATGAGCGTCATTAGTTTCTAATTTTAAGCGGTTGGAACGCGTAGCGCGTCGAGGTTGTCAGGTCTGGCGTGGTTAACTTGAATTGCTGGCTGAGTCACATTTTAATTAATCATTTTAGAAAAATAGAATTTTGTGATGAGATTGTACTTTGCCCGGCAGTACAAACACTCCAGACGAAAATTTAATTATTTTTTTATTAAATTCAAGTATGTAGTACACATGTGTGCTTCACAATTAACTTCAACGTAACAAGGTTACAATGGGGGGCCTTTAAAGCTCTTGGATAGGAAATTTGAACTGTGCCAGTAGAAAAATGTCTCGAAATAACCAGTGTTATGTAGGTAGTTCATTCACATCGTAATGTTTTAATTATTCACTAAGCGTTGCTTATGTTGCACCCGTAAGCACTCTCAAGTCGTTTGAGTAATGTAGACTCGGCACATAAACTAAAGAAGATTAATTAGATTTTTTTAAGTTAGTTTGGTAAAAGAAACGCTTTTACAATAATTATTCCACTTTGAAGAAAAAGTTAAAGGGTCGTAATTAACGCAATTAATTTTTTAACTACTCTTGCTTCAACTTCTAGATGTTATTTATTTGCAAAGTTCAAAATTAATTGAGAAGCAACATCGATAACCGTTGAAGTGAAATAATTGTTATGCACCTCACGGAAAATCACGCTTGACTAAACATCGTTACGTGTAAAGAAACAAATAGTAAAATCACGCTTTAATGGTTTATTTACTTGGCTTATTTAACTTTTTCTACATCATTTCTTTGTAAACTTTTTTTAATTGTCACATGGCTTAGTTCCCTTAATCAATGAGCAGTTGTTTGTTATTGGTATAATAAGTTGTGTTACATTATGCGGTGATGAGGCAACTGTGCGGTTACAAAACTTTGTATCAACAAAGCTGTTATCAACTACCATTTTCCTGTTTACACATTTAAATTTAATAGTAGGTAGATACACATGTAGAGAATACCGAATATATATCCAAATACAAAGCGATTTCTACCATAATTAGTTCTACTCAAATTTCTTAAATTACAAAATTTTTTGAAATATGATCCCAAAAAGTTATCTACTTTTATAGACATTACCCAACAGTGGAAGCAAATTCCATAGAAGGTTAAAGTGTATATTTTTCTGTTTTGAGCAATCCCTATTAAAAATGTAAATATTGTGTTTGGTGTAAGAAATTACATGAACGGCATCAGGGTACAATTTAAAAAGACAGTTTAGCACATACTGTGAACTATTGTAAATCAACTTACCTAAACGAAAAACGTTTGTAGAAATTTGAATAAGTGCCAAGTAGAAATTTCCCACAACAAAGATTTTATGACCAAGAAATCTATTGAATTTTGTTTATTATGGTAACACATCTCTTGTTTTCGGGAGAAATTGTATTTTGGGCGAATGGATTTGGAAACTGTAAGTACGACTGGCATCAACGTAGAGGAAGCCCCAAGAGTTCCAAGGTAAATCAGGTCGATTATTTGCAGCGAAATACCAGTTCAAATATTACCGCAACCAACAATACACTTCAAGTAAAACTAGGAACGGAACAATACAAACCGAGGAAGGTGACCAGTGCAGTACGTTCAATCAATACAGATAGAAAAATTATATTTTATTTCAAATACAGGTAGGTGTCACACACATATCCTTACTGGTTCTTTGGTTACCTATATTGCGCAAGTTCATTCAAGAGTCATCTATCTCAATTTCATATTGTTTTTGAAAAATAATCAGTAAATCTCAACAGAAGTGGATGCTCATTGTAAATGTGGACGTTGCTCCCAAAATTTGAAAGCTTTAAGAGGGCGTAGTACCAAACTTGACATTTTGCCAAAAAACACTTCACACTATCAATCTCTTTATTTTTTCAAGTATAATTTTGATAACCCCTTTTTTCAAAAATTGAAGATAAACAGATTGAAGCAAGTATACCTACATAATAAGCTGTCATTTCCCCAAATATCTTCCCTTTATATTAATAACTAAGTGTTTTCAATTTTATTGAAACACCAGTCTTTCAAAATTTTCCTTATTTCCTCCGTTAAAAATGGCAGGATCGAGGTCTACAAAAAGGTCTCCCATTTTGATGGTTTCTCTACAAATATTCCATTGATAGTAATGTAATTCATTCAACCCTTTTTTAAAAAAATTAAAAGACGGTCACTTTTTTGGTTGTTTTTATTATCACAAATTTTCACAAAGCAAAATTTTAGCTGTAATTCGGATTAAAAATATCTATCGAATATTTAAAAAAAAAATATGGCGCAAGTGGATTGCTGTACAACTTCATAGCACAAAAATCCTCTATTACCTGGACTAATATGACTGAAAAAGCGACGCAGTTGGTTACGTCTAAAGGCCGGATTTGTATGTATTTGAATATTGCATATGTGCCTTGCATATTCTGACCATTTTTCTAATTTTTGCATATTTCGAGCAAATTCCTCATAATGCTGCATTTTCTAAGGAATTTACAATTAATGACATAGAAAAACCCTATATGCCAATAACGGAGTCTATTGAGGTAATAAAAGATTTCGAAAATAATATCATGAAAGTACCTGGAAATATCCGAAATATTGTACTAAAAAGTGGTCAGATATTTTGCAAAAAACTCTGGTTTTAAAACATTACTAAAATGCTATGAAGTAGCTACCTGAAATTTTAATATAGAATCAGATTTATCTTCAAAACTTCTTACTGTTTTCCTATAACCACGCAGTTTTTCTAAATACAAACATATTTTATCAGACCGACGACAAAATTTTAAAATAGATAATCTAGAAAAATATGTAATAGTAAATTACAGTAAGACATATATTTATTGAATGTATTGTATCTATTTGTGGTATTTTTGTACCTATGATTGTAATACATGGATATATCTGTACATAAGGTTATATTAAGTGAGTAAAATTTGAGACAAATTTGTAAAACACAATATATAACTTACAGAATTGTATTTTTAATTATAAAATGCCTACTCTTTTTTAAAACGATGCTATTTTCATACTTTATGCTTGTTTCTATTTTTATACTACTGTGTAAACGTACGCACCCTTTTTTTTATTTGTGCATTTCTTAAAATTTATGCATATTTTGGCATTTTTTCTTGCATATATATGCGCATATTTTGGCAAAATTTTGTGCATATAAATCCGGTCTTTAGTTATGTCGATACGACATAGCAACCGCCATTTATTAGAATTATATCAGCGAATTCGCCATAAATGTGCCGGTGCTGAAAATATATGAAAAAATACGAATTTTCATTGACAAAGGATTGTTAAATTTTCCACTTTTTAAAACTTGCGAACTGTCATTATAGCTTTTCCCGGATCATGACTCGTTGACTTTTTAAAACATATCAGTTCACATTTTAAATAAAAATGGCTCAAACAGCGCCATTTTGACAGTTTTATATATGGGGCGATGGTGACAGCTCATGATTATCCAAAATTACCTAAATACTCAAATCATTATACAGTTAAAGACAACTTGGTCAGTTATTAGAGCAATTATTAGCAGTTAGTGCTATAGACGATCTTTGAGAGTTAGGTATTTTTGACAGATCCTGTAGTATGCTACAGACACGAAGGAAGATTCGCTTCCTTTGAGATCGTACATCTGGGCAAGAGCATCAGTACAAGAGGATCGAGAGAAACTTAACTCTTATATCATATTGGATTGTCAATTTTTTATGGCATATCTCTTGACAACAAATAAAAAATGTAATCAGTTACCATCCATTCAACAAAAAATCTCAAAGGACCGGAGCGGGTTGGTTATGTGGTGTTATAACAGAATTCCAATATTTTGCTGAGGAAACCCAAACGAACCGCCAGTAATGGAGTTTCGGCTTTTAATCAAGAACTTGCATGTTCTAACCTTTAAACAATTCAAAAGCAAATTAATTTTAGCCACGTCAGGATGTTTAATGTAATTCAAATTTAATCTGACCTCTCGTTTCGCGATAAGTACTATTCGAGCGTAGTTTTTTCTGTTACCTTCATGCACTTACTGCAATCCACAACGGATGAACGATTCCAACGTTATTACCAGCGAAACGTAGTCAAAAGTGGACAGCAATTCCGCTCAAAACAAATCAGATCCAGTTCCGCTGAGAGAAAGGGCAGCGCCAATAACGAAAGTAGACCTTTTTCCTCGCACGGATATTTCGGTTTTTGCCTGTCGTTTGTCTTTTTCTGTCGTCGATAATAATTCTAACGGCGTCCTTTCCGAGCCCACAAAACGGAACCGCTACTTTCTCCCGCGGACTAGAACGCATTTCTCGCACATACGAAACTGTCCGACGATCCGTGACTGGGGACATTCTTCGATCCGTCGACCGTCGACTTTCGTCCGGATTCAAGTTCAAAAACGGGTGAAGGAATCGACGAGGCGGACCGGACGAGATGGGAAAACTGTTGCGGCGACTGGAAGTCGCGTCAAGATTGAAGTAAATATAAAGTTACTTTAGAACAGACAGTTATTTTTGCTCGAATTGTGACTGGAATCTAAAGTAGAATTTGTAAAGTTACCCCTTGGAATGCATACTTTCGAGTAAATCACCATATCTATAGCGGAGGTCCTGCGGACGTGGCCACTTCCCGGATTTTGTTCTCCAGCTCTTTCTGACCATCCATCCATTTTCTTCTATCTCCCTAGAACTCATGCTTTAATATATAATCCCATTATATTTAGGAATTACTTTAGATATGACCATGTCCTTCAAGAAGCATCTCTCCCAAACAGCAGCTAAGCTGAACACTCGGAATAATATCCTCCATAAATTATGCGCCGGAGGTTAATGGTTAGTAAAGAGTCTCGGAGGTTGTGTAGGTTGCCAGTGCCTACACAGCACCCAAAACTCCGAGAAATGCTCACTAATTGTCAGCTCTACTAACAAATCCTACTTCCACGTCCACGAAGGCATGAGCCGCGTAACCTCTGGGCAATGCATAGCGTGCAATGGATGTACGTTATGTAGCTAACGGAAGAGGGTGAAGGGCGAGTTTCCAGCGCCCTAAAACTGGAACATACTGGCTAAGGGAGAAAACCCCTACAGAAAAATCCTAGTCCTACTAGAAAAGAGGTTGAGCAGTTGGCTAGTAACCAGCTCTTGTAAAAATTAAACATACTTGTAGTACCCAAAATTGCCTCGGAAAACGGACAGATTTAAGGTTAACGAGCGACCACGCAATAGATGGGTACCGTAACAGGCAAAGTGCCTAATACTTGTAGTGAAGACGAAGACGAAGACGAAATTATGCGCCACCATTTGGGGATACTCTGCTTACACCTTACGCTCCTCTGTATTAGGCTTGGTTTACTCTACTGCAGAGTGCTGTGCCCTGGTGGGGCTCAATAGTAGCCACACAAGAAAAGTGTGAACAACCCAAGATGTAATTGTAAGATTTTTGGTACATATTGGTCTTTTAACACTTATTGAAAAGGCAGACTATAATTTTTAAAAGAACATACGGGGAATGTTTCCTGGTCATGGTGCTTTTTTATTTTTCATTGTCATAAGTACTGCTTTTAATTCTCCTAGGGTTATCGGTATCATGTCGTTGTTGTCTTCCTCATCAAATTCAATTTTCCTTTTTTAACCGCAAATGCGCCCATATTTTCCGCCAGAAAACGAACATAATGTTCTCTCCATTCTTCTGGTGTTATTATTAGAAATGCCCTACTTTCTCTATTGTGTTTCCCTAAATTTTTAATAGTCTTCCACTCTTCAGATAGGTTCCACCTATCAGTCTTTCTAGTCCTTAACACTTTTTTCCATGATTTTTCAGTTTAGATATTTCTCTGTTGCACTGTGCGTAAACCCTGTGGTCTTCGATGTCATTTGTCTGAAGCCATCTTTCGTAGAGTACTTTCTTCCCCGAATCCCGAATTTCTTAGCCCGAATAAATGAATAATTCCTACAAATGCTCGTTTGTACTAAGAGCCTACTTAATTAACTTCCTCTTTTGACTACATAGCGAAGTGTAGCCCACCTATGGAAACATTTGGAGCAGTTTCTGCATAAACGAGAAGAAATTGATTTAGGCATACGAAATAGGCAAAAATGAAAAACATCTTTGATACCACCAAATGCTACATTGTTTTCATCTCCTTCCTGTAAGAGACCATTTTTTTTTCTTCCCCTGTTTTTAATTTATTTATGTATTTCGTCATTTCACACTTCAGTGTATTAGTATTATACATATGCATGTACTTAATTTAAATTATGATAAAATAATTTAGCGAGTTTCCTGTGCCTACAATCTTGCTATTTCCTTTTTGCGAAATAATTATCCATGAATCTAATTAAACCGTATATTTATTCCCGTTTACGAGCGGGACACAGCAAATAAAATAAATCACAATTTTTAAAAATATTTCTTTAATACAATCTAATCGTTTAAAATAAATAATAAAAATAAATATATAATACAGTAGAACTAGATATTAACAAACACTGGTAAAAGCAAATTGCGGAAAATTCATTTCACCATTATTATTTTTTTGTTCCTTTTCTTTATGATTAAAATAAAAATATTTAAACATAGCGCGCCTGTTTCTAAAACGAAACCAATAACAATTCTTAACTACTATTTGCAACTTTCTAAATTCTCTGTAGGGCGCTGTAACAATATCATAGCCATAAATTAAACAAAGCATAAGATGACTCCTAAGTAAGTAAAGGTAAAAGTAAAGTCGGTAGGTACGTACATTCAATAAAATTGAAAAAAAATTAAGGAAATAAATCTTACAAATAAAAACCTAGTGATTGAGCAAGTGGAAGTGCAGAGGCAATGGCAATCAAATGGTGAATTGCGCGCAAAGGAAAATTAATTTTATTTAAAATATGTTGGCAACAATCACCATAAGGCCAATATTAGCTACCTACATCTATAAACTAAAAGTACGGTAAATCTATTTACGAATATTCGGACGTTTAACACACGTATTTAACGATAACAATTAAACATATATTTACTATACAACGGGCAACCGCCAATTAAATATTACCGCCCTCGTGAGATTATTTAAACAATGCGAACAGTAATGCTCAAGCAGCGGTTACCTGCGAATTAAAGACATAATTAAATTAAAGTGGATTATCGATACAGTTATGGTTAAGATACGAGCAAGACATTTTGTGTTTTTTTTTTCTCTCTTAATTTCAACAATATCATACTAATTAACGATAAACGTTTTCGATTTATTGGTTTTCTTTGCGTCTACGTTCTTGACTTTTTACTTTTTTTTTATTATTCTGGAAAGGAATTGAATTAAACGCTATTCGCGTCTAATTTGCGGCTAGAAAGTCCGGACGAGTCAATTAACGTCATTACGACGCCCATCTACCCGTGAAAACTCCTCGTGCGTCGGAAAAACGGTGCGAAATTCCCTGAGAAAAGCGAGTCGAGCGATACCAAACCGAGAGGTCGGCGATAAGGATAACAAATAGGTTCAAAGGGTTCTTCCTGGGAAGATTTTCCCTTTTCGGGGAGCAGCGTCTTCCAAAATTCGACGGAGATTTGGAAGGGAGCGCTGTTTAGGGTATTATGGCACCGAAGATGTATGTTGGTAAGATTGGACCAAAGCTGAACGGCGGCCATTTTGTATAGGGCGATCTGCAAATGACAACTGGAGATCATAAGGCAGCTTTTGGTGCTTTTGTAATTTGTACCTCTTCTTTATTAGTGCCAGTTTTAAAAGCCAAAACATTTCCAACCAATGAATTGGCCCAATCGATGGTATTCGACATTCTATACCTTTGCTCAATAGGCCAAAGCTGCGACACGTCTATGGCTCCAAGCAGGGTGCGTCTTGGCTTTGGTCAGACTGAGGACCTTACCCTATTGCTTCTCTAGTACGTGATTACGTCAAAGCATCAATGGTTACTGTTACACGTTCAAAATTTGCCAAATAGTCTGTAGCCTTCGGTTTCCTCCAAAATGGCCGCCGGGCCTAATCCAGTTTCGGTCTCAGCATTGAACTATAACCGCTCCAAGGTTACCGTACGTTCAAAAAAAAATCGCGAACACGTATGATTCACGCACGTCGCGCGATCCGGCCTTGTAGGCGTGCGATCCGATGACGAATGATCCTTTAATTTCGACGAGAAAAACCGAAAGTGATCGATGGACACTCTCGATTATTGTTATCGATCGACCATAATAATTATGGGAGTTATGGGCCCGCGGCGAGTGGGACGTGGGTCGGTTATTACTTCGGTTTTTCATGAATCGGGTCGACGCACCTAGACCAATTAACTTTTTTCGCAATTGCACTAATAGGATTTTGAAAATCATTGGCGACTCCCTAGCATCGTGAGAGTGACGTTTGGTAACAAATTTTCAAAATTGTTACGAGGACGATGAACATGTAGGAGAGCCCAGTATGACCTGCCATGAGTACATAAGGAATTTAAGAGCCTTGAAAGACTACGAAGGTTGAAGGTAAGTAGGTGCTATGAATCTTGGTATATGCTGAATGTCCAAAAACAATTTCTACGACCCCATGTGGATAAATAAAGTTTCTAAAATGTCTCGGGAGATTTCCAACCTACCGATATTGGAAACTCCAACAATATCCACCCATAACAATTTCTAGAACTGTAGATGGATTTACCAGACCCTAAATATCCCAAGAAGAGATATATGAATGAATGAGTTCAAAAGGCATTAAATCAGGAAAATATTGAGGATTCCAAAAACCCCCACAAAGATTTCTAGGGACATGGACGGATTTAATACACCTGGAAGATCCTTAGAGGAGTGAAGGAGATATTAACACCATATGCAGTGCAAGTGTCTGAAGATATAATCTGCCATGGAGTGTGTGTACATTACACGGAGAGTGCATTCCAATTAGCTATTTTTCCTATCAATTCATTCTGAGCTATTAACCATCGTCACCATCACCACTCTTCACCAAGCCAGACTCAAGTGCACAATTTGCGAAGAAAGTTCCCACCTTCTTCTTTCTCTTGGTATTTTTTGTTCGTTGTAATTTTTCGTTAATGAGACGGTGCGAGGTAAGAGGATTTGTGTGTGTATTCTATTTGTATCAAACGTGGAGCGCGAGTTTTATTATAATCGCACGGAGAAAGTAGGAGAAAGAAAGTAGAATAAACGTTCGCTGGCTACGAAAGCGTACTATGGGCGAAGTTTCTAATTTTACGCTTATAGAAACGAGATGGGCGATTTAATGAGATGACGGTCGTCGTCGCGGTATTGTTATTAATATGTTTATAATCGAGCATCGAGTCGAGAAAGGCTTTGATTCCTTTCCATTTTTTTTATATATTTGTATATCCATTTTGAATTTAATTTGAGAGTTATGAGTGAGGAGTAGATAGGCACGAAGCGAAAGATATTAAACAATAAGTGTTTAGTATAAATTTGCCAGATTTAAATAGACTCCTGAGGAGCGAGGCACTGCGATGTAATCACCCTCTTATAGACACTTGGAATATTGGGAAATTCCGTTCACTTCAACCTAAAATTCACTCACTCGAACTCTACCCTTACGTACTTATCTAGTATATATTTTCCATTTGCGATAATTCGTTGCATTTTGCATTATTTACTAAAGTATTTGATTCGATTTCGAGTAGGCTCTGAGGACGTTGCCTTCAAGATCAAGATCAAAGGTCATAGCACAAAAATTTTGTCACTCGGGCCAGATATATCGTATTTGCTTGTGAATTGCATGAACTTAGGAAACAGTTGATCAGATGGCTAGCATAATTTAGTAGCCTTGAAGTTTCCAAAATTCATCACATCAATACCAAAATGGGTTCAAGTACTCATCGGCATCAGATGTGATATCAGTTGGATTAAAGCGAAACGTAGTTATGGTGTAATAAACTTCAACGTTTGAATTTTGACAGTGTATGTACTCATTCTAAAATTGAATCTGAGATAGTAATGGAATTTGGGCGATCTCGGTGCTAACAAGTACACACTCAATCAATGCGAAATTGCTCTACAACAACACGAGAGTGACATTTACGAGACAGTACAACTCTTCGGAGTCTGATGTGTTATGGCTCCTTAAGCTAAGTTTGAAAGGCGAATAGTTGGATGTGGAAAGAGTGGTTGTTGCAATTGGAAGATCATTCAGGGTTGTCGTCGAAGATACGTTGAATGAGTCACGTCGTGAATTTTGGTACCGCAACTGCAGCTTCCATTTATCCCACTTAAGCGCCCTTAGAACCTACTCAAACTTCTCGAACGAGTCTCACGCCTCCTCCGCACCTCCGACTTACCCAATGGACATACTAACCTAACCTAACTAATTAACTACCGACTGCTCGACCGTCGGCAGCCTCTGCCTGAACCCCCTGCTTCCGTCCGGTCCCTTCGGCATCCTGAGCACGTTCTCGGAGTTCTGGAAGGCGGAGCTGTTGCTCCTCGACCTCGACGGGTTGCTGTACTCGCTCGCCGTCGACAGCCGCCTGCTGTCGTTGCTCGAGACGCTGCACGCGCTCATCCTCCTCGAGAGGAAGAGGCTCGAGTCGCTCGAGTCCCGGCTGCTGTACGAGAGCCGCCTCGGCATGTAGATGAAGTTCGCCTCGGTGCTCGAGGCGGAGAGACGCCTCTGGAGCCAGGCGGCGGGCTCGATGTAACGAGAGGGGAAGTGAGCGGACGAGCCTCGACGGAGCTTGCCTGGAAACGAAAGCCTGGCTTAGTCGGGGGTTACAGGAGGATTCTTCGCGTCCATGAATCAAAAATATTGTGGCTATATCATCTGGTAAAAGGTTGTTAGTGGAATATTTAACGTTGTGGTTGAATGCAGTAGACGCGTCCAGCGATACTAGACATTTGGAAAGTTGTAACAACATAGGGATGCGCACTCACATCATGAGTCCAACTCTGATGACAATTGAAAGTTGATAGCCCAGCTGATAAATGGGCCCAAGATTTTGTGTCTCTTACGTGTAATCACGCAACCTGTTGGGAGAATCCTCCCAACGGTGTGTTGCCTGTCAATCATTACTTTAAGTAAGTATTCCCAATGACCTCGGTCACGAAGAAGGCACAGTTTACAAGTTGCAAAATCTCTCCCTAACGTTCAGTGGAAGAAGTGAAGTTGAACCGTAATTAACGAATCAAGTGAGTGGTTGTGTCTTACTGTACGTTCCAGAAGAGGCGAAGTGTAGGCGAAGTAAATAGAATACAGTCTACAACCAACGTCAACATTTAGATTCCCTTCACCTATGACTTGTACTATGGTGTTTATAGTTGCATTTCGATTTTTACTATTGCTTTGCTTTTTTTTCTTCATTTTATATCAAAAACTGTCAGGTACATAACTTAACATTATTGTTAACATGAGTTAACATGAGTTAACATCATTATGTTAATCTGCTCTCAGGATTGGCCATATTGAAACGACCGCAATGTGCACGAGTTTTACGAAATTTTTGCTAAGCAAAGTAGAGAAGTGTTCCCTACACCAAAAGGGGCAGACTGCATGATGGGGAAGTCACTGCCATTGGAGAGGAAACTTAACTCGAAGAACATACATTTCTACAACAAATACCATAGAGATATCCAGCACCAGCCATATTTTGAACTGAACTTGAACTGGAAGATCTCCTTCCACTGAAGGAAGAGCAGGAAAAGCGACGAAATCAGTACAGCAACATTTGCGTTTGTTAAACTTCAAATGCAATCAGATATTATGGCACAGCCATAAGCCAGAAAGCACTACGACGTCTTATAGATAGAATAACTATAGAATAACTACCGAAGGAGAACGTTTCGGACTAAGGATTAACATAGACAAAACGAAGGCTAAAAGCACAAGTGATTGAATGTATAGGTAATAGAAACTATTTTTGTAAGACTCTCATAGAGAAAAAGGTTTGTAAAAAACATGTAGATCAAATGAGAAGAGCTGGTATTCTGTTCAGCGATGAACTATACGATCCAGGAGAAAATATTCAAGTTAAAAGTAGTAACTTAAGTCTTAGTAAACAGCCTGTGGTGACACAAAAAAAGACAGACAAAAGTATACAACCAGAGCTTATAGTAAATAATGATGAGGGTCGTAAGTTAATCGAAACAGAAACAGAGCAAGATAGGCAAGAAACAGTTCAGGATGCTGAAAAGATTAAACCTGTTTGTAAAGATAAGATAACTTGGAATGTAAATGATAGACCCAAAAGGGTTATCAAAGCTTCTGATCGTTTAAATTTGTAAATATTAAAATTAAGGGAAAATGTCATCTCCGAGTGGAGGAATGTAATGGCATGTAAAATGTAATGCATACCTATATGTAAACATCCAATAGGATGTAAGCGTAACTTTATGTTTTGTCTTAAGTTTAGTATTCCATTAAGATAGACAGAAGAGACATGGCGTCTAACAATGTAGCAAACAAGATATGTTTAAGTTAATAAAGTGTTAAGGTGATCCTGCGTATAATTGTAATCGACCCTTCATCCATCATCAACGTTATATTGGAAGGCCCAATATATTACAATTGGCACTGGTCAGCGCACCAAATGTGCACCTGAATATTACAGTGAACGGCAAGAATATCGAACGTGTCTCCAAGTTCAGGCATCTTTGAAGCTGGATAATGAAGACCTGGACCCAAACTTAAGAGATATGCAGCAGAATTGAACAGGCATTTAGGAGTAGCAGCAGGAGGAATAACAGGAGTAGCATTTATGAATATGAGAGCTCTTCTTAGCAACAACAGTCAACTTAATGCTACGGTACCGTTTTTTAAAATGTTACATTTACTCGGTGTTGCTGTATGCAGTGGACACCTGGACAATAAAAGCCCATGTCATGAACCGACTTGAAGCTTTTGAAATGTAGGTGTTCAGACGATTACTTAAAATTCTGTGGAGAGACTGTATAACGAATGGGAAAAGAAAGATAACTGTTACAATAGTGAAAAGACGGAAGCTTGCTCATCTGGGTCACATATTCAGAAATTCCAAGTACCAGTTCTTAAAGCAAATTATGGAAGAATCGAAGGAAGAAGAGGCATCGGGAGAAAGAAATACTCGTGGCTAAAGAACATAAGAGACTGGAGAAACCTCGACGCAACACACTCTTCAGAGTCGCATAGGATCGAAAAGAGTATGCCAGAATTGTCGCTAACATTCATTAAATGAATATGACACCTTAAGAAGACGAAATGATATGGCTGCCACTAGTATTCAATTCGTGCTTTTCAAACGGTTTCACTACATTGTTACTGCCTTATTTGCATAATTTTAATCTGCTATTAGAATTGGCCATATTGAAACGACCATAATGTGAACATGATTTTCACGAAATCTTCTTAAAGCAAAGTAGAGAAGTGGTTCCTACACCAAAAGTGACAGATATAACAAATATAGAAATATCCAGCACCAGCCAGATTTTAAACCTACTCCTTAGCTTTTTAGAATCTTCACTCTTTTACTTGAGTCACTCAAATCAAAATAACCCTAAATAAGTTTGTGAGCGCTCCAAAGACACTTGAAAGACATCTAAAATTAGATCAACAACTGAAGAATGAGCAGGAAAAGGGTTTAGCAGCAGCAACAGCGTTTGTTAAGCTTCAAGTAAAGGCACTGTCATTTAATTCAAGTGATTTTCAAACGGTTTCACTACAAAACTGAGTCAACACGATTGAGTCGAGACTTACGAAGAACTTATAGTACCAATTTCAAAGAATAAGTGAGTAGGAATACATGAAGGGTCCAAAACCACCAGCTTTAGCATCATATTTAAAACTCACAGTTGATATTAGGGAATCAATTCCCCAGAAGACTGCAAGTCCTTGTTATTAGGTCTGATAAAACAAAACAAAATTAATCACCATGATAGAATACTTCAATAGCAATTTGGTCATATTGTGATATGAAAAAATCTTGGCAAAGAAACACCATTCTGGATTTCCGCCTACACGTTAATATTTCCTATCGAAAATTCCTTTCGAATAGCAACAATAACAGCAAGGCAATCAGCCTTCCTTTCCTCTACTTCCCGATTCACCCATTCGAAAAGTATTATGAGGTTAGGCGCGAAAGGTTACTTCCGACCTGTCTAATCGGCGATATCCATCTACCTGCCTCACATGATAAATAGGTTTAATTATTTTTATCGGAACAAGAGACCTCGAGATGTAAAGTAAAGTCGTTCGTAAACAAGCTGATGATTCAGCGCATTAAAAATAGGAGTTAATAGAAGACCGATCGGATGGATTTGTTTCCCTATGAGTGCATAATACGATTTCCATGTTAGTTTTAGAAAACATCGACAATTGAGTAATAAAAGAAAAAGAAAACACTTTGACAACGACTTGTCGGTAGACTCTCAGGAAAAACGATAAGCAATCGAAATTATCGATGTTGTTCCACATTTTTTGTCCAAATCATTATTTGTATAATTAGCAATAATCACAAGTACTACTCGTAGAAAAATCTAGCACGAAGATAAGAATTCACTCATGTACAATTACGCACGAATTTGTATGTAATTGGAGTTTTCTTTGCAAAATGAACAAATACAAATTTCGATACGACTCGCGAAGGCGTCACGTTACGACCTATTTATAATTTATACGTTAGGCGATAAATCTGTCTAATCAACGCATATTCCAATTAAGTCAATTAAAAAGTAATAAAAACGGCACCGAAGACGATTCAATTATGAGGCGGTTTCGTTGGTACGTCTAATTAATTAACCTCATCAAAGTGATAGTTCATTAGTGTTATAAAAATGATGGTACATATTAGTCTTGTACAACCCGTTGGAATCAGGTTTAGTAGCATATTTTAATTAGATTCACACTTATTAGAAAGTTATAAAATCTTCAATGAGCGATGAATGCGTTGTAAATTATCGATTGTTAAATTTACGGCCTCTTGACACGAACGTTGAGTAATCGACATCAAATCAATTTATTTCAATATGTACTGATTCTGACGGTAGATTTACATAATTTGCTTAAATCGCCTCATACACATAACCCATTTTAGCTCCAATTTGTTAGTACAAATTTTAAAATAGACCAATAAACATTAACTGAATTTAAACATTGTAAGGAATGACAAGTTACCACGCTCGATATGTAGTTTGTGTATACATATATCTACAATTTGCCTTCGACTCATTTCGAAGGTAATTCGTTAATGTGATCCTCTCACATGTCCTCATTTTTACTAATCTCCTAATTGGATCGATATAAAAATCGGGTTAATTACAGTTCATTAACAACAATAAAACTTTTACATCAGAAGTCGCCCAATTAATCGACGGAGAATTTCGCCATTGTTAGACTTTGCCTGTCATCTGTATGTCAACGTGATATCACACGACCAATTAATTTTATTGCTACGTTGCTATGTCGTTAAGCGTTTGTTTCGTGGCAGTCTTCGATCATTTAAATTAATTTTTATGATGGTAAAGTCAGCCCCTTATCTCTATGGACGTGCATATTTATTTTGGACTTTAGAGCAGGAGCACGGCAAACAACGTTTTTCGTCGAAAACAGATTTCTTTCGAGATAAACGCGTTCTAGAAAAATATTTATCTTGGATCAAGCAGTAACGATACCTTCGTCACAATCAAAAAATAATTAAATAAAGATAATTAAAAGGTGAAAGGCAGGCGCAGAACGAGTGATCAAACTGATTCGTGGCATGTGTCATCATGCGAAAATCAATTACCTGAAAGTTGAAAGTCAGAACAACACCAGGCGAATTTATGAAACACGTGACGTTGTAGGTTTAGATGTCCAGTACTAACTGGGGGAGTTAACTACAACCATTTACAAAACTGTTATGACACTCTACAGACCAAAATTTAACTAATTTGTAATCAAATAAGACAACGCGATAGCAACAAGATTGAATAAAGAGAAAGGTTACATTGGAACTCCTTCAACGCACTTAAGAGCAGTCTCAAGGGTCATCAAAGTGTTGGTAATCGTACCTGACATAACGTTTGATGGATTCTCCAGTTAATCACGCCAAAAAAGTCCCGTGAAAAATTTTCCTATCTCACCCCGTTTGACAGCTAATCAATAAACCTATTAATGAGTAACTTGTGGCTTTGACGGTGTCACCAGTACTTTATAATGTTTACCTGGATTATATCAGTAGGTTGCGTAGTGTGCGACTTTATAATCTGAATTATTACGCACTTTTCGATTTTTGAACGAATCACATCTGAATACCGAGAACACATTTTTGCACTTTTACTTCGGAATTTGGACTTAGCAATTCCTTAAATTATCTGATTAAGCGTTAAAACATGATATCAAGTGTCTGATTTGATTATCAAAAATTTTCGGTATAAGTGGAAATTCCAAGAGGGTCTTGTGTAAATATGTAATATCATTTTAATATGAGTTTTGTATATTGAGATTATTAGTCATTTTTCGTTAAGGATTTAGCTGTAAAAGTTTGGTCGTGAATAAATAAGAAATGAGCCTGATAACAATGATGGTTTTGGTAACGTCATTACTCTGGTTATTACTGGTCTCTAAGTAAATTTCACGTGGAATGTTTATTCATGACATACTCCCCAGTGCAATGTTGCAACTTCATTAACCTATTCAAAAACCTCATGGAGGATGACGTTTCCCCAATTTAAAGTTTAAAGAAAAAGACTATTTGTCTAACCCTCTTTCCTTCCCATCCAGTAAAACTTCTCTTTGAGACTGAACTTTTCACTGTTTTAACAGAAAACATTAGGAAATCCGGATAACTGGTGGATGTAATTCAGTAGAAAACATTTAAGTTCATATTTGCTCCAATGCAATGCGAAGTGTATTTTCCAAACAACTCCAATTATTCAAAAATGTTGCGATGATAGCAAACCGAATCCAAATTTTCAAATAAAAAGCCAAAGAAATACGCTTTTTGTGTTGAAAACATAACGCATTATGTCTGATGACTCGATTTCACATCCAATTACGATAAGCCGGCCGGCTTTGGAGAAATAGAGGTTACCGGCTTCGACAAAATGTACTTTCGAATCGATCTTAAGCTCCAAACTGGCCATTTTCATACCAAATGAGGTTAGCATTGAGCCCTCACCAGCTATTTTATATAGTTTTGATAGCAGGTAATTTTGAGTTCCTAGACACCCATCTGTAGCAAGCACAAAGTCTTAACCAACTAGAATATTAAAGACAGTTAATCAAGACTTAGTACTTGTTTCACCTAGTATCGTAACGAGATTTCCATTCAAGCGTACTTGAGCGCTCGTTACCGCCACATTTATAGGACTTTTAGATACTTACGACCCTCTCAAGAAACCTTCTTTAACTATATCGCATGATCCTATTACATCTTTGAAAGCTTGACTTATACGAAGCAGTTAGTTAATTTTTGCGTTTTTTCATTCTCCAATAGGTCTGTTTGTGGGACAAATATTTATACGTCAGTTTACCATTGAACGTAAGGCTTACATGTTGGGAACAGAATTACTATTTTGTAACAAATTCGATGCCATACCAAGAGATGAGCAATAATTTTACTCAGTATGAGCAAACTCTGAGTGCATATTTCCTAAAACGTCTTATCATTGTCATTTCAGTGAATACGACGTGGAAAGAAATAATGGAAGTTTTCAAAATCTCGCATTTTTTGAAGAAATTGCTCCGTTGGCATATTTTTGCACGTCATTATCAATAAATAAAGAAGCACAAAGCTTGCAAAAGCTGTCTAAGGTATTTGAACTTTCTTAATATTATTATGAACAAAATGGGAGATTTAGAAAAAGGTTGCATTTTTCGCTAATAAAGCCATTTCGCTTGGGAATATAGGACAGGGCACAAATGTGATATAAAGAGCTTATAATAACAATCACCTACTGTTTTAAGTAATTTGTCCTACGTTCACCAATCCCGAACACTTTCGTAGTCGAGCTTGCATAACAAAATAATGGGATCAGATGGGTTCTGGATGTATTCAAGATTGGTCTCTTGAACAAACCCAATTTCTACGAAGTCGCGAAAGGGATGGTGAAGACTTGGATGATTAGCGAAGTGTCAGAAATAAAATTTTGGCACTTAATGAACATGGAATGCATAGAAAAAAAATCTAGTTTCATTATGGAGGTAGCATGTGACGATTTAAGAAGCAATGAAGGGTATTTATGGGAGGGGGTAGCCAAAAGGGGTGTGTGAATGTGACGAATTTCTGGATGAAGCATTTCACAAGACAAGTATCACCTTGGGAATAT
Organism: Cryptocephalus moraei; assembly: GCA_946251905.1. Classification (NCBI taxonomy): domain Eukaryota; kingdom Metazoa; phylum Arthropoda; class Insecta; order Coleoptera; family Chrysomelidae; genus Cryptocephalus; species Cryptocephalus moraei. The sequence goes on from OX276452.1 coordinate 35,806,035, forward strand.
TTCGAAGGTATCTTAGAAAAATAATAAAATCAAGGCTCGTACATGTGATTTTCTAAAATGGACCCTAATCCCCGGAAGCTCGTAGTTAGAGTGCTTTTCCTTCGACGATGCCATCTTATATTCCAATTAGTTAGTTTGGTGAGTTTGGTGTACTTACTTCTCGGGTCGAACTTCAGCCTGGCGTCCTCCGCCTCCGAGCCGCTCTGGCAGGTCGGCGATATGTAATCGGTCTCGAATATGACGTTGTTCCTGTTGTTCGTGTGAGTATTGTTGTTGTTTATCGGCGCGTTCTTCTTGTTGTTGTTGTTATTATTATTGGTCTTCTTCTTCCTCTCCGGGTGCGGCACGTTGTTCAGCTCGTATACTTTGAGCGGTTCGCCGAGCGTCTCCTGGAGGCGGATCGCGTTCCTGGCCGACTCCGAGCTGACGAACTCGACGAGGGCGCAGACGAGGCCGGCGAGCGAGGGGTTCTTGTTGATGAACTGCCTCACGTCGGCCGGTATCGGGTTGCCCGGCCTCAGGATCCTGACGAGGGCGATCTCGCCGCACGAGCCGAACAGCTCGGCGACGTTCTCGATGGTCGGCCTCTCGACCGGCAACCCGACGGCGACGACCGTCCTCGAGGGCGTCGTCTCGTCGTAGCGAGGCAGCGGTTCGAGGCGCCTCAGCTTCGTGCCCGCCTCGTTGATCTCGAGCTTCGTCGACTTGGCGAGCGCGTGCGCGACCACCCGCCAGTCCTTCGTCAGGTGCTTGACGCGCTTGAAGCTCGAGATGAGCTTCAGCGAGACGAAGCCCTCCTTGTTACGCCTGACGTGCTTGAGGAGGAACGCGTCCTTCGTGATGTTCGCGTCGGAGAAGTAGAACTCGACCTGCTGGACGATCCGCTCGGCGAGGTCGTCGGAGGGCGGCGCGAAGGGCGGCTCCTCGGGAGCGTCGATCGCGACCTCGCAGCCGGAGTCCTTGCCGCCCGCGTCCGAGCCGCTGTCGCTCAGGTCGGCCATGTGGCTCGTCTCGTCCTCGTTGGGACTCGAGTCGGTCAGCGTCGCCTTGTCGAACGACAACGAGACGTCCGAGTCGATCGAAGAGATGCTGTCGCGCGTCTCCAGCATCTTCGACGAGGGCGGCTGCCCTTCCGGCTGCGCCTCCAGCTGCTCCTCGATCTGTTCCTCTTGTAGCGGTGCCGGCATCTTATCCTCTAGTATCACAAGTTTGGTGTGTCGGTGTATAAATATATATACTCCTGTATCAGTCTTCCTCGCACGTGGTCGGTACCCTATCAAGCTGCGCTACTGCCACAACACTACTTGGTATGATGATGACCTAGCTGACAACGTACTGGAGTCGGCTCTCGACGGCGTACCCGTTATATAGATTAACCTACGTGCACGTGAGAGAGAGACGGAGGTAAGAGCCGACGGAGGGAGAGAGCCCCGCCCCACCTCGCGACCTGGAGACGGTAAATTCCGGCGGACCTCGCGGTTTTTTCAAGCCGGCGCAGGGACCCTCTCCGGAAGGCCGCGGAGAAGCGCGACGGAAACGAGCGGGCCCTGCTCGTAACAAAGGGACTAAAGCCTCAATTTGTTAAGAATGATTTCATCCATCCATTACTTTCTACCCTTTTTTCCATCCTTTCCGCTTTTCAAATTTTTGTTTATATTTCCCATGAAGAAACGACACAGTAAAATATATAATTGTTACAATTCATCAAGAGCTAAGCGACTGAATTCCGGGTGTATACTAGTCCGCTCCGGCGGCGGCGGTCAGGTATTAATCCGAGGATTAAAAAAGGTCGTGAGTGAATTGGCTGATCACAAATTGCGGCCCGGCCGAGGATTTGAGAGCAGGTAAGGGTCGAATTGCGGCCAGAATACCAGTGATTCCTGTGCCGGTAAGGTACCCTTCTCCCCACCATAGATACCAGGAAGATTAAATTTTTATAAGAATGGGTAGACCAAAAACTTCAGTTTATACTCAGTGGTGGTTGAAGCGTCGTCAATAAGCGTATGTATTACTATAGTCGTGTGTTTGTGTTGGAGTTCTTCAAATTCTTTCGATTGCGAAGATGGAAGTAATAACAAGTCAAAGAGGTAAAACTTTATTAATAGTCGAGTGATTTAAATTTGGATTTCACAAGGAATTTAGTAACAATATTCAATGTTGGTGTTGATCAGTAATAAATTGAAGCGAAAGGCAACCAATGACAATTTTGTAAACTCTCAAAACTGTTAAGACATGCAGATATCGAACTTTAACATCATTAGATCTTCGTCTCATTAGAAATAATATTAATCATGCAAGGAAATGTCAAAGACGTAAGCTGACAAAGAGCTTACCTGAATTTCATAATGCAGTCGATGATTTTTGTGCAAAAATATTTGTAATAGAAATTAGTAAATTAATAATGTATAAATTAGAACATCGCCATGCACAAGCATTCTTTACCTGTTCGTGGGTTGCAGTTCGTGCAAAGGATTAACGGATCCTGGCCGCAATTCGAGCGCACCGGGTGAATTCGCTGTGGATAGAGGATTATGATGAATAGGGTAGTTTTGCGAGAAAATGATGTATTTCTTAGAAAACTTTTAAAACAGTCATGGTGTTTCTAAAAACAATATATTTAAAAGAATAAGATCGTCCAGAAGTACGTTCGATTTTGGTGAAATACAGAAGTATCAAAAATGTGTCATAAAGAATTAGGTACACAACCTGTTCAGTCATTAACAGTGAAAGATGAGCTGTTATGATGAACTGATGAGCTATATGGGAAGCTGGCTAAACAAGGAAATTACAAGTGACGAAGAAGTAAAAACAAGGGTTGAAATGGCACGTAGAGCATTCAAAAAATGGAATACCGCGCTCACCAACAGAAAGGGCAAAAAGAAAAACTTTTTATTCTTGTATTTTGATATATCATATTTATATCCTTCATTATATCTCGAAAGATAAAACTCAGCAATAAAGTACGTCAAGGACATACCCTTCAGGGAAGGGCGCCGATATCATAAGGGCTGAGCCCTTGAAATTGGATCCTAATGAAATGACAATGTATTATCTACCCTTACAGACAGCGAGAACTCCTATACCTAATATTATACCAAGACGTTATTGTACCATGTATCTCACTTTTATGAATCCTCTACAATGACAAATGAATTATGTGTTGATGCCAGGTAATATGGATTGAAAGAAATTTGCAAGAGCCTTGATCGGACAACTTTTATTATATACCGATCCAAAAATCATTATAAATAATGATGCTCGTAAAAATGTATTAAGATCTGCTGACATAACATTAAAATTTACTGAAGTTGGTGATCGTCGTGCAGTATTACCGCGTAGTCACCATTATGTTGATTTGGTGAAGTTATTAAAAGATCATGATTCCGCTTGTGGTAAAATGAATAATAATCCTTTAAATGTACTCATTACGAGTGAAATTATCATGTTAGCTATGGTCAAACAACTTCATGCTAACAATTTTGATGGGTAGATGAAAGCTAGAATAAGGAGTTGTTGGAGACAATAAGTGGGAAGAAACTTGGAATTCTGATCCACCAACATTAAGTTATCTCCCAAAAAAGAAGAAAATATGTTATACATGAAACTGTTATGCGATAAAGATATAACGGTTTGTGCACATTCAATTCCAATTTTTAACAAATCTCGTCAATTTTCCCATCAAAACCAAACCAGTGATAAATTAACTACTGCCTGAGTTGAGACGCACCTCGGTGACGAGACAGTTGCCCGAGTTTCACGCGAGACGCCTCATATAAACACAGTAGATGCCTGTCTACCTTGGTCAAGCATGATCGTGAGATATGATCGATGATTTTAGTCTATCTCTCTTTCTTATCGGACGATGAGTCATGAGCTCGTCGGTCTGTTGTTATAAGTTGTGTTGTCCCAGCAATCTGCGAGGAAGTCGAAGATTACGGATTCCAGCGAAATCACGAACGTTTAAGGATTATACATATACGATTGATGTTCGGTGCAATAAAGTAATAAGATTGAATTTATTGACAAATAAGTAATAACGAGGATTATAAAAAAAAGTGACGCACAGTTACCACTACAAAAAAGCAGTGAATTTTCAATTTTGAATTCACATTTGTAGAATCAATTAAGAGAGCTAAGAAAGCTGTCCAAGCGCTCAGGTCCATTATTCTCAAGAGATCAGTGGTTCAAAAACTTGCAATTTACACAACTTTCTGGAGAGAACAGCTAAGTGGAATTTTCCCTAAAACGTATTATTTGAAGAAAGCGCTGGCATATCCATGAAGCGAAAGTGAAGAAAAATTGAACCCTTAACTTTGCTGTGATCTATTTTGGCTCAGGACCAACAAATATGTTAACTAACTTGTTCAATTTACGTTTTCAGTGTGAAAGAAAATCGCAAACCACAAATCAATATGAAATTAATTAAAACTCTACGCTTTTAGGTATGTTCACACCTAATTTCGGACATATTGAATAGAAAAAGCTAATTTTTTAACAAATAATTATTACCATAGTCTTTCCAAGTACCGAATCAATTAATCGTTATGATGTTTTCACAACGAAATATCGATTCATAAATACTAATTACTTCGTCAAATTAATTACTAATTACTTCGTTAAAATAATGTCGAAATATGTAATGAAAAGGAGAAGTCTCGAATACCATTTTACATATAAAAATTAAAATGTACGTAGTACATCACTCGTAATAAAAGTGGAAATCTCAAATAATGATTCATAATTATATCTGACTCACTTAACACATTTATAAAACCTTTAACCGTATCAAATAATGACAAATGGTTAGATTAGTAAAGATTTAATGCAACAGGTGCAACGCTTTAACATCAAAAATAACGAAAGAGGTACTGCGCTTAGAATTAAGGGATGATGTTTCTTCATATATCTTAACAGCTTCAAAATGCAGGGCAATTTTCAAGATCGATAGTTATCGTTCCAAATCTTAAAGTTTCAGTCTCTCTCTTAGTTGAGTTATTCTCTTAGCATAATTGGGGTTGATTTCAAGGAGTGAGCTACGATATTTTTACCCGGTTATTGTAATTGTGGAAAATCAGGTGGCGGCGAGGCAATTCCGGAAGGTTTTTTAGGATATGTGCAGTAGAATCAACTAATCGTCAGTTATTTTTCAATGCTACTTTATAAAGCTAAGTTGTTATTGTTTGATTACAGTTTTTAAAGAATATAAAACAATTTAATACGCATTAAACACAATAACAATTTTTTTCATTCAGATTGTGGCCTGTCATATCCCTAAATAAGTTATTTGTGTTGTTATTGCATTGTTAATTTGTATGACACGCCTTTGAATGAGTTAAATTCTGGATAAAGCCATATTTTTGCCTAAAATTTCACAATATTTGCTTTGAACGCCGCCATATATTTTATTTAAAGAACTCGTATCTCTATTTGCTTCGCTAAGCCTTCAGTATACTAATTGAGACGTACTAACTTACGTGGAACGTTTTGTTGCCGATTTTTATAAAGTTATATTTTTTATTTGCACGACCATTTTGCAGAGTCAGAAAAATAAGTAATAAAGCTTAATAGCATCAGTAATAATGACAATGGAGGGAATTGTTAACTTTAAAATAACCTTTGCGTATGGATTTTCGGCAGGAAATTCTGCGAAAGATAAAAGAATGTGACTTTTAACGTAAATTTGTATCTTTCACATCCTGTTTGGAAAAGTTTAAAAGGTTAGGTTTAATCGAGAGTGAAATGTAAATTTTATTAGATCCGCCAAACAAGACAATTTTCATACCAACGCCGCTCATAACAACTCATATAGTTTATGTAACATTGACGCAAGCACTCGCAACAAAACAGTCTAATTACTGTCTGGATTTGAGAAAAAATCCAATTTCTTGAGTACCTAACGGAATCAAAACAACTTAGATCATAGACCATATAAGTTATAATACAAATGCCAGTGTTTTTCTAACCAGATGTAAAAGTACGTAGTACACGTTCGCATATTATTTAGGTTAGAAAAACCGAATTCAATCTATTCGTCCAATTTGATAAGCAACACAATTTAATCCTCTAAGAGTATTTTTAGAATTTTTTTCTATTGTCAGATAATGGCGATTGCTTTGGGATTTCGAGTGAAGGTTTCTAACGAAATATCAAAACAAATAGTTTGTATTATGTAAAATGAAATGATGTCGTCGCAAGCAGAACATAATAAGTGTCTGTCTACTAAAAGGCAACATCACTGACGATTGCATTGATCGTCCTTATGGTATAATTGCTTTATTGAGCAGTGGCAACACATCATATTGAAATTAAAAAAAAACAACTAGAAAATTCTGGAAAGGTGCTGAAGACTGCAAATATACGGAAGGTTCTACCCTCTAAATTTATTACATTATTTTCGCTTTTACTTACATTGTAGTTAGAGTCCATTTTTATTATTTTGAGCTCTCCATTTCAAAAAGCTGTAATTGATCCTTGTTAAACTCTTGTCCAAAATTGTCGAATAATAGTTAAAACTTTTATTTGCACCTTTTACATTCACATACTGCTCTTTGACGACTTTCATACGTTATCAGATAGTTCAGTCTCTTCTGGAGCCATCCTTACCAGAAAGAAAAAATTCAATTCTTAGTTCGAAGGACTCATTATACCATTTCAATTCTGTCGAATTTCCCACAAACTGTACACGTAATGCCAATTACGAATTATTTCTATTTAATAGATACTGTAATTTGGCTTACAAATCACATTATTAACTTGGCAGTAAGTCTGCCGTCGACTCTATCTTTTCGAGATTAATATTCAGAAAAATGCACTTAGAATTAAGTATAAGTAAGTTAAATGCAGGAGCAATTATGTTTTTATAAATAATTAACCTCATAAATTTTCAAGTAAATCAAATTTTGAAATAAGCCTTACTCATATTATTTTCCAGTAAAATTAGTTTTATCTATTCCTATGAACATAAATAATTACATTAGAGTAGTTAGGATGAACATAGTTATATGGCCCTAAGCGAGGATCCACATGTGCAATAGTGCAATCTCAACCACTTGAGATTATAATCTATAAGAAGGGATGCAGAGACATCAGAGGAACCTTTTTTTCTTTCCTTTTCCGGCTAGTTAAGTTAGAACTTCGTAGAGAAAAGGTACATGCGTTGTCTTTTTCGTTATAAATTGTAAGATTCAAATCCGTAAATAAACACTGTAGCTTTTAATTTGTTTTTAAAAACTCATTGCTAAAAATCAGCAGTAAAATTGGCGCAGTCAGTAGGATAAGGAGACTTTTGAGATTTGCTTCATTTTCGTGATTCGCGAGTGATCAACGAATCTCCAAGCTGCAGTTTCAACTATTTATCCTGAGAACCAGATCCCAGAAGCAACGACATCAGGTCAACCGCAGGTGCCTAGAGTTACTCAAAAGGAAACCAACCGAGATGAAATGGACCAGCCTCTTTCTGACGATGACGACATTCCCTTATCCGAATTATCGTTTAAAGATAATACCCGTTAAAAACCCCATCCTTCCTATACAAGTTGGCGATTCCCACATCATTGAGACGAGACATACTGTCCTTTATCACGTAAACATTAGCGACCCTCTACTGATACTCAAAGACGCAAGAAAAGACATTACAATGATCGACAATTACTTTAAAAACAATCTTAACCACTTCAATATTTTACTTAAAAATAAATTAGATTTAGCGAATGACTTAGCATTAAGAATAGAAAATAAATTAATAATGGTTAAGTCGAATAGCTATAATAATAATCGTAGGTATAAGAGAGGTTTGATAGATGGAGCAGGTAATGCGCTTAAATTTCTATTTGGAACAATGGATTCCAACGACAGAAATTGTATTAATCAATATTTAGAAAGCTTAAGAAAAAACGAAGATAATCTAAAGAATAAGATTAACAAACAGCAAACTATCTTTAAGGAAGTAATCATTAAGTTTGAAAACTCGTTTGAGAATATTAGTAATAACCAAAAACAAATAATATCGTATATATTAAATAATTTTATAAAAGGAAACCGAACGATCGAAGAAATCGAGAATGTTGTTTCGATAAGTTTATCGATAGACAAGATTTCTCAAAATTTAAACATATTATTAGATATAGTGTAGTGAACGGACTGGAGACAGCCCTGTCCTTTGGAAAAATGCACATTTTGCACAATTCTACCTTAAGAGTTGATGACATACAAAAAATGCTAAGTAAATTACAATTAGAATATCGACTTGAACACATCCCTAAGTTGCATCAATTAATTAACTACTATCCCCTAACATCAACAGATGTCATTTCAAATAACGAAATAATCATGTTCAAAAATCTACATGCCAATAATATCAGAATCATTCGGATACTTCCATCTTTTTTCCATTTTCCAAAACAACTACACCCTCATTCCCGAAACTCCATTCTTACCTATTCGACACGAAAACATCCTGGAGTTCGAGGCAGCCTTGCATACCAGTAGAGACCACCTACTTCTGCGAGAAGGATCAACTTCTACAGGGAGACGTTTGCATCGAGAAGATCCTTACAAACGGCACTAACCCACTGTCCACTCATAGCCGTACCTAAACCTCACAGCTACCATCATCGAGGAGATCAGCCCCTCCAAGATCCTGATCAACCCGACAGAACTTGTAGCATTACGATCATCCTGCACGCAAAATGGACTTCATGTCATCAAACTGCCGACCATCGTGGAAATCGAAAATTGTAAAGTTAGCATAGGGGAACTTGAATTCTCTCCGAGGGACAACTTCGACGCATCTATCTTCGTCCTGCCGGACCTGAACACGACTTTGCCGCAAGACACGAAGAAGAAGCCGCTGCTTATTACACCTATCAATCAACGGGACCTCAAGAACATAAGAATGATAGCAGAAAACATGGACAACGAACCGGTCGACATCGAGACATCGGAAAACCATTCGTGGATCCAAGCAATTATGGCGATCATAATATTTGCCATAATCATTGGATTGTCCTTCTACCTGGCTCGGAGGAAATTCTGGGAAATCCTTCGCCGACCGCTGAGAACCCACGAGTCAATCAATCGTCTGCTCATCTTGGGGATGGAGGAGTTGTATGGCCCTAAGCGAGGATCCACACGTGCAATAGTGGAATCTCAACCACTTGAGATTAATCTATAAGAAGGGATGCAGAGACACCAGAGGAACCTTTTTTCTTCCCTATTCCGGCTGGTTAAGTTAGAAGTTCGTAGAGACAACGTACGTGCGTTGTCTTTTTCGTTATAAATTGTAAGATTCAAATCCGTAAATATTGTAGCTTTTAATTTGTTTTTAAAAACTCGTTGCTAAAAATCAGCAATAAAGTTACATCCCTAAAAGACGTGACCTGTGGATTTGGACAGCTAAACTTTTCTAGGTTATAATTCAGTTATAGCTTTTGCCTACTTGTTGCCCACAACTTAGGCTTCACTTCACTACCCACTCTTCCTCAGCACTAATACATCTAAGTTGCCCCCTCTAATTGATCCAGGACAGGCCCTTCTAACTCCACATATGCTTTTATATCGAAAAATCCTTATTAGGTACCTTTCGTACTGACACAAAGCCACTTCAAAATACGTCCTCACATCCTTCCTGCTAATTAAACTTCAGACGCTACAAACATAAAACAAACATTTATCATCAACAAAACGTATACCCGTATAGAAATTTCTGGAAGGTAAACGTATATTAATTCGTTAAGGTAGGTCAAGCTCTCGACCCTGACACCGTGAAAGGTGAAACCGCCTGTTAAAACGATTTAAACCGTACCGATTTTATTTTCTACTTCACTTATCCCTCCACTTTCTTGCTTTACTCGCGTCCCATTCGATACCGGACGATGATACTTATGCAGAAATAACGCAGAAGCGGACCGTTTTCACCTCAATTTCAAATCGAAAGTCGCTCTTTTAACGGATTTAGTGACGCGAGTTAATCAATTCCTCTGATTCACTACAGTTTGATTGAATTAAGACAGCGATAAATTCGATGATTAGTAAATTTTGTTGTTTTATTTAAAGCGAATCGACGTGTATCGAACTTGGTTTATTCGACCGTAAACGTAGGAACGATGACTCCAATGTTCTGCATCTGGTATCTGGTTCTATATAACAATTACAAGTTACAGTAGTTTGTACTATAGGTAACTGCTCTTTTTAGTAAATCTTAAAAGCTATTATTTTCTTGAAAACGCTATTAAGGACCGGTTTATCAATGCAACTTTAACTTAAGTTACCCCAGGGTTAACTGGTAATACATCTATCTACTTCGGAGTAAAGGCTAATCCTAGTTTAAAGTCCAAGATAGGTTTAACTCGAAATTGAAGATTATGCTCTATGGCCTCAAATGGGAGGTCTGGAAATAGCAAGGACACGGGTTACGACGTTACAATTTTCAGAACTGGTATTTTAGAATTTTCCAAGTCTTGTGTATTGAAAAATGAAAATTGTTGATGACACAAGTGATAACGACAGAATATTGTGGATCACCTATGATCGTGTGTCTAAATTACGTACTACACTAATTAATACTACTTAAGGTGAGTTTATAAACTCAACTAAAGTAAGAATTAAATTAACAACTAAGAATTAAGAAAGATAAATACAGGAAAATCTCATCTGCAGTTTATAAACTTTAGTATGTCAATTAAATTAATAATTAAGACTTAAGAAGATGGTTATCTTTCATCTTTTCAACTAAGAATTAACAATTACGTTTTTCGCGCATGTGCACAAAGCACACAATTTTCGGTTTTAAGCGTTAACCTCTAAACTATCAATTGCTATCAATATGGATAGTGAAGAAGTTGTCGAAATGATGGGTGTTCTTTTATTGGTGACTACAACTTTGTTTGCAAGTGGAATCATCAAGAAGCGAAGAAATCGGAGATTTAAGATACGGCCGATGAACAAAAATCGAAGAAAAACCAGTGTATATAAAAATATCGTTAAGTATGCTGAACTGAATGATAGGGAACAGTTTTTTAAGTGCACCAGGATGAGCCCTGAAATGTTCAATTATGTGTTGTCTCTCATTGAACCATTTATCCAGAGAAGTACAAGAATAGATTCCATTTCCCCTGGTCAAAGATTAGCGATGACTTTACAGTATAGCAATAAATAAAATGAAAAGTAGGAGTATAACCACTCTTTATATTACAGCTACCTAGCCGAAGGATGCTCTTTTCAAAAGATAGCTTTTAATAATTTCATAGGAAAAACCACGGCTTCGTTAATAATCGCTGAAACTTGTGAGGTATTATGGCAAGTACTTTCTCCCATAGTGTTGCCTTCGCCAACTGAAAATACTTTTCGCGAAGCTAGTGATGGGTTTTTCTTCAGATGGAACATGCCAAACTGTATTGGGGCTATTGATGGCAAGTTTGTGAACATTCAGTCGCCTAAGTACTCTGGGAGCCACTACTTTTCATACAAGAAGTCTTTCAGGTAGGATTTGGTTACTAGTATAATCGATTTTACATATTTTCTAAATATCGCAGCATCACCTTAATGGCTATTTGTGATAGCTATTATAAATTTCAATGGGTGGATGTCGGTGTACCAGGTGCAAAGAATGATGCCTCAGTATTCAGGGAATCAATACTTGGCCAGTTGCTGCTCCAGAAAGAATTACCAATTCCTCCCCAAAAAAAGCTGCCAGGAACATATCTGTGTTTGCCTAACTTCCTTGTAGCAGATCAGATATTTCCACTCCACAAAAATATCATGAGATCCTATCCTGGAAAGTACTTAGGGGAGGACAAGAATATTTTCAATTATAGATTGTCCAGAGCTCGTAGAACCATTGAAAATACGTTTGGCATATTGGCGCAGCGTTGGAGACGCTTACGGAATCCTATAACTGCAGAAACAGAAACTTGTGGGAAAATTATATTGGCCACAATTGTTCTCCATAATTTATTACAAAAAGGAGAGGAAGATTTGCCTATCGAAGAGAGGAGGCATTGCCCAACTGGATTTGTCGATACTCTGGATGCCAATGGCAAGATAAAAGAAGGTGCTTGGAGAACCATACCTGGAAATCTCCAATCCAACACTTCCTTTACCTGGAAGGTCTAGTACGAAACACTATACAATGCAATTATTTAGAGTTAATCATGTTTATAAACGTCCCCTTTAAGTCTACAGTTGTTAATTGTCAATTCTTAATTTTAATTTAGTTGAGTTTATAAACTCACCTTTAAGACTTATCACTTAATTTATTTTATTATTCATTTACTCTCTCTCATTTTCTCTCTCTCTCTCGGCTCGCCGCATTCATTCAGAGTTTACATTACAATGTAATAGACGACTTTATCAAGTAAAGACCACAATGAAACAATACTGCTTAACCCTTATCATTTAATATATTTTATTATTTATTTTTCATCGCGCTCGTGCTTTATGGTAGCTCGTATTGAACTGTAGTCTCGCTATCGCTAGCGGGCCTTTTTATCTCTCTCTGGCTTACACGTTCGAAATAAATTAAATGGGATCGATCATACTAGAAGTGTCTTTTCTGGAATGGACGCTTCGATTCAAGGAAGCATCTACCTCTCGGCTCGGTGCACTCATTCAAAATTTACATTACAATGTAATAGAAGACTTTATCAAGTAAAGACCACAATGAAACAATACTGCTTAACCCCTATCACTTAATATATTTTATTATTCATGTATCATCGCGCTCGGGCTTTATGGTAGCACGTAGTAGACTGTCGTCTCGCTATCGCTAGAGGGCCTTTTTATCTCTCTCGTTTACACACTCGAAATAAAGAGGTTCTCGAATGGGATAAATCACACTATAAGTGTCTTTTCTGGAATGGACACCTCGATTCAAGGAAGCATCTACCTCTCGACACGGTGCACTCGTTCGGAGTTTACATTACAATGTAATAGAAGACTTTATTCAGTAAGGACCACAATGAAACTAAAACCAATGAAATGGCCAAAAATTCCGGGGAAATACTTGAGACCAAGACAGCTCTAAGTATATTATAGAATAGCAAAATTAGTAAGATCATTAAAGAAAACAAAAAGTAAACCCTTGCCTTTCTTCTGCCTTTGATTTTCGAACAAAACCATTGTAAACAAATTTTTAAAGATCCCACTAAACAAGATATATTTATGTTAGATTGTAGCTCAACATACCTGTTAATGTAAAATTACTGGACATTTAACTACAAATTAAACGAAAGCCTCATAACTTGATAAATTGTAACTTGCGATTATGCTACACGTGAAGTCTATTAACGAACATGTGAATATTATTTTTCCTAACAAAATGTTGTTTTAATTATAAATAGTTATTTAAATCATTACAAATTAATTGTCGAAAAAATTGACGAATGAGTACTACTTTCTATGCATCGAGTGCCTCCAATCATTTAAATACGTACTTGCACACCCACTCGAAGTACGCAAGGTTACAAAAATCATGAAGTGTTTATAAGTTAAAGATCGATAAGATTACAATTTTTAGTAATTAGGTTAAAAATTGCAATACACTTTTATCGGTGCCAAACGAAACTACGAATACCTGAAAACAATTTATTATGCAATTTTCATTTTATATCTTTGCGTAATAATAGTAAGGCAATAATTAATACAAAATTGTTGTTGTTATTATCCGATCATCTCCTTACATTTGCCTGCGACGGGTGTCTATCGGCTTTCACTTTCTTTGTTTGATGATTTTGTTATTGATGATACGTGTTTGACACGTCTGAAGAATTTTTGTTAATTGTTCATTAAGCGATGATGTAAAATGTACATGCATACACAATTAAGCCAAATTGGCCATAAACTCGTAATTTACAATAGATTATTATTACCGAGGCCTAATTAAACGGTAAAATCGAAGCAGTAGCATTGCAGTTCGAATTATGTAATTGAAAATTGTATTATATCACACCTTGAAAGGGTGTCGTAAACAAAATGTGGAGAACTAGTAGGTTAGTAGTTTATTCATTCAATTTTTCACGGTTGTTTATGTGTACGGAGTCATAAGTTTTCCCTAATATTGTAATATACATATACTCTGTTTAAAACGAATCCCGATGAACGTCATTTTGATGACGTCACCAAACATCCAATACTACCAACTTAATATCGCAATTTATGTGTTCCGTGTATATTTTAAGTTGAGAATACACATAACAATATATATATTGTCAACCTAAAATATACACGGAACACATAAATTGCGATGTCCTGTGACTATAGAGAAATTAGTGAAACTTGCGGTGCCGTCATCAATGACGTCACATTTATTGCCAATTGCCCTTGGTGTAAGATAAAAATTTGCTTTAAACAGAGCGCACTGTTATCCCAGTTAAAAAGAGATAGCACACTGTCGGATGTTAGCCGATAAAATATAAGTTGGTAGCCGTGGACAGTGATGCCGGACGATTCACGTATTGGCACGAAAGTTTTGTTATGATTTTGAGAATTTGAGGTTATACTTCGAAATATTTGCTCGCTTCGGTAAATTGTAAATTAAATACGTGTTTGGATGTTTTCGAGTGTAAGGAATTGCAATAAAATGCCTAAACCATTGAATAGTCGGTGTCAGCAGTTGGTCTCGTCTCTAATCAGTTACTTTGAACTGGAACGAAATAATGGGGGCCCCTTACTCCCGTTAAACTGCGTTAGAGAGGTAAAGTATTGATACTATTGGTTATTAAGCTTCTATGGCCCTTATTGGAAATATTTTTAGCGTGTTTCAGCTGCACTGAAGATCAGTGTGTGTACTGTGAGTAGAATCTCGCTAAAAGTGAAGAGTGATGTGGTGTTAAAGTCGCCGAAGAAAAACCGTCCACATGTGAAGGGAGTCACGAATCAAGATCACCTTGATATTGGTTCTATTCGCAATCAAATTTACGAACTGTATAAAAGAAGTAAGAAAGTTTTTTTACATTGTATCCTTGATTGTATTCACCATATACAATATACTAAAATGAGTGATAATTTAATGTAATTATTTCAGAGAAAACTGTTACTCTTGAAAGTATTCATCAAAAACTTGAGAATATGAAGCTCTTTGAGGGATGTAAATCATCACTTCGTATCCTTTTAAGAGATATTGGTTTCAAATGGAGTAAGTATAATCCACGGAGGGGGCTAATGGAACTTCCAGATATTACATTTAAAAGAATACAATTTTTGAGAATGTATCAACAAATTAAAGAGGAATCCACATTCAATTTTGTTTATTTGGATGAAACTTGGATATTCTAAAATGGAACATTGGCTCACTCGTGGCAAGATAATAACAGAAAGAGTGTAAAGACCACAAAAGTTGATGGGAAAAGGTAAACTTTAGAATGTCATTTGATTAGGTTTTGTTAAAGTCATATTATTTGTTAGTAACTCATCGCAGAATTGGTATGAAAGATTTAATTATTAATAGTGATTTATTATTGCAGACATATCATTCTTCATGCTGGTAACAAGAATGGTTTTATTCCTGGGGCTGAATTAGTGTTTTCCTCTAAATCCAAAGGTGACTATCATGGGGAAATGAACCAAAACAACTTTTTGCTGTGGTTTGAGAATCAACTTTTGAAAAACTTGGAGGAACCGTCAGTTATTATTATGGACAACGCACCGTACCACAGTACATTGGCAAATAAGGCTCCGACAAGTGGATCGACAAAGCCTGTTATAAAGGATTGGCTTACAAAACATAACTTTCAATTTGAACATACAATGTTAAAGAGTGAACTACTTCAAATTGTTAATCAGTAAGTAGAAATGAAACATTTGTGATTGTTTTTTTTTTTCTAGAAATAAACCAGAAAAGATACACCTAACGGTTCAGATGGCTGAACAATATGGCCATAGAGTGTTACGTCTTCCTCCCTATCATTGTATATTCAATCCAATCGAGTTGATATGGGGCGTGGCGAAAAATTATTATAACCAACACGTAGGTCGAGATGGAAATGCAAACGATAACTGTTTGGACATGTGGAAAGAAGCATTGTCTACCATTACACCTGTGGTCTGGATGAACTCCATCAAGCATACAGAACAAGTAATTGAGAAATGGTGTAATCGTGAACGAATGTTTGATAGAATGGAAGTTAACAACTTAGTGATTGACTTGAACAGTGACTCAGAGAGTGATAGTGATTTTTAGGAAATATTTAACATCTACACGAACATGTCATCTGTAGTGACTGTGAATCTAAAATCGAGCCTGATATGTCTGGTATCTCACTTTTACCTATATCAGATTCTGACTAAAGTAAATACATCTTACTCTAGGTATGTGCACATAATGTATTATTAGAATATTATTATATTGTAACTGTAGTGCATGAATATTTATATAGTAAAACTTTTTTTTAGGTAAACATAAAATGAAGGCTCGATGGATACATGTAAAGCTGCCAATAGAGAGTTGATAAGAGACAGCACTTCCGACGGGTTGACCGGTGTGTTTCTTTCCGCGACTTTCATAACTACAATATTCTGCTTGAATTCCAGATTGTAGGCCGTTGGACATGCACCTCCCTACAATGTCTCTATGCTCCTCGATCCAATTACACCTGCCAATTTAGTGTACACTTTCTTGATCCAAATGTTGCAGATCAGTTATTATATCATACTTGTAGTTTGTAACTTATCTTCAGAGCAGTGTTTCCATTTAATTTTCATAGGTGTAAATATTTCTTTTCTGTTTTGGATTTGTCATCTATTAATGTTATTTGTTTTCTTCTATTTGCTACTGTATTCCTTGATATTTTTGGCTCTATACTTATGGTTTTCACAACAATGTCAGTACCGACCTTCATACTTCTCTATTTATTATAAAGAAAAATGCACCTTTAATCCCGAAATATATATTCTTTACAGCTCAAAAGTTCAGTTATATTTGAAATTTCTCTATTTATTCTTTTTTAATTGTAGGCTTAATTTGGGTTTCTTTGTTTCAATTGATGGCCACATATATTCTGGCAGCAGATACTTTACTTATTTATTGTTGTTTGTTTCTCACATATTAATTTGTTCCGTATTGCCCTCTATTCTTTCTCATCTGTATTTGTATTACCTAATATTACATTGTAGGTCATTTTGGTCAACAATTCAATTTCAATCTTGTATTTTCTGTGCTGTGCCAAGTCCATTCTCTACTGGGTTTCTCTTTATATGAAAGTGTACACTTCCTGTTCCACTCCTTTCCTGGCAAAGGATACTCACACCTCCCTGTGGTCTTTGCTGGACATTGAGTTTTTATAACAAAGTAATGCATTAAGTCAAAGCACTTGCAGATATGTAATTCAATTAACAAGAATGCATAATGGCAAATTAGAAAAACTTATAAAATGACACTGACTAAATGAGTAAATTTCATATACCTTACTCATCCTAGAACACATGATCCTATTTGAATTGTAATTAGTGTATATAAATGTGTTTGTAATTAAGAATTTCATAATTTCTAATATAAAATTAATCTATTAATATCTATTTTGTTTGTAAATAATTGTATAATAGCATAATAGTGTATAATGTAATATGTATAGGTAATGTAAATGTATAATAATACTAATAAAATCACACTGACTAAATGAGTAAATTCCATGTACCTACTAACTCATCCTAACACATTATGATTTTATTTAATTTCTAATTATTGGTGTATACTAATACCTATATATTTTTAATTATTTAAGAATTTCACAATAATCTCAGCAAAATTCATGAAAGACGAAGAAAATGTATACTTTTCAGTTATAAATTTACTAGCCAAACCAACAGTCATGTCAAGTAAAAAAATTTGATGTGGCAACATGGCGACGTGCTGACGTCATAAATTTTGATGACGTGCACCGCAAGTTTCGCTAATTTCTCTATATATCAAGTTGGTAGTAATGGATGATTCTGACGTCATCAAAATGATGATGATATATCAAAATAAAATTAAAATTCGCCAGACAAGAAACTGAAAACACAATGAGTCATTAGGAAAAGCAAACAAATTATTAGAACAATACTGCAATAACTCAGTTTTTTAAGGTAAAAACATGTTTCCAAAGATAAATAAATGAGTAATTATTTTTGTGAATATTTTTGTTATAAACTCTACACACACAAAAGGCGTAAATTCCTTTACAAACATAACATTCAAATATTTTTGTGAAGTACCATCCACCGCACTGTTGCTAAGGAGGCTTATTTTCCTGATTATATATCAAGCTTGTACCTTCTACCATTAACATTTAATATTAAAAACGGCGCGTCTACTCACGAGTGCTGATATAATTCAAGAAAATTGTTTACGTATAATGTCAAGTGTTTTTTCGTTAAAAAAAATCCTTTAATTACCATATCGATACCACTACAATGTAATAATAATAATTCTGGAATAACCGATAGCAATCTATTGATCACGGAATATTTCCGAAATCTTGAGTGGTTTTTAAGTATTTAGTTGGTACCTGCCACGAGGAGTAAGGGAAGCGAGATACATATTAATTGTTATTTATTGTTTTGTGATCGGTTATTAATCGTCCAATTAACACATATTTTGCAGAAAATTTAATTTTTTTGCCTGACTCGCCCATTTGGAGGAAAGTTAAGCACTTACATAATTTCTTTTTTTTCTGAAAATTGTGGGTATGCGAACTTTCAGTTACTAATCTTTCCAATTGAGTTTTGAAGCCCGTCCCACCCAAAACATTCCATTCACTTCAGACTAATTGTTGTTAGATAAGCTTCAGATGGGCGAGATTTAAATACAGGGTGATCTAAAATCCTGACCGACAGGGAATGGAATCATGAAAACCTAACACATTTTAGTTCCTACACGTCTGTGCCATTAACGTAACGAATCTTTAAGAAAGAGTTGTATTTGAAACAATGTAGAAGGAGGAATAATTAAAATTTGTGTTGGAATTCTCATGTGAATGGTGTAAAAGTGATTATAAAATTATAAGAATAGCCAAAATATGTAACAATCAAACAATTCCTCATTTGATTAGAATCTTTTTCGTGATTTTCAAATCAAATCTTGATATTCAAATAATTCACCTTATGTTTGTGGAAAACATAAGAGTATGCTCATATATTTCCAGCTTAAATTATTTGCATGGCGCTCCAAAAACAAATTGACATATTTTAGTTAAGATTTGAAAGTTAAATAACAGGCTACCGTGGTTATTAACGTTTTTTTTTTTAGCTGTCCCAAGTAAGAATGGAAAGAGAATATATATTATTAGGTTGGTTTGATTAAAATTGGAAAAGGCATCTTTATATGAAATTATATGTATATTAAGTACTCATTAAGTCATTACATACTTAAAAGGTTCAAAAGATTTTCTTAAAATTTCTAGTCTTAATAAATTGAAGATTTTTGGTATGACAACAGAACCCAAATATGACAGGGTGTACATGTGCATAACAAGTCTAATCATTTAAGAATACAATGGAGAGATGAACATATGAAGCACGTGAATGAGAAGACATTGGAATTTGGAATGGTACAATGGTATAAGATATTTAATCTCCAAAGATAGAGAATTCTTAAGGGCAAGCCCTGGGGTGGTAATGGGAATGTTGAACGCCGGATTACTACACTTTGGGCTTACTAGCTGTCAATCATCGCATGGATCCAACAAAAACCAGAGTCATAACTTCTTCTAAGATCCAGCAATGGTTCGATAACTACCTACCTACCTGATAAGAAGGAATATATCATAAAATGTGTGCAGAACAACAAATGAAATTTAGAGATGATAGTGATAAATCTAAGTAAGGAGAAAACATTCTTTTTGTCTAAAGGACTAGGAGAGTACATATATTGGTATATAGACAATAGATTTGTTGCTCAGTAGTAGAGCAACAGAGTAGTAGCGGATATACATCATCTATAGAGGAAAGGGAAGAATCAGATGATCTAATATGCCATTGCTAAGAGCACATCTACAGCTTTGTGCACACATATAATAAATCCAATAGGAGCATCAATAACATTGAGATGGGTAATAGATGGCATTAAGCGGGTTTGGAGAATAGAAAGAGACCCAAGGAAAAGGATGGAAATATCTGATCCAGTGCAATTAATAGAAGATGGAGGAGTAAATCTATGGCATTGCATGAATTGCCAATTTGAGATTTCTATAAAAGAGAGACACATAGTTAGACCTGAGTAGAAGAATTATATCTTGAGGATATTAAATCCAGGCAATCCTTTTACAGGGAAGCAAGAGTCTGGGATGACTTTTTCGAAGAAGACCTGAACGATGGTGCTGCAAGCAGTGGAGAAGCCCAAGAATGTATTCTGCTTTATAGAGAGGCACAATAGAACTTTTAAGACTGGTGTCAGCAAACAGATAATAAAGAAGAAAGAGTCTATGGAGAGTCGATACAATTTATCAACAAGATCAATCCAACCATCCTAGTACTTTCTGGGAAATCAGACGTTATCATCTCTGACCATCTCTGCTTTATTGTGGACATACAAAGATCAAAATTTCTTCTTACAGACAACGAGCAGAAGATGGCTGAAGAAGCAATTAAAATTCTCTTGCACGGAAAGGAGGATGAAGTTGAAGGAGCACAACATATTGAGATGGAGGACTTCTAGTGAGCAATTATCTGAGTGAGATGCCATAAATTGATTTACCAATTTAGTAAGACGGATAATTTTGGTATCATTAAGTGCTTTTACATCTGCTATAAGTTGTACATCGCTTGCACCATGAGCATTATCCATTGAGCATTGAGGGATCAACTGTCCTACAAGTCATACAATTTTCTCCTAATACACTATCTTGGAAGGCCAAATTTGGTTGTTTCGAGATCATACTTCGCTGATAATCGATCGCGTTATTACAGCACACTTTTCGGAAACGCGCACAACTGTCGATCGCAGTTGTGCACGTTTCCTAGGCAATTGACCCGACTATCGTGCCGGCCAATGATCTTGACTTTCGCCGAGCGCCGTGAAATTCTGTTGTAATGCACGGACTGAATGATTAAAACCTACTCCGCTCGCTACTTTCAAATATCATACGTACGTTCTCTTCTTTTCGTTTCTGAGCGATTCTATTTTATCGCCTAGAACAATGAGTGTTTAGGATTGATGATTCATGACGACGACGGAGTTGCGTAATAAGAAATTTGGTGAGGAGGTACTCGAGAAGGAATCAGCTGTGGAATCAGATCTGGAAGATGTCAATGACAGCTGCTCACACCACACGTTTCGATGGCTGCAAACTGTAATTTAGTTTTTGAGGCAGTAAGTAGGTGGTTGTCAGAATGGCCTATTTCTAATAGGGGCAAGACTTAACTTATACCAACTACCACAGCACCGGCGCAAGGTGAAGTACGATCGACGCAGACTACATTAAAACCAGCGTCGGACAGACTTATACGGACAAACAATAATACGCATAAATAGAAATGACTAAAAGAATATAAATCAGTAAATACTTGGTACAAAACTTATTTTACACAATTTTCTGTTTAATTATAACATAATATGTACTATCAACATAATAACATGCTAAATACTAGAGAATGCAACATACAGACCTTTTCTACAGAGTCGCAGTATGGTATAAACATACGAGCGAAAGAAAGGACATATATTTCTCGTTGACTAAACAGAGAAAGAACTTTTGCGACGTTGCTAGATCGCGAAACATCACAGTCATCGCACACTCTACTTAAACCGGAAGCGTAAAGCGATACGCGTTAGGTGTCTGGACTTGGACTGCGGCCGGCAACGTTGCAAAACTTCCTTTTCTGTCATACTAACGAACTACTATTAGTTTCTCTTTTGCTCTTGTTGAATTTGGGCCATGCGTTTCAGTAGAAAAGCTCCGTATATTCAAAACTAAATCACTCTCTCGAGTTTTTACCTCTCTGAGGAGGCTCTAAATAATAAAGAGAAAATTAGTAAATGAAAAGGCCATTGCTGTGAAAGGATTTTTTTAACAGCGGCTTTTGCTCTATTATAAAAATGCTTATCTTAACTTATCTTTTTATCATATAGTACTTATCTTTAGAAGTACCCAATTGTTTTTAAACAACTTTTAATTTTTGAGTTTTAAAAAATATTTAAATCATTTTTTTACATATAATAAATAATAATAAAAATCTCTTTTATTTCATATTGACGTAGTATTACTGCTAAAAACGGACGTAAATTTTGATAACTAGTTGTAACGCTAAGACAATTTACACTTTTGCTCTTTTTTTGGAAAAGAAAATTCTCTTGAATCACAAACTATCTATATTTCTTAGTTATTGTACGTCAGATTTGGTCAGCAAACCAATTTATGAGACTTATCCTTGGAACTTCTTTTCTATTTCGAATCTCTAATTCTTCTGGAGTTTACTGCGTGTTCTCTCCAACAAACTTGACAACCTCTCCTTCGTTATTAATATCATAACAACCTTAACTTGGGAAGCAAGAAAAATTGGACACTTGGGTGAATGATACACGAATGGAATTCAATGGTACACAAAACCAACACGTTAAAAATTTAAAAACGAAATTGACTGGCTTGCAAGAATAGGAAGGCGAAATTGGGGTGAAACGTCACTACAGGGCAGTGCGACTGTACTCTGTCTAAAGCGATCTATAAACACTATTCCAGATATTGTGGACGTTATCGCTATGTTATAGTCGTTACCAGTGAAGTGGAACTCTCAATTCATCGTTTGTAAAATAGGTGTGGAAAAAAGAATACGAAAATAAAACAAATAATGTAAAAGAAGCTCCAAAAATCTATAGAGAAATATATAATAAGTTAAGAGTGGAAAGATCTGTACCAAGAAAAGTGAGAAAAAGGCACATTTTTCTTTCGATATAAATGTCATAATAACAAGTTGATTATTCACTATAATCGATCAAAACATATTTACTCTATTGATTGCATGCATTGCAATTAATTCTCCAGTGACAGCAATGAGTGTTTGTAATATTTTAACGATAAGTACGGAATGGGGAAATTTATTTTCGTTTCGCATGATAATCTAATGTTTGGTGGGAAAACCTTATTTTAATATTACTTAGTACCGATTTTCGTTATCTTTATGGAAGGCTATAATTTAGTCTTATTATTTAAAGACTGAAAGTATAGCACACATTTTACCAAATAAAAACATGGATGGTACTTCTTACCTATCAGACAAAGTACGCAGTTTTTCCAAAATGGAATATTTCGCATAAATAGGAAGATATCATATTAACATATTTGTTTTATTTAATTTTTAGAACCTACATCAGACGTTATCTACAGTTGTATCTCTCCATTTATCACCCCACACTTTATCTATATAACAACTTGGGGATTAACACATTATTTACTACAGACAATCATAATTATTATAATGTTTTGACATTGATTGCGCGTACGACTTAATACGATATAATCTAGGCACACATAAAAAATTTAGTGTTTACAATTATTGCGAAATTACGTACGCGAAATGAAGCCGCATAATGGTGGTATAAGTTATTATTCTAAATAATAAAATATCAAGGTGAGAGACGTGGAGAGAGAGAATTCGCCAATTAGATATATTCGTTTTGAAACGATCACGTGCCAAAAGGTTTCTCGTCCGAATATGGCATGTCCCAGAAAATACACTCCCAGAATCCTTCCTAAATTTTTCCAAGCCCCCTACCAGAGACGTTATCTTGGTGTTTTTATGCATTGATAGATGATTGCGATAGCCTTTATTATTATATCTTCGTGGTACACATGCGACACTGAAGCATTTCTTTGTTGCAAATATCAAACCATTAACAATAAATTTGGTTGGAATAATGTACCAATACCCATTACTTTGGTCACAGCCACAACGCCACAAATGTAGACCGAAATACTAGTCATTTAGTATATCCATATGAAATGTAATGTTAATATTATGGTGTTGGCAAGCATAAGGGGTAAGGTTCAATCTGAAATAATACCATAAACTGGGTTTTAAATATAATGAGTCGTAAATTTACAATTACCATTGTTCTCTGAGATTTTGTTCACTTTACTTTAGGCTCTGGTAAGCGTAAGATGTAGTATTTGTCTCAAATATGTAGCTTCCAATTGGTTCGTAGAGCCTTGACTCTACAATAAAAATTTTTGTTCTACCAAAGAATACAAAAATTTAAATGCAAAACGAAACGGATACAAACATTCAATAAAACAATACTAACATGTTCGGACGGGACTTCGCCGGCGGTTCCCCTAACAATAATCCTTTGATTTATTGCGATCCACAACAGGGATGCTATAAACAGATTGATAAGGCAAAGTAATAAACACTGTATATCCCTCCCTTGATAGAGAAATGTTAAATTATGTGCATAATGAATTACAAAAACAGACATTTAATTACTTGTACGATTTCAAACAGTACACATTTGGTTCGTACGTACAATTATTATAATTATAGGTGTAATTCAATTGAATAAGTGAATAAACTGATTACAATTTATGCAAGATTTCTAAGAATATTTTGTTTAAGTCTTGATCTTTATATTTGAGTGAAATGTCATATTTAGGTGCACTAAAGGATAAACTTCTTTCTACTGCAGCAAAACTAAGACGTTATAGTTAATATAATATAATAATAAATTAATAGTTATAGAAATATCTACAAAGCTGGTCTTTTTTCGGACACGATTATCTTCTTAGATTTTTCTGTACATAGTAGCTCATTGACTGATTATATAATGATGTTAAGCATTTTATAGTCATGAAATAAATGATACATGCGTCAGTAGAATATTTACTGACTTAACCGTGGATCGTCTGTCATGTGTGCATGTAGATCTCTCAAAGTTGTCATTAGTTGTAATGTACGCCGGTCGTTTATGTATTGAAAAACCCACAAAAAATGTATTTGATAAGAGTAGCGGTGGATACATACCTATATTGAATATTATTATGTTTGTAGGATCATCAATATTAATAGTTTAAAAAGTCTCTATATGATAAATGACCATTACGCTCGGACCTCAAACAAAAGAAAGAAGTGATGTAATCTCATTTGAAATTCGGACGGAAGTATAAATTAAAAAATTAATTACACACTAATTAATACGAAGGAGGTACCACTTTAAAAGTGGAAACATCAACATTAATAGCTACTAGCTAAGCTAGTTATTAATTTATATAACGTTGATTTAATAAAAATTCTAATAATTCAAAAATGACACAACACAAACGCCGCATATTTGCACATGCATTTAAGCGTGTTTATCTCATTGCAATACAAAGTATGTGATGTTTTGTTCAAATTATTGCAATTCGGTGAAAAAATATTAAAATGTAAAAACATAATTCATGAATACGATTAAACTTGGTTCTATAAACAATCTAAGACAATTTCGCGAAAACAAGTTAATTAGGGCAATGCACCCAATAATAGCTTGTGTTGTTTGTAATTAGATTAGATGAATAATGCATTTATTACGTCTACTAAATCAAAATAATAAATGAAAATAACAGGAAAATGGTTGTCTCTAAAAAGTCATTTTGCAAGCACCGAAAAAAAAAATATTGTTGGTGAAAATTTAGGCCATTGCGCCTGTTATAGAATTGATTTGTTTAAACAGTTATGTAATAACTGTTTTTCTGTTGTTATGTTTAAAATATTTGCAGCAAGTGCATATTTTCCAGTCGGTCGACGCAAAGGCGTCAAAACAAAATTGCAGTTGAAAATAATAAATAACGTCATCATTGACGTTTGGTCTTGGTGTTTATTAGGTGCGGTTTACTCGCTTTACTATACAACTAAGTGCTCATGAATCTCCTACCTAACGAAAGAAATGATCATGATCATCTCTTGTCAGAACAGTCTCATCAACACTGAATACCTGAATGCATCGAATTAATGATGTTGAACGAACTGATTCTTCTTTTGATAACTTTTAATACTGTAGCGGTGAATGAATAACTCGATATTCACGAGTTTGGATCCTTGGCTGGTGTCCCTCGATCTCCTTGATCCGTTTGTCATGGGTTGAGCCCAGACAGCGCGGTGAGCGCGACAAAATCGTGTGTATAATTGTACCACATACATATATACACACCACACGTAAAGTACGTACACGTAAAGTCGATGGGTAGTTAAAAATCGGAGAGCCACACCTGTACCCACGACGTACCGTAATAGTTCAGACAAGAAATGACATTTTTCCGAAACCTACATATATATTATCTAAACACATATGCTGTAAAAGAAAATTTGCATGGAAATTAATGTAAATGTACTGGAAGAACTTTCCACGCAAGCGCAATAAAATTACATACGCGTACATCAATCGTAAGGCATTGGAAACAAAGTTTAATGTGCTGCAATAAACATTTTAAATGTACATGAACATGAAGTTTGGACAGTGATATTGGTACTCAAACCTTTTGAAGACATAAGAAGTTAAGATCGCTTACAGTCGCAAAACAACGTCATAAGGGTAATTTTAATAGTCTTAAAGATAAGAATTTGTTAAGGCAGAGAAAGAAATTGTAGGAAAGTTTAAAATTCTATTTAAGAAGCAATTGCTCCAACAGTTACCGTTTATTAATAGTAGGTCGTAGACATTTAAGAATCTTACGATTGTCCCGAAAAAAAATTTTCAAGAGTCAAATTTTCTTCTGCCTTTGATTTTCCTTTACTCAAATATATCATAAGAAAAGGAGCTGACTGCGCGAAGCTTCACACAGTTTATACAGTACAGCACAGGACAGTACTAATACAGTCGTACAGTTTATAATAAAAATATTGGATAATCCACTCGTGGATAATAAGAAGTTTGAATTTGACGTCTATCGTAAACCTTCTGCTACTGATAACTTTATTCCTATAGATTCTTTTCACTCATGGTAAAAATTTCTAGCATCGTTCATATTACTATTATTTAGAACGTTCCTGAAACAAAGACCACATCAGATAATGCAAACGTATGTACATTTCACTTTATAATTAGCTGTCTGTTGCACAAGAAAAATGAAAAAACAGTCAAAAATGGCGATTTTGCATTCATTGTGACTTCAGCTAAACTTCCAGAATATTTACATCTTACTGAAGCCGGGTCAACACACACACATAACTGTCTCCCCTCATAAAGGACAGTGTCCACCAATTACTAGTATGAACCAAGTAGTCATACTTCAGATTAAATGCACGCACTTAGGATGGCACTTGGGTAGTGAACTAAACTGGAAACAGCAAATATTGAAGATGGACGAGAAAATCAAACCTTCCAAAATATGTTTGACTCCTTTGCCATGTTTGGAAGTAAATTGGGAAAACGACCCTTATTGCAAGGACAAAACTAGGTCCTCGAAAAGTTTGCCATGTTTATTATGTTTTGGGATATTTCAAGAGGTTAAAACTTGGCATATCCTTTTCATATGTGGAATCGTGCTTAGCCCTTGATTTTTCTTTGGGGCTCAAATGGGCAATTCAATCTTCCATTAAAAGAAAACACTTATAAATAGTCAATAACTAATAAAAACATGAGTCAATAGCATTGTGATTTTAACCGGATTCAGTAATATCAATGCTACTAGCGATCATGTTACTGCAATTCCTGTTGGGAATTTTTGAAAGGTTCAAGAGTGATTGTGCAGATATAATTCAGTGCTTTACACTTTCAGAGTTTCTACACTTTCAACGTCCAACCTAGTGGAAAGGTTTTGGTTACATCGCAATCGTCCTGCCCACATCCTTAAGGACGGCTACTTCCTCACATTCATAAATTAGTGCTCGATCAACTTCGAACATTCATCTGTCATAATATGCAAAAATACGACTAATCCCACACGTATCGCCCGGACTATACGAATACGAGATTTACACGTATAATGTATATTTTTGCCCATGCCCATTCCATTTCACCTCGCTCTAAAATCTCCACTTCTTTGATACGCCCAACCCGCCCGATCTGAATCTCTGCGACACTACACGCGCGTTCACCTCCGAGTCATTGACATTCGAAACCGATACGTAATTAAAACGTGTTACTGTGTAATCGATGATTGTCTT
Organism: Cryptocephalus moraei; assembly: GCA_946251905.1. Lineage (NCBI taxonomy): Eukaryota > Metazoa > Arthropoda > Insecta > Coleoptera > Chrysomelidae > Cryptocephalus > Cryptocephalus moraei. The sequence goes on from OX276452.1 coordinate 35,834,079, forward strand.
AATTGAATCGCCACGACGATTTTTCCACCGTAAAAGGAACACAATGGAGAAGACGGGAGATTTCTTCGGTCGTCAGTTTGCGATGGGTGGTGACAGGAATAAGGAAAATCGATTTGCTACGTTCAGTGATTAATCGTCGATTATGGGATCAACACCTCACTCGAGTTTGATTTAAAGGACACAAAGAATAACATCTGTACATATTCAGCACAACCACCAATGCTGAGGTTAGATTGTATTTTGCTAAAATAATAATAATAATAATAATGTGGACCGATTTTCACATGATTGTGGACTTTGACAGCAGGCAAACGAGTGCTTGTACTAAATAATAAAGGCATTAATTATGTGGAAAGTAAGCTGAATGAGGAGTCTTGTAAATGGGGTCTGCGAAAGAGAAATGGAATACGAAGTGGCAAAGTGTAAAATTTACATAAATGAACACTCGTTTGATCCCAATACTATTGGTTTCACTTTGTTTTTTTGTAACTACTTTTTTAATCTTATGACCGTAACACCATAGTAGCAAGATAAGACTTTATAAACAACAACAAAATTTGGCACCAAATTTGAATTGCTAATGTTAAATAAAAATCAATTTTGTACTGTCTTGTTAAAAAAAGCATAACTATATCAACAAGCGTTAATAATTGAAATGCAGATAGTAAGGCAATTAATTAAAACAAGCAAGCATTGTTCTCATTACTCATTGTTAGCAATTCAAATTTGGCGCCAAATTTTTTGCCCAAAAATGGCGGAGTTTGCGGTACTTTATATATCTACTGACTTTACGTGAAACGCTTTAACAACTCCCTCTTCATTGCGAAAAATGAAAGTTGATAGTCTCCCCAATTACACCCCTATAAAATTTTTAACGATCATCTGTCAGGAATTCTGTAGACGAACTAAGAGCTTCCACCTGCATTAAACAAATACCCTTAGAACGTGGAATTTATTTTAAGGTCCTCAGTAAAATGCTATATAATTTAAGTAACAGAGCCTCGCCTTTTATAAACGGTTCTTCGTTTATGAACTTAACCTAATGAGGTGTATAATTATAGGAATAACTATTAGTTTAGATTACCAATGTATTTCATACGCCTACAATTCCTGAAAATACCTAAAACCATCAGTAATGTCAGCCCCAAACAAAGACACCATTTAGAAGAATAGGATCCCTTAGATCAACACCTAGAGAAACTATAAATAGGAATCTCCGCAACCGGACGACAGGATTACATCATCAGACGTCGGGCGCGTAACATCTCTGTTATCATTTTATTTATATTGTATTTTAACTAACTTAAAAAGTCTTCGAAAGTGACTTTTTCGCATCGTGCCGAGGAACTCTTTCGGAAGCTAAGTGTTTCAACACCGAAGTGCGGACAATCCCGAACCACAACAAGAGATTTGGGACCACATCGCCCGAATCTGCGAGGACCACGAGCACCAGGACAAGCATCGCCTCAACCGCCGTTGTACCTCATAGGAGTTAAGAAACAGAGGAATTTGGGACTACATCGCCCGAATTCGCAAGGCAACGACCCACGAGGACAGCATCCTCTTCCCAAATTTGATTCAAGATAGCGACATCCCACTTCAAACCAACTTCACCCTCAACTTAGAAGAAAACAACTTGGACGAACTTCAGAAAATTAAACAAGAATATATTGAAAACGACCCTGTACTCAACGAACCGGTGGTAAGATATACACCAAGCGCCTGGACAATCATCATTTATGGATTCATCATCACCATCCTGATACTATTAATCAAGAAGAAAATTATGAAACGCAGAAGACGACAAGAAGAAACCGCTGCAGCCCTGGAATTAGAAGACGTTCGACTTCCGATTTAAAAATGCCCAGAACTCGTAATGTCGCCCCAAACAAAGACACCATTTAGAGGAATAGGATCCCTTAGATCAACACCTAGAGAAATTATAAATAGGAATCTCCGCAACCGGACGACAGGATTACATCATCAGACGTCAGGCGCGGAACATCTCTGTTGTCATTTCATTCATATTGTATTTTAACTAATTTAAAGTGTGTAATTAAAGTTTTAAAACTGATTTTAAAAAGGTCTTTTGAACGTCGAAAGACATAACTCATGACAAATAAGCGTATTCCGTTTTGAGAGACAGAAACATAAATTAATTCATACTTTTATGGCGTTATTTTTTATACATATAGCTTAAACTGTTGTTGTAGACAGTTAATCGTGGTTTTTGTTGAAAGTGACTAAAACACTTGTACTAATAGGATTACAAAATTCGTAATTTGTTATGAAACCATTATCTTTGGTCTTACGAAAAATAAGAACACATATAGACTGTAATTAAAAAAATCCGAGCCCTAAAAATATTTCTTATCTTTATTACAGTTTTGTATATCGCCATCTTGCCTCTGGGAACTGGTATATTCTGGCTACGAGAGGAAATTTGTATGTAATCTTGCGTAAATCCAATAACAAAAAATATATATGTTGATACTAGATGAATTGATGTAGAAAGAATAATGAATCAACATTTAGAAAAAGTGTCAATTTGGCTAGCTGTAAACAAACTAACTAAAACTGTTTATATAACTTCTAGAAAATACATCGATAGTAGGTAGGTATACCTACAAGTATTGAAATTGTGATAATAACCTAAAAAGAGTTGAATACTGTAAATATCTAGGAGTAAATTTCGACTATAACTTAAAATGGCATGTGCATATTGAAAACATCATAAATAAGACGAAATACTTGATCAATATTTTCTACAAAATATCAAAATTTATGACAATGATAATATAACGATACATGATGACATATTATGCACTTTTGCATAATAGAATTAGCTATGGAATAATTGCTTGGGGAGGTGCATACAAAAATATTATATTCCTCTACAGGGTTGCAATTGTATATGGGGAAACCCATGTAACTTTTGTAATGTTTCTATCAGTCTGGTGAATAAATAAAATAAATGTAAAAAATAACATGTTTTAAATAAAAATGAAATGAAGCAAATGAACGTTTTAGACGCAAAGACTATACTGCTGAAAGGTTTTTGTAATTATATTTTATAATTTTGTTAACTCGAAAGTTGTTCATAGAGCACATCACCGAGTAGAATAGTTGGGTTGTTGTTCTATTCCCATATGCCTTAACCTGAATATTTCACCATCTATCCTTTTAAGCATTGTTAAACTATTTTAGCATGAACATGCACGTCTCCCATGTAGCTCCGCCGCTTTAACATATCGCAGAGATGAGAGTCTTACAGTAGAGTTACACATGCGCGAAAGATCAAAATCGATGTGTTTCAGGAAATTTGCATTACTGTCTTATTTTCAGAGGTATTCAGGGTGGGTCCTTTCTAAAAAACACCTTGTATAATACAACCTACAACAGCAGTGATCTTCTAAACTCTCCTTACTTTTGTGTGGTGAAACAGATTCTCATCTTCCTTACTTATTTTTAAATGCAACTACCAATTCATTCATCAAAATATTTTTAATTGTGTTGGCGTTGATGTAAATCTGACTGGCCGGAATTCACGACCGCCTGTGGATCTGTTCCATTTCTGCAACAGTACAGCGTATTACCGATAAGTTTACACGAGCACACATCCGGTTTATGACTTTTCCATATACGCTTCCACCTAATTTGTAATCGTTTCTTTTACAACTCGTAAAGAGACAAATCGATTGAATTTACAAACAATTGAACCCCAAGGTTCGGCTGGCCTACTTAGTTCGCCTGACCCTTTCAAGGTGTAATTTGTGAATTTGAACACTTGTTCATGCATTTATTGGACATATATGTATACGTATATACCACGTAGTGCGGTAATATTTCTTTTGGGTTTTTTTTATGTAGATACATGCTGTTCAATGTACAACGATAATTCATGGCGAGCGACGTTTATTGCTCGCGTATGAGGTGTCGCTTTATTATAATTTTTATTTCAGTGGGTTGAATGACAAATTAAACGATATAGGTATCCCACTAATTTCAAAAGGATTGAAGTGCAATTACTTTTGAAAACTGAGATGGTTTTGATGCTCTATCCATAATTAAAATTTGAACAAGTTTGGTTAAGAAAATCATCTAGTGCGTAGTGTAAAAAATGCCTTCTAAAATATATTCGCTTAAGTTATGGAGTAATTAACGAATTAGTAATTAGGCGAAAACATTTATCATACGATTGTTAATGAGCACAGAAATTATAATAGGTACATACATTAATTAATAACAAAAAAAAATTAACAGAGTTCAATTCAAACTGCTGAATTGCGATGAAGAATCGAAATTTCTGTCTCTATTGTTTTCAATCAATCTTTGGTACTTCCTATCTCAACCACCAAGAATTACATAAATTTCTTCGTATAGCAGCCAACACCTGTGGAGATTCCAAAAATCGACGTGGTCATTACACGTTTTTCTTATTTATTAGCGTTGCAATTCCGATTCTAGTACCCACCGACCGGCGTCCGTTTTAATAATAATTCCACGTTCGAAATCTCATTAATCTTCTATTTAGGTCATTTAATTAATTATCGCAATTCCGAGAACTAAAATAAATAACGTTTAAACCTGACAGTTAATAACGAATCATTAGAAAATATACAAACACACACTCGCCTGGTGTTCAGCATGAGCCGTAGCCAAGGAGATCGAGATATTAAATACGGACGGTCTAAATTAAGGTTATATTGTTGGAAATTAGTAATAATTAATTCGGTAAAGTAACCTGCTAAGTGCGTTTCCTATAGCGCCGAACGGAAATCGGATTATATAATGTACATTGACCGTCACGCTTTGTTGGACAACGTGTTTTTTAAGTTTAAGAAAAGTTAAGAAATGTTTCCAGAAGATTTAGCTCGTTAAATTTATCATTCAAAGGTCAAAGTTACGGACGAGGAGACTCCATTCTGGGCAGGCTTTATTTGATTGCTTTACAAACGTAAAAACCCATAAATTTTTACATTTGCATTTATCCGACAAACCCAAATGCAAAGTATTATAACTGAGCAGTTAGTTATCGTAACTCAATAATTAGCCATTTGAATTGTAAGCTAATTCGATTTGATAAGTGATGGTTACATGTAGTTTTTATAGGGTACCTTCAGACTTTTTTACTATTACTATTACTGTATTCCCTACAAGGCACAAGTACAGGTTTGAATGACGATACAATATTTATAGACTTTAAGTACAGTTAGGAACTTATTAATTTGTTAGCACTTCCATAAGAATTCTGTTTAACTGAACGCCATGAGCTTCAGCCTCCAGTCAGAGACACTCATTCGAGACCTGCCAAGTAGAATATCCATGTGATCTGGTGTTTTCTTCCAAATATCTAATGTCGCTATGTTAGAGGGCAATTTTGAAAATGCATTTCCTAGAAGCTTAGTTAAGCCCAACTGAGTAATGGCCCGCTAGACTTTTCCTTGGAAACCTAATGCCCTTGGTCTTCTAATGAGAAGCAACCTCCTGTGCTGGTATCAAAAGAGAGAGTGGGAGAATTTCCATTCTCTTCGCGGTGTCGGTCGCATTTACCCCCTGAAGGCCAAAAAGAGGAGTCTTCAACGCGACTACGGATTGTACGAAAACCACGGCCTGCCATTCCGGGGCCACACTTTACTGCGGTGCCAGAGGACCGCCACTGCATCTCATACTGTCCTCGTGACAGAACCAAATATAATAATTGTTAGATATAAGCTTGTACAACATCTTATCTAGAGAGGCAAATAAAAGCCAGTTTCAAGTAAAAAAAAGATCACATTTCTTTGTCACTTTTTCTTCATTCGCTTTTCTCGTAGGAAGCCATCATGAAAACCTTCGCTTCAAAAACGAATTAAGTCGGCTGCGCTTGACAATCTCACTTTTGAACCTTTTCAGTTCTTACTGCTGAAGTATAAGTCTATTACATGAAATTCAATAATCTTAAATACTTTTTAAGAAAAAAAGAAGACTACTTCTCTAGAATTTTAAAATGTTAGTCTAAGCTAAGCTAGGCTAACTAACTAGAGCATACGAGACCAGAAAAGACCAAACCAGAGCAGACCAGACTAGACCAGAGCAAACCGGACATGTTAAAATGTTAGTCTAGGCTAACTAACTAACTAGAGCATACTAGACCAAACCAGATAGAACAGACCAGAGCAAACTAGACAGACCAGACCAGACAAGACCAAAGCACAGCATACAAGAGCAGACTAGACCAGAGCATACCAGACCATACCAGACCAGAGCAGACCTAAAGCAGAGCATTATCTTCAAAGAAAAGGGTCAGTGTAATAAAAAAACTGTATCACTATAAAGCTTTAGAATTGCGGTTGCAAATGGCTTGATTGGGGCGGATCCAGAGGTTCCTGAAAGAGGTAGAAAAAGCTTGCCAAAAATAGTAAATAAATATAAACCTCAAGTTGCTATAGAGCGCCGCGTGAGCAAGGCTGCCAGTCCATGGAAATAAAGTGAGATGCGTCAACTGCAGCACCAAAAAACACCACACAGAACCAGATGGCACTGTTCATCCTGCAACGTGGGTCTCTGCATTACAGCAATAAAAAATTGCTTTAGTGAATTTCACAAGAAATAAATATTTTTTTGTTATTTTTATATTTTCTGTATTATTTTGTTTCAGTTAGCAAGCAAAATTAATTAAACTATAATAAATTAACTGGTTAATTTATTATAATAATTAAAATTATGATAATTAAATAATAATTAAAATTAACTGGTGTTGATTTTAAATGTCCCGGTGGTTCCATAGTGGAACCACGGGATAACTCCTGAACTAGGGATTATTTTTCATAAACTAAAAAAAAAAAATATTTATAATAGTACATGCAATGTATTCAATTTTAGTTAGGAAATGTTATTTTTCAGTAAAAACTTTAATTGGTCCACAAAGGGTTAACTGGATATGCCAATAAAATAGCTTTTTCTGGGGCGGATCCAGAGGTTCCTGAAAGAGGTAGAAAAAGCTTGCCAAAAATAGTAAATAAATATAAACCTCAAGTTGCTATAGAGCGCCGCGTGAGGAAGGCAGCTCATATGCCAGTCCATGGAAATAAAGTGAGATGCGCCAACTGCAGCACCAAAAAAGAACCACACAGAACCAGATGGCACTGTTCATCCTGCAACGTAGGTCTCTGCCTTACAGCAATAAAAAATTGCTTTAGTGAATTTCACAAGAAATAAATATTTTTTTGTTATTTTTATATTTTCTGTATTATTTTGTTTCAGTTAGCAAGCAATATATATATATATATATATATATATATAGCTTTAGAATTAACTGGTGTTGGTTTTAAATGTCCCGGTGGTTCCATAGTGGAACCACGGGATAACTCCTGAACTAGGGATTATTTTTCATAAACTAAAAAAAATATTTAAAATAGTACATACTATGCATTCAATTTTAGTCAGGAAATGTTATTTTTCAGTAAAAACTTTATTTGGTCCACAAAGGGTTAACTGGATACCTATGCCAATAAAATAGCTTTTTCGTGAAAATGTCAGTTTTAAAGTTCGTTTCAACTAATTTTCTATTTTATTTGGTGTACAACTCCGACCGTAATCAAATGGATTAAATGTCCAATCAATGGTCCTTAATTATATTGAAGAGGTTTCAATACAAGAACCACCTCCCTTAGAAATACTTCTGCTACTGCCATCATGCACCTCAAAATTAGAATAAACCTTTTTTTTTCGCGTGCCGTTCCTCGTCAATTTCCACATTTCAATCTCATAAAGCACTCTACCGCCGGTAATTATTCCCCGTTTTTTTTTCTTTCATTACCGGACCAGACGAGCAATTAAACTAATAATTAATCCGTTCACGATACATCTCCCCCTTAATTGGCGTAATGGCCGGAGAGGAGCACACTCACAAACGAGCCAGTTGAGCCGTGGTCAGTTAGCGAGACGGATAATTTATGTATGTTGGAAGTGTAGCCAAGCGAAGAATCAAGTTCGAGGAGAGATACTTCGTAACACCCATTGTGGCTGTTCTACCAATTATATGTATTTATTTTCGTTTCCGTAAACACATTCTGCTCGCTACGTTTGCTCCGACGGTTCATTCATCGTTTTCTCCGGATGACTGCTCCCGAAGAGAACGGAACGCTGGAGTTGATGATGGTCAAGCTAGCTGATTTGAATGCAATACCTTTACCGGTTTTATCGATGCTCTGCATTATTGCGATCCTAATGGAACGTAATGTAAGATGATGCTTCAAAAGCTGGTATAGAGCAAAATATATGCAGGCATTGGAGATTGCGGTACTGAAGAAAACTCCGATTTGGACGAAACGACAACTTCACCATAAACCAACATGGACAGTAGCGGCAAAGACAATACGGTTTTTTGTATTTGTCTTTGGTAGCGGGTAAATGATTCAGCAATATAGGCGTGATGAATAACTGTCATGGCAATATGTTGTTCCAATGCAAAAGGTTCTTTTACAGTGGTGTGAGAATATCACCTAAATGAAGTTTCATCTGGTGCCAAATTTAGAGGTGCATCACATTTATGCACCTATTGGGAGCTTATTAAGGCACCGGAAAAAAATTTGGAAAAACCATTTTTTTTGTTTTTTACAGTTCGATAATGTAGAAATGAAACGTGTCCACTGTTACCATACATACGGTACGCTACTAAGAAAAAACCTTTCAAAATTCACAAAGTATTATTGGACCCTTTGGATAACCTCATGAACCTCGTTATAGTTCAAGATTATTCAAAATTAATACTAATCAAGATAATGGGCACTAACATTTTACAACAGACTGTATCACCCCAATATACCATTTTTAATTGCTGAGAATTATGAACTCTTGCACCTTGCAAAAACTCTAGAAACATTTACCACGAGTCTCTTCATCTTCGCCTCGACCGTACGCAATTTATTGTACAGGTGACTACTTTAAACTAATAGATAAAGATTCTGCATTTATGTATCTAGAAAACGTAGGACAAATGTGACGAATAATGTATCGACTCGATATTCTTGACCCTATTACAAATATTAAGAGTAATTAGGATGATGATGTAGCGTATATTACATTACAATAGGTGTTCATGTGTTCAGAAGATGTGTAGGTGCGTATTATCCGTAATAGAATCTATTATTGGTTAACTATAAATTATCCAATTTATACCGGCGCTCTTGTTGGGAAACCGGCCCCCATTGTATTCCTCGATGATAATGACGGATACGCGAGACGTTCACTTTTTAATTATGGTAGAGATGAATTCGATATTTGTTTTTATCATTCTCAGTTGGTAAAATAAATACTGTATAACCTTAGCAATTATAATCGGCCAGCACAACTAAAGCATCGATATACTTATTGAAACGGGGATCGAAAAGGCTACGTCTTTTGGTTACAACGTGATCAAGAAATACTGTTTAAGTTGGCAATCCTAAATTTTACTTTAAAATGGTAGAACTGGATCCACTACCGGTTGCTTAACAGCTACTTCGAGGTTCAACAGTGACAGCATTGACACTTGAGCGGCGATTCAATTTTTTCTTATAAACATGTTACTATTTACATTAGAACAGGATATTTTTATTGGCATGGCTTATTTTCGGAGTGCAGTTCATGACCCCATTTCTGGATGGCAATACTCATTGGAATCCACTTTGTACCAATTTGAAGAAATGTTTCCTGAAGTTGTGTTCACTATCGACGTTTTTAAACAACACTGCATGCGCATAGTTCAACGATATTTGAATACAGGGAATGTGAAGAAAGGAAAGGTACCTGGTAGACCCTCCATACTCACTGAAAATGTGGTGCAAGACGTCAAGGCACGACTGCAACAAAGTCCTCGCAAATCGGTTAGGAAGCTTTCTCTCCAAACAGGTTTGATCCTTATCAAAAGTTTACCAATTTCCACTTTTTCCAAATTTCCCGTATTCCATTTCGTGACTTTACAGGTTTATCATATGGAAGTTGTTCCACTGTGTTGAGTAGCAAATTGAAATACCACCTGTACAAAATTTCGATGGTCCAATCCCTAAATCCTCCTGACCGTCCACAACGCGTCCTGTTCTGTAACTGGTTCAATCTGGAAATGAACAATGATGACCTCCTGGATAAAACCTTTTCTTCCGATCAAGCCTGGTTCCATCTCAATGGGTATGTTAATTCTCAAAATTACAGAATTTGGTCTGGTGAAAATCCACAATGCTGTTAGAACAACAACTTTAGATCCTACTAAAGTTGGTGTTTGGCTGGCTGTATCGCGACAGAGAGTAATTGGTCCTGTGTTCTTTAACTTCACAGTTTAATTCTGAACGATACATTCAGCACATTCTCCAGCCATTCGTTGTCCAGTTAACCGTAGAGGAGCGCGAAAATGGCTACTTTCAACAAGATTCGGCTCGAGCACATACGGTTCGTGCCACCATGCAATATTTGCGGGAAGTTTTTGGCCATCGAGTCATAAGTACGGGAATCTGGTTGTAGGTCACCAGACCTGACACCTCTAGACTTTTGTGTCTTTGGGCACCTTAAAAACAAGGTGTTCAGTAATGTTCTACATACACGTGAAGAACTGGAAGCTGCCATTATCGAGGAAGTTGCAAATATTTCTCCTCGGATATTAATTAATGTCTTCGAGAGCCTAAAACGGAGAGTGAATTTATGTTTAGAACATAATGGTGCCCAACTCGAGCAGTACCTTTAAATATTGAAGTTTTTTCTGGTGTGGTATTTTAATCGTAAATAAATTCACATAACCTAAAATTATAGCCCCTCTACTTTGAATAGTAGCGCCTTCCTTGGAGCAAAATCACGTTGGTTGCACTGAAAGTCACTAGGATTTCAACAGAACAGTTGACATTGACAGTACTGGCAGATTGGTTTTTGCATTTAAGTACATAATTATCTGCAAAATGCCCGGTTGTTGTGCACGTAAATGTAAGAACAGTTGGGCAAAAGGGTTTCAGCTATTTAGGATACAGGATATAGGTTTTGAATTTCCTTCATAAAAGTAGGGACTTCTTTCGTTTCGACGTTGGTATTAGTTTTGCTCCAAGGATGAGCTACTATTTAAAGTAAAGGGGCTATACCTAAAATATTTGTGTTTATTTAGCTGTCGCTGTCATGCAGAGTGCAGACATATCTGGTGTAGCGTTGCAAACCCTTAGGCAAAAAAATTCCCCAGGTAGGATTGCCAACTTAAACAGTATTTCTTGATCACTCTGTATATCGAATATACACCATAATGATCCACTCCTGTAGGACACTGATGCCAGGTATATCAGGTACGCGCAATCGACCACCTTATGTACAGCTAATAACCAACATAAATGATACAATGAACAGGTTGACAGATAGATAAACCTAATGTTTATAGTTTTTTTGCGAATAAATCCTATTACCTAATAAGGTAAACACAAGTATTTTTGAACGTAACTACCAATAAAATTGTGAAAGAAATAATACCTGGCTTCTTTTCGCAGTGTACTTAAAATTATACTTAAAGATGATTATTTCAAACTGTCGCCTTAAAAGGTTTAAGAACCTTAACCTTAGAAGGTAAAAGGAACTAACTGCCATAGATAGTGTCACGCTCTGGGGGATGAAGGGGATAATAGTTAAAATGATTCTATTACCTAAAATCACATGATTAATAATTTTTTCAAATTTCTTTCAATATTTCCAAATCTATATGCAGAGGGAAGAAAATATCTCAGAATGTGAAACCTGTCCCTTAGTAAAATGATGTTAGCTGCTTTATTTTCATTTATTGGGTAGTTCATCTATGGTTGGTTTTTTTTAGAACAGTTTTACGTTGCCATTTGTCAGTTCTAGGAATTCTGGAACCAACGGACCCGATTGGTTCCGAAATAAACAGATTATTTATTCTAAGTTAACAGGAAGAAACGAATTCTACGAGGCCCGTTCGAGAAGCTTCACCGACCTCGCGATAGAGCCCATTTGGAGGTTGGCGATACATCTCGGGTAAAGAAGAAAAAGAATTGTGTACACAGAACAGCCGAAGGATCTTAAAGACCGAACGCGCGCCGAGAAAGAGAGAAAAAGAGAGAGAGAAATGACGGTCTTAACCTTGTTCGACTTCCTGAGGCCAGCTACTTCGTTTCCGATTTAATTACATTAAAAAAATTGTCTGTGTATCGCACACATTCATATAGGTATGCATGTGAGCACGCCACATTTTGAATGTATCCAAGGCTGGGCGATTGGGACGCTTAGCACGGAGCAGTTTTGGAGAAGGTCGGGGAATTATCGTAAATAAAGGGTTGACTGTAATAATTTATTTAAGAGTGCCTTTAAACGTACCTCGCAAATAATTTATATCGACAAGCTGTCCTTTTATTGAATGGTGCAGCAGATCAGAATTCACAGCAAGAGCTGAGAAGTAAGTAATTGGTAGATAAAAAACCTTTTAATGTAGTCAGATAACCAAAGGTTCAATATTTTTAATTCTACACATACAAAACGCAAATGGTACCCGAAATATAGGCACCTTTCTCTATTATTGTTCACAACGCACTCATTTTTTAAATGGTTGGACGATAAGTTGCAGGCACATTCGCCAAATCGTATACCGTTATACTTTCTCCATGTTTTCAGTAATGTCCACAATAATGTTAATGGAATTTGTGCGCCAGAAGTTATTTAACAATTTCCAGCTAAATTGAATAGTCCATAACAAAGAAGGTTTTGAACTAGTTATTGCATAATTTTCAAACCTGTTTATTATTACATATTTTTAAAACAATTAAAGTTAATGAATGAAATCGCATTTTTATAGCTACTCATAATTTAAGATTTAATCCAAGGAATAATCATTCTTTCATTGCACAAGCACGCATTAATCAAACATGATTTGCTATTATTGATTAATTTCCCACATATTCATTAATTAATCGGCCATTCTTCATAAATTATGAACCGTTTATCTTCCTTAAGCTGTGCCTATGATTTCATCGTGGATTTTCTAAGGTCACTCGCTATTTAATATCAACGCAGCTGTCCGAATCGTGAATTTTTCTAGGAAAGCCTCAGAATAGTTCCTAAACATGAAGTAAACGCCCTCAAGTCATATTATGAACAGCAATAAATAAAAGCACCGTTATAATAACAGGTATTTTAATTTCAAATGAAGAAAATGGATTTTCGGCGACGCCCTGTCCTCTTCCTGTTTACCACTAATACTTTTCCTAATAAGTCATCAGGATCCGGAAGTAAGTGTTCCGATATCTTTGTTTTCCTCGCCTTGAAGTTTTCAAAACTCACCAGAAAAAATTAATAAACGTGACTTTCACGCTTCTTATTGTTGTTATTGTCGTTGATATTTGGAAACATGTAGAACGGAAGTGTTTTCGGATTTATCTCGGACAAGGATACAATTACAGTTATGTGCGTGTATTGATGGGAGATTGTATTCATTTTGTAATAACATTAGCGGAAATGGGGGAAGTTGTTTTAAGCGGTGATTGACAGGTTGTTTATTCGATCTCGCCTGTATTCTAGAAAACGTATCCTTAGATCGAGTATGGTAGCAAAATTTTTTTTACAAACTAGACACATTGCTTAAGTAAATGAGATGAAAATTTTAAATTCTATCATCAATCAATGAAGAAAATACCATTTGGCTTCCTCTTACAATCAGTTGCCATGTTTTATAGGAACTATATCAAAAAAGCGGAAATTAGATAAAACCGGTCTCTTATATAACAGGAAAACTTCTTGGGATTCCACTTGCCTTACAAATTAGATACGTAATAATCCCCAAGGGCGGAATCCAGCATGTATTTCAAATTTCGGCGTAACAGTATTAAGGAAGTAATAAGGATTCTTATCCTTATCGACAGACTCTCCGCTGTTATTAAAATCGATGGATTTTGGCGATTAAAAAGTAAAAACGAAAGTGTGGTATTCTGAATATTCTAACAATAGTTACGTAGTTAAGGCTCATGATGATGTTTAATTATTAACGTCAACAGAACAACAATATTAGTTGATCCATACTCAAAGTGGCCTGCTGGAAGCATATATGTTATATCCCACACTAACTGACTGAAACACACTGAAACTAAATATAATAATCATTAATTAACAAATATGCACACCACTGTTCTATCTCTTAATTCTGCTTTTCTTTTGCCCGGTAGCCTTAACATTGAAAGTATAGAATAACTCTTAGTCTATGTTCATCTTTCATTTATCTATGTTCAAAAAGGAAATTGATAATCTGTTCGCAGTTTCACTCGTAAAGTGTATCAAGTTCTGAATAAGAAATAAAAGTAGTTTTTTTAAAACGTTCCCTAAGTCCACCCCAACGTAAAATATTGTCGCGACCGAACTCGCAGAAATCCAGAACGAATTACCAAAACACAACCTCGTAAAAGAATCTCCTAGCGTGGCACGTATGTTTAATGAAACCATGCAGCACACGCGCAATGATAAACATTGTCAAATGAATAAATGCGGGCGATCGGAATCAATTCAGGAATCAAGTGGGGGGTGATGTTCTTTGAGCCGCTGAGATTCCTGCACCTGCTACCCATTCAGGCCACCTGGGACTTCTCTAAGCATATTTTTTCACCATTCACCAAATGAACTACTATAGGCAATAAATGTTTGTTTACGACTTTCCTGGTGGCCGTTGGTGAACTATTAACGTTGAACCAGCTTAGTATATCTACTCACAATGTCTGTGGCATTGGGCTACAGTTGTGAAGACGAAAATTCCCTCGATCCTATTGCCACCACATTCAAGAAAGATTAGGGTTAAGTAACTTCGGTTTGAACTTATCATAAATGAACCAGATCTAGTCGCTATAAGCCTTTCATATAGTGAGCTCGCAAACCTACCAGTTTTAAGTCATTTACGTCTCATTCCACGTCTCACTAACGGTAAGAGATAAATTTTCGCTCTGAATCTACTACTGAACCCCTTCAAATCTCCCACGAATATAATAAAGCAATACGCTCGCAACGTTTGCATTCAAATGCGGCCATTAAGTCTCGCCCTGTGAACGGCCCGAGGAGGCTAGGAAAAAATCCCGACAAACGGCGCGCGTTAACAGTTAGATTTAACACACTTTTGCGATTTGTCGCAGTCGCACGATAAAATAAGACAGATTAATTGTTACACGCGCCAGAATGCGGCCCGATTACACGTCGCTTTTATAATATCAGATAAAATAATTTGTTGCAAGTGGAGTTGTTACTTTGACGTTGGGATTTGTGTCACGGTCGGTACGTTCCATGGAACCCGATTAGTGGTGTACTAGAGACGAAGAATGACATAGTCTCGAAAAATCCCTAAAGTTATGTCTCGTCTCGGTATCCAGAAAGCTTATGCATGGGTTCCTGACAACATTCACTGATCTTCCTGAAGTGTCTGTTATACATGATCAGTGATTCAAAGTGTTTCTCCCCCGCAATCCCAATACTGGACTTCGCCGGCAGGTCCCCTAACAATAATCGTTTGATTTATTGGCAATTTTTGTTCCGCGATTCATTTATAACAACTGTAACAATTGCACGTTATAATGTCATTAGGAATAGAGCGTAATATTAATAATAGACAGTAATTTCCTCTCTATGTATAGAAAAAGTTCTTTCCCGCAGACTTACTAGACTTAACACATAACACCAGCAAACTACTCAACCCAAAAGGTATTTTGTCGACGCTTGCTACACATCATGACATGTAATTTAATATCAAACTATAAATCGTAGATCGTAGCAATAGTTTATGATTTAGGATGTCATGAGAGAAGCAATGAGAGCCAATTAAAACGATGAAATGAGCGTTAATGCAGCTTCAAAACGATTTTCGGTTCCAGATGCAACTCTTAGACGTTAAAAAATATGGTGACGAGGTACCATAATTTCACAGACAATATTGGTTATAAATTACTGAAGGTAATATATATTTTTCAGAATTTTCCACAAAACGCTGGGTGTTTCAAGTCTACGTTCACCAATGAGCAGTTATTGTAGCTGAAAAATTACATTGTAGAAATAGATGAAAGGGCGTTTGGATTAACGAAACAACAATTCAGTGTAATTGTTTTTAACTATGCAGAATACCATGGCATTGATCATAGATTCAACTCAGATAAGAAAAGAGCTGGAAGGGAATTTTGTGAGAATTTCATAAAGAAATTTAATTTGTCTTTGAGAGCTCCAGAGTCAACCTCTATTGCACGACTGGTGGCATTCAACAAAGAAAATAATGAAAAATTTTTCAATACACTCAAAGATCTCGGACTCAAGTATAACTACACTGCTAACCAAATCTATAATTGTGTTATGACTGGTATTTCGACAGTCCCTACTAAAAATCCAAGAATTAGCGTCTAGAGGAAAACGTAGAGTAATTAAAATCTCATCTGCCGAAAGAGGAACGAATGTTACAGCTCTATGTTGCATCAGTGCAGTTGGAACCATTTGTACCTCCGCTCCTGATATTTCCAAGAGTTAGAATGCGGCTTTTAAACATGAACGGAGCTCCCCCAGGTGCAATTGGCGTAGCACATGAGACAGGTTGGATGACGGCAGAAATTTTTGTGAAATATCTCAAACATTTTATTTAATATGTTAAGTTAAACCATCAACAGATAGTCCAGTATTATTACTGATGGATAACCATGCAACACATGTAACTTTAGATGCCATAAATTTGTGTCGAGAGAATAACATCACCTTACTTGGATTTCCAGCACACAAGCCACAGAATGCAGCCTTTGGATGTATCTTTTTCGGTCCATTAAAAACTGCTTATAGAATGGTTTGTGAAAATTTTCTAATAAGTAATCCAGGAAGGACCATAACTCTCCAAGATATTGCTCATCCATTTGGAGAAGCATATTTGAAAGCTGCATCAATACCGGCTGCTATACATGGTTTCAAGGCGTGCGGAATCGAACCTTTCGATTCGAATATTTTTTCTGAAGTGGATTTTATGGCAGCCAGAACTACAGAGAGACCCGATGAGACTCACGAAGACATGAATCCGACTACAGTTTTGCAATCTATTGAAAATCATCCAGCTGTGGGAAGCAACTGATGAAGACCAGTCCATACGGTTCAACAAGTCATTTGAACAAATTTATGAAATTCCTAAACCGAAAGTATTGAGGAGCAGCAATAGAAAGAAGCAGGCGTCTAAAATCTCTCGGCATGCACAGAATTTGACCGACCAGAAGATTTCAAAAAGTGCGTCAAATGTGATGGGAAAAGCGAATAAAAAAATGGCCAATATTACCCACCTTAGTGGTCGATATTTTCAATTTTTGTACAGATCATCAACGTGTATACCAACTTTTAATAGATAAATGCGTCAGGCTCCTCATATACAAATTTGTTAAGGAAAAAAATCGTTTTAAAAGACCTTAATATTGTTTTAGGGACAACTTGGTATTGTTTTCTGGAAAATTGGGTTTATTTATTTATTTACCAAGCACACATAATCTTGATCGGTGTTTTACCCTAATGTTTGATGAAATGAGTCTTAGTAGAGGTCTTTATTATCAATACAATCGGAAACGGATTACAATCGGAAACGGATTTATGGATTTGAAGATGGGTATGAAAGAACCAACAATTTTGCTAACCATGTTCTGGTTTTCATGATAAGAGAAGTCAGAAAGAGCTACAAACAAGTTGTTGCCTTTTATTTTGTTAAGGATACAGTTAGCACTGCATCGTTAAAAGGGATCATTGTCGACGTTATAACGCAATTGCAAGGGAATGGTTTGAATGTAGTAGCCACCGTTTGTGATCAAGGTGCAACAAACAGAGCTGCCATTAAAGCTCTTTGCTCTGAAAATCGGGAGCGACCTAGTCCCTTCCATTTTGTGGTTAATAGTCAACCAATATGCACAATTTCTGACATTTCTCACATGCTGAAAAATACTCGCATTTGCTTGTTGCAAAATACCATCGAGTTTGATCACAATAAGAATGCAAAATTTGAACATATTGAGAAAACATTTAATCTCGATCAACAGAAAAGGACATGCAAGCAGTTACCAAATATGCCGCAAAGCCATTTTCATTTTAAAGATTCTTTTAATAGAATGAAAGTAAAAGTGGATGCTCAACACAACTGAGTCAGTCAGTTGCTGCTTCCATTGAGACAATCACAGCCCAAGGTGATTTACCTGCAGAAGCATTTTCGACTGCTCAGTTTGTTCATATGATAGACAACCTCTTTGATTCAATGAATAGTTCTTCATTTTCTCCGCAGTGTGGTAAAAAATTTTAATGTGTTCTCCTCACATTGAATTTTGGAAAGGCCTCTTGCCCAAAATTAGAAACTGGAAGATTATTGATCTCAAAAGTGGAGTGCAATTTCACAACTATAAGTTTGTTGACGATTGCCAAATCACTATCAGAGCAATAATGTTCTTGTGGAAAATTTTACAGTCGAACGGATTGACGTATGTCCATAAGAAATTTAAATCAAGATCCGGTGGAAAATTTATTTTGTCAGATTAGACAACATGGAATGAGTAACACCAATCCTACCTGCCACTTATTCATCGGAGCATTGAAGACAGTAGTTATCAGTAGCTTTGGTGCGCCTTTAACGAGGGGTAGCAATTGCGAAGATGATTTCTGTCAAGCAATTAGCAATTTTAGGCAGTTTTTAGAAACAAATTGTTTATCTGAGAATGATTTAAATGAATCAAATGTTAGTACATTCGAAACCGATGAAACCGTTATGGAAGAGGAGAACTTTGCAGCCGCATATGGTGCATCTTCTGAAAAAAGTGAATATTCCTGTCTGCTCTACTTGAAAATCCACTTATTTCTCTGCTGTTTCGGAACCACAACACTTGTATGTTTTTTTCAAGGAATACGAGAATGAAAAACATCTCACCTATGCAAGTCCTCAGTAGATCAAGTTTGTTGAGGATATTTGCACTCATTTATATAACTATCTTGACAATTGTGGACATATGAATATGTTAAGAGACTAATTTCAAAATTCATTTTGCAGAGCATTCAAAATCTTTAAATTTTTGTACAGATCATCAACTTGTATACCAACTTTTAATAAATAAATGCGTCAGACTCCTGATATATAAATTTGTTAAGGACAAAAATCGTTTTAAGAGACCTTTGAATAGCAAGTACCTTAATATTGTTTTAGGGACAACTTGGTATTGTTTTCTGGAAAATTGGGTTTATTTATTTATTTATCAAGCACACATAATCTTGATCGGTGTTGTACCCTAATTTTTGATGAAATGAGTCTTAGTAGAGGTTAAAAGGGATCATTGTCGACGTTATAACGCAATTGCAAGGGATTGGTTTGAATGTAGTAGCCACCGTTTGTGATCAAGGTGCAACAAACAGAGCTGCCATTAAAGCTCTTTGCTCTGAAAATCGGGAGCGACCTAGTCTCTTCCACTTTGTCGTTAATAGTCAACCAATATGCACATTTTTTGACGTTCCTCACCTACTGAAAAATACTCGCAATTGTTTTGCAAAATACCATCGAGTTTGATCACAATAAGAACGCACAAGTTGAATATATGGAGAAAACATTTAATCTCGATCAACAGAAAAGGACATACAAGCAGTTACCAAAATTGACCCAAAGCCATTTTAATTTTAAAGATTCTTTTACTAAAATGAATGTAAAAGTGGATGCTCAACAACAGAGTCAGTCAATTGCTGCTTCCATTGAGACAATCACAGTCCAAGGTGATTTACCTGCAGAAGCATTTTCGACTGCTGAATATGTTCATATGATAGACAACCTCTTTGATTCAATGAATAGTTCCTCATTTTCTCTGCAGTGTGGTAAAAAATTTTAATGAGTTCTCCTCACATTGAATTTTGGAAAGGCCTCTTGCCCAAAATTAGAAACTGGAAGATTATTGATCTCAAAAGTGGAGTGCAATTTCACAACTATAAGTTTGTTGACGATTGCCAAATCACTATCAGAGCAATAATGTTCTTGTGGAAAATTTTACAGTCGAACGGATTGACGTATGTCCATAAGAAATTTAAATCAAGATCCGGTGGAAAATTTATTTTGTCAGATTAGACAACATGGAATGAGTAACACCAATCCTACCTGCCACTTATTCATCGGAGCATTGAAGACAGTAGTTATCAGTAGCTTTGGTGCGCCTTTAACGAGGGGTAGCAATTGCGAAGATGATTTCTGTCAAGCAATTAGCAATTTTAGGCAGTTTTTAGAAACAAATTGTTTATCTGAGAATGATTTAAATGAATCAAATGTTAGTACATTCGAAACCGATGAAACCGTTATGGAAGAGGAGAACTTTGCAGCCGCATATGGTGCATCTTCTGAAAAAAGTGAATATTCCTGTCTGCTCTACTTGAAAATCCACTTATTTCTCTGCTGTTTCGGAACCACAACACTTGTATGTTTTTTTCAAGGAATACGAGAATGAAAAACATCTCACCTATGCAAGTCCTCAGTAGATCAAGTTTGTTGAGGATATTTGCACTCATTTATATAACTATCTTGACAATTGTGGACATATGAATATGTTAAGAGACTAATTTTAAAATTCATTTTGCAGAGCATTCAAAATCTTTAAATTTTTGTACAGATCATCAACTTGTATACCAACTTTTAATAAATAAATGCGTCAGACTCCTGATATATAAATTTGTTAAGGACAAAAATCGTTTTAAGAGACCTTTGAATAGCAAGTACCTTAATATTGTTTTAGGGACAACTTGGTATTGTTTTCTGGAAAATTGGGTTTATTTATTTATTTATCAAGCACACATAATCTTGATCGGTGTTGTACCCTAATGTTTGATGAAATGAGTCTTAGTAGAGGTCTGTATTATCAATACAATCGGGAACGGATTTGATGATTTAGGGTATGAAGGAACCAACAATTTGACTAACCATGTTCTGGTTTTCATGATAAGAGGAGTCAGAAAGAGCTACAAACAAGATGTTGCCTTTTACTTTGTTAAGGATACAGTTAGTACAGTATCGTTAAAAGGGATCATTGTCGACGGATTGGTTTGAATGTAGTAGCCACCGTTTGTGATCAAGGTGCAACAAACAGAGCTGCCATTAAAGCTCTTTGCTCTGAAAATCGGGAGCGACCTAGTCCCTTCCATTTTGTGGTTAATAGTCAACCAATATGCACAATTTTTGACATTTCTCACATGCTGAAAAATACTCGCAATTGCTTGTTGCAAAATACCATCGAGTTTGATCACAATAAGAATGCAAAATTTGAACATATTGAGAAAACATTTAATCTCGATCAACAGAAAAGGACATACAAGCAGTAACCAAATATGCCGCAAAGCCATTTTAATTTTAAAGATTCTTTTAATAGAATGAAGGTAAAAGTGGATGCTCAACAACTGAGTCAGTCAGTTGCTGCTTCCATTGAGATATTCACAGCCCAATGTGATTTACCTGCAGAAGCATTTTCGACTGCTGAATTTGTTCATATGATAGACAACCTCTTTGATTCAATGAATAGTTCCTAATTGTCTCCGCAGTGTGTTAAAAATATAAATGTGCTTTGTCAGAAGGTTCTCCTCACATTGAATTTTGGACAGACCTCTTGCCCAAAATTAGAAACTGGAAGATTATTGATCTCAAAAGTGGAGTGCAATCTCATAACTATAAGTTTGTTGACGGTTGCCAAATCACTATCAGAACAATAATGTTCTTGTGGAAAATTTTACATTCGAAAGAATTGACGTATTTATCCTTAAGAAATTTAAATCAGGATCCGGTAGAAAATTTATTTTGTCAGATTCGACAACATGGAGTAAGTAACACCAATCCTACCTGCCACTTATTCATCGGGGCATTGAAGACAGTAGTTATCAGTAGCTTTGGTGCGCCTTTAACGAGGGGTAGCAATTGCGAAGATGATTTCTGTCAAGCAATTGGCAAGTTTAGACAGTTTTTAGAAACAAACTTTTACCTGAGACTGATATAAATGAGTACTAGTACATTCGAAAACGATTAAACCGATATTGAAGAGGAGAACTTTGCAGCCGCATATGGTGCAGGATATCTTCTGATAAAAGGGGAATATTCTTGACTGCTCTACTTGCAAATCCACTTGTTTCTCTGCTGTTTAGGAACCACAACACATGTATGTTTTTTTCAAAAAATACGAGAATGAAAAACATTTCACATATGCAAGTCCTCAGTTGATCAAGCTCGTTGATGATATTCACACTCATTTATATCACTATCTTGACAGTTAAGGACATATGAATATGTTAGAGACTAATTTCAAAATTCATTTTGCAGAGCATTCAAAATCTTTCAGTTTTTATACAGATCATCAACTTGTATACCAACTTTTAATAGATAAATGCGTCAGGCTCCTTATATATAAATTTTTTAAGGAAATTTTGTTTCTTTGGAAGGTTTATTTTGAAGTGAAAATCATCAAATCATTTTTAATATTCAACTTTCTGCAATAAGTTTACTGAAATTTTATCACCTGAAGTGACATTTTATTATTTATTTATTCATTTTCAGTTGTTATATTTTAAGGAACTTCATTTATATATATTTGTTTTTGTTTTTTGTGGAGTGTAGAATGAAGTAGTTTGCTTCTTCGCCGGGTATTCGTCTTGTCAGTTAGACGAGAACCCGCAAGACTGTAAATAGAAGGAGCAATTTTTATTTCAAGTTACTTAACCAATCTTTGTTTGAATTTTAAGAATTATATTTTACCAAATATTTGAAATAGGCAATACTTCAGAGGTGAAGTTCAAACGGAGATGAAAACTTAGCGAAAATTACATAAGTATCTGCACAGACCTCAATGTTAATTATACCAATCACGCACACCTTAAAGTTTCCATTCGACATGTCTTCTCACCTTCAAGAACCCCCATCGCCAACCTCACTATAAATAAACAATCTTTTTTTATTCGCTTTTATCGCATGTAAAATCTTAACCCAGATATATCTTCAATGCCGACTTCCTTCCGACTTTTTTCCTGGGTGAGCGCGAGGTTAACGTTTACAGACTTTTATTTTTAACTTCGAATCGTGGGTACTTGGTTCTTTTCTTCTTTTCCTTTCGATACGAGACGTCGAGATCCTTGCCGTGCGTGCAGGAAACGAATTTCAAGGAGCAATGTCAAGCGATGGAAATGCCAATAAGCTCGGCGACACAATCGACAAACGCATAATAAATCTCTGCGAGCGCTGGTGGAAATTAAAGGACTCCGCAAGGTCGATTAGGACGAGTGGGAATTTTTGATAGGGATTAGTGGTATTTATCGGGAATAAATTGCATTGTAAGTCAGATTAAATAAATGTTCGATCGTCAGAAAGCGTCGATCCGAAGACATTTGATCAGATACATGCTTAACATGTGATCAAATAAATAAGCCCACGGTTGTTCGATCATTTGCCCAAAATTAGAGTTTTAAAGACCGATCAAGGATAATGAGACTAATTTTTTTTTCTTTTCTTTCAGAATGTACATTCTGATATGTCTACCCCTTCAGATTCCCATGCAATTCATATCCCAATCCTCCCCTTCCCTTCATCCTATTACAATTCCTGAATCTGTACTATTGTACGTATGAACGTATGGATTGTTACCCACACGTAAACAAAATATTATCGGTGTGTTACCGAGTTTGATCAGTGAAATTAGCAACGATAACGGTGCAAAAATAGCATTAACGTTCCAAAGATAGAAGCAAAAATTGGGAAAACTTATCTACATACATGGGAGATTAGAGTACGGTCACATAATCCAAGAATTAGAAAAGTTAACTTGTTAAAAATTTGAATCAACAGCAATACATTGTAAAATTATCTTTACAATTCATTTACCACCAGGTCTATAAACGATTAAAATGTACAACAGAATTAACCCTAGTTCAACATTAGCAGGTAATATCACACATTTTGTCATCTTACACTCTTCAATAATAAAGTAATATGTACTTAAAAAGTGTCGACACTTGACGATCTCATATAACTGCTTGCATTTCTTCCTGAGCAGCAGTAAAAATGTATGTTAACACTGACTTATCGTCTTGAAACAGATCATTTCTATTAACGTTCCCCTATACCAATACTTTCGTCCAACACATATCCACTTAACTGCTGACTGCACTATAGACAAAATATTTATATTTCTTTTCCAAGCTTTACTGCCAGCACCATCTAGAGATTGTTTATAAAAACTGCAAATGTATTATAAGTTGCCTTCGTTGTTTATGAGAATAACCACAATGTAGCCACAGCTGAAGATTCACTTGTGGCGGCAGTCCCCCGAGATGGTCACATTGATTTTCTCAAAGCATTAGCAGTTCAACTACCTTCATTTTAAATGTAGATATACATACATTAAAAAAAAATTGTATTTTTCTAAACATGTAACATTTAATTGTATATATCATTTATATTTAAAAATGGGCTCCCATCCTTTGACCTGAAACGTAAATCTAATGTCAACCGGTATTAGTCCATCGTCTTGATAGACATCTGGTTTTGGATAACAAGAAAATATAATTCTCCACCCACCCGGAGTGATGAGTCCGACGCAAACATCGGTAACGACTTGAACACATAACGTTACCTACAAAATATCATGTTTTATAATTAAACCAACTACATAGTCGATTGACAGCGTGGTAGGGGTTTGGACAATGGAAGGAAGTGAACATTATGCGGTCAGAAATGATTGGTACCCTTTGCTACAGATGCACCTACTTACATTAGTATCAATATCCTCTGAACCAAAGCTTACACTGTAACAACCATTTCTACTGCTTCCATCATTATTGTCGAGAATAATCTTTTCATGGGCAGGTGTAGTTATTACAGAGCGTTCCAAAGTACGAATGTGAATACTTTCACAATGGTGGCTCTTGTAACGTCTTTGAAACATATCAATATAATCTTTGGGAAATACATATCGACCTGTCCTATAACCCTCGAGTTGCTCATAGAGATACCTTTCGATCTCCCTGCTCAACAACCAGTCTAAAAATGAATTCTATTAAAAAATTCCAAATTCACTTTTCCTGGGTTGCACTCACCGTGATAACACTGTAACGCGACAATTCGATTCTTTGGGGTTATCAGTCCAATGCACCTTTCGTTAATTATTTGAGCACACGACAAACTCTCTGCTTTGGTGTCTGAATCTACAACTGTGTAGCAACCCGGATGTTTGGATGACTTGTTCAGAGAGTCAGGCAAAAAGACGATTTCATTGTTGTCTAAGGGAAGAACATACCAGTTATACTCGTTTGCAAAACAAGCATACAAGGTCACTGAGGATTCGTCTGTATGTTTGTTTTTTAAAATGCCTAACTTTTGATTTGTATACGAATGTTTGGCCTGATATTCGTAACGAATGTAAGTTTTAACAAACTGGTGATATTTTTTCCCTAGGCGCCTGTCGTGAAAGTAAGAGATGTCTGAAAGAAAATTCGAGTTCAATGCTAAAATTACTATCACGTACTCATTGCTTTACTTACTGCCTCGGAAACATTCCGTACAAGTAACTAATATTCTTAAGCCGCTAGGCGTAATGAATCCGACACATCTTTCTTCTAATTTTTCTATGCATATTTCGCTCGTAGTTTCCTCGTGAGAAACGTTAATGCAGTTCTGTATGTACGTCTCGTTCGAACAACCCAACGTGACGTTTTCGTCGTTTTGAGTCGTTATAACCAAACAATTATCGATTTCTTCAAAGCAAGTCTCGAAGATGTCTGGATCGTCACAAGTGTAAGGACTGATTACTTCATTCTTTTCGTAAATTTTATAGCAATTCTTTTCCTCGTAGTCGAATGTAAAGTTAGCGACCAATCTTTCGTCTCTTTCCAAAAAGTGTTTATATATTAATTCTATACATCCAATACGTTTGATCCATATTTTGTATTTATCGGGTGTTACCAAAGCCAAACCCACCTCGCTACGTTCGTAGGGTACCGTCGTCACGTTACTTCCCTTGTAAACTTTTAAACCGCTTTGCCGTTCGAAGTTTGGCGTGTCAAATATGATGGTCTCGTTTGTCGGAGTCAAAAGTCCGTAGTTTTGTTTGTCCCCCAGGAATTCTATGCAAGCAATCTTATCCCTTCTTCTGGGACCCCTACAAACGACCTCCTCGTTTGGTTCCCATATTTCGTAACATGCCCCTTCGGGATATACGGCTTCGGAGTCTGAACACAACGTAGAGTAAAGAAATAAGTGATTAATTAGACTACATAATAGGTTTCATAAATGTGATACCTGCCCTACAGTACAGTACACAAGCAATACCCAGAATTCTGACAATATTAAACAGTTACTTGTAAAAGCGAGCACCTGCTAATTTTCTTCACCACTCAGTCAGCTATCCCACGCCCTAGAGGAGCCTATCTATTTCCGTACTGTCTCGGTTCCCACAGGAACCGCAGACGACAGTTATGACTCTTTACGATTATGGAAAGTCGTGATACAACACCCCGACTTCCCTAATAAACAACGCGAACTCCTAAATAACTCAATCAAGATACCGTCATAGCTGGCGGGCTCACCCTTAAATCGGGAAGATAACCAAGTTAGAACACACATGCTCAATATTCACATCCTCTTAGAAATTCTCACGAAAAGAATCCCATCAGGACCGATTTGCGATCGGACCAATGAGAGAGGCGCTGCCTCTGCTAAGGGAAGTGACTTAACCAATCAAGAACGGGTTCACACTCCTATCTTGGAGGGATATAAACCATAGAATAGCAAGTACTCCGCTTGGAGATCGACTTTTGACTTTGATTCCAACACTTTTGTCTTAAAGTAATCGTTCGTCACGCACTGTGATAATTGTGTAAGACTTTGTAACATTTCAACTTAATAAACTTAGTTAAGTAACTTCGGTTGTGGTCATTCGGTCGGTGATAGATTTACATTATGGGGTATTAACAATTACCTGAAACTCTAGAGAAACATAAAATTAGGGCAGACTATCACAAATGGTAACAGAAAGGGAGATATGACATGTCCTTACTGCGCAAGGAATATCACTACTTCCACGCTACGAAACCATAATTTTACTCTTTGAGAAAAATGTAAGGAACGAACAACAGCGTATTCTGTTGATAAGTTTTTTAAATAACCTGGCCACAGCGTTTTGCGCTTACCTCGACATCATCCAGAATTGACTTGCATAGAAAAGGTATGGCATGGTTCTCTTCAAAGAAAGATTTTCAATCAACCCGATCAAGCCAATTAAAAGAGGCTATTAAAGTTCATAGGTTGAATTAATTTGAATACTAAATTGAAAAGTGTTACGCGTGTTTTGTAATAAAAAATTGGTCAGCAATTTTAAACTTATTATTCTTTAAGTCACACCTGTGACGCTACAATACTGTTTGTAAGCGAAAACAAATTGATATACTCTACAGAATTTCAGTCTCGATCGTTCTATACTAATTGTATAATAATCGGATTTCCCATTTCAAACCAGTTTCTTCGACAGTGGAATAATGCGTAGTGATTAAGATAAACTTAGACACTTACCATGAATTATTCGTATGATAATTACCACAATGAAAGCAAGATTGCCTGCGTCGCTCATCTTTACGATATTACTAACCGTAGTTAAGATATTTCACCTCATGTACGTATCAAACTGGTTTTAAATCACTTCCGCACGAAAGATTGTTTACAAAATTTCGTTCACAATTGAGTACATCCAATATGTGACGACCTACGACTTACGCTTAGCGTTTATTCGATGGCAGTAACATCGCCGCATTTGCTCTTGGGGATCAGCTCTTGCAGGATAACGAATCGTTTCAGATTGACGGGGAGTGGGCAGGGCACGTAGTTCAAATTAACGAGAGTGTAGATACTGGCAATCAATCAGGGTGGATGCAACATAAAACATTTTTGATTCTTAAACATTTTCAAAAACATACGAATGCCTCACTGTTTCATAAGGTATTGCTGGTGCTAGACAATCATTTGTCACATATACATATCAACTCCTTAGACTTTTGCAAACAAAAAGGGATAGTACTATCATTTCCGCCCCACTGCTCGCACAAACTACAGCCGTTGTATAGATCCGTCTATGGGCGTTTCAAAAAAGCCATTAATAGAACGTCATTTGTCGAATTTCATTTCGCACGTGAGTTCGCTGTGTTTATTATTCGTTATAGCTGGTGTGCTTTATCCCCCGTTGTTGGAGGCGATGGACTAGATTCTCTGAAGAATTCTTCAGATGCAGAGATCGTCGCCAAACTGCAGTGTCGAGGATTATTGCCAGTAGCCAAGAGAAGTTCCAGACGCCAGTCCGTTGCCGTCAATGCAATAATGATGATACTAATAACAAACTTGTTTCTGAGTTTATGACAAACATACATTGCAACGATAACAACAATTTAGACGCCAGTGACAAATACTTCAAATTGAGACCATTATTTGTATTGCTAAATAAAAAGTTCCTGGACCATGCTCCTCTTGAAGAGAATCACAGCATTGATGAAGCCATGGTTCCCTATTATGGCCGCCATGGCTGTAAGCAGTTTATAAGAGGGAAGCCTATAAGATGGGGATACAAACTCTGGGTTGGGAGTACGAAGCTTGGATAGTGTATATTTTGATCCATACCAGGGCTCCTCAACTTTACCCGACATATAAAAAGACTTAGGGCTCGGGGCCTCTGTGGTACTTCAATATGAGGATGTTTTGAAGACATTGTCAGTTGGATCATTCAATTTATTTTTTGACAACCATTGACTTCCATGTCAGTTTTGAAAGAGTTGAAACTGAGGAATGTGAATGGTAGAGGGACTATCCGTGAAAATCGCATACCAGAGTAACTTTTGAATAATGATGCATATGTGAAGAAAAAAAAACAACGGTTTTCGCAAGCACAGAAAAAGAAAATCTACGTTGACCAACCAAGTCTTATCAAACTTTACAACGAGAACATGGGTGGGGTTGACCGCAGCGACCTGAACATTGGACAATACAGAATCTCCATCCGTGGAAAAAGTGCTACTTTCCGTTGCAGTCTCACTGTATTGATATGGCAGTACAAAATTCGTGGCATATCACAAAAATGATTTAGTAAAAATGGACCAACTATCCTTTAGCCATTGCCACTGATTTATTGGAAACTTATAAGCAGACATCGAAAAGGGGACCATCGAAGGTATCCAGAAATTACCATGAATTTTCTCGTTTTGATGGACTCGATCACCTTACTATATATCATGAAAATCAGCATAGATGTGCGATATGTAACAAAAAAGTCAATTTTCAGTGCAAAAAAATGTGGTTGTAATCTTCATCCTAAAGAATGTTTTCTTAGCTATCACCAAAAGTAAATACATATTTGTGATGATAATTAAGAAAACAACTTGTTAAATGTGAATCACTCAATAATGTTTCTACTAAAGTATTAGTTTGATAAAATGCTTGAAGTAGAGCATTGTATTGAGTATTGTCCTGCCGTCCTTTTAAAAATACGCCAAATTACAGCCAATCGGGCGTTGTATTTTTTTTTATTTTTACTTTTCTCACATAACAATCTAAATATCCTAAATTCGCCAAAAAATATTATCGATGAAAAAATAGTTTCAGGGTTATATGGATTAAGACAAGTTCTTGGGCACACTGTTTCAATTATCGTCCCTGAAACGAATCGAGCCTCGCCAGGGGTACGTTTTTCGAGGGCACTAAGATCCCTTCTTGGGATTTAGGAACATTGCCCAGTATATATCATGGCAGTAACATCGCCGCATTTGGTCTTGCGATCAGCTCTTGCAGGATAACGAATAGTTTCCAATTGACGAGGAGTAGGAAGGGCACGTAGTTCAAATCAACGAAACTGTACTCATTTGGTGAAAACACTAAGGAGGCCGGTGGGAACCGCCGCGATGGATTATCGGAATATAAAGGTACCAGATGAAGATCACGAGCTACAGGCTCAACGCCAAGAGTTATTTGGGTTGATGCATCAACACGTTAAATTATTCTCTAGTCTCTTAATTCCACGCTGAGGAATACATTTGTTCTCATAACAATTTACTAGAGTACCTACTTGACAGACCTCGTATTTAGTTTTATAAACTATAAATAGCAAAAATTAGTTGGTCACTTTATCGTGGCACACCAGCAAGGCACTAAGGTCGATGTTCGCTCTGCCAGTCTTTTGATAAGTGAGCCAGAGGGAATCCAAAGCGATTCAAAGTTCAGAATTCATCCCTAGTAGTTACTGAGTAGCTATAAATATTGCTCCTTCAAATGCCTGCTCACAACAATAGGCCCAAAAGCCTAAAGACACCAAAGTGCAGACCCAATGCAATTTCTGGCTTCTCAACAAACTGAAAACCTTCCACACCATCGAAGAGTTTAACTCACGATGTCCGAAAACAAGAAGGTCTCAGCCGCTGCACAACAGACCTCGCAGTCTTCGAAACCATCTCCTCTGCCTCACCAACGCAGGACCACGAACTACAACCTCTCCAGAATTCAGAGAAAGCGAACATACCTTTCTCATCTAACAGGAAAGAATTTCTTCATGCATGGGCGAAGGGATAGCGACCAACGGTAAGACATGCTGCTCCAAGTTCAAAGAAAAGTACTCTTTGTCATTTGTATCTTTAAATGTTGTAGACCTTCTGTTTCAGGTAACGCCAAAAAGCAGAAAAATTGCGATAATACGTAGAGTAACGAGATGTAACGGAGAGCAGTAATTCGCATAAAACTTTATAAAAATGCATCCACGACTTAATGCGATTTTTAGATTATTTGAACGCTTTCCTTCCATATTCATAAAATTAATGCCTGTTGTACGTACAACATGTATATAAAGTACACACAGACGAAGTATAAAAAGTACTTACATATTGTGGTTTGGAAATTAAGGTACGTTATGCATTAAAACATATACTTCAAACGTACTTTAGGTACTCCTTGAATATGCACAAAAACACATTAACAATTGCTGGATTATCTCCTTTCACTTTTGTATTACTGTAACAGGCAGTTCGCTCTCAAAAAAGTTAGCGAAGTGGTGTGGATAACACACCCAAAGACTCCATCAAAGACCAAAAACATCTAGGACCAAATTTGTGCGACAAGATAATAGTTATAATAAGCTGACTCGCAACGTTTACACAAGTTGTGGTACGTGGATATTTATGTATAATCAGCATATATTACGAGATTGCAGTGGCAAACTTCGCCTGGTCCTTGGAGAATAAAATCCCAACGAAACGCAGTCTTCAAAAACAGAGGTGTATACAACGACCAATGTAGTTGTATGTTCAACATTAAACCAATTAACACATATAAGAGATTTCCGTATAACTTGAGAGAATTCGTCGCCTTAACGCAGATCGAAGCAATTCACCCAGCCCACTTATCTAGTTGGTCCCAAAGTTAGTCTATTCCGTTGTCCCACTCAGCAGTGCACTTACAGCACCAGAAGCAGATCTTTCAACAAAAAATCCAAATCGACAAGTAGTTCCAGCCTCTTCAACAAATATTCCAAACGTATTGCAAAATATGGTTACAGGAGTAAGTCTCTGAGCTACTAGTGGAACCAAAGTACCTCGCTGTTACTTAGGGGTGAATGTCAACTCTCCGCTGAGTAGAAGCTTCGCAGACGGCGAGATGTTCAGGAGAGCACTAGAGCAACAACCACTGATCAGGGTTAAAACTCAGGAGGGCCTTGTCCATACTCTGCACCCCACCAAATTTCAGTTTAAAGAGGGTGGATGAAAGCGGAGGGTATGTTTAGATAACCGACCAAATTTTCTCAGAATCAAAAATTCGTAAGTTCAAAGTCAAAAATTATGTATTTTATTATTTGGCGAGATGGCGGCGTACTCAGGAACTTAACATACATATTTTCATCCTCATACAGAATTCATCCGTCAAGCTTGAGGTTTTTAATTGTAGGAATAATACACAGTCCACTGAACCACCAACTAGGTAACTGAGCCACCAGTAACTTAAAAACATTAAACGGTGGTAAATGGAACTTAATTTAAAATATCGTATAGTGCATAAAATATGCACAATGCAAAACGATGCCAGACAGCAACCGTCGAAATCCATTTGCGAGACATTGCGAATTGTATGAAGCCCCATTTTCTTATAATTAATAATGAATGCCTACTCATAAAAATCTGAGTGAAGAGTATTATTCAATACTCAACAGGTACTAAACTCGGATCGGCCAACACAGAGAGTCATAAAATCACGTGAACAGGCGTTTCTGTGCCGGCTTACACGTTGCACGTGCATTCGTTGCAGCGGCGTTTTTTCATGTGGCGTTTGATGTTTTTCAATAATAATTTTTTTATTGTGTAGTTTGTTTTACATTTCTTTTAATAATAATATATTATTGCATTCAGTTTTAATTTATTTTTTTTATTTTTTTTTATGTCAATCTCATACATTCTATGACATTATTTATATCATTATTTTAATGCCTACTTGTTACGCCTATGTGACGACAAACACAGCCCGTTTCGCGCCCTTCAAGCATAATTTGAGGTGAAAGCAATGCATGTTGTTCACGTGTTATTTCTCTCTGTTGGGCGATCCGAGTATAGCGACTCTGTGTATTTAATGCTTTATGCATTCAGACAGACAATTTAGTTTGAACTGAAGATTCTACAGCCACCCACAAGATCGTGGCTGCGAGAGTCAAGAAACCGCAGTTATAGTAAGAATCTGCTAACACCCAATAACATTATAACAAACAAGACTTTTGACTACTTATTCAGCCTTAAACGTTAGACCACAACTTAATTATATCTTAAAACACTAATTTATCAATGGAACCAAGCCAAACTGCCGTTCTTGATAAATATTCCAACAGCTGACACTACCAACCATAAATCAAGACCAGAAATTAGGTCGTCTTAAATCACATCGACTTACTTATTTTGGACCACAAATTGCGGAAATCAAAAAGTTAGGTCAATTGAACAACTTTCAACCAACACAAATTTCAATCAGTAAATTGGTCCCAATTGAGACCAAAGAGGTGAATAGCGGAGATTCACGTTTACTTCTTCAAAACTCCATGTAAAAAGGTGTGGCAAATAAAAACACAAACAAAAAAATATTATATTTTCCAGGCAGGTACATAAAATAATTGTCACATCTTGTTAAAATGTCAAATATTGTAAATACAAAAATGTGTAGGGACTCGGGGAATTACCGATAGAAGCAAAATTTGTTACGCAACTGTCACAAAGCAGCGATTATATTTAATTTTTCGTCCATTTGCCTGTGAATTACTGCGTAAGCGGGTAACAGTCGTAGTGGACAGTGTAGGTATAACAGTTTTGTAGCGTTATCTTTGCCTAGGGCGCATAGCGCATATACTATAGGAAAAATGCCTAGTATGTGTGCAATTACTGGCTGTGAAAGGAAAATATGTTGGATACGACAGTGGTAAATGCATTTATAATTTACTGCCACCTGACTGAAGGCAGAAAGTTGACGTTGAAGGAGTTCCGGTTATGTGTCGCAAGAGGTCTGATAGGTGTTCCTAACAGGGATAAGCAAGGGCGAAAATCTGTGGGAAATCTCAATCCTATCAAAATTAAAGTAGCTCCAGAGATTAGATATTCAGCGGCAGAACACTTGCCGGTAAGGACTACCCCTAGAAGATGCTTGTTATGCTCCACTACGACTGCAGTACCTCGCTCCAAATGGTCCTGTTCCACCTGCCAAGTAGCATTGTGCCTCAATCAACATAAAAATTGTTTTCTGAACTTCCACAAAAAATAATTACTTTATCTGAGAAGATTTAATAAAAACCCGTTTGTTGCATAGCTGTTTCCATGTAAAACCATACCCTTCCTTACACAGAAAACGTTCCCCAAATTTTATAAAAAAAATAAATAGTAATTTTTAGATTATCTCAACCTTTATTATGAAAGGATACCACTGACATCCTAAATTTGATAATTCATGCTTCAAATGGTTAATGCTTATCATTAAGAAAACTGCAGATTTTTTTCATAAACGTAGTTTCATTTGGGTTGCACGGGGGGTTAGAGGAGGAAAAATATTTAATTCGAATTGCCCGTTAATGGTGAAGAAGAGGATAGTTCTTACTCCGGCCTAACAGTGCTGTGCGCTTTTTTAACATTGCAATTTCCTACCTATAAATTTGGGAAATCTATGCATCGTTCCATGTACTAAGGCCTGTGTAGGAACGTATGTATACAATATATGGTCTAAGCTAAGGGATTTGTTTTAATTTGCCTACAAATATGCGAAACAATAACAGAAGTTAGTTGCGGTAATGTTGGTTGCCGCCTTATAAACAAGAGTGATTGAAACCAATGCATTTCCTTTTTAAATATTTAGAAGATTGATAATAACACAAACAAGTTGTATTTGGAAAAATACAGTCTAGAGTAGAGTAATTTATACTCTAGACCTAGACATTCACAAATTTTTACAACTTCTACACTATTTTTGAATATCTACTTCAATATGTTTTGATAGCAAAGCTATTGCAAAACGATGGGGCCAGATCCTGTTTTGAAAAAAGAAATTGAAGACAAATTAGTTGAGTGAGTTGAAAACTCAGCCAGTTGCGGTTTTCTGATAAAAAGCCAAGTATTATTAGATGTAGTACAGAAAATTGTAAAAGAAGAAAAATTGAAAACACTGTTCACCAATAGAAGACCTGGTCAAAGATGGTTCTCCGGTTTTATGAAACGACATTCGCGTTTAGCTCTAAAAAATGCGGAATCTCTAGAGAAATACAGAGCCCAAATAACACAAGAATACATTAGATCTTGGTTTGAAGATTTAAAATCATTTTTGATTAAGTCCAATGCTGCAGACATCTTAGAAGATCCAAGTCGGATTTTGAATGGCGATGAAAGTGGATTCTGCCTCTGTCCAAAGAGTGGGAAAGTATTGGGTGTGAGAGGACGTGACCTCAATATTGTTAAGACCGGAAGCAGCAAGGAAAATTTCACGGTACTAACACTGTCCTACTAACAAAACAGCACTTTTCTTTACTTCAAAAAATACAAAATAAAAAGTATTTAAAAAATAGCAAAGTAAGTAAATAGCTAGTAACTTCACGGACAAAACTGATGTATGTAATAAACCAATGAATAATTTTTTATTTATGATTTAAATTTAGATTTCTCTTACAACTGTCCGACCACTGGCTCACTGACCCTATACAATATTAGTACCACGAACAAAAACCACTTGAATGCCTCTAGATAATACATACAGAGAAATAGATATGCTATATCGTGACAATACATAGCAAACTTTGTGTCAGTAATGCGGCACCCTCCAAGCAAGATAGACGAAAGTGAAATGGACGTAATAAAAATTCATTTGTTATGCGAGAATAATAAAAGTTTAGAGAGTTTTAGAGCACGACGAGCGAAGCGAGGAGTCCTTTAATATGAGTATAATACAATGATATATAAGCTCTTTTTACAGCATTTCCTAATTTTCTTTGAAAAAATATGGAGACCTATGTACTTTACCACCACCAAAGAACAGTCAGATGCCAAAAGAACAAGAATTACAAAAAAATATGTGGTGTCCCTACAAAACATTTACATTGGAATTGAAACATTTGGATATTTCGTGGAAATGTTCACACAAAAATGAGTAGCAGTTTGTTCGCATCATATCGGATACCCCTTCTGTTTATTGTCAATAACTATACTTATGACATGACATATATGGCAAAAAAATTTAACTGTCCCTTAACCCTACAGCGGGCGCGTTATGTCTCGTAGACCGACAAAATAATTAAACCGTTATTTTATATTCATCCATAAATCCAGCGCCCCCGCCCCTCGTGTACCTTCATGAAATGGCATACTACTTGTCACCGCCAATCCATCCGTCTGAGAAACCGATTGTTTCCGAATTATAGCTAAATTCGGTCTGAGAGACGGATGCGCCTACTGGCGTTCACATTTTGCCAGTGCAATTTTGATAGTAAATAAGGGAAAAGTAAATGTTTCTACGTTGTTTATATAGTTTTTTGGTTAGGTATGACAGTTTCTTAATTTGTTTGATAAATTACATATGAAGCGTGAAGAAAAAATATATTATTTCAGAACTGAATAGCTTTCCTCTGCCTTTTCTGTCACTGCTAGTATATCATATTATAGGAGAATTGGCTTTGCTCTCGTTTAAATAATCAAAATAAATGAAAGCCGAGAGAGACTTTAACGTTTTTCAGTAGAGACCGCGACCATGTAAAGTCCTCAAATTAAAACTAAACCATTCCAATCTGGATTATCGTTGAACGTCATGGCGCTCACTTTTTATAACATACAAGACTCAAAAGTCTGCGTTTAAGTAGAAAACAATTCAATTGCAAACTCTAATCGTCACCTTAACTTTCATCTTATAAAATAAAAGCATAGTGAAAATGGAAAAATAAATAAATTTCTTGTTTTCTCACTGTCTTCTGTTTTTTCCCAGGTCCATCCATCCAACCATCAGAAGAGTATACATCTGCGGAAGGTGAAGAGAAGGGGAGAAGTTGTGAATAGGAAAGAATGGATGGATTTCATCGCGTCACGTATAGTGGAGAATAGGGCTCCTTATTTGAGGAGGGTTTTCCTTCTCAAATATTTATGTCACATGTGTGGTTTGTCAACTTTCCTTTATTCCTTACACCCTGTGGTTTTGTGCATATCAAGCAGTTTTTACAGCAATCTGTTATTTAACTTCTGTTGATAATCTTAAATAAGAGAAGGTGTGTTAGACACACCAGTTTTCTACATGTCATTTCGATTAAACGTTTTCAATCTCTTTTCACCATGAGACTCCAGTAGGTAAAAGTCTTAAAGCTTACAAACCTTAAAGTTTTCGAAGCTTATTTATTGTTTCTTAATTTGTCACTTCAATTTCATTCTTGTGAATCTGAGTGTAAAGTCGAAGTAAAAAGCTTTCAAGTTCACGATCATACTTTACCGGCCTCTTTGTATTCAACGTTCAATATCTATAGACAAGTCCTTAGATTGTTATAAGTCATATTTATTTACACGATTTAAGTTTTGATACACGTATTAGATAACTTTGTAGTCCTTCTTATTTCAATTTCTATAGGAGCGAACCGACGCGCCTTCCCAATCCCAATTCTCTCACGCGCCCGCTGTAGGATTAATAAATTGTTTTCAAATTGAGATTCTGTTTTAAAATCCTCCCCATTTTTCGCAAATTTGTTTAAAATGAAAGGAATTTGGGTAGACTGTAGACCGCACCTGATACAATTTATATGTAGACCGCATATTAGACCAGAAATTCACACGAAGACTGGTCATTAGACTGGCACGACACAAAGATTTAAATACCACCTTACGATAAAAGTAAGCTTTCCTATAACATACATTTAAGATATTATTTCCATGAAGCGAACGGGTTTTAGTATGCCCTGCTTTTCGCTTTTAGGGCGATAGTGAAAAATTCTGATTACAACAAAGCTTAAATCTGCGTTATGTTAGAATGTCGCTTGATCAATATGGGACATGACTCTGGGCCCTGTATGGTACACAAGCAATGACGTAGGTACGGAGAACAGCCCCGTTCATAGTCACACCACCTGCTCATCCCATAACAATACAAATTGCGCTACTGAAATAAACATAATTAAACAATGAAATGCTTCCTATGGTCCCCGAATTCGGCGTTACAAGAAAGCAGTTTCTAAACAAAATAGTACAATCAAGTTTTACTACCATAGGAATGAATAGTTCGTTACCTATATATGTTGGATCTGGTTGTATCAAACCAATCCCAGGCCCTTGGTCGGTGTCTCACCTCAGTCTTCAAAGTTACCCACTCGGCCTCGGGGCACTCCGGCCACTCGTTGTGGAACGATGATTACCTCTCCCATTTGCAAACGACTTCTGAGGCTGCCACGAACAATTAGACAGAGATCCTTTGTACACTATTGTAGGATGGTTACACTTTACACTACACGAGAGGATTAATCTGATTAATTGAGGTTTCTAAATAGGAATAAAGGACGCGGCTTGGAAACTTCTCTGATCTCTGAACAAGAAACAAAATGGCGAAACCGGCCGGCAAAATAAAGGCTTGGGTGGGTGGAGAGGGGGTAGAGGAAGAAAGGACGCCCTCACAGAACACCAAATACTGGCAGACACAGACAGTAAAATTTAACATTTTACAGATGAGAGAACTTCATAACCCCTTTAAAAAAGTAGCGCGGGAATTACAAACAATGAGCAATTTACAAATCCACAAATTCTCTTCTTAGAATACATAAGTAATTGATAAGATTAAAGCATAACGCCCGCTCCCTTTTGAAATTAAACTTTTATTCGAAAACAGTTCTAACTAGCACCAGAAGTCTGATTAAATTAAATTTTAATTCACAAGTTCAGTCAGCAATTTATATTTTAACATATACCACGCATATCTCTGTTCAATAAATATATATTTTTAAATGTTTGACGTGTTGTTGAAAATCTACAATTAATTTTCAAATATTTCACAGTTGATGAATGTTTAATCCATTACACAAAATATCTAAAGTATCATTTATTGTACAAAAGTTATATTTTAAAATTGTATCTATTAACATGATAAATTAAACGAAATTTGTTAATATTGTTGTTTGTAAAAACTTTATACAAAATGGCTGCTAAAAAAATTGTGCCCGAGGCTCAGTCTCACTGAGAAGACGTATGTGTATTTCATTCCGAACGGTAAGAGTCAATGCAAAGTTGTTCTGTGGGAAATGAACCTCTTTTCTGGGAGCTCAGGACCAGGTCGTCAGTGGAGCAATCCATTGTATTTCTAAATAAATTTCATTAACCAATTAGTATCATTGTTAAACATTTATAATGTGGATATGAGAATATGACACAACTCTCGACAATTAATTTTTACTCTAAGTTCCCTTGTAATTAGTTTATTTATTTTATTTACTTTTATTTTTCATCATGCATGGCAGGAAAATTGTATAAACAATTTGAAATATTATATGTATATTAATGTTCATCATTCTTATCATCTGAACAAATTTGGTATGTCGTTACTTCACACTAAGGGTTTTCCAAACTTACATTTTTTAATGTCAGTGTTTATCCACAGGTTTGGGTATTTGTTTTTTATCATATTATCTCATAGAAGGTAACTATGAAAGCTATTTACCATCGAGTAACACCCACTACCAACATATTCCAGCTTTTACGGTATAAGGCGTGAAGCTTAAACAATACATGAAAAAATTTATTTTGAAATATCTGTTAAACAACTTATTTGATATTTAAATGTTTTTCTTCTGTCCTAAATAAGTTTTCTTAGTTCACCAAGCATCTTTCTCATATTATATCAATTACATGAATTACTTGGCATTAGCTAGTAGATCAAAACTAATTTAGTAAAAGCATAGTTTTTAACTTTTTGTTTAAATGTTTATGTTTTGTAGGAATAAATTTACTTAAAATATTAATATGCACAGTAGAACATAGCATTTTGGAAATAAGATGGCAATAGAATTATTTATAACAGAACATTTGACTGATAAGCTCTTAGGCAACACTTGCATGGTGCTTATATTTGATGTGAAGTAAATGAGCGACATTATTTACATAATCCATGACAGCCTAGAACTGCCTAAATTCTAATCTTGGATGTGAATGTAGGTACTTCTACACATCAACCATATTTCTCTTTTTGGATATTAATGGAAAGAATTTCATATAAGATACCCTAGTTAAT
Source organism: Cryptocephalus moraei (assembly GCA_946251905.1). NCBI lineage: Eukaryota > Metazoa > Arthropoda > Insecta > Coleoptera > Chrysomelidae > Cryptocephalus > Cryptocephalus moraei. Next base: position 35,873,809 of record OX276452.1, read on the forward strand.
TGAAAGGCAAGTAAGACAATAAACAAATCCTTTGAAATACCTTGCACATTGCATCGTACCCTCCTTTACTCTTCATTTGATTCCTCAAAGCCATCAACTGATCGCCAGGTAATTCCACATCCCTGCTGCCTATGTGACCTGTGTGTTGGAAATTCGTAGGATTACCTATCATAGACCTGAAATCCAATGAACAGATAAGGACACCTGACATGAACGCAGGTGTGTTACGTACTAACCTATCTATTCGATGTCGCCTTTTCTGAGGTTGTTGGACACAGCAACTAAACCAAGATACCCAAATATCACTCACAGCAGCCATCTGAAAAGAAATAAGTAGAGACTTATTTTGGTTATTTGTTGGTTATATTCGCGCAGCACACATAGTGAAAGGCTCATTAACGTTTCACTTTATGATAAGATAAGAAAATTACCCACAACAATAAACAATGTTAAACAATATACTCTTATCTCGGAGATCGCAGTGAGGATTAGAATGCCAAAATAATTCCAAACAGTAGGTTTGCTTACTTACCTTTTAAATCACAAGGAAAATTAATACATTTGATCTTAGTTGAATGTTAATGATAGACGTTGCGACTGGAAGGTTTCATCGTCTAAAATTAGAGGGAAAACTCGGCAGACGCAACAACAAAACTATAAATACATTTTTTCTTTTCTGAAATTTTTTTAGAACATCTGTCAAAAGTGACAAGCAAAGCAAGGATGAATCACCGGTCACCGGGTCAAGACACGGAACGTAAATATCAGATAGGCACGTTCAATTCGTATAACAGGAAATGTTTTATTAACTTCAGAGTTTCATTTTAAATAAGACTCCTTTTGAGAGTTTCTGATTGACTTCCACACAGCAAAGGAAGTAGGAATGTAGAGACCAATGATAATCAAATAGGGAAATGGGAGATGGCAACATGAACTAAGAAAACCATTTCAGAAAGATGGAAAGGTTCACTAAAAAGTTCACATTTTCATTTCTCAAAAACGATTCTAAAGACTCGACTCAAATTTATCATTATTTGTGATCTTTGGTTTTTATGTTCCAAATGAAACTTATCTAAAACGTTTCTCCTACTTCCTTTGCTATGTTGTTATTGAAAGAATATTAAAATCGGTTCTGCACTTGCTTGTTATATATAATTTTTGGTTCATTTGATCAAAGATTTTCCATGAATTCTCCCACCACAAAGTTCCTAAGCTAGTTACCATTTTCTAGAATAGCTCACAGCGATTAGCTATAACTAATAACTCACCTAATAGCTCATAAAAGATATTTACTCTGAAACTTTTGAAATATGCCGGCGAACTGGATTGCTGCATCCCTTCTGTCTATTTTCACTTGAGTTCGTCCAAAAGACGAAATTATCAAAGCACATTGTAACTACTAGGTGTCATCTTGTATTGTAGATTTTCAAAAACGTCACCAAATTGTCAATTATTAATACATATTTCGTATTTTATTGCAGATATTTAATCCCCAGGATGATTACAAACAGGAACATGCTTGGCGCCCAAAAAGTCAAGTTGCATGGGATGACTTCATCAAAATGGACTACAAGGGATAAAATTACCCAGTACAAGGGTTTAATTAACCTTTACAGTAAATAACAGGATGTATATTAACGTTGCTTCATCTAAACTCGAAACATTGCAGCAAGAGATAAAAAACTTATCGAAGTGGACACACTCATCCAACAAAAGAAGCAGAGCAAAGAAATAAAGACCATACAGAAGGAAATCGAACAGAACAGAAAGGCGTTGGATAATGCCACGAGAGGTGATAAGCAGAAGCTGAGGAACACCCTGGCGGAGCACAGAGAAATGCAATTGGCTTTCCAAAATTCCCAGCCTGAGGTTTAATCATTTTCAATATGCACACACTTCATATTCTATCGTGCGCAGTACTATAACAAGCTCTCTCAAGGAACTTTCACTGTTTCTAAGTCAGTAGCAATATATTTACACAGTATCAATTGTGCAGGAAAATTGTTCATATTTTAAAGCATTCATGTTGTTTATGTAACTTTTCAGAGAAAGGCTGAAAGATTTGTTATTACCAGAAACTTGCAGCTTGAAATATGTAGACGTTTTCCTGGATTTTATCAAACTTTACTCTAGTACTACCTAAGTCACGTACTTCAATAAATGACCACAAGTTTATACGCTTACATCCTATTCAGATGTTCTAGACTTCTTAGTCATTCTTACTCAATGGATTCATGAGATAGTTGCTCTTCACCTGGACTGTAAAGGCTTAGGGTGTCTATCCTTAACACAATCTGAATTACTTTACATAAGACACCTTGGTTTAAATGAAAATTTCCAATCACAGTTGTCAATTTTTGCATTATTTATATTCACCAAGTTTTATTGCAGAAAGTAATTGAACAAGTACACCAACTGAACTTCAACAAGAGGAAAACCAGAGATATGCTCAAGTACCGAATGAAGTTGAAATCGGAGCAACTGATCGATTTAAAGGTTAACCTCTTCCGTTACATGCACACAATGCAATCAAAAAGTTAGATATAAGCCATTAATGGCTTAGTGTTGCTAGACGTACGTTTGGTGAATCGCAGTTTAATTTATTGAATTTTTAATTATGCTGTTAGTAATTGTATGTATTTGATTTTAGCTAAAAAACGCCTTGTATGAAGATAGATTGAAACTGGAATTACTTAACTGGCAAAATATGATACCTTCCGAACAAGCAGCGCATGTGATAACTGGTAAAGTGCAAGATGCGATTTTGAAAAAAGAAGCCGCTATTTACATAAGAGAATCTTATAAGCAGATAATTGCTATTATGAAAAAGGTATATACGGCATAACTTAGTACAGTCGAGAAGTTGCGTAAATTCTTTCTTATAACAGTGCTTCATGTTTAAATTTGATACATCTACACGCTTAGATAACCAAGCGTCCCTTTTACAGTTCAATACTCATTGCCTAATATGTTAACAAAAACTATACCAAATGCGATATGAATTAGTGTGATTATATTTTTGGTAGGATGCGCTTTATTTTGACGCAATCCTCATTACTTTGCGCCAAGACGGGTTGGAGCAGGGTAAATGCATGATAAACGCTACCAAGCTGGGACAACTGGGGACCGAGTATCTAGATGACAGACGGCAGGAGTTTGAAATACTCGATAAGATGATCAAGCTTGGTTTGGTCAGTCGAAGGAATGATCTGAAGACGATCCATGACAATGTGGAAAGATTCGCGCAAAACTTGAAGAACCTCCTCAGACGCGATGTAAATTGAGCTGCTGGTATATGGATTCGTACCACTAATAGTTTCCATTTGTTTTAGAGTGACATTAACTTGGGAAGAGTGGAACTGGGAGAGTCGGAAAGTTTGGAAGCTCTCAAGACAGAATTTGAAACTGTCAAGACTACTTTAAATTTCTTGAAGGATTCTATTTTCACTCCGACCATCGAGGCAATTTATCCCTGGTAAAATACTTGATACAGTTTTTGTTCACTAAGTTTTTTTGATTAAGTAGATGTATATAATTTTGCAAATTTTAAACCCTCAAGGTCTATTCCTACCTTCTAGAACTAGAAGATAAATTTTCTTAGTTTTAATTCCTAATACAGCAATCCAGGAAGCGTACCAAAGAAGATAAAGCAAAAAACAGTTCTTTTAAAGAGAGAATTATATATTTTGATGCAACATTCAGAAGTCATCAAACTTTCTGGACTTTTACATTACAAACTGCTTTCAGTATTCAAGAGCAAAGGCGACAGAAGGACAGACTAAAAGAATTTGTAGAAAAGTGCGAGAAAAATCGAGACGAATTACTCAAAAGGAATAAACATGCTGCCATAATGAACACAAAGCTAAAATGTACTATGCTAGACACTACTGCTCAGTGAGTGTCCACTCCGGATGATCACATTTGTTTTATGGATCCTCCTTTATGATTTGATGTAGTTGGTAACAAAACTGTATTTTTATTATCGCTTTCTTTAGATATGTTACGGAGAAGCAGGAATTGACCAAAGCAATTACAGAACAAAAAGAAGAAATAAAAGAATTGGATAAACTCATAAAAAGTAGGCACCTTTTGATGGCCAACGTAGGAGGAGCTCTTAAACATCTGCAAACACTTGCGAATTTGCTGAACAAGCCCAAAGGACAACAAACGGCAAGAAAAGTGAAGATGGAAACTTCCTTACCTGATGATATGGAAACTAACAGTAAGATGATCGATAATGATAATGAATACAATTTATATTCTTAATTTTTAGGTATTAAAATCATCCCTGAGCTGATCTCAAAATTCACCAAGCTCGCATCAGACGTAAAACAGCTCACGACAGAAGAAGCAATGCAGCAAGGTTACAAATTGTTCGAACAAATGATGTATACACGTTGCAATGAAGTACAGATCAATACTGTCACCAGTGAGGAGTCTGTGACTGAGCCACTGTTCACGACCACTCATATTCTAACAAGGGAGGATATTAAAAAACAAAGTGAAGAGATTGTCGCAGCAAATGCTGTCTCAGATGACTTGCACATGTTACCTACAGCCAAGAAGAAGGTTACTTTAAAAAAGAAGTAATAAATATTTAAAATTACTGTTTCATTTTCGTTGCAAAACAACATAGTATCGTATAGGCAGGGAGATAAATGTCCACAAGAATGCCTAATGGCATGTCAATGAGCATAGATTCAAATTAGGTTCTTGTACTTTTATTTTTAAATTACTGCAATATAGCTTGCTTAGAAAAAGCAAAGCAAAAGAGATTGCAATATGTGTGAAACTCTGATTGGTGAAATATGGCCATATATCATAACACGTCTTGGAACTAGAATAGGTAAAATGTCTTTTAAAAAGTTTATTTAAATTTCAGAGGAACAATCAACCTAATGGACAATTGAAAACAATTGTCATTCAATGCGATACGTATATTATCCCTTTTGTTTTTTTTTTCAAAATTAATCAACTCAAAAGATTTTAATTTTAAAAATTCTTAAAATGGCTCGTTTAATATAACTTCAACTGGATCATTAAAATTTGACACAAATTAATCGGCAGAAGTAAGTGCGGCAAATTTATTGGCAGTTTGCATACCACGGGCGCTTGACTCATCATCCTCTTCACCACTTCCATCTTCTTCAGACTCGCTATTCTCTGTAGTTTCTTTGGCGGAATTCTCTTCATCTGATTCATACACATTGTGAACAACTGGTTCATCAGTCTCTTCAGTTTTGGCCTGGATCCACTCCACGACTTTCACTTCAGGATGAGACGCCCAATAATCTATCGAAAATGAACCATTCATATAACACAAGTGTTTTTCTTAGTTTTACATACCTTTTTGATCAGTAAACCCTGGCGGCCTCAAACACAAACATATTTTTCCATCCAAAGCCATCCTCAACAAGCTGTTTGCTGCACGATAGGAATCCAGACGAGCCGCTTTCGCTGTCAAGTAACCTCTTTTCTTAGCCCAACCATCACAGATATCCATCGCAGACCAAGTGTCGTCGCCATCGGGATGATCTATTCTGAGCAGTTTTACCAAATCCAGTCGTTCAGCTTAAAATGGTAAAATAGGTTAACTGACTATTTAAACAATCCAGAGTGAGTTAACACTAACTAAATGTTTAAAGATACTGCTTTTACTTTTCTCATCATACAACTTGTGTGGAAACAGTGTAATTGACTATTTTCACCATTTCTTGGGACGAGTGCATATTGTATATTGAAAGCTCGATACACTACGATACATAATGAACAAAAAATTGTAATATCATAGAATAATCATTGGATATAGAACCCTGCTTAATGCAAACCTAAGGTATACCAAAAATAAGTTGATTCTGTTTTCTATAAGGTGTTTTCTAAACCAATGTAATAAAGATTACTAAGAATAAAGTGTAAATTATTGTAAGATCTAAAAAATCATAAGAACAGCTTTAATACAAGTGACAAAATAGATTTCTGTTATTATTATAGTATAAATTAAGTTTCAAACATTAGTATGATACTGGAATTATTATCCACAATAATCCATAGCAGAGTATAAGAAGCAGCTGCATATCAAAGGAGGCAATAGTTTCTACAATTAAAAGCCACCAGGTATGAATAAATTGTTAAGTGTTAAAATAAAAATCTCCTTTACCTAAATATTTCACTGTTGTAAAGGGTTCCCTCAACTGGGCTATCGGATAGCTTCCCATCAACACCTGCAGTGTTTTGGGGACCTTCGAAGGAAACACTAAACCAGGACAATCACATAATTTTACGTTTGACGTGAGGTAAATTGTTTGGAAGTGTTTCGTATGACCGGGTGTTTTGGAGACACTAACCACCTTCTTTCCCATCATGGCATTCATTAATGACGATTTACCAACGTTCGGTTGACCTACACAGCCGATGGTTAAGATGCCTTTATTGAACCTTTGATATTCATAGTATTGAGTGTCGACAGATTTCAATTGGATCATCTCCCCGACTTCCGTTTCGTTTTCAGTTCCAATATCAATGGTTGATTCCTCTTTGATTTTGTTTTCCCAGGAAGTCAAATCCACGTTATCGCCCACAAGCTTTCTGCACACTTTCAAAATTTCTTGAGTACCTTCTGCTGCCATACGAACCCTACCTCTTCTCCGTCTCACCTGTAAGCCTGAGAGGCAAGGTATTAAGCAATAGAGCTAAACTGCAAAAATTGCTTCTAACAATATAACATTACCTCCAGTATCTGCTTGTTTTCCCATGAGGTTGTATCCTGGTACAGTTGTGAACATCACGATATGCAAATCTGGGTATCTGTTTTCAAAATAGTTTTTCCATGCTACGACAAGTGGCGCGGGGGAAAGATCTATTTTATTCAACACAAGAATGAAGTATTTGTGCAATTGTTTTGTTACATAATCATACAAAGAAGGGGGAAACATTAGTGCCTAAAAGAATCAGATTTAGCTATAGCAAATTGTAAGTATTAAATGTAGTGTCTTACAGGGTATCTTATATCTAAAATAAACAAAATAACATCTGACATTTCCAGGACTCTCCAAAGTTGCCTCCATGTTTCTAAATTCAGTTCAAACAAGCTCAGATCGTTCCGATCAAACTTCTGTTGAATTTTCTTTACATATTCCTACAAAAAAATAATGAAGTAACAATTAATTAACTAGTTGCACATTCCAGAGTAATTCAACATTTTAACTACCTTAAGTACATGCTTAAATATGACGATACTTTCGAATTTTTGTTTCTCCTATTTCCCTTTTTAGCAGAAGTAAAAGACCATAAAGAAAATAGAAGTGAGCTGACTATAAGGTAGTCGAACGGTGGTAACAAATAGAAAAGGCTAACATATCATAGCCTAGGGATAAACAGCAAAAGCTCTAACCATAATATGACCGAAACAAAAAGGAGCTGCATAACATTACACATTATACACAAATTGGAAAAATGAACTCTCAATCTCATAAGTCCATATACATAAAACAATACACTTACAGTAAAATATCTATTTTCTTGAGCATCCAACTCTTCCTTGGTCAAGTTAAAGTCCCAAGGTGGTCTCACTGGAAAATCCAAATCTTTATGGAAATAATCATCGCCATTGATTTCCATTTCTTTCTCCGTTTTATGCTCCAAGCTACAGCGAGCCAATTCCTTCCCTCGTACGACATCTTCCTTGCTCTCTTTAAAAAACTGTAAAGCATACCTATTCGGTTTTGATCGACTATCTCTAACTGGTTGAAAGTTTATCTTTTGGACGCTCGTAGTGGGCTCTTCCTCGTCCTGTGAAGCGTGTGTGAAGACTGGACGTTCATAATGTTCTAGAATCGTTAAAACACGTAAAGAGAGAATAAATTTGATGCCACTGTTGAAATTTTAGTGAATTTCATTTGAGCTCTTCGTTTTATAATACTTTTGGGAGTGGAAACTGTTAAAACGAAGAGTAGAAGTCTGGTCAATGAATTGGAATTAATCGAGGCGTACTTCAAAATGTAGCGGGTGGTACTTGGAAAGCTGAAACCGAAACAAGGTTTTACCTGCTGCCTTTGCTTGCTTTTTGGCTTTGAGCTGCTCCTTTTTAGCTTTTCCGCTGAAAGGAACTTTTCTCCTGCCTTGAGGCATCTTTCAAATTTTTTTAGGTTAGATTTTTTTGGGAAAGAATCATGGAAAACTACTGTCAAAATTATGTTGGTGGGAAAATTCAAATAATATCATTAACATCATTATAAATATCAATATATTTCATTCGTGGCTATTATAATTTTAACAATACAAAGACAATAAATTGTTCGTTTGGATTAGTGTGCCGTTCTTAGGCATAATTTAAAATTAACATGTACACACATATACAAACATATTACATATTTTTACTTATCAGAATTTCTGGTTTTACCTTCCTAATATGTAATCATGTATCAAATAATTACAAATTTAAAATGATTGCTCTATTCCACTCCACTCCCCTACTGTTATTAACATGTTATTATTCATTATCACAAAAATAAAGATATTTTCAAACAAATATCAGCATAAACAATATTTTTAAAATTGATCTGAAAAATATAAACAGAATGTACTTTTTCACAACAGCAACACACATAATTAATTCTCATGTTCAGGTTTAATACTGTCAAATACAAATTTGAGTACGCCTCCAGCCATCTTGGCACCATAATTGCCCGCCCAGAATTGCAGATCCTTTCCGGAATGTTCAAATACAACTTTATTATAATCATTATGACGATCATCAACTAATATTTCAATCTGAAAAGTGGATTTACATGAAGTTCTCATTTATGACATTTTTTTGTAAATTACCTTATGCCACGCTCTTCCTTGAAACTGTTCTACTTTGAATTCATCATGATGCCGAAAGACAGACTTGATCAACTCATTATTGCTATCATATTTAAAGGCATAAACTGCTAGGGTGTATATGCAGGCACAATCGAATCGTCCCGCTACCCATTCACTTACGTAAACACTAGGTGAAAACTTATTGATGATGTAACGCATCAATCGCTTATTGAGTAAACATAATTCCTGAAAGGGGTAAAATAAAGTTTAGAAAAAAACCTTCAAGGCTACTCCAGGAAGTACTATATTAAATATCATAGCTTCGATTAAAAGAATATTAATGTTATGATACCAGTATTCAGAGCCATAACAAACTTTATAACATACAAATATGTACACACTTAATAGTGAAAAATTATAGACAAGGAATATTTATTGTGGGGTGAGATAATTATTTCTAGTAAAAAACCTCTGCAATAAGTTTATATGATAAACAAAATGATTATAGTCACCTGTGTTTTAGAACATAGACCATATGATGTAGAAAAACAACTTGTGTAGCCGTTAAACTCAGGAACTCCAACAGGTAAAGCATCAGCTCCTGTCGGAGGATTTTCAATTTTAAATCCGTCTCCTCCGTTCTGAGTGATATGCCAGTGCTTGTATTTTTCTTGTCCGTTGCCGTTTTTTATTACATTTTTAAAATTGTTGGTAGTAAAGTAACTATAGAAAACATACCATGGCAACTTCTGCGCCTTTTTCTGATGGTACCTATTATAAATACTCATCCAGAACCCATCTGATTTTATAATATTACACCACCTTTTGCATACCAAGGTGGCGCACAACAAATGAGTCGGAGGAATACGGCTTAGAATATTCATTACAATTTCTTCTGGTACAAAAATTCCGTTAAAGCACAGCCCATTAATTGAGTCTTGCTCTTCGAAAAAGTCGTGAAATTTGAATTCCTCGACGGGAGTGTAGGTTTTCTCTTCCATATCTTCGGTTCTAGCGCTTACCCTTTCCTGGAAGTTACCCATTGACTAGTTAAATTTACGGGAAGTATATCTCCGTTAACTTTAATGTTCACCATATGTACTTAAATTAACTGCTGGGTTTACTGATCTTCACATTCTTTTCATTCTAACATGACCTAACCTGCAATTTGAGTCATCATTCAAAACAGACGTCATGACAGTGGGAGGCCAGGAGGGTGTTAGAAATTTTTTGTGGTTTTGGGTTATCTCACGTTATCTACAAGCGGCCACCTTTTTTTTTACAATTCAGATATCAAATTTTTAAAACCTTCCGTTTAATAATTAACAGTGATCATCTTTCGTTAATTTTTCTCGATGTAAAAATTTCAACTCTATTTTCAATAGTCTAAAAAAATATTGGGAAACAATTTGATAAGTATCCTCAATATAACTTGAAAGCTCTTCTGCTTTCTGTTAGAATAACAAGGAAATTGTTAAAGGAAAATTGGTTTGAAATAAAATCCATAAAACTAATCTAATAAATTTTTGTTTTAATGTACATACAAAATTTTTGGCAAGATTGTCTAAAATTACATAAAATCACAATAATGTAAATGCCACTTGAGTCTAATTTAAAACTTGAATTGTCAGCTACTACAGGAAATTCTAATGAATTTTAAACTTACTGACATAAAATTAAAAAAACAGTTGTCAAACATATCTGTTTCCTATTAAAAGTAATTTAAGGAACACAATTCATAACAATTTTTATATAATCTGTTTATGGAGATTAAAAAAAAAACAATCACTTATTATTTTTCAGGTGGTTTGTGAACTTCCTGTAACTGCTGTAACCTATTTTTAATAGTGTTTATATTTTACCTAAAATGAAATACTGACGAAAAGAGCTAATAAAATATATGTTTATATACATTTAGTATTAAAAACATCAATGTGTCATAGTTTAAAAAATTCAATATGATTCAACAATTTCATATATTTTCTAAAGTAAACTTTAAGTAAATATTTTATATATAAAATATATAAAGCAGCTCAGCTGCTGCCTCTTCTTATAAATGTCTGTATGTATAAAATAATACAATTGTAACATCACAATGTAAATTTAAAAAAAGCACTTGTTTATCTTTGATTTCTTGGGGCATCAAAAGGAAACTTTAACTTTAGAGAAGAAAATTGCTCAGTAAGATACTTACCAAAGTCAAAGGTTCCTTCTGATTTAACATGAAAGCAGTAATATTAACTAACTTTTTCCTAACTACACAATACTATTTTTGCGATAGTATAAAAGGCACATCATGGAAGTTACAGATGTAGAAGATTTGGCGGCGGTGCTAAGTTGTTGGGATACCGGGCTTTGAGCATTGCGCTGAGCCAGTTGGCTCTCAATGCTGCATCGTTCCATACCAGAACGTTTCCAAAGTAGGAGGCGTTCCTCGTTCTGGTAGGTAGAATGTCTTTTTCTATAAAAGTTATTGACCACCTTGTAGGAGGACTGCGTTTTGTTTCATGGCCCAAATACCAGATAATGTCTTCGACATTCCACGAATGTAATACCACATCGCCCTGGATACGAAAAAATAAAAAAAAATTATTAGTAATAATTTAACCACATTACATGAATCCATAAAGATCTTAACTCAACAGCTATCATTAACATAATTCCTTATTATATAATTCTACTTACAGTTTTATCCTTAAAACAAGTCAGCTTTCCTTGATAAAACTGGAACGTTAGTAGCTTGAATAACCTTGACTTGTTACTGGCAAATCGAAGCTCTCCAGACACAGGTAGCGGTTTGTCCAAGATAATCTCCCAATATTTAGACAAGGGAGTTAAAACCAAATAATTCTCCTTCCTGTCTTGTTCATCCCAGTAACTCCACTTCAATACCACATCCAACACCTAAAACGGTATATTAATTTTTAGGTAAAACTGTGTGGTTTTCAAACCTTTTCTTCGTAATGTATAGGCCGTGTCAGTCTGTCTTGGAGCACCACTTCTTCCAAGATTAATTCATGAACTGGTAATTTAATATGGCTACATAGTTCTAAGCATACGTCATATGCTGTTTTGGTAGGGCACACCTTGAAAGTGGGAGAGTCAAATTAGTATAAACACTATTGGAGACAACGGAAAACTTACTGATACATTAAATGACTTCCCTTCTTTATTGCGCAAGAAAATCCAAATCCTCAAATCGCCAGCTGATTTTTTATTTACTTCGCCTTGTGCCTTCGCATACTTCTTTAAAACATTCAACATCAATTTTTCCTTCTCCAATTCTCCAACATCCTCGGGGAAAACATGCCTGTACAGCTTGATCAGTTGATTTACTACTTCCGAATCCCTTTGATGGTTACGACCTGCATTGTTGATGACTCCGTTTTCCTAAAAGTCCACCATCAATAAATTAACTTCGAATGTCAGACAAAATCATACTTCATAGCGGAGTAGAGTTGGTCCCCAGATAGCTGACAAATTTTCAGTAGTCATCAGGTTTCTATCGCTTTGAGAGCTGATAAAATGTAAATGGCCGAACAGTTTTCTTATGGTATTGTAAGATATCACCGGAAGCTGATCCAGAGCTGCTTTGTACATTCTGACCCTTTCTTCACTGTTATTGTGCTCTGGGAAAAAGTATTCAGAAATTTAGATACTTAGAAGTTTTAGTTTGCCTACATTTTAAAAGCGTGAATGTTATTTTGGATTAAAATTTATCTACACTATTACGAATCGGCATAATTTAACATAAAAATGAATTAGTACTTGAAAAATATTCATTACATATTATTGGATGTGGCATTAAACTGTTTTTAAAAGTCAAATCCTTAAAAGGAGATTCATATAAGCTGCATACAACTAGATTATCATATTTTACTTATATTAAATACAAAGTAATATTACTTGACACTTCATGAAGGTATTGCCGTTGACTACTTCCTAAAAGTGGTTCTGGTAGGTCCCTAAAAAATCTCTTGAGAGCAGTGGCGACTTCGTGTTCTGTGTACTGATCGTTAGTTAACTGGACACTAAATGCGTCCTTTCGAAACTTTGCAAGAAGCTCGGACACTGAAGACCCTGTACCCGCCCGTCTATAAATCCCTTCCGTCATACTTCCTGCAAAATATAAATCCAATTACTAAACCGTTTTGATTTGGTTAATAAATGTCTTACCATGAGCGTAAATGAAGTTAACACATTTTTCTACTATGACTGGAACATCATTTTTAGTAAGCTGCTGCTGATCTAAATTAGCGCCATTATTGTGAGCTTCCAACTTTACTAAATGGCACCAAACCTGAATTTTAAAAGATGGCAGACTTTAGTGTTTCAAACTTAATGTTAAAACTCACTTTTGTTTCTCTAGAAGTCCACATACGCAGATAGAGTACTACATCTGGAGAATCTATAATCATGTTAGGTCCCCTATCGTTAGTTTTTGGATTGTTATCAGCCTCCTGATATTGTTGAAGGACGATACACCTGGTTTTCCTTAGGTCCATTTCCTTAACTGATTGATTATCGATGGCATAGTAAAATTTTCTCTCGCTGAGCACAATCCATGCTCCTATCCATTTTCCACTCACTCCTAATGGAAAATAAATGATCAATTTTTAAATTCTGAGTTCCTCTCTCACCAAAAATGTATACAGTCAACTCCGTTTATAACGTACCTCAAGGGAACTTAAAAAAAGTACGATAAATGCGAAGTACGTTAAATACATATTATATATATTTATATGAAAAATGTATTGACCTCATAAATATGTATATAATATATAATAATGTGATATGTGGCAGTCCTATATAGCGATTGAATAAATACCTGAAGTATTATTGGGGACTACAAAATTCAACACATGGTGTATTGTATTTATTACATAACAAGAGACTACATTAAACAAAATACATATGTATTACTATACTACATATGTACATACTAATAAAGGATATGTACTACATACTTGCATTCATTTATATCACACATATCACTTTGTTTCTGTCCGGCTTCTATTTCGCGGATAATTTAAAATTTTTCCCCTACAGAGAACGCTAACCGTTGTTTTTATTGGGATGGTCAGTCATCTTGGGGTGTTTCAGTTAAATTAAGGATAATAAACAAATTAGTCGGGTTCGGATCTATTCATAATTTACACAGCAGGTACACATATATAACAGGTATATTTTTGGGGAAATCCGTGTTTTGCAAATCCTGTTAATTCATTGATCCTTAACCGTCCTAACGGTTTGTGATTTGTCATGCTAACGCTGACAATTTCTTCGAAATTCGTGGCAATAACGTACTTCCTAAGAGATTTTCGTCCGCTAAATCCGACAATCCGTTAAAAGCAAGTACGGTAAATACGATGCTTATTTTTAATAAAGTAAAGGGTATCAGTTCGGCACTTTCTAAACAGTTCGCTAAATCCGATAGTCCGCTAAATGCGAGTGCGTTGTAAGCGAAGTTGACTGTATATGTACTTGGATACTTCTCGAGCGTAAGTTTTAGAACAAAATATTTATATTTTTTTCTTAGGCAAAAATACTATTCCTTTAAAGATGTAATCAAAAAATTATATTCTATATGCAGAACCATTGTCAGCAAATGACCATCACTATCTAATGAACCAAAGGCTTTTGATGTCACAAGTGTAATTCTTGATGTGCAATTATTACTATATTAAAATGTGAATGTACCTTCTCTTACATATGCCCATCCCATTCTCAAAAAATTTGTGGTTATTTTGGAGGAAAACTTATTAGTAAGTGACTCCACAACGACTTGCATCCATATCCTGCGTTCCGCAACATTTCTGGAACCAAAAATGTGTCCTCCTCTGCTCTTGCCAGTGGTATTGAGTTCAAAACAGTAAAGGTCGTCATTGTCGTACCTTAAAAACCGATTCATCAGTGAGACTAATATTAATCGTTTCGGAAACCTTGCATCTGTGTTTGCAAAACTGTTGAACACAAAAATGCCAGGTTATGTATAAGGAACATGGTGTCATTAAAATTGTCAATTAAGAATCAAACATAGAATACCTGAAGTTACTGTTCTGGGTACTTTTGTGAACTGTTAGCTCGGAACAAGAAAGGCACCAAATTTTTCATCGTGACTTCTCAGCTCAAAATTTTTTTTTGGAAACAACACCTTACCACCCTTCATATTTCACAGATTTCTTGTTGGTAATCAGTTTTTTTTTTTAATTTACCTGTAGTTGTATTTTTTATCCTGAAGGATCTGGACGCTTAATATATTCTGCGCGGGAAAATGTTCCTTCAGATGCTGGCAAGTGTTGTCTGAATAGCACACAAAGTTTGCATTTTCTACTATGCACCAACGGCCGCTGTACTCCCCGAACAGATCCTCCACAGGACCGTTCTGTACCTTGTACAGCATCCCTCTCTTCTGCACAAACTTATTGGTGCCTAAGGCGGCCCTCTCGACGACGTTCTCTTTACTCCTGTTCCCCCTGACAACGTCCGGAGCTTTTTCCAACGCTTCCTTCATTTGCCTGAACCAGCTATTCTTTTTGTTTTCAGAGGGCGACGATGGGGTGTCCGCCGTGAACCAGCTGGTTTTCGATTTGACTTCGGAGGGCTGTTTCGGTCTTAGTTTCACCGATACTTCTTCCTCTTCCTCATCTTCGGGTAGGGAATCTACCCGAATGGGTGGCGTCGGTGGACTGATGACGTCTTCGACTTCGGACTCGTTGGAAATACTCCATTCGTCGATTGTGTGAACGTTGGAAATGTTCCCATATAAGTCGCCCTGCAACAGCTCTTCTAGTAGCTTGAAGTCATTCACAGTTTCAGCAGGAGGCACTAGAATGAATGAATAACCCGGAGTTAATATTTGGAATCTGACTGAAATTATTATATATGATTTTGTAATCAAATTACTCCAACTAAAGCTTCATTAATTAACCACAGATGACTAATTTTCCTAATGGTTAATCAGTAATCAACACCCACGATCCTTTGTATAAAACATAAAACCGTTTAATATTCCTAACAATTAAAAGGTATAAAATATGTATGTAAATTAAATATGCACATTTTATTTCCTACTGATAGCATTTTAAATATCCTTCCTTATAAAATTAGAAAATTATAAGTTGGATTGTAAGTCGTAATGTGATTCTAGCTGTTTTTTATACCATCCTTATCTTTCATTCTGATAGATAAGTGTTTTACTTGCTGTAATTTTACACCAACAATAGTAAGCAATTTTTTACTGATTAACATTTCATGTGTTTTTAAACATATTTGTTTTATCTGGAGTGGTAACTTTCAACAATTTCAAATATGAAATATTTGTAAGCAAATAACAAGGCTCGTAAATACCTACTTGGATATTAAACATTACCGGCTTTTTTTCAATTTCGATATTTAATAGTTTACTAGAGTTTTGTAGTAATACAATAAGAAAACTAACAAGATTTTGTAAATATGTAAATCAGAAAATTTAAATTAACCTTTCATATTGTTTCAATTCTTATAGTGTATTTCATGTAATTTGCTAAGTAGTACTTTATGCATTAACATTGAGTACATTTTTGTAAACATTAAGTAAACCATTTTATTTGTTCTACTAACCTAATTTCGTTACTGGTAAAAAATAATGAGGGTAAAGGCGATAACAGCTCGAATTATCGGAACCAAAGAGTAAAACTGACATAAATTTGAATGGAATTTACAATTAATGTTGTTTGGTCTTCAAAAACTTACAAATGTAAGATGAATAATCATTTAGTTTTTCACTCCCAAATCAACTCTACAAATATATAATATATGCTCTTTACAATGTTACGTAATATGGGTAGGACAATGACATTTATTTTGCTAATCATCGCTCAAAATTTTAATTTGGGACAAAACGAAACAAGACTATTTGTAGTGGATTATTTTATGATAAACAAATGTTATCTGCGAATGTTGTAAACAATTACTGGTTTATCAGTAATACTATATAGGCAATATTATAGATTTTTGTCCCAGACAGGTTTCGAAATAGTAAAAACTAATTTATTGCCTTACAAGGAATATTATGGGAAGTTGTACATTTTCAAACAGATTAAAATGAGAGGACTGAAAATTTTGTAACAAATTGATAAACTGTTGATAAAGTTAATAAAAAATTCACAACTATAGAAATTACAGTAGGATATCACAATAGGATAATTATCACACCCTGTGTGCCATAAAATGTCCTACTAGATGGTAGATGAGATAACTTAGCAGAACCTTTCACAATTTTATGTTAGTTTGTGAGTTGTGAGTCCTTCTAGCTAGGGAGACCCATAGACGAAAATTAATTATTTGGCATATAAACACTTTTGAATCGCTAGAATCCTACTTAAATTAGGATAGATTATGTTAGATTGAAGATGGTGGTATTCTACTTGAACACGAAATACTACATGTCCTATAACTAACTTTTGTTTCTACTTCGTGGTAAGATTTTATAGTGGCCTATGGGCCCAAACCAGTCACCTATTAAATTATTACAAAAATAAAAAAATCATGGATGTGATCTTGGACTTCGAGCTCCTCATTCCTCTTAACATATTTATAGATTACATATTAATATATAAACAAAATCAAAGCAGTTTACTAATCACATTTGCCCCAAAAGAGTCTCAATTACCTGTCGAATCTGTACTGCTCAGAGGATCGAACTGCAGAATGACGCTTTTCGAGGGCCTCGACGGCGCGTTCTGCAACATTATCTCGTGATTTTCGTAACAACTGGCATACAAACTGTTGGTCATGTTCATCGAGGTGGACCCATCGCTTCTAGTAGAACCCAAGTCAGCCTCGACCGGTCTCCCTCGATCGGTGTCGTTACCCTGCCTCTCGACTGAATCGTAGAACTTCCAAGATCCCGACCTGGAGAGCTTCTCACTGGAGTTCGTCACGCTGGCACTGTCCGAATCGCTCTGCGGGACCACAGGGAACACGCTCTCGTAAGGGTCCTGCTTGGCTTTGGTGATCCTGGAACATTCCGCATTGACCGGGTGGGAGGAGGGAGAATCGTAGGCGGACTCGTCGGGCAGGGGTGGAGGCGGATGTTTCGGAGGCGGCAAGCTGAGTGCGTCCTCGTCTGATGAGATTGAGATATCATCGTCGTTATCTATGTTATTGTAAATATTCTCCGTCTGAGATATCGGCGAGTTGAATCTAATGGTGCTGAATATGTTGATAGTGTCCTCGTCGTTCCTTTGGACTGAAGTCGGCTGAATGTCATTGTTGCTCTCCTGAGAGCCGGAGCTGAATCTGCGGGTTAGTCGACGTACGCTCTGCCTCGTGCCCTGGATGACGGCACGCTTACGGTCCTGCACCAACTGGCTTATGTCGCCCGCTAGTTGCTTGGAAGCCGAACTCACTCTCTTCGTAAGGGTGTTGTTGTGCTCGGAAGGGAGCGGAGATGGTTCCGCCTTCTGTGCAGCGGCCTTCACGCTTCGTCTGGGTGTCGGTATTGGCTTCTTCACTTCCTGAGCGTTAATGCGGGGCTTTTCGAGGGGACCGTCCATCATTCGATCGGATTCCGTGGACGACAGAATATTTCATTCCGCCAATTATCGAACAACGCACCGTAACAGATATGAGTAATTCACGTTCACTTGATAACGGCACCAGCCTAAATTGTTATTATTATCGCTATTCTCTGTGACCTGTGACTAATGCAAATAAATTGTTGCTTAGTTCTACTTGTGTCTTGTGTGAAAAAATCGACGGAGCGAGACGAGCTCGTCCGACGACGAACCGAACCTGCATTTCACAAAACATATACAAAGTTAACAAAAACAAAGTACAAAACAAAAACCAGACAAAAACATATATAACCTAACCTAACCTATGGATATGGTGATCTATCAGTTCTATCACTATCACCTATGACTATCACTATCATCTCATCATTCATCTATCTTCTGTTCTGATGTTCTGATCTGTTCTAACCATAGCCCGATAGCCCATAGCCCATAGGTGCTATAAAATACTAACTATGAACACTTCCTTAATAAAAAGTTTCAGTATGGATAAAGGCCGTTCTTTTCAACTTGTCCAGTACCACAGCTGGTAAGCGATCTTTAATGAATTCAAGGTAAATGTTTACTTAAGCCACTTCGCCTATATTTTGCAACTTTTCTCTGAAGGTAGTAATAAGTAACGATATACATATATTTCCCCAAGAAATAACCAAGGCACAAAGGAGATAGTGCAAAGGCGTTGTAAACGCAACAGAGCATGATAAACCAAGTGCCCCGGGGGCAGAAGCGGTCTAAGTAAACATTCATCGAATTATATTCCGGCAGTATATCAAGGTATATATTTATTTGTAGTTTACAAAAACCATAACATGTTTAACGAAGTGGGATATAAAAGGTTTGACAATGAAGAAAATCCGCAAGAAAGAATAGTAAACATTGAATTTAACAACGCCATCCAACTGTTAATTACCATCCCGATAACCAGACAAGAGAAGTCATATTGTTAGAAAGCATAATAATGCCTTTCCAAATTTTACAGGATCGAGTGGTACTGCATATCCGTATTACCTACCCTGATCATGTTGTGAGGGTCGAATTACGCTTCCCGACACAAAACAGTCTGGACCGTTTCTAAGTTTTATCACGCCAGAGAGGTACTGTTATCAAGAGTTTTAATTTTTTTTTATATGGAGCTCAGAAAAAGTATGTTTTTAATAAAGTATGAAAATGGGTAGCTAAATATCATACATTAGATATCAGTACCTATGTCAAGAAGTTTTGTAAGTTACAGATAAAATCATGTTTTTTCTGTTGCCAATTAAATTTTACGTCATTTTCCACTAATTATTATGCTTTTTTGCAGTAGCAACTCTGGTAATTCTTCCCGGTCGTCTTCAGGTAGTTGAGAATAAATTGTTAAATCAAAATATATATGTATATATGCATAAAAAAATAAATTATTTATATATTTTTTTTAAAAAAACTTCGTTATTTGTTCGTGATATTTCTTTAATAAAAAGTTTCAGTATGGATAAAGGCCGTTCTTTTCAACTTGTCCCAGTAGGTACCACAGCTGGCTGGTAAGCGATCTTTAATGAATTCAAGGTAAATGTTTACCTAAGCCACTTCGCCTATATTTTGCAACTTTTCTCTGAAGATAGCAATGAGTAACGATATACATATATTTCCCCAAGAAATAACCAAGGCACCAAGGAGATAGTGCAAAGGCGTTGTAAACACAACACGGCAAGATAAACCAAGTGCCCCAGGGGCAGAAGCGGTCTAAGTAATTATATCCCGGCAGTATATCAAGGTATATATTTATTTGTAGTTTCCAAAAACCAAAATCAAAAAACCATAACATGTTTAACGAAGTGGGATATAAACGGTTTGACAATGAAGAAAATCCGCAAGAAAGAATAGTAAACATTGAATTTAACAACGCCATCCAGCTGTTAATAATTTACCATCCCGATAACCAGACAAGAGAAGTCATATTGTTAGAAAGCATAATAATGCCTTTCCAAATTTTACAGGATCGAGTGGTACTGCATGTCCGTATTACCTACCCTGATCATGTTGTGAGGGTCGAATTACGCTTCCCGACTCAAAACAGTCTGGACCGTTTCTAAGTTTTATCACGCCAGAGAGGTACTGTTATCAAGTGTTACAATTTTTTTTATTGGAGCTCAGAAAAAATATTTTTTTAATAAAGTATGAAAATGGGTAGTTAAATATCATACATTAGATATCAGTACCTATGTCAAGAAGTTTTGTAAGTTACAGATAAAATCATGTTTTTTCTGTTGCCAATTAAATTTTACGTCATTTCCCCCTAATTATTATGCTTTTTTGCAGTAGCAACTCTGGTAATTCTTCCCGGTCGTCTTCAGGTAGTTGAGAATAAATTGTTAAATCAAAATATGTATGTATATATGCATAAAAAAATAAATTATTTATATATTTTTTTCAAAGAAACTTCGTTATTTGTTCGTGATATTTCCTTAATAAAAAGTTTTAGTATGAATAAAGGCCGTTCTTTTCAACGTGTCCAGTACCACAGCTAGTAAGCGATCTTTAATGAATTCAAGGTAAATGTTTACTTAAGCCACTTCGCCTATATTTTGCAACTTTTCTCTGAAGGTAGTAATAAGTAACGATATACATATATTTCCCCAAGAAATTACCAAGGCACCAAGGAAATAGTGCAAATGCGTTGTAAACACAACAAGGCAAGATAAACCAAGTGCCCCGGGGGCAGAAGCGGTCTAAGTAAACATTCATCGAATTATATCCCGGCAGTATATCAAGGTATATATTTATTTGTAGTTTCCAAAAACCAAAATTAAAAAACTATAACATGTTTAACGAAGTGGGATATAAACGGTGTGACAATGAAGAAAATCCGCAAGAATGAATAGTAAACATTGAATTTAACAACGCCATCCCGATAACCAGACAAGAGAAGTCATATTGTTAGAAAGCATAATAACGCCTTTCCAAATTTTACAGGATCGAGTGGTAACTGGCATGTATGTATTACCTTCCCTGATCATGTTGTGAGGGTCGAATTACGCTTCCCGACTCAAAACAGTCTGGACCGTTTCTAAGTTTTATCACGCCAGAGAGGTACTGTTATCAAGAGTTATAAATTTTTTTATATGGAGCTCAGAAAAAATATGTTTTTAATAAAGTATGAAAATGGGTAGTTGAATATCATACATTAGATATCAGTACCTATGTCAAGAAATTTTGTAAGTTACAGATAAAATCATGTTTTTTCTGTTGCCAATTAAATTTTACGTCATTTCCCACTAATTATTATGCTTTTTTGCAGTAGCAACTCTGGTAATTCTTCCCGGTCCTCTTCAGGTAGTTGAGAATAAATTGTTAAATCAAAATATGTATGTATATATGCATAACAAATAAAATATTTATATATGTTTTTCAAAAAAACTTCGTTATTTGTTCGTGATATTTCTATAGTTATGGTTAAGTAAATCATTTTACTTACCCATTTTACTTATGCACCCTTGCATAATACTTTAGCTCCTGCGCACAGAGGGTTTCCCTCTCTTGCAGGCTTTTCTATTGCTCCTGTGAACACTGAAAATGTTAATTGCTAATAAATAAATAAATAAATAAATAAATAATAACTAATTTTTACGAAATTAGATTTTTTAAATTTCCACACCAGTTTGGTCTTCTATTTTTATGGTTCAATGCTTGATTTTTCTTTATTCGTTTGATGCAGACTTAGAAAACTAAATGATATTCAATTTTAGTAGTTTATAATGTGTAACTTTTTAACTCAGATTATTATGCCTAGTTTTCTTAAGTCATTTTCCTATTTTATATGCATTTTTGTGCATGCGTGTGTGCGGTCCACGCTTTCTCAGAAATTATGAATAGTGGAGAGTTGAAATTTTGAATGTAGGCTGGATACCGTGAAAACTCGACACCGCATAAATATCATCAGAATCAACTAAGGGTAAAGGGCAGTTTACTCGTAGTTTTTGTTTTTTTATGTTTTTTGGATTATCGCAAAAGATTTTGGACATTTTCAAGACTCTGTTGTAGCAAGAAAAAAGAAACAAGAACATCAGGTAAGTAATACAAGTAATAATTGTATTGACTTACATTTGTTCAGATGAAAGAAAATTCAAGAACCTTGCGTAGACAATGGCGTCACAGGAACCAGCCAAACTCATTCGGACCAATACAAACAACACTAACGATGGCTCAACATTGAAAAATCTTTATGTTGAACCGAATACTGATTTTAGGGATAGTGACCAGTACTAATGATTGATGTGTTGTAACTGAGAAGTACTCTACGTGACTAGAATCCAGTTCTCTGCTGATTCCTTTACTTATTACAGGATTTTTTTACCTTTTTTTGGTTTAATTTTTTTGTGTGTCCGTTGACCGTTGAAAAATCATTCTAGAAACATTTTTAATTTAAAACAAACATACAAGTATGGACCTCATGTGTAGAAACTTGGAAACTATGGAGAATTAACTGTAGGTATCTTATTTTTAATTGAAATTTTAAAATCTCAAACTTGGAGTAATATATTTTGCATGTATGTATATATTGAAAAATGGGAAATTTTGTTATTGCAAATTAGATATTGTTATTTGTAAAGAGAATATTATAATGATTAGTAATGCCATGAAATTGTGTTTGTTTATTAATCAAGTTATTCTTTAATTTTATATGACAGAATTCTAAAAAGAGTCTTTTGAACCAAGGTTCATCAAGGTTCCAATCCAGGTTTTTGAATTTTCTTTCATCTGAAAAAATGTAAGTTTCTCAGTCCTTAGATTAATTTTTAACCTTGGGAACACAATCCCCTACGGAGCAATAATGGCAATAACATATGTGGATATTCACTTGAGTAATTTACGTGATCTACAAAAATACAATCTTAATCTACAACTTATCTGATTTTAATCCTGTTCTCTTATCAGATTTGGTTGTCAAGGACATTTTCCATAAAATATCTTAAAGACAATGTTTTATTTTAATTCCTTCTACGTCTAAGTATCTAAAGGCTTCAATATGTCTCATGGAAGTCTTTCATCGGATAGATCGAAACACAATTTGTAAAAATGTAGAACTTTGACTGGATGAGATATGACGTTATAGAATTTTGTACAGTAAGTACACTTTATGGGACCCAAAAGACAGTTTTAGAGTGCATAATAATGATTATTAAATGGAATTGATTGTCTTCGGTATAGAAATCAGTTCCAGATAATGTAAATGGACTTACAAATGGTCTTGTATTGTACCTATAGGTAGATACTACTCTTACCATGTCTTCTCGGGATAAAATTGGTTTGCGACCAATAAGCCAATCTGGTTTAGCATCTCTTTGGATTAGTTTAATAATGATTTGAGATAATTTATCCGCAAGTCTTCCGGTTTTATAACAATTCCTTCTCGGCTTATGTATGTATTAAATACAACTGAATTATTCTTTCAGAGTGGGTATGATTGTCTTAAAACCTGTTTTAATATTTTAGCTTAGCATTAGATAAGCTATAGCGGTTGAGTAGCAACACTACCACATTGGTAATAACTTTTTTGTTTTGTTCATGTTCGTGTCGGTTTGTTATTCTGCTTGAAATTTATGCTAAAGTGACTTCTTCATTCTCATTAGATAAATGACTGTACCAAATTGGGACTACTCTTTATCAGAAACTTTTTTTTGAATATATACTAGTAATCATCTAGTTTTGATTTGATGGCAGACCTGCATTGATGTTAATTTCCCCATTATGACCTGCAGTCGATTTCTATAAACACAATTACACCTGCGCGGCATTGGAAATATCCCAAAGAAGTATTTTTTGCCCGTCTCCCCTATCTGTAGTTTCACCCTCGCGACATATCGAAATAGATGCGATTCACCCCTCATTTCGGAAATATTAATTTCTACACGTGCATAATATGCGTAACATAACGCGTCGCTTTGGGGTTGAGACTTTAATATCAACTAACGCGCCCTATCCAAAACAAATTGATCCCATAAAGGGCCGACAGATTTCAGGCAAAAGATTAATTGGACGATTAGAAGAGATTTGTAGAAGTAACTTTTTTTTAGTCACATATTTGATTTGTAAGTTGGAATTGTTTAAATCTAAAATAAGTAATTTGTCGTTAATAGCAGGTACCTCGAATACGATTTAGATGTAGGCATTATTTCAAAATTTGATTTATAATTTCTTGGCGATGACTTTTCCCCATCAAAATATTTATTTTGACAGTCGCCCTACCCTCTAGTATATTAAGGGCGTTATACCATGTAATAGGATCAGAAAGGGATTGCCCCAAGTGTGATTTGAAAGGACGCAACTTTATTGAAACTGATTCCATATGTCCGCAACGTGGGGAGGGGTCCCGAATTAGGTACGCGAGTTATGGAATAATTAGAGGCAGCAGACTATGATTGACTGGATTTATATATTACTTAATTGTAAATCTGCAATACATAGCACGAACTAAATTACAAGGTTTGTTAGTATTTTGTATCTATATTGCACAAAATTAACCCGTTAAGGAAATTTGCCATAATTCGTTTATTTGTAATTATAATTTTTGCTGTAATGATTAGTCCTATATGCTGTAGAAAGTTGTTTAACTGCTTTGAAAATTAAATTCAAAAAAATGATCTTCGTTCACATATGAAATTTTGAGTAGCACAATAACACACAATTTCTGGTAGAAATTTCTAGCCCAAAATGTATCTGAATTATTACAGATTTTGCTTAACATAAGTGTCCACATTGAACTGGCTATATTCTGACCAAGATATCTGACCATGTTTTGTACAAATTTACTAGCCATAATTGGCTAATTACTAGTCATAATTGGCTAATATTAATTAAACGGTCAGATTTTCTAAATTCTATTAGATATCTGGGCTGATTCTAATCAAGAAAGCTGGACAGTAACTAGCTCTCATTCTATAATTATTTTATAATGTTCAAGTCATACCTACTTAAAATGCCAAAAAAATACTGATTCTAATTATTGGTTACAATGAATCTTTAGTAAGAAGGCATGGGATGATTGAATATAAAAGTTGATTGTTGAACAAACTTCATTTAGTTCTTGCAGCTTTATTTATTAGAAAGTACAATTATAGATACTTTCTTTTATATTGTTAAAAAGTAAAATAATGCATTTTTTATAATCAGAGGAAAACACCAAGTCTTAACCAACTGCTTTAGCATTTGAAAGCAGTTGGTTAAGACTTGGTGTTTTCCTCTGGTTAAATTACCATGGCCAACTTTGAGAAGCTGGATAACCTTCGGTCATTTTTTATAAAAATAAAATTTATCCCGGTTATAAACCGGGATATATTTTTTGTCCAAATTTTGAGTTTTCTAGGTTAGGAAGGGAAAGAGGAAAATTTGAATTTGAGTAAACATGGTAACTGTTAATATGATAAATAAATTTTAAAAAATCGATAAGGCGCAGCTCTTTATGAGGTGAAGGAGTAGGGGTAAAAAGAACTCAAATATTTTTAGTACTCTAAATATACTCTCCTAACAAAAATAGAAGTGGAATTTTACAAATTAATAATTGTAAATGTTTTCAAGTCGTCATTTTACATGTAAATAGTGATTGACATTATGAAACTTTTTAATTTCCTCATAAATGTAGTGATTAACTTTAACTGATAAGTAAATCATTACGATACTAATAGGTACTTAATATAAGTATATGACCTAATATAATATATAGTAACGAATACAAAAATAGCAACTTAATAAAATAAATTGTTTTTTATTTTACTGCTAAATTTTATGTATGATATGTATGTATGTCTTTTATGTATATGTTTATGAAGATTTTTTCTTTAAATTTCTTACAACTATCGTAGCAAATCTAAAGTAACACAATTAAGAGCCAATTTGAAAGTTATGAATGACATTTTAAAATTTTGTAACTACCATAAAATCGTAGTAGCTAATTTATGATAATAGTACGGGAGCTGGTGGTAAGCTGAGAACCTGATATCTGCGTTTGTAAGAATTGGTCAGATTTAATGGGAATACCTAGAGGGAGTACAAAAAAGGGTTTTCCTACAAGTTATCAGTTGCCATTCCCCCCGGAGGGGGGAATGAAAAATTTGCGACCCGGACATATTTTTGCGCTTCTTAAACTTGGCCGAATAATCAATGGAGATGCCAAGACCCACTTTCGACCATTTTAAGAAGCTTATGGTGTGCCAATTCGGGAAAACGGGCCCACAAACTTGCAAAAAAAAAATGCGAATCGGACATATTTTCCCACTGCTAAAACTTAGCCAAATGATCAATAGGGATGCCAAGACCTGACCTGACACTACACTAGACGGTAGGTACTTACCTGAATCCAGTTATAAACATATGGATTGGTTGGTGTATCTGCATGACATTCAGTTTTACCAGTGCTTTACGTGGTTTTAGAATATTAGTGTAGGTACTTATATGTTTCAAAAAATAGGAAAAAACATTTTTCCATTTAGACAGTTTTGTTGGAATAATAAACGATTTATTTATTTTTTTATTTTATTTTTAAGGGTGCATTAGACCCTTGTCACCAAATTTGAATCGAAGTGTACTTAAAACCTTCCAAAAACATTTTAGCTCTTATTTAAAGAGGCGTTTTCATAAAAACTTTTTCTTATATAAAATACTTAATTATGAAATGCAAAAATTTGATCCAAAATTTATTAACTTCTAATTATTCCATTTCTACAATAACATCAGATTCACTTTAGATTTTCCTAACTGTGGGAACCTAACAACTAAATTATCCTTCCTTCAGAACTGAACATTTGTAGTAGGTAATATTAACACAAAATTTACTTACTTTTTCAGGATAGCCCCAAGGTCCTGTGTATAAAAATGAAAAATAACTTTCGTAATAGGAAATTTCGACAACCCCAATATTCTCAATTTCCAACAAAGTCAATAACATCCCTCCGACGAAACCAACCCCAATACCCACCTAGGATAAGAACCAAAACGTTCCCGACACCTTGGTAACATATTCTCTCGATCCTATTGGTGACTTTCCTCATTAAATCCACCCCTATGAAGTGTCCCGACCAATGAGGCAAAACTTCCGGCGTTCACTTCGGGAGCTGACAAGGGGTGGTTGATTTTTATATTGCAATAGTTATCGTTTGATATCGGCGCTGGTAAGTTTGATAAGTTGTTGCGGCCACAAATCGTTTAAAACATCGATTTTGGGAATGAAAATGTCATTTTCTGGCGACCGCGGTCCGTGGGACACCACAAACGTAAGGGATGTTTAAATAATTATTTTGCAAGTTATAAAATCTAAAACTCTTCCCAGTCGCGGTTTTCAACCCACAAACATGTCATCATGCTTATCAGTTATTACATAACGGATGTTCATTAATGATGCTGTCTGCTTTTATTCATTTGATAATTTTTGTCGTTTTAACGTTAATTATTAAGCAGAATTTGTGATCGATAACAAAAACATTACATAAAGAAGTCATGCAATCAATATGAATACATTTTTAATCGTTTGTTTTATCACTTTTCCCTCCTCTTTTCTCCTTTTTGGCTGAAATTTAATTAAACACAAAATAAATTTTGGGAAATTATGAACAAATTGGACAAGAGAAATGAAGTTCCTCTACTGAGTTATTGAGTTTAAGTAAAAATACAATCGTCAAATCTATCTCCTTACCATTTTATTTGTTACTATGGCTTGAACTACATATTAATATTATTTAGTTACTTACTTCAGGGGAGTTTCCCATTATTATCACAAATTTATTAAGAAAAACATTGTACCTACCTATGTTCAAAGTAGTTAAAAATTAAAAAATATGAGCAAGAGCTTCGCATGTAAAAAAAGCACAGCTTGAGATCTTAATTAGCTACAACATTTGAGAAATGAACAACTTTCCCAATTAATAGCCAAAGAAAAACTTATTATTAAACGACTGGAAAAAGTACATTTTGCAACTATTCACAGCTTTGTAAGTAAGATGTATGAAAGTCTTAATAGTTTTGTTCCTTATTTAATTAACTCCCGATACTAAAGGAATAATAATAATTTCCCACTAGCTTTTCTAATCCTTGGTATTGCTTTGCAAGCCCGAAATAATGATACAAAAAGTTCAGTTGAAATAGTAGATATAGGTATGTAAGAGCACTGAGTCAGTTTATATTAAAAAAATCACAACAAAGGATTTAATAAAGAGCTTTTTCATTATATATCTACAATAAATATACGTTTTATTTAGTTTGTTGTTAAGATAATAATCTGCCAAGCCTATATATATAAGGCTGTATATTTCATAACCTTTCTTAGTCCTTGGGAGATACTGTAATAATTGCATGGCGATTCAATTTCGACATAATCAACAGAATAACAAAAATCAAAAATCCACCGCTCCTTATTCCAATTGTCTCGCATTATCTGTCCCAGTGATGTCCCATTTCTGTCCTTTTTCAGGGACCGGACTTTCCTCCAGGTTATCCCGCAGATATAAACGGTTATCCAGGGTTGTGGGATCCCCATCACTGCTTGGCCAGTCAGAACTCCGCCCTCGGTGGTTATCCGGACATATTGACAGCTTTCAACACAGATTTAGGTACGTACCTATATATACATTGACTACAGTGGCTACAAACTATTGACATGTTAGTAGTGGTTAAAGAGCCAATTCCTTTTGTTTAGTGACAGCTTCCTATCCTATCAAAATGTATTAAAAAATATTCACCTATCGTCTTGATACTCTACTTTAAAAAAATATATATGCCTACTTTCGAATATTTGTTCATTCACATTAATTTACCTGCTTCAAACTTCATCAAACATTTTTTGTGTCATTAACCTCGACGTTAATTGCAGTGTTTTGTACTATCTGCTATCTACATTAATCAGTAGTTGTCAAACGATTTCACAGCAATAATTTCTAGAATCCACTAATTACTAATTAAGAAAATTAGCAAGAATTACTCGATATGTAAATGATCATTACCCTCCAAGGGCTCCAAGAGCTATTGGGAGTTTCTTGACATCTTTGTAATACATATTTTCTTGGCGGTTTTAGTTATTTTTATGGTAATAAAAATAATGCGTTGCGTACAAAGCTTCATAAGCCAAATTGTTATAAACAAGTTTGAGTATCAAAACATGTTGGTTTCTACGTAATTACTCTCCTGCACTAAAATTATAGCAAATTGATTCGCCTTCAAAATGAATTCTCATTTTTCAAAATTGGTTCAGAAATTTCCGAGAAACCTGTAAAATCTACGCTTTTTCCCCAACTTTGTACACTACAAATAAAATAAAATGATAGATAGGGCAATTGCATCACTGGCAACGCGGTGTCTTGAACATTGAATTTTTGGTAAAATTTTGTAGAGAAACAGTAAAAACAACAAATATATTTAAATGTTTATTGTTAAAATCAATGGTTGATTCCGTGGATCTAGCACACTTTTTAAATCATTTCGAAAGTGCTAACCGAGTGCTACAAATCGCATATTTACCACAAACCTGAATTGTTGTACAGATATTCCAGAATTTTTAAATAAAATTTTTGAGACAAATGAATTTTAATAACAGTGTATACTACAACCGACGTAATAAAATAAAAGTTACTTAACACAACAGAAGCTTTAGTTTTATATCAAAATGTATGTGATTATGGCAAAATATTATTTTCAAAATTTTTTCACAGTTTGGCAAAGGCAGCAATGTGGCGGTCTGGTAGCGAATCGCCTCGGAAGGAGTAGTGCTTCCAATGGCAGTCAAACTCCCAAAAAGACGAGAAGAAGGGTCGCCACTATCGCACAGAGGAGGGCTGCAAACATACGGGAAAGAAGGAGGATGTTCAACTTGAACGAGGCGTTTGACAAACTAAGACGAAAGGTATAGGAAAGATGAAAGTTGTACTAGATAGAAAAGGGGTAGGCATATCTTCTTTTATAAAGAAAAAATGCTTCACCATTATCCGAAAACTGTTAGGTTTGAGTTAGCTTTATTATCATTTGAAACAGAAATTACTTACAAATGACAAAGCGATGAAAGCTGATAAAACAGTTTATTACATTTCAAAATCACACATTTCAAACTTCACGTTTCTAAAACTCGTTGAATACATTTCTGATTTATTTTCCTTTTTAGGTGCCCACCTTTGCTTACGAGAAACGTTTGTCGCGGATCGAAACCCTCCGCCTGGCGATCACTTACATCAGTTTCATGACTGAGCTTCTGCACGGACACCCCGTGGATCATAAGAACTCGGAGTTTTATTCTCAGAGGGAGTACATTCCGTACGGTATAATTAACTGAAGGGAGGGGTAAAGTGTAAATAGCAAAAGCGAGCTAAAAGTCAATTGAGACTGCCGTTTGAAAAATATAGGTACCTAATACACCAAAACAATTCGAAATTCTTTTTATGCTTGAGAGCTAGAAAGTTACAAGTTTGATCCTCAATATAATGTATGCTGATTATGTTCATCTCAAGTCTTCTGTCGGAAGACAGACTTATCAACCCCAACTTACTATATTCATAGAAACTATTACACAATTGTCGAAGATCGCAATATTAGGTCAAATCATTGAACAGTTCAATTAGTTCATATCTTTATTACGACTAGTTATTACGATATTAGTAGGTTTAAATAGGCTTTTGTCTAATTTTCTAGTTGAATTGAATTGAATTGGATTTGGTTAAATTTTATTTTATTTGCATTTAATTTAATTCGATGTGAATTTGCTATATAGCTAATTCCGAAAATCCAATTAACAATTCTTGGTAATGGTAATGGTTTGTTTGAAAAATGTGGGGATAATCAAAGCTTGTATTTTTTAATTGTAACTAATTGGATCATTACCTCTGTACCTGCATTACTTAGAATTAGTATTGTACTCGTAGAATATTATGGATGTATATGGGATTAAACATTATACCGTCTTATCCTGTGCAGTACTCGTGCTTTATTTAAAATGTAAACATTAGTTGTAAATGTAAACATTTGCCACTTAGTTAGTAACTCAATTAACAATTTTTATATTTGGATCTTTGTGTTATTTTATATAGATGCGATATTATTGTGATACATGATATTACTTTCATTACCAGTATTATATACTTACCTATAACTTTAAACGTAATTGTGCTTCCAAAATGTCTTCCTGTACTTAAATAATAGCTTCATTTATTATTAAATTCGAATTAAAAATATTTAAATGTCTTTTTTGAGTTATTCCTTCTAAATTCCTTATGTACCTAATTCAAGCTTAATACACACCTTATAAAAATATTTTACAATAACACATGTTTCACATCTAGGTTTCTGTTTCAAGTTTTGTGTTTGTTCCAGATATTTAAGTATGATTTAAGTGACACGATACTGTTTCTCAGTGATCACTGGTGCAAAAGATCAATGATTAATGTTATGTCGAAATATTCCTAAGTTTGATTTTCTTTTGATCTTCTTGTGCTTTACCATCCTGATCCACCAAGGTGTGAAACCCCGGCTAAACCTGGACGTAGTGTTGCCTAGACCGCTGGCAAGAAGCTCTCCCAAAAACCTTCTATGCAACCCACCATACTTCCGTTATGATTTCTAAGCGAATGAATGTAAGAGATTTTAAAAGAGGAAGAGGAAGAAGACAATTTCGAGGTTATGTTTGTGTTGTTTTTATTGACGTTTTCAACCTATTAAATTTGAAAATATTTGTCCTTGTGATGTAGATAAAACGAGTTCATTAAAGAAATTTTAAAATTCCCCACTTAACTGTCCGATAAAATCAAAGAAATATCATTGTCGGGACCAGTTTCTAAGATGGTAATCAAGCAGCAGGAAACCTTGCTTCAACACATCTCGAATTTATTGAGCATAATCACGGTTTCAATATGTTTTATTTTGAAAGTACCGCAGATTTTGAAAATTTTACAGGTGAAAAGTGCCAAGGGGATAAATATTTTGGCTCTGCTAATGGAACTTTCGAGGTAAGTGATAGGTTACGTAAGAGGAATAACAGTATTTTAATTTTTGTTATGAGTTTCACTTATCAACAAGAAGAGATATGATAAGTGTACTTGTAAAGTAAACGAACCTTTCGAATAAAATTGCCAAGTGCCTAGGTACTTAGAGAGCCGATTAGAACCAAATGCATGGAATAGGATTGAAGAATTTCAAATATAAATGTTTAATCAAAGTTAAGTTTTATACTGAATGGAATTGATTAAAGGTTCCTTACACTATATATCCAATCGTGGCTGCCCGTAAGGGCTTAAGCGTTAGTTACCCATTTTTTGGAAAAGTGCCAATAACAGTATGAGAAAACTAATTTATATAATGGCTTTTGTGAACAACACTACTGCATAATGTCAATTACCTAAGTATGCACACATAAAACACTGATCACCAATCTGAAAGAATTCAAAAATAACTTGGCACAGCCCATTAAATTTGTGCTTTTCATACTTACTCTTGCCACAATTATTTTAATAAGCAATTACCTACCAGTCGCCACTGATTACACTTTTGTTGCATCCTCGTTGATTCACAAATAAACATTAGATCAAAAACTTGTAATTATAATGTTAATAAAACATTCCTTATTGTTGTCCAATTTTTGCTTATGAGACTGCTCAGACTATTGCTCCATTTTATGTTTCAGTTATACCATAATGATGTCATACAACTACAGAAACGAATACGCCCTTCTTAGTTACCTGGAGTACCCTATAATCCTCGTACAAGAAATAATTTTGATAATATGTGTCCTCCACTACAAAGACATGTTAAACATATACAGTGTGGCCGGAGCTGGAATCTACATGTCCATAGCTTTTGGGTTTTTGTCTGGTATCGTACCGCTTGGAATCCTCGCGTATTTAGTCGTAAGATGGACTTTACGATGTCACTAACATTGTTTCTAATTCTTATCGTTTTAGCCATTGTGTACCCCCATTGGAGCTTCATCGAAGGTGGTGCAGTTAGCCGAGATACTTCGGACGAAAAATTCGGAATCTGTCAGTATCTTGACTTGGTTCATATCTGCATTCACGAACTTCAGTAAGTACAATTGAGAAACAAATAATATTTGACTTCCATATCGTTTATAATGCGATTTACGATTTATCGAAATCACATTCCGTATATGTGCTGAGTGGCCCAACAGAAAAACAGGGCAAAAACAAATTTTATCTTTTTTAATATTTAAAAAAATGGCGTGTGCTTAACAAACCCATATATTTTTGCTTTTTCAAAGGTACCTTTGAAAACAAAGTCAAAATGCTTAAAAAACAAAGTGTTCTAAAGGGGCTTATATGCTTAATTTTTTATTAAAATTTTGTTCAATGGGTTGATTTCTAGAATCATTAAATTTGAACTGTTGTGCTGAAAAGACCCATCTACATGAGTTTGTATGGCAGACTTCTACCTTATATAAAACAGGACAGAATACTTGAAATATCTGCTTTTAAATAGACCGTCTAAAACGGCAAAATCATTAAAAAACAAAGAGTTCTAAATTAGTAGTCCTTTTGAACACAGATTAGTCTCACCATCATGATTTGGTGTAGGGAAGGAACATTAAAAGTACATTTAAGTACTTATGTTATTTTACTTCCACGATTTAGGCGTTGTGGTGATATTGGTCGAGTTAAATGAATATTATTCATCAATTAAATGGGATAGAATTCATTTATAGATATGGGTGGGATTACCTATGTCGAGCTTTGGCACTGAAAAATTAAACATGTAATGAATGTTGCCTATGGGATTTTGTGAATTTTGTCAATAGGTTGAAATATTGTAGCGTGGTCTCATCGCCATGGTCAATGATAACTTTGAATAGATTACGAAAGCGAATTACATATACATATTTATCTCAAAATATGAGAAAAGTGAAAGATTATCAAATGTTTAAAAACGTAATAAATTTGCCAAAATTGTGTTTGACTCAAAAATTGAACACGATTTCGACAACGACATGATACGTAATTTATTTCTCTTTTAGCACGAGTTTTCACTATTTGCGTGGAATCTATGGACTTAACATTACTTTTAAACTTCTCCGTAAACACTCTGCTGAGCACTTCAGTAATGTTGGCGGCCGTATATTATAAAAATCGAGAACATGCTCATGAGCAATAGATCATAACTACCTTTTTAATTTGTGTTACCGAAAACTAGTGCCATTTCCATCCATCAGTTATCAACCACTCCAACTCCGGTCATTGGATCACATTAATTACTCCAAGTTACAATTGGTGATTTCAAAATCAAATGAATCTGTTTCATTCGGTGCCATATACCTACATTTTCAATTGTAACATATCAACAATTTAATACTGTAGGGAATTACATACAGATAACGACGTCACTAACTAATGTAATTATAGTGATTCCAGTGACTATCATCCCAACCCTTTTAACTATAATAATATAAGATTCCCGTATTCACAAAGCTAGACTTAATCATATTGTAAAGAGAAGAAACTAGACTGGTTACCCAGAAACAAAACATCTTGTGGTTTGTTAAATGTGCTGTTTTGATGTAATCGAGATCCAATCAAACGTGATAAGCTTTGTGAATGTGGGCGAAAACAGAGATGTATATAGATAAATAAAAGATGTCCAATATGATTGCGTAAATGTAGAATACAATGGGCAGCAATCCTCGTTTTTACTCTGATTTCTGCGTTCTGGCAGAAACCAAAAATTTATGAGATTATCTTCGACGAACGTTCAAGGATACCGCAACCTCCTGCGATTAAAAATTTATTTGAACGTATGGTGTGTAGGGGTATCCAGTGTTTTATTTTGTTATTGTAATTGTTTTAAATCTAAAGAAAATGTACTTTATGGGCAATATTGTCGAATTCGTGAAATATTTGATGTTAAGATTATTTACAGTTTTATTCTTGTTTCTAAGTCGAGATCTTGAAGTTAACACTTGTTCAAGGTACATATTTTTAATTAGTATGAGTTGTTTTTATTGTACTTGTATATAGTTTATTTTGTATATGTAGAAACTTATTTCCATTCAAATTAAATGTGTTGTGTGAGACGACTTATGCTCAATTAAGCTCTCATGTCGTGCTTTAAATAAAAGAGTAACTTATTTTTTTTACTTTTTTAATTGAAAGCACCACATTGAGATATTTTCCAATGGTTATTTTACAAATATATCTCCATTCTCTTATTTGAGGGTTGTTTATTACCTAAAATTCCCCTTTTATATAATAAACGAATATAAATGATATAACGCCACATTAGTCTCCCATTTCTATTAAAAATTTTTCAACGGCTCTAGCCAAACGGCTTAAGTCCAAAATGCCCAGTGGCATTCTTATGACTATTACACTGAAGAAGAATGGTAGGAATTAAGAATACGTATACGTCACCATTCTCTGCACACACACCGACCCAGGACCGGATCTAGGAATCAAAAACTGAATAATACGCACCTTCTGGAAAGTAATTAGAATACGTTATGGGATCATAAGGTTAGTCAGTTAGGTGAGTGACTAAGGTAGTTATGGGATCATAAGGTTAGTCAGTTAGTTCAGTTACTAACAATGTGTGGACAATTATGTCCACACTCGGCTTATGTTTATTTGGATAAAATCGCTGTTGTGTATTAAGCGAATGTTTTTCAATTTCTACATAAATAGGTAAAATTAACTTTGACTTCGGTGAACCACACCTAAATTATTAGCTAAGATGTATTCGGTAATTTGTTCTTCGTGACTAATCTAGGTTTTTGTATCTAGGTTTTCTTATATAAATCCGTAAAGCTAATGAAATACCTTGAAAAGCAATTAGCAACCTGATCACGTGTTGAATGTGCAACCTGTAATTGGATTAATTTTTTTTGTTATAAAGGCAATTGTAAAATGGAAAACTAATGAACTTGCTCCAGGACCTCAAAAATTTTGAGGATGGTTTTTTGGGGATGGTAAAACCTTTTGAAGATCTATGAATTTGACCTGTGAAATGGTCCCCGGCAGAAAATTTTTCGTTGGGGAAAGTTATGGTGAATTCCGTTTATTAACTGATTTTGGTGAATGATGACAGCGGTCCAGTTTAGAAACACGTATGTAGTGACATTATTACAGCAACAGGTTGGCAAGTTCATCTAGGTACTTAGGATATAAATGTATGATTTTATGTCGCAGGAGGGAAAGTCACCCCGGAAATCCCGCAGCGGCTAATCCCCAGCGACCGGTCC
Source organism: Cryptocephalus moraei (assembly GCA_946251905.1). Taxonomy (NCBI): domain Eukaryota; kingdom Metazoa; phylum Arthropoda; class Insecta; order Coleoptera; family Chrysomelidae; genus Cryptocephalus; species Cryptocephalus moraei. Next base: position 35,910,355 of record OX276452.1, read on the forward strand.
TGTCCGGTAGGGCCAAACAACAAGAATTCGCAGAGATTCATCTCATCGTCGCCGGGTCTGTTTATCCTTCGGTAGCAGAGGGGGCTGCAGCCTCCCAGTCAGTCAGGCTCAGTCAGTCCGTCACGTCGTCAGTAGGACGGTCAGAGCAGTCGGTTAAGTCACTTAGGAGCGAGTGACTGTGACTTAACTTAAGCCAGTCAGACGTCGTGAAGTAGTCAGCGTGTGTGAGTGCGCGAAGGGCACGGCGAGCGTGTACTGAGCAACAGACGACCTGGTGACCGGTGGTGGTGGTGGTGGCGGCGGTGCTAGACGATGTCCTTGGCGGCGCTCGTCTGCGTCCTCCAGGTCCTCCTCGTCGGCGTCGGGGCCGAGACCCTCACGCCCCCCTACTTCAACCTCGCCGAGGGGAAGAACATCACCGCGTCCGCGACCTGCGGGGTCGGCACCGAGGGCCCAGAGCTCTACTGCAAGCTGATCGGGGCCAATTCCGATAACGACATCACGACCAATCTCATACAGGGACAGGTGAATTTTTGGAATATTTGAATGTCTTCCATATTTCGAATTTCGACGGGTTCCTCACCCTCGTGCGGAATTTAGGGGTTGAATCTGTGAAAGGTACAATACTGCGCAAATTTAGCTCAAAAAACAATTTCGAATCAAAATTTCAAATTTGATAAGCTCTTAAAACGTATTGTGAATTCAATACTTATAAGCAGATCTTTACGAGGCTCCAAAGGGCCGATTAAGCCGAAACTAACAAAAAAATGAGGTACCAGTCACTGTTCCACACCAGACTTCATTTTCTCTTGTTTTGTTAACACTTTTTCTTCGTTTTTATCTAATCAACTATGTTCGTCGAGCCTCACAACAATTTTCTTAAAAGTTTTTCCCAGAGTTAAGTACAATGAAAGTCACAAGAGTTCGCAATGCAAACTTCGTTTAAAAATTAAAAATACAATTTGTTAATTTGTGTAATGCAAAAACCTTCCCCCACAGTAAACATGCTTAAACTGGGCGTAAAACTAAGTCTAATAAGCGTGTCAAAAATGATAAAAGCTTCTTTAATATCGAGATAGTTAAGTGCCTGCCAAAATATTAAATTTTTAATCCAAACACTTGTATAATAATAACTTTAATACAACCAAAATTAAAAAAAGCTAAGCAGTACAGAATATTGCACATACCACTTGATTCCCTAAATTAAATATGGGAAACAAGGAACATAACAGGGAACTGTATAAGGAGTGCTTTATGACTAGTCTATTTAATGTCAAAATATTTCAAACTTTACAACAATCCAAAAACCCAATCAAAATATTGATACCTGAAAATTTACTTTCGAAATCTGAAAGATAAAAAAGGCATATTGGTACAAAATCTCTTCCTCGCAGAAAATATGGTTGACATGAACGTAAAGTAGCCTTAAAAGCTGATCGGAAATGCCAAGAATGGAATACATTTTAATTCAAATCTACCTTTCTAATAAACCAAAAATTTACCAAACAAAAATACATTTGTATCTGAATTCAAATTTCACATATAAAAGGCGCTCAACAAGGACGGTGTATCGCAAAAACCTTCCCCTACAGTAAACTGGTGGTAAAACTGAGCTTTATAAGCTTATCAAAAATGATTTGATAAAAGCTTCTTTAATATTGGATGGTTAAGTATCTAATAAAAAACTGGATCTTAATTTGACACACACTAATGTAATGTAATTTCCATTGACACTATTTAACACATGATTCTAATTGACACTACACAAGTTCATATAGAAACTTAAATGACTACAATTGGTTTAAAATTGAATGTAGAAGGATAATGAAAGTTCCAAATTTTTTTATTTCAGTTTTAAACATTGGAAACCTAAAATGCCTAGAAGAAAGCTTCTAGACGTTATTATAGAAGCTTAAATGTGCAAGGTTGTTTCAAAATTGAACCTGCAACGTTTATGCCTGTTCCAACATTTTACATTTCAATTTGTAACTTTAAAAATGTTGAATCTTGAAGAAAGGTTCCAAAACTTTATTAAGAAACTTAAACAACCAAATTCGATGTAAAATAGAATCTTTTGGAAACTCCACAACTTTAATTTTGACCATTTGGAAACGTGAGGAACTTAAAAGGATAGTTCTATAGATTCAACTGGAAACATGAATTACTTTAATTATTGTTTGTAATAAAAGTCTGTTAATAATAACTTTTATGAAACTTTATGAAACCAAAATTCAAAACAAAAAGTTTAACAGTACAGAATGATGCAAATACCACTCGCCTAAATAAAAGATAAGGAAAAGGAACATAAAACTGAACTTTATGGTTTCACATAAGTTTCGTTTTATGATTAAAGTCTATTTAGTGTCGAAATATTTCAAACTTCAATAGCAAGTTTCCTGCTTTGAAATTTAATAAGTACTCAAAAAAGTGCAGAGTGATGCACCCCTCCTTGCAATCCCATAAAACTGAGGCTTTGAAGCTTGTCTAAAATTGTAGTACTACTAATTTAATAGTCGAGACAAGAAACTTTGAGCTAAATTTTGATTTACACTAATCCAAAAACTTACTGAACTATTATCTGGTACAAAATGGTTTATTTAGTGTCGAGGTATAGTAACAATTTTGAATTAAAAAAATCCTAATTTTGCATTGGAATAATCCAAAAACACGTTAAAAACCAGTGAATATACTTTTCTGAGTTCTGCTGCTGAATGGGTTTTCACATGAAAAATGGTTGACGTGGACGTAAAATTGAGCCTTAAAAGAGCCTTTGTCCCAATTGTAACGTCATGAGCTGACCGGTCAAGCTTTTGGATGTGTAGGCACCTGGCACACTACTCGATCCTGTGAGGTGTAATAAATTTAATACAGTAGACATAAACAGAGCTCTGAACACGTACCATACATAAATTAAACGCTGGCAAAAGTCTGGATCGATAATATTGAACAATAATGTTGTTTTCCCATTTATTTCAATTTCTGCATTAACTCCATTAGTAATATTTTTACTGCTAAAAAGAACATGTTTTTTCTTGTTACTAACATATTTTCTTTCTCTGTCTTTATCAGTAAAATTATTATCAACGCATACACGCGGTACGAACCTAACGTGTTGACTAAAACGACTATTACATGATTTTATTTGTGAATTAATCGCAAAGATTAAAAAAATAATTCTTTAACAATTTCAGAGACTTCATATCTAGAAAACTGGTTACTTTGATGAGTTGTAACTAAAGCCTAATTTTCTTGATTGACAATCTCCACGACTGTAATTAATTTTTAAACAACTTTTGTATCGTTCTATCTCCATTCGGGTGAAATTTAAATCTAACAGATTCCGAAAGTTGTCGCCTTAACAATGCCGGGTTATCGCAGTCTCTATTTCCGAATTAGAACAAGCTTGATAAAAAGGAAAAATCGAAACAGTTTCGGTGGATGTCACTAAACGATTCGAGACGTGGCAAAGTTCGTAGGTTAACGTTCTTTATGTTACATTCCATGAGTGTACACACAATAATCATTATCACTTTTCAACGGTATAAGCATTTTTATTCACATTTCACCATTCGGTTGCTTTCTACATATCTACACCACTTTATCGTCCATTTCGATATAATAAGCGAAAAGGTTCGCTTTATGAATGCGGCATTGTGTGAAATTTAATTTAGCTAAGGGGGAACAATCGAAAAACCTCACCTAAAATGCCTCAATGTTGCTCAACGCAATAACTGCGAAGGAACAGTTAGCAATCAACGGTTGTTTTGACAAAAATTAAAACTGTCCGAATTGGGAAAAATATTTTTACTGTGTTCTTAATTGGTGTGTAATTTTGATAAAATTTCGGCCATAATTTGTGTGGAGAAGTTTTCATTAGTTTTTTCTCGAAGTAGTAATACGTTACTGAATATTGTAAGACGTGACAACGTCTATTTTTCAACTGGATTATAGTTTTAGACACAATGTAAAGGTGTTTTGATTCATAGATGACACCTGAACCGTCCCCTCTCAGACGACACCTGAGAGGTGAATCCTTACACGTAAATGTAAAGTTTGATACTTTCTGTTCAAAAGATTTAAGCTCTAAACTAATGTGACGTGTCTAGTAAGAGGCACGCAGTCAAATGCCTTTTACTTCGCTCCTATTAATGCCCTTATTAATTTTGAATATTTGTTGATTTCTCCGCTTATTTTGCAGTACTGCGATGAATGCGACCCTACGAGACCGGACAAAACTCATCCCCCTGAGCATGCCGTGGACGGGATAGAGACGTGGTGGCAGAGCCCGCCCTTATCCAGAGGGATGAAGTACAATGAAGTCAATTTGACGATAGATTTGGGTCAGGTAAGCGATTTTTCGGCATATAACATTGATTAATTGAGGAAAAAAATCCACTTGTATTAATAATAATATTTAAATGAATAATGTGCCACAAGTTTACTCACATGATAAGTGCGCGTTAGTCACATTCTAATTTCGATAACTAAAATAAATATTCAATGGATAGCTGAAAACATCATCAAACAAGAGTCATATTTTAATTCAATACAGTGCTAGTTATTGGTGAGTTTCTAATACTGATAGCGTAATCTCTGACATTTATTTTAATTAGCCTCAAAAAGGCTGTGGAATATTGAACAGTCCCAATTAATTGACGAATAATGAAAGATAATCAATTGTCTTTCAAAATTATTTCATTGGAGTAAGGCAGTTTTTTGTTAAATATTTTCGGATTATGTGAAGTTTTAGCTAACGAGGGATAAAAGTTTTACAAAGATGAGCGCAGTAATAGTTACCTATACAGGGTAATTCATTATTATTACAGGAAATTAAATGGTCGGATATCTTTAGTTAAAATCTGAAAAGAAGTTGCTTTCCGGAAACTCATTGTTTCCAAAGTACGAGACGTTAAAGGTTCTTTATAAAAATCATACTTTGTTTTATTAATACTTAGCTAAAAGACGCATGACTTGTACAATTTTTTGATATCTTAATGTGCGATTTTAGACCTACGCCTGTTAATTTGTGTATTGTAATTTTAAGGGTGTACCAATGGGGCGAGGCGATTAGATTTTTGCATTAAAAGTAGTACCCAGTAGATTTCCCAATGCCCCAATTTCAACAAATGTTTTAAACGGTTTAATCAAAAATGTCACTTTTTTGGCTCTTTAAACGTTCATTCAGTACAAATCAGCTTCATTGAGTAAAAAAATTGGCGATGTGTTCAACAGAGTAAATATTCGAAAAAGTACAATAAACATTCAAAGTTTAAAAAAGTTTGTCCAACGAATTTCGAGAAAATTCAAAATAATCCAAGAGTATTGTACCCTTAAATGAACGTTAATTTAGAAATAGTATTAAACTTTAGTATATACATTCGATACTGGAATGGACATTCAAATGTAGGAGCGGATTTTGAGACAGTTTTAAAAACCGAAAAACGACAAGTGTAAGTGCCTTCAAGGAAGATTTAAGTATAAAAAATAAAAGTATGCGCATATTTATGCGTTATGCGTTAAATTAAACAAATATATGCAATAACTTCCAATCATGCAATTACATAAGCATATAGTTATTGTAAATTGAAGTACAAAAAATAGTATTATTATTATTATCAAATTAAGGCAACTGAAGAAATTATTAAAACTAATTGTAAAAATAATAAACAAAAACTTCACATTTTCCGTTAATGTTCATTGTTTTCTACTTATATGCACGTAGTTATATTTGCTCCAATTTGAAAATTCCTTATTTCAACATAAGTAAAAGAATCCTTTTATAAACAGGTCAAAATTTCAGGATCTAATATCGAAATCGACAACATTTACAATCAAAATGTTTATTTTCATCATATTCACTTTAGATTTTAAGAGTATTTTAAAATGACCTCTTTTTCAAAAATGCTATTGCAACTTTTCTTTCCTAGTTTTATCATCACCACTTCCAAAACCTGATTTGTATCTATTTCTTACTTTTATGCTTTCTGGAAGTGACTAGTATCTAAGAATATTCTGGCTGAATGGTGAATAAATCTAATTTAAAAAAACTGTCATCTGTCGAATCAAATGTCGAAACCTATTGCGGGTTTTCTGGTAAAAATCAAATAAAATATGCGCTTAATATATGAAATTAAGTTGTTTAAGGCGCGCAATTTTTATGCATCATATGCAGTTTTTATAAAATCATGCAAATGACTTTAAATATTCACAAAATATACCGAATATGCAGTTGGCGTAAACGCATTTCTTAGTAATCAGTCGTTATGATATAAACAGGTTGTACAAATAAATGCCTTTGAAATCTGCCAATGAGATTTTTAGACATTAATTAAAGAACAATTTCTTTAAGGAAACTTTAACACGCTAGTAGGTACCTCGAGAACGACATAGGTATAACGTTTTCGGGCATATATTATCATCCTAAATTTTCTTCATTTAAGGATTCCAGACTTGAAAAAGAGAGGATATCCTCTCTTTTATATAAAATTACTTGTGAGTTTTGGAAATTTTCCCAAAGAAGTTAAAATTGTTAAAAATTATCTCAACTAACTTCAACGAATGTTTGAACGTCTTTACCGGAAGACGGGCGGTTTCGTCTCAACGATGCGCTCACAGAGAGATATCTTTAGAAAATTAACGACTTTCTTTGCAACAGAATAGGCTCATAATTCACAGTTACGGCCATAAAATTAGAAATGATTATTTAAGAGAACAACGAACTCTCACAGTTAGATCATTCAAAGACACGACACCACTGTCGCTCTTTTCGGAGAATGAAATTTTGCAAGACCATCGGCCGGAAACCAATCGACATTAAACAATAACTCCGATATCTCCTCGTTTTATTGCCGAATCGACTCGTAAGAAACTTAAATATAGCGACAGACTGATCTCATCATCGCACATGTAATATGCTTCGAATTAGATCATCTGAGGCCATTCCCGAATTTCACTGTATGCGTCCGAATGACCTCCCGATCCCGATGTACATGCATTTCGGTTCCCATGTTACATACACCGTTTATATACGAGTTGTACATAATGGATTTGTGAAGAAACCGACTTATGTTGAACACGTGTCGGTTTAGGGAAACGCGCACCCAAAATAAATTGATCTCGGGTGTTCTTCATTCGGCTCCGTAGGAAAGCTTTTGAGGGAACTGGAAATTATCGCCGAAATGTTATTATTTCGATTCCCCTAAAATAAACTCCGATACTGTTTGTGATGTAACGATCGTAACTGATCATAACAAAGTGTCAAACGTTCAATTTTAACTGTATTACGTTTTTTTGATTGCCAACCATGAATTACTGTCCCCCCATTCAATTTATTGGAATGTCCGTACGCACATATCCTCTGATTAAACTTATGTCGATAAAATAACGGAAATCACCGCCTACAAAATACACTTACTCTTCCATTTGACGCAATTGATAACGATAGCTATGACAAACGTTCCGATAAAGGGAACACAGGACGTTTTTTATGAGTACAACAATCTAAGAGTCCGGTTTATTTTTGGAAGAGCGCTGCTTCCACAGAGGAATAAACCGTTTTTCGAATGCACATTTGTAATGTTTTAAGCAAAATATGTTAAGTGACTGTTTTGAGTTTGAGTCAGCTAAGAAGTCAAAGGATAATTGAAAGTATATAGGATGTGTACAATATTGTACACTAAAAGGAACCCAGAGATTCCAGAGAGAGAGGAACCAACGAATATCATAACGACATAAGAATATATTTATTTTTCACGACATTATTAAGGAAAAACCTTATGAACCAAACTTAAGACGATTTTTCAGACTCCATTTTGGAGAAGAGTATCTTTGAAATTAAAATTTCCAATTACATATTTTGCAAATATAAGTCAAGATGAATAAAATGAGCCCTTATAGAACCCTGAACAATAACAACCACATCTTTTTAATAAGCAAATGCAATAACTCGTAACAATTTTAACATTATCTAACCAAATTTTCAGGACTTCTTAAGGAAAGCAAAAGGCACCTTTTCATCCAAGTTTCGAGATTGTTTAGGCTTTTTTTCTTTAACTTATTGCAAATTCACATTTCAGCGGTTTTTTGAAATCATTTAAATAAATTATTTATTTCGAAGATCTAAAATGAAGCCTTTTTTGAAAAGCAATGAACAAAAAAGCAATTCAAACTCCTATTGGAACATATATTTTAATGCATTTAATTTTTTGCAATTTTTACATTTTAATCAATGTCTAAACAATGACGCCGCCATTTTAAATCGATATTTCTTAGGTAATATCATTTCGTTTCATCTAAATTGTGATTCTTTGATTGATTGATATCTTCTTTTCAAAAGGTCTCAATTTGAAAAGGAAAACATTATGATTTACATGTATTATTAAAATTTTATTTGACTGGGCTAATATACGATTTCCTTGATAAAACATTGGCTTGAACGATTTTTTGAATGTGAAACCTCTTTACTTGTAATCCGGGACAGTCTTGAAACCACCAAAGCAATAATGGATCTTGATACCCTTTTTTATGGGAATTATAGTTGTTATTAAATCATTAATTAGAATAGACTGACTGAATATCTGTACAAGAGACCATATAGTACATTCTCATGAACTGCAAAAACCTGTCATAGCTATTGCGTGATATATATAGACACCCTGTAGTGCATTTTTATATCAAACTTCTTTAAAACAGATTTTTATAACTTTTATAAGTTCTGTCTAATTTTGTACCGCTTTTAAAGCTTACCCACTAAAAATTTTACCATTTTTGTGTTTTCCATAAGGGTTCTACCAACTGCTGCAAATAACCGCCGCTTCTGGAAAAAATACACTGATTTACCATTCGAATAATCCTAATCATTTATTTTCCTCTCGCTTTTGCTCAAAGAGCTCAAAAATTCTTTTATTCCTCAGGAGTTCCACGTCGCTTACGTCTTCATAAAAATGGCGAATTCTCCTCGGCCAGGGCTATGGGTACTTGAAAAATCCGCAGATTATGGTAAGACTTACACTCCGTGGCAGTACTTCTCGGACTCTCCTGCGGACTGCGAAAGATTCTTTGGAAGGGAAAGCTTGCAGCCAATCACAAGGGATGATTCCGTTATTTGCACAACGGAGTATTCGAAAATTGTGCCGTTGGAGGGAGGAGAGGCAAGTAAAGTTGGAAAATTGAAAATGAGTTTAAGTAAACTGTTAGTTGAAAGATTGAGTTAATAAACGGATAAATATTTTTGTAAAAAATATGCACTTAATGTGAGGTGATTTTAGATTCCAATTTCGCTACTGAACAAGAGGCCCTCTGCCAACCACTACTTCAACTCCACCATTTTACAAGAATGGACTAGGGCGACAAACGTACGACTAAGGTTCCTAAGGACCAAGAATCTGTTAGGTCATCTGATGTCCGTAGCCCGTCAAGACCCATCGGTCACTAGAAGAGTAAACCTGCCGTTTCGCTTGTCGCTCATTCGCTAATTTTTGTCGCTTTGCAGTACTTCTATTCCATCAAAGACATTAGCATAGGAGGTCGTTGCATGTGTAACGGTCACGCGGACGCTTGCGACATACCCGACCCGAGGAACAACCAAGTACTTCTGTGTAGGTGCAAACATAACACCTGCGGAGCCAAATGCGACGTTTGTTGTCCAGGATACGAACAGAAAGCTTGGAGGCAGTCTAAGCACAATGCGCCTTTCATTTGTGAACGTAAGTTGAAGCGTAAAGTTTTAAGATTGTGAGTTGAATTGAGCAAATTGTTATTCTGTTCACATCCAAAAAGCATAGGGAATGCTCCAACAAAACGAAACAATGCTCTATTTTTACTTAAAAATTTTCTATACTACACTACACAATCTCGCATTTAAAATAGAGTTCACTATAAGCACTGTTTTTCATTTTGCAGCCTGTAACTGTTTCCAACACAGCAACGAATGTATCTATGATAAGAAAGTCGACGAAGAGCACCGATCATTGGACATACATGGTAGGTATGAAGGAGGAGGGGTATGCCAAAATTGTCAGCACAACACTGAGGGCATCAACTGTAACAAGTGCAAATCCAGATTCTACAGACCTTATGAAAAGCAGTGGAACGAAACCGATGTATGCCAACGTAAGTTGTGAATCAATTGAGTCTTGTCTATTGTTTGATGTAAGGTATATTATGTTCTGATTGAGTTTTATTATGTTCATAAGTTATTACACAATTAGTATAAAATCAATAATCGTATAATAAGCACACGTTAGTTTTGGTTTTGAGTTCTTTTGCAATGCGTAATATAAGACCTTTATAGTTATCTCTAGTTTTTAAAAATCACGAGACATTGAAAGCACTTAATTGGAGACAAGTTTTTTTATGTAATAATGATGATGTCTTGGCTTCAAAACACTATATGAATATAACGAGTGAAATAAGAATCAAGAAGTATTGGTATAACTTTACTGGTGCGTTTAAATTGCTTAAATATCTTCATTCGTTTATCAACAAGACATTTTAAGCAAATAATATTGACTCAAATCTATATGAAGGCTGGAAACAAGGTGCAACAACTAGAATTCACTTTTTGTGACTACTGTTTAATTCTGCTGTTGTAATTTCTAATTGGAGTCAATATTGTATTTCAGCTTGCCAATGTGACAACTTCTATTCGACTGGAAACTGCGCCGAAGGCTCAGGCCGTTGCGAGTGCCGCAAAGAATTCACTCCCCCGAATTGCGACAGTTGCAGTTTCGGTTACTATGATTATCCGAACTGTAAACCTTGTGAATGCTACGTGAACGGCACCTTGAACCTACAGTGTTCCTCCTACGATGGCCAGTGCCCTTGTCTGCCGAATTTCGGTGGTAGATATTGTACGGAATGCTCTCCGGGGTATTATAACTTCCCCGAATGTGTCCGTAAGTTGAGATAAAAAAGAAACTTTGTTGTACAGATGTAAATATCTATTTTTTTTCAGAATGTGAATGTGATGCTTTAGGATCAGTTTCAGAGGTATGTGATCAAAATGGGACGTGCACTTGTAAGAATAAATATGCAGGAGATAAGTGCGATCATTGCAGAGATGGTTATTACTATGCTGAAAAGGACTGTTTGTGTAAGTTTTATTGTCTCTGTAATTGAAGAGAACGAAAGGATAAAAGTCCCAATATTATCGATATGAAATTGGATTGAGAGATTTGGACTTTTCTTCTTTTTACCCATTGCTCTATGGAAGGAATAATGGGTTAGTTCGTCTTTAAATATTGTTATGTTTATTGTGAAATTCATAACACACTTTAACACTAACTGACGTTTTGATTTTCCAGAAACCCTAAGCTGTTAAACCAACTATTTCTCAATCTTGAGCATCTCAAGTGAAAAGCAGTGTGCTTGAACTAAGAAAAAAATATTGCGACCATTTAACTATTGTACTTGTGATTCAACAATTTGTGTTAATTACTGCAATTTTTATTTTTAAACTTCATTTAAGCACAAAAAACATTTTTTCACTTATTTCAAAAAACTAAACTTTTTTACTTGTTTAACTTGTTTCTTTATAAAATATACACTTTGTTGGTAAAATTGCATAACCTCATGTATTTCGTAGATTGTAACTGTGACATCAGCGGCACCGAGGAGGAGATCTGTGACAAGAAGTCCGGTCGGTGTCTCTGCAAACCCGGCTACGGGGGCGACCGGTGTGACGTTTGTATCAGTGGGTACTATGGTTATCCTGACTGCAAACCATGCAACTGTAGCAAGGTGGGTTCCCACGGCAGTACCTGTACGACGACCGGAAAGTGTTCCTGCCTTGCTAACTATGCTGGGAGGACCTGCAGTCAGTGCAGCCCGGGTTATTACAGCTATCCAGATTGTACAGGTGAGAGAGAAATGCTCCATCCCGAAAATTGTTTGCTCTCGAATTTACGTCATCATTCTACGTCTTTCAGCTTGTGATTGTGATCCCCACGGTTCTAATGGTCTGTCCTGTGATCAAACGGGGACCTGTGAATGTCACAAGAATTTTGCCGGCCAGCGTTGTGACATGTGTAAGGAAGGATATTATAACTTTCCAGCTTGCGAAGGTAAGTTTATTTTAGGTGCTATCCAACTGGTGTAGTCATATTTGAAAAAAACAAATAAATATAAAGTTTCATACCATCAAAAACGGTTGTTGTTGATGATAGTAATTTGATAATATCCAAAATCATTCATTTTAATACCCTTTCTACAACAACCCTATTTTTAGACGGGAGGCGGCTTAACGCTAAGCAGAAGGTATGTGGCAAAATACATACCTGCTTACACAGAGATTTGTGCAATTAAAATCACTGAAAATATACATTTTTAATAAATGCATATACATTTATAGAATTCTGTCGGAACTTTGTAAGCATTTTGCATATTTCCCGAGCTCTAATAATAATAAAGCTTAAAGACATCTAAAAGGTGTCATGATAATGTATTGTAACAACTTTATTCCATGTAACTCATTGTTTTATATTAATTCTCTATTCAGATTGCAACTGTCACCCTGCTGGAGTGGTCGAAGGTTTCCCGGGTTGCGGGTCTGTTCCGCCGGGTGAATTGTGCCAGTGTAAGGAACGTGTCGAGGGTCGAATCTGCGATAAATGCCGACCACTATATTGGAACCTTAACATTAACAACCCTGACGGTTGCGAGGAATGCAACTGTACAAGAGCAGGGGTCTTAGGTGGAATAGGCGTTTGTGACATAGAACACGGCCAGTGCGTCTGCAAGCCATCTGTTATCTCGAGAAGTTGCTCGGAATGCGCAGATGGGACTTACGGGCTGAGCGATGATAACTTGTTTGGATGTAGAGGTGAAGTTGATGCTTCTCATAATTAGATTATATCATATTTTATCATCAATTCTGTGATTTTCCAGATTGTGGTTGTGATGTCGGAGGTTCGACGAGCAACGTTTGCCACAAACAGACAGGTCAGTGTTTCTGTCAGTCTCGCGTGATCGGTCGTCAGTGCAGGGAGCCCCTCCAAGCTCATTACTTTCCGACGCTATACCAATACCAATATGAAGTCGAAGACGGCCACACCCTGGAAAACAAACGAGTTCGCTACGCTTACGACGAGCAAGTTTTCCCTAATTACTCCTGGAAAGGCTACGCTGTCTTCAACTTGATCCAGAAAGAGATCATCCATAACATCTTCATACAGAAGTCTTCACTCTACAGGATGGTCTTAAGGTTCATGAATCCGAATCCATCGACGGTGATTGGCGGCATAAAGATAATTCCAGAGAATCCCAACGAGATCGAACAGTACATAAAAGTACAGTTTAGGAATACCACCGAACCTGCTTTCGTTACAGTATCAGGGGAAACGGGGAATACCCCGAAACCTTTCGTTATGAATCCCGGAAGATGGTCTGTTAGCATAAACGTTAATCAGAGTGTGTTTTTGGTAAATATTTAAAAAAAACACAATTTTCGTGTTTAATTGCATTACTTTGCAGGATTACTTTGTTCTACTCCCTGAAGATTTCTACTTGGCTACAATTTTAAATCAAAAAGTCGTGGAACCGTGCACTATTAACAGGACTGATTTCTGTCGGCATTATGCTTACCCCAACATATCAATGTTTGATAAATCTTGGGGTGTTGGGGGATTTATTAAGAAAGAACAAAGAACCGACCAGTTGACTGAGTGGTTTGCTAACCGGGAGGTAATTATATTAATAAACATCTTACTTTCCAAAATGAGAGAAAATAAAGAGAGAGAGTAAGGTTTTTGTGGGAAAATTAATTCGAAAAGAAGAATAAATTTTGAGCATTCGACCTTCTTTCTGCCTCAGAATATTTTATTTTTCAAAGGTTTTTTAAGTTAACGTTACTTTACCAATACTGTGGCTTATTTAAACTATTTTTTGTCAGGTAATTAAAGTTTAATAAGTTGCAGTATTACAACTTTTCAAATCAATTAATACGAATCCTTTTTTTTTCAGCACCTCCAACAAATTTTTGCTTTCAACAAAGTTCCCCTTCTTAACGCCAATCAACCAGACTTTTCTATAACAATATCGCTTAGAAAATCTGGTCCATACGTGTTATTAGTGAATTATGTGTCACCATTAGATGATTTACGTACCCAAAACGTCAGCACAATCATACACACCAGAAATGGCATGGAAAACGGTAATCTAAAGCTCTACTCTTGTCCTTATACAACTATGTGTCGGCAAGTGGTCACAAACGATAGATTTGGAGTTGGAGTGTATGATATTGATGATAGTTACGTTACTGTCGATTTTAAGGTAAATTTTTTTTAATCTATTCACATTAAAAGTTTTTGTAGACATAAAATTTCACTATCATCCTATTTTTGTAATTTTTCTAAATGTCTATTTGTTCATGCCATCGAATTGGCATACTGCATTTATGTATTGTGCTTGCTATGCATGCTTATTTTCTCTGTTAGTAAGTAATTTGGTATCCATTTATCGAAATGTTTTTTGTTTTAGACGAACAACGCTAATGTAGGAATCCATTCAGTCTATGCAATTCCTTACGAAGAATGGTCACTGGACTATATAAAACCAAAACCAGTATGTGTCTTTAAAAATGGTTCCTGCATTCCGTCATCCTTCCGTAATCCACCAGAAACTAAGAGGATCCAATTTGAACAAGAAGCAGAAGGCGAATTGAGTAAAAATAAACTTTTCTTTGAATCCGCTGGCGACTGGTTGAGTCCCACTGAAAGCTCCATAGACCTTAAAGGAAAAGTGGCCAATCCCGGTTATTACACGTTTATCATCCATTATTATCAACCGCACTACCCAAGTAGGTGACTTCATTAGTAAATGGTATTGTTAAGTAAAGTGTGTTTTACTTTCAGAATACAACTTGGACGTGATAATTCAAAACGGTCTATTTTATGAGGCCAAAGTACCAGTCGAGCACTGTCCTTCGAAGTCCGGTTGCAGGGCGGTCCTTACACAAAACGATCGAAATAACAAATTCTTGCTAACGGAAAACTTTATGGTCACATTTAAAGTAAATCTGCGTGTTTACCAGGTAACTTCTATCGAATAAATTCCTCTTCTTACTTTCCAGCAACCTGGTAACAAGAACGTTTTCTTGGGTTACCTGATGGTGGTACCGACTGATTTATACAACGATAGAAATCTCGAAGAGGAGGATCTGGATAGAACGGGAGAATTTATTTCAATGTGCGGCAGCAATCACTTTAACATAAATACCATTGAAGATGGTGAGTGGCTTTGATAGTTAGAACTTTTATAATTATTGAAGGGTAAACAAGGGGAATGGGTAGAATTATTATTATGCAATCTTATTGCCTAATAATCGTATTTATCAATATTTTTTCTAGGTTTCTGTAAAGACTCGGTCTTCTCAATAACTGCAGCACACAACACTGGCGCATTACCATGCCAGTGCGACTTTGCTGGTTCCCTCAGCTTCGAATGTGAGAAATTTGGAGGGCAATGTCAGTGTAAGGAGAACATCATTGGACGTAAATGTGAGGCTTGCAAGACCGGCTACTACGGTTTTCCTTTATGTAAACCTTGCAATTGCCCCTCTACTGCCTACTGCGAACCTAATACGGGACAGTGCATCTGTCCGTCTCATGTAACCGGAGAGCGTTGCGACCAATGCGAACCTTACACCTACGGTTACGATCCCTTAATAGGTTGCGAGGAGTGTAACTGTAATACGTTAGGGGTGAACGGGACGTTGCAATGTAATCTCTTGAACGGGGAGTGTTCGTAAGTAAATGAAACGCAGTTATCATATTGAATAGTTTATGTCGTTTATGAGATATGTAGTTGTTTGGACAATTGAAACTTTTTTCGTGTGTTGGCCTTCAAATTTTAACTTCTAATAAAGTTAAACGATTGTCATAACTAAATACTCAAAATCTGAGGCCTGAAATGACTTCGGTTTTGAGATACGTAATTCCAACTTAAACAAATGCACATTTTCATCATTTCAGTTGCAAAGAGAACGTCGTTGGACGTCCCTGTGATAAATGTAAAGCCGGTCACTACTTCTACCCAGTGTGCCAGTCTTGCGAGTGCGATACCCGAGGAACTACTGCCGAGATCTGCGATCAAGTCTCCGCAGAGTGCTTCTGCAAGAAGAACGTGGTAGCTCTACGATGCGATTACTGCAGGGAGGGTTCTTTCAATCTCCAAGCAGATAACGAGGAGGGTTGTACAGATTGTTTCTGCTTTGGGAAGACGACGAGGTGTATGAGTTCGCAGTTGGTGAAAGTGCCGATTTTGACTATGAAAGACTGGGAAATTGTGAATGTTACAACAGGCAACGCATTGAACGTCACCAAAATGAACATCCCTATAGACACCATCGACGGTTACGATGAGTACAGCGACGAACTCATAGTAAATCTGGCGAACATGAATCTCACACAGAGCGCCATTTACTTCTCTGCACCATTCGATTACTTGGGACAAAAACTTACTTCTTACGGAGGTTACTTGAACTACACCATTTACTATTACATCGGGGAGCATGGGAGCGCTCTTAACAGACCAGATGTTATATTGCAGGGAGCCGACACTTATCTAAGTTTTACTAATTTCGAACAACCTGCCCCTTCGAACGAGTTCTTCACTTCTGTTTTACTGGTCGAGAGTAACTTTGAACTACCCGGCGGGATTCCCGCTAAAAGGGAACATATCATGGAAGTTTTGAGGGATCTCAGGGGGGTATATATTAGGGCTGCTTACTGGACTTCTACAGAAAACGTGAAGTAAGTTGTTGATAAATGAAATTATGTATTTTCAATGCATATAACTAATATGGTAACAAGTTGAGTTTGTTCCAATATTAGAATATGTTTCATTAACATGCTTTGTTACGCCTAATCAGAAGTTACTATACACTATATATTGTTTTAACTTTACGGTAGCTGTTTTTGCTTTATGGCTGTTTCTATTTTCAGACTTATGAATGTTCTTAAAGATGATGCCATCGAACCTGAAATAGAAATAAACGAAAACACTCCATTTGCTTTAAGTGTGGAACAGTGTCTGTGTCCACCAAACTATCAGGGTCTTTCATGTGAAGACTGCGCTCCAGGATTTTACAGGATCAAGTCTGGGCCACACGGCGGGTTCTGCGTCCCATGTGAATGTCACGGACATGCGACCGAATGTGATGTCAACACTGGTATATGCTTGGTGAGCTCCTAAATGATTAAGTGTTTTAACCGATCTACATCCTGATCTTAACAACTTTGTTCGTTTTAGAATTGTAGTCATAACACGAGAGGCGACCACTGTGAATTTTGTGAAATCGGTTATCATGGTAATGCTAAGGCTGGGACCCCTATGGACTGTTTAATTTGCGCCTGTCCTTTGCCGATTGCTAGCAATAAGTGAGTATGATGTGTCCAGTAGTGAAAAGTGTGTTCAAGCAGACGTAATTTGGTGTCATTTCTGTTTCTTTTCACTTAAATATTGTGTTATATGCTTAATATGATATCTCCCTTTCAGTTTTGCCTCAGCTTGTGATGTGAGTTCTGACGGCGAAAAGATCAGTTGTGAATGCGTCGATGGCTATATTGGAGCGAGATGTCAATCGTGCGCACCAGGTTTTTATGGCAGACCAGATCAAGCAGGTAGCTAATCGATTTTCCCAAAGAACATGAAAAATAACTCCATACTGTATAACGTTTTATTGCGCCAGTCGCGTTTATAAAACTTTATCAACAAAGACGCAGTTATTTTATATTGCCAACTTATTATATACTATAGATTTGGTCAATTTTAGGTGATTACTGTAAACCATGTCAATGTTCCGGTAACATCAATCCTGATGATCCCAGTTCATGCGATACAGTCTCAGGTGACTGTTTAAGATGTCTGAATAATACGTTTGGGGTCGCTTGCTCTCTTTGCGCCCCTGGTTACTTTGGAGACGCTGTTAATTTAAAAGATTGTCAAGGTAAGCATAAATATCTAAAATACACAAATAATTTAATATATCCTCACCAATAATAGGTAAGAAAATTACTGTAGGCAATTTACTCACTTGTCTTTGAAGAACATGTATTGCCCATATTTATATCTATGTAACATTCGTTTATGTTCCAGCTTGCATCTGCGATGAACTCGGCACGGAGCGGTGCGACAGCTATACGGGAAGGTGCGTCTGCAAACCTAACGTTATCGGAGAGAAATGTGATAGATGTGAGGTCGAGCATTACGGTTTCCAGTCTGGACGCGGTTGCGCCTCTTGCAGCTGCGGCGAAGCTTCGGAAAGCGAGCAATGCGACGATGTTACGGGACAGTGCAAGTGTAAGCCCGGTGTAACGGGCAGGACGTGCGACAGGTGCACCGCTGGTTACTGGAATTACACCTCAGAGGGATGTGTTTGTAAGTTATTGGATGACCGAGTATGTATGTATTCATTTGGATTAACTCGCTCTGTATACAATGGAGGCAGTGTAAATATTTTGTAATTCGGAATAATTGTTAGTTTGAGATATTTTTAGTAACTCTTTGCGATTGCTCAAGTAATTTGGTTCCATAATGAATCGATAAAGACTTCATTTGCTTAATAATTTTTGTCCCAGTGAGTGACATGGACATGTCCGCATTTTACCAGGTCTGTAACGAAATTCGTTTTAGCTTTGTTCATGGAGAAGTTTCTGACTGCTCAAAGCTAAACGAATTTTATTGAAGTCAAAACTTTTAGAACACCAGTTAGAAACCACTTTGGTCTATGATCGAGATGTGCAAAAACGAAGTAGACATACACATGTAATATAAATGCGCTAAAATGTTGAGATAATTTCATATTTTTGGCTGTCCTCTCCAAAATTTAAAACATTTTCAGACTATTGTTCATTCTACAATACTTCAAATTATTTTGACTAATTAGAACGTCTTCTTAAAACAAAGATTTGTTATTATAGGATTACCTTGTGAAATCTTAAATTTACATCTTAGTTTTCCTGTTGCACATTTAAGACTTAAACATATGTTTTTGGTTATTATTTGAACGTAAATTATATTAATTCTTTAAGTCATATTATATTATTTGTTCATAACTACAAGTCTAACTGAACACTTTGCACAGTGTCAACATGTAGGTAGCTTTCAAGTTTATTTTGTTTTGTAAGTCGTAATTTATGTTAGCTGTATAATATACATTTCACACCTCTTATGTAATCTATACAGTTAATCCTTAAACGAGAAAAGAAAGTTTAACTCTTGCATTTTATTTCATTACAGCTTGTGGTTGTAAGAGCGAGTACTCTCTGGGATTCGGCTGCAATGTCCTCACGGGGCAATGCGAGTGCCTTAACGGAGTTCTGGGGGAGAAGTGCGATCATTGCCCCCACAGGTGGGCCTTCGTTCCTGAATTCGGATGCCACCAGTGCGACACTTGCCATCATGCTTTATTAGACGATACCGATCAACTAGCTCTTATGATTGATGAGGTTATCAACGAATTCGATGTGAGTTCCGCTGTTACCTCTGCATATGTTCACTTGGCGCTATTATCAATTCGATTTTTGATGACTTGCAGTCGACTCAGTCAGGGTTCTTCACCCGCAGAAGGTTGCAGAATATGAACGAGAAATTGGAACACCTCATCCCTCTCTTCCATGAAGTCGACCCGAAAAAAGTGAGCTTGAATGGCACGATCCAGGAGTTAGAACGTCTGGAGCAGGATTCGAAAAATCTGAACAGGAAGGTAGAGTAGTTGACTAAAAACTGTAAACTTTTGACAATTTGACTTTTTTTAGTCAAATTATTCATTGGAGACTAGTGATCGGCTGCAAAATCAATCGGAGAAGTTGAAAGACAAAGAAGAAATTTTGTTGGATGACATTTTCAACATCGATGAAGACGCCTTGAGAATAATAGATGACATAGAGAAAATCACTGGAGAATTACATCAGGAGGCTGGTACTTATACTGCATACCTCTCTTAATATCTCCATGAATTCTTTTATCTGTTCATTATTTTCCAGCGAATGAAATTGAGAGAGCAGTCGAAGAAGGCCAAGCACTTTTGGAGGGTATTAAAATATACAACTTGACTGGAAGGGAGAACGACGCCCAGAAGCAGCTCGAAAAAGTCGAAGAAGTTCTGAAGAATGTCACAGAATACAAGCGTCCAGTACAGAACTTGCAGGGACAGGTAGACGACATCAAAGACGATCTGAAATCATTCAATGACAAATTGGATGACTTATATAATCATACCCAGTATTCCTTGAACGTTGCCAGCGAGGCAGAGAACATCATCTCAAAAAGTGGGTAAGTACCGGTGGGATTTCCTTGAAATATAAGAAAATATAAAAAAGAAGAATATTAATATGATTAATTTTAAATCAGAGGTGAGTAGTAATGATCTATTAAAAATATGAACCCAAAAAATACATATAAAATTGTAAAATAATTCTTATTTTTGACTTTTAAACCGCAGAAATATATTAACATTTTCTAATTATATTAGTACTGGTGCAGACATTAGTACTAGTATTAGTGTATTAATAGTTCCATTTAAATCATAATAGGTCAATATGTGCCTATAGCAAAGTGGAATTTATTGAGTCAAATTACATCTCAACATTTTTATTAAAAAAATTTGATCATTCGATTGAGATGGAATAATTTATTACGTTTGAGTTTTAATTTTTAGTTAGGAGCTACCAAAGATAGGTAGGTAACGTACCTATTCTCAGAGAAAGAAATTTTATCTTTATGTCCGTGTAAAGTCTTAAAAATTTAATTTAACGGGTGCATCTTAAGAAAAATTGATTTCAAAAGGGATGTTGGGTCTTCCAATAAGTCCAATAAGGTTTATGTATATTACTTGGTATTAAGCGATGACTAAGTACCCTTTGACCCTGACCCCTTGTTTGCTACGCCTATGACATGAGGTTGAAACACGATAACATGTGTGTACTAAAAATAAAGTTGAGATATGAGTTTTAATACACGTAATGTTTTAATAGTGTTACGCAACGGGTAAGTAAAACTAGCGAACGCATTAATCGCGGCAATTTATCTTTGTCTAACCATATTAATGTTGCGTGATCGTCGCGTTAAATAGAACGCTCCTAATCAAGTAGTCGTTCCATGATCGCATCATATGTTCGTGTTGTATATTTGACAGCTATCCGTCAATCAGTTGTCAACCAAACTCCATCTTTCATCACCCTGTTGCCTTTACCCATTGCCCATTATCAAAACCGATTAACAGAGATTTAAGGCTATAAACGGGCTAAGAAAATGCACACCACGCATCCATAATGAAAAATGTTACCAACGAAGGGTTATTTTAAAGATATCGAATGTCCCTACAATGAAAGGTCCTGCTGGAGACCTTACTGCCACTTCAGGCACAAGAAGAAATCCCCAGAGAATGTCAGCGAAGTCAGTGACACGGAGAAGGAGGAGACTTCGTCGGTTCCTACTTACAAGCCAACTCCGAAGAGTGAACTAGCGATAATCCACAACAAGAGTCACATTCCTATCAGTTACGTTCCGGACCTCGTTTACAGAGCCGAGAAGAAACCGAGACCTCCGAAGAGCGACAAACCGACGTACTGTCCGACGCCCCTGAGCATCCTTTCGTCTGTGAATAGAAGACTGAGCTGTATTGGCGACGAGAGCACCGAACATATTGACACAATCAAGGAAATCAAGCAGAACATCGCCGACGCCGAGTACATTCCTGCCAGCGTCGCATCGACCCAAGCCGTGAACGATATCGACTTTGAATCCTTGTCTACCGAGTTCGATTTGATAGACGAAATCATCAGTTCGGACGATAAACCTAAAACCGTCGAAAGTCAAGATGAATCCATCGATTCACCTAAGAAATCAGTCGCCAAAATTGAAAAGGTGGACGGCTCGAAGAATACGACTGACAAATCGAGCACATTTAAACAGGGCAGTGGTAAACGAGACAAGAAGAAAAACAAGGAAACACGAGTTGACGTTGAAAAGGAATCGAAAACGAAAAGCAAACATGAGAAATCGGATAAACGTGATAAAGTCAAAGAAAAAAGTAAGTCTTCTAAATCGAACAAAGATGAGGCTGAGTTACAAAACAGACACAAGAGCAAAGATAAAAAACTCGATAAAGAAAAACACCACAAGAGTAACAATAACAGTAAAGAGTCCCACAAGAGTAGCAGTAAAGATAAACATAAGAAGGAAGAGCCGAAAGACCAGGAGCATAAAAAACACCATAGAGATAAATCGAAGAGTAAAAGTGAATCAAGTGGAAGAAAGAGAAGTCGCAGCCCTAAAACAAGTACAGAGAAAAAGAAGGATAAACTTATTAAACCAGAGAAGAGAAGTAAATCTACCTCAAAAGATGTGATAAAAAATAAAAGGACAAAACTCGATAAGATTGCTGTGGATAGTGATCAAGAGAGTGTTGATGACAAAACGGAACTTAATAACGCTTTTTCTGACCTCGATGTAGATTTCGAAAACGAAGAAGACACAATGATGGAATGTTTTAAGATATTCAACGAGTACAAACCCCCTCAGAAGAAACAAGATCCCGCTCCCATCCCTCCGAGAGAGGAACCTTCCAATTCAACTTCCGAAAGCATCAGTATTAAAAAGAGAATTGCACATAATAACCCTGAACACATCCTGACACATTCTCAGTCACATCCCCCCAGTAAGCCTAAAAGTATCCCTGCACCTGGACAAATGTTAGCGAACCGTTATAAGATTGCGTTGGTGGCTCAAGCCGAAAGGGAACCTGAGCTACTGTTTGACGAAATCAAACACACAGTTCGAACCAAACGACCGATATCTTTGTTAGAAGCCGCAAGAGCAAGGAAACTTCAGAAAGACCTCTTAAATAAAGCAGCTGCTGCAGCCGCAGCAGCCCCATCTGCGAACGTTGTAGATAATATATTGAGAGGCAGTGTCAGCCAACCAAAACCTATTAAAATCGCACCCGTCCAAAACGTTTCATTGATAACGAAAGCCAAAGAACGATTAGCGGCCAATACTAAGAAAATAACCATCGCCCAGACTCCGAGGGGTGCACGTGTGGCTCATATCCCAGACATGTCACTCTCTAACATACCCGATGTTCTTCAAGCCGACAAATCAAAGTTACCCGTGAACGTTAGAACTCGATTTTTAACGATGATAGCAGAGGAATGTGTTAAACTGTACATATCCAAGGAGGAGGCACACACCAGAGCACTGAACGAAGAATTCTCGTGTTACGAAAAATGCAAAGTCTTAGCTACGTATAGGAATTCAGCTATGCTTACAGTGAATCGTCTGAGAAAAGAGATTCAAGAGAGGATGTCGATGGGCATGGGGCTGATAGGAGAGGGTGAGGATTCGAAGAAATCAAATGTAGACACCAAAGGGCGCAATTTTTATGACAGTGTTAAAAAGTGGTTGTTAACTGATGAAGAGCTTGATATTCACGGTTATCCACGTGAGAGCGACAAACATGGCACGGCTGTGATAAAAAACTTTAAGACTTCCATGCCGATGAACCTCGACGAGAACCAAAAGTGCTGCGCAAGGTGCAGGAAAATTTACCATGTTGATGATGACGGCTGGCCATTATTCGAAGAGGAATGTTTATATCATCCAATGAAGAAAAGGACAATACGTGGTGAACAAATGTATCTGTGCTGTAGAAGTAACGACGATAGTGGTTGCTGTACGTCAGATACTCATGTATCCGATGGGCTCAATTCAGCAGAATTGGAAGGTTTTCAAACTACAATTCGTCCCGAGTCCGAGAATGATCCCCGCAGTTTTGCAGTATATGCACTGGATTGTGAAATGTGTTATACTACTAAAGGCATCGAGTTAACCAGGGTAACCATCGTGGATACTGAGTGTAAGACAGTATATGAGTCTCTAGTGAAACCCCTAAACCCCATTATAGATTATAACACTAGGTTTTCAGGGATCACTAAAGAACAGATGGACAAAACTAGCACGAGCATACTACAAATACAAGCGAATATTCTACATTTGTGTAATTCAAACACTATATTAGTTGGTCATAGCTTAGAGTCCGACTTGAAAGCATTAAAAATCGTTCATGGGTCTGTTATAGACACTGCAGTGTTATTTCCACATAAGATGGGATTGCCACATAAAAGGGCATTAAGAGTGTTAGCTAGTGAATACTTAAGAAAAATTATTCAAAATGACGTTAGCGGACATGACAGTGCCGAGGATGCTATTACTTGCATGGAACTTCTAAAGTGGAAATTAAAGGAAGAGTTGAAATTGCACTCTTCAGAGCACAGCCGAAAGAAAAATTTTGTATAAATTAAGACTATCGCTATGCATTGTAAATTGAAATCTTATTTATTGTGGTACACCATAAGAGAAAGAGGATGTTGATTTAACTCGATACTGGATGTTATTTATTTTTCATATGTATTTATATTCATATTGCGAAATATTGCGTTATTTGTACACTGTGAAATAAAATACAGTTTTTGTTGTATATACTGTGAGCAATGGTCTTGTATAAATTAGGGTGATTTTTTCATTTTTAACTGTGAATTTCTTGAAATAAATTAATTTTGTTAAAAATTGCTTTTTAATGCTATCCTGTAATCCGTTAACCTGGATGCCAATTCTGAGAGCCAATTATTAACAATGATTAGGTAAATTAGACATTAATTTTTTCATGTTCCGTACTTTCCGCACTTGTATCAAAATGTGCAAGAGGCATTATTATTTCTTTCATGTCTATTTTTACAAGCATTCGAAGAGAGAGTCTTGGAAGAATAGTAATGTTTCAATATAGCACTTATGATTCCTAAAACCTCAAGTTCAAGATAAAGTAGCTTTAGTAAAATTTTGTAACTAAAAAAGCACAAGTCATCATGGTTGTTAAATAACATTAAAAATCAGATAACGCACCTCACCAGCCCTGAATGAAGATTCATGTTTAGATTTGTTCCGGATATTATTCCAAGAGCATTTTTGCTCTTTGACTTTACCTTTCAATTAGTATTTCAATACTCATATTATGTACAAACTTATGCCCTTTCAGTAAAGACCGCCTGAAAAATAAACTCGCGAGCATAGAGAACCACCTCTCCCAGGCAAAGGTGAACCTCAACGAATCCGAAAGGTTACTATCGAACGCCACCGATCTGCTAGACTCGTCGTTCGGCAAACTGAAGGACTTGAAAGACGCCCCGAAAGTAATCCAGTCGACCAACGAGGAGTTCGAGAAGAAGCTGGAGGACAACAAGAGGGAAATCGAGGCAGTAAAAGAACTGAGGCCGAAGGTAGAGGAGCACGCCGCTAATCTATCGGAACGTGTCCAACAACTCGAGCACATCCTCTCCGAGTCCCAGCTGGACTCGCGGGACGCCGTGAAGGCCGCGAGGGCCTTCAAGGACATCGTCGAGGCGGTGAGGAGCGCTAGAGAGGCGGCCGAGGGTGCTCAGAATGACACGACTCACGCATCGAGCATACTCAGCAAGGTCCAGGACGAGACGATCGAGGCGGAGGAGAAATCGGCGGACGCCCTGGACACCGCCTACAAGTGGAACCAACTGACGCGGGACAGCCTGAAGCCGAACTTGAGCCAGGCGATCTCGCAATATCAGCCGGTGAAGAGCGTGCATGACAACAACGAGAACGTCCTGAGGGATCTGGAGAAGATTCTGGATCATATCCGGGTGAAGGATTTGGAGCAGGTGTACAGGGATGCGAGTGAGAACGCGAAAGTCGCTAATGGTTCCATTAACGAAGTGGGAGGTGTTCTAGAATCAACAACGTTTGTAGAAGTGAGTAGATTCATTATACAATAATCTCAATTAATATCATTAAGAGAATTGCATTGCTCATGGTTAAGAAATAAAAGTATTCCCCACCAAATTACTTCTCCAATGACTTCACTTCAACCTCCTTTTCATAGACATATATCTAACTTTAATAATTTCTATGTTTACCAGCTTCCGAAGGAGACCAACGCAGCGAGGTCCCTGTCGAAAGAGCTCGATGACGCGAAACGCAGTCTCGTCCAAACGGAAAAGCAAATAAATACCACAAACACGATACTGCCTGAAGTGGAAAAAGCCGTGAAGGAAATCCCCGAGGTTCAAGAGGAGCACCAAAAAATTTCCGATGGCATTAAAGCCAATGTCGATAAGTTGAATCAACAAATCGCCCTCGCCAGAGATATAGCGAATAGGATCAAAGTGGGAGTAGCATTTTTGCCTAGCACTTACCTGGAGTTGAGGAATCCTAAGAACATTGAGGATTTAGCGATAACTACCAAGTTCTCTGGATATTTCAAAACGAATCAATCCAACGGGTTCTTGTTTTATATAGGAAATCCCAATGGGACCAATCTGCCCAAGACCAAAACGGTAAGTAAGTCGAGTGAATATATCCCGCAAAAAAACTATATAATTTGATCGTTTGCATACAATTCCAAATTCTGTTTTTAAACTTGCCAAGGGCATTTTCGGGATATCAGGCAGTTTCCAAATTAAACCATTACTTATTTCAGGATGATTACATGGCATTGATCATCGAAAACAGCTACCCGACCCTTATTATAGATGTTGGAAACGGTGTTGAAAAAATCGTAGCTAATGCACCAGTAGAACACAACAAATGGTATCAATATGAAGTTAACAGGTAATAGTTCTCATGATCATCATCATCATATCCTAAAAAGGCTGTTGCTATAACTATAAAAAAAATTGTTACACCACTTATTCATTTTCAATTAAATTATATGAACCATAGTATGTTCCTCGTCGGATGTGGATATATAAACAAATTCAGAAAAGCGAAGCAGCTCCAGTAGCATGTAATGTTCGAATTAATCACCCATAATTAACGTTGCGACAGATATGAGATACTCTATTAAAAGCTAGTGCAATATTTAGGCAATAATCTATTGCTAAAAATGCTCCTGTAATAATTTCTCCTTCTCCTCGCTTTTCTAATTACACACAATTACCTAACAAAATATTAAATATTTTTACCTACACGCCTACTCATTGTTCCTAACAGGGTAGGCAATTCCGCCACGTTGACGATCCGCTCTGAGGACGCCGAGGGAAAGATCACAAGCGTCGAGAAGACTGCCCAACTTTCGGGTCCTTTGACCATATTCAACCTGGACAAAGAGAAATCGAAAGTGTTTGTCGGAGGCTTCCCATCGAAATATGAAATGCCGAACAGCATGCATGACATTAATTCGTTCCAGGGTGAAATGGAAGAAGTTGTGATTGGCAACACGCCGGTGTCACTGTGGAATTTCAAAGATGGATATGACAATAGAAATGGCATAAAAGAAAGGTAAAGAATGTTTTGTAAAATCATACCAGTATTCTTTACAAATAAGGGCAAGTAACGTTCTATCCCTCCATTTGTTTGGGTAATTTTGTTGACCATGGTTCCAACACCAAATAAATATATTCTTCATTGTGATAACTATTGTACATAATGTACACAATATCAGAGGTCGAGTTGGATTCTAAAGATTACACAACTAAATGTTTCACCTTTCATCAGTCTCTCCATTTCTTTTTTCTTCTTCTTAATATAGGGATGGGCTCGTTGTGTTGGCTCCTAGCACCGGATTCAGGTTCAATGGGAACGGATTCATCGTCCAGGACGCGAGATCTCTTCCCATCAGGTCTAAGACGACCATAGAACTGAAGTTCAAAACTTTCTCACCTAACGGCCTCATATTATTGGCAGCTAAAGGGAAGACGTTTATATCATTGGAGATCAGGAATGGATACATCATTTATCAGGTAGGAAAATTTGTTGTAACAAAAAGTTGGAAGAAGGTGGGAGGGTTTTTTGAGGTTTAGAAATTTTTCTTATTTGTTGACTGACAAGGTAACTTACATTGTATCATTTTATCATTTGTATCATCTTCGTTAATTTTTCTGCATTTATAACCGAATTTAATCGTCGCTACTTCTTACTGTATTGGTTTCGATGTTTTTTCTAGTACAACTTGGGAGAAAGCACGAAACTCTGGATCACCTCCAAGACCTACAACGACGGGAACTGGCACAAGATTTCAGCCGCGAGGGACGGGCCGAAAGGAAATTTCCTAGTCGATACCGAAAACGTCGCGGATAACTCGTCTCCCATAAGCGGGAGCGTGTTGGAACCAATAGATACGATCTCATTCGGGGGATATCCGGAAGCCCACAATCATTCGGAAGTGACTGAGACGAGATTCGACGGTTGCATAAGTAATATCACCATAATGGGAGAACCGGTTGACCTGAGGAATAACATACAGGCGTACGACGTCACTCCTGGGTGTCCAGACAAGGTAAGAGGAAATTTGAAGCCGGAGTAAGGATCTCTGAAATAATTGAAGAATTTTCAATCCCGTTAGCTGTTATGTATATTACAGGTTATTCAATAAATATCTGGAATATTTTGTCATTTTCGACTACTCGTGTAGATTTCATTGCAACACTTTCAGTATTCAAGTGTCTGAAGGGAAGAAACCATAGTTGTTCAATGAAGCGATACTTTGACAACACCTGTACTGGTCCTAATGTATCTATTCACATTCAAACAAAATAAATACAGCATCTATATCAATACAACGGATGTTCTTTTGTACAACTTTTATTTATTTCTTTTTCAGTTCTCCCCGATGGTCTCGTTCAGTAAAGATTCCCCTGGTTACGTCGGCTGGGACAGGCTGTCGGTCTCGAACAATTTCAACCTCGTCCTCAGATTCAAGACGAAGGAGAAGAATGGCCTGATATTCTATGTCGGCAGTCTGGCCGATAGGGACCAGGAGAACTTCATTTCTCTGTCGCTCAAAGACGGAGTCCTCGTGCTGATCAGCATGAATATAGAGCTCACCTCGAAGGAGTTGTTCAACGACAACCAATGGCACGTCGTGTCGGTCACTCACGACAACTCCACCCTGAGATTGGTCACAGACGATTACGTGAGAGCGTGAGTAAAGTTTTTGGTGTTATATTTAATTCATCTGGTTACTCAGACAGTTAATTGTGACATGACAGCCGTTTCAATTTCTCTAGTTCTGATTCCATCGACAAGAGTCTCCATCTCCTCTACGCTAATATCTACATTGGTGGTTTGCCGAGCAGACTGAAACTGAAGGCTGGTAGGGCTGCCTCGACGGACCCGTTCGCTGGGTGCATAGCGGACTTGACTGTGCTAGGTCAAGTGAAGAATTTCGCCAACACCACAGGCAAATCTAGGGAGATCTTGGATCAGTGTATTCTGGATACGCCGTCTGATAGGGTGCAAGTCCCAGGTAAGTTGGTATTTATCTATGTCTGGAATTGAACAGGCAGGAGTCCAAAATAGCGGTCGTTTAATAAGTGTTACCTATTCACATGTGTTTCCACGCTCACTTCCATTTAATTATTAGACTTGTTTGACTTCAAAATTATCACGTTGTCTTATTTAGTTGCAACTCTTCTCATGTTTCTAAATTTGTTATGTACAGTTTCAGAATTGCCGTCAACTTTACCACCAAAAGTGTTCACTACATACATTCCACCAGTTATGACTGAAAACCCGAACAAGCAGTGTAAGTAATTATAATTAAGTTATTAGTGCTCATAAATATTTTTGATTACTTCGATGTAATCTGTTCCACGAATTCAGGGAATACTTTTTTAATTCAGTCCAATCCTACACTTTTTAATGATTTCGCTTTTGTGGCACTATAATTAATCAGTGAAGTACAATCTCATGGGCTTGAAGTTCCATAAACAGTTGAAATGGAAGCCATTGACAAAAGTTGTATAAATAAGGTTATTTATTGTAGCTAGTTTGATGCAGAAAAGTGATATTAATCAATAACTGCAAGCAAAACTTTAAGTCAAACGTGTTAATGTCATCCATAAAGAGATTATCTTTATATTTAAGACAGCTAAATTCTGATAGCTAAAACTGCGACAATTTGAATAGTTAAAGTGATTAAGTCATTCACTAAAGCTAGTCTTATTTAACTTAACTCCAAGACAAAGGAGTTTCATCGCATAGAACCAATGAATGAAATCCAAAAAGTTGGAATTTGGGACCTTTTTGGTCCAATAATCTAAATTTGAATTCCTTTATGATCTAATCCTCTAATGATTCTCAAATTTTCACGATTCAATGAGCAATAAACTGTCAATTCTTGATCTTCAAGCTCCAAAAAGTAATGAAATGTATTGATATGGTTAATCAAAAAATGGATGGTAAGTTATTTACCTAGTATTATATATTGTAATAATGAGTTATAGAAAAGATAGATGTAGTTATGAAGACTTTTACAATGAATGGTTTTATAATTATTCCACTAAAAATGATCCTTCGATATAATGCATGTGAATAAATACGTGTTACAATGCTCCGATAACAATATATTCTCTCGCCTATTAAAGATAACACTACTCTTGTCTTCCATCAGCGCTGAACTTTGTGACGGGATCAACGACATTTAATTCAGATTACTTATTACCACTACTATTACTACGAACATGTAAACGTTAAGCGCACCGAAGTCAATCGAAACAAAATAATGTTCTCATACAAATTCTTAACGTTCTTGCTTGTAGTCTCGAGCGGAAGGGGCGACGGCGGAGTGGATGTAGGTGGTACCCTCTCACCCCCGGTGGAGGTGACCGAAAACATCTTACCTGAGACACAAAGGCCAGAAGTCCACCTTAAACCAGAGACTCAAAGGCCGGATGTCCACCGTAAACCAGTCGGAACCGTACCGACTACCACGAAAGCCACCCCCGTCCAGGGCTGCGCTCTCCCCGTGCACCCAATCGCCGAAAGCAAACAGGTCGTTGGGTATAGATTCGGTGAGTTTTTGAGAGGAAAATTTTTAATTTACAATTTAATCATCAATATGTAATCATGTACATTTTTTAAGGTACGAAAACTGTCAGCAGATTGGAATTCCCTACGGCCAGAGGGAGGTACAAGAAATCCTTCGATTTCAGATTCGAGTTCAGATCTAAAGAGGCAGAGGGTTTGCTTGCTTATGTCGCGAATCGTTCCCACAAGCAGTATGCAGCTGCTTACTTACAAGATGGGCATGTAAGTAGTATATCTTACTAACTTTAATACCGTATTGAGTGGTAAGTAAAGGTAGGTTAGTTAAGTGGTTGATTATTTAAATTTGGTTACCTCTGCATTGTTTAGCCACTAGAATACATCGAAATCGATGAAGATTTTGAATATTATGGCCTAATTATCGAAGATATATTTACATACACATACATAGAACTCAAACGTAGGTGGTATACATACTTTTTAAGATAGCGTGTATGCATTTTTGAACGTTAGTGGAAAGGTGCCAAATCAGGCCAATACTTCTGCTATGGACGAGGGTCTTTCTAATAGACTCTCGTCTCTTCTATAGTCGTTTTTTCACTTCTCATAATGAATTGTATTATATTTAAGCAGTAGTTTCATTATCGTTCAATAACACTCACTTATGTAGAATATTTTTCTATCCTGTTTCACTATTCTTTAGGTCGTATTCACTTTCAAAGGAGAACACGCCCCGGTCACCATTAAATCCAAGGATGCTTTCTATGCTGATGATAACTGGCATACTGTTGAACTGTTTAGGGATGTGAATATCGCAAGTATTACCATAGATGACAAGGATTCTAATAGTTACGACCAAAAGACGGGGGGCTTGGATATAAACGTACCATTTTATGTCGGAGGTGTCAGTCCGAATGAGAATAGCCTCGTCCAGGGCTTGTTGGTAAGTAAATACAACATGTTTTTGGGCCAATCGATAATTCTTCTTATTTGATTCAACCCTTATTTGTCCTTTCAGAACGTCACCACCTCTTTCCGTGGCTGCATCCGAGGCATTTCAATGAACGATAAGCCTCTGGAGAATCCGACGGAATTCGGAATAATTCCTTGTTCCGACAATGTAGAGAGTGGCGTTTTCTTCGACGGGGACAATCAAACGTTTGTCAAGCTCAAGGACAGATTTAAAGTAGGCGAGATGTTCACCATAAAACTAGACATCAAGCCTAGAGTGAATTCGGGACTTCTAGTCGCCGCTCATGGTAGAAAGGATTACTTCGTCTTGGAGCTTCATAATGGGGACGTGAGGTTGACGGTGGACAACGGGAAAGGTCCTGTAACCACTGTTTTCTATCATAATAATACTTACCATTTGTGTGATGGAGAGTGGCACAGCATTCAAGGTAGGTTAAGATGACTTTTCTTCATTAGTTTTCCGATTATTGTTTCTACAACTAGTGTGATAACTCTGCTGCGATCGCAATAAGCACCTTTTCTTGCTCCAGCAGAAACCTATTCATTTTGTTTAAAAAGTACCAAACCAATATCAAATTTGTTAGTGGGACACATCCTTCTAACAATGTTCTCATGGGAGTAAAACTCTATACAGAAACACATATATGTATAAATTATTTATTTTGAAACAAATTTGATACGCATTTTTGATTTTCAACTAGTTTGTGAGAGAAAGCAAGAACACAAATATCTCACCAATCCATTATGCGCAACAGTTCATTTTTGGTAACATTATGACACTTTCAATGGTAAACAATTGTTTTAGCTGTAAAATCAAGAAACGTGGTAACTCTATCAGTGGACAATGTATTCAATGATCCGAAGATAGGATCGACGCATTCTGTATCGGCGGATACTGGTAGTGCACTTTTCCTGGGCGGTCATCGATTCCTCGCCAGAGTGAGGGGTATCAGCTCAAGAGTGCCATACGTTGGATGCATCAAAAACATAGAAATGAACAACGATCCTGTACAACTTACGCCCAAGATGGTCCAAGGGAACATTACCATTGGGTTCTGTCCTACGAATTAGTTTGTAATAAGACTTAATAAATATTTAAGAATGTTACGGATAGTTTTTTACCAGAGAAGTGACTGTATACATTTTTTACTACTTGTACATTTTCCTGAATAAATTATTAGTGTAACATTTGATGCCGAATTCACATAAGAGAATGAACATTGAAGCTAATACTCCTATTAAAAACAGGTATATAGCCGACTTAACGTGTTCCAGGCCTACACTGAAAAAGCTTTCGTTCGGAACTGGTGAGGTTTTCTTTAATTTTCGCTGAAAGGTGTTCTGCATGATTCCGTTTTCTTGAAAGCGAATAAACCTGGAAAAGAAATTCCAAATTACATAGGTAAGTACTTATGTAATCGATTCATATTAATGTAAGTTCATTTCAAACGAATTATAGCTATTTTTTCATTTCTAGCTTACTGATGTCGGAGAAATTGCTTCCAACTGTCATCCTTAGCGATTCGAAGCGGGATGACGTGTTTGAAACATGGTACTCGACTCGTGGCAAAATTAGAAATATTGCTGTTTTGATAAAGTAAAACTTCAGGCAACAAAGCAACCACATTATTCTCATTCATCATTTCTAATAACTCTTCTAAATTTTCAACATAAGTCAAGATCTAAAAAAAATCTTTCAATACACAAACCACATCAAATGTACAACCCTTACAAATTCCTTCTCTAAATTTTTCAATTCGTGTATTGAATACTTTGAAGCCACAATACGCGCATCCTTCGACAAGTCTTCCAAATCCAATACGAGTTTAGAATCTCTTAATAAAGTAGACGTAATCGCAGCAGCCAATCCCGTGTATAGCAGATAAGCCATCAGGTATCCGGTGAGAAATATAAGGCAACAAGAAAATCCAAAGGGCGTTTTACTGAGACCTACAAGTCAAAAAATATTCATTACTTGCGATTCCAGATTATATTGGATGAATTTAAGACTTAGTCAAGTAAGTTATAGGTAGGTACCTAATTCATACAAATTG
The DNA here is from genome assembly GCA_946251905.1 of Cryptocephalus moraei. Classification (NCBI taxonomy): domain Eukaryota; kingdom Metazoa; phylum Arthropoda; class Insecta; order Coleoptera; family Chrysomelidae; genus Cryptocephalus; species Cryptocephalus moraei. The sequence goes on from OX276452.1 coordinate 35,944,170, forward strand.
TTACGTGTTTCGAAATGTCTAGTCGTTTGATTAACTTTTAAAAAACCACCATTCTCCATTAAGTTAATGGTAATTACCTTGTTGGCAAGCTGCAGCGATGGCCCATAGGGTGATTTCCACCCCGGACCACGGTTCAAACTTTGGTCGAAGCCTGGAGTACTGTACGGTCGATATTCGCAAACATAAAGCTAGTATTATTAATAAAATCACACATACCAGCCACAAAGTACCGGAAAAAGTTAATACAAATATATCCTTCACTAAGACGTTGTTATTTGCATTGTAAAGAAGCACATAGCTGGAAAAAATGTTGTTAATTGGATGAATAGCAAGTACTTGAATATGGAGCTTACTTTGTTTGCCACAATGGAAAATATTCAATATTTTTGTTGGAATGGTACAAAACTGCTAGATCGGTTTGGTTCTTTAAAAGCAAATTTTCCAGTGTTGAAGTGTCGTTTGCTATTACATGGTTAAGGCTACGAAAATGTATAAAGTAGGTAGTTACTTACATACTTTGTAGGAATTGTTTTGTTACTGTACCTGAACTGAAGTTGTCTTTTCATATCATCGATTACATCGAAAACGTAATTACTTTCCGAATTTAACAAACTATTATTAAATGATCCTACTCTTAAACTTTGTGGTACTTCCACATTTTTCCACTCTGCGAACCGTATTTTATATTCAACCCACCTACTGTCACTTCCTTCCAACTCAGTAATTCTAAAGTCGACAACTCTTTTGTTCATAACAAAGTGTTTAATCGCCTTTTCAGACCGAGATAGCTGCATGAAGTAAAGAATTAATTCAATCATTGCGGTATTTGAAATGAGAATAAGGGTTGAAGAGTAGAGGTAATGAACACTGAATAAATATTTGATTGTCTTTTCATTATCGTAATTGATAAGCTTTTAGCGTTATTAAATCCGCGAATAGGAAATCACTGAATACTTAATAAAAGTTCGACTCAATGGGGTGCATATTCGATTATTAACAGGTTACTGGTTTCATTAATTTTTAATATCCGAGAAGAAAGCAGTTTTTGTATGTGAGGTTCTTTAGAGCCAATTAAAATTGGATTAGGTGAGAAGCTCTGGATGCAATTTTTATCAAAGTTCTAAAATCAAGTCTTGATTTAATAAAGAAATGGTATGTTGCCTTTTGTAGTACAATATACTTTTTAATAAAACAAAAACAAAGCATACTTCAGAGCACCAATTCTATTTACTTATTAAATAACAGCCAGATAAAAATTTATACAAATTCTTTAATAAATTGGTCAGACTTCTTATTTAATGGCCCCCATAAACAGGCTTCCTCTTCTCTCTGAAAGCGGTCAATCCCTCGACTCTATCTTTAGTAGGGATGAGTTGTGCATAGCAAGCCTCCTCTATAGCAAGGCCGGTACCGATATCAACTTCGATTCCTTTATTTATAGCTTTTTTCGCCATCCTGATACCTAAAGGACCGTTGGGTAGTATTTCCTCTGCGATTTCGAGGGCTTTGAAGTAAGCGGCGCTTCCGCTCTCGTTTTGTTCAACGACATGGTTGATAAGTCCTAGTTTCTCGGCAGACGTACCATCGAGAATCTTAGCAGTGAAAATTAGTTCCTTGGCCAGTGATGGACTGATTAATCTAGGTAACAATTGTGTCCCACCAGCGCCGGGCATTATGGCCAGTTTCGTCTCGACCAGCCCCATCTTTGCTGTTGCGACTGCCGTTCGAATATCGCAAGTGAGAGCCAGCTCTAAACCGCCGCCCAAGGCGGTCCCGTCCATCGCCGCTATTACCGGAATGGGGAGGTTGTAGATCTTGTTCACCAAGGCTCTGGTTTGAATGACAAAATTGTGGACCTGCGTCGCATCCATCTCTGCTCTCTCTTTCAGGTCTGCTCCGGCACAGAACACCCCAGGCACCAAGCTACGGATTATCAGAACTCTGGCCACGTTCTCGTCGTTCACCCTGTCGACGGCTCCGTGCAGTTCACTGAGTAGGTTCAAGCTGAGGGCGTTCTTCTGTTGAGGTCTGTTCAGGCCAATCACCGCGACCCCCAAGAGCGAATCGAGGTACTCCAGTTTTAAGTCTTTGGTGGTGGTTCTCGAGAACGCCCGGCATAATTGCAACGTAGGTGCTAACAGTTTCTTTACTAACATTATGATGATTCGCCGAGTTTCGTAGATAAATTATTCAATAAGGTCAAAGATTAAAGAAATGATAAGAAATTATGGACATGTTATCTATTTCTGGGTTAAATTGCTTATCAGAAGAGAAAAGCATTGCTTACGAAGGAGGTAGAGGTCGATTACTTAGAAAAGAAACACCGTCATACGTGCGCAGAGACGAATTTCAGTTTGTTTACCGGGGTTGTCTAGCAACCATAACGTCACCACTTGACCTTCATGCTCGTTTAATAATTGGATTTGTGGAAGTGGCGTAGCGTAATTATTTTGGAGTGATATTTTTCGTTTTATTTGCTGGTGTTATTATTGTTGGCGATTTTGAATTGTGTAGTGCCTTAACCTTGATTTAAAGAAGAACATACAGAACTGTTAAAGGTATGGTATAGCCCCAAGTATGTTTAATTGAATTTATTAGATCCCTAACCTTTCATTCAAACATACGCCACTGATGCTGGTAAAGAGAGATAGCTGTATGGTGTGACGTATACCTGCGCGAAGTTGATGACGGTGTTTCTTCTCTAAGTAACAGACCTTTAAACAATATTGCTATATAGGTTGACATAATTTTAAAAGGTTTACAACCTTCATACAATAATAAGAGCAAATGAAAAACGGTCAAAAATGCACCATAAAAACATAACCATAAAATTAGACTTCTTCATTCTTCACATTTGTTGTTTGTTTTTCTGTTAACGTCTTCTTCACATTTTCATATGTTCTGTGATTCAGGTGTCTGTAACGTTCTGTGTCTGTAACTCTATGGTCTTTAATGTATATGTTCTGTGGGTGTTGTGTTGCCTGTGTTGGTGTTCTGTGCAGGCAAGCCGGTTGGTGCGTTGGTGGTGTTTTTGTACTGTATTCATTTTTTGTTGTAAAAAGATCTCCAGATTAAGTGACCGTCGTTCCAGAAGAAGCCCCCTCATCTAATGTAAGTACTGTTACTACTGTTATAACTGAGTTACGTTAAATTAACGCGACGGTAATTCCTGAAAGATTTAAATTTGACGTTTATCGCGTCTAACCTGTTCCTGGCCTGTCCTTGCGCATGTAATCATCGATACAGATTGCGTCTATAATTTTAATAAGCACATTTACATTATTTTCATTTGTAAAATTCAATGATACCGCACTTTTAAAGGGAGTCACGCGTCATTCTGATAAATAACCAGATAAGTGAAGTAGTTCAGGTACTATTACATATAGTAGAGGAAGAACCATGCCTTTAGACATCCCGGGTTTTATCTACGCGGGGGCCGTAGCAGCAGGCGGCATTTTGGGTTATTACAAGGCAGGCAAGTAACTTTTAGGGAGTTACGACCACTCACGAGAGACGTTTTGAAGAATTCAAGTCGAACTAGAAACAATAATGTAGACACCATCCATGGTCTCTGCATCATAGCTGATCAGTCTTGTAGATGTAATTGCTTCATAAGTTCGAATAGAATATTAAACCTATATCTTCTTAAAGCAATCAAGTAGGCTTCTTACTTCAAAACCTGATTCGATTGAACCAGATATGTATTGCAGCACATAACTATCAAAGAATGAAGGAAATTATCTTTTGTTCGAAAACTTCTGATGTCAGATTAGTAAACTTATACCCCGGTATTCCAAGATTTGATCAAACGTTTTCTTCTGGGACTTTGAGTCCCCTTTCTCAGTATTACAACATATTCTGAGTGTGTGTAACTCCTTATGTGAAACGTGCGATGGGACCGGCACATTACCTTGGCTATTTTAGGTTCGATACCCTCTCTCGCAGCCGGCCTCCTCTTTGGAAGCGCCCTCGCCTATGGCGCTGTGGAAGTGAGCAGAGATCCAGCTAATTACTCCATCCAGCTGGCCACCAGTTCCATCTTGGCCGGCATCATGGGGTACAGGTTCTATAATTCCGGAAAGATCATGCCGGCCGGTGTTGTCACTCTGTTATCTATAGCTATGATTATTCGGATCGCTGGAAGGGCTACTGGCCTGACCACTCCGAGGAATTCGTAATTAGGGTTCGATTAAGGTCTCACGAGGTGGTAGTTCCGAGAGGGTTTAGCATGTCTTTAGGCTTTAAGGTTAAGTCATTAAGTTTATGGTTGAAATGTTTATTGTTCGAAAATTGTTTGTAGGGTCAGAATGGGTAAAATAATTTGCTTTTAGTTTGTAAGTACGAAGTATTTGTATTTGGAAATTTGGTTGCGATTGTCGCATGGTCTAGTTACGGTTGTCTAATTGGAAATAACTTTAAAAGTTTAATATTACGCAAAGTAAAATTACTGTTTTCAACCTGTGGGAAAGTATTGTATTGTAATACAATAACCAATAATGTAGTCAGAACAAATTCCAAAATAATTTTATTTGATGAAATGCAGGAAATTGGTCACAAGTAGTTTAACTGTAGCAAATAGCATTTGCTTATGGGACCAGTTCAGGATTTCTATTGCAACAATCCTATTTTATGGCTTCTGGTTCTTTTAAATACTTATTTTATAAGGAGATATAATTCAAAACTGTTTGATCAATACATTCCAGCGCCAACTGACCATTTTTAGGATTGTCAACTTTTGTATAATTACTTGTAATCCATATCTTGATTCTTGTAAAAGCATGTGCTAGTCTTACCCAGCTCAGTTAAAACTTTTAAATTTTAAGAATAATTTCGTACTGTTGCTTCCAATTTTGAGTAAGTGCCAAATGATCATTTTCCAGTTAGGTCCTTTAGTTTTTTAAACTTCTGATGAAGTGCATGTAAGCAAACCTATATTGTTACCTTTATAAAAGGAACATAAAATACACAAACCCTGTTTTGTACCTGTCAAACTTGACATTCAGAATTAGCACATTTATTTCATTAATAAAGACTCTGTATGATATAAAGTTTTTATTGGTTATGAGTTGAACCTCACAGAGTGTAACCAAATTCTTGTAACCAACCCAACCCACTCTTGGTATTGTTTAACGGTTTGTATTCTAGTCCTATCCAATCATTGTAACCTTCCTTCTTTAAAGTTTCTACCACATACTTATAATTTATTTCACCATCAGTGTTTGGTTCGTTCCTATTGGGCGCTTGTGCTATCTGCACATGTCCTATATACTCTTTCAGCTCTTGGATACTATGAGTTATGTCCCCTTTGATGAGTTGCAGATGAAAGACGTCCAGCATAAGTTTTAAGTTAGGACTGTTTATTGCCTTCAATACAGTGACTGCTTTCTCGTAAGAGTTCAAATAGTATCCAGGCACAGAGTATTTGTTGATGGGTTCTATAAGGCCAAGGATGTTTTCTTTTTCAAATAGTTTCGCTGCGTATCGTAGGTTACGTTCATAAGTCACGTCATTGTTGGAGTTTACGTCTCCTTCGACCTTCCCAGCCATAACATGAATCTTTCTGGCCCCTAGAGCCTTCGCGAAATCGATAGTGGTCATAATGCTTTTGTTGAATTCTTCTTCTTTACCTGCCAAAAATTGGAATCGTTAATGGGATTCTTTAAATTTGTAAAGCTTTTGAAAGAAAGAAATCTAATTTCTCTTGTTTACCAGGTATAGCTGCGTATCCTAATTCTCCTTTTGTAACGTCGCCTGTATAAACATTGATGAGTACTTGTTCGACGCCGCTAGAGTTTTTCGCAGTTACAATCTGCTCTTTGCTGAATCCGAAAGGAAAACCTGTCTCCACAGCTTTGAAACCTGCGTCCTTTGCTAGATTATACCTTTCCGGTAGAGGTTTCTCCGGGAATAAGAAAGCTAAATTTGCACAGAACTTCGGCATGTTTCTAGCTACAGTTAACGTGCTGAAAAATGTTAACATCAATAAACATTTATGATGGAAGTGCTCGAGATTATTCCTTGTGTAATTAAGTAATAATAACATAGATAAAGAAATTAAGATAAGTGGAACGGAAATATTCGACCTTGTTTAGGTTATGTTCACGTTGTTTATGAAGCATGTTCGTTTTGTATTCGTTGGTTACAGTTTGCAACTTGTTCTGAACATTTCCCAAACCCGTTGAACTTAAGGCGTTTTTAAGTTTTTCGATGGGGCGGCGGTGGTCGTGTGGTTTAAGGCGCGGGCCTTGAATCAGGCGGACACTGTCGTCGTGAGACTACAGTAAAAAGCACAGGGGACGGTCATTCTGATTGGTTGTTCATGAGTATGCGCGTTTTGTCGATATTGGGATTTGTGTTGTGACAGCGACAGCGGACAACTTTCTAGGCTTTCTAGAGTTTCTAGGTTATGATGCGATTACTGTATAAACAAAACAAAGACGTCTTTAGGAAAACTTACAAGCAAATGAAATGGATTTTGTCAACTATTTGACTAGGTATGGACCAATAATTCATAATTTAGTATGTTAGTAGTGTTCCTGTAGCCTTAATCATAAATATTTTTTGTTCTAGATATTATTTTCAAGATGAATAAGGGATAAAAATGTGGACCCATTGTTATAAAAGAAATTCTGGAATCAACACAAACATGGCAATAGAATCACTGAACAACTTACTAAAAACAAATCAACTAAAGAGGAATGCAAGAGTGACAATCGAGAAACTACTGGATACAATCGACGATCTAGTGGACATCAAAATGTTGAAGAGGATAGTGGACATTGAACGACCAAACACAAACAATTACCAGGACAGAATCATAATTAAAGCTCACAAACAGGCTGCTGCGATGAAGAACAAAATTAAGATAAAAAAGAACAATGTGGTATTTGAACATTTTCAGGTAACATCATTTAGAAATCCTAATATATCTTATAATATAAATATAAAGCAAGTATGTTATGTGAAAGTGAATGTAGGACGCTATACTGCAGAGTTTGCAAAATTTGCATACATCGGTACCAATGTGAGTGTCCTGAATATTTAGTGAGGAATACCTTGTGTAAGCATGTGCACTTGGTAAGAATGCATGAGGAGCGAATGGATGCTAATTCTGTTGTAGATGAAGCTGTAAAGTGTTTCGGAGAAAATTCACTCATTAAACTGCAGCAACAAGAGGAAATCAAGAAATTTATCAGCGAGAAAATAGAAGAGACAAATCAGCAGGACGAGATCCTTCAGGCGCAAAGTCATCGAAATATTCAGTGGCAAAACCTACAGAACTTTGTTAAAAGCTTGGATGAGAACGGTTTTACAACTATTGTGAAAGGCTTTGAAGTAACTGTGCAGAGGTATAGAGAAAAAATGAACAAGGCTACAAGAAAACGAAAAATGGAGACACAAAATTATTTCCCTTCTAAGAAACGTCCAGAAGTACCTAATACAGCAGAACATGAGTCGAACTTCCTTAAGTCGAATATTTCTGTAACGTGAATAAAAATTCGAGTCCCTTGAGTTTGGAAATTATAAAAAATATTTTTTTAACTCGATTTTTCTTATGTCCCTTCAGATTTAACTTATGGGAGTTTCACTGTAATTCAAAACCAATGAAAATCTTTTGTCATATCAGCTTTCATGTTATTTTTTTCAGCTCTAGGATTAGGAGAAAGGAAATCCAAACTTCATTGATGCTAGTTGAATATTTCATACCTAAGTTGAAAATAGCAATAGCATTAAGTAGATTTTGTTAATTTGATAGTCTTTTCATAATGTTAATAGATGTGTTACAGATATAGAGTAGATGTTAATAGATATAAAATAGATATTTCATAATGATAATATCAGTAGGAGCAGTGTGTAGAGGAGGACTAATTTTTTTACTGTATATAAATTAAGCTATACAAGAAATTTTATCTTTTTGGATATTGGATATATACCTATTATGTCAACAGGTATAAATTTATTGTAAGATAATATGGTTTTTATTTATCTCAGTGATTTTAAAATGTATTTGATGCTTTGATTTACTTTTTAATAAACCCCATTGTCAATTAACAGACTTTTATTTACATTAGTAAACACCTAATTATTAACGAATCCTTACTAATTAATTTCAAAATTCATAGTTTCCAATACAACTTTTTATCACAGTATACCTTATTTTTATACAAAGTGGCTCCTTTAGAGTTATTAGTAAATCCATAAATTATTCATTTTTTTGCTAATGTTTTCGTAAAAAGTGTCTACATTGCATATAAAATATGAACAGTTATAACTTCTTAGAAATCATTTAAAATGTACTCCTTACCGATTTTTCGTTTTTATGGCTAAAGATTTTTTAATGTATTAACAAAATTTTCAATAGTCGCATTGTGAACATTTCTCGAGTAGCCCGCCAAATGTTTGAATAGATACACGCCTACCAAAGTGAGATGACCAATCACAGCAACCGTCCCCTGTGCTTTTTACTGTAGTCTTGTCGTCGTGGGTTCGAATCGCACGTAATCCATGGATGTTGTGTGTGTTGCGGGAAGTGTGTAAAATGTATCCAAAATCCCGTTCCTATTCACGCCGGTAACCAGGCCGGATAGGATCGGATATCCTGTAGGAGGGCGGGACTAGGATACACACACCCTGAGTCGGTAGAGCACGGAGTGAATCAACTGGGGTGAGAGCCTTAAGGGGGTACAACCGTGCTCGAGGACCGTGGTTCGGAGCCCACGTTAAACTGTAGGTCCCGTCCAAATTGGCCCTGGCAGCGTAAAAGAGACGTTAACTTAATAAGACAAGACAATACAAGTTTTTCGACTGTTATTTCGAAGTAATAGAGATTTAAAGTTTTAATGAACATTTTTGACAAAAAATGGGTATGTATAAATTTCTGGGTATGTAAATAAAGCAATCAAACAAACCCCTACCTCGTTCTTTTATAAATTTTATTTTGTTTGGTCGGAAACAGACAAAAAATACAAAAATTTATCAAAATAAAAGTAATCGGCGCCTAGGAACTTAACAATTAACAATAATTTCGATGTTTTTTTCTTCTCTATTCATAAAAAAATAACAAATTGCACTATCGTTATTAAAGTTTCATCACGAGTATTTTAAAAAAAGTCATTCAAGGCGTAATTCCATATCTTTTGGCAGTATGAATACTTATATGTACATTCTTAACCTTAAAAGCTACATAACGGTTCCCTTAAACGTCCCTGGAAATTCGATAAGAAAATTTATCTGTTCTAAAATCTATAACTTTCGATATAGATGTATTTAACCTAAATATCTATTTAGGGAGACGTTTAAAGGAGTAATTACGGAGTGAAAATTGCAACATCAAATTGTCCATGATATGCACACACGATTTATTCCTTTTGTAATGTTAGGATGAGAACATAAACAACACAAGAATAAATTAAAATCGCACAAGTTTAAAGTTCCCATTGAAGAAATATTCTTCAACTGTAATCCAAACGGTTTCAGCTGAAAATTAAAATAGAAAGTTATTAAGGGAGATCGTATACTGTCTATGAAAGCCATTAATTACTGTATAAGTTGGTCTGCCTTATTTTTTGAAGAAAAAGTATTCCCCTGTTGGTATGTTAACTTTATAAGTTAAGGGCAGAAACTTCCGTAATTAATGGCATTTTTGTAATTATTTTTTTGGTTTGCCAGAAGTACCTGACATTCTACTGTCAGTTATATTTGTTAAAAATTCCCTGAAGAGAAAATTGAAAATGCCAATTTTTGAAACCAAATATTTTAACTACTTTTTCCTGAAATGTGGTTAGAAGAGGGTTTATTAAATATTTACAGAGATTTTACTTTTTAATATAACTACAGAAATTGTAATAGAAATAGACGAATGACGTATGAAGTACGTTGAAATGAAACAAATTTTGTATTAGTTGAGATATCTTATTTACAAAACTAGCAACTTTTCATAAAAAGTGTCACAGTTTGACTAACTTAGAACAAGTGTAGGAATCAATACTGTGAAGTTTGAAAAATACAGTATGAGCGAAAAATTGAAAATCTTAGTAGGACCATTTTGAGGGTACGTTGTTAGTGTAGGTATGTCCTTTTTTCCAGTTTTACTGGAAAATTAAATAAAATCAATTAACAGAAAATTAAAATTAAATATTACCCAATTAAAATTGTTTACCTAGATTAAATTAAAAATTACATAAGTAGGTCAAAAAATTTATAGTACACAAGAGACGTAGTGGTGAAAACACATATTTGACCAACCCTAAAATATTACGAATGATTTGGTGTTTTTGGTGAACGCACCTATGGGGCCCTGTCACATACTTTTCAAAGTAGATTTCCTTATATTGCAATTCAAACATATTTCATTCATCCATATTGGCGCCCGGTTTTCGCTCATACTGTACACCTTTTTATGAGAGTTGGCAATTGTAATAACTGCAGGAAAATTTTACAAACTTCACATTCAACTTGTACAATATTTAATACATAATTAGTACGAAGACTACTGGAATGGTTTCGTAAATTGACTTTTAATTTGTGTGGAAGTGTGTGTAATTGTCAGAGTTAGGCGAGTAGGTAAAAGTAAAATGTCATGCATGATGATAACAGGCTCTCGAACAGAAAACATCTGCCAAAGGTGATGTAGGGGGCATTCTGGAAGAATCCACACATAGATGTTTTGTAGGTTTTAAGCGTCGGCATTAAAAAAATGTCAGAATGAACTTTTTCTTATGTATTAATGATAATTTTTTTAGCACAATTTAAAAATCGTTAATTTGTTATATTTTGAAAATAGCTGTGGTTGACTTGTCACACCAAAATTTATATATACTCTGTTCAAAACAAATCCCGATGCACGTCGTTTTGATGACGCCACCAAACATCCAATACTACCAACTTAATATGGTCCCAGGACATCGCAATTTATGTGTTCCGTGTATATTTTAGGTTGAGCATACACAACCATATATATTGTCAACCTAAAATACACACGGAACACATAAATTGCGATGTCCTGTGACTATATTAAGTTGGCAGTATTGGATGATTCTAACGTCATCAAAATGACGTGCATCGGGATTTGTTTAGAACAGAGTATATATATTTCGGTAGGTAGTCATTCTCTGCTTCAAAAAGGTCATAACACTCATAACCAACGAATTTCATGTCGGAATAATTATGTCAAAAATATTTTTCATAGCCAAGTCTGATCGATATTATTTTATTTACGCTACAAGTAAATGTGACAAAGCAACTACGGACAGGTAATCGGTGGGTCCAGTAGCACCTACGCCGCTTGCAAAATTGAGTTGTATGCTGGATTCATAACGCTTGTAGTAGCTGAAACTAAGTTAAACTGGTCCCAAGAGTGTTGCTTTGACAAAAGTGGTCAATTACAGTGTCATCGTGCTCAATGCCGTTTTCCAGATGTGTAGTAAACTGATCCCAAAAGTGTTGTTTTGATACAAAAGTGCTCATTGAGTTCAATACCGTTTTCCAAATATTGGATTGGATAAGTATGTTTTACTAGTTCTTGTTGTGTTAATAGCTATTAACGATGAAAGGCTGACAGTTCCTCAATCAAGTTTGCCTAAGATTCCGGTTAGATACTAAAAGTAGGTTCGTGGTTTTCTTGTTTGTCTGAAGGGCTTTTGTTCTGAAATTTTTTTAATGCGCACGTTGTTGGAGAATCTCGAAATCTTCCAAACTGCCCCATTAGAATAAGAAACTGTCCGAAGTAACGAGCGGATGGCATGCTGAAACGTAGACATGATCTCGGAAGAGAGACGTAAACAAAGAGGAAGAATGTTAGAACTTAGAAGGCATCATCATCATCATCACTCTTCTCACATTTTCCTCTTACCCTATTGTGACAGTCTTCTGCTAACGTTGCTGCTATCCCCAAAGTAACTAGCAACGTTATACGATCGCTTCAGATAGTTATTGTCGACATTGTCGTCGTACGTGAAACGTGTTTTCCCGAAATTGCCGAAATCGTATGGGCTTTTCGTGGTCGGTTGTCTGAAGTTGGGCAAGAACGGGTTAGAGTTGGGCACGTTGGGGATCTGGGGTTGGGTGTTGAACCGGGCGAAGTTCTTGAAATCGTAGGGGGACCTGGTGGTCGTGATCGGGGGGAAACTGTACTTTTTCGTGTAGTGTTGATAGTACGAGGGGGTCGGGGGGTTCGGGCTGGTGTAGGCGTCATATTGAATTGGGGTGGGTGTCGTGTCGTAGTCGTCGTTGTGGTATTGGTTGTGTGACTGTACCGGGTTTTGATATATGATTTCCTGGCCGCTGCTCTCATACCTGTTGCGGGGGAGGAGTGTAGGTGCTTGTTAAACTTGTTTCTAAGTGTTACTATCGGGTATTACGCGCATGTAAAGTGAGCGAAAGTTCGAGTCATTTCACTGGTCAAAAGCTTTAAGGTTGATACTTCCCATACGATTAGTGGATCAAGCAATAGTCCGAGAGAGCGTAGCAGAAAAGTGACAGATTTCCTATCTCCATTGAAGCGTTATTGTAGATATTGTAGATGTGGAATTATGCATAGGTAAAACAGTTGAAAACACCAACGAAATATCTATACAACTACGAGTAAGACAGGGGTGTATTCTGTCCCCGACATTATTCAGTACATATTCAGACCAATTATTTAAAAAAGCACTGCAAGATCAACCATATAAATGGAGAAACACCCAATGTTCTAAGATATGCAGATACAGTAATTCTATCAGACAGCGTTGAAGGTCTTCAGATCATTCTTGATCATATTTAAGTTTTGTGACATCCAGGGCTGAGGTTTAGGAGACGACAGAACAAATGAAAAAGAGATTGCTTGTAATGGAAATGGGATGCTGGAGAAGGTGCTGTAAACTAAGTTTGCTAGACAAAGTAAGAAATAAACACATAAGGGACGCAATGAATATAGCAACAAGCATTATAGCACAAGAATAACTAACAATCAGAAGACCAACAGAAAGAGAGGTCCGATACGGTCCTCAATGGCCCTGAACGCACGTGCTTTGATATTTGCCGATTAGCGCCGTAAGCACCCGTTCCTCCAAGTTCCTCCAAAGTCCGACCGACAACCTACCTGAATATCTGACCTCTCTTTCTGTTGGTCTTCTGATTGTTAGTTATTCTTGTGATTATAGGTACCATCGAAACAAAGCAATTAAGATCGTACGGACATATATCTAGAATGACGAATACTAGATGACCTAAGGTATTTCAAATTGGAATCCGTCAGAACCAAGAAGAAGGGGAAGGCCAAGATGGTGTAGAATCCACAATGCGAGATAGGAATCTAAATGCAGAAGATCGAATGTTGTCCAGCTTCTCGAAGGTGCCCATGGTGACCGGTTTCGACTATCTAGCAGTCATCTTCAGGCTCGTAATAAATTGTAGTAAATTGGTGGTGAAGACTTTGTGTTTTCTTCTAGTCTAAATTCAGAAGACTGGCGAGATCGAAAGCGATGGAAACTAGATGTCATAAACGACTTTGACACGTAATTTAACTCGCACAAATAAATTTGAGCAACGTAAACTCAATGAAAATGAAATGCTGAGCAAGTCTTCTAGTGTCCAATCCTCTTTTGTGAATGTTTTTCGGTTCATCTGAAGTCGTATGGATGTACCGAATTGTTCAGTCAAATTTTCACCACTACAACACTCCAAGGAGTCGGAAAATCTGCTACTGTTCTCGTTGACTTGATCGATCAGCTGAATCACCAAAACCAAAATCCGCTTCTCCAGTGAGCTCTCCCTCGCTCAATTTACATACTTCTACTGTGGTGTTCATTTTGTGCGCTGTAGCGGCGACAAGTCAATACATTGAATGTATTGAGATCGTCTGATACTCCACCGGTTAGAAAGGGAGTTTTCGCGCTCCTCCGTTATCTAACGCTTGCAGTAGGTTTAACGGTGGGGCGCAAAAACTCCCCGAGTACTCACAATGTTCTCGTCGGACTCCCGTTCACTCTGATGTACGAGGGCGTGTTCTGAGAGTAGTCCGGGATGATGTTCTCGTGTTCTGCGACACAGCGCCCGTTCAAGCAGTACTGCAAAATGGGAACGTTATCATATAAATAGTGTGAAATGATCATCTCACAGAAAAAGTGAGTGGAATTCATGTCAGATTTGTTCATTTGTCTCTTAGAACGGAACATTCCAGAACAGTTGAAATTGTGTGTAATTCTTGCAGTTTTAGTACAGTTTAAAAGTACTATTATGTAATATAAAATGTCCATTTTTTGATTTGTCCTCAAATGAATTTCTCTCATCTCAACTCTGTTGCGATACTGTGAGAGATAATTAAGAATTCGTTTGAGCGTACTATGAAGCGAAATGTTTTTCACTTTCATCAGTTTCGACAATATTTCATTCATAGTTAATTACTATTTGAGGGAAAGTTACTTTTTAAGTCAATAGGTCATTAAGGTTGATTTTACGCTACAGGTTATTAAAAATATCGTTAGGCAATCGTAAAGGCAAAATTGATTCAACTGCACCAATTGATTATTAAAATAAATAAAATAGTTCAACAAACAAATTTAGTTGGTTAAAGAAAGATATTACTATACTCAATTCAATTAAAATATACTTCAAGTACATTCCGTGAGTTACTAAGTCAACATATATATCAACAGGCTAAATTATTCAAACTTATAACTTGATTTATCAACTTAAATTGAATTTTAAACAGATCTTAATGAAGCATATTATCCGTTTAACAAAATTACATTTTCCTGAAATTCTCAAATTTTTTGTTTTTCTCTCAGTGTAATCAGCTCAATAATCAAACGTGCTTATAGAGATTAAATATTTTCTCTGTGCTTTAGTTTATATACAAGTTGGATTTTGAGGAAATGGGTAGGATAATGATATAGATTAGACATCTTGTAAAATTGATAACTTCATTTCTTTCTGTTGATGCTATAAATGCTAATTCTAACATTTGTATTACAAGAGAAAATAGTAGTAGAAAAGTCTTAAGAAAGAACAAAGGCTTTTGCTTTGTGAAATGTGTACTAAACTATACCTTTGAATGTAAAGAGGAATTTTATGAAATTAATGCCATGGAGTAGAGTACCAAAAATTTTACCTCTTATCTAACTTTGAGATTATTGTTTTGTAACTTTAATAGGGAAAATAAAGTAACGTTTCCACGAGACATGCATTGCTTTCAGGTCATCTTATGATCTCTTCCTCTTTTTAATGAAGGAAGGACCGGTAGTTCAGAACGCTCCGTAGTAGTAATACTATGATCGTTCTGGCCCAATAGTTCATATGTCTGCCACCATGTGTCTGTGGTGGTGTCGCGATACCTGGCGGCAGAAATGTGAACCGGTGGCCCAGAACGATCATAATATTACTACTGTCTGTAAGTGGATTCGATACTGACGCTAAAGCAATTATTCTCTAGCGGTCTAGATCGTAACTCTTCTATTGCTAGATTTGTTAGTCTGGATTATAATTACCTGTCCGTCACCACAGGGCGATCCTTCCGCTGCCGGCCTGTACGCTACGCAGTACCCGCTGCCAGCGTCGAAGCAGAACAATTGAGCGCACACCCTGTCGTCTTTCTGTATGGAATAGAAAACAAGTAGTTGTTGTTTGTAAAGGAAACTGCTCTAAAATTACATAAGAAATAACTGTGTAATGGTAACATGAACTGTAGTTACTGAATGAAGATTAGAAGTGTGAGCTAGAGTAGCGGACTAGTTTTCTAATCGAATAGTGACTATCCGGAATTACCAAAAGTGGGATTTTAGATTAGAATTTGTTTCAGTTACTTTCGAATGAGGGTAGGTAGTTGTGGGTAGTGCCTGTTCGTTATACTCGGGGAATAATTAGCTACTGGAATGGGATTAGACATTAGGTATTCACAAAACTGTGTGTATATACAAATAATGTGCAAAAATACACGTACATAACCTCAAAAATAAATTTTGATTTAACACATGATACAAGAGATTGGTGATCCTTTTATACTGTTGCAAAATGCTAGATTTGTTTAAACAACTTTATAAGGATGGTACGGTTCACCAATACAATTTTAGTACGTTTTGAAGTACATATCCCTAATTTGACCTTTTGTGCACATCAAACTTCTCGTAATAAAATTATGGAATACGTACGAAACAGGCGCTGGTGCCCCTGTCGCGCCTACACTGCGCGTCCAACGTCAAGAGCTTCCCAGGCAGCACCCTTGGAAGGCTCTCGTCCTCGTGAGGGGCATTGTAGAGACACGTCGCAGTGTCTCCGCTGAAAATTACCAAACATATAACTCCTACTGATGTATGTGCAATAATAAAAGACAAAATTTCACACTGAAATCAATAGTCGTGAGACCTGACACGTTTCTAAATCACCCTAAACCTAAAGGTTAACCCTAAATAATTACTTTTAACTCATAATATGGATTATGAATTTTTTATGTTGGCCTCAAAATGAGTTATGACGCTCCTATGAATAATTACTAATGTTAAGTATTCATTTTGTCTTATAAGAAATTTTAAATATAATTAAAAAATCTTGTAAGTAGATGTACGGGCCATTCTTTAGATTTCGTCTTTGGCGAGGTTTGAATTTCTTTGACAGGGGGTACGTATTGTTAAAGAAGTTTGTTTTTTATCTTTGTCCTTGTTGAACGAGTTGTATAGAATTTCCAAACGAAGTTGAGACATTTAAGAAAACCGTTAATGCTTGTAAAAGCTCTACTTACTAAAGACTATTAATACTAAACAAAAATGTACAATTGTCATTGCTTATAGCGTGGTCTCACGAAGTATCACAGTTAAATATTATGCTTCGATACAGGGCAAAAAGCACTTTTGTATGCGTTCGGTACGTCGGTATGTTCCTCTGTCTCAAGTGAGTTTGTATCGACTATACTGGTCTTGAAATTTAAAGAATCGCACAGTATATTTCAAGTCTAGGAGTTTTAACATTACTGTTTACAAAATACAAAAATATTTTGTGGTACAATGTAAGTTCTTACTTGAGGAAATGGTGAAAACTGGAGACGCTACAGGGTGACCACCTGAAACCTCTCTCTGTGTGTCTCAGATCGGACATGATGTATCCATCGGTCCATTGGCACTTCTCGGCCCCTGGGCCCCCTAGGTAGGAGGGAGGAGGGCTACCGTCGTGTACTGCCCCTAATCTGAGAGAAAAGGGGACGTTTTAAAATTCTAAGCTGGAATGCGGTCTTGGATAGTGGAAAATCGTATTAGAAGGTTACAATTTCATGATCAGTTCCTGAATGGTTTTGAGAATTTTGGGTATCTTAAAAACTCAGACTCCTCTTACAAATGTCCAACTTCATGAGCAGCCACAATGATCCCGCTAAATCCTCCCGTATCTTCGATTATAGCTACCGAATTCACCTTCTCTAATCTCTTGTTGACGACGCAGGCTCCGCCGACGTAGGCAAATCCTAAATTGAAAAATTTTCAATGTTTTCTCGAAAAAAGTACGCACAGGTCAGAAAAGCCAACACCTGGAGAAACAGCGAAATATACAGGGCGTCGCGTTAATAGTAGAGAAGCTTAAGAATACCAAACCCCCGGGTTAATTATTAATTATTTAATGTTAATACTTCGGTTATTAAAATGGTGTAAAAGTGCGAGTGTGTACAGATATGCGAGTGTGATACGTACAGGGCAACGAAACAAATCGGTGTGATTCGGTATGGTTAGAGCGAGATGTAGAAAAAAAATATTTGAAGTCGCCCTGTGTGAAATTTAGAAAGACTGTGTTTTAGGTTTTTAGCAACGTTCCTTAACGAACCGGACAGTGTGTCGAAATAGATATTTTTGTAATGGTCGTGGGTTGATTTGCTCCAAAAACTCATTCTCTACACTAGTAAAATGTAAGTGGCAGGTGAACTTAGAAATTATCGTTATCCGACCTTTCATAGGCATTTTGTATATGACATTTTGTAGAATAATCCATCCAGGACCATTATAGTATAATTAATTTGATGTACAAGGAGTTCCAGGATAGTTGTAACAACAGTGTATTGGACAAAGATTTTTTGAATTTTGGTTGGTATGAAATTAAAGTTTAGCAAGAATGAGTCGAATTGGCATACTACATAATTGCGAAGATTATACCTGAGAGTTAAATGAAATTGTGTTTTACACCTTCATTTCAAATATCAATGTGGTAAGCTTACGCGTTACATTCAGGTTTCATATTAATTTTTGCAGGAATATAACTATGTACTTCTAGGGACTTCAATGGTAATCTAGTACCAGAATTATTTAATTGCAATTAAAGTGAAAAAGTAATCAATACAACAAAAAAGAGTAACGTGCCCAAAATTTATCAAAACAATCGACAATTTCAACTTAACAATTAGTACATTTATATGTTGAAATTAACCTTTATTTTTACTAAACATCAATTTTATACCAAATGTCCTTCCAAAATCCAAATAAACTTTGGTTCATTGCGCTACGTCTATCCTGACACAGCGTGTGCTAAAAATTTCCAAAATTTATAAACTCCAACCTAAAACACTCCGAGAGAGTACTCGTGTATAAAGTGTATGTACGAGTATACGTGATTAAAAAGTGTAAAATTATTTCTCGTCTAGTGCAGATTTTAATTTCACTTTTTACAGAAAATAAAAATCGAATAGTTCTACTGGAAGTAATAAAACAGATCAAGTACGAATTTTGCTCGTATCCGTACCTGCGGTACCACGATTGCAATGATCATTGGGGTACGACCTACGGCACATGTCTAGTCTGGAAAATTAAAAAAAAAAAAACAACAAAAACAAGACGAAGAAACAGAACAAAATCCGCGGGTGTTGTCTATTGTGGAGAGTTGTGTTTTCCGTGGTTTTGACCCTTTGTTCGAGGTCTGCGAAAAAATTGAAAGTGTGAAATTTTACTGATTTTTTTGTTTTGTTGCTGAAATGATCGAGAAATTCTCGGATTGAAGTACATTGAAACGAACTATATCGTTTTATGGCTCTGGGTAGAAGTATTGCCTGAACTATAATTGTAACAATTAGAAATAAGGTATTGTATATGAATAGACATTGTGCTTTCGAAAATAACATCGTCTGCCATTCAGGTTTACGTTAGATTGACACATTGTGTGTTTAGAAATAACGGGAACGTTAATAACTTACCGCATGTAACTTAATATCTGCGGTATTGACGGAGGTTTTATGCTGCGCTATCTGGAAGATAACGTTGTACCGTTATTGTGTCAAATTCAGCCATATGCCACATGCATATGTTGCTAAAACACCGTAATTAGCGAACGATGCTGTGGTGTTCAAAAGTGAGCAATGTCTTGGATAATAGAGCGACAAAAATGAAACTATGAAACTAAGAAAATCATAAGATAGAACGCAAGGAAAATGAAAACGAGCACATTTGACAAAAGAACAAAAAATTCAACGACCTCCACGGGTGATATTTTGTTTAAAATAAAATTTTCTAAATTCCCCCTCTGGTGAACAGATTTTTTCGCAGGCCTCTTTTTGGTTAGAGTTTTTTAAATTAATTGTAAGGCGTTGTTGTTATCCTGTTCTTTCGACATTCCTTCCTCAATCTCCTGCCGAGTTAGTACGCCGCTTCCCCTCTCATAATTTTTTTGAGATTTCACAGCTTCCTCCCATTCATATATACAAAACTGATTTTAAGAATATGTAAGCTTCCCAAGATATACAGCGATGGACGGAATGAATTCCACGTGTCAGATTTTGAGGCAAAAAGGTCCTAAAGGTGTTTTTCTTGTATTTTAGAAGTTCTGTTTTGGTTAGGTTATATGGTCCCCAAATTCAGACAATAAATACTGAAAAAACTCCAGAAATCAAACTCTTAAAGGACAGAAGATAAGTTTGTATGTTTGACATTTTGATAGTTTTATTGGTTTCGTAGGATTTCAGGTGAATTTCCATAGACATTCTTTCTTCGGGTTCTGAAATTTTTTGGGTTCTTAATAAATGTAGGTTTTAAAATTCAGATTTAAGAGATTTTTAGGACCTTTTCAAAACTTCACGAATTTAAAAAACTTTGTGCGTTTTTAGTGCCTTAAGCCTATTTTAGTTGTTTTGTATATTTTTTAAGCCTACGAACCCACATATTTGCTTTAAGTTCTGACCATTTGGGAAATTTCCTTGGTATGTAAGGAGTTCTAGAATTTTAAATGTTCTTGAAAAAACCCATTGAAAGATTTAAGGGCTTAAGAGATTTAATACCTTTTTAAAACCTCACAAGTTTCAAAAACTTTGTACGTTTTTAATGCCTTAAGCCTATTTTAGGTATTTTTTTTAGGTATTATTAGGTATTATTTTTTAGGTAAATTTTTTAAGTCTATGAACCCACATATTTGCTTTAAGTTCTGACCATTTGGGAAATTTCCTTGGTATGTAAGGAGTTCTAAAATTTTAAATGTTCTTGAAAAAACCCATTGAAATTGCCCATTTGCGTGAGGTTTCATTATTTTCCTGGGTTTTTAAGGAATTAGGAAACTTTTTGGATATCAAGGAAAATTTTATAACTTGCTGCTTCAAAGAAAAAAGCATTGAATTTTTTGATATATATCGTTTTTTAAAAACAACTTCATAAGCTTGTTACGAGTTTTCAAATTTTTCCAATGAATTTTGGGTTTTAGAGGTTTTCAAAATGGTTCAATTTTTGGGAGTTGCTTGAATTTTCGGATTTTAATTTTGGTAACGTGGATAGATTTGAATTTTCCAAAATATTTGCCTAAGAATCTTTTGTTGGTACGACACACGGTATCCATTCCCTCAAAGATTCCACACTGTATATCGTAAAGGTAATAATGTATATTAAATTAAAAAACTTTGAAGGATCTTGGAGAGAGATTAGTACGGGAATTACCGGCTGTTCCTTTAGTGCAGCGACCGCCTTTTCTTCGCCTGCACATGTCGTATCTGCGAAAGGGGCATTCAAAATAAAAAAGGATTAATAAAACAAAGGCGATAAGTGCAAAAACCGATGGTAAACAATAAAAGTCGTTCGATTCGACGTCTAATAAAAGAACAAAATCCAATGTATGTGTGTAAAAACTGACCGGACAGGCAAATATTGGTTGTAAATAATGCCGGACAGACGTTCGGCAAATATTTAAAATTTTAACGGCCACTCGCGAATTCCCATAAAAAAAGCTACACGTTATAAATCGGCAAAAAAAGAAAGAAAAGTGAAAAACCACAAAATGCCCGTCTAATGAATTCTGCGTATAAATTGCTGCAAAATATGACGCAAATACCTTAATGTATCTGTTGACCTTTGATTCTAATCTGTGAATTGTTGATATCTTTACTCACCTCAGGAGAAAGTGTTATGTCAGAAATAAATAATTTTAGTAACGCTAACAAAATACTTCTCACTACTAATGTTGTGTCAAAATTTAAGTGCTAAATAACGTTGATCTATCCCTGTAATATTTTTTTTGTAAGTTTTTGATTGAACGATTGGGCTAATCAGTTTTATCTAAAAGAAAGATCATGTCTCCTAAAGAAAACTTATTCCATAGTTTATATCATCTCATTTAGGTAACGTTTATTGTAGTCCTATTACAAATAGTTTCCTGGAATATAAATAGCTATTGTTTTGTTATTAATAAATAAGAGAACCTCTCACATTTATGGTAACACTTACTTTGTAATGGCGACGGCAATATCGTATACAGGAAGTCTCCGTTCCCTAAACAAGTACTTTCCCATGTCGGTAAGGGCCGCTGCCGAATCGATGGCATCTCTTCCCACACGGTTCCTTTCCAAATATGGCGTGGCGTCACGACCCTAAACACAAGATACGTTAGTACCTAACGGTTATAACAATTTTCAAAAATCAGTAGAAAACTATAACCTTTGTACGTGTCTCTACATGACTGATATTTTCTAAAAGATCAAACTTAAGCCGCATGGAGGCTATTTTCAAGTACTACAACGAACTCCGTTTTCTAAGAATAATACAATCTCGTTTCAGATGGCTGGGGAAGCAGTGCTCAGCTTCCTGCAGGAGCACTGTAGGCCGTTCTCCTTGAACGACATCCAAAGTGGGATCAAGGGAGATGTTGGAAAGAGCGCTCTGCAGAAAGCCATCGATAAGCTGGTGAACGAGGAGAAAGTCGTGGAGAAAGCTTACGGGAAACAAAAGGTAATTTCAGGGTTGTATGGGGGGCATTACGTGGTTCTACTGGGCTAATGACGATGTGGTGTATGTAGTGTGTAAACTGGGTTCAAACTGTGTTGTGTGCACCAGCGTTGGTACCAATATAAGTAGGAGCGTATCAAGGGAGCAAATTATATTAGGAAGGTTTTTGGCAAATATCATAAGAGGGCAGAATACTTTTTATGTCTGTAAAAGAATGTACACCTGTATGATTTTCATTCCTTATGGTTTTCTTGTGGCCGACTCTAATGGTCGACACAGCTGTGCGTTTCTTATTTCTTACGCTTCGTATAGGCGACTGTGGTAAGTTCGCACCACATTATATGAAGGTCGATCGCACGAAGTATCGTAAATGAACACTGTGGTTTGATATATGGCAAAAAGCATTGTTTGAATGGCGGCATTTTAATTATTACTCGAAGTGACTTTGTAAAGCACACATCTTCCGACATCATTTTTGTAAGAAAAAATCTCTTCGGAATTAAGAATGATATCTTGATGGAAACAAGATGATACACCAAGTTACAGTTGGAGCGAAATAGTAAAGGGAATTTGCTCTGCTGATTAAGCCGATGCTCAGTTGTTCATCATTGTGACTAAGGAAAAGGGAGGTCAAACCCTTTACGAGAAATGTGCCACCCTTAGATTTTAACAAGTAAGTATAAAGTATCCTGTCAGACTAGGTAGATGGGTAACCTGCAGACTCTATGTAATTAAGATCTAGTAATGTCCAGAGAATCCCAAATTTCTGGCACACTATTAGACTCATATGTTCATGTCAGCCCCTGTTTGCCCAAGCCAACTTCTTCTCTCATATTCTCAAAAGATTGTCTCGTATGTTGCTGAAAACATTGCAACGTTATTGAAAGCTTTCAGAATCAAGATTTATAGTAATCCAGTTTTTCTTCTGTTCTAATGGAACCAAAGAAATAGAATACCTGTCACACGCACTTGAACATAGACATTTTGAATAGAAATTACTCCAAAATAAAAAGAGCCTTTTTTAAAATCAATAATCACAAAAATGATGGATACGTTGTGTATAATCATAATAACTGAACTACTGGATACTTCAGCAAGTCTCATCTTTTTCCTCTTCGTTCAGGTCTACTTCCTGAAGCAGACCACTGAAACTTCCTCCAGCGACCTGAAAGAGAAGCTCCTGGAAATAGACCGGGAGACAAACGAACTAACCAATAACCTGAAGGAGGTCAACGATCAAATTGCCGAGAAATCGAAGCTAGTCTCCAGGAACGATGGCAAAATGTCCATGAGCGACGCCATGGAACGAAACCTAAAACTGGAGCTGGAACTCGAGGAGACGGCCAAGGAGCTGCAGAGGTTCGACAACGTCGAGACCGTCGACAGCGGAAAGAAGAAGAAGGTCGAGCAGGACTTCGAGAAAGTCCTGAAGGAGTACAGGAAGAGGAAGAGGATGTGCCTGGACGTGGTGGGAGCGATCCTGGAAAATTATCCGAAGAGTAAGGCGCAGTTAATCGACGACGTCGGGATTGAAACGGACGAGGCGGTCGGGTTTTCTGCTGACTTGTAAATGCGGTGAGTTTCTCGGATTGGATTTGTAATGTCGATTTCGTAAATATAGAGTTTGGGTTCAACGCTATTTTAATAAAGCTTACTGCCATAGTCCAATGTGTCTAGATGGTAATGTTAATTTTGAGTTTAAGATAGTACTAATTTTTTGATGCAAAGTGCTAATGCTAAACATTTTTCTAATGAAATCTTCAAAATTCTCAAAATTGAAACGCTACCTCAAATGATTTACTCAAAATAATCCTTTTTTTTTCAATCCAAATCTGTTAGTTATATGAAGTGATTGAATTTAAGTGGTGGAAAAATCAGAATGAATAATAAACTTAGAAATTATATTTCAAAATTACTCCAATTTGAATTTATAAACTTATCTAATAATTATTTTCGATTTCTGTAGTAAAGGTGGAACGATTCATATTACATTGTTTAGTATGCATAAGTGTACACTTCCTACACCAGTTGGTTTTATTTATTTAAGAGTAATTACTAGCCATTAATAATATTTTACTATTAATTTCTACTCGCGTTTAAAATTCCGTTGAATATACATAATTACTTAACAAAGAAAATATTGACACTGAAAGTATTTTGCAGTAATATAGCTAGCTTGAAGATAAATGTACTACGAGCACATGACAAATTAATATGGCGTTTTTGAGTAGGTACTTTTGCACCAAATAAGTGCACATATCAAAATGAAAAATATTTTTCGTTCATACAATCTAAATGCTTGACAATAAATTAAAACGCTTTGATTAAACACATTGCTTTCATGTTAAAAAGTAGTAAATTTCAGCATACGTATATCTTCCACCAAAGTAAAATTTTTGCCATGTATCTTCGAATTTCTAAGTCGAATGATTTAAGAGTGCATGACTGTACTGTGAGAAAATGTAACACCAGTCGAATTAGATCTAACATTTGATCCCCTCGATACAATTCTTTGGAACGTCATGACACGATTGGTGAACCAAATCCCCTACTTACCCTACTTATTATTATCCCGGCGATGGAGACTCTGATCTTAGGCCCCTTCAGCAGTTTATACCTCAGGTCGACGCCGTTCCAGAATGATACGAAGTAACGTTTCACCTGTAGGTTGTCGCCGCCGTGCAGCCTGTAACCGTCGTAGTCGACTATCACGAGTATTTCTGGGTATATCGTGTAAGGTGCCTCCCTTTTCTCCCTGTTCCCGCGGGAACCTCCGGTCGACCTTTTGTACCGTTTCGAGATGTGGTCAGGTTCCATTAGTGCTGGAAAATAGTAACGCGATCAGCAAGACCATGAGATCTTCAGGAGGTTCTTTCGATGTAAAATTGTTTCTCGGCAAGACTTTGTTACTTCAAGACAAATCCGTTTTACACTAATGTGTGCCAATTTAGAGCAACCACACCTACTTATCTATTAGTTTTGTATACAATACAATTGCGCCATCAAGATTGTTAAAATAGAAAGAAGACGGAGGAAATGGAAGAAAGAAGACGGAAGTGCAGAGTTTGGATGAAAGTTCTACAGTCATAAGCAAATACTAAAAGTATAACTTTTTGACAAGAGAAAAATATGAAATGACAATTATCGAAGTCGAAGCGCAAAACGTTTGAAATTGCCTTTGAGCAACATTATTCTTGTGCCATGAAAATGTTTTTCTATATATAGAACATCTTTTAAAGCTATTATAACGTCTTGTATAGATTCTACATGATTAGGAGTTTTCCCAGAAAGTTCCCAACCATGATAATTGTACATAACAATGATATGTTGCAGGTAATTTGAAAGGCCTACAAGAAATTTAAAATCTGGTCAGTAAAGCGAGCTTATAATTTGGCTTTGAGCTTAATCCAAAAAAGACCAAGTACATGTTGATAAGCAAATCACCTCCTCAAGCGGCACCAGGGATCCTACAAGCAAATGGGTAGAACATCGAGAGATCTCAGAAACTCACTTACTTGAGATGTACATTAAGGACTTCTTGGGACCACTCCGTGGAAATAAAAAGTCATATCGAGCAGGCAAGGAACGTTTTCTTTAAAATTAAACCCCTTTTGTGTAGCAAAGATCTTAGCCTAAACATTAAAAAGAGAATAATAAAATGCTACATTTTTGTATGGAGTGCAAAGCTGGACCATGAGTGAGGCGATGGAACGGAGAGTGCAGGCCTTCGGAGAGTTCTTCGAATTTCTTGAAAAGCAATACAGAAGTGCTCCAGTTGATGCAATACGAGCCCGAACTTTTGCCAACGATGAAAAGTAGGAAGCTAGAATATCTGGGCCACGTCATGAGAAATGCTATGAAATATTGTCTTATTACAAGATATCATTCAGGGCAAGGTTGACGGAAAGAGAGGACCAGGAGGAAGAATATCTTGGCTGGCCAACCTTAGCCACTACCGTTCTGTATAGCCATGATGGTCGCCAATGTCTGGAACGGATAAAGCAACTGAAGAAGAAGAAAGTTGTCTATGGAAAACACTATTTATAAACCAAAAACTGCAACATGCAATAAAATTGCCCAAGAAGCCATCAACCAGCAAAAACCCATCAAACATATTTAGCAACCTTTTCATCATTTCCTAAAGCTTCCGAGCGATGTGCTCGTATTCGATGCTTGTATCCATGTGAACTCACCGTAATCGCTCATCTGCTCTTCCTCTTCCTCCGGCCTCCTCCTCTTGTACACGATGTGGTGATGGACGTCTTTGTTCCTCTTAATGGGTAATCCCGTATCGATGGCGACCTCTGCGCTGAGCTCGCCGTCTTGATCGAGGAACATCTCGTCGTCGTTCAAAGACTCCTGATCGGTCTCGTTCAGTTTGTTCTTCCGATGTATGACAGATCCCCTCAGGCGGGCGGGGAGGGGCCTGATGACCAGGTGGGAACCTATGCTTCCCTCCTGGAAAGTAAACGCACCATGAGCGAGGAGAAGAGTTTTGGTAAAACTTCGAAAAAGTGGCTTTGATTCAACTTTCGCTCCCTTTTTTCTCATTGTCGATATAAGTGAGATCTTTGCTTAGAAACGCCATTTTCACACCAGAAACTCGAAATGTACTTTCGCCAATAACTGGTTTGGGCATCTGGTAAATCAAAAAGTATCAAGTTGATTTTGAATGCCTGGGCAAGGGCAATAAAGGCCTAAAAATTTTCTGGTAAGTCATCTTTGATCACGTTATAGCTGATTCCTCGGAGTTGCCAGAATATTTATTTCTATAAAATATTCTAAACAAATTTTGTTTTAATAGAACTTTTTAAAAAGTGAAAAGGTTCTTTTCATTTCTCCAATTTCCTTAAAGCAGCTTAATTGGTTGTATTAGACACACTTCTACCACGTTTTACAGCATTCTATTCATTATTCTTCCAAAATTCATCCTGTCCCCAACAATCACTAAGTAATTTGTTGTCAATATCTAATCTTTTAACATAGAATATTAAATTCCACATTAATCTCGATCTGGACAAATTCTAGGATATTTTGGAAGGGTCCACATTGTTATATTCATTTCCATAATCTTTTAGTATGTTCTGTATACTTGTGTCTAAAAGTTCCCAGAAGGTTTCTGCACGGTTAGGTATACTTGTCTTACGCTATCACAATCTAGAACCTCTTAGAACTGGACCGTTCACACATTTTTAAACCCCTTGCCCACCATGGTACTCTCTATCCCACCCACCCCTAAAAGTACGAGCTAATTCTAAGGGCTTCTCCTCGTAAAATATTTCAGAAAGTTTTTTAATCGTCACGTGACAGTTGATTTGAACCAATGATTGACGATTTACAAAAAACTCAACACAATTTCTGAATGGACTCAAACTATATACAATTCGTTCAATTTCTAAGAACCTTAGAGTTAAGTCTAAACCCAATTCTATTAGTTTTCACAATTTACGTTCTACAGTGTTCCATTTGTTCTTATTTGACTCTATGGAGCTGAAATATCGGAACTGTCACCAGTTAGTCTAGTAATTCCGAAACCTACGGATACACTAATCTCGGTCATCTTGGACATTGCAATCTACCATTCTCATGCGTCTACTTATGCCTAAAATAGATGCAGAGGTGTTAAGTTCCAAGTTTAACATTCATCTGATGCAAAACTTGTTAGGTTAAAAATTGAACGACACCCTGTATAATGTACGGAAAATATGTGAAATATGCAATAGGTACGTACATTTAAAAACGTGAAATTCTTGAAAGAAACCTAGTATTGATAATGTACTAGCAGTTACGCATCGTGGCTTCGCAGGTGAAAATTTCAATTATCTACTCATCCTTGGCAAGGATTAAATATATATTTGTCGTTCAATTTATTTTATTATATTTATTTTTATTATTTATGAAGGAAATGATGTTACATTGTAACTTTGCACAAATATCTCGGATAACAATGAATACATGTTAAAGATATAAATTTAGTTAAGAGATACATAACTACGTATACTTAACTTCATAGTGACGTATTATTACAAATATGCATATAGCTCTTTTCGTTCGTGTTTTTGTGACTTTTGATTTTGAAACAAATTTTTGTATCTTGGTGCACTGTGTACGCCATGGGAGCTTTTTTAAAATCGTATGAGACGACAGGTCAGACTGCAGGGCTCCATGCTACGATTCATTTCAGTTTCAGGCGGTTATTTTGCATAGTATCTAAGATAAATCAATGGGACTTAAGCCCGCAGATGTTTTCGTTTGAAAGGACATAATGCAGCCCACCCTCGTGCTCTGTGTTGACTAACTGGGACTCCTAAATAATGTTTCCTCCGCAGGAGTTACCGGCGAGTGCCATTTATTTAAAGAGTTGAAAGGTATCATTGTGAACCTACCTAAGGAAAAGAACAGTGGTGCATGGGCGTGCGACCAATTCTTCTCCCGAGTTACGACAGGCACTTCGAATCTAAAACAATGCATTTCGACTTATCACCTTGACCGGGTTGTTAAAATTATAGAACGCGTAACAACGGACAAGTGTGTTCAATCGCATTACATCGATAACCTTGCGTGGCGTATACGTTTTATGGTCCATTATGGCCTAGTTGCCCAATTCTGTCGTTTTTTGCTTTGTTTTCCGGAAAGAGTGGGTATCAAATGAACAAAAAAAAGATTATTAAATATATTACAGAAAATCAGTCTGTAGGGAATAAGAATTCGAAAAGAATCTGACAACTCATCTCATAGATAGTGTCTATGTTGAAATTGTAGACCCAAAGTCCATGAAACATAAAATTTAATTTTTAATGTATCGTGGCTATCAATATGAATTTCTAATTGGAATATCAAGTGTTCAAGTAAAACAACCTCTTGTAATCTTTGGATCTCTTAATAGTCGTAATAAATTAATTACAAAGTTTTTGCTTGCGAAACCTACTTAGGTTAAAGTTATTTGATCGCATTATCTAACAATTAGGTCATTTTGAAATGTTTATTCGTTGAATGTATGTATTTGGTGGTAACAGTCGCGATTAATGTTATTAATTATCGTCAATTATCATTTATATGAAGCTGTTACTTTATCTTTGACAGTAGTACGCTGCTCAATCGAAGGTTGCATTTGTGACTACCTGTGCATGGAGGTTTTGTTTAAATTATTCAAATGATTTAAAGGAATAACAAAAATGTTTAAAAATATTGTCAATCTTTAAAAATGGTATTTTTATAGAAATTTTCTTCTTTAATTTCCCTTATAAGAAATCGATACCATTTGTTCGATAGAAACCGTTTTGTTAGCCGTAAACTAAAAAGTAGCTAATTCTATTAGCTTAAACTAAGCTACTCCTTGTATCTAAATATTTTAAAACATTTCAAGTTACATATTAAGCCAAGAATAGTAATTATTGTTTAATTGTCGTCAACTGATTACTTCTAATAATACTTCTTAACTTTAACCAGCGCTAAAAAAGTCTTTAAAACTTCAAAGGTTACTTCTCAAACTTCATGTCATTTTAAACCAGTTGCATTAAATCACACTCCATAACAGGTCTTTAGAAACTTCTCCACTGTCATTGATTCGTAATGACATTTTTTAAAAACGTCGCCGAATGTCTTAAGTTACTTAGCAACTCCTTTACGTGAAAATAACTGTAACTTCTTTAAAAAATGTCATCAATTAATTGCAATTGTCAATAGTTCCTAGAAACATACCTACTCCTGTGAAAGTGGTCAGAAGTTCTTTAAAAACGTCATAAGTTTTATTTGAAATGTCATATTTTCCTGAAAATACTGACAACTTCTGTAACAATGTCTTAAGACAATTGCAGCTGCTTTTAAAGTAACATGTTTTCTTCACAATTGTCATAACATTCTTAGAAACTCTTTAAGTTCTTTAAATGTTTCAGGATTTGTTTTAAAACGTCTCAAATTGGATTTTAAACAGACAGTTGTAATTTTTCGAAAAATATCTCTTCGGATGACATGTATTATAGTTTTCTTAGAAATTTCAGGTGTGGTTTAAAAGAACTACAAATTCTTTAAAAATGTAGTCGACAACCTGTAATTGTCTTAAGTAACTTACATCTCCACTCTACTTCAAAATTTACATTTTAATATTCCTGTTTTCTGTAAAATAACTATAACTTTTTTAAAAATATCACCAGTTCATTAGGTACAACTCCCAAAAGTTCTTTAGAAACCTCTTTACTTCTCTGAAGGTGGCCAGAAGTCCTTTAGTGATGTCATAATTTACATTTCAAACGTCGTGTTTACTGGAACTTTATTTATTCCTGAAAATTTTTTCTTGCAACTTTCTTGGAAATGTGTCAGGAATATTACAAGTAACAAGTAGCTTAGAAACTTCAACTTCGTACTAAGCATTAGACTCTTTACTTAAAACGTTATGATATCATTGTCATTACAATTGTCATTACTTAACTTCAACTTCTTTAAAGGTTTTATAAACAGTGTCTGAAATTACATTTTAAACAGTTAATTGGAACTACATTAAAACCTACATGAGTTACATGTCAAACCACAGGTTATGTTAAGTCATTTGCACTTCATTACAGTGATGACAAATTTCTCAACTTCCTTTAAAACATCAGGTGTAGTTTACGAAACTGCAATTGTGACAAGTAACTGAGAAAATGCCTAACACTAGATCAGTAGTTGCATTTTAAACTTGTGTTTAAGATAACTACAACTCCTTTATAAATGTCAATAGTCATGACGTTATGAGTTATGACTATAAGTGGATTCCAAGTTCCTTAGTTCCTTCCAACCGATTCAACAAGCATGATAACGATTTAAATATTCGATACAATTTGTAGAATTGTAATTGCAAAAGTACAATAGAAAAGAACAAATTTACCTACCATATCACTTTCTTCCCAAATAGATACAGCTGATTTAGTTAAATAACGTAATTAATTGTAGCTATTTTGTAGATACAACTTAGTTATAGGCTATTTGTCAGTTTAATTAGCTAAAAATCAGGTATTTTCACAAGTTCTAGAATGATTTCTACGAGGGTTATTAAAAACATATAATATATTCTGTTATTGAAATACATATTGTGCGTATTTGAAACAGGGCATTTCTTCCATATCCTTTTTAAAATTAATTAAAAGCATATCGTTTGTTTTCGCCATATGTTTTGGAATACACTACTATGACATTGCCTCTAGCCATAGTTCTGAAACCTTCGCTGTAGATGAAGGTCTCCTAATTTCACAATGTTCCTCAAGCCTTGCAATAGTCAACCTATTGTTGTTTAAATCGTCTTTGTTCGTTTTTACAACTCTGCTTGTCTTAAATAACTCTCTTTCAACTCTTTGAACTTATTAATACAGATTCAAAATATCCTTGGATTTTTAATATTATTAATTTTTATTGAAAACTTTCAAATTATATTTTGGTACCTGTACTATTTCAGGGGATTTAATTTGGTGCGTTGAGGTGTGTTCATCTACAGGGATTTCAATTAAAATATGTGTATTTCTTCAACTCTCCTCAACCAATTTAAAATCATAGGATTCCACACAATAGTGTTTCGTACAACAAAATACTATTTTATAGTACGTTAAATATGACTCTAGAAAATGTATATGCCGTTCAGTTTGACAACATTTAAGGTTAAGTGAGTTGTGAAATAACTTTCGGTAATATTAAAAGCTACGCAGTTATTTTTCCAACAAATTTATTTTGTAGATAAATTCTTAACAAAAGAAATTTTTAAAAAGTGTTCCGATTTCTTTTGCATGTAATTAGCAATGAACTTCAAACAAAACGTCATTAATTTTTTACTTAGAAGGCTAAATTGTATTCAATGATTTCCTTTTGGTAATGGCGAAGGGACGTCTATTATTTTCAAATTTGATATTTTGGGCAGATTGTCGCTACTACAAAATGCGCTTTTTGCCCATATTTAACCCCATTTCTTGTTAGCAAGTTGATAGTTCCATTGATCTTTAATGTGTATCTTTTTGAATTTCGTTACTAAAATTTTTTGGCCGGCCCTGAGTAAGTTATTGCCAGAGAAAAACAAATTATGTATCTGGATTTTCCCAAGAGACGACTCTGTCCTGTAATCTCGATAACACAACAACATGCGGATTCCGCCTAATTCGCACCTACTCAAATCTGAAAAATAACAATACGTGGAAAAGAGAAAAGTCCCCCTGAGAGTGCGAACTATTACAAAAGGATCAATTACAACGTCACGGAAATAAATACGCGGGCGTCGATTTTATTAAATAATAAGGCAGCGTAATCGCATATAACAATAATAGAAGGAAAAAGATACACACCAAACGTCTGTGCACGAAACAAGCCAACAATATCGGAGTTGTTAGAAAGCACCGTCATTAAGTCTAATTGTAATTAACCAAAAGATATTCGCGGTAGTGAGAGTGACGTTAACAGAGCATGGCCGAGGTTTTTTCAAGCAGAAAATAAACTCAATGGGAAGACGCTAGATGCAGTGCTTGATGCTTACTTGTAAATGTAAGATTTACATGAAGTGGGTCAGATTTAGTGTCGAGAATATTTAAGAATACTAGCGATTTGTGACAAAAATGTGACACAACAATTTGAAAAAATTAATTGTTATTCAATTGCTTGAGTTGCATATTTTTTAACCTACATATTCAGCAAGGGAAACAATCCAACATTTTTGTATTGTAGGTATTTGTAGTTGTGTTTTGACTTTATTTCACAAATTTAACAAGTGCAATGCGTCACGATTAGAAAACGTACCTACTACTTCTTTAAAACTTAGCAAAAATTAAAGGATATGTTATGTTGTGTACAATAACTGATAACTGACGATTATCATTTAATATCCCGTAGAATTACCCGATTTTCTCATTTTGACTTCATGTTTCAATTATTTAGCTTATATCGTTACTAGTTTCAAAACCTCTTAAAATATAATGACGAATCTATACAGTGTCTCCACTCTTGAGGTTTTACGCTTGACGTCTCGTTAAAATCTCTGGTGCATTTTTTTTGTTGCAATTTCGTAGACGATTAGGTAGTTACTTGCTAATTGAGGCTGTGTCTTTCCATTTCGACTAACTGGTACGTTAAGAATGACGCGGAAATTATGTTTTTTGTCAAAAGAGAAGGCCTAAATTTAGGCATTTAGATGTGGATCATCGGCCATAGAAACAACTTCACCAATTATTGGCCGTTCTCCAATACCAAAAACCGAAATATGTCTGTTTAAGACAGGAAATGTGTTCCAAAGGTGCATACGCAGGATGTGAGGTACTGTAGCAGGCCTTAATAGTACAGGAATATGAGCAAACAACAGCCTGTTGGAGGCTATGGCTGTTACGGAGGTCTGACCAGGTTTTTTTTGGTATTTTATGTGTAGAGGAGTTAAAATTGTATATCAGCTAATTGTTTATTGAATTTTTTTATTCATTGAAAATAAGAGGTAAAAATGTATGATTTTAACGCATTTTTGTCTATAGGTAGGTAAAAATTGTTATACCAGATCAAAAAAAAAACTGGAATAATCATCCTGTAGGGCTTTAAAAAACCTTCAAAATTAGCTGTGGTAAAGGTTAGTTTGTGTATTTGTTGCTTAATAAAGCCTTAAATGAGTTTAGATGAAATTATTAACAATTTCTGCAGCAATAGATATACATCTTTGATTTTGCGTAAAAAGTAAGCTTTTGTGTTGTGCAATATGTTGTGAAAATTTAAGTCATCAAGTTTTCGCGAAATTAAATTTCTTTATTCTTTATAATAATAAAGCTAGTATAATTCTAATGGGTCCAAATTGAAGAAGAAGGGTTGTTCTATCAATTTAAATTGCTAAATGACCTAAAATTTTGTTTAAACAAATTGTAACAGT
Organism: Cryptocephalus moraei; assembly: GCA_946251905.1. Classification (NCBI taxonomy): domain Eukaryota; kingdom Metazoa; phylum Arthropoda; class Insecta; order Coleoptera; family Chrysomelidae; genus Cryptocephalus; species Cryptocephalus moraei. The sequence goes on from OX276452.1 coordinate 35,978,169, forward strand.
CTAATGCAACAGTCTAGTATTTTTTAGCTTGTCGATAAGTTGAACAACGTTGGTATATTGATGTATAGTTTTCTTTTTATTCAAAAAGCTGGTATTTTTACTCTAATTTATCATTAATTAATACATAATTATACATTTTTTACCTTTAATTGTCCATGAATCACAAGATACAAAGAATGGCTGACTATGACTTTTGATCCTCTACACCAAAAGTACCAAAAATACCCGGTCAAACCTCAGTTACAATCAGAGTTAGACATAACAGTTGATTTCCCTATACTATAAGTAGTATGTGTAAAAATGCTTTAAGGTTGTTCCTATAAACGACCTTTATGACAAAAGAGACTTAAGTGAAGAAATTTTTCAAATTGTCCCCGATTGACAAAAGCAATGTCAGCAGTTGTAGGTATACGCATTTCAGTGATTGAAAATATTTCAGTACGTTACGGTACCGATCATCTTTTAAGCAATAACATGCATCCACTTATCCGTAGCACATCTTCCTTATATTTTACTATTTCATCGTTATCCAACACCACTCTGAAATAAAACAAATCTGAAATGTTAATGGGATTCGTGAGAAAAATCCCATTTCGGACGCATTATAGAACCAAATCGAGCCGCAATTTATAATGCACACGTAACGTTCGTTTGTTTATTATTTTTTCTTGTACTTACATAACCGATCTTGACTTTTTTCATTAATGGCAACTTATGAAACGTCGTACTTGCCGGCCCCAGGAAGTTAATAGATGTGGCGAAAATGGTAGGTAATTGTATATAATGGGAGAGAACTTCATGATCGGATTGGATTTATGCAAGTAGCCGTACAAATGTCGTTTCGTAATCGGTTCTTAACACTTAAAGCGCAATTTTAAGTGCAGTTTGGTGATCTATGGAGTTGCATGTATAAAAAAAGTACTGCTGAGACCCTTACACCCTTACAGTTCTGCTTTGAAACCATGTCTAAAAACACGCCTTATGATTTATAACTATACTCTATTTAAAACAATTCCCGATGCACGTCATTTTGATGACGTCAGAATCATCCAATACTACCAACTTCATATAGTCACAGGACATCGCAATTTATGTGTTCCGTGTATATTTTAGGTTGACCATGTTAAGGTTATGTGTATTCTCAACCTAAAATATACACGGAACACAAATTGCGATGTCCTGGGACTATATTAAGTGGTAGTATTGGATGTTTGGTGACGTCATCAAAATGACGTGCATTGGGATATGTTTTGAACAAAGTGTATGTTTGTGTTGCTTTTGGGGAAGTTGAAAGGTGAATTTTGCCCATTTTATATAATATGTTCCAGGTTTTGGGAAACTGTCTGGATAACTTTTCTGGAATAAATTTTCTTAACTTATGTGATGTAGTTTATTAGCAAGTTGTATGTTTTGTTTGTTGTCACTTCTTTAGTTTTAGATGGAAAAGTTTGCTTTATCAGTGAGGGAAATCTATTGAGGTTAGGGGGGTTATTTGGAGTTGAAATTAGGGTAGTTTTGAAGCATTGAAGTTTCTTACAATTTAAATTTAATAATCTCTGATAATTGATATTTGTTTATACTATTTATATGTAGCTTCTAATGAGGCTTTGAAGTGTAATTTGCCTTTTATGCGTTTTTAAGAAGGTATTGGCGTTAATTTTACCCCCAAGCTATTTGTTTATGTAACGTGTGAAAGGCACACCCTGTATGATGTTACATTGTTTTATAGATAAAAATTTGATCCATCGAGAGTGACAGAATTGTTGAACTCAGTAAAGTTTTAGATAAGTTATTAGGAGTTAGGTCAGTTTTAAACAATTTGAACTTCTAACAGTTAAACTGTGATAACCTGTGGTCTTATTATTTATAACAATTCAGGTGTCGTTTTTGGTGAAGTTGAAAGACGAAATTTGTTTTTTTGATGTGTTTCTAGGAAGTTACTGGGATTTACTTTACAATAACTTCCAGATTAATTTGTTTAAGTAATTTCATCATTTTATGTAGTGATTTATTATCACGTTGTAAATTCTCAGTTGTTGGCATGTATTTCATGAAGTTTTATAGCGGAAAGTTTGTTTCGTCAATTGTAAAAGAGTTACAGATATTTGGAAAGTAATAGAAGAGTTATTAGATGCTGAAATCTGAGCAGTGTTGAACCACTGAAACTGTCAATTTATCATTGATAATATTTGACCTTATTGTTGTTATCTGTTTGTTGTAATTTGAAAAGTGAAGTTAACTATTTTTACTGCTGTAAAGAAAAATTAGCGTGTATGATTTTTAGAAAGACACTTGAGTTAATTTTGTCACAACGCCCAAGTTATTACTTTTTCATATGAGGCAATCGTATTGTAAGAGGAGTATTGTAACCGAGTCAATTTTTGGATTTGAGTTACTAATATTTCTACTGAAAGTCCAAAAAACTGGTTAAAAATGCCTGCGTGTGTCTGCCTTATGTTGTTTAAAAATAAACTTTAGAAATAAACCAAAAACTCAAAATAGAAATTCGTAGTGACAATGTCATGAACGTGATGCTATCCTCGAAGAAAAATTTTGACGACATTTTTAAATTCATAACATGTATAATTTCAGAAAAATCTTCAGATGAAATAAAATTTCAAAATTTACAACGTAGTTAATACAAATCATAACCTTTTTCATTTATTGTAAAATACTGCACATTTTATATATTTTTTTTTCTAGGTTATGTAATGCGTATTTATTTCTATAGTTAATATTATTTCCATTCTCTTCCTTATACTATTACCAATTAATTATCCATATATTCAATAACAACTGTAAAAATGATTACCCATTTTTCTTCTGAAGATACGGAAATTTTTAATTTCCAAGCCAGAAGAAACATCGGTCCCATCATAAGAGAGGGTTTTTTTAGTGGGTAACCTCCGTGGACCCCCACAGTGTCTGATGCGCTGGAAAATACTTTATGATTGAGCAACAACACTCTTCATACTAGCCATTTATACTGACACTAATACATGTTCACCCCCACACCGTTTACCTCTCAAGAAAGGATTTTTCACCTCATCATTCCCCCATATACGGGTTTTTCCCTCTAGAAAAAAAAAAAAAAAAAAAAAAAAAAAAAAAAAAAAAAAAAAAAAAAAAAAAATGATCTGTAATTGTGTTAGAGAAGGAAAGATACTGCATCCCATAGTGACAGAATTGTTGAAATTGGTGGAGCGGTATTAAATCAGCAAAATTTCAAAGAGGAAAAATATTTTTGTATTATTATAATAATTGAAATATATAAAGGTAGAGCGTCGAATTTTTATGAGAGCCTTTTTTTAAAGAAAACATACTTTTTGTAGCGACTAATTAATCTTTGCGGCTAAAATTTTCAATTTATTAATGATACTAAGTGCGACATTTGAATGTTTTCCATCAAACATTATACTTATGGGGACAAATTTTTCCAACCTTTCGCTGTTAGAAAGTATAGTACTTTTTGTTTACGACATGCTTCCTAAGAACTTTCTGCAGGGAAATGCGTAATCAATATTCCTTCTAAAGGCGATAGTGTTGGGTCTAATTCGACTGGTCTAAGTACTTAATTTTAACATTATATTTGTTCCTGTAGTTTTGTAGGAAAATATCGATTCAACGGATAATGGAAAAATGGTGAAAATCTGGTGAATTACACAGAGTTAAAGTTGGTTATTACTGTCGAATGATTAAATTTAGCTTATGCATTTTTGGTGCTTTCTAATATACAGTAAAATTAGTTGGAAAATTGCAGACTCTTGAGATGGAAAAATGGTGAAAATCTGGTGAATTACACTGGGTTAAAGTTGGTTATTATTGTCGAATGTTTAAATTTAGCTTATGCATTTTTGGTGCTTTCTAATATACAGTAAAATTAGTTAGAAAATTGCAGACCCCTGAGATGGAAAAATGGTAAAAACCTGGTGAATTACACACAGTTAAAATTGGTTAATTACTGTCGAATGTTTAAATATAGATTATACATTTTTGGTGCTTTCTAATATACAGTAAAATTAGTTAGAAAATTGCAGAATCTTGAAATGGAAAAATGGTGAAAATCTGGTGAATTACACAGAGTTTAAGTTGGTTAATTATTGTCGAATGTTTAAATTTAGCTTATGCATTGTTGGTGCTTTCTAATACACAGTAAAATTAGTTTGAAAATTGCAGACTCCTGAGATGGAAAATTAGTGAAAATCTGGTGAACTAATACACAGGATAAAGTTGGTTATTACTGTCGAATGCTTAAATTTAGCTTCTGCGTTTTTGGTGCTTTCTAATATACAGTAAAATTAGTTAGAAAATTGCAGACTCCTGAAATGGAAAAATGGTGAAAATCTGGTGAATTACACAGGGTTAAAGTTGGTTAATTACTGTCGAATGTCTAAATTTAGCTTATGCATTTTTGGTGCTTTCTGATATACAGTAAAATTAGTTAGAAAATTGCAGACTCCTGTGATGGAAAAATGGTAAAAATCTGGTAAATTTCACAGAGTTAAAGTTGGTTAATTACTGTCGAATGTTTAAATTTAGCTTATGAATTTTTGGTGCTTTCTAATATACAGTAAAATTAATAAGAAAATTGCAGACTCCTGATATGGAAAAATGGTGAAAATCTGGTGAATTACACAGGGTTAAAGTTGGTTAATTACTGTCGAATGTCTAAATTTAGCTTATGCATTTTTGGTGCTTTCTGATATACAGTAAAATTAGTTAAAAAATTGCAGATTCCTGTGATGGAAAAATGGTGAAAATCTGGTAAATTACACAGAGTTAAAGTTAGTTAATTACTGTCGAATGATTAAGATTAGCTTCTGCATTTTTAGTGTATTCTATTTACAGCAAAATTAGTCAGATAATTGCAGACTCGTGAAATGGAAAAATGGTGAAAATCTGGTGAATTACACAGAGTTAAAGTTGGTTAATTACTGTCGAATATCTAAATTTAGCTTATGCATTGTTGGTGCTTTCTAATATACAGTAAAATTAGTTAGAAAATTGCAGAATTCGGAAATGGAAAAATGGTGAAAATCTGATGAATTACACAGAGTTAAAGTTGGTTAATTACTGTCGAATGATTAAATTTAGCTTCTGCATTTTTAGTGCTTTCTAATATACAGTAAAATTAATTAGAAAATTGCAGACTCCCGAGATGAAAAATGGTGAAATACTGGTAAATCACACACAGTTAAAATTGGTTAATTACTGTCGAATGTTTAAATATAGATTATACATTTTTGGTGCTTTCTAATATACAGTAAAATTAGTTAGAAAATTGCAGAATCTTGAAATGGAAAAATGGTGAAAATCTGGTGAATTACACAGAGTTTAAGTTGGTTAATTATTGTCGAATGTTTAAATTTAGCTTATGCCTTGTTGGTGCTTTCTAATATACAGTAAAATTAGTTAGAAAATTGCAGACTCCCGAGATGGAAACATTGTGAAAATCTGGTGAATTACACAGGGTTAAAGTTAGTTATTGGTAATACTGTCGATAGTTTAAAGTTAGCTTCTGCATTTTTTGTGCTTTCTAATATACAGTAGAATTAGTTAGAAAATTGCAGTGACTCCTGAGATGTTTTCTTTGCTAAATTATATTGTGTCTCAAATCAATAGTTTTTAACTGTCTTAGTTGTTCTTGAAGTCCATGTTGGAAAGACGATTCTTGCCTCGTTCCCTCTACATTAGGGAAGTCTTCAACCTAATAATTCAGAACCTACTTAAGGATTCCCGATATAAGTACACGCTATAAAGAAACTGACTTGAACGAATGTCATTGTTCCATCGGATCGGTTTCACTCGGATTTGAACTTTTCGAAATTGCCCCGTTATTGTTTCGTGTTTCGAAAATTCTACCGACGAGCGGATATGTTAAATATCGAGGACAGGAAGTGTCAAACTTCCATTCTGTTCTCTCCTCTCCAGCCCCGGGGCGAAAATTGTGAACATCCACCGAAATGTCATCGTCGTAACGTCGATGATCGAAAGAGGAGACAAAAGGTCAGGCGGTGATAGACAGAAAACGGAAACGAAATACTGCAAACACTTATGTACGTTCGGACCGAGGGGAAAAAACCGGAACCTTGACATAAAACTTTTCGAAAAAATGATATCCATAGGCGCTCGTTGGTCGCTAGAGGTTATCACACTTAGGCGACTTCGGAAACGAAATAATGGATCTTCAAGGTTCGATTGCTGTGTACATAAAAGGAAACGATCTTCCCGTTTGTCGTTATTACCGCGTCTGAAGTGCAATTTAACGCTAGGGGGAATTAAGCGATGATTTCTGTTTATTACGACAATTTGTCTTATCGCGGATTACTAATGAAGTAACTTAGTAAATGCATAATACTAGGTTTAATTAGCTAATAAATGCACAATTTGTGGTAATTAACGGTTACAAATAGCATATTTAATGGCAACGAAAGCTCCTCGGAAGGAATCTTTTGTGGAAGTTACTTCTTCCCTTATTTATATAAATTTTAACAAGAATTGCTTGATTTTTTTTTTGAAATTTCGGGATTAAACCGTTTATTTGGTAGTCTCAAAATTCATGAAATTGGTTGGAATGTGCTCTTTTTTAATTGGATCAAATTTGGACTAAGGTACCGGGATTGATATAATAACAGCGGCTCAGTGGTCTGCACTTTTAACAATACCAATCTATCGCTATGTATTTTGACGCTTTGAATCCAAATCTGGAATTCAGTAAGCCCCATCACCCACAGATTTTGCGTAAACCGCTTTAAATTCCACCACAGCTTTACATTGAGTACACAGAGTATGTATAAGAATACACGAGTGTAGTAAAATCCCTGATGTATTCTGTTGTTTATGTGGTAAATTAGAAGTTTCTTAAGATTGCCCCACATAAGAGCAACATAACGAGAACATAAAGCTAAACACTACCTTTTTACATTTGGATTATTTTGGCACCGGCAGTAATATTGCAATATTGCAATGACAGCTGTCATTGCTTATTGCTGACATTTTTTAACTGGGCTTATTAACAATTCTTTAATCTGTTTCTTAGGTCTGTATAAGCTTATCACAAGGAGCTTGCTTATTTATCGAGAATATCTCTTTATCGAGAGACTTTAATGAAACTAATAAAATTACTAAATCAGCCTATATTTGGGTTTTTTGGGATTTTGGGTTTAGATATGTGCCGTCAAATATTAAGAAAAATGCCGTAAATATAATATTTTCCGGAAATCGTCTTGGAAATATTTTCCTGCTTATTGACTCGCAGGAAAATTAAATTTTCCGGACTAGTGCCGTAAAGACTACAAGACGCAAAATACACTGTTTTCACAGCAAACGTACAAGATTGATAAATGCTTATCGATGTTGTTTACTTTGTAACTATATTTGCCAACAAAATTGTCGAACTTAATTTTTGTGGAATTTGTATAAAATTTATCTAAAATTTGGAAATTTCGTCATTTTGTACGATTTCCGGAAAAGTTTATACAAAACAGGTTTGTTTGACTCGAAGTTTCAAAACACCACCTATTTCAATTTAACTTCTCTTCAGCGATGTGACATTTTCCTGACTTATGTAAATAACTATTTTTAACTTACAAGTACTACAAGTTAATTAATTTTTACAAAATATGTTAATGTGGCCGTGACAGAGCTCTTACAAATCATTTATCATTTAAATCAAGTCTTAAGTGTATTAAAATAAAAATAATATAATAAAGTTACAAAGTAGGACAAGATGCATTTGGACAAAATTAATTTTGTTTCGTAACGAATACCGAGACGGGCACGGTAAGTTATTGATGTAAGTGTTTGTAAAACTTATTTTAGGAGTATTTAATTACAATTACAATGCGTTTATGGTGTTAAGCCTCGTTTAGTTTCAGTACATATATTATCACTGTATTTCAAATTTGTGCCAAAAAACAACGCATTAACTAATCTTCAAGGATCCATCTACCATATCGGTATTTCAAACATTAATATTTTGTAAATTGAGAAATATCCACTTACCACTATTAAGCTGTCTTTTTCTTGCCTAAGGAGGACTGCAGCTTGGTTATCTTCGTCTTGGTAAATGTCCCCGATGTCGTCACTTGTCTGTAATAAAATTATGATAAAAATATTGAGGTCTTGATTGATATGGTAAAGAATAGTATATTGTTTTACAAATGAAGAAAAATATTGATTTCCATTAAGTATACGAAAAAAGTTTTTTCATACAAAATACATGCGTTGCAATTACTGTTTTTTCAGTGGTGTTTACGTAACATTCAATGACAAATCAAGTATGTCGTTTAACTACATATCTCGTGATAAAACACTTTTAAATTTGTATTTCATGTTTCCAGTTGTTATTAAAAAGAGTAATTGGTTGATATTACCGCTTAGGGAATGTTAAATATAGTACTTTTATAAATTTGTGACTTTATTTATTGCAAGGTTTCACATGAGCAATCCACAACATAAATTTTTGTTGTAACGTTAAGGTAACTGGCACTTTACACCCAACTTTTGGTTTTGACCATCCTGTTATTATTTTACTGTTTCTCACTGTGGTTACTTCCTCATTTAAGAGAAAATCTATTTTTATAGGTCTTCTTAGCGACTGAGTTCAAAAGTAGGTACACATTACATTTTCCTTAAGTTCATTGATTCATGTTTTTCGTATCTATGGTTATTAATAATTAATAAGCCGCACCTATTTGCGACATAACCTCAAACCTTTACACTGTTTAAACTTATCGCTTTTACAAGTACGACTCAAATTAAGCGCAATATAATTAAAAACCAATTTCCCCTTCCCTTTACTTCAGTTGTGCTAGTTAGTTTCATAACGCAGACTTATTTGTCGTTAGATACGTCACTTTTCAATTACCCGTCATACTTTTATGCAACACTTTTTTAATAGCAGTTTGAAGAGGAGTCTTCAGACGTGAGACCAACTTCACCTTTCGGCCTTTCGTCGCGGCATTTAAACGGTCTGGGGGCTATTTACGAGCCCCGCATGATGTCTCGTAATTAGAAAATCAAACACCGGTTACCTAACGTCTTGTAACGAAGAATAACGTATTTAATGTTATTTTACGACTACGAATTAAATAAAAAATGGAATCTCGTCAAAATCGAAAGTCGGACGAAGCGCCTCGACTTTTACTCGACCAGAACAATAAATGATGGTATAGGAAGGGGGGGACAGTGAAGATTTCGTTAATGATTAAGATGGGCAACACGTGAAGAAATTTACAAATTCGTTATGGTTATTAATGAACCTGCTGGTAGGATACCATTTAAAGTATTGTAACGTTTATTTTACTAATTTATTTACACAATTACTAAACTAACTTAACTAATTAATTTATATCACACTTCTTAATCGTTAATTTATTTCACTTCAACCGCTCTCGCTATTTCGCTATTTACTCTCGCGGCTTCCGTCTACTAATAATCCTAATTCTACCACAAGCCCGCTTATATATACATCTCAATTGTAGTCGGAAACCTTCTCGCGTATTCGTGTAATTACTCGAAATATCTTTTATTATGTAGAAAGCTCCAGAGTGTCATAAATCACTTTCCTTAAATAGTAATCCCGGAGTATTCATGGAGCTGTCTTTTTTTATAGAATTCAATTAAGCGTCGCGGCAATTCCTTTTGAAGTGGCCGCTCAGGTCTGATATGAGTAAACACGTCTCGCGTTGTTTACTTTTCGCATTACAGTATGTAGGTGGGAGGGGATGAACAATGATTAAAATTAATTACTTTGTTTAATTGTAATATTTTAATTAAGAATTTATGGGCATTAGTTTACCAATTACTGTTCTTTTATTTTGACGTTCTTACTGAAGGAACAAATTTGACTGTGAACGTGTAAATAATATTCATTATACCTGTAAGTGCACCAGAAATCTTCAGCTTTGTCAGTATAGGTATAATTAAAATGTAATAATATGGGTTGAATCGAGCAACTTTTGACAAATCATAGTGATGAATTGCAGAGCAGTTGAAGATAAATTAATGAGGATTGTACTCAGTGGCGGTCGGTGATAAATTTCCTGAAACAGATTTTTACTATATAAATGATCATTCTGTTATCGCCCTGTTAAAGGACATTCGGGAGTTTTCTTAAAACCCTGATGAATTTTAGTTAATTTCCCGAAAATCCAATCGACTTTTAATGAAAAGTCTGACCTATAAATTTACCCTTTGGACCACTTAAGCAGATGTTTAACATTTTTTTAAGAATTTTTAGCAAAAAATCCGACTAATACATTTAGTTGTTATTTCCTAATGTAAGGTTGCTTGGGGTGGATTGACGGCCGACTTCACTTCATAACTTTTTATTCGTACTGTTAATTTACAATCTTCGCTCTCGACGCTGTCAAGCGAACCAAACCCACTGGCACATCGTGCGTGCGTTCCTCTTTTCTCAGGGTGGTTGCTAGGACAACGGCGCTAACAATGGAATACTAGATATATATACGCTTACAGTTCGGCCAATCCTGACAATAGGCCGCCCCAGCCTAACGGCTCTACATCATTTACAACAAAACTAAAAAGTATACAATACAATATGTTTTCTGCATTGACCTCCTCTTCTGATGCGTCGTCGCTTGCGCCTTCTTCCCTAGTCGTCCTCATCCATTCTCTCGTCGAGTCAGCTTGGTCCAGCCGCGCAATTATTTCCGCCTTCGTTCCAGACACACTCACCCCGGCTATTCTTGCGAACCCCTTCAGTACCGCTAACTTAATAAGGTGTTTGGATCGTTCTTTTCTGCCTCCATTTCACCGCTCGGTTCGTTGTCACCACCCACGACACCCGTCACCTGTCTTTCCACAGCCGTCCGTTCAAGCTACTTATTTGCACACAGCCGTCCGTCCAAGCCACTTATCTGCACACAGCCTTCCGTTCAAGTCACTTATTTGCACACAGCCGTGACTCTCGAAATTTCCCGTGACTTTCGACAATTAACTTGATACCTCTCACTTTCGGCGTTTTAACTTCGGTTAAGAATCTTCACTTCTTATTAACCCGGATAAGAATCCCACTTCTGAAATCTGTAAGGTTGCTTGGGGTGGATTGATGGCCGACTTCACTTCATAACTTTTTATTCGTACTGTTAATTTACAATCTTCGCTCTCGACGCTGTCAAGCGAACCAAACCCACTAAACCATCGTGCGTGCGTTCCTCTTTCTCAGGGTGGTTGCTAGGACAACGGCGCTAACAATGGAATACTAGATATATACGCTTACACTAATGTATTCAAGCCAGTCTTCCCAGAACTTCACCTAACTTTTGTTCTTTTAACTATTTTCCGGCCAATTTTCCAGAAACTGACTTTTAAATAAGCATCAAATCGATAAATCTGGAGCTTAAAGAACTTCCACACTTTCCCCAAAAATCAGATGAAATGGAGTTAATTATTCGGAAACATTCACACGAGTTTTGTTTAAGACACCAATTCTGTAATAAATTTCCTGCAACTGAGTTTATAATTAAACAACTGATCTACGAATCTGGATTTTTAAAATAAGTCAGTGGTTTTTCGAAAAATCTAATAAAGTCAAATCAATTTCCTTAAATTTTCTAAATGAAGCATCTGACTCATAAATATTTTTTATTGTATTTATTAAAATAATAATTTGCCAGAACTTACTTTCTCGCTAAATTAGAAATTTTCAATTTTTTTTCTATCAATTGAAATTATACGCGGTGTTATTACCATGACTTGGCTAATGGTATTTTTATAATACGATTTTACTCTCTTCAAAACAGCAAAACTGATCTGCTACATCATATGTATTGTTATTAAAATTTTATAAGGTTTCAATGAAGCAATTTTTATTTACGAAATAAATTGAATAGCAAAAGTGATCCTGTGTTCCTTGTGATTCCATATTTAATTTGATGCAAATAATATCTGAACGAATTAAAGCCTGTAATATGTCTGTAATTGGAACGAATGTTTCAAATTTCGTCTATTTCTCGTGTCTGTAATTTTTTATTGAAAGATTCAAAAGGTGCCTTATTAAATTTATATGGCCAGTATAAGATGATTTATAAATACCAATGTGTCTTCTATATCAATAGAAATTCAATCACACATTTCATAAATTTCCATAATTGCGAAACGAGTTCCATCTTTCTGAATTCTTAACACACAATTTTTACCTGTTTATAATTTTTTAATACTAATCCTTGTCTGTGTATAATTTTTGTTGTAATTCTTTCGTTCAAAGTATATTGGGAAAATGTCATGTTCTTCATACATTCCACATGGATCCAATTACATCCACAGTACGTGAATAATTTTTTGCGATATTTATTGACATATTGTTGTCTTCCTTATATTCACTATAATGCAAACTTTAATTTTTATTTTCTTTGTAGTTACCTATCTATTTTCTATCAAAAACAACAGAACAAAGAGTTAAGAGTATTTAAAAAAAACCTAGTGATTAGATGCTAATTATTCCAATAAATTGGTAACTTATTGATTAATAATTTAATTACTATTCCCCAGCGTCTCCTGTGTATCGCAGCCATTATTTTCATTCACGATTATTCCGTGCTATCTAGAAATTGCACGTTCGCGTTCTCACATCGTGATTCAGCCTCACTTGGTAATTAGGCGTTTTGATAATTAATATTGTTTTGTAATAACCGGTCGCACTCCATCGCTACGATTAATCAAATGTAACTTAATTGAAAGTCTTGTTTACCTTTAAGCGATTTTTACCAGATAGTTTAACGGAATGTCAGAAGTATAGGCCGTACCAGATGTTTACGGTTTTAACACTCGAATCGATTTTTCAATGGGTTAATGGGTTCTATTGAGTTTTTGACGTCCGCAAGGTTTTTCGGGTCTTCCCGTACAAAGACTACGAAAATGGTCTTTGATTGATGAAAAACACGTTATCAAATGGAGTACACTGTGACTTTGGTGCTTTAATTGGACACTATCATCGAGACAGTTGGCGTCTTATTTCACTTTTGATGTTTGTTGATGCAGAATGGGACCAATTATGGAATTTTGGATAAACGTACCTTGACACGTGTGTAATGTGTAAAATAACCTCCAAACTTTACAACTGACTCGTCAAAGCAAAGACGAAACTGTTGTCAACTCAAATATCATGTCTCGAGGTAGTTTTGTGTTAAAATGTGCTAAACAACTAATTACTGCAGTTGACCATCGGTTGCAAGATGAAATTACCTGTTTTCAGATAGAAAATTAAATTTTAGGTAGTATCTAACTAACCTTTAGAAACCTGTGGTTAGGTGCCTATGCACCTAAGTTCTTATACCATTGTTTGTCATTATATTAAGCAACATTATGAACTTAGTTTCCATCGAACTCCATTTGTAAAGTCTTCGGAGTTTTGAGATTCTAGATGATGGAGTGTCTATTGTAAATTTTTCGTCCACAGAATTGTGGAACGAAAGTCCTTTTTTCCCTTTCGCAAACTCATGTAAAATTTTCGCGTTTCACAATAACTCAGAATTGTGTCATCTAAACCGCAGATTACCCGGATTAAATAATACCCTCAATTTTCCTGCGGTTTATCCTTTTTTTACAAATTATATAAACAGAAGACGTAGTGCAACGTTTCGTCCGATTCGATTACGAGCGACATCGAAGAAATCGAGTATGGAAAAAATTCTGTAATATTAACAAATAATTTGATTGGCGAGGCGTGACGAGTGGTGTTGTTATCGTTACGTTTTGACCTTAGATAATGAGAGGAAAAAAGGAGTTTTTCTGTTTCATTAATTTTACGAGCTATTGTGATTTTTTGTGGAAATCAAGGATAATGGACAAAAACATGTTCTGTCGTGTACGGGAAATAGTAAAAAAAAAGATTAATAATTTTCGCTGTCGAAAAGTCTATTGATTGCGTGAGATAATTGGGTGGTGATATCGTGGAAAAAAATTAAATTACTCGGATAACATATCGGATTTCACGGTACCGTGATTTGCTTATTTTTTAATTTCGTCGTTATACGATTGTATTTCCATAAGTCGTCATGACTTCCCATTTGTCGTAACCACCAACTAATCCTCCGAATTTTGCATATCGTCTAATGTACATATCTACACACTTTTATATTTAGACGATTTCTTTGCCATTTACTTAAACAAGCATACTGGACAAAATACGTAAAATCCTAAAAATTGTATGAATAAATGCACACTTAACAGGCATGGAATTAATTATGTAATACGAGGTTGAGGCCAGTCTCGATCTTATCTCGTAATTCTAGAGACCAAAGTGTGAAATTTCGATACGAGATCTAATTTTGGTATCGAAATTAAATATAGGTGAAATGAAGCCTGGACGAGACATAATTTATAGGGATTACCTATGCGAATCCAAGTCTCGTCTCGCATGAAACCGATTCAAGACTAATTTGACTATATTCAACTTTACCACCCGAATATCCAAGAAAATCACTGAGTATTGTAAAAGAAGATAGCACATTCATTTATTTCGAGATTGCACAAGACGAAACCAGACATCAGTGAAGTCAAGACTAGGCGAGACATGACTTTTAGAGATTATCCGGGACGAAACCATGTCTTGTAAAACTGATTCAAGATTAATTTGACTATATTCAACGTTGCCACCTCGATATCCAGGAAAATGCATTTGCGTTGAGATTTCAGTTTATTTGAGACATAAGTAAGGTCAAGACTAGACAAGACGTGACTTTCAGGGATCATTCGGGTCCAAGTCGAGATTATATCTTGTCTCTTGGAATATGTTTTAAGTTGCGTTAATCTCACTTAATTAAAAAATACTATTTTTCATTTTTCCATTGGTTCTTAAATTAGTAGTTTTTAGGAACGTGCTTTGAAATTTTCGGATATTTTCCATATTTTTCTAATAAATTTTTGGAAAGTGATACCACATTATTTTTTTATAGTAATTGAACTCGCACAAACCCTTTTCGTTTTGAAAAATATATTTCCAGAAGCATTTTACTTAAAAAGTTTAAATTAGTGTTAACCATATTTTATATCTCAAATACCTCAAAAATTTGGAGTGATGTTTCCAAAAATGATTTGCTTTGTTATTTTCGTTAAGTGACAAAGTAAGGATTCGAAGTAAATTTTTGTTATGGAAAATACGAATTAATTTTAAATTTTGTCATTTAATGTGCAATATTGCGATATTTGGAGATATTCTCGGCTGCATTACAAGTAATTTTCCACCGGTTTGCAAATAAATTTCTCCTCATTGTTTATAATCCTTGTGACATTTAGGTAGATAAATGCTATAAATGTATTCTTCGCCACTTAAACACCAGTGTTGCTAAGTAGATGTTCCGTTCCAGCACATGTTCCAAACTAATGCCGAACTGATTGTGACCAATCGAATTTCAGTCGCCATTAAATTGCACGGAACTGCTTCAGAATGTTCTATTGGAACACACCTATTATCGTCGTTGGCTAATCTTATTATTTTGTCAAAACCGCATTATGTGCGGTAATAATTTCATTATGGCCTCGGTATTGTAATGGCTTATATAACGCCACTTTAAAACGTTTTAAACCTAGACGGTTATATAACTGCCAATGTCAAGTGAGTTGTGAGGCACATTACGAATTACCGTGTATTGTTTGATATGGTTTTTGAGGGACTCGTTGACCAGTTTTGTATTAATTTTTCCATTTTTGTGCGTTAGAGTTTACAATTGTTGTTATTTTGATATTGTTGGATTGTGGACGACTGTAATGATGAACATGTTGATTTTTAAATTTATAAGCTTAGTAATGTGAAGTATTCTGCATACAGTTACAAAGGCACTAATTGCTTGCAGGTAGATCATTAATATCAATTAGCTTTGGTATTGATCTCGAGGGACCCTTGCTCCAATCTATTTGGTTGGAATTCACAATACACAATACATATTTTGTCTTAGCAGGATGGTTACAGGATTCAGGACTTTAGATTTCAGGAAAATTATTTCAGAGGAATTGATGATAACCCGCTACATCTAAAATGTTATCTAATATATTTTATGACAGATTGTGGTTACGAACAATTCTATAGATTCCTAAGCTCTACTATATTCAAGGTAAAAGATGTTTTTAGGAAATACAAAGCTTCCAAATATGAAAGAACCAATTTCAAAATCTGAAAGCACTTTTAAGTAGCTGACGAAGTAGGTTTCAATCTGTTGGAAATAGAACCTGGTAAAAGTGCCGACAATAATTCGCGTTCTAGAAGGTTTAAGGTTGAATACTCGATGTACTCAAAGGTTTTAAGTTAAAGTAATCAGCCAAGACTACCCTTTTCATATCCTAACGTTTATTCTAATTTATTTGCATTCTTCTAAACGCTGCTTAATTTATTTAGTCTGTTACTTAACTGATCAATTTGTATTAAACACTTAACGCGCTAATTTATTTGTACACTAGTCGGCTTATCGGTGTCGGTGTCTTATAGTCGGCGTCAGATAAGGAGCGCGTTTCCCGCCGATGTTTACATTTCGCGTTACAATATCTATATATCCCTTTCCACACTTACCTCCGGGAGCTCGACGTACTCTATCCCGTGTTGGGCAGTCGCGTTCGGCTCTATCGTCCATATCTTCAGCTTGCCCTTCTTGAAGAGGCCCTCCGTGGGGGAGAGCGTCAGGTTGAACGGCCTCCCGAACGCCTTCAGCCTCAGGCTCGTCTTCGAGGCGTCGACGACGTCCTGCTTCTCGGGGCGCTTCTTCGGCCTCCCCGACGGAGGCTTCTCCTCTACGTCGATCGCGTTCTCGAGGTCGTCGGGGATGCTCCGCTTGAGGACGTGCTCTATCGGGACGACCTCGTAGTCCGGGACTGGAAAAAGAGGGAGAGAGGGACGGTATTATCAGTGTTCTCCATCCGAAGTCGCTTTAAGAAATTACATAGAAGGTTATGGCCGTTTAGATGTACCCAGTACAGATGCCGACCATTTCCATGGCTGACCAAAGGTTAGGATCCTACTCTCGTGTTGTGAGTTAGCGCAATTCGCCATCGTAGAGGTGACTATATCAATAAACTCAAAAGAGACTTAAGGAGGTGTTAAGAAAACACTAGTCCTGGGCAGTAATGGCAGATTTGTTCATAGACTAAACCAGGTTAGTTTGAATCTATGATTTTTCATCTCATGTTACATTTCACGTTTAAGTCTGAATAAGGAGAAACGTATGGTATCAAAGTAGATAAAGAGAAAACTAAAACTATGGTTATTCCGAAAAATAGAACCCCTATAGTAACAATCTCAATTGATGGACATTGCATTGAACAAGTTAAGAAACTCATAGTCAATTACTAACTATCTTAATGCGTTATTAAAAATTTTTATGTTATCAAAAATGAAAAATTTCCGTTATTTCCAAATCCGTCCGTTTGCTGATACAGATTCATTTAGACTTGTCTGCCTGTAATAAGCTTTAATTGAACTGAGTTTCGCTTGTCAATTGAAATAAGTTTGAAACCTATTTAATAGAAAAATTAATTAAATCAATATATTATTAATAAAAAATTAATTAATTAAGTAATAGATTTTGGACACATGTTCATTAAGGCTTTCCTACATATTTTGAACCGTACTGCCTCTCTTTAAGGTATATGTCACTTATTTTTAACTCCCTGTATAAGTTCAACTTCAAAAATTTCTAGAATATTCAGTAAGACTTTATAGATTTTGTGGATATGTGGCATTATGATCAATTAGACTATTCTTAACAAACTGACAAAGGGTTTTTCTGTTAATGCAATGAAAATTAAGGGATATAAATTTTGGTTTTAGGAGTAATGCAATTTTCTAACTTTCACCAAGTAAATTAAGACAATTGCTGAAAATTCACTGAAATTTCATTGTTTATAAAACTTGGCTGACAACGTTTTAAAACCGACGAAATTGTAATTGACCCATTTATTGAATTTGACTGGAGACGTGTTTTAGGATCCGCGCAATGACCTACTTTAAAAAATTCATAGAAATTTTAATCTTGACGAAACTCGATTTTGTGATCTGTTGGTGTATTTCTAAGAAACTGTCTTAAGAAAAAATAAGTTTTTTTTTGTATAATGAGTATTGGGATTTTTGGATTTCCATCGATAAGCCCATTTAGACGTTTGTTGAAAATTTGCTGAAGTTGTGGCTGCAAAATTATTGATTAGAGTTTCATTGAAAGACTGGCAAAGTTGTAACACATTAACTTATAGCTGAAAATGAACAAAATTCAATTTGTTGTAACTAAAAAAGGTTTAAGTTCAAGTTCAGCACTTCAAGGAATTTTATAGATTTTACGTTTAAAGAATTTCACCAGTATTTATTTCAAAAAATTGCAGAAATGGTAATGGAAAGCCAACGTTGGTGAAACTCCTTCATTGGTAGTCTATAAATGTTTCAGTGTATCAACTAATCGAGTTGCTTTATAAACCTCCTGAAGGCATCAAAATGATTAAATCCTAAAAGCGAAATATTGCACGACTGAAATAAACGATACATATCAACATTTGGCCTGTGGCCCACCCACACAATTAATGAAATGTTATTTATTGTTACGTACATATGATTGTATATACGTGATACAATACGGAAAAAAACTGATACATTGTAGGAAAAAAATTCATCACTTTCATCCGTCCGGATTGACATTTAATGAAGAAGCTACAAAAGGTGTTAATAATGTTATGTAACATGAATATTTAACGCCTGGTATTGAGTTGAAAATGGAGATTCGTGTCGATGTTTATACATGTTTTACAATTTGTGCATAAAATGGACAGAAGCAAATGTAATTAATTAAAAGCTGTTATTTACGTAACAAAATAAGTTTCATCTCAAATGCGTATTAGATATAACGTTTTATTAATCAGCTAATGGGTAGGTGATATGTGATATGTTTCAGCAATTAAAATTATAAATGACTTAGTCAGTCGCGATTTGCTTGGAAAGCTACTGCACTTGCAGTATTATCACTTTATATGTATTACGTTTATTAAGAACGGGTAGTTATAGAAATTACATCTTTGAAAAGTCTTCGCATCAAATAATCGACATACGTAACTTATTACATTCACTTTTGTCGTTGTAGTGTGTTCATCAACTTTCTCGCTTTTAATCCCGCAGATCATTTTAGATTTCAAATGGACAAACAAACTACATCGGAAAATGTCAATATTCTCCTTTCTCAACGATATGAATGTTGTGATAGGGATGTTTTGTTGATTTTAAAATATGCAAACATATATAATATTATGCAATTTATATGGTATTTAATAAGCTGTTAAAGCCCGAGGAGAATTATGGAATGCTCCTAAATGCTCTAAAAAAATCGGTTGTATTAAACTGTGTGCCTTAAATTTCCGGACGCCCTGTGTATCTAATTACGTCCGCTGATTTCTAAATTTTGTAAATGTAGCCTTGAACGTAATCACAATTAGAAATCGCACTCGCCGATTTCAATCCCGATCGTGTATAGGTACGAATCATTTCTTGTTTTCTTCTCGTAAAGCAATTACGAAAACTGCCATTAATTGGGCGTAGTATGTCAAGTACGCACGCATGCTTCAAACGAGGGAAGATTTTTAAGTGGGTTCATAATATGAAGTGCCTTTGATATGTCTTGAAATAAGGGGATCAGAGGTTGTACATTAATAAAACTGTGTTCACTGGAATAGTATCATGTGAAAACAGAGCTGCTCGATTGATGTTCTGTAGACAATTGTAGTTATGTTCTCTTGATCAAACTATATGTGCAAACAAACGTTTTTAAATATATTAGTTAACATCAAACAAATAGGGACATGTTTCTGCCTTCAGCCAAAAGAAGTCAGTTTTCAAAAACATGACACCAGATATTGACTTCTTTGTACTGAAGATTGAAGCTAGTCATCGAGTCTAGAACATGCCATTTGGTTTCATTAGGCTGAAAAGGAAATTATTCTTTCCAAACAATTCCCCATTATTATCCTCAGACTTCATATTCAAATATCCGTCACATTAAATTTCTAAACAATTATTTTCGTAAAGTCCTCTGAGGCATCTTTTACAAGAGAGCAAAAAACAAGTCAAAAATGTAAATAGTATTCTATTTTTCATCTCAACGATTCATTTCATATCAGAACATGAATGATAAACCAGAATAACTTTTTTCATCTTATCTTCTATTTTAAAATAAACTATCAAGCTGCGTAGTGATAGACATACAAGATTTTACGTCAATAAAGTGACACACTTTATGTCACTTCACATCCCTACGATATAAAATAATGTCTCGTTCTTCATTAATAATTAGCATGTTGTATAAAAATTACCAACTCAATTATGGTGCTATAGTAATTAATCTTTAATATTTTTTATTGTAGGGGTGGTCAATCGGAAACTAATGATTTTGCTAGATTTCCTGATGCGTTTTGGAATATCTTGCTTGCCATTTATTTCCAAGTATAACTTTATATTGTATTACATCTGAAATGGGTGACATAAGATGAAATTACTAAGTAATTTGTCAAAAATGGCCTTAATACCAGATAAACTGTAATTTAATGCTCGTATATTGGTGACTATTGGTAATTGGTATCATTGCAAGGTTATAATTTCTACTCCAGTAAGGTATCTCCATCAATATTTAATATAACTGGGTGTGATTCATTTACGTCAATATATTCGTTAATGAACTTGCTAGTGATGGCAAAACTTCAATGTAAGTTAGACCGCCCTCTGATTAATTGCAGGCAATGTAGTAGAATTAAAAGTAAAACTTGATTGAAAAGTGACTAGTTTCATTTTAAAACGTGCTGAAGCCTACAGCTTTGAGAAGATCTAAACTGTTTCTTAAAGTTTTAAATATTTTTTTCAAAAGTATTTAATTACTGTCTTCCTGTAGTTTTCTTAAAAATCAATAAAATGGATGTTTTCCGATTTCTCACTTTGGCTGTATAGTCCAGTAAATGAAGGAAGAAACCTACGTTAAATTCTGCAAAGGGATGAAACCGGGGGCAATTGTAGGTCTCATCTGGGTCTCTCGAAATACGGAAAGTTGTAGATTCTCCGGGTCCCGGAACATGGTAAAAAATGGTCCTCAAGTTCCAAAAATCCGTTTTCAGCCTATATCTCCAAGAATATGGCGTTTAGAGAATTTTTGTTTAGATACAAAAGGAAGATCAGTTCATTAGCTACAAAAATGGTCCTTATGACTTTTTCCGAAAACGCGACAGTTTTCGAGATAACGGCCCCGAAACGAGCCCATTACTTGTTGCACCTGTTCTGAATCAAGGAGAGCAAATTCGAGAAATGGAGACATAGGCGGGCGGACAAATTGTCCAATAACTCGAGTAGAAATGGATATTTTTTGATGATTCAAAATTCACGTGAAAGAGAAAACCCATAGCTATGGTATACTGGGTCTCGGGCATCGTATTTATTTTTCTTGAATATTGAAAACCCAGGCTAAACTTTTCTTCTTCGATGTTTCTCGATCTTTAGAAAATTCATCCATATTTTAATGAATAATAGTAATTTAGTCAGTTCTTTCTTGATAATGGGTCTCCAAAACCTATCGAATGAGCCCATAAAGGTTGTTTCATTTTCTTTCTTTTGCACCCCAATAAAAAGTAACTTTGAATATGTTGATTTTTTGACATTTGTGGCATCAATCGGGTATTTAAAAATTATGAATCATCGTATCGGTTCGTAATGCACATCACTGGAATTCTTGAAATGCCCCCTTTCCAATGGTTTCTTCGTTTTTGTGCCATCTTCAACATTCTTGCCAACCAACTTTCAAAACTCCGGAAATGTCAAAAAATCAACATATTCAAAGTTACTTTCTATTGGGATGCAAAGGAATGAAAATGAAACAACCTTTATGGGCTCGTTCGATAGGTTTTGAAGACCCATTATCAAGAAAGACCCGACTAAATTAATATTATTTATTAAAATATGGATGAATTTTCTAAAAGTCGAGAAATATCGAAGAAAAAAATTAAGCATGGGTTTCTCATATTCAAGAAAAATAAAAACGATGCCCTAGACCCAGTATACCATAGGTATGGATTTTCTCTTTCACGTGAATTTTGAATCATCTAAAAGTATCCATTTTTATTCGAGTTATTGGACAATTTGTCCGCCCGCTTTTGTCTCCATTTCTCGAATTTGCTCTCCTGGATTCAGAGCAGGAGCAACAAGTAATGGGCTCGTTTCGGGGCCGTTATCTCGAAAACTGTCGAGTTTTCGGAAAAAGTTATAAGGACCATTTTTGGAGCTAATGAACTGATCTTCCTTTTGTACCTAAACAAAAATTCTCTAAATGTCATATTCTCGGAGATATAGGCTGAAAACGGATTTTCGGAAATTGAGGACCAATTTTTACCATGTTCCGGGACCCGGAGAACTTTCTACAACTTTCCGTATTTCGTAAGACCCAGTTGAGACCTACAATTGCCCCCAGTTTCATCCTTTTGCAGAATTTATCCCAGGTTTGGGAGTTTATCGGCTTTCATTTACTGGACTAGTAGCTACATCACTGCTCCAGTTTCTAACTTCTGTAACGGCCCACTTTAGTCTCTTGTTGTGTTGATTGAATGATTGAGTGGTGGTTGGATCAATGTTGAAACGGATTTTGAAAGTGCTTTGGCTCGTTTATCACAAATGCAAATTTTTGGAAAATTGTTTATTTTCATTTTTAACTTTTTTGTGCTCATCAACTTTATTTATTTATTATTATTAAATTGGCAATTAAAATCTTGTCCGCATTTATGTCATTTTGTTCATGATCTCTCTATCAAGATACTCTTATGTTAATTTAATATGATTTCAAACAGTAGAGTGAGCCACCTGGTGGTAACTCACGTGACATATCAGTAATGACCATTCAAATAGATATTCTAATTTGTTCTTCGTTTGTCAATAGCTATCGTAATAAGTGTTTCTCGTGAGATTATTAATTTTGTAATAGTACTTATGACATGTATATTGTATCTCAGTAAAGTGCTGTAAGTAGAGAGTTATTATTACTTCCAGGCCACATTCTTTACCGAAATCTGTTTACACTGTTTTCCATCGGACATTTTCGAGATTTCCCCGATTTTCTCTTCGTCGCGCGCTCCGCCTTGCGCAACCTTGCGATTAACATTTGAAACAATACCGAAAACATATATCCTTTCCTGACACGCACACAGACACGATAATTAACCTGGGATTTATTAGGTCGAACGTTCACGATTGTTTCTACATAATTTTTCATGCGTTCGGTATACGTTCGTTTTACTCGCAGCTATTTTCGTACAAGGACCTGCCCATTTTCCTTTATATACAAATATGATAACATGAACGGTACGTAATGGTGGGTTACTTATGATTTATTTTTTTGAGTTTGAGGCAGAAATTTGGATGCTTAAAAATGTATTTGTCTATGTTATGTATGCAAAACTAACATGTATGAGCTGAGACGTGGATATCTTGGGAGCTATTTGACCAATCGGTCTTACATGGGAATCAGAAATAAGCTAAATATAATTTAGAAAATCACGAAAGACCTTATGGGGTATTAAGATTGTAATAAGAAAAGCAGCACTTTAACGAATTTTCTGACTAATTAGATTCGTTGTTTTAAATTCCTTTATTAAACTCGTTTAGTTAGTTACAATTCCTTGTGCAGGTCGATTCGTTAGAAATGATATACATTCGAAAGAGATAAAACACCTAATTCAATTTACTTACAAAATATAGGTGCGTTTGAAATTAATTACATTCCCATCGTGTCACCTTCATTTTCAATTAAATTTGTAATTTATGAATCAGCGATCACATTATTCGATCGTTACTTTTCGCCTGCATCGATGTTAAAAAGTGAAACCGTCTAACAAACCTCGATAAAAATCGTTATTATCCATCCGTAAGTTTTATCGAATAGTCAACGTTTCTACAATTCGCGTGACTTCCCCATTAGTTAATTGGAATAGGATATGAAGTGATTAAACCGTTCACCGTACGATTGGAGATTGTTGTTTGCTGGAAAGGGAATTAGTTGCAAAAGTTGCCGTTTAAATGTTATTGATTGGGTTTAGTTTATAGGGACTATCGTTTATTGTGTAATGAATATAGTTGGAATGGGGGTGTAAACAAATTCGTACTGTAAGGTTGCTTCGGGGTGGATTGATGGCCGACTTCACTTCATTTCCGTTTATTCGTACTGTTAATTATTTACAATCTTCGCTCTCGACGCTGTCAAGCGAACCAAACCCACTGACACATCGTGCGTGCGTTCCTCTTTTCTCAGGGTGGTTGCTAGGACAACGGCGCTAACAATAGAATACTAGATATATACGCTTACAGTTCGGCCAATCCTGACAATAGGCCGCCCCGGCCTAACGGCTCTACATCATTTACAACAAAACTAAAAAGTATACAATACAAAATGTTTTCTGCATTGACCTCCTCTTCTGATGCGTCGTCGCTGTCGCCTCCTTCCCTAGTCGTCCTCATCCATTCTCTCGTCGAGTCAGCTTGGTCCAGCCGCGCAATTATTTCCGCCTTCCTTCTGGACACACTCACCCCGGCTATTCTTGCGAACCCCTTCAGTACCGCTAACTTAAAGGTGTTTGGATCGTTCTGTTCTGCCTCCATTTCTCCGCTCGGTTCGCTGTCACTACACACGAAACCCGTCACTTGTCTTTCCACAGCCGTCCGTTCAAGCCACCTATTTGCACACAGCAGTCCGTTCAAGTCACTTATTTGCACACAGCAGTCCGTTCAAGTCACTTATTTGCACACAGCCGTGACTCTCGACGTTTCCCGTGACTTTCGACACTTAACTTGAGGCCTCTCACTTTCGGCGTTTTAACTTCGGTTAAGAATCTTCACTTCTTATTAACCCGGATAAGAATCCCACTTCTGAAATCTGTAAGGTTGCTTCGGGGTGGATTGATGGCCGACTTCACTTCAAACCGTTTATTCGTACTGTTAATTTACATTCTTCGCTCTCGGCGCTGTCCAGAGAACCACACACCGACTGACACATCGTGCGTGCGTTCCTCTTTTTCAGGGTGGATGCTAGGACAACGGCGCTAACAATAGAATACTAAATATATACGCTTACAGTACCGTTATTGTACTTTTGTATTATATTGTGTATTTTTATTCCATTTTATAGTGAATGGAAAACGAAAGTTATATAGGCATTAACCTCTAAACAAAATGTTGTGATGCAAAAATCTCATGTAATTAATTTGTTTTAATTAAATTAATTCGATAAAAATAATACAAGTTCACATCCATTGATAACGAATATTTTTGGAAGGTAGCTGCTTCGTTTAAAAATGAAAGTAGAATGTATTTATTGCGAATAGTCTTTGTATCTATTTTTTTTAAATAACAAAAATTTTCTCCGGAAAACGAACTTATGTTCCGGAAATAAAGTTCATTTGTACCTTTGCATAACCTCGTATACCTAGAATCGGCCTAGAATCAATTTCTCTAACATGAAATTCTGTCGATAGTCCAATGTTATTAAAGGTCAATATTGTGGCTTTGATATATTCGCTGCGACGATGGTTGTTCGGAATTTACTTCGCGAATTATCTTATTTCTTATAATATACAAGACAATCTGTAAATTGTGATGTATTAAGCATGTGTTTAAAAATATATATGCAAGTTTCGCGTATTTAATATTCATTATTTAATTGATGAATAATTTGTTGACAAAATCACGCACAACACTCATTCGTCGTTCATTCATTTTATTACCGATTCACTACAATTATTATATTCCATTCGGAAAATCGAGAGAGTAATAAAATGTCATTATAAATGCAAATCCTCAAAAACTGTAGTACTGGCGAGATATGTATAAACATTGCATTTAGTTATACGTCTCTGTACTGTTCCTAGGAACTATTACATTGAAAAGCACCCGGATCAAATTTCTACCTGCGTTCGGGTCAAGGGATATAATCCGTCTTTATCTTTCTTATGAAGAATTGAATGCTCTTTCTCTATTACTCCAATTCGGTTATTTCGCACTGTTTTCGTTTACTTGAAATCGTCACATCAGAGTCACGCCATGGGGTTTTTTATTTAAAGAAAAAAAGTAATCATAAGCAATATTTGTTTATTTAGAATTTATGGAACCTATATATAAATAATAAATTTATACCGTGAGGTCGAAATGAAACTATAATTAATTCACTTTTACTCAAAGAACTGAACTTTTCCTAATATTATACCTAACACTGGCATATGCCATAAGGGATAGAAATATACATCAATCCAAATTAATTACTTACTAAATTAATATATCAAAAGCACAAAGTATACATAACATCACTTTTGTCCAAGCTTATAAGAAACAAAAAAATTTTAAAACGAGGAACGTGGCACAATTTCACAAATTATACAAAAGAAGTAACTAAATGGCTTAAAATAATAATATATTTATTGGAAATAAACGTTTTTTTACAAGAATAACAAATCTTGTTTAAACAGTTCAAAACGGTTTAAATCTTACGTTAATAATAATATAGGTAACTATAAGTATACCTAAATCGATTTTCAGAAATCTCATTTTCTCGTACAAGAATCCGTTCAGGTATACAAAAGGTACACGTTCAAAAGAAAAAGGAGTAATCGTGAGGTTTTGGAAAGACGCAATGTTCAGGAATGTTTTCAAGTTGAAATTAATTAATATTCAGAATCATCTGAAGAACTCTCTTCATTGATATCCTGTGCAGTAATGATTAAGGGTTCCACGGCGTTATCAATCATAAAATCTAACTCCCAAAATTTTTCTTCTTCTTTTATAACATGATTTATGACTTTTTACCAATTTTCAGAGGTGGTTCTGCGAATGGATTCTTCCAGAAGAATTTTAACATCTTTTCATTTTAAATGTTTTATTTTCCCGAGCAACATAGCCTTTTACCTGAGCCCATATTAATTCTATGGGATTGAGTTCGCAGTGATAGGGCGGAAGACGAAGCACAGTTATTTGGCGATTTTGTGCCATTTCATCAACTGCATACCTTTTACGAAAGTTGCAGGTCTTTACAATTGATATCAATTCCGATTTGACCATGTCCTCCTTATACGGAATATTTTTTCTTATCAGCCAATTTAAAATTTCAGCCTTCCGCCAAGAAATTACCGGGGATTTATCGACCTGTCTGGAATGATAGCTCGCATTATCCATGACAATTACGGAACCAGGTGGGATGAGATCGAGCATTTGAACGAAGTACTCCTCGAAAACGTCCGCGTTCATGTCTTCATGATAATCTCCCGTCTTCTTCGATTCAAAAAGAAGTAAGCCGCCATCCACAAAGCCACTAGTACTGCCGATGTGGGTAACAATAAGTCGTTTACCTTTTCCAGCCGGTGCTTTTAGTCCTGTTGATAAACCTTCTAAAAAGGCTTGTCGCGGATTCACCACACTTTTGTCCTGCCACACTTTTCCCACGGTATATCCTTGGTTTACCCAGGTTTCATCCAGATAAAAAATAGCCCTTCCTTCTTGTCGAAATTTTTTAATATCTCTGAGGTAGCTTCTTCGCCAGCAAATAATTTCATCGGATTCCCGAAGAGGAGAAGTTTTAATTCGCTTATCCCAACAAATACCTAGTTCCTTCAGAATCGTCCACAACTTGGTCCTTTTCAATGTCATACAGTCTTCTGGCAGTTCATGTAACATTTTATCCAATGTTGGGATTTCACGTTTGAAAAAAAAGGAATGAAGCGTTCGACGAATGAGTCTCTTGCTATCCTCATCAACAAGCATTTGAGGTCTTCCTGGTGCAGATTTTGGAGCCTTCACCTCTCCACTCCTCTCTTCCCTTTTGACGCGATATATCGTTGATTTTCCATATCCCGTCATTTTGTGACACATTTCAACTAGGTCATCTACGCTGGATTTAGGATGTAGATGTTTCAATCCGTTAAATACATTTAAAACAACCACTTTTTCACGACACGATAACGCCTGCTTATTCGGTAACTTACACGGGGTAAAGTTCATAAGACTTGACATATTTAATTCTTGATAGTAAGACTATTAGAATAAGAATAACCGAAATTCAGGTATTTCCCTTTTATACCTCCTTCAACGGAGGGAGAACTTTCGACCCCATTTCCAGGTAATTCTTAATCCTACAGGTAAATCTCTGGTAACAGTTAACTAAGTAGTTTAGTGGAAGAGTAAAGGTGCCTGAACAAATTATTAAGTGTCCACATTAAAAAAGACCCTTTCCAAAATGGTCTCCGAGTTGACGAATTGTCTAAAAGTATTCAATATTTACAAGTAATATCATTCATTGATATATTTCGTTAACGGCACCGATTAAATTGGTAATTATATGAATTCATTCCTTTTAGGTTCAATTCTTAATCACTATATGTACGATACAACTTCAAGAAATTTTAAAATGGAAACAGTTCCATGGGTGAATTTAATTTATATTTAAAAATCAGGGAAATAAGGATGGTACGCCCTTTGTTACAACCCTAACCTCCGATTTTGAGTTATTTATTACTCTCTCCCTATTTCGAATGGAGTATAGGTAGTATTTTTTCGCGTTATATACTTTTATGGTGTTTGTTTATTAATTTCCTTGGAAAATTTAATATATGTAAATATTCCGTTTTTGTTTTGGAACGTAGGCGTAGGTTTTTTCCTAATAAATAATACACACCTAAATACACTTACTGCGCTATAAACCAATCGTTTTTCTTTACTGAACTATAGCAATTTGTGGTAACTAAACAATTCCGTGGAAATCATAAAATTGTGTTTAAAGTAATTTGACAGGTACCCCGCATGCCCCGGATTGTAACAGACACGTGCGG
This sequence comes from Cryptocephalus moraei, assembly GCA_946251905.1. Classification (NCBI taxonomy): domain Eukaryota; kingdom Metazoa; phylum Arthropoda; class Insecta; order Coleoptera; family Chrysomelidae; genus Cryptocephalus; species Cryptocephalus moraei. Next base: position 36,006,990 of record OX276452.1, read on the forward strand.
ATTATTTATAATTGGTACTTGTTCAGGGACATTTACTTATATCCATTGCATTTATTTTATGCACATACATTATGAATCGACAATATCACAAGTTTCAATGGTTTTACAACACATACTGTTTTGGTACGAAAAGTAAACATACACTTCGTTGTAGTTACGAGGTAAGATGAAATACAGGATTTACCATATTAACGGAACATAAATATTAGAAGAATAAATAGAAGAGTGATCAGAAAAATAAAATTTTCAGGAGAAGTCGCATCAGAGCTTATCCCCACAACGTAAAAAGTGACATAAAAAAATTATAACATTAAGAATATTAGTAATTTTGCGCTTGCTCATATTTGTTAAAAGTAAGGTGAACGTTAATAACTTACCTCATTTATATACAGAGGTTTTATGCTACGCTATCTGGACGATAACGTCGTTCCGATATTATATGTCATTCAACGCATATGCCAATTGCGTTATTATTTTAGGGGACGTTCGAAATGCGCAAACTACTTTTCTCCCTGACTTAACGTAACATAAACAACTCAATTAGTGAGCATTGTTGCGTTGTTCAAATGAGCGCAATATCTCTAATAATAAAACAGGTATTCCAGAATCCTCACCAGTACTCTACATGAAAGAAATGCAAGTATTAATGGATTAATTACTTACCAAGATGATGGGCGTCTACGTGGAATGTACTTCTAATTTCTTCCATTGTCATATGTTTGTGAATCTGAAATTTATAAAAAAAAGTCATTGGTGGTTAATCATTAAATGAAATTATGTGGAGGTGAAAACTCAATTTCCACCTCTTATTGCATTATTTTTCCATGCTAATTCATTTGTATTAAGATATATTGGCCCAATTAATCCTCGACTAGGTTTCGCTTTTGACGCATCGTTAACATCTCCAGTTCGAATCTATTTTGTGTACAAATTCACTTTTCTGGCGCGTTCCGTACTCTCGCTTCTCTTGACATAATCGGTATTTACAATATTTCCAATTACATTACACAACGTCGACAAGTGGCATCTAAACAAGCCTATTTGGTAAAAATATTAGCACTTTTATCGCATCCTTGAACCGCTTATGAACGGATAGAAATAACAACGGGAAAGATTAATCTGTAGTGGTCATTGTGAGTAACGAGAGTAAAAATAGCCGAGAAATAGGAAAGAATATGAGAGTGGGTAAGCGTAGCAAAAAGACAGAAATTGCTGAAAGCGAAGTAGGTATGGAGTTCACAATACAGTTGTGACTATAGAACTTAAATATTAATTTGGTCTGCATATTACGCACTCTATTGTTCTTTGTTTCACGTCACATGTTATCTCTAACCTGTACTTTGATGAAGCAAAGGCCAACGTTACTACTGCCGTGAATATTTCTTTGACCACTTGTTGCATGGGTGCAAGAATACTATCTATATGATTTGACTAATGATTCCTCAAGAATATTTACATTTGCATATGCATTTATACTATTTTCTATTAATTTCTACTATGTACTACCGGGCGTATACCCAGAGTTCTCAATAATCACTGGAAACTATGTTCAACGAAATTATACAGAAATTACTATAAATTTAGCCTAACCAGGCTATATATAGCTGGTTCTTGAATCTTAAATAACTGAAAATACAGCTGATGTTCTGTTTTTTGTCATTATTTTTAACAACATGAAAATATCAACATAACATTTTAACGAAAAAGATCAATAACACTGTAATATGACTATAGTAGATAATATAATTATTATAATATAACTATAGTAGATTTATAATATATATAAGAAGTATAATATAACTAGAGTAGAAACATCTTTCATAGTTTGGATAAAGTAACAACCATTGGCGGAAATGACTCTCATATGAAATTCGCTGTTGGAGATTCGTCGGTAACTTTAAACACATGGTTATCTGAACCCATTGTGAAAACACCACAATGTGTTTTCAATTCATCATACTCTGATATTATTCAATTTGTACTTAGCAGACATGTCTAGGGAATTAGGATGAACTAATTAATGACCGGCAGTGCTTTGGCAGTGAATTGTTGAAATGTTGACCAACCAGGAGAATTGAACGAATGATGTTGAACAATGTTACCGCAGGTGGGCAGGTTACAAGCAATGCTACAAAAATTATAGTCTATTCCTTCTGTTTTTTTTTTAAATTTTGGGTTATATGTAACATCATAGAGAAGAGCTGCAAAGCTGAGGATCAGCTAACATCACGCAAGACGCTGTGATGCAACGTGGGGTTCCTCCTTGTTTCTTATAAGTTCCATGCTGATCAGATCACTACAATCAGCAGCTCATGAGTACAGTCACTTTTTCCTCCTCTCTTCTTCTCATGCATTCTTCATGCACTCTTCGATAACTTAGATGGTAGTATAGAGACCCTCACTCACATAGAGATAGTGGTGCAACGTGGGGTTCCTTATTTTTTCTTCTAAGTTCCATGGTGATGAGATCACTACAATAAGCAACTCTTGAGTACAGTCACTTTTTCCTTCGTTCTTCTTTCCTCCTCATGCACTCTTCGATAACTTAGATGGTAGAATAGAGACCCTCACTCACATAGAGACTGTGGTGCAACGTGGGTTCCTTCTTTTTTCTTCTAAGTTCCATGGGGATGAGATCACTACAATGAGCAACTCACGAGTACAGTCACTTTTTCCTCCGCTCTTCTTCCCTCATCATGCACTCTTCGATAACAGAGACCCTCACTCACATAGATACTGTAGTGCAACGTGGGTTTCTTCCTTTTTTTCTTGTAAGTTCCATGGTGATGACATCACTCCAATGAGCAACTCATGAGAACAGTTACGTTTTCCTCCGCTCTTATTCCCTCCCCATGCACTCTTCGATAGCTTAGATGGTAGTGTAGAGACCCTCACTCACATAGAGACTGTGGTGCAACGTGGGTTCCTTCTTTTTTCTTCTAAGTTCCATGGTGATCAGATCACTACAAACAGCAACTCATGAGTACAGTCACTGTTTCCTCCGCTCTTCTTCGCTCTTCATGCACTCTTCGGTAGCTTAGATGGTAGTATAGAGAACCTCACTCACATAGAGACTGCAGTGCAACGTGGGGTTCCTTCTTTTTCTTCTAAGTTCCATGGTGATGACATCACTACAATGAGCAACTCATGAGAACAGTCACTTTTTCCTCCGCTCTTCTTCTTTTCTTATACACCCTTCGATAACTTAGATGGTAGTGTAGAGACTCTCACTCACATAGAGACTGTGGTGCATCATGGGGTTCCTTATTTTTCTTTTAAGTTCCATGGTGATGAGATTACTACAATGAGCAACTCATGAGTACAGTCACGTTTTCCTCCGCTCTTCTTCCCTCCTCATGCACTCTTCGATAACTTAGTTGGTAGCATAGAGACTCTCACGGCTATTAGTCGGAGTGGTGGTAAAATTGGCAATTTGTTAATTAACATATTTATCATCCGGGACCAACAAAAGTCCGGTTAACTCCTTGTAATTTTAACTTACGACGAGATTTTTATCACGAAATCCGCCCGGAACGCTCGTGTGTTTACAATGTGCATTAACGGGCCCGCGAAGATATATCAACTTGTCAACGTGGACTTATAAAAAAGAGTTCCTGCCGAAAATCAATTTTACACCGCGCATAAATTATCCGACGTTAAAAAAAGTCCCAAAAATTAATCTTTAAAAGGATGTTAAACCGTTCATAATAACAGGATACCTTCTATAAGTTTTGTTGTCGTCCTTGTCGATGCGGACAAAACAATTGTTTCTCTGTGGCGGAAGGCTGCCGGGGACATATTTTTCTCTCCCGTACATTTTTCTCTCTCTCTCTCACACTCTTCGGCTGTCGATCTTCGATTGCCGTTAATAATTAATAATCCGCGATGTTTAATTATCGGCTCTTTTCGACGACCTTTCCGGCCGACGATTAATCAAGGTGGCACGAATGGATATTTCTCATTGTTTTTAGGAAAACACTGGGGAATTGATTGCATCAGGAAGAGTGTTTATTCAAATTTACGGTTATTGAACGTTTAAAAGGATTTATAGCCTCTTAATTTGTTTAAACAATTGGATTATTGCTAATTTATTTAGTGATAAATTACGTTTACGTTCTGTAAAGTGAGAACAATGCCCAATAACTTAATGGAAATTTAAATGATTGAAACGAAGTTTAAATGATTGAAACGAATCATTCGCTGTAGTGTTGCGACATTAAAAACTTTTTCTTCGGCATTAAAAGTGCTAAATCGGGATAAAAGTACAAAAAGCTTATAAAACACGCACCAAATTTGAGAAGATGGTGTGTGCTCTGTAAGCCAATTGCTAAGCTTATTAATCTTACATTGATTGATACATAACAACCACAATAACAGGATTACCTACAATTTTATTCTATAAATAGTTTTACCTAAATTGAAATACGCTAGAAATTTTATTAAAATCTATTCTGTAAGCACCATTTTATATCACCTTTGAACATATCTCATTTGATCTAAAATCTCAAAAGTACTAATCTGTTAGCGACTTATTACGATTTTAATTAATTAATTCATGGCATAACAATCGAAATGTCTAATATCACTAATGCAACTTGAATTGAAATGAGTTAACAATTGCTAATTAACAATTGAAGGTACGTGACATATGTTATCTGCTTAGATTTCCGAGAATACGCAACTTTCAGTACTTTTCAGGCATTTCAAAAGCTTGAAATTAATTTGGATTCAAGTAGGTACCCTTCCGTTGCATTCTAATATGTACTCTGCATATAAACGTAACGACTTTGATAAGCAAGACGAAGGTATTACATGCTGAATATAAGCATTGAGCGTCTGTGTTGTAAGCATCACGTCGTAGGAAATGTCATGGATAGTCACAGTTGTTGAGGTGTGGATTGATATAAGATCACAGCAATCCTAAGCCATATGCTATAATGCATAACAGTCTTAACAATCGAAATATCTTAACATCGTACTCTGTAAATACTTTCATGTCATGTGCATTGCTACCTAACAATCGAAGAGACATAATATCTGTCTGTTTGCTTAGATTATGGAGAATGTACTACTGGAATGAGCTTTCAGTGTTCTTTTATTTAATAACATGTTTAAAATTTGAAATAATTTTAATGAAATAAATGTTTATTGAAATACTCTTCTTTTATATTTTAATAGGTGCACTGCATACATAAGTAACTACTTTGATAGGAAAGACGTATACAACCTAAAAACCGATCAATGTCAAATCACAGCAATAGTTCACTGTAAGCGACTTGTTACGTTTATTGATCAATGATCAGTGTCTAAAATTGTACTCAGTAATTACACGTTCATGTAACTTGACGTGCTAACAATTTGTTCCTAAGAGACGACATGTTCTGCTTAGATTCTCGAGAATGTACAACGAGAGTTTACTAATTAAAATTGGCACCGTTGTTTGCCGCCTTATCATGCTGTAGTTTTTACCCTGTAATTTACCTACTTGTCGTAGAACAACTCACCAATTTAGTCAGCCGGGTAATCGGGTGTTGTTCGCATGTAAAATCGAATTACTCAGTTTTCATTTTCGGCCGTATATGTTGTAATTTTCATTGAGAGTTGTATTAAATGTACTTATGTGTGTGTGTTACTAGTTTCCGTAATTTTGTTCATTCAACTTAAGAATACCGCGCTATTCTTTTAGCTTACTGGTGAGCACAACGTAATGCGGACAAGGGGATGTGTGTGTGCTGCACTTTTGGTAAGTTTATTGATTTATTAATTCGGATATGCGTCAATGTAACAACATTTTCTCCCACCTCCAAGTACGATTCTAACTTTTTGCTTGTAGCGCCTAGCTCTTAGCGCTGTTGCCGGTTTTATTACGAATCAGACGCGTTTTCTCGATAATTTTGTTGAAACTTTGCAGATGTCGCTTAAAACGTTTCGGTTACTGTTATTGACTGGCTGTTATACCTTACATTATCTGCTACATTAGTTCTAACACTCTGTATATGTGTATACAAGAAACATTTTTTAGTTATATATTGATCAACATCTATAAAGGAGGTAAATAGGTAATAGTTTGAGGTTATGTATTTGTATGAGAATTATAAAATAATTTTTCGTGATTTTTAATATCGTATACTAAGTAGCAATTGATAAATGGCACGTCAATTTTAACGATTTTTTTAAATGAGACTCGGTATATCCTGAAGACTAATATTAACTTTAGGAAATGAGTAGTTTTTCCAAAAAATAAAAAAAAATTGCCAAAATTGGCTATTTTGACGTTCATTTTTCAATGTTCCAGTAATCATTAAGTTGACAATCAAGTGCTCATCCATTTCTCTTATAAACTTAAACTCTTATAAACTAATATGAATAGTAAAAATATTGTAAATTTTTTATTATTCGATCACTCTACTGTTTGATGCGGCCATTACAAATATATATAATCCTCCAAATAACTATTTGTAGCTTAATCTTATAACTATAGCTTAGATAATCTTATAGCTTAAGCTAACCTTATGTGATTGGCCGGGAGAATATTTGGATTTCAATATTTACTAATTATGGAGTGTATTTTTTTTAAACAACAAATTGTGATTGTGTCAACGACTCATACAACTTGAACAATTAAGACAAGATCAACAGGTGTTTAAAAACTAAATGAGTAATGTCCATTTCTCCCGCAAGTTACAGTTCCTATAAATCAATGTCAACAAAGTAAGCATTATAAATTTATTACAAAACTATTTCTGCCTATTAACATAAAGCCGGTTATTTACAGATTACTCGTATTATTGCACTTTGACTTTTCAGGAATCTAGTTTTTTTTAAACTAGAAATATTATTTCTAACTTAACTTAACCTAATCTTACTGTAATGTTTGAGATATGTCACCATTTTTTAAAAAAAGAAACATGTTTTTAAACTTTCCAAGATGTTTGAGAATTGGCTAATGATTTAAAATGATAAACAAATTAATAAAAATGCATTTCTAATGTTTTTAAGGACATCTCCAACTGTTTTGTAAGAATATCGAGTAGCTTTTTACTGCAATGGGATACATTAACAAAAAATATTGATTGATTTGTATTATCATTTCACAACTGAAATATAAGTTCCATTATAAGGATATAAGGGTTGATTCCGTCCTACCTTATTCGATTTTGAAAAAACTAACAGGAATAACTATTCCAAGGGCTAATATCCCTTTCGCTATTCATTAAACTTCACTTTTGGTATTATTCTCTGTGTTGTGCTCCAAAATAAGATGCATATAAATATTTAGTGACCCTTCTTTATCATGTAAGTATTCAGTAATGTCTATATCGAAAACAGTGATTGATATACATTCACTAAATTCATTACGTTTTTCTGGACATTCTTCGAAAAGGCGTCGAAAGGCAAACTAAACGGTTATTTTTTCTAAATAATTTATTAAACATTTTTCCCCAATTATTTCTATGAAAGTTCAAGTTATCGCACGCAGAGAAAGTATCCAATAAATTATTTCTACTGAGATATTGTAATATATCCGGACTCCTAATCAATTATATCTACACGATTTAAAATTTAAATTGAGATACCTGCATATGCGCGTATAGATACCATTGCGGATCGTTAAGTCGGCGTTATAAAAAAGTTTTACATGATCCGGGTCCCCAATTTCGTTAAAAAGTTAAGCGGGAATGTCCATGAAATGCATACCAATAAATCCGCATTTAAATCAATAATTTTATTGCTCATATTATAATTATTTGATTCGATACTTTTTTTTTTATTTGAACGGATGAGAACTATCACTTTCTCGTTGATTTAATGAGACTCGGTTAGAATATTATTATCTCATGTCAAATTTGAATTATGAATGGCGCGAGATTTGAACGGTAGGCCAATAAACAAGTTGTTTCCCATAAGCGTCAAATTTCCCCCTTACAAAGATTATGTAGGAGGATATTAATAATAATATAAGAATCTATACTCTTTACCTCGTATGTATGTTCAGCAAGTTGTAATTATAAACAGCTTTAAAAATTCAAACCATATGCGAATATATTCAGTTCAAGAAACCATTACTGATCTTCATGTTACCAATTTAGGCGAATTAGGCAAATCAGGATCTAAAAGTAATTTCGCATCTACGAAACAAACTTTATAGGATAGATGAAATTTGAATTATTCTGGTCGTTGGGTTCCAAAAACTACAATTACAAAATTACACTTTCTGGATTAAATTTTTTTTTAAGGTCTTGAAAACTGTCGATCTACTAGCAAAACTGCATATTGAATAAAGTTCCACTTGTTTTGGACAAATTTTTTAAATAGTCAATCAATAACAATTTGATATTATTATTATTATCATTTATTTGCCTTTTTGATCAATACAATCTTACAATTATTTATAAATTTGTACAATTTTGTATTTGTATATACCTATATACATATTATATTTTATGCGGATTCAATACATTAGTTCAAAGATTACAGAGTACTCCGCAGGAGGCACCGAATGTGCCTGTACACAGAGAGGCTTTTACTTATAAACTAAACTACTTATAATCTAAGAAATAAACTTTTTTTTAATTATCTTATATATATCTTTACTTATTTTGAATATTTTTATAATAATTGCTGTATAACCCATTCCTTTAGTTTATTTTTTCTCAATTTCTTAGATTTTTTGAAGAGCTTTAGCTCATTTGGTAAATTGTTAAAACTTTTTATTGATACATAATTATTGTAACTATTTTGACCAATGGTCATTTTACATTTTGGCAGTGCTCCAGTGCTTTACATCTTGTTCTGGATATACTTTGTAGAAATCTTGTTTTTAATGTGTCATAATTAAAAATAAGTGAGTGTAGTATAAAAAATTGCTTGAAGGTTAAAATATTTTTTATTAAGTTCTTTTTTTGATCAATAATATTTATTGATGAATAATTGAATTGATTATTGATTAAATATTTATAATATTTATTTAAAGTTTACTTTGTAATTTCATAAGTGGTGAAATAGTGTTATTATATAGGCCATCGCAACGTAGTATTCCATAATTTATGGGATATGGGAATGTGATATTAAATGAGATATACGTTAGGCATTTAAATCGTTTATAGCAGTACCATTCAAGTTGATGAAGTACAACAAATAAAATTCCAATATGAACAAAATTGGTGTTATTCAAATTATTCAAAATTTTCTTTTTTCTGGGTGCTCAAAAAGCTTAAAATAAATTTGTTATACAGTCAACTCCGTTTATAACGTACCTCAAGGGAACTTAAAAAAAGTACGATAAATGCGAAGTACGTTAAATACATATTATATATATTTATATGAAAAATGTATTGACCTCATAAATATGTATATAATATATAATAATGTGATATGTGGCAGTCCTATATAGCGATTGAATAAATACCTGAAGTATTATTGGGGACTACAAAATTCAACACATGGTGTATTGTATTTATTACATAACAAGAGACTACATTAAACAAAATACATATGTATTACTATACTACATATGTACATACTAATAAAGGATATGTACTACATACTTGCATTCATTTATATCACACATATCACTTTGTTTCTGTCCGGCTTCTATTTCGCGGATAATTTAAAATTTTTCCCCTACAGAGAACGCTAACCGTTGTTTTTATTGGGATGGTCAGTCATCTTGGGGTGTTTCAGTTAAATTAAGGATAATAAACAAATTAGTCGGGTTCGGATCTATTCATAATTTACACAGCAGGTACACATATATAACAGGTATATTTTTGGGGAAATCCGTGTTTTGCAAATCCTGTTAATTCATTGATCCTTAACCGTCCTAACGGTTTGTGATTTGTCATGCTAACGCTGACAATTTCTTCGAAATTCGTGGCAATAACGTACTTCCTAAGAGATTTTCGTCCGCTAAATCCGACAATCCGTTAAAAGCAAGTACGGTAAATACGATGCTTATTTTTAATAAAGTAAAGGGTATCAGTTCGGCACTTTCTAAACAGTTCGCTAAATCCGATAGTCCGCTAAATGCGAGTGCGTTGTAAGCGAAGTTGACTGTATCTTGAGAGATGCACCTTCTTATAATTTTACATTCTTACAGAGTAACTTATCACTTTATCATTTACAGTGACACACTGATAAGTGTGTTACGGGCGTATTCACCACCGACTTATCAGACTGTTACACATTTATCAGCCTGTTAAATTTTTGACTGGTATTCGCCATTCAAATAAATCGCTTACCAGCTCGTTAAAGTTAACAGTCCGAACTTTCCCTGATAAACTTTTACCAGGGTGTTAAAGGGCATAGAACGGTACAATTGGCAGAGTTTGAGGTTATGTTATCAAAATTGAAATTTGTTTTGTTTATGTTTTGATTAATTTTATCAACAATGATTGTTGATGTTGTCGATAGAATTCATAGAATCGATGTATTAGATTCATCATCGGACTCCGGTAGCGCTGGAGAGAAACCACTATAACTATAACCAAAGTGTATAGGTTACTGTCGTCTGTCATCACAACACAGTTACATGCACAAAACGAGCGGAATTCGGTTGATTACCAACATAAATGTTTAGTAATATTCTGTTAACAGTCTGTTTCTTATCCAGCGAGTTCATTTCATGGTGAGTACCATAAATTCTTATCAGACTCTTAACCGTTATCAGCCTGTTACATATCAGGCTGTTCAGTTAAGAATGGTGTATACGCCCGTCAGCAACACACATTTTTTGTCTTATTTCAATCTTGTTACTTTTGAAACTTACGTTTCAAGTGATGACCCTATTTTAATTCTGTAACTGTTAAATTGACTGCCTAAGGTTTTTAGCGACATCCTATGAATTTTTTGTTTTCACCCAAAGACAGTAAGGGCGTCATAATTTCTAATTGTCAGGAATTTTGTAGGTAGGTTAATAATTTTAATTTCGCATCATCTTTTCAATTAATATAATTTTCTCTTATCATAGATACGCTGATGGTGGGTACTAGTGGCCAAAAAAAATGTTGGTTCATGTTCAGTAAAGACCATATTGTTTTAATTGATTGGAGTGACAGTTTTTTTTTGATTGATCACCCGTCCGCTTTAGAGGATGTGAATTTCTATAGAAAGTTATAATTATTTTTATATTGATTTGTTAAACCAACAAGAAAAAATTAGGTAAAAATGTAGATTGGAATATATAAATTGGATTGTAAGTACTTACTCGTTTTGAACTTTTGACTAAATAAGACCGATCTGTCGATGGTTGTTAGGCTTTGATCTAATTTTATCCAAAAACGGTAATATTTAGTTATGGAATTGTATTGAAGTGGCATTTTCATTAGCACTAACACTTCACAGATAAGAAAATATGTAACAAAATGGTAAAAACGTAATTTTCTCGTATATACAAACGTATATATATGCACGAAAATATGCACATTTCAAATATTATTCGTAAGTGCAGTTAATAAGATTTTCTGAGAAGGCAAATTATATGGCAAGAAACTCCAAAAATGATATATCTAAACAAAACCATTAAAATGGTACCCTCAAAAACTGAAATATCAGGTGAAAAGATACCATCCTGTTTCCATAACCTATCACCTTCGTTCTCAGCTCTTCGAGCCCGTGTTAACATCGAACTTCACCTTTCTTTCGGTTACGTGAGTACTTCCTCCTTGTCGCCTATCATCTACGTACGATTTACATTTACTTGCGTATTTATTGGATTTTCGATCACTTGTTGCGAAGGTCTCGCTGTTTGTGTACGTCTGAGGCCCGCAAGGACGGCAACAAATTACTGAAAAGGCGTGTTTCAAAACCGCCACTAATCCAAACTACATTTGTTCACCTCGTGGATATCGCGGTTCGCAGAAAAGTACTCGAGAGTTTTCCTCGATATTTTTCTTTGCCGGGTGCGTGACCTGTCCGCAGCTAAGAACAAAAGGCAATAAAAGTCACGATTCGCCACGGTTAGGCGATAAATGTCTTCGACGATCCTCGCGACAATTTTACGGCTGTTTTAATGTGCGAGGGCACGTACCCCCCCGTAACCTTGGGACCGGTGGAAAACGCCGGAGATTTCCTTTCAGATCTTCGACTACGTTACGTAAAGACTGCATTGCGTAACATAGAAAAAAAGGTGATTAAGAAGCGATTTTTTAAATTCATTACCACCAGTTGAACATATCAATTTAATTTATGGCTCTTCTTCGTCGGCAAAATGCGAATGTATTTAAGGAGAAAAACGTTTGCTGTGTGGGAATATGGCAATTAATGTGTGCGTGAGTTATTTATAAATCTTAAATTCCGTTGTGTAACGAAAAATAAACGCTAATGGGCATGCCTACTTACATGTAAAATTTTAAAAAGTACGTATTATTAACAATTTAAATAAATGTCATGGCGAAACTGGAAGAGCTAACTTCACCTTCCGAAAAGCTGAAGATATAAATTCTCTACATTTACATGTCCATAATAAACTTAATAAATTTATTAATGTGTAGTAAAGAGGCGAAAAAATTGCCGTCGATGATACTAAAATTTATTATTTATTACCTTTGTTTTTTAATCACAAGTTATAGACGTTTCAAATTGACAGCGATGAATTAACACGATGCTCTTGGTGATTAATGTAATCGTAACGCCCATTTTTGCAAAACCGAAGTGACATTGATCCCAAAATTAATTCACGAAATATTGTCCCAGGTGTATCTTTATTATCCAAAAAATCGCACCTTCCCCAAATAATCTCCAAATGACTAACCTTCATCTTAATCGAAAAAATAGAAAATTACTTTTGCTGGCCCATTTTAAGGGAAAAATAGTAATATCACCTTAGCAAAACTTAGTTTATTGCGACACTAACTCTTGTTTCGAAAAATTGGTAACTTAAAAATTAACTTGAGTTGGCGCTCTTAAAGGGAGGCATCTAAATCTAATACGGCTAAATGTAGTCCTCACAACTTGTTAAATGATACATAATGAAACTCATACCGACAAGTCAGTATTTTAAGAGTTACGTTGAGGGTTTTTAAGGACTGTTAGGGTCGGTTAAGGACTGTTTAAGGGACTGTAAGGGCTAAATGTTGTCATATACACATATCTCCGTCAAAAATCGTGAAAAAATTGAAAACGTGCTTAAATTTTATCTTGATTCCTCCCGTTTCTCAAAATTCATCAACAAATAAGGCAGTTTTTTTAATATCAACTTAATCTTAATTAAACTTAGTTTTGATTGAACTAATAAAATTAAATAAATTGAAATGAATTTTTAATCGAACATATATTATAGTTTCATAACTTCATAAATTAGTCATAATTTCATTTCTGACCCTTTTATTCAATTATTTATTATAGGGATATTTATCATGTGTGATCGGTGCCGTGTATACGACCAAATTAAATAAAAGCTAAATAACTAAAACCAAACGAACTAAACAATTGAATTGGTATTTGTAGGTTTTATTACATAAAACATTGATTTTCCCAAAATATGTACACTTTGGAAATTGGAAAGCTACAAAAGCTACAAGCTACAAAAAACTATAGTAGGGCCGGCATGGATTTAGAATGAATGTAAGTAGGTATACTATGTTCAAAACAAATCCCGATGCACGCCATTTTAATGACGTCACAAAAAATCCAATACTACCAACTTAACATAGTCCCAGGACATCGCAATTTGTGTTTCGTGTATATTTTAGGTTGAGAAAACACACAACCATATCTATTGTCAACCAAAATTATACACGGAACACATAAATTGCGATGTCCTATGACTATATTAAGTTGGTAGTATTGGATGATTCTGATGTCATCAAAATGACTTGCATCGGGATTTGTTTTGAACAGGGTATACGTTACATTTTTGGTCTTTGATATGAACATTGTTATTAGTTCTATTTCTGGCCTTACATATGTGTAGTTATCTAAATTAAAATTTTTATGTCAAAATAATACGTCCAGTTAGAAGAAATAGAGAAAACCCTCAAGCAAGATACAAAATTGGTAATGGAAGATTTCAATACTCAAATAAGTAAAGAAAAATTCTTGGAAAAGCGGAAGAAGAACGACAACATACAAGAAGAGAACAGCAACAAAGAAGAACGCATAAATCAATGTGGAGATATTAGAACAGAATAAAAAAAAACTGAAAACGAAAAATTAAACAAATGCAAGTACGTAAATATGAATAAGTATATTCTGTTCCACACTCATTTTCAAACAAGTAAAGGCCATGTTCTTATTTCGTTAAATTTATTCAGGTAATTAGATAAACTCGTCAATTTTGTCGAAAACCTTGCCAAGCCCATCTTGTTGAGTGTGTTATGATTCGAAGGAAAAAATATATTTATAATATACAAGATGTCTCGAAATTAAAGGAACACAACTTATCTTAACATAATTTATCAACTGGGACTAATTGAACCAAACATACATTAGTTCAAAAGCGATCTACTTTTGAATTTAAATTTTTGTCGTCGTATTCTAACTTTGGTTGATTGCATTATTCAGCACAAGTCTCTCCCATCCTTGGTGAATGTTGATTCCAGATATTTGTATTCTGTAGAGATTTTAAATGTCCCTCCACCTTCCATTTTTCAAGCCTCATTTTCCACACCTTTAGGGCTTCTGTATATTCCAAACAAAGTAGGTGAATAACACCGACTTCATCTAAGCCCTCTTTATTACCTCTAATTGTGTTTGTCTTTCTGATCGAGACAATTTATTCAATAATTTCCAATAATGAATATACATTATATCGACGACAACGTTAATTCCTTGTTATTATCTCTTGTTGCATATCCATGCAACAACGCTTCGGCAACACTATTCACGCCAATCCTAACTCAGATTTGTTTTTACAGCCATTTTTTCCACGATCGAAGGAGTTAATTAAGCACAGTATTTTCCTGTAGATTTTTTCTTAACGTGAACTTCTAGAGACTTATGGAAATCCACCTGTTATCTATCGAGAATTATACGGCGGTGATCGTTAACAGGATTGTTCGAGAGATGACCATGACATTATTAATAATTAATAACCATGATACCGGTGAAGTGAATTCTTTTCAAGTATAAAAAAATTAACAGGATCAAATAAGTGCGGAATTTCAGTAAAAACAATCTGACTTCGGACCTTCCTTTATCTAAGAAATACACGTTCAAATTCACTCATTACTTCAGCTTCAATTACGCTTGGTTTATAAACCTCATTAAAATCTGATAGAATCTTTATTTCCGTGTCTTGAAATTTAACTGAAAGTACTGCGAAACACATTTAATCTGTTTTTAAACAGTAATTCGACTTATAGTTTAATAAGTATTAGACCATCAATTAAATATTAGGAAATGTTGTAATATTACATTACTCCGGCTTATTAATTTCGGTGGTATTGCAATTATTTTGCAATAAAATAATGAACGCGGTAAATACGAGTAGTGAAATATAAATGTGCGAAAAGGTAATACGGTACGTACGAAAAGATTTAATTGAGAGATTTCAATGATTGCGTCAGTGACGTAGGTACCTATGCACAAGGTAATTATTATATTTATTCGTCCTCGAATGGAAATAAGAGGCCAATAAACTTGAATAGTGGATTTATTGAATGTCTATAAATTGTTTTTTTTTTAATGATACATATTGGATCTATTTAAATCGGTTTTAGAGGCATTTTTGTAGATTATAGGCTGAGAATTAAAGATATTTAAGATTTAAAAGCATAAACAAACTAATTTAAATAGAGGACGATTTGGGCAACATCCTGCAATGGCATTAATTTTTAACTATTTACATATATTCGTTTTAGACAGGAATGTGCAAGATAGTCGCGTTTTATTATTACACTATTTGGGAAAAATCTTACAACATACAGATATTGCTAACAACTTGTTTTAGAGTATTCGCCAACCACTTTCTAACTAGTAAAATAAAGCATAAAAAAATTCTAATAAATGCGAAGTTGAAAGTCAACAGATTTGGACGGTGAATCCAATATATTAAACAATCATAGTAGAACAATGCTATATGATACATTTAGTACAGTATACATATAGTAATATAAAGTTACTACATATTTGTATATTTTACGAGAAAATATAAGAAAAGAGACATGAAGAAATATCGTACCCAAGTTTTTATTGCTGTTCTATCTGTCGAAAGTGCTCGAGTAATAACAATTCAAACCTTGGGGGTTTAAAATTATAATTGGCGCATTCGCCAATTCGTATGATGTGACCCACAGGGCACATGCGACGAACATAACTATAACCAGAGTTATCATGAGAAAGTATTATTTGTGCACAGAGGATTGTGGTAGGCAACAAAACAGTTATCCGTAGTCTTATCAAAAGAAATAAAAAATTTAGTTTCTATTATTGCACAACAACATTAATGTCCAAATGCATCTCATCTAGTGATACCCACGATATTCTCGTTTGCGAGAGTCTCGTCTCGTTTTCGAGAAGAGACTCGAGACGATACGATAAATTTTCCTTGCGCGAGACAAGACGACATTTTCAAAAAATCTCGTCTCAAATCTCGCACGAGAGTCTCGAAAATGTCTCGAAGTATCGCAAATAAAAATGGCAAATATTAATTAATTATTATAATTATCGCGAATGTTATTGAAACATATTTTTTAAAGCCGCATAATAGCGAGCAGCCTGTGTTTACAATAACTGCTACGCAATGTTTACCTGTTTAAGATTTCCGAGATATTGCCACGTGTACGACTATTATACTAGAGTTGAAGACTTACCTAGGGAATACTAGGAAATATTCACAACATTTTTATGTTGGATAAAATAGTTTTTTTTTCTGTAACGAGAAAAAGTTTGACATTTTGTCCCTGATGACAGGAATTTTATGTTAAGCTTTATGATTATTAGTTTTTAATATCTCTACAATTTATTTTATATTCACCGGCCATTGGAGATCATCTACCTATTTCTCACCAGACTTGTCATATTATAATCGACCTATAATAATTGGTTTATTTCAGTACTTGTCGAAAAAGGAAATTGGATAAGCATTTCGTTATAATTGAGGAGCAAGGAGGAACCGGACGTAATAAAACGACAAAATGCAAGATATGCACGAAATCGCGAGATTTTGCGAGAAATTTGCGAGACTCTCGCGCGAGACATGAGACGAGACGAGACTTTTAATGCGAGACGAGACTCGAGACGCGACTTTCCACTTTTTTTGCGAGACAAGACGAGATTTTTCAAGTCTCGTCTCGTTTGTAACATTAATCTCATCCTATTTTGTTGCGACGTATTTAACTTGTTTGTCGTTTCATGATATATTTTAATTTATTTTATAATTTTTTAAATTAACTGTATTAAAAAAGAAATGTGGCCGGATCATCCATAAAATTTTAATATTAAGTTTAATAATTAATTACGGTAATTAAGTTAAATACATCAAAAGTGGACATACTCATACTTGAAATATTGAACCTTGATCATGCCTGGAATCAAAAACTTTGTTAACTTGTATAAGACTATTAACAATTTCAAGCATTTTTCACCCATTCTACATATTATAGACTATATTATATCTGAACTGAAACCTGAAACAGTGATGTTCTCTTTTCGAGTGCCTTTTATAATTATAGCATTAGTACAACTTAATTTATGAATTTAATTTTTTTAAGACTAATTTAGAACTTGTTTTAAAAATTTTTGAAAAAGTTTTTTTTTTCGTTAAGATCAAGACATATAAAATGTTTATTTCAATCTTTTAAAAAATTTGAAATATTCGTGTTTTAGTCAATGAATATCTAATTCAATCATTTAAAAATTTTTTAGATTGTTCTTAAAAACTCAAATAAAGCTTTTTCCTTGGGGCGATTTATTAAAACAAGTTTATAAAATCACATGCTGCAAGTAAGTTATTGAACTGAATTTTATTAAAATAATGTGTTATATCATTTTATCTTTCCTTATATAAAAATGAATTCACATAGTACTATACTAGTATAGCTATTTAGTGTGAATTTCTTCAAAAAAAATTTGTTTTGTCGACTTAAAAATATTTAAATCAGTCATTCAAAACTGTCTGTTAAAGGAATAAAATACTTTGGAAACATAGGTATGTCAATGATTTGTAAAAAGTTAAGTCAATCATTTAACTCAATCACTTAGGTTTTGTATAATAAATTATTTACCTACAAATTAATTAAATGTTACTTTAGATTTGTTTTAAATGATAAATGCGATAAATAAGAGCGTTATTACGGTTGTTTAATAAATTTTGCAAAATTTAGTTACCTTCTACTACTTTTAACTTGAAAAATTATGTTTACGAAATTTTTCTAGTTAATATTAAAGTTTAATATTGTTTAATGTTTTTTTAATATTGAATTGTACTCAAAATCACTTTATTTAATATGTTTAGAGCAAATACAGGCTGTTTTTATTATTTTATATAAAATTTTTAACGGGATCTGGTGAAAACCTAATTTAAGAAAACCGATAGAACGCCCCTGACACGATACATATCTAATCTTTATAAATTTCCTTATTAATTTGTTATATTAACGATTGTGTCTTTTTGTGAATTTTATCTACAAAGAAGTGCAATGTAATGAAACAAATGTCACGTTGAAAATACACGAATCGATGTTGCCACTCCTATCGAAAGTTAATGTTATTGCAGATTTATGTACCTACAACGGAACTTAACTTAAAATTTGCAACATTTGATTCATTTTGGAGGTGTTTACGAACTGCTACGCTATTCAGATATTAAATGTGACATTTTAAATGACAAAAATAACGTTTAGGTCTCTCAGCTTGGTATTCGATAGTAGAAAACTGCTAATTTTCAACCAACTAGCATGAGAGCTATGCTGGTACGGTTTCTGCACGCCGCCACTGCGTAATACCCCGTCATTTATAAACTTTCCTAACGGCGTAATGAATACGAATTAAACGATATCCATCACAAAAGCTTCCATTACCGTTCAAAATCACTTTATGCGTTAATAGCAAAAAAGGGAACAAAGGAAAAAATCCAAACGTAAACTTACGAAACGTATCGACGATTTTCACTCCGGCGTGCACACCCGCATTTAGGAAATACGTCAAAAAGTCAGGGGGTGGGGGGGAGAGGTGAAAAAAGCTTCGCTTACGTAACGAGAACCTTTGAATTAGGTTAGATCGAATCGGACAAAAACGAATGTTTTGGTTATCCGAAACGTGGCGGAATAGTGGGAGAGATCGGAAAAAAGGTACTATTTTAGCTATGCAGGAGAACTCTATCCGGCCGAGAAGCAAAATCGCGAACGCGCGCGCGGTGAAAGTAATTTTTTCCTGGTGTGCGTACCAGAAAAGGTTGAAAAGTATGAAAATTATAGGCAGGCAAGACGCTTAAATGGTCATAAAATCGGTTACGTAAACGTTGTTATCTCGCAAAGCTCAACCGGACTGTGACGAACGCGCTATATTTGTCATTAGGTTGATGTATGCTTCGCACGACGTGTGGACCGAAAATTTTTAACAGACGGACCGCCGGTTAGCGACCGACGGATTATTAGTACCCGCGTTTCTTCAAGGTATACGCAGATATACTGGGTGATCAAGAATGACTGTTTGAGATGGCAACACTTTTTAGAGAATTTTTTACTTGTACTTTTGACAACACTACAACCGGATTTGTTTATTTGACAAAAATTTGACATAACAATCAGCGATAGGATTGTAGGTTATGTGAATAAAAATTAACACTTAAAAAATGAAACTCGAAATACAGAACAATAATTTAATTAATCAGCTAAAGGTTATGCTCAAAATGGCCCCCATTTTGGTCCACACATAAATTAACTCTCCTTTTTAGGCTCTCGAAGATATTCACCAGCATATTGTTTGCCTCTTCCTGAACTATTGCCTCTTGCAGCTCTTCTTCAGTATGCAATATGTTCCTGAAGACATTGTCCTTCAAGAGCCCAAATAACGAAAAATCTAATGGAGTGAGATCTGGTGACCTGCTTGGCCAAATGCCCTGACTAATTACTCTGTCGCCAAAATTATCTCTTAAATATCCCATAGCAGCACCCGTATGTGCCCTTGCAGGGTCTTGTTGGAAATATCCAATTTGACGCTCTTCGTCTGTTAATTGGTTTATAAAAGGCCTCAAAAGGTGTTGTATATATCTCTCCGAATTGACGGTAAAATTAAAAAATATTGGCCCATACATCCGCGTCCTTGAGACTGCCAACCAAACACCAACTTTAACCGGGTGCAAATGATAGCATAAGGATTTTCACCTGACCAAATTCTGTAATTTTGTTTATTCACGTAGCCATTGAGATGAAACCAGGCTTCGTCGGAAAAGGAGGTATTGTCAAGGATATCATTATTATTTAATATGTCATTGAACCAATTGTAAAATAAAACTCTCTGCGGGTGATCAGGAGGGGTTAATGACTGGACGATGGAAATTTTGTAAGGGTGATACTTTAATTACTTTTTAAGCACAGTGGAGCAACTTCCATATGATAAACCTGTAAAACAGTGAATTAGAACAACATGGAAAAGTGGAAGTCTTATGGGTAAGAATGAAAATTGGTTGAATAGGAGGCATAAGGACCAAACCTGTTTGAAGGGAAAGCTTTCTTAAGGATTTGCGAGGACTTCTTTGCATTCGAGTTCTAATATCCTCGACAACTTCCTCGTTTAGAGTAGAAGGTCTACCAGTAGATTTTTGTTTGCTTGCGCTCGCTGTGTTCAAATAACGTTCAACTACTCGCATGCAATGTTGCTGAAAGACAGCAAAAGTGACCAAAGTCTCCGGTAACATTTTCTATAACAATTGCTGGTATGTCGCTTCGAGAGAGTACTGCCAACCAGTAATTGGGTTATAAATCCCGCTTCGAAAGTACGCCATTCCAATGAAAATATGTGTTGTAACGTGAAAACCATTTTAAATAAATAAATTTGAAAAGAATACCAGAAATTTGAATTTGAAATAGCAAATGGCATCTGTCAATGACGCTGTCAGTGTCACCAACCGGATGTTATTCCAGTTGTACCATTTAATGATATTCAGTATTGCCAACTCAAACAGTCATTCTTAATCACGTTGTATTTCACTTCCAAAAAAAGGATAAACAAATCATTTTTTAGCAACAATCCGTGTGGAATCAAGATTTTGTTAAACTCAAAATTGGGTCAGCTCTTATTACGGCAGATCCGCCCAAAATGTTCAACTTATTATTCGTGTTTCTTATACCACAGGTAACAAATAACATGTATTTACCTTCCCACTCAAGAAAGTTACGAGGAAGAGATGGTGGCAATAAAATGGGTTTGCTTTTGATGCCTTAAAAAATATTGTGTGTGCTAATGAACAATCACCAATTAGTTACACATATAATATGATGCTTACGTATGTTTTGTTTCTTAAAATATTACATAAAACTCATTGTGAAATTTTCAATTACCCAGCTACATTACGCTGGCTCACTTTATCTCAGAGAACATATTAAAACCTTTGCATCGCTTGAAGCGATGCAAAGCGATAAAGTGTTTTTATTAGCTTCTGACATCATATTAAATTCCATATGTATATTACATACACTTTTCTTAGTCTTACGTCGTGCACAACTTATTACTTGTCTAATGTTGTTAAAAGGATCTTCGTTCAATTCGTGGACTACAAACGAAATATTCGGTATGTACTTATCAGTACATACTCAGTTAGATCGATGAAATCAAAATACCTGCTCTCATAATCAGAACAGAGTATTATTGATTTATTTTAATGGGCACGGGTCAACTCGTAAGAATTAATCCCCGGTCCGCATTTGACCTTCTCGAGATTGGTCAACTCGTAAGAATGTGGTTCTCTGGATCGGTCAACTCGTTAGGGGGATTATCGTATTCCTTGCGAGAGGGCAAGGAAAATCCTGCGGAACCCGACCCTAGGGCCATAAAACGCATATGATCATTAACATCAAGCAAGTCTTTGCCGAGTTGACTTTTAATAAAATCCACAACTATCTCGGTGCGATCCATCATCACCGTTTAGTTGGAACGTAACAAACCACCCCCTTATATCATATTCTTAGTTTCAACAAATATCCGAACTACTTCGTTACAATCATCATTCCCTTGATTATTTCTGAGAATCCTCTTACGAGTTGACTCATCCAAAACTACCATTTAAAAATTTACCTGCCGGTTCGCTTACCAATTGACCGATTTTAGGGTTGGGGATTAAAATTTCTTATGAGTTGACCGCCGCCGATTTTAATAGTATTTATGTACGTTAGAGCGAGGTAAGCAAACATTCAAATTTGAATTTTATAACTGGTTAGGCACACAGTGCTATGCGCCCTAAGTGTGTTTCCCTATAAAGCTTCCTGGAATATAGCCACATTTCAATAGAAAGAGAAATTGCTGTCGGTGGATGCAACTGAATAAGAATCAACTTGAAATTTTTGGGAGGTTTTGATAGATTTTACTAGTTATTATAACAATTTTAAAGATTATATGAGAAGAAGGGTTCTCTCTTAATGTGTCGTAGGTATCCCATGGGCACTTCTTTTTCCAGATAGCACAAAGACTTCTTTTGGAACATATTAAGACATCTTTGAAGAAGCCTGCAAAATGTCTTCAAGACATTTTTCAAGGCAGCTCCACAATTTCTTTGAAAACATCTTACATGTCGTTATTTACAAAAGACAGATTGAAATATGAATCTTTACTAATATTTCTTTGGACTTCACTAAAGACATGTTTAATTTTGAACTTATTTCCCTAACCTAATTTTACTAAACAAGACTAAGTTTAGTGTGATGCTCATTAATCTCTCGTTGATTTTATCACATTTGTACAAAATTTCCTGAAACTTTGTCGACTCCCCCGTAACCTACAACTAAACCATAACCATCGTGTGGCAACAACTTCTGACTAATTGTACGTGTATTGTGTATTGCCTACGGGCGAAAAGATTTACCTCTATCTGATGGATTTGCCTCATATCGGAAGTACTACCCTTCCCTCTCGTACTCACGAATTGTCCCATGAATATTTCATTCGCGTGGTAATAATATTTGGTATTAAATATTGAAGAAATGTAAAAACTATTTTACATATTCAGTTCATGTAGGTGTTGATAACTAGAAGCATCATTCAATTTGTTGATCTTAACTTTAAAATTGCAATTATTAATAATTTGTATGAGAAAAGGCATGCATGCAATGTTTCACAAATAAAGCAAGATATTCAATTGTTATTGTAACCTTGTAAGAATAGAGACCCCATTCATCTTCAACTCAGCCGATCATCGCGGTATTTGGACCATAAATATTCAAATCTGAAGATTGCATATTCATAGAGTACAGCGCAATAAGGCATTCATTCATATTAAATTGCAATGCGGAAAATTGAACCGATCATATCGCTTTTACCAGAAGTTAATGTTGTTATAACAAGAATCATTAGTACAACAAGGTTAAAGAGATAAGTATTTTCTAGAGAAATTTTAAAACTCAGTGATATTTGTTTTGACATATTGGCAAGATGAGATGGAAAGTGTAGAAATGAACTAAATCTGATTAATTGTTGAACCTGTTAAAGATTATAACGTTTTCTAACGTTATAAAGGTCTGCACTGGTTTAACGTAAAGTAAAACAATAAAATGGAAAATATTTAATTATGGAAATTAATTCAAACCGTTTCAATGAATTTATAATGTCGGAAATGTCATTATTTGTCCCATTTACCGGACTTCTGTCATCGTTGCTACATATAATTAATAATAAATAATTGCGACTTACCTCGCTCGACTCAGACGTGCTCCAAGTGAACAAAGCCAATGTAATAATTAATAGGCTGGCCATTTTTTCCTGAAAAGATAAAAAACGAAAACTTTAATTACACTTATACGTTCATAACTAACTTACATGACCAAAGCTTATTTTCTTACATCTCCAATAACGTCAGTAATGACAATTTTGTACGAAAAAAACCACAATTAATAGTCTTCACGAATATAACGACAACAACCACAATTCCATGTACAGAGCGTTAAACAATTGTCCTCGGACGTACAATCCATCGAACTCGGGTTTAATGTATTTTCTTACAGTCTACTTTTGTCGATTTTAACGAGAAAATAATAGTACAACGCGAAAGAAAAATCTCCATTGTTGTGGTCTTTACGATCGCCTGTTCGCGCTTTATCATTCCTCTTAATTCATTTATCTTTAACGCTAATGAAAGTCCTTTATGTGTAACTGTACAACAACAACACTCTCGAGACCGAGAACCGTTACCGAGGTAATTATATTAACAGATCAGGTTCGTTATGTAACGATCATTGAACAATATCTATAACAATAAAATCCCAAAGGAAATTTAAGAACAACGCAAGACGGGCCTGGTCGAAATCACTTATCACAGGTAAAAATGTATTAATCATCAAAATTAATGATTAGAAATAAGTAATCGAATTTAAGTGAAGTGAGAAATAAGTGCTTTTTTGTAACAATGGGATCGGAAGAAGACGGCGTTAATGCATTTTGAGTTTAGTTGGTAATAATTCGCTCGACCACTCAGTGTTGTTTTAAAGGTTCCAATTTTTATTCTTGTTGAATATTCCTTTGATATAAATGACAGTCGCTTATAATTGGCACCTTTATGACATTTACACTTCAAATGGTTGTCAGTTCTACGATTCAGCCAAACCATAGGCTGCTATTAAAAAAAACTGAAAAATAAAAATCATCCTTCTGTGTGATTAACATATTTTTTTGGCAGATTTTAAATTACTTAATAATACGTTTGAGTCGGATCTGGATTGAATCCAAATAAAATAAAATGTTACTAAATGCTTAATGATTAATTATATAATTTTAGTCCCAGTATTACTATAATTTATATTGACCTACACTCCATATTGACACTACTTATTTTTAGTTTGTAATTATCTCAGCTCTCCTGCTTGAAGTTACGCCAACGTAACAGATTTATTTTTCTAATAACAAGACGAATTTTGATATATCGTTTTTTTAATGTTTGGAATTTTCCTTTCTACCCTTCCAGTTGTAAATCCACTCTTCATCGCCATATTTTCTCATTGTTATTAACATTTTATAACCACAAATCAGGATTTTCGTTTGTATGTCTATAAAATTTAAACTGGTATATAAATGAATATTCAAAGTAATCAAATAAAGATTTGTGACTAGTTGAAATACGAAATGGTGATCAAACTTGTTCCCACTGTCTCTCATTTTGCGTGTGATCCTCTCACATTCGAGAAACGTGAAAATTTACCTTTGAAAATAGACGTACTATAATCAAATCTTTTGACAATATTTAATACGAAACCGTCGGATTTTACTGCGACAACTTTTATAAATAGACAAATTTTTTCCCAATGTAACCTTGATGAGCCAGGTGGTATTGTAATCAAGACTTGATTGAATTATGAAAAAGAGGCCATTTTTATATCGATAATAGACGAGACGATTCCATTTAATGTGCGGTTTTATATTCAGGGACTTGCCGTATTTTTTTCGTAGTTTTTGATATAAATCTCATTAGTAATTTTGCATCTCCAAATCGGCGACCAAATGATAATTCAAGTGGAAGAGTTCCTATCTACGTACATCTAAAATAATAAAGAGTAGGTACATTGATATCCCAATTGCAAGTCATACCAAATTGTTTCGTAAATTATATCAAAAATACATCTTAGAAGTTTGGTAACTCATAAGTCTTGCAAATATATACATAAGGGTCGGTTTATAAGAGTCTTCTCTACTTTCTCTAGACAAACTATTTTTGGCAGATGGCGATAGAAGCAGAAACGTTATATAAATGTGTTAAACTCCGGATACTATAAGATTCACATTTCTGTATTTTTGTTTGGTATTTGAATTGTTAGGTTCCGCCAGTTTAGGGCTGACTATTAAGGGGTTTTTAGTAGAGCTCATTTTATGGAGGTAACGTTGGCTCTTGTGAGTTTAAATTTTCTTTGAGATGCTCTGTACTTTCGGTCATAACTTGTTCTAGCAGGCTTTGTTGATAACTTTTATTCTAAGAATGATTGTGATGAAACGAAATAAATGTGATGCAATTTCATTATATTATTATTTATGCCATCTTGCTCCCATTGATAATAATGATTCGATTTTGGGTATATTTAATTCTCTTGATCAGTTTCTAATTTTTTGAAAAATGTTAGCATTTTATTTAACTTCCAAAATAAAAAATTTAGTAGTGCATCTTCGAATTTAACAATATCTGTGTGAGATTTGTAAAAACATTCATTAAAGTACCAATGAAATGATTTACATATATTTCGTACATAGTGCTCGGTACGTCCGTATTTTGCTTTCTACTCCAAGTGATTTTGTAAAGACTATGAAAACAATATGTACATGATTAGTTAAACAATGCTATGTGTAATATGTAGTAACATTCTTTACTTCTGTTTTTATAATGTATGTACTCAAAATTTAAGCCTAAAATTTACAGAAGAGTTAATCAGCTGAGGTGGTACGAACATGTCCAAAGAATCCCAAAAGATCGTTTAATTTGATTTATTTCCGGTACTTTTAATACAAGGCTGTAGTTTTACAGATAAATAACTACTAGTCCGCTGAAGAGCTGCAAAGCAGCTGTACGCAGACTAGGTTACATTTACTTACATTTCTAAATTCTTAAAACTAAATCTTAAGTCTAAATATAAAGTGTGCATTTTTCACACTACATGTGAATCATTTTTTCGTATATCATTTTCATCTTTTCTTTTATTTTGTTAAATTTTTTTTTGTTTTGGTCTAAATTTATTTATCATGTAAATAATTCTTCTGAAATACTTAAAGAGATTATAGCCTTATTTAATAAAGATTTACATTTTTTAGTTTGCAATAATTTAAGCTCATTATTTAATTTGTTATAATAATAAGTAGCTGTATATATTATATATACATACTACATATATACATATTTAATACATGAAAATATATTGTTCCCTTATTGGTAGCGGCAGACTAGATGACTATTTTAATAATTTTATTATGAATAGATAGTAACATATTTATGTGTGCTATATTAGCAGACCCCCCTGCAATTATCCCATATGTTGCTAGACTGTAATAAATACCATACATTACTATCATTAAATTATTTGGCGATAATTTTTTTAATGTAGCAAGTAAGTAGATCGTATACCTTAGTCTACTTACTTTACTAGTTATCTCATCATACCATCTTAAATGTTGGTCTATCATTATGCCTAAATATTTAACACTAGACATTCTGACTAGGTTTTCATTATTTACAGTAACGTTAAACTTTTCAGGAATACAATCAGTATGATTTCTAATAGTTATTACGTAAGATGTTTTAACTTTTAAACTTATTAAAATTTCATGAAATCATATTTTTAATTTATGCATAAATTTTTGCATTTTTTGTTTTACTTTATCCCATGATATGTCAGTGCAATCCAACAGTGTCATCTGCACAAAAATCGACAGTTGAGTCTTCATTGTGGATCTCAAATACGTCATTAATATAAATTAAAAATAAAAGAGGCCCCAATATGGTACCTTGTGGTATACCAATATCAACATGACTTATATCATCCTAATGTGGTTTAATTTGACAATTTGCGATCTATTTGTTAAGTAACCTTTTAGAATTGCTAGTATGAAGCCTCTACCCAAAGCTTCTAGTTTTTTGAAAAGTATTTGATGGTTCAAATTAGACACCACAAGGACGACAAAAAGAGAGGGCGACCTAGATTAAGTTGGAGAGGGGGTATCGATATGGATATTCAAGATAGAGGGCTAGAAGAAGATCGAGAGAAATGGAGACTGGGAAGTGGAAGATGGCGAAGAATGTTATACCCCTTTTATATATATTTATACAGAGTGATCAAGAAATACTGTTTAAGTTGGCAATCCTACCTGGAGGATTTTTTTGCCTAAGAGTTTGCAACGCTAACCGGAAATGTCTGCACTCTGCTTGACAGCGACTGCTAAATAAACACAAATATTTGAGGTTAGGTGAATTTATTTACGATTAAAAGACCACACCAGAAAAAATCCAATATTTAAAGGTACTGCTCGAATTGAGCACCATTATGTTCTAAACATAAATTCACTCTCCGTTTTAAGCTCTCGAAGACATTAATTAACATCCGAGGAGAAATATTTGCAACTTCCTCCACAATGGCAGCTTCCAGTTCTTCACGTGTATGTAGAACATTACTGAACACCTTGTTTTCAAGGTGCCCAAAGAAACAAAAATCTAGAGGTGTCAGGTCTGGTGACCTACTTGGCCAGATTCCCGTACTTATGACTCGATGGCCAAAAACTTCCCGCAATTATTGCATGGTAGCACGAGCCGTATGTGCTCGAGCCGAATCTTGTTGAAAGTAGGCATTTTCGCGCTCCTCTACGGTTAATTGGGCAACGAATGGCTGGAGAATGTGCTGATTGTATCGTTCAGAATTAACTGTGAAGTTAAAAAACACAGGACCAATTACTCTCTGCCGCGATACAGCCAGCCAAACGCCAACTTTAGTAGGATGTAAAGTTGTTGTTCTAACAGCATGTGGATTTTCACCAGACCAAATTTTGTAGTTTTGAGAATTAACATAGCCATTGAGATGGAACCAGGCTTCATCGGAAAAAAAGGTTTTATCCAGGATGTCATCATTGTTCATTTCCTGATTAAACCAGTTACAGAACAGGACGCGTTGTGGACGGTCAAGAGGATTTAGAGATTGGACCATCGAAAATTTGTACGGGTGGTATTTCAATTTGCTCTTCAACACAGTGGAACAATTTCCATATGATAAACCTGTAAAGTCACGAAACAGAATACGGGAAATTAGGAATAAGTGGAAATGGGTGAACTTTTGATAAGGATCAAACCTGTTTGGAGGGAAAGCTTCCTAACCGATTTGCGAGGACTTTGTTGCAGTCGGGCCCTGACGTCTTGCACCACATTTTCAGTGAGTCCGGAGGGTCTACCAGATGGCTTTCCCTTCTTCACATTGCCTGTATTCAAATATCGTTGAACTACGCGCATGCAGTGTTGTTTAAAAACGTCGATAGTGAACACAACTTCAGGAAAAATTTCTTCAAATTGGTACAAAGTGGATTCCAATGAGTATTGCCATCCAGAAATGGGGTCATGAACTGCACTCCGAAAATAAGCAATGCCAATAAAAATATCCTGTTCTAATATAAATAGTACCATTTTTATATTTTTATAATAATAATGAATCGCCACTCAAGTGTCAATGCTGTCACTGTTAAACGTCGAAGTAGCTTCGGAAGTGGTTCCAGTTTTACCATTTTAAAGTAAAATTTGGGATTGCCAACTTAAACAGTATTTCTTGATCACCTTGTATAATCTATCTAAGTAACATATGTATAGTACCCCAATTCTTCGTTTTGTAGAGTTTAGAGTATAGTGTAGACTATATAAATGAGGATATATAAGGATATTAACAGAGGATATATATATTAATGTCTTCAGGGTTTTCTAGTACGATCTCTGTCCTGAGGTGCGATCGCCATTTCTGCAAATGTGACTTATGGAGTTCTTGCGGAATTTGTCACTATTGAGTCTGATTTCCTGTAGATATTTTCGATTGTAGTTCCTCTACTGCGAGACGAACGTTTACCTCTCGACTCGACAGAAACCGAAAGTGATTTTATAATCGCCGTAATATCCTCGAATCGCTCGCTGACACTCTTTCTCGTCTCGTTCGATTGTCCGTCTTTCTCTTACCTCGCGGTTCATTTCCGGTGATTTCCACACTCGAACATATGCACACATGTATCAGAACCGGCCGGGGCATTATGCAATCTCCAATTAAAGACCTCCATTTGACCCACAACACATCGAAGTCCGTCTACTTCGGCCATAGGTGTACTCCGTCATATGCAAGTTATGGACTTTTTTCGGGAAATACTACTACACCGAAAGGGAAAACGTTACGTAACACTCGACTGTGAATAATCGCATTCGCGTAAATAAAAATCCGCAATTATGCATTGTCCGTACCGTTAGGAATGAATGCGGGAATTGTAACACGTTTTCCGTTGTCAAGGTGAAGTCTCATAAATATTATTATGACACCGGATTATTAAGTCATGTTATGACGTCGCTCGTATGGTTCTCGCCCGAGAGGGAATGGAGGAAACGAATATATGGGACTGACGGCACACCCTGTATGTTTGAAAAATGCCGAGAAATTCGCGATCGACTTTAAACGTACCTACTGCACCACAATGGGCTGTCGACTGGTGAAGTAATCGTTTCGTTCGATTGGGCAAACCTGCATTGAATTCCGACACTGAAAAGGAAAACAAACGGGGCTTGGGAAAGCACATGTATAGTTATTCAAATAAGTTTAAGGTTAGCGTGTTACGTTTTAAACCTGCCATAAACCTCATAAGCACGTCGTCATAACTACAGTTAGGGTTATAATGCGAAATGCCCGTAACGTTCAAGTGAGAACTCGAACCCTGAAATGAGCCCTTTAACAATCAAATGTGTCAGTTATGTTCTACGAATGATGCATTGCACTGTTTGTGCTACAATTTTTAAAATCTTTAAAAAAGTATTTGTGGAAAACCCCTAATATAGTTCAGGTAGCTATGTTAGCCTACTGTATCTAAGGTGCCTCTACTAGTTAAACGTATAGTAATTGCATGTAATTTGCAGTAATTTTAAGTTAAGTTGTATAACTACCCTACTTTGCATAATTTTAGAGCACAACTTCCTGCACATTTTGGGTTTATTGTCGAGAAAGTCACTAATCAACCCTTCAATAAATAGCAATTCATACTTCAATTCTTAAACATAAAAATAGAAAAAGTTCCTTTTCATAAGAGAAGACGGAAAAAACTTTACTTTATCTTTGAAACTGTCATCCCAAAAATTCTGAAAATAACTGCAGTTATAAACTGCTTTAAGAAATTGTAAAGTTTTGAAACCTTTGCTCGGTTTAGTGTGCGGGCTACCTACACGTCCCAGAAAACATTGGAACGTTACGCCAGACCCATGCGTGCCAGCGAGAGCGAGAATAATAGACAAAGATCGACCTTAGCGTTTGTCTTGCGACGCATCAATCTCTCTTCCACTACAGCGATGAAAGAGAGACCGGAATAACACAACCAATGTGAGCCATGCGGGAGTGAGATGACGCATCTATCCTTCCACTCCGTCGACGGCGACAGCACACTATTATTTATAAAGTTATCTGAATATTTACTGTGCATTCTTCTTCTTCTTAGGGTACCTATCCATTTCGGATGTTGGCAATCATGTTGGCAATTATAACTTTGTTCTGCTGAGGTTTTCCCAAACCAAGTCCGTAAATTCCTCAACCATGAGATTCTTCTTCTTCCGGGTCCTCTCCTACCCAGTATCTTTCCCTGTATTATGGTTTGCAGTAGGGAGTATCGATCCTTATTCCTCATAACATGCCCTAGGTATTCTAGTTTTCTTTTTTTAATGATGTACATGATTTCTAGATCTTTTTTCATTCTCTTTAACACTTCTATATTTGTAACGTGAGCTGTCCATGGTATTCGTAGCATTCTCCTATACAGCCACATCAATGCCCATTACTGTGCATACCATTGCTTATTACTATTACAATAACAATTGCGGCAATAAGGTATTTAATTCTTGCATTCCAAGAGTTTGATTAGCTATGTAATCTCATATATTACGGTTATGTTACGATTTCGACTAAAAAATTATGATGAATGATATAAATGATCGTGTAAAAAGTCGACTGCTTTCATTTTAGTACTCAATGAAAACAATTATCCTGCGTAGCAATTCATGTAAGGTTCAAGATTAATGTTCAACTTCACAAATGTCATAACAATATGTCTAAAATGACCAGTTGGACCGCCCAACCGCAATTCGAAAAAACCTTCTATTGATAATTTAGTGATAATAATCCTATGCAATTCATAAACGTATGCCATTTTTCATCAATGTTTTCTTATGATGTTATCACGTAAAATTATTGTCTGTACACCGACTTTACAGACAACCATTTTTTTTTGTTGGTTTTTCTAGTTATTTTCTTTTTTACTTTATTCTAGTGATATTTATTTAACCATAATGGGAAACTGTTAATTTTATTGTAATTAAATCGAATACGTTTAATTTGATCAAAATATCAAGTTATTTAAATTTGGAAACAAAATTGTATTTCAGATATTCCTAGCAAATCTGCAAAGTTGCAGTTATTTTAGTTAATTTGTTTTTAAGATGTCTTGAAGATTTTGAAGATGTTTAAGACGTTTTGAGCAGGTGCTCAACTAACTTAAAAATTGACATCCATCAATCCTGTCGAAACTATATCGAACAGTTCAATGGAGCTAACAAACCTACGAAGATACAAATATTTTGATCAATTTTGATACATTTTTGTAGATAGGGTGAAATTAATTAAATCATAATTTCGTCAGATTCAAAAATTTACAAAAAAAAATTGATGAAACCTTCAATATTGCTGAAGCTACATAAAAAATCCAGTGGGTCTTTCCTAATAAATCTTATAAGTTTCAACGATTTTTGATAAACTCGTTTTGAAACTACGTTCAAACTATCTAAACTAAAACTACAGTAAACTCAAAAGTTTTACAATTCTTTCGAGTCCTACAATTTTGTCGAAACTACATTGAGTGGTCCAGCAGAGACTTTCCTGCTAAAATTTACAAAGTTTCAGTTACTTTTGTAAACTCGTTTTGAGGGTATAGTCAAACTATCTAAACTGAACATTTGGCAGATTCACAAATTTCCAAAAAAGTGACAGAGCCTTAAATTCTGCTGAAATTACAATACAACTAACGATCAACTTACATTAAAGTCAATTTCAGAACTTTCGTAGCTTTGAAAATTGTCAAAATTATTGTATTAGTTAGGTTAGGTTAATTTTAGTTTTATTGTTTCAGGTACTGGCAGTAGCAGTAGCCAACGCAGGCGGAAACCTAGTCAGAAGGGTAAAAGCAGTGGTCCATCATATCTTGATGTCATTGTCAAATGGTCTGTTTTGTATAGTGTTGAATAAGTTCTTAACATCATCAAGTTCGGGAAACTCATGCTTGGAAGTTTTTTGGACTTGTGGTGTTCATTGCAGATTTTTGTGCGTTAGGCGTGCTAATTAGTACTCATCAGTACTAACTGCTGAAAGGTTGTTCTTAGTAGTATTTAGGGTTAAATTATTTTGAAACTAGAATTTTGTTTTCGTTATGTTATTTTTTGAGAACAGGTTTACTGCATATTTCGGCTATAAAAATGTTTAAATTCTTCTTGGGAAGTTTTATTTGTGAATATATTGTAGTGAATTATACATTGAGAATTACAACATAATTCTCAAAGTTCCTTCTGAATTTTCAGTCATTTTTCAAGATTGGGACACAAAACGAGCCTCTTAATTTCACAACTTATTACTTTTTTGTTTTTTGAGTTATTGTATCAAAAAGAGCTCTAATTTTAGTTCTTCGAAATATTCATTTTTTAATTATCTACGTTCACTCCCATAAAACGAACACAGCCTCTCTGATACAGTCTTTTTAGTTACTTATTGAACAGGATTACTTCCCAATAGCTGCCATAATTTTACATGTCAGTGATATGATATCTTTCACATAGAAGTTAAATTTATAAAAATGGAAAATTGAAATTTCAATAATGACGCTTTTAAAAAGTTGTAATATATACGTATTCACGTTGGTATTGATTTGCTTTTGGTACTAAGTTATTTTGACTTATTAAATATGCCTTGTTATAGCAAGTAGTAAATCCAATGGAATGTTCTCTTGCATTTTACCTGAAAAAGGAGTTTGTAATTTGCTCATAGTTTAATTGATATAATGTCTAACCGGTGTAATCGTTTCTCAATAGCGTTAACCTCTCGAAAACGGTCACTTATTCATTTCGCCTCTGGTGACCGTTAATTAGAAGTACGTTACAGGGCCGATTCGTTTGTTAAAACCCTTGTTTTTCATCGCAATAAAACCTCATTATTCAACACAGTGAAATCACTATTGCGGAAATAGAAACCGTTTTACTCGCGCGAAGGTTTTTCGGAATTAACGCTATTTCCACACCGCGAACGTTGGCCAACGTTTTAGGCCTCTACTACTTGCGGGTGAAAGGTTAAAAAAGCCAGAAGAGAGAGAAATAAAAAAATATAACATTGCCGTATCGTTAAAGGTGGTGGCGGAGCGTGAAGTGAAAAAAAAGTCGAAAAGTTGTGTGCTTAAAGTACCGTTATTATCGGTTACTTGTTATGTTTTGTGAAATTTAGGTAATTACAATGTTGTGCGTTCGTTTGGGTTCGTTTGCACATACACAACGTGTCTCGCCTTGACAGTGAAAACGTTACGAAACGGCACGGCAAGAATCAATATGGTTTGAAGGGGGAGAATTGGTAAGTGTAATTAGTAAGTATATTTATCTTCTGCCTGTTTCCTCTTCTTTAGCTTCGTTCATTTTTAGGTCATCGCTCCATCTCATTTATATATGGTCGTCCTTTTGTAAGGTATGGTCTCCAGTACTGGATTAAATAATTATTCCATCTGTCGTCTTGGTATGTAACGACATGGCCTGCAAAGCTCCACTTCAGCCTGGGGATATTTTGGGTAACATCTTCAACCTTAGTTTTGCTACGAATCCATGTGTCCATCTTTCTGTCGGTTAGTCGTATACCCAACGTAGATCTTTCCATAGCTCTCTGTGTCTTTGTTGCCCTATCCATGTTTTTCTTTGCGAGTGTCCATGTTTTACATTTGTATGTAAGTATTGGAAGAACACAGTGGTTAAATGCTTCGCTGCCCATGCTAAACTTATGCGTCTCGTTATTTCATCATACTGGTTGTCCAATGTTTAGTGAATTAATTCAAATGTGTGCTCTTAGAGTACCTGTTTCTCTAAATTTTAATTTGAGGTCCTAAAATGCCACTCAATACGAAAATTACATTACAAGTACACTATCACTTAAGTATCGAAAAACCAAACGATCCGGACGGCCAATTATCGCGCCGCGCTAGCTGTTTAGTGGCAACTCGTGTTACAATTGTTTGTATTGTTGGTTGCCTGCTCCAGGGGTGTCAACTTTTCCGAATTGGATTTAATCTCAACTTGTTACTGTTTACCCAAAAGCATTTCTACGTTTGCCGAGGAACAGTTGAATTAAAAAATTAATGACTTTAATCCATATCGAGAAGCATTCAGGTAGTTTAGTCGAAAAATTAAAAAAATATGTTAAATGTATATTTCAATAATGAAAAAGGTCTATTAACTTTACACACCATTGTTTAATTTGGCGGCAAATACCATTTAATTTTTAATTAATCTTCATTACGTTTCACTGTGCAGATGATGCGTGGTTTTACAAGTAGTTATTAATGGAAGCTTTAATCGAGTTAAATTCAAGTAATCATTGAAAATAAATCCGTGGCAGTAGTCATTAAGAAGTATTAATATACTTTTACTTTATTAGGAGTTTTAAAAGGTAAATTAAAAATTGCTTTGACGAATACCAATTTTATACACCAGGAGCACTTTAGTAAGTAGGTACACTAATTTTAGTTTGAAATGAATAAATTTATCTTTCACGCAATATTTCTTATAAGATTCGACATTTTTAAGTTTTTGAACACGTACTACCTTGAATTTTACAAATACAAGCAAATTGATAGGTATATTTTAATATGCATCAAAATGTTATATGATGATTTAGACTAAAGAAAAAGGTTAAATATTCAGAATTTTTCTTATATGTTCTTATTGTCATTTTATTTTAGTTTATTGTACGTAAATACGTGGCTAGGTTAGTAGAATACATAACAAATACATTAACCTAATTATTGGTGTTGAACTATGAGATTTTGGTAACTAGAAATTTTATGACGTGTAATTGGCATCTGTTGTAGATATTTTGAAAACATTTTTACCAACGCTGCAGAACTGCATTCCTGAGGCATACGCTAACAGGATGCATTGCAAAGTGATTGTTCCAATAAGTTGTGGTATTCTTAATAACCCTTATTAACTACTTAACCTCAGTCGAGTAAGGTATGGTGTTATTACGATTTTCGCACTTAACCTACGTTACTGAGTATTTTTCCACAGTGCGTTATTTTCTCAAGCCCGTTAGATGTGACGATAAACAAATAAACTTTTACGTAACAATTAACCAGTCGGGTGTACCTAACCTAGCACGAATACCTCCGTGAGAATTCAGATATAATTTTTTCGCTTATTTTTCTCCTTCTCTCTCTCTCTCTCTTTCCCCCAGTTCCGAATCTCGACGTTACATTAAGCGCCGAGTGTATTTATACATATATGAACAAAGAAAGTAAAAGTGGTCAAGTGAAAGGGAGCCCGAACTGTCTCGAAGTATTTTGTCGTGTTCTTCGCGTTCGTGCGCTTACATCATTTCTACCGAAGCCGGCGTTTCTTGGGTTCCGTTTGGGTATTATTCAATTTTGGATTAGAAATCCTCAGAATCCAACTGAAGCCCAAGCAACCTGAGAGACTGTGATTTTCCATGGGGTAGTCTTTGGAACTTTTTTCAATTGTGTTTGGGCAAATTTGGGTATGTCAGGGCAAAATATACCAAAATGCCCAATATTAAAGGGTTCAAATATCTGTTGGCCAGTCTTTCTTCGTTGCTCTTTAGAAACTATTGAATTTTGGATTGTAGACCCCTCGTATCTCGTACTTAAAGTAAGACCTTCACAAATGTCTTGGAAAAAGAGTCAATGAGAAACCTATCCAGGATTGAGAAGTATACTATACCTTGCCATTTTCCACAGGCTGATTTTTGGTAATCTTAAGGGATTTTTTAAATTGTGGATTATAAATCCCATCACAGTACTAGAAAAAATAGAGCCGAAATGTAACTCAGTAAGAGCAAATAATTAAGAGGTTACCAATTTTAAGTCTCCGAAGAGGTTACCAATTTTGATAACCCAGTTTTTCTTCAATGTTCTTTAGAACATGTCCAATTTTGGAATATTCTTCCCTATATATTTTATTAGACAGAAAAGTGACAAATTGTCTTGGAAAGAATGGGATGCTCATCAAGACCAGATGATCCTAGCTTATAAATTTTTATAAGCCAATTTTTCTTAGTTGTTGCTTATGAATTATTCAATTTTTAAATCCCTACAAAGCTCCCAAAAGAGTCAAATGGAAAGCTCAGCAAGAGCAAATGATTAGATATTATAAATTTTCATAAGCCAGTCTTTCTTAAATGTTCTTTAAAAAACATCACGTTTTGGAATATTCTTCCCTATGTATTTTATTACACAGAAAAGTGACAAAATGTCTTGGAATAAATGGGATGCTCAGCAAGACCAGATGATTCTAGCTTATAAATTCTTATAAGCCAGTTTTTCTTAGTTGTTGCTTATGAATTATTCAATTTTGCGATATAAATCCCTACAAAGCTGCCAAAAGAGTCAAATGGAAAGCTCAGCAAGAGCAAATGATTAAATATTATAAATTTTCATAAGCCAGTCTATCTTCAATGTTCTTTAGAAAATGTCAATTCTTGGAATATTCTTCCCTATGTATTTTATTAGGCAGAAAAGTGACAAAATGTCTTGAAATGAATGGGATGCTCAGCAAGACCAGATGATTCTAGCTTATAAATTTTTATAAGCCAGTTTTTCTCAGTTGTTGCTTATGAATTATTCCATTTTGGGATATAAATCCCTACCAAGCTGCCAAAAGAGTCAAATGGAAAGCTCAGCAAGAGCAAATGATTAGATATCATAAATTTTCATAAGCTAGTCTTTCTTCAATGATCTTTAGAAAACATCAAATCTTAGAATATTCTTCCCTATGTAATTTATTAGACAGAAAAGTGACAAAATGTCTTGGAATGAATGGGATGCTCAGCAAGACCAGATCATTCTAGCTTATAAATTTTTACAAGCCAGTTTATCTTAGTTGTTGCTTACGAATTTTTCAATTTTGGAATATAAATCCTTACAAAGCTGCCAAAAGAGTCAAATGGAAAGCTCAGCAAGAGCAAATGATTAGATATCATAAATTTTCATAAGCTAGTCTTTCTTCAATGATCTTTAGAAAACATCAAATCTTAGAATATTCTTCCCTATGTAATTTATTAGACAGAAAAGTGACAAAATGTCTTGGAATGAATGGGATGCTCAGCAAGACCAGATCATTCTAGCTTATAAATTTTTACAAGCCAGTTTATCTTAGTTGTTGCTTACGAATTTTTCAATTTTGGAATATAAATCCTTACAAAGCTGCCAAAAGAGTCAAATGGAAAGCTCAGCAAGAGCAAATGATTAGATATTATAAATTTTCATAAGCCAGTCTTTCTTCAATGTTCTTTAGAAAATATCAAATCTTGGAATATTCTTCCCTATGTAATTTATTAGGCAGAAAAGTGACAAAATGTCTTGAAATGAATGGGATGCTCAGCAAGACCAGATGATTCTAGCTTATAAATTTTTATAAGCCAGTTTTTCTCAGTTGTTGCTTATGAATTATTCCATTTTGGGATATAAATCCCTACCAAGCTGCCAAAAGAGTCAAATGGAAAGCTCAGCAAGAGCAAATGGTTGGATATTATAAATTTTCATTAGTCAGTTTTTCTTCAATATTCTTTAGAAAACATCAAATCTTATAATATTCTTCCCTATGTATTTTATTAGACAGAAAAGTGGCAAAATGTCTTGGAATGAATGGGATGCTCAGTAAGACCAGATGATTTTAGCTCATAAATTTTTATAAGCCAGTTTTTCTTAGTCGTTGCTTATGGGTTATTCAATTTTGGAATATAAATCCTTACAAAGCTGCCAAAAGAGTCAAATGGAAAGCTCAGCAAGAGCAAATGATTAGATATTATAAATTTTCATAAGCCAGTCTTTCTTCAATGTTCTTTAGAATATATCCAATTTTGGAATATTCTTCCCTATGTAACTTATTAGACAGGAAAGTGGCAAAATGTCTTAGAAAGAATGGGATGCTCAGCAAGACCAGATCTAGCTTATAAATTGTTATAAGCCAGTTTTTCTTAGTTGTTTTTTATGAATTATTAAATTTTCGAATATAAATCCCTATCAAGCTGCCAAAACAGTCAAATGGAAAGCTCAGCAAGAGCAAGTGGTTAGATATTATAAATTTTCATAAGCCAGTCTTTCTTCAATGTCCTTTAAAAAATATCAAATCTTGGAATATTCTTCCCTATGTAATTTATTAGACAGAAAAGTGACAAAATGTCTTGAAATGAATGGGATGCTCAGCAAGACCAGATGATTCTAGCTTATAAATTGTTATAAGCCGGTTTTTCTTAGTTGTTTTTTATGAATTATTAAATTTTGGAATATAAATCCCTATCAAGCTGCCAAAAGAGTCAAATGGAAAGCTCAGCAAGAGCAAATGGTTAGATATTATAGATTTTCATAAGTCAGTCTTTCTTAAATGTTCTTTAGAAAATAACCAATTTTGGAATATTCTTCCCTATGTATTTTATTAGACAGAAAAGTGACAAAATGTTGACAAAATGTGACAAAAAGGGGTTCCAAATGGGATGTTCAACAAGAGCAGATTGGTCAGGTTCTCGTGTGTCTTCTCTAGAATTTTAATTTTATTAAGAGACTTATTAAATTTTGGAATGTAAATCTTACTAGATTAAAATCTGCTAAAAAATGATTTGGAAAGAGAACCACATGGAAAGCTCAGCAAGATCAGAACGAAAAGTTACAAGTTTTCATAGATCAGTTTTTCTCAAGCATTCTTTAAAAATTATTCAATTTCGAAATATCAATTCCTACCTATTTTATCAGACAAGAAGCTGTCAAAATGTCTTGGAAAGGGAGCCAAATGGGAAGCCCAGCAAGGCCAGACGACTAGAGTAATAGAAGTAGAATAGAGTATTCCTTAGACCAATCTTTTTTAGATTATTTTTGATAATTTTAGTTATTTTTTAATAAGAAATCCCAGTATGATTTAATATTCCATTACCATGTTTTGGAAATAACGTAAGTACGGGAACTCCATCATAGCCCCAAATTTCCCAAAGTCAATCTTTCGACACGAAGTTTGGATTCAGGTATACCTAGATACACTCAAAAAGCAATTGAATATTTACAAATAGCTACCTAGTATTTCAAATTAGGTACAAAATAGACGATTCAAGGCTTCAATTTCCCACTAGTTTGTTAATACTAATGCAGATTCATGTCTGCGATGTCGCCATTTCGTTAATAATTTTCAACCATTCCCAGATAATTACTTGAAATTTATATTCCTAATTGATTTAACGAATTTTCTCATTAATATGAAAATAAAATTAGAAAGCTCAATGTAACGAACGTGCAAATTAGTTTCGATATCACAAAATATCGCCAGTTTGCAAAGTGTAACATATCAAAATCGTGAATTTCCATTACCGCAAATAAGAAACAGTCGACATAAATTCCTAGACAATGTTAACCATTTTCCGCGCCTCGTTACCATCCGCAATCAGAGCGGGTTTCGTGTTTTACCTAGCGTTTAAGTCTCTCAACGCAGACTATCCAAGTACCTATTCAACGGAGACCTATTTGTAATTTTGTGGATTAACACATCATTTTAATTACTGACGCGACATTTCCTAAAAGTCATGCCTGTTTCGCGAAGAGAAAACTGCAAATCTTCCGCATACAACCACTTCAAAGTTTCCTTGTCCTTCTTATGAGTAAGGTGTGTATTCCTTTGAAGATTTATTGCTGGTGTGAAATTTAACAAAGGCCACCTCCGTAAGATTCATCAGTTAATGAAATATTTTTTTTAAATCGCGACGATTGTAGATGTAAATACTTATGATTTATGTTTGGGTGTCTCGTAAAATCAATAAAACAATTCATCTGTTATATCACGTAATCTATTAAATCATTATATGTTATCGAGGAAATGTCAGCACTACGTTTTGGTCAATTTCGGAAGACCCCAGCAAAGTTTCCCAAATTCATGGGGAAAGTGCGACTTCCTACTTATACTTTATAATATAAATAATTGTAATACATTAGGTATTCTGATCGTCGATTGGAAAGACTAGCGCATCGACATGAAATATATTAACCTTCAAAAAAGTTATGCGAAGAGTTGTATTAATTGTTATATGTCGAGACGGTTTATTCAAAATTCCCGACAACGTTTAAGAACATCTTAAAATTCATTGAGAGTGGTCGACTGAGAGCCTTAAATTTTATAAGACGAATTTTTAATGAAAGTGAGCATCGATCCCTTCACCTGAACAGGAAGTATTCATTGCATTTGAGTGGTAATAGTGAAATGCACATATTCGCCATGTATAAGTACTAATCACTTTATGTTAAAAAAAATTAATATTACAGTAAAACGTAGAAACATCTATTGACGTAACGAGTCAAGTATAGTTGTTTTACAAAACACATTCATCGACTCGATGGCAATTAAAAACAAGTATGGCACGTAGTTCCTTAAAATCCTCTGTAATACATAGCTTTAATCGATTTGACCTAAAATTCGTGTATTTCGAAATACCCACAATCGATTTGTCAGAACTTGTACGAACGAACCTTCAAATAATTAGCATAAGTTATGTCTTCATTTTGTCGGCCCGTCAGTTCCAGAAGACGAAGTCCTTCACGATTTACGCTTCCGTAAAAAGACTGCAATTGAATTAAATCGCGAGTAGGACAATATTAACAATATCGCGGGAAACGGCGACATTTTTGTCGTAAGCGGAATAATTAAAAATGTCGCGACCTCGAGTATTGAGACAAAGTTCTGGGTGGATTCCGGTACATTTTTACGGAAACTGGCTCTTACTGAAATTGCGGACATATTGTCCTCGAATCACGATGAGGCAATATTTCACATAGGTAGACAGTTCCTTCTTATGTTAAGCACAAAACCAATATTAAGGAGAACCTGAGGTACTTTGTCATTTTCAAAACACTGTTATGTTTTTTGTTGGAAAATTTCCGAAATATTAACAATTTAAAAACATAAAGTAGAGTAAAGGCATATTATTATATATGTCCGATCGTTAGGAACATTTATTTAATCTAATTGCTCAGCGAGTTTATGCCTTCATTGATTAAAGCAATTTTTCTTTTATTGCTCTTAGTTTTCCGTGACTTTAGAGAAGTTCGCAAATTACTTTTGCTTCCGCAGAAACAATCGAAGAAATAGAAAGTGTCCCGTTTAATGCAGGAAGGTCAGTTTTAGTTTACTTTTACTGCTGTGTTAATACGTTTTATAGCAACATAATTTATGATAAATGAAACGTTAGGGATAAATATGCTATAGATGGTGTGATCTACCTTCCATGGAACCATCCATGCAGTTATATGATTAATTCATAGGTGCATTTGGAGGTTTAGTATTGGTGTGCTAGGTAATTATAAATAGGTGTAAAAGTTTTAAATGATTGAAATGCCTGTATTAATTTTTTGAAAAAAAATCAATATTTTCTATTCTCACTATCCATAAGCATTGTACAGGGTGGAGCATGGCAGACGTATTAGTTTCAAATTGTAATGACACTCAGTACGTTAAAGTTCCTTTACGATTTTTTAAAATTTTGCTTGAAAGTACCTACTTGGAAAAACTACTTAGTTCGAAAATAGCAATTATGACTTTGAGAAATGATTCGTCAAAAATATTTGGCCTTTTGAAATTGCTATCTTACATAGGAGATTATGGGAATGAAATTTAAAAACTCATCAAAAAATCGTCATTAGTCAATTTAAAGACGTGGAAAATGCTGGGAAACTTCCATTTTCGTATTATCTTTTGATTTTTAATAAAGAAATAATTTTCTCGCTAGTTCGCACATTCGCAGAACTGTGTCTCTTACTGTAATCATTGACTAGCACTAATTTCTGTTCTGCAGTACCTTGAAGCTTGAGAACCTGTGGTTCCAACAGGATGGTGCTACAGCTTAAGTACTTAGACTCCTAAGGGCGTCATTTGGCTAATTTATGTAAAACCATCTAACCTCAAACTTCCAATGTTGTAGAATATTGGAGAAATTGTACTTATTCAACTGTACAGAGTGTCATTCTAATTTGAAACCAATATATCTGCCACGCTCCACCCTGTAGATACCATAGGTATCCGTTGTATAACTAATATCTGGAAATGTTTACATTGTAGTATGAACTAAATTTTAGATAGGATGCAATTAGCTCTTAAATGACGTTTTTAACATAAATATTGAATTTATTAGTCTTTACGAGAAGGCTATGTGCTACATTGGAAGTGTATTTTTAAAATAAATCTAGTTAGCATGGAAATACGTTCTAATAACATAGTTATTAGTGAGGGCCTTTTCTCGACGAATTGAAAAACAAAGACAGTGAAATTGTTAAGACGTCGCACACACACACACACCTACGCGCACGCGCACACACACACGCGCACGCACGCACACACACACAAACATAGTTTACTAGTTTACATAGTTACTTTACCGTAGTAAAATCAATAGGCCGAAAAATGTGACGAATGGCGCAGACGTCACTATGCTAACTCACAAAACTCGCGTCACAACTCAGAAAACTCACACACTCTCATGAGCGGGGAGACCAATACGTCCGTTCTCGATCAAACAGTACCTACGCTGAACTGACGGTACGGTAATTAAGGTTCGGAGTGAGAGATAAATTTCTTAACATAAGTGTGCTGATAAGCGGCGATGATTGAACTGTAATCGCCGATTCCTTTGCTACCGAAATGCCCGAAAAAGCACGGTGTGAAGATAGCCAAGAAACGTTCTCGGAGAGATTGTTTATTACTAAACAAATGTATCCGATACGAATTACTACCCTAGCTGTCGTTGGGGGTTGATACATGGGGTACATTTACAAAAAATCGAAAAAAATTATTTTAACCATCTAAACTAATTGTTATCGGAAAATATCCATTTAACATAAAGTATCCCCCTGAAACAGTTTCAAGTCGAAAATTAGGGGATGAAATCGAAAAATCGGGGATTCATAGGTTACGTATGGAAAAAAAATTAAGTATCTAAACCAATTTTTATCTAGGAATATTCGTTTATACATAAACTATCCCCCTGAAACAGTCTCTAGTCGAAAATCAGGGGATGCAATAGTCATTCGAAGGTTCATACTTACTTCGAAATTTCGTACTCTTACGTATGAAAAAAATTATTTAAGTATTTAGTAACTCAGGGGACCTGAAAACTTCCAGAAATGTCAATATTTCAAATTCGAAAATTTCTCTTATTATATGGGTATCCCATATGAGGAAGTAAAAATAACATTTCGAGAATAATTTGAAAAATAATTCAAAAAACATTTCAAAGGAAAATTAACCTCAGAATGTCGACATATAGCCCACACCATGTCTCCACCACTGCCGAAAATTAGGTGAAAATAGATTAAAAAATATGCTAATAGTTTTTTTGATATATATAAGCATGTTTTATTTGGAAATAAAACATACTTATTTCAACCACAATAAAATTAACTGGTTACAATTGCAAGTAATAATATCAGTATTAATTAAATAACGGAAAGTTCACACTAACAATAATAAAATAAATTGATTTAATAAATGACAATGAGATGATAATAGAAATAAAATATATATAATATGTATAAAAATATCAAAATTAATTATGTTATTATGTAATTAATCAATTATAAATATTAATAATAATTAATTATGTAATTTCCCTTAGCACCTTAAATTTCAAACTTTTAAAAATTGTTTTAATCACATAGCAAGTGGGTATCGAAACATATAAAACGGTTCTATAATTTGATAACTAGACCTTAGAAGAAACGAATAACATCTATACAGGTTGCACTTTAATGTATATCCTGCATTATCAAATAACAACCACACCTACCAGAAAACAATTTTCATTTTGGTATTGAGTACAGTGTTGCCATAGGAGTTATTTGGGGAAGTAATTGGATACTAATAGATGTCTTGGAGGTGCAATGT
This sequence comes from Cryptocephalus moraei, assembly GCA_946251905.1. Taxonomy (NCBI): domain Eukaryota; kingdom Metazoa; phylum Arthropoda; class Insecta; order Coleoptera; family Chrysomelidae; genus Cryptocephalus; species Cryptocephalus moraei. The sequence continues at coordinate 36,051,985 of OX276452.1, forward strand.
GCAATCCCACAAATGGACACACATTGAAGTAATTATGTAATAAGAGACTTTTTCAAGAATTAACCATTTAACCATTTTTCTCTTGCCACCTTAAATTTTATAATTTTACAAATTATTTTAATCACATAACTAGTGGATATGGCATATCAAACGGATCTATACTTTGTTAACAAGGCTTTAGAAGAAACTGGTTGCACTTAGAGATACTTACACGGTGCATTATCAAAAAACAAGCATACCAGCAAATGACTTTTAAATAAGCTGTAAGTGGTAGAGTTCCTGAGTTCCTTTTGGTACTGAGTACTGTGTTGCTATACCTACGTCGTTGTTTGCGTGATATTGTGATACCTACTAATAGATGATATCATGATAGTAATAGATGCCTTGGAGATTCAATGTGCAATCAAACAGACACGTAATTGATAAGACACATAGACAGAGCAATAATTGTGGCGAATTTCCTCACACTTTCAGTTTCATTTTCGCTAAACGAGCCTTTGGTACGCACGAACCCGCCATTGGGCAAAAACCACAGATTCTCATATAGCTAGTAAGTAGGTACGACATATTAAACGGAGCTATACTTTGTTAACAAGGTTTTAGAAGAAATGGGTTACACTTAGAGATACACGGTGCATTATAAAGAAACAACCATATCAGCAAACAATTTTTAAATAAGCTGTAAGTGGGAGAGTTCTTGATTTCCTTTCCGTACTGAGTACTGTATTGCTATACGTCGTTGTTTGGGTGATATTGTCATACTAATAGATGATACCTATGTGATAGTAATAGATGGAGATTCAATGTGCAATCACACAAACAGACACATGGCAATGATTGTGGTGAATTTCTTCACACTTTCAGTTTCATTTTCGCTAAACGAGCCTTTGATACGCACGAACCCGCGATTGGGCAAAAACCACAGATTCGCAACTGTTGAAAATACCGAGCAATAAAGTGGATCAATAGACTTTTTCAAAAATTAACCATCTTTTTCTTCCCACCTTAAATTTTATAATTTTATAAGTTATTTTAATCATATAGCTAGTGGATATGGCATATCAAACGGATCTATAGGTACTTTGTTAACAAGGCTTTAGAAGAAACGGGTTGCACATAGAGATTCAAGATGCACTATCAAAAAACAAGCATATCAGCAAACGATTTTTAAATAAGCTGTAAGTGGGAAAGTTCCTGGGTTCCTTATGGTACTGAGTACTGTATTGCTATACGTCGTTGTTTGGGTGATATTGTGATACTAATAGGTAATACCAATGTGATAGTAATAGATGCTTTGGAGATCCAATGTGTAGTCATACAGACAGACTATGATTGTGACGAATTTCTTCACACTTTCAGTTTCATTTTTGCTGGTACGCACGAACTCGCCTTAGATTCTCAACAGACCCTCATAGCTATCCCAGTTTCAACCCATTCCATTTTAGTGATTTGAGGTATCCCTGTCTATCCCAGAGCGTATGGTAACTCCCGAAACTCACCTCGCTAGCATCCACCGGTTCCGGCTACCTTCTTCGACGAGTTAGGCGAATAGAGTATATCACAGATCCCGACACTCCAGAACTACCCCCCCAGCGCGAAGGACGTCAGAAAGGCCGCGCTTCCATATTGCTTGAATTTTCCGAGCGCGCTACTTGAGAACCGAAAACTGTCTCCCGTGTAGGAACCCGAAGAGACGGAGAGAGTAAGACCTTACGCGATGATATCTAAAGTGTAAAAATTGAGCAATATATCTTAGAAAGCCGTGCGTGTGTGACGTTTCTTGCGGCCGTCGCTAGGTCGTTCGTCGCGTGTCGACGGCGTGCGGCGGTTTGACGTTTACGCAGCGGCCACTTTGCCGTTTATCCAGCCGCGATCGGCAAATCTCGGCTCGGCGTGCATCGGTAGAGGGCTGGAGAGGGTGCGAGAACGGCCGAAGAGAGGGAAAGTTAGTATTAAGTGCGCCTACACGTATAGTGAAAGGACGGAGAGCGCGCGCACGCTGGCACGCACGAGGTCGGTGCCGTACCGTAAAGAAAACGACAGTGAGGAGACGTGACGTCAGCGGTGACGTAGCCGAAAAATCGCAGTACGTTTCGCGCCTTAGGGCGGATACACACTAGGCGGTCCGTAGCATGAAATTATTTCATTACAAAAATTTTTATACTTCAAAAAATATCATTTCATAGGAAATTTAATTCTCTACAAGAAATCTTACGCCACATATCTTCGAAAAATGCATAGTGTTTGCGCTATAGCCGAAAATCAAAAAGTGGACAAGCTACTCCGTTCTCAAAAACGCATTGCTAAATTTAGGAGCACTTTTGGATTTTATTTCTTTAGAGGTCAATTAACCGTATGAAAAAAATAAAATACCTTGAACGCGTTTGTTCCTCATTTAATGACATAGTCAATAGCCTAATGGGTTAATGTGTGAAAATCGATCTTTTCCTCATAGAATTTTCCGGTTGCATTTTAGACAAAAGCCGATAAATAATAAACCGATCTGGCTGAAACTTTGCGCACGTGTAGAGGCCCCTAAAGGCTTCATAATTCGTGTATTACATTTCACTTATCACTATCATTGCAAAATTTATTAACATTTATAAAATATTGAAAAAATTATGGTTTTTTGCTAATAACTCAATTGTTTGTTTATCGACTTTAATTTACAAAAAGCCAAATTAACCGTCTTTATATTATCTACAACTTTCCCGTTCGCCACTTTTCTCTAAAATACAACCGGAAAATTCTATAAGGAAAAAATCGATTTTCACACCTTAACCCATTGTTTATAAAAAAAACAGGGACATTCTAGCTGTATATGGTGATACAGTGATCTTCCTATAGGTCCCCCCCGCCCCTACCATTTAAAACTTTCAGATATCTGTAGAACAAAATACTAGATACTGGGCTAGATGTGGAGTGGAAGGAAATGACGCGAAATTGTCGGTTGAATACCAATTTTAATATAGTATTAAAAAGTGATTGTTTAATATCAATGAAATATGCTTACGCAAATAGCATAAACAATATCTGACACAAATTGCCTTTTCTAATCCAAGATACATTGGGAGTAAAGTTCGATTTTGTGACGTCTTCCTAATACAGGTTTTCTCGACGGTTTCAACTACAGTTCGTGAGGCAGCGGCAGAAATTCCCATAGTATTTGGGCCAGCAATTATATACATTGCATATACGATACAATCAAACAGATTACCTTTCAGAAAAGAGTTAGTTAAAAATGTTATTAAACTTTATTGTACAAATTCGATAGTAGAATAATTATTCCAAATTCAAATACAAATCTTCACTATGATTTCGACCAAATTTCAAGAACCCGAAAACCGACAAAAATAAATGCCTATCAAGAACGATATAGGACAACAATGTTCCGAGAGGAATAAATATCCAAAACTTAGAAAAATAATATTTTAGAAGATTTTGAGCAAATTTCAAAAAACTGAAAACTGGCAAAAACGTGAAGTGTCCTTTAGAGACCATTTATCCAAAAATGTTATTAAACCTTATGATATACAATCTATTCGACAGTAGAAAAAATATTAAAATTTAAAAAATCTCTTGGAGCAAGTTTTGAGATTATTTCAAAAGATCGAAAAATGGCAATAGCAAACTATCCCTTTAACATATGCCTAACATACATACATGCTTATATACACATAGACATTTTTTCTTGAACATGTTTTTGGATTCAGGGGACCTTAAATCGTCTAGTTAGGTAGGTAATCAATTTCGAAAAATCGACCCTATTACAATACTTCTCTTGCTATTTACCGTAATTTACCCCCTACCCTAATTTAACCCTACCCTAATTTAGCATAAACCCGAATTGTTATAACAATTAGTCAAAAATTAATGTCGTAATATTTAATTTAAAATTTAACATCAATAAAAAATAATATCAAATTTAGAACAAAAATTGATACAAAAAATTAATGATCAAATTTGAATTGAGTAGGGGTTTCCAATATTTAGAAAAAAAAATTTGTTCCAACAAAATCAACGTTAACGTAAGACAAAATTTGAACTCAAGAAGAGAATGTAATGTAGAATATCCCTTGATCGTTACAGCCATCTAGTTCTATGTTATAGAGGTTTTGGCGAAAGTAAGTACTTATTCGGTTATGCCTTTCACCCGAAACACTAACACGTCTTTTTGGTGTTAAGTTCAATAAGAGAATAGAGCCCCAGAGACTCAAAATAAAAACTTGTCTCTAAAATTTTTAGAAATTTATCCAGGAAAATTCAAACTTTCGTAACTGTCCTTCAGTACACTCTTGCCTAATTGTATAAATTTAAATCTTGAAGATCGACAATAATCAAAAGTAAAAATTTTGGAATCCAATTTCAAATCCTACTATTTTGAATATGGGTGATTTTAAGCAATTGAAATCCGCATACTCCAAAAATAAGAATTTAATTTTAAGTAGATGTCTTAAAACAAGCTTTAAATGTGGGCGCTTCACACATACAATTCTAGGATTCATTGAAACCACCTTATCTTTGAATTAGTAATACTAATTAAGGAAGAAATGCAAAATAGCTCTTTTTGAAACAGATAATGTTAATATAAAACATAGCTATAGTAAATGAATGTTATATTTCTATTCATCACACTTTATTGAATTTATGTTTAATAACTATGTTGTGTATTCTATATACACGTAACTGCTCAGATCATAAAAACAAAGAATATGACAATGTTTTGGGAAAATTATACGGTTTTGTTGATGAAACGGACTCTGATTTATAAATAACTAAATTTGACAAATGTCACTTGACATAGTTTCTAACTACTTGGAATGATTTGCTTATTAAATTGCATGTGGTTTAAGAAAATAGACAGTTGTTAAAAATAAAGACCCTCCTTAATTTAACAAAAACTGTAATATAACTTTCACAAAATTTCACAAAACGCTTGTTTATGTATATAGGTATTTTCTTCGATTCAAAATTTGTTTACAAATATACCTTTGATTGAAATTGAAATTTTGCATTCATATATAGGTACTATAAAATTTCAATTTCCCCAAAACAAAACACATACTATTTTCCCATTCAAAGATATCTAAATATCATACAAAAATAATACTAAATCTAACGATTTGCATTAACAATATTTCTTTCATAATTTTATTGCTTTCTTCTTCTACTTTCTATTATAAATGACAATATTTATGACAAACTAATTTCACTTAGGATAAGAAAGGTTTGTCGAAAGCTGATCTAACATGTAAGATATAATTCCCAAATGTATCATATATTTTCGGAGTTAAATATTAAATCATTGAATTTATCATGAAATGGAAGATTTATTGAAATATTAATAAATCTACTGGGTACATTCTAAACTCCTATTTAAGCAAAAATAATAACATTTGCAACAAAGAGGCAAGCATTTGTTAATTTGCCATATGTTTTACATTTTCCGTAAAAAAAAAGAAAAAATATTCAATTCAAAATCCAGAATCAAAGCTTTAAAAATGAAATTGATTCATACTCAAATCTGACATCAAAATTAAAATGAGAAAAATCTATCCTGAGGATTTTAAAGATGTTCTTTTTAAACACTTCAAAAATATACTACCAATTTTTTTTACTGAATCTGAATGTAATTCAATGAGCAAATCTTTCAAAGTAGCTGGAAATAATCTACAGTGACATCCAAATCGGTTATTTATAAATAACTGCTTCTTCAGCAAAACCATCATTTATTTTTTTGTGACCTGAGTACTTAGTTATATAGCATGAATACTTATGTAGCATACATTTTTGCTCATAATTATAAAGGTTTAATTACACAATATAGTGCGTCACTCTTTTATTATAGCACATAACAGCTCAACGATAGAAATATTGCAACTAATTCTAGAATTGTCTGTATGAATCCCACACTCTTGATAGTTCGTTTTGCTACCTCTTCTTGTATCTAGTCTAGATACCTTCCCTTTGGTTTAGTTCTCTCTATACCTACATCATAGACCCGTGGATAATATATCGTAGATAGCTGCAAAGAGATAGTTACTATACTTGTGATATATCAGTCTTGGAAATAGTAGCCATTGTAAGATCAACCTTGTTAATATTCCTTGATACATGACCCACAAACATTACAACATTAACTACATTAGAACCTGAAAGATATGTGGACGATTTATCTGTTTAATTGAGTTATATGAGTTATATATATTTTTCAGTTTTATATTAAGTGGTAAAGTTTGAAGTCATTTTGGAAATTGAATATTTCTGTTAGGCAATAAGAACTGTTCCAACGGTGAAATTTAACTTTTTGTCGTCAAACTTCTGAATTCGGTACCTACTCAGTTAAAAAAATATTTTTGAGTGCACCATAGTCGAAACTTTGCGTGGCAACATTGCCTTAACGAACCCTAAAAAGAAACTAGAATTTGTGTTAAAAAAATATAATTGTATTCTTTTGAAACCTGTGTTTTTTTTTTTATTTTGAAACGAAATTTCTGATTGGACCGTAGTTCGGTTAGAGGGGAAAAAAACGAGGTTTCATTTAAAAAAGAAGTCGCCACCAATGCCACGGGTCATACCCGTGTAATCAAATTACAAAATGTATAAAAAGTGCAATGACCATCGTCTCAATGGTAGACAATTACTAAAGTGTAAGTACACAATCGGAACCTCTCGTTGCAAATTTGAAATGTCGTCACATCCTCAATTACGACACCGCCGCGGCACATTAATCGATTGCCCCAGATTAGATCGCTCCGCCGTTTAAATCAGATACGTTCGGCTTTAATTCCAATTTTCATCTCACAATGCCGCGATTCGCGTAAAATTCGTCAAAGCGGTTGGACGGTTCTTGTTCGCGTTTCGCAAACGCGACGCGACCGTAATATCTCCTAAAATTGCATTAGGACGCAATTCGGGAAAAATCTCGGGAAAGTGTAATTATCTCCCATAGAAACCACACTTGAGCGGCGTTTCAGTAGAAAGTGGCGAGCAAGTTGGAGATGGTCCAAGCATTTTCATGACAGAAGTTCGTTCTATTTCCTTGCGCGGAATATTCAGTGATTTGTATTCAACAATATTTTAAACAATTAATATTAACAAGGCAGAAAGCAAACGGAGGAAACTGTATAGTATCATCTGCTTCTAATTTTGCATAAAATGTTTCTACAGCAACGACAGCATAATGATTTTGATTTCAACAAATTTCCCTTTCAGCTCTTCCATAACATCCCAAATTAGATTTATGTATCACTTTTCTGGACTTAACAGAGAAGTTCACATGCAACACAGGAACTTTTCTATATTTTTTTAGTCGCCCTGAGCATTTAACACGTCGCTATAATTTGATATGATTTTATTGGCCACGCTAATGGCCTTCTACTTAACTTGGTACAGAGAGCAGTTCCATCTCGAAATTCTGAAGGTTAAATTTTTGTCCCAAAAAAGGGGAAGGTTAACTGCTCATGTTTTTTTTTCAAAAAATGGGGCAATATTGGATTTTCAAAATTTGAGTCACAAACCAAAATGGATTTCCTCCTGATTTCTTGACAAAGACGTTTACTTACCGACATAAGGATACTGAATCATATGGGGTACCCATATAGTAATTGAAAGTATTTTTTAATCCTTATGGACTGCCTTTATCGTTATCATGACTGATCTTCTGCGAAGGGCCTTTTACTTTTGTGGTTTTTCAGTTTTTCCCATTTTTTTTAAAGCAGTTTTACCAATTGTTACCAAATTTTAGATTTGAACTAACCTAATCAATGGCTAGAATTTCTATTTTAAACATTTTTTTGTATTACCTCCCTAAAGGGCACTATTGAACATTTCCACTTTCTCAAAAAAAAATTCAAAAAGACTGAATGTTTTTCATTAAATTTTATATTTGAATTACCATGTTAAAGGTACTATAAAATTTTTATTCGAAATATTTTCTTCTAAAAATATTATTAAAGACGTTTTATTGTTAAGAATTTTTATTTTGTTGTAAAATTTTCTTCAAAACGGTTTTTGTGATTTATACCAAATATCAACTTTATTTAGCTGTTTAATGCCTATACATTTTATTTGAAACAATTTTGTCCAAAACTGCCCTAAAGGGCACTTCCTTAAATGCATCGGTTTGTAGTGTACCTAATTGTTCAATATATCTAATACATCTCCATTATGTAATGTTGTTTCACTTATTCCAAGTCAATGATCGGACTCTTATTTCGAAGTATTTAGTTTGCAATAATTTAAGGTCATTATCTAATTTATCACAAATAAGTACCTGTATATACATGACATTTTCGTCCAATGTCTTTACATATTTAAGGTAAACCAATATAATTTAATAAAATTCACTGTTAGGAATATTCAACGATTAGAAAACTTTCGAGAACAACTCACAAGTAAAAAATATGTGTTGTATAAGTGTTATTAGAAGCAAAAATCGAATATTACGTATTAAGGAACGTTCGAGAACAATAAGTGTACAAAAAGGCTCGTTAAAATAAAGTCATCGTTAAGATAAGCATTATTAGGTGTCGAGATGATTAATTGTGTAATTCTCTTTAGGGCTAGTTGGTGCTAAGAATCGGGACAGGATGCGATAAATGCAGTGCTTTGTGCTAGTGATTTTTAAAGTGAATTTTGTGAATAAAACGCCTCCCAACACTGATGTCTGCGCTCTAGGACGTCCTAAAGTCTCCTAGATATAATTTTGGAAGCACACAAATCTTTTCCAAATTACATTAATTCTGTGTGGCGTTCAAATTTACACTGGAACGTCAGTTCAAAGCTTTGATGGTTAGGGTTAATTTTTGATCACTTAAAGGAGTCCTAGATTGTTGATGTTTTTTGGGTGGCGAGGAAAAGGAAGACGTGCCTCCAGGATCCACACATGAGAGGAGAGATGAGATTCGGGCCTTGGGAATCCTTGGGTAAGTGGTAAGTATCCCGCCAAAGAATTGTTTACAAGTTACATTGAATTCTTATTCATTTCTATCATTATTAGTGAATTTTATAAATTTAGCACAAGTAAACAAATAATTGTGCCTTTCTATTGTATTGTGTATAAGATTGTGTGGTTAAATGTCTGGTACATTTAGAGATTGTTAAATTTGTTTCAATTTCACATGGTAAGGTAAAATTTACTTAGAACAATTGGAAATTATGATATATTCAAAATTCAATTGCAAAAAAGGAAGAAATGTATTTGTTACCTGATTACATAAACTTTGTCACTTTCTAACAGAAATTTTGTTATTTTGTAATTTTAAACTTGTCTACTTTACAAAAATGAGTCGTTTCAATGCTCATTCTTTAATTCGGTTTATCCCTTTTACAGAAAATGATCATCGGAGAGCGCCTTCGCACACAACCGAGATGGAAGAGATTTTTAAGGGTCTTAAGGTATAATGAACACAAATTTTCTTTTAATTTCAACGCTAATAGACTTTCTTTTTTTATTTTCAGGTAAGTGCACATTTCCTTATGGACGCGCTTTTACTGTTAAATCAGCGTTTGACATTTCGAAACTAGTCTGGCCATTGCTGGGCATGGTTTCCATTGGAAAAATCGAAAAAAAGTTTTCGTGGATCGTGGTGCTTTTAGTGCTTTTCGAGCGAGTGTTATATTGTTTGGTGTTCGGGTAAGTACGTATGTTATACATAAATATTTTTGGAACTTTAGTTCCTTACGCCAGGGGTTTGGGAGCGAGGGTGGTCGCGCAGCAAAAAATCTGACAGTTAAATGGAATGCGTTACCGAAGCGAACGCTACGAACGCAGCCGAGCCGCTCGCTATCTCTGTCTCTCTCCTTCTCGTTGAGTCGTTCGCTGTCTTTGTCACTGCTCTCGTGTACGAAGCCTCGTGTACCAAGCAGTGACTCATAGGCTTCAGACTTATGCTGCGATTCTGAACACATCTGTAGCGATCGTAGTCAAATCTGTATAAGTCTCGTAAGCATCATGATGCGTAATGATAATTTATGGTACTTAACGTTGTTTTGTTTCAGATATACCGCTCTTTTTACTTTCAGGTATGTCTCAAGGTGTGTTTATTTTGTTTTGCATTTTCAGACAACTTTTTTTTTAGACACTTTTAGCTAATTTTTAATTGTTTTGTTACCTTTTATCCTTTTTTTCTGTTTTAGATAATTTAAGGTAGGTACTTAACATTGTTTTCTTTTTCAGATATACTGCTCTTTTTACTTTCAGGTATTTCTCAAGGTATTCTTTGTCATTGTGTTTGTTATGTATGTTTTTCTCTTCAAGTAATTTTAGAGCTGCACATCGTCTAATTGTTTCGTTTCCATTGGCACTTTCTTGTGTTTTACATAATGAATATTAAAGAAATTACGGGGCCCCATTAAAAATAAAGCCACAAGAGGAAAGTGGATTAATAGGGCTTCCATCGATTTCAAGTGGGACTTCCCAGGTTGATTTCGTTAGAGGCGAACCGACCACTTAAAACAAAAATGGTAACGAGCTGCGTAAATACCTCCTGGGTGGCTATGGAAACCTTACGAGATTTTAACCTAAGTTCTCTCTTTCTCGTTAATGACTTCTCTCTTCTGACGCATTTTAGTGGGGCCCCATCAAAGAAAATTACTCTTGATTCTGTTAATATTGTCCTCTTAATGTTTTTAAGTTTAGGTATATTCGTTTTACGATATTTTTTATCTGATAAGTACCTACCTACGCAACAGACGGAACGATTATAGTACCCTACCAATAGGACCAAGTTGTCTCATATAATTTCGAAATCACTTTTCCTTATCGAAATGCAGGTTTAATCATAAAGTTTAATAATTAATTGATCAAATAGTTAGTACTTGATAACTAATAATTTTCATTAAACTTTATATTTTAATTAATATATTAAATGTAATTATACAATTTTTATTAGAAATATTTTTTTAACTGTCCTAAAGTACACTTTACTCTTAAGAATTTTTGTTTTGTTATTTTATTGTACAATTTTCTTTAAAACGGTTTTAGTGATTTATAGGTACCAAATCTCATAACTTAAGTTAGCTGTGTAATACATATTACTTTTATTTGAATCATTTTTGTCTAAACTTGCCCTAAAGGGAACTTCCTTATATACATCGGTTTGTAGAGTGATTGTTCAGTCTAACTGATACATCTCCATTAAATAATTTTTCAGAAACCTTTTCCATCCATCTAACAAATCATTAAAAGAAATATTTACTAATAAGAAAAAATGTTAATATTCAATACTAAATTTGTTTTATAAAACGGCGATAATGTTGTCATGAATATTTTGTCTGGCCATATGAGAAAGTCTTACGATGTTACGCATCGCCATTTTTATCTTCCAATATTAAGCCATATTTATCTTCAATTGCACATAGAAAATGATATATTGGTACAATTGTAAAATTTGGAACCCTACTTTTATTCCGTTTGGCTCACTTTAGCATTACATCATATCAACATAAGTGTCGAAATCAAATCCAAAATGGGTCACAGAATACCAACATATCAAAAAATTTGAGGTTACAATTTGGATCATATGACGTTGCCGAATCAAATCGCAGATTAACTAAGCACAGCTTTTTTCTATAGGGAACGTAGCAAAGTTCAATAAACCAAGATTAATTATTCGAACCGGCTTAATAAACCTACGCTTATTGGAAAAACCATTGCAGATGGCTATAAATCTTATAGGATCAGCCTAAGACATTCAGGGATTGTGTGATCATATTTTATCTGCTATATTGAATATGGGAAAGTAATTTGAGACCCAATTTGTAATCAGAGATGTAAAAACATTAAACACTTGGCCTTTGGTGTTGGATTGAATCAAAATTAATTTTGAAGAAAGTAAGTAGTAGTTTTAAGTTTCATTATATTTTTTAACGCAGAAATCACCTTGGTATATTAGCCATAAGTTAGCCAAAAAAATGTGTTTTTTACGCTTCTATATCAAAAATCGTACTAGGTACATCGTATGACTCTGAGGGTGTATTCCTGTTCAGAAACGTTTTAAACTTCTTAAAAGGTTAGTCAAACTTGGCTGTCATCTATGTTGTTGTCATGGTCATCGTCATTATTTTGGATATCATATTATTATTATTACGAGCATTAGTGCAACTCATCGTATTGCATATCAAATACCTTACAAATAACAACATTAATATTATAACCGCGAATCTTTCGCAAACATCGAAAACAAAACTCTTACGAGAACTTTGAACCTGCTACGTACCGCTTGCAGGTGAACGTTATTTCTAAGAACATCTCTTGAAAAATGGGCGGTGTTCTTCGTTAGGCATACCTTGGTTTTTTTCTCCATTAATAACCGATCGTTCAGCCTTTGTGAAATATAACGAACCGATTCATCATCAAAGTAAGCCCATAAATATTCATCGCGGTTTCGGGTATTTAAGGTTGGCTTGATTGAATTGTTTGGGTTTAATGGGAGGAGAAAAAATCTATTAAGGAGTTCAAAGAACCTGGATCGTCTAGAGGGTATTTAAAGCGTGATTCGAACAAAAAAATTCTTTTGATCGAATTCAGACTTAAGTATACCCAAAAAACCATACAAAGAGGAACGTCACATGTTTTCTAGAGAGAAGGTAGTTAAGGTTAAATTTATTTGATCCGATGATGCTGTTCAGTTAAGAGGGTTGTCCATGAAGTCTGTTGATTTAAGTCTCGAAGTCGAATTCTCGCTTTAAATTGTACGATCAAGTTGTATAAAAAATTGTAATGTTACAAGATAAATTCCAATCAATATGGATTCAAGGAGTAAACAAAATTGATGGCTTCGATTTTGATGTAACTTTGGGATATTATTTTAATTAGAATTTCGTGACACACTTGGTTTTTTGTTATTTTCCGGAAAATTTTTTTGGAGCAACGTTTTTCCTTGTCAAAATATACTCTTGACAGCGTTATTTGGAACATCAAAATTAACAACTATTTCTTATGGCCGTTATTTTGACCCAAATCATCCTATTTATGCTGTTTCTCAAATGTGCAAAATTTCATTAGCTAAATCAAGCAGGTTTCAACTGAGTAGTATTTTTTTCAAATTTGGGTATCAAAGGGCCATCCATAATTTTCGTGAATTTTGATGTGTTATTTAAAGACAAATAAGTTATCTTTCTGCCAAAAGGCAATATGCAACTTTATGAAATCGCGAAATTCATTCGTGAAAATTCACAAAAAATAGTGGTAGCGTTTTTGAAAATTTCCTGAAAAAGTGGCGTTTTTCAGTTTTCCCATCTTCCTCAAAAGCAATTTCCTTTTCGAGCAATTTCAAATTCGAAAAATCCATGTGGAAGCTGATAAAATTCTGTATATTTTGGAAAAAAGTGTTACGATGCGATCTTATGTATAATTCATACTCAACTCGCTTATGAAAATTGTCGTTGTATTGGAAAAACGCCATATCTCCAGAAAGGGGCAAAATCGTACATTACTGTTCGGCAGAAAAATAGCCTATTTTGGCTGAAATGTCACTTCTAAATTTCGTAGAAATTAAGACTGGGTTCTTGAGATATTCAATTTTGAAAAAAGAAATGTTTTTTTCCTTTTTTCCCGTTTACCTCAAAGTTTTGGAGTGATTTGACTTTTGAAAAATCCGTGAAAGCTGATGAGATTCTACAGGTTTTGAGGAAAAATATAACATTATGTATGGCATTTGGGGCTTAAAAGTATGAAAATTGTCAAAAAGCGTGTTTTTCGAACGGCGCAAAATGGCATATTGCCGTTCGGCGTCGAGATAGCTTTTTTGGCCTCGAATAACTCATTCCAAATTCATAAAAAGTAATGGTGGCGTTTTTGAAAATTTTCTGAAAAAGTGGCGTTTTTCAGTTTTTTCCGTTTACCTTAAAAAGTTTTCGAGTAATTCAAATTCTGAAAAACACGTGGAAGCTGATAAAATTTTGCGCATTTTGGAAAAAATGTTACGATGCGAGCTTATACATAATTCATACTCAACTCGCTTATGGAAATTGTCGTTGTATTGGAAAAGCCATATCTCCAGAAAGGGACAAAATCGTACATTACTGTTCAGCAGAAAAATAGCCTATTTTGGCTTAAACGTCACTTCTAAATTTCGTGGAAATTAAGACTGGGTTTTTGGGATATTCAGTTTTGAAAAAAGAAATGTTTTTCCTTTTTTTCTGTTTTCCTCAAAGTTTTTGATCGATTTGACTTTTGAAAAATCTCTTTGAAAACTGATGAGATTCTACAGGTTTTGAGGAAAAATATTACACTTTGTAAGGCATTTCGGGCTTAAACGTGTGAAAATTGTCAAAAAGCGTGTTTTTCGAACGGCGCAAAATGGCATATTGCCGTTCGGCGTCGAGATAGCTTTTTTGGCCTCGAATAACTCATTCCAAATTCATAAAAAGTAATGGTGGCGTTTTTGAAAATTTTCTGAAAAAGTGACGTTTTTCAGTTTTTTCCGTTTACCTTAAAAAGTTTTCGAGTAATTTAAATCCTGAAAAACGTGGAAGCTGATAAAATTTTGCGCATTTTGGAAAAAATGTTACGATGTGAGCTTATACATAATTCATACTCAACTCGCTTATGGAAATTGTCGTTGTATTGGAAAAGCCATATCTCCAGATAGGGACAAAATCGTACATTACTGTTCAGCAGAAAAATAGCCTATTTTGGCCTAAATGTCAGTTCTAAATTTCGTGGAAATTAAGACTGGGTTTTTGAGATATTCAATTTTGAAAAAAAGAAATGTTTTTTTCCTTTTTCCCGTTTACCTCAAAGTTTTTGAGTGATTTGACTTTTGAAAAATCTCTTTGAAAACTGATGAGATTCTACAGGTTTTGAGGAAAAATATTACACTTTGTAAGGCATTTGGGGCTTAAACGTATGAAAATTGTCAAAAAGCGTGTTTTTCGAACGGCGCAAAATGGCATATTGCCGTTCGGCGTCGAGATAGCTTTTTTGGCCTCGAATAACTCATTCCAAATTCATAAAAAGTAATGGTGGCGTTTTTGAAAATTTTCTGAAAAAGTGGCGTTTTTCAGTTTTTTCCGTTTACCTTAAAAAGTTTTCGAGTAATTCAAATTCTGAAAAACACGTGGAAACTGATAAAATTTTGCGCATTTTGGAAAAAATGTTACGATGTGAGCTTATACATAATTCATACACAACTCGCTTATGAAAATTGTCGTTGTATTGGAAAGTCTCCAGAAACGGGCAAAATGGCACATTACTGTTCAGCAGAAAAATAGCCTATTTGGCCCAAAATAACACTTCTACATATCGCGGAGATTAAGACTGGGTGTTTAGGATATTCAATTTTGAAAAAAGAAATGGTTTTCCTATTTTTGCCGTATACCTCAAAATTTTTGAGCAATTTGACTTTTGAAAAACCTCTGTAAATGCTGATAAGATTCTACAGGTTTTGAAAGAAAAATGTTGCACTACGAAGTTATATATAAGGCATTTAGGGCTTAAACGTGTGAAAATAGACACTGCTTTTACAAGAGCATGTTTCCCATACTAGGAAGAATGGCATTTGCCGTTCGGCGTCGAGATAGCTTTTTTGGCCTCGAATAACACATTCCAAATTCATAAAAAATAATGGTAGTGTTTTTGAAAATTTTCCAAAAAAAAGTGGTGTTTTTCAGTTTTTTTCCATCTACCCCATATAGTTTTCGAGCAATTTCAAATTCGAAAAATCCATGTGGAAGCTAATAAAATTCTGCATATTTTGGAAAAAATGTTACGATGCGAGCTTATACAAAATTCATTCTCAACTCACTTATAAAAATTGTCGTTGTATTGGAAAAGCCATATCTCCAGAAAGAATAATTAGTTTTTATAAATAAGAGTTTATTGTGGAGAGTCGAATTTTTAAATATTTCTTGACATTTTAAAAGAGCCGCAGAAGAGGAATCATGCAAATCGGTAATAACTTCCTTTATTTCATCATAGTGTTCGGCATAAAACATTGCTGCATCAAGCCATGTTCCCCATCTAGTTATGACAGGTCTTGGCGGCTATGACTCATTATTAATGTAATTTTAGACAAGTAAACTATCAAATAACATACTAGTGTGTTATAATCCATAACTCATTAGTGAGTTATGTATTATAACTCACGTTCATATTTAAAGCAGTATTCTGTTTATTTATTTACGGTACCTACTAGTGTGTTATGTTGAAAATAAGTCACGAGGGCAAACAAACAACCTACTTTAACCAAAATGTAAAAAAGTCACTGTCGAGTCATTCTGACATTTATAGGGCACTGAGACGCAAGTAGCTTTGATTTGATCACAAAGCTTATTAATTATTATCTCATAAAAACAGATTTCTTCCACGTTGGATAAAACATTGTATGCCAATCGCGTGTTGTGTTTCCTAAGTCACTTGAGAATTTATACCACTCGGCCTGACGGCCTCTTGGTATAAACCTTCTCGCGTGACTTATTTTCAACATAACACACTAGTACCATACATACCTATTAATACCTAATTTCATAAACATTGATTATTGCGTCACAGCTTTTGACGGGATAATACTTACGTAGGCGTAATTTTTCAGGCATTTTCTTTGGAAACACCCATTTCATATCTCAAAAAATATCTTAAAAATCCCTACAGTGAAGCGATTGACAATTCCCAAATTGTATTTTAACCCACGGTTCAATCTGTAGATTTTCCATCTAAAATTTACGAATTCATTATAGTCTAGTCAACATGTACCATTTTTGAAAACTTTTTTGTAGTCTCCGAAAATTATGATCATGGTGTGTCATTCGATTCGTAATGTCATGTAGAAAGTTGAAGGAAAGGTTTCAAAAGGCGCTCAAAAAAATTACAAAAGTTATAAACAATTAGGTAAAAAATAAAGTTTGGCTTTTGTTTTTTTTTAATATCTCGAAGAATATTAAAGATTTTCGAAATATTAAATGAGATCTGAAAAGATCAGTAAATTTGCTGAAAAAAAGTTCCAACTCCTGAAACTGTACCTCCACTATTTATAATTTTTACAAAGCCCTGAAAATAGAGCCAAAAACGGCTAGTCTGAAACAAAAAAAATTGTTAACTAACAAATGCATAATTTATGGAAAAATGGAGATAAAAATTTTTTAACCGCGGATTATTGTTAACTGGTCTATCCCTATAGTACATGAATTTTTTTTTATTCCTTGATATTCATATTTAGTATGATAAAATAATTTTTTTCTTTATTGTGTCAGAGTCAGGCAACTCGCGCGGAAGCCAGACTAGCCGTTTTTGGCTCTATTTTCAGGGCTCTGTAAAAATTATAAATATTGGAGGTACAGTTTCAGGAGTTGGAACTTTTTTTCAGCAAATTTACTGATCTTTTCAGATCTCATTTAATATTTCGAAAATCTTTAATACTTTTCGAGATATTAAAAAAAAAACAAAAGCCAAACTTTATTTTTTACCTAATTGTTTATAACTTTTGCAATTTTTTTGAGCGCCTTTTGGAATCTTTCCTTAAACTTTCTACATGACATTACGAATCGAATGACACCATGATCATAATTTTTGGAGACTATACAAAAAAGTTTTCAAAAATGGTACATGTTGACTAGACTATTACCGTCGCCAAGTTTCCCGTGAATCGTACGATAAATCTGTCGATTGTAATCGAAGTTCTGCGCGAAGGTCAGGACAAACGAGAAATCTGATCGCGCTCAGGAAACCCTACCGGCGGATAAATTCGCGTCTTTTTCGCGATTTTACATCGATTTTCACTAAATCACCTGCTCCATTCATTAAAACACCATTCATATCACCGGTTCTTATCTCGCGGGAAAAAAACCAGAATCTCGCGACGTACCGTCTCGACACGCGATAAAAACAGAAACTCGTTTTTTTCCTGTATTCTCCCATAAAATCAAAATTTCCTACACGAAACCGCAGATTTTAATATTAAAATCAGGAAAAAAAAGTATCGAGGTGCCGGACTGGCTCTGGACGTCTCTTGGCCGTGACCTTATGTCCAACCCGAAACTAGTCCCATAAATCGGAGATGTCACCCGCGAAAACAACGTAAAAGAACATAAAAATAGCATAATATAAGATACGAAAGAAAAGAGCGGAGAGATAATCGAAGTTGTTTATTGTATAGATCTCGGCTAATTGCCCTGCGATGGGAGATTAATCGGGAGGTAGCTTCGGCCATTAGTATAAATCAAAAACATAATCACCTGAAAGTTATTGTGTAACGAACTGAAATTGAATGAAACATTATTCTCAGGTTCGGGCAGTCCGCATTGATCGCGGGTGTTCCCGCAAAAAAATCGCCATTAATCAATTCCGCTAGTAATTAATTTAAATTTTAATACCCTTATTATTCGCCGGAACGACGGAATTATCCATAAAAGCTGTGGTACCCCAGCGATAATCCGAAAATCCCCAATATCGACAAGAAATATTCCTTTTTCGTTTGTAAGACAGTTGCTTTAAATCATTTGAGATATTTCCAAATCACAAATTTTCCCAATCGCGTCTACCAATATTTCCCCAAAACATAACAGACCAGTCTGTGTAGATTTTTCAAGACATTAATTCGTAACCGGACGGGAGTGATCAAAACTTGTAGGCTCTGATTAGTTGATCATTCCTATATAGTTTTAAAAACACAAAAAGTGTGCCTTAACAAATGGGTAGGGCCCAATTTTAGTAAAAACAATTTTTTTTATTCTAAAAGCCAAGGTATGCATTTTGGGGAAAAAAGTTTCAAATATAAGTTGTAGAGAATTTATAATCCTATAATTTGAGCTAGAGCGTGATTCATTTTGTTAATTATTTATTGCAAGAATTTCAAAAAACACTAAAAATGGTCATTTTTTGCATATTGATTATTTATTGCAAAAATAATACGATTTATGTTTTTGCTGCTTTAAAATCTACCTTTTATGATCCTAAATCTAAACAACTTTTCTAATGCATTTTTTTTATTGAGGGTGTATTTTTTTTATAAATAAATAGTCTTGGAACCATTAACTTATACAAATTTCTGAAATACTGAAGCTGGATTCAAAATGAAGAATTTTAAAAACAAACAACTTTTTTTGACCAATAAGAGCACAGATAGGATTTTTTTTTCAATAATTCGCAGCCCTTTTGTTTATAACAATTAAGAAATGAATTTTGTCGTGTTCGATAGTTAAATATTTACATTTTTTTTTAAATGTTTATTAAAAGAGAAGAAAAATGTTTGATAGGTGCTCTCGGGCTACGCGAGAGCGGGAGTGGTGGGGGGAGGTTTAAAAGGTACCATTTTGTACGTAGTGGTACAAGCTTTATTTAAGCTTTATCGTTGATTGAATCAACGGCTTTATCTAGGATAATGGCGGTAAAATGGTTTCTTAAAGCCTGTAAAATGGTGAATGGTTTTCGAGATTTGGTGGACGTCCAGTTTCATGAGTTTAGGAACACATTTTGAATTTAGAATATAGAGGACTTAATTTGATTTGCTCTTAAATGACTGACAAATTATTTGCATAATAATTGTGCTGTATATACCCTGCGTTCACATTTTCGTCCTTAGGTAGCTATACATAAAACTTCTTCTGCATACCAGGTATTAGGCTTTTGCTTGTTACGGCACCCATTTCTTTCTTGGTCTACTAATGCTTCTTCTGCCTCTACATTTATTCTTCTTTGGGTTTCTTTTATCTTGCAATCTGTCTACATGGTCTTTCCATTTTCTCCTATTTTCTGTAATTTTTCGTTTATGCTAAAGATGTTGAGTTGTCTTCTTATACTATCATATTATGTCCGTAGGTGTGCAACCTTTAACCTCTCTTAAAAATTTCATTTCTTGACTTTGCAACATATTTTCCTCTTTCTTAGTAAGATCAGGATTGGTACAGCCACCGTCTTTTAATTTTCGTGGTTTTATGTTGGTTTAAGTGTTCTGGTTTCAGTGTTCTAGTTAGTGTTTCACACTTAATTGCGGATTTATTAAGTTTTTCTTCAATGTCTTTCCCTTGATCATATGATATATCGCAACCTAGATATTTTGAATGTGATACCTGTCCTAATATTTCATTATTTACATCTATCTTTGATCTGACAGGGTATTTACCTAAGAAGGCCATTACTTTGGTCATAGCAGATGATATTTTCATGTTATACTATGGACATATTTGTTGCAGTTCGGGTATTCCCATTTCCAGGTCGTCTTCTGATTCTGTCATTAATACTAAGTCATCTGCATGAAGAATCAATTTTAAAACTGTACTTTGATGTAACTTAATTCCTTTATCCAACACATGACAGTTATGACTGTCATTATTAATGTATGTTTTGACAAGTAAACTATCAAATAACACACTAGTGTCTTATAATCCATAACTCACTAGTGAGTTATGGATTATAAGTCCCGTTCATATTTTTTAAAGTATTTTTATTTATAGGTTGCCCGTGGCCACCAAACAAACAACCTTCTTTAACCAAAATGTAAAAGAGTCACTGTCAATTCATTCTGACATTTATAGGGTATTGAGGCGCAAGTAGCTTTGATTTGATCACAAAGCTTATTAATTATTATCTCAAAAAACCCGATTTCTTCCACTTGTTGGATAAAACATTGTATGCCACTCGCGTGTTATGTTTCCTAAGTCACTTGAGAATTTGAGTATAAATCTTCTCGCGTGACTTATTTTCAACATAACACACTAGTACAATTCTACAACTATTCTTTAATTTATTGTTCCATTGTTTTATGATGTCGTCTTACATGTTAAATAATAACGGCCTGGTGGCCTCGTGGTATAAATCTTCTCGCGTGACTTATTTTCAACATAACACACTAGTAGCATAAATAACTATTTTTGAAATTATTTTTCCATTATTTTATGATGTCGTCTTACATGTTAAATAAAGTTGGGGAAACACTTTATCCTTGTAAGGCACTTTTGTTATTATTACTGATGTTTCTCTTCTGTTTATGTCGATTAGTGCCTACTTTAGTATTGTGGTACAGGCTTCTTATTGCTCTTATTGGTTATTTTGAATAATGTTCAATAATTTTCCTCTATTTAGGTTATAGCAAACTACATCTTTGAAGCTGATATGGGTCTCTTTATTAAATTCTCAGTATTTTTCAATGACCTGTATTCTGAATATTACATCTATCGTCCTTTTCTGAAACCTATTTGTTCTGTTACGTGTTCCATTCGATTGCTTAAACTTTTAGCATAAATTTTGTATTCTGATTCCAGTAATCGTATCCCTCTATAGTTGTTAGTACCGTTATTATCGCCCTTTTTATATATTGGTAGTACTTTTGGTGTCTTCCATTATTTTGGTCTCCTCTTGTTTTCTCGGCATTTATTATATAGGTGGAGAAGTCTTAGTTGCAGTAGTGTCCCTCCGTATTTCAGCAACTCTGAGTATATGGTGTATAGTATAGGTATATACTTATAAGACGCGTTTGGATATACGATAATCACAGCGTAACAGATTTCATGCTGACGGAAAGTTAAAGATTCTACCCCATCGAATATCGTTTATTTTTCTCAAGAGCGCGTATCAAAGTTATTACTTTAAAAAAATTAGACGTGACAATAGCATCCCAAAGTGTCAACGAGATGTTATTTGTCACTCAAAATCATTCCAAATCTACCTATCCCTGTACTGTATTGAAATCTTTTGATTTTGACAAGTCACTTGTCACGTTTACAGCGTTTTTACATGTTACCATACTCCATATCGTCGTTGTTAAAGCAAAATGCGAATTACCACGACGCCCAATGAAAATTTTCGATGCCCTTTCATGTCTTAGTCCAGTAAGTAGACCCTTTACACGTACAACTCGGACGCGACTCACCTGATCGAACCGTAGCATCCTAGCGTTTCTGATATTACTGGAGCAGTCTTCCCTTCCCTGCGAGCCGCTGCGGTCGACGAACAACTTCGAGAAGGTATCGGACTTCGACGATGTCCGCGAGGAGAACTCCCCGAAGACGTTGACGAACGAGCGGGTCGCCTCCTCGTCCTCCCCGGGTCCCGTCGCGTGGGGCAAGACGATCAGGATAAACAGGTTCCATGTCGGCAAGGTCCCGCAGGCGTCGCCGAGGAGGAACGGCCCGTTCAAGAGGGTGCCGTCGACGGACCGCGGCACCGTCGGCTACCTCGAGAAGGCGAAGGGCTCGGCCGCTCCGGAGAGGTACGTCGTGAAGGACCACTACCCGAAGCGGGGGTACTTCCTGGTGAGGGAGAGGCAGAGCGACGCCGGCCAGTACTCCAGCGCGCACACTCGACGGCCGACCACGGTGCAGGACGATTGGAAGCCGCAGCTCGCTAAAAATTCAGGTTTGCACGCGAAACTCATTTGAGCGCTCCTTGAAGTGCCATTTCCACGGTAAAGGTCGGAGGAATCCAAACTTGAGCGACCTCTTACTTTCTTTAGACGGGAGTGGATTCCTCTATCCACACTATGGCTCGCTCGGAGCCGACGGCACGACCAATAAACCGTTTATCCCAAGCTAAGCATCATTAAGAAACTTAAGTTGTATTCAGCTTCGTATTTTTTTACACATTTGCCAATGAACGAAGGGTATAGTGGTCGTTGTATGGTGGACTGTATGTAGAATCTCGTAACTCGTTGTCGGCTGCGGAGATGAATCTTGTCGACAGGCTGTAAGGCTGTAGACGGTCTTGTAGACTGAAGACAGGCCGTGACGTAATCTCCGGTGTGGACCTGAGGGCATATCGTGCAGGTCCTGCTTACAGTTCTTGTAGATTGGAGACAGGGCTTGACGTAATTTCCGGGGTGGATGCGAGGGCGCAACGTGCAGATCCTGGTGGTATTACTTGTAGACTGGCGACAGGGCGTGACGTAATCTTCGGTGTGGACCTGGGGGCGTATCTTGCAGGTCTTGATTGCAGTTCTTGAAGATTGGAGACAGGGCGTGACGTAATCTCCGGGGTGGATCTAAGGGCGAAACCTGCAGATCCTTCTTGAAGTTCTTGTATTTGGAGACAGGGCGTGACGTAATCTCGGGAGTAAACTCTCAGGGTTTATCGTGAGAGCTTGTAGTGTGAAGTAAGGGCCTCCCGAAATACACTCTCACAATTCGGTTTAAGATAAGAGGGGCTTGATCAAAACCAAACTGCACACCTTCGTTTAGTGAGCATACTAGACATATTAAATTTATTGCCATAATTTCTAGTAACATGCTTGATTTAGGTAAAAAGTTCCCTAAATTAGTTAACAATAAATTACATTTCTTATCCTAAAGATTCCCTTAGATAATGTTAAAATTAGCGTCAACAGTCAAATTTCCTTAATTTTTGAACTTTTTTTGGGATTTTCCAGCATATCAATGTTGTTTGCATGGGATGGTCAGTTTCGTTGTGTAAAATGTTCTTCTATAAAAAGAAATATTATTTGAAATGTACGGGAAGGAATGGCAAAGCTTGATTTGCCGTCATAGCTCTTGATCTGACATCTTCTGCAGTACGTCAGGAACATTCATCAGTACTCATTCTGCAAGACATCTGCTCCGTTCCTACATCTAATTTTTGTGAAGTCGTCGATGTTCAATATAGTTGATTAATCGGGATCCTCGGTCATTGATGTTATTTGTATCCTTTAATTGGGAGATCATGTGGGCTTTTAGGAAGCTTTATGGGAGTCTTAAAAATAAATTTAGAAGGCATTTCAATCATTGGGGTACTCCAGGAGAAACTTGGGGACTATTAGTAGTTATTTAGGGAGACTTGATTTATCAGGAAGCTGTTTGGACTTTCAGCAACCTTTACAGGAGTCCAGAAAAGGTACATCTTCTTCTTCTGCTGCACTGCATTACTGGAGGTTTGCGATCACTATATCAAAATCTACCCCATTCTGTGCCGCTCTTAATAATTGCTGAACGTCCATGCCTGTCCAAGCTCTGATGTTACGGAGCCATGGCATTGTTCTTCTGCCTACTCCTCTCCGGCCTTCTATCTTTCCTTCAATTATTAGTCTTAGCAAGTTGTATTTGTAATTTATCGTTATTTGGCCTAGGTACGAGGTCTTTCTTTTCTTAATCGTTGTTATTAGTTCTAGTTCTCTGTGGTACAAAAAGATACATAAGGGATTTCAATCCTTTGGGAAACCTCAAGGAATCCTCGAGGTGGGTGGAGTTATTTGGGATCCTTGAGGACAATTGTGGGACACTGTGGGTTTCCAGGAACCCTTATGTAGGTTCCAAAAAAATCAAGGAATATTTTAATTCCCGGGGAATCTTCAGGAGGCGCTTAGAAACCTGTTGGTCTGTCAGGAAGCCTCGTGGACTTTCAGAACTCTTAAGGAAATCCAGGAAAGTCCACAAGACTCAAATGGAAGTACTCACCGTTGGTAAACGATGACAGTTGGTGGTTGTATAATCGCACAAGCACAGGTGACTTCATTATCTATCAACTATCTTCATTTGCTTTATTCTTCAATCGTTTTAATTTCGTTTACATGATTTCGAAGGTTTTAAAGTACGATCAGAGTGGGAGCGACCGGCGACGCGATGCGATAGCGACGAGTAGGCGACGTTCGGCTGTCGCTAAGCTCGTCGTTGCCACGTCGCATCGCTGGTCGCTATCACTATGAACGTTTGCATTTGGTTACACAATATTATTCCGTTCTGCGGCGTCGCTCGTCGCATCGCTATCGCGTAGCGTCGCCGGTCGCTCGCACTCTGATCGTACCTTTATAGAGGCCACAAGCGGATTACCATCCAAGACCTACAAATAAGTTCCAGCACACCTTTACATGAGAATCAAACTGATTGGTCGATTCACTTCCAGGTTATCTATCCAACTGCAAGGAACTGGAGACGATCCTATTCTTCCCGCCGATAGACCGTTTCCTTTCGAGCTCGCTCTTCCACGACGACGTCCACAGCTGGAACAAGCTGAAGCTGATGGCGCACAACGTGAACCCCTCGTACCAGCGGACCCTCGACGCACCCAACGCGAGGCAGTGCGTGCGCGACATCCTCAAACGCAGGAAACGTCACTCGACGTACGTGAACAACCGGAGGAGTCACAAGAAGTTCATCAGCATGTCCAAGCGGGAGGTCGGGGAGAACAAGCCCCCCGAGGGTTTCCAAGAGATCATGGATTACATCGTGAAGAACAAGACTTTCCACGACAAGTTCACCTGCGTCCCGATATTGTTCGAGACCGTGAC
Source organism: Cryptocephalus moraei (assembly GCA_946251905.1). Taxonomy (NCBI): domain Eukaryota; kingdom Metazoa; phylum Arthropoda; class Insecta; order Coleoptera; family Chrysomelidae; genus Cryptocephalus; species Cryptocephalus moraei. The sequence continues at coordinate 36,077,136 of OX276452.1, forward strand.
GGAAGGTTTGGGTGAGGTTCACAGCGGGGGAACCCCGGGTTCGTCGAGCGAGGGGAGCTCGTCCGGAACCCAAAGCGCCGCCGGCGGCGAGCCGAGCACGGTGCAGGTCACGCTCGGAAGTGCGAACGTCGCGACGACGGCGGCAGGTTCGGAACCCACACATCCGTCGGAATCGAGTCATCCGAGCGGGGAAACCGCCGTTTCGACCGAAAGTACGCACCCATCGTCCGAAGCGACTACCCTTAGCGCAGCCCTGTCGACGGCCAGCGTCGCTCAAACGGCCGAAAGCGCAGCCGCTCCGGTCACCCCCGCAACCGCTGCGCTCGCTGAAACTCACCCTGCTCCACCTGCGCCCGCCTTGAACGCCGAAGCTGTACAATCTCCACAGAACGTCGCCCCGTCGAACGTGGTTCCACTGAACGAGGCTCCGCCGAGCGTCGCTCCACCGAGCGTCGCCCCGTCATACGTCGCTCCACCTAACGTCGCTCCATCTAACGTCGCTCCACCTAACGTCGCTCCACCTAACGTCGCTCCATTAAACGAGGCTCCACCTATTGCCGCTCCACCGAATGAAGCCACTACGAACGCGAACGTACCGATAGAGGCGCCATCACCGCCGCCAGCTACCGTCGTTCCGCCGAACTTGGTAGCGTCGAACGTCGATCCGAAGGCGCAGAAGAACCACCACGAGACGATAGCGGAAATAAAGAACCTAACCGACGAGCTAAACTTCCGCATCCCGCAGCTGAGGCGGAGCTACCAGGAACTCATGAGCGACATAGAGAGGAACGCTCCGAAGAACAGGAAGAAGAAACACCTGAGCATCATCACGAAGTACGAGGACCTGCCGGACGGGAACGCGAACCTCGACGAGTCCAGTAAAGATGCTAACGCACCTATGGCGGATTCGACCACGGCTAACGGCGGCGCCGAATCTACATCGGCCCAGGCCGGAAAGAAGATGATCCCCGGGGTACTGATCTACCCTATCGAGAAGCCGACCAAGACGAAACGGCACATCTTCGATTTCCTCTCCGGGGGCGGTACGACTTCCACGACGGTAGAGACTGCTACTTTCAAAGGTGTTTCGTTGCCCATGTCACTTGAGAACTTGAAGGTGAGTAAACTGCCGTCCATTTTATTTTAATTCAGACAAGAATGTGAAAGTGTTAAGATGGATTTGTAGACTCTGAGGTTGAGGTTCAGTTGAGCTTCAGTCACAGACTTACCACGTATAGATGCGAATCCGTATTCTGTATGTTAAAGACCTGATGGAGCAAGAGGGCAATAAGTAAGGCACGTTGTTCTCTCACTCTAGATGGGCGGAGCTAACAACCTTGTAACCATGACGCACTACCCTCTATAGCCTGGGTTACTAAACTTAATGGGAAATTGGTATGAAAGCCGTGAACATACATTTTCTACGTATAGGTTGAATAACATCGGCAACAAAATACAACCTTGTCACACCCCTTTAACAACCGCGAATCCTTCTGTACTGGTAGATTGGTCGAGCTTAACTGGGGCCCTTTGGTTCCAGTATATATTCTGAAGTCCTTCGCCTCTATGTTAGCATTGTGTAGGGTATTTATCATTATGTTGTGGTTGTGCTTTATTGTTTCAAACGCTTTTTCATAATCTATTAACGTGATAGACACCTCTCTACGTTGGTCTAAGCCGATTTGTACTAGTGTGTTCAAACAAAAGACTGCTACACGGGTACCCATTCCGCTCTTAAATCCAAAATTAGTCTCACCATTTAACTTTTACAGTTTTCTGAACATCATAGTATGGAGGATACGAAAAAATATCTTAAATGAATTAGGTACTCATTACGCTGATTGGGAGATGGTCTTTGCACTTTGACGCGTTTGGTGATTTAGCCTGGTCCTCCACTGGAAGCATTTTCGAGCGACTAAGCGACTACGCGTAGTCGTCCGTATACAAGCGACTATTCCCATTGTGTTAATGTGCATTAGGAGACCTCCACTGCACGCTACCTGAGCGAAGAAATACTCGCGTTTTGAGGCGACGAGCGACTGATCCCATTCGGATGGGATCAGTTCATTCAAATAAATTCATTCTACACCTACTGAAGTAACAGGAGCGTATTTTAATGCATGTACAATATTGCATGACTTCGGACTTCAACTTCCTTACTGTTCAATCCTCATACTGTGATTTAACTTTAAGCAACGGATTTCCTTCGGGAAGTGATTAGGTAAATCTTACCCACAGGACGCTGCGTTCGACCCTTTCCGCAAGTCGAAGAAGGACGCCTCGCTGAACTGCGAGAACGAGACGAACGCGCTCCTCGACATGCTGAACGACGCGAACGTCAAAGTGTTGGGCGAGAAGGCGCTCCAGAAGGACGACCTCTTCTCGAACGTCACCGAGGAGGCGGTCGCGGACGACGAGTCGCCGAGGCCGATGGACTCGCCGGCCGCGTCGCCGGGCGAGCTCGCCAACCTGGCGCCGCAGACCGAGAGCGCGGCCCTCGGGGACATCAACAAGGCGCTCGGCATCGACCCGAGCCTCCTCGGCGTCGCGACGCCCCTCGTCAGGGTCGAGGCGAAGGTGTCGCTGGTGACCGACTTGGCGAACGCGTCCTCGTCGCCGTCGTCGTCCTCGTCGACGAGCGTCATGACCGCCGTGCCCTCCGTGCCGACCGTCCAGGAGACCACCACCGGCGGCCCCTCTGCCTCCACCACCCAGAACGCGACCAAGCAGAAGAAGGAGATCTCCAGCAAGCTGAGGCGCCTCGAGACCGACCTGCAGCTCGTGAACGAGGTACAGAACATCCTGAGCGGCATCCACGGGGACAACCACAAGATACAGAAGAGGTACGTCAACATCGGCTGCACCGAGAGCACCACGCCGATCTTCGAGCTGAACTTTAAGTTGATGACCGCCTCTCCGGACGAGGACAAGAGACTCGAGGGGCTCGGGAAGATCCTCAAGTGGAAGTCGGACGCCAACAAGCTGAAGAAGAAGAGGGACGTCGAGCGATCGATCAGGGAGCTCGGGAAGATCCTCCAGTGGAAGCAGTCGCACCCGAGCTACCGGTTCAAGCGGAAACCGGAGCGGAGCGGGACGAGGAGGAGGAGGAGGAGAAGGAGGAGGCGGAAGAGACGGAGGAAGAAACGGCGGAGGGGGCATTTCAGTCGTGATCGTTTTTTAGGCCGACGCTAGCAAAATTATCCGTTGAAGATGTGTCGATGGGGGACGGGGCGAGGGTGGCGAGGGCGCCCGAGACCACGACGCAGTCGTTGGAATTCAGCTACCCGGAGTGGAGCTTCCTGGGGGGGAAGAAGAAGAAGAAGAAAAGGAAGAAGTTGACAACAACGACAAGCACCACGACCCCGATACCTACGATATCGAGTACGTGGGTACAGTACAACTGGGACGTGGAACGTACAAGGGTGACGCAGGGGCCGGTCCATACAACCACCACAACGCCAATCACCAAACGGACTACAGGTAATCTCGATGAAGTAGTGAAGCGATAAGGTTAATAGGGGCGGTAGATGTCATGTGAAAGAAAATAACAATTTTCCTTTCTCTTCTCACATTCAATATTCCAAAAAGTTACCTAGCTGTTCAAGTAGAGACATCCTTTCGCTACATCATGGAAACGTCCCATCTGTTAACGCAGAAATGAGGTATAAGTTTGCAAGTGCCTCAGTTTATATCACATGTAAACGGATTGCCTCTAAGGGAAACCATGTATGTTTCCATGAAATTGTCACAGCTTGCTTTGAATTATCCATAACAACTTACTGTTATTTCCTCAGCCGACCAGATTCTGAAAGTGCCAAAATTTACCTATGAATGTTGAATGTGCAACAGAATTTGAGGATCCTCCAACTTTCTTCCTATCTGGTGGAAGTGGGTTCTCAATCCCAAATGCACTAAATTCAGCTGAAAATCCTGTAGTTTAAAGTACAGAATGATGTGATGTTTATGACAACTTGGAGGTAGCCTAGAAACATCACAGAGTTTATTAGTATTGTTATGCTATTATATTTTACGGTATCAATAGTATTATTAGGCTCACAGTGAAGCAAGTCACATTTTTTTAAATAAATCACGATATTTTTGAACAAGATGTTTATTCTAATGTCAAAATGGGTAGGACAATGTTCACCTCACTAAAATCGACAGTGGCTACATCAGAAACATTAGAGTACAATGTGGAATCTGGGAGTTTCTCTAAGAAATGACAATTTAAACTCCCTTGGTAGCGGATCGAAAGTGTTTCCTTCATTTCCTACGTTTGGTGTTCTTCGAGAACCCAGTCTTCTGCCTCAGATTCTTCTTCTTTTGCCTATTTTGGCCAATTACTATAGTTGTTTCTCCATTTTAAATTTTTCTTTGTCCCCAATAAGTGTTTTTTTTTTCTAAAGTGCTTCTCGTAATCGTATTTCATCTAGGTTTTCTTAAACCTAAAGAAAAACTTGGAAAAAACTCCATATCTTACGAGGAAATGAATGGCTGTGAAGTATTGCTTCCTATACTATTGCTAACTATTGCTTGCCCTATAACCACTTTGTTCTTCTACATCGCTCCATAAATCTTCCAATCTGGCCTTTATTATGCGCCCTTACAGTCTTCCAATAATTGAAGTAGTCACACTGACCCCTATATAATTTTCACTTTTTTTTTCTATCGCTCTTATAAAGGTACGATCAGAGTGCGAGCGACCGGCGACGCGACGCGGTAGCGATGAGACAGCGACGTTCGACTGTCGCTAAGCTCGTCGTTGCCACGTCGCATCGCCGGTCGCTATCACTCTGAACGTTTGCATTTGGTTACACAATATTGTTCCGTTCTGCGGCGTCGCTCGTCGCATCGCTATCGCGTCGCGTCGCCGGTCGCTCGCACTCTGATCGTACCTTAATGACTTACCTTGATTAATTAATTGATTTCTTCCCTCAAATTTCCAGTTTCTACGACGACCACAACGGAATGGACGCCGCCCACTCAGACGGAACCCCGCGAGCCCTACTCCGAGACGCCCGACCCGATGGCGCTCCTCGAGGACGCCCCCACCAGCCCGGTCGACGACTTCCTGCCGCAGCTCGACAAGACCGAGGCGGAAGGCGACGAGGAGTCCTCGACCGCCGTCACCCTGTTCCCCGGCCCGTCCGGCCCGAAGGACCTGGACAGCATCCCGATGATCGGCGTCAACCTCGCGCTCCCCGACGACGAGGAGTCGGCGTTGCAGACCGAGCAGAGCTACTCCGGCATCCCCTCGATAGTCCAGGACATCGGGGAGTACAACAAGACGAAGCTGCACGAGGTCGCCGAGAAGCTGCTGACGACGACGTTCGTGCTGGAGATGATGATGTCGACGGACCCGATGAAGGTGCAGTGGGAGGAGGAGGAGGTCAACACCGAGGAGGAGATGTTCACGTTGCCGTCGATCGTGCACGATATAGGCGAATACAACAAGTCGAGGCTGCACAGCTTGGCCGAAGCCCTCCTCACGACCGAGTTTGATGTCAACAAACTGATCACCACCGACTCCTACCGACCTCTGCAGGTATTTCACGGGCACACCCATGCTGAGTGATCTCACTTGCTTCTTCTTCTTTAAGACCCTGGACATTCCATGTTCCAGCATTAAATAAATCCGTTGTTCCTTTACTTCTATCCTTTTTCTCGCGAGGTATTTTAACTTGAGTGCCAATCCAATTCCGCGGCGATGTATGAATCGTTTGAGTAAGAAAATTTTTTACACGGGTTGGTTACTGAACAACCACGCAACCCCCTGCCAGGATGACGAGGGACTCCTCTGTTGGAGTCCATACCTTAGCCGCCATGTTCCAGTTTTACGGCGCCGGACACTCTTTTCCGTCGGCTACATAGCACACACCCATTGTATGCCATGTATTGCCCAAAGGTCACGCGACAGTAAAAATGTCTCCATGGACGGAGAAGTAGGGTTTGTTGGCAGAGCTTTTATACAGTGAAAATTTCTCATGGTTTTATTATTACGCAGCTGACTGCCATCTACATAACACTCGAGACTCTTGACCAACCTTTGGCCCTCATTTTGTATATTTTGCATCTACACTTGTCCAAACACTTTTACATTCGCCAAAGGGCCCATCGTCCTTCCCTCGAAGATCCAATATGGGATACTTGGAGCGCCCTTTCACTCATCCTGAATTCCCACGTGCTCTATCCGCAGATCCTCCCGACGGAGGAGCTCTCTAAGGAGGAGCTGGTCACCCAATTCAACCCCATCATGCCGCCCGCTATAGCCGATAACATCGGTCAGGAGCCGACCGAGCTGCCCGTCGAGGTCGTCTCCGAGCTCGCCGACCTGGACGTCGTCATCACCGACAAGGAGAACGAGAACTTCGACGGCCACATCAGCACCACCCATGCAGGTAAAGGGGGAACGATACTGGGTATCAGTCCGACTATATTAACTAAAATTAAAGATGTTTGCAGGAAACGTAGGCGTCGTCGGGGAAACCGCAGGAGGTACGTCAGGGGGAGGCGTAGAGGAGGAAGCAACGCACGGTAAGTTGCGTGTATGACAAATAACTGAAGATGGATGAAACATTTCATTCATAAAGTATACTGAAACACTTGTGAACGCATTACCTATGGAAGAAAACGCGAAGTGTTGTAGGTGAATGGGAGTAAAGAATTTTTATTCGGATAAGAAATAATCAAAAAATCAAAGTAATCCATTAACAAGTACATATAAACTATTATTTTTGTCGTTCTGTTTGATTGCTGGCCACAAAGGTTTTGTAGGTCATGCAAACTACAAAACCTTCATTTACATTATTATGTTACATGTATATATACATTTATTATTTGTGAATCACAAAATGTGCATTTTTCAAACCAACCATTCGCTGATTGGTTTGAATAAGAAAATTTAAAAAATATTATCTTTTTTTGTAACAGTTCTACTATTATTTGAGTCTTTTTTTAATATTTTGTGTAGAAATCAAAAATAAACTCTACAGTATAACCCATTTTGATTTTGACAGACAAACAAATGGTAATAAACCTTCTTCTATTTGGCTTTTGTCACTTCCAAAGTTAACCCAATCCTTATGCCGAATTCAATAACCTTTTTGTATTTTTTAAATTAAGTCGCTAGTTATTTAAGAGAACTTAATTTAATATTATATCTTTGAATGCAAGAAATATAACGTCTTTTTAGAAATACGAAAATATGTATGGTATGTCACTGAAAAAATAAATCAAATTATATTTTATTGATCATTAACTTGTCAACCCTGTGTATGAAATTATACATATTTTTTGTATCTATAAATTATAAGCAAGATGCTCAGTATTCAAAATACAATGAAAAACCTCGTATGTAATAACCATGAGAACAAATAAATTTTTGAATTAGGCTGTGGTTCGCTATTTCACAAGGTCTTCAAAATAACCATACCAGATGAGGCATCTTTTCATCACTTGCTAGTTTGCTAACACATTGAAGTGCGAACTTCACACCTTTACTCATTATTTCAGGTAACGAAACGATTGCGGTCACCACCATCGAAGAGCAATCGTCGATTGCACTTCCAACAGTGCCGATTCTATTATTTTCTACGTTCTATCCACAAGTCTCAATCCAAGAATCGACCAGTGAAAGCGTAGAAACTTCCGAATCTCCCGAGATACTCACGCAAACTTTCCCATTTCCATTGCCGGAATTAGTCAGTGAAGAGATCGATGAAACGTTTCAATTTTCGACGGAACTTCCTGAAATGTCAGACCTGGAAACGGAATTCAGTGACGAGTTTGAACTTCCGACGTATCCAGCGTCGGAAGAAACTTTGGATACTATCACCTCGGTTTTCGAACTTCCCACGTTGCTGCCAGAATCACCAGAGGCTACCAGTAAAGAAGAGTTCCAGATTCCCTCCGAACTTGTATCTTTTCCGGTTCCGGACATGACAAGTGAAGAATTAGATGTAGCTAGCAATGAGGCAGAGATTTTTACACCACAATCGGGGCCACTTTCCGAAGTCACCGAACCACTTGGTTCAGATTTGGAAAAACTTACACTATTCGGTTTGAACTCTGAAGAAACTTTATCCCCTTTTGAGTTCACTAAAGCGGAAGGACCTGAAGAAAATATGGAATCAACAATTGCTGAACACATTCTAGGAAAAATTGAAAACATGGATGTGTCTACGGAAGAATTATATGGTACTCCACTTGAATTTGAGCATACAGAAGAAGGTCTGACGTCGCTCGAATCTGAAAATGACTTAGAAAGTACGCAAGAAACATCTTACGTTACGGAATTAAGTTACCCCATACTTAAACAAACTGAGGGGGAAACTACAGAAGCGACTGAAACTGTGGAATATAAAGAAAGTTCAATTACATCTTCCTATGGTACTGAATTAAGGTACACCAAATATCCTTCACATCCTATTGAAACTGATGAAATTGAAGAAGAAACTCCAGAGGTGACTGAACCTGAAGAATACGAAGAAGGACCTGAAATATCTTCAGTCACTAAATTAAGGCACACCAAGCACCCCTTGCACCATTCCGAAACTGAAGTAATTGGAGAAGAAACTTCAGAGGTGACCGAACCAGAAGAATACGAAGAAGGGTCTGAAATATCTTCAGTCACTAAATTAAGACACACCAAGCACCCCTTGCACCATTCCGAAACTGAAGTAATTGAGGTAGAAACTACAGAGGTTACTGAACCTGAAGAATACGAAGAACAATATGAAATATCTTCTGTCACTAAATTAAAACACACCAAACATCCTTTGCACCATTCCAAACCTGAACTAATTGGAGAAGAAACTACAGAAATGACCGAACTTGAAGAATATGAAGACCATTCTGAAATATCTTCTGTCACTAAATTAAAACACACCAAACATCCTTTGCACCATTCCAAACCTGAAGTAATTGGAGAAGAAACTACAGAAATGACCGAACTTGAAGAATATGAAGACCATTCTGAAATATCTTCTGTCACTAAATTAAGGCACACCAAACATCCTTTGCACCATTCCAAACCTGAAGTAATTGGAGAAGAAACTACAGAAATGACCGAACTTGATGAATATGAAGACCATTCTGAAATATCTTCTGTCACTAAATTAAGGCACACCAAACATCCTTTGCACCATTCCAAACCTGAAGTAATTGGAGAAGAAACTACAGAAATGACCGAACTTGATGAATATGAAGACCATTCTGAAATATCTTCTGTCACTAAATTAAGGCACACTAAACATCCTTTGCACCATTCCAAACCTGAAGTAATTGGAGAAGAAACTACAGAGATGACTGAACTTGAAGAATATGAAGACCATTCTGAAATATCTTCTGTCACTAAATTAAAACACACCAAACATCCTTTGCACCATTCCGAACCGGAAGTAATTGGAGAAGAAACTACAGAGATGACCGAACTTGAAGAATATGAAGATCATTCTGAAAGATCTTCTGTCACTAAATTAAGGCACACTAAACATCATTTGCACCATCCCGAAACTGAAGTAATTGTAGAAGAAACTACAGAGATGACTGAACTTGAAGAATATGAAGATCATTCTGAAAGATCTTCTGTCACTAAATTAAGGCACACTAAACATCCTCCCCGCAATACCGAAACTGACATAATTGGAGAAGAAACTACAGAGATGACTGAACTTGAAGAATATGAGGACCATTCTGAAATATCTTCTGTCACTAAATTAAAACACACCAAACATCCTTTCCACCATTCCCATACTGCAGTAATTGGAGAAGAGGCAACAGAAGTGACTGAACCTAAAGAATATGAAGAATGCTCCGAAATATCTTGTGTCACTAAATTAAGACGCACCAAACATCCTTTGCCCCAGTATGAAACGGAAATAATTGGAGAAGAAACTACAGAGATTACTGAACCCGAAGTATATCATGAACATTCAGGAATCTCTTACAGTACCAAATTGAGGCGCACCAAACATCCTTTACATCACACCATAACGGATATAAACGTGGAAGATACTGCAGAGGCGACTGAACCTGAAGAGTACGAAGAACCTTCTGAAATAATTTCAACTAGAAAATTAAGGCACACCAAACATCCTTTGCACCACACCAACACGGAGGCAAACGAGGAAGAAATTCCAGAGGCGACTGAACCTGAAGAATACGAAGAACTTTCAGGAGTAGGTTATGCTACTAAATTGAGGCACACCGAACACCCTTCACATGTTACCGAAACGAAAGTAATGGAAGAAGGCACTGCAGAGACAACAGAACTTGATGAATACGAAGAAAGTACCAACTTAAGGCATACCAAACCCCATTTAAAACACACTACGGTAGAAAGTGAAGCCGAGGAGTATGAAAATAGCGTGGCAAAACCTACTAAATCTACAGAACCAAGAGAATACGATGAAATCGGTCAAACTGAAAGCTATTTAAAGAGAACTAGCCACACTCATCGTACTACACTAAAACGTACCACTGGACCTGATGAGTACCACAAACCTACCGAACCGGATGAGTATGAAGAAACAACAGAACCGCTTGAAGAAGATTTAGAAACAACTGCAAACATTCACACAAAACGAACCAAATCTACCGAACCAAAAAAGTACGAAGAAGTCAGTCAGCCAGAGGAATATTTCAAAACGATTGGACACACTCATCGCATTAAGCCTAAATACACCAAACCTGTAGAATCTGACGAGAACGAAGAAACGAGAAAAATTACTCCAACTGAAACAAGCTTAGAAACACTTGACATATATGAGGGGAAACGAACCAGGTCTACCGAATTTGAAGAGTACGAAGAAGTTAGCCTGCCGGAAGAATATGTCATAACGATTGGACACACTCCAAGTACCAAACATAAACACACTAGACCTGCAGAACCTTACGAATACGAAGAAACCAGGAAAGCCACTCTACCAGAAACAGGTTTAGAAACAATGGAATATATGCACACGAAACATACCAAATCTACTGAACCAGACGAGTTCGAGGAAGGTACTGAACCTGAGAATTATTCAGAAATTATTGGACACACTCATACTACCCAACCTGCAGAGCTCGATGAGTACGAGAACACCAGGAAAACCACTCCCCCTGGGGAAGGTTTTGATGCAATGGAATATAGACACACAAAACATCTTAAATCTACTGAACCGGAAGAGTACGAAGAAGCCACTCAACCTGAAGAATATTTTAGAACGATTGAACACACTCATAGTACCAGATCTGCAGCACCCGACGAGTACGAAGAAACAAGGCAAACCATTCCACTTGGTGAAGATTTAGGTACAATGGAATATAGGCACACGAAACATACCAAATCTACCGAACCAGAAGAGTACGAAGAAGCCACTCAACCTGAAGAATATTTAAGAACGATTGAACACACTCATAGTACCAGATCTGCACTGTCCGACGAGTACGAAGAAACAAGGCAAACCATTCCACTTGGGGAAGATTTAGGTACAATGGAATATAGGCACACGAAACATACCAAATCTACTGAACCAGCCGAGTACGAAGTAACTATTGAACCCGAGAAATATTCAAGAACAATTGGACACACTCGTAGGACCCAACCTGCAGAACTCAATGAGTACGAAGAAACATGGAAAACCACGCTACTTGGGGAAGGTTTAGATACCATGGAATATAGTCACACTAAACATACCAAATCTACTGAAGCGGACGAGTACGCAGAAGCCACACAACCTGAAGAATATTTTAGAACGATTGAACACACTTATAGAACCAAATCTGCAGAACCATACGAGTACGAAGAAACCAAGGAAACCACTCTACCTGGGGAAGGTTTAAATGCAATGGAATATATGCACACGAAACATATAAAATCTACTGAACCGGAAGAGTACGAAGAAGCCACTCTACCTGAAGGATATTTTAGAACGATTGAACACACTCATAGAACCAAATCTGCAGAACCAGGCAAATACGAAGAAACAAGGCAAACCACTCCCCTTGGAGAAGATTTAGGTAGAATGCAATATAGTCACACGAAACATACCAAATCTACTGAACCAGCCGAGTACGAAGTAGCTACTGAACCCGAGAAATATTCAAGAATAATTGGACACACTCGCAGGAACAAACCTACAGAACCCGACGAGTACGAAGAAACAAGGAAAACCACTCCACCTGAAGAAGCTTTAAATACAATGGAATATAGGCACACGAAAAATACCAAATCTACTGAACCAGCCGAGTACGAAGTAGCTACTGAACCCGAGAAATATTCAAGAACAATTAGACACACTCGTAGGACCAAACCTACAGAACCCGACGAATACGATGAAACAAGGAAAATCACATCACCTGAAGAAGGTTTAGATACAATGGAATATAGGCACACAAAACATACCAAATCTACCGAACCAGAAGAGTACGCAGAAGCCACTCAACCTGAGGAATATTTCAGAACTATTGGACACACTCGTCGCGTTGAGCCTAAATATACCACATCTTTTAAAGCTGACGAGAACGAAGAAACGAGAAAAAGTACTCCAACTGTAGAACGCTTAGAAACACTTGACATAGTAGAGGGCAAACGAACCAGATCTACCGAATCTGAAGAGTACGAAGCAGTTAGCCATCCCGAAGAACATTCTACAACAATTTCACACACTCTACGTACTAAATACAAACACACTAAACCTACCGAACCCGACGAATTCTATGAAACCAGGAAGGGCACTCCACTCGAGGAAGGCTTAGAAACACTGGAATATAAGCACACGAAACATACCACTTCTACTGAACCAAATGAGTACAAACAAGCTACTAAACCTGAGAAATATTCAAGAACACTTGAACCCACTCGTAGGACCAAACCTGCAGAACCCGACGAGTATGAAGAAACCAGGAAAACCACTCCACCTGAGGAAGCTTTAAATACAATGGAATATAGGCACACGAAAAATACCAAATCTACTGAACCAGCCGAGTACGAAGTAGCTACTGAACCCGAGAAATATTCAAGAACAATTAGACACACTCGTAGGACCAAACCTACAGAACCCGACGAATACGATGAAACAAGGAAAATCACATCACCTGAAGAAGGTTTAGATACAATGGAATATAGGCACACAAAACATACCAAATCTACCGAACCAGAAGAGTACGCAGAAGCCACTCAACCTGAGGAATATTTCAGAACTATTGGACACACTCGTCGCGTTGAGCCTAAATATACCACATCTTTTAAAGCTGACGAGAACGAAGAAACGAGAAAAAGTACTCCAACTGTAGAACGCTTAGAAACACTTGACATAGTAGAGGGCAAACGAACCAGATCTACCGAATCTGAAGAGTACGAAGCAGTTAGCCATCCCGAAGAACATTCTACAACAATTTCACACACTCTACGTACTAAATACAAACACACTAAACCTACCGAACCCGACGAATTCTATGAGACCAGGAAGGGCACTCCACTCGAGGAAGGCTTAGAAACACTGGAATATAAGCACACGAAACATACCACTTCTACTGAACTAAATGAGTACAAACAAGCTACTAAACCTGAGAAATATTCAAGAACACTTGAACCCACTCGTAGGACCAAACCTGCAGAACCCGACGAGTATGAAAAAACCAGAAAAACCACTTCACCTGAGAAAGCTTTAAATACAATGGAATATAGGCACACGAAACATACCAAATCTACTGAACCAGAAGAGTACAAAGAAGCCACTCAACCCGACGAATATGTAAGAACGATTGGAAGCACACATCGCACCAAAGCTAAACACACCAGACCTTCTGAAACAGACGAGAACGAGGAAACCACTGAAACTATACAAACAACTCATCATTCAAAACTGAAACATACTAAGTTCGAAGAAGATTACGAAGAAAACCTCGAAACGACAAAAGTCGCTTCACCTCAAGACTATACAGAATGGAGATCACCTACTAAGCACATTAACACCAAGATTTATCCCACTGAAGAATATCAAGCTAGTCGTGCCACAACAGGTATCATCCAACCTGAAGAAAAGACTGAAAGGGTCAATCTGGAAGTCACCGCTTCACGACAATATGAAACCACTAATGGAAAATTCGAAGGATCCCAGTCAGAAATTATCACTCCTCAAGAATACACAGAAGTAGTTAAAAGTCATACGAGAAAACATCACAAGCATACTTTGGAATATTACAACACGGAAGAAACGACAGGTTTTGTGACAAGTTTCGAAGAACAGGAACAAAGTAGTACTCCATGTTACGGGATACAGTGTACCACAAAGGGAAAGCACGGTAAACACACCACAATGCAAGATATACTTGAGACGCAATTTGAAACGACTGAAACATTGGAAGAATCTGAATCAAGGCACGCTGTTCAACATCACAGAACGCAAGAAACTGATGAAGGTTTCGAAACAACAACAAAAGAAGAAGAATCGGAACAGGAAAGGTTTACTGAATATTACACAACAGAAGAAACAATAGAAGAGAACACTCCAATGGATTACACCCCTAAAGTCATTGAAAAAACAACAGAAACGATTGAAACAAATAAAACCACCCCTATGGAAATGATTTCAAAAATAACCAGCATTGAAAAACTGACGAAAATGACAACAGTGGAAGAACTCTTACTGGGAAGTCAGCCGTTTTTGAACCCTATCGCATCGACTACCCCTTGCGATTTATGTGTAGAAAGCAGCACCACACACAAACACAAACACACAACTCACCCTTACAAATTTACCACTGTTACAGAGGAGGCTATGCAGGATGACCTCTTCGTCTTTACCGAGAGCCCTGAAGAAGGGACCATATGCGAGCTATGTCAGGAACCTTCAGAGATTACTACTGCCGCTCAAGAAGAGGAACATATTCCGACTAGTTCCTATGAAAAATCCGAAACAACTACATCCAAAGAACGATATAATACCCTGAAATACACACCTAATGTCATTGAAAATATAACAGAAACAGGCGAAACAAATAAAACCACCCCTATGGAAATGATTTCAAAAATAACCAGCATTGAAAAACTGACGAAAATGACAACAGTAGAAGAACTCTTACTGGGAAGTCAGCCGTTTTTGAACCCTATCGCATCGACTACACCTTGCGATTTATGTGTAGAAAGCAGCACCACACACAAACACAAACACACAACTCACCCTTACAAATTTACCACTATTACAGAGGAGGCCATGCAGGATGACCTCTTCGTCTTTACCGAGAGCCCTGAAGAAGGGACCATATGCGAGCTATGTCAGGAACCTTCAGACATTACTACTACCGCTCAAGAAAAGGAACATATCCCTACTAGTTCCCATGAAAAATCGAAAACAACTTCATCCAAAGAAGGACATACCTTCCTGAAAACGTCCATTAAATATGAAAAGGAAGAAGAAACGTTTACAACACAAGAAAGGCTAACGACTTCACAAACCGAGGGACGAAAATTTGTAGAGAGTACGTTAATTCAAACGGAATCTGAAGAAGAGACCGAAACTGAAAAAGTGGCCGAAGAAAACATAACTTCGTTCAAAACTGAAGAAAAAACCTTTAAAGAAGGAATGACAGCTTCTGGTTTCACATTAAAAGAGACTGATGAGGAAACCAAAAGTAAGACCAAAGTTATTTCCACAGAAGCTGAAGAAACGGAAGATACAACTGAAGAAGTTTTGTCCCAAGAAACAGTTTTGACTAGTTTTACAGAATCCGCAACCACTGAAGGTGAAGAGGGTGGTGTTACTTCCACTCAACAGATGGTCGAAAAGGCAACTAAAAATAAATTCAGCTCCCTAGAAGCTGAAGAAACTGAGAATACTTTGAGTACTACGAAAAGCCCTGGATTTCAAACTGAAGAAGAGACCGAAGAATTAAGCGGCGTTACTTCTTTTACAAAAAGACCGAAAGAAGAAAGTAAACCTCCTCTGGTACCGGAAGAGACAACTTTCAACGAAGAAAATATGAAATTTACCGGCCGCACTAAAAGCGAAGAAATGGTTACTGAGAGTACCGAAGAGGGAACTACGAAGTTTTCCTCAGTTCAACAACTACCTGAAGAATCCAGTACTTCAACTGACATGGAACAATTCGCTACGATTTCACAAAAGGGAACCGAAGGAGAAGCTGAGTTTGAAACAAGAGGTGAAGAAATAGAAACTGAAGAAACGCAACCTGCTGAAAACGAACCAGCAACGGTTGAATCTCCAGGTTCGAAGAAGGAAGGTACTGAAGGTGAGTTCGAAGTTTCTTCGAGTTCGAGTGGAAGTCATTCAGGCCCCACTGCACCTACAGAAATGGAACATTCCTCAGCAATTATGGGGATAGGAAAATCTAGCCAGTTACCAGTGGAGGTCCAAGAAGGCACTGAAAACAAAACTGAAACAACAGAATACAGGGAGGTCCTTGTTGAACATCAAAGGACAACTCATACTGAAAAAGAAGTTGATGAGAATCGGGAAAGCATCTCCATCGCCTCAACAACTGAAGAAGTAATTACTGATACGAATGAAGAGGAAATGTCCAGAGCAACGTTTGCAGCCAGTATTTCCACAAAACAACACACTAAATGGTCTTCGGTCCATGAAGAAACAGAGAAAGGAAACACCATAATTCTTAAGACGACCGAAGAAACAGTTAACAATATACCCGAGGAAGAACAAACTGAAGAATATCCTACAATCGAGCATTCTCCGAAAAATAAATCAGGAGAAGATGTAGGTCAAACAGAAGCAAATGAGCGAACCAGAAATACTTTAGGATATACAGAATTTGGCGAAGAAGGGAACGAAACAATTAGTAGCCAGATTGAAGGACATACAACTCTGGTAATCTCAGGAGAAGAAACTACAGAGGCTTCTGAAGAAAGTAGTTCAAATCTAATAGAAACTAAAATGACAGAGCGTACAGGAAATCAGGTGGAAGTCGGAAAACCAACTCACGAAAGAGGAGAAACCGAAGAAGGAACGAAAACTTCTTCAATACCACCTTTAGCTTGGGAGAGTGTTAAAAATACTACAACTCCCATAACAACAGAAGAACCAGAAACCGAACTAGAAAAAACAAGAGTAGTTACAGCACCTGAAGAAGGTTCAAGTCTCACCCAACCTAAAGTGGGAATTAGCGTAAGAGTAGAAGAAACAACAGAAGGAGTGACAGGCCATACAGGTAGTAATGAAGAAGTTAAGGCAGTAACTAACGAAAGAGTGGAACCTGAAGAAAATACAAAAACTTCCTCACTGTTCTCCGGCGGTGAAGAAAGCGTTGAAAGTACTACAACTCGCATAACAACAGAAAAAGAAATAGCGAACAAAATTGAAACTGAAACGGCAGTATTTGGTGAAAAAATCGAACAAGGAACTAAAATTCTTTCAAATCCCCAAGAAGCTGAAGAAGGCTCGAGTGTTAAAACTAAAGAATCGACAGAAGCGCTCACAGAACAAAATACTTCAAGTGTTATAAATACTGAAATGGCGGACCATTCAGGAAGCCAGGAAGAATTTGGTCTAGTAACTCACGAAAAAATAGAAACTCAAGAAGAAACCGAAAGTTATTCAGTACCACCTGAAGTTGAAGAAAGTGTTGAAAATGGTATAGCACCCGTATCAACAGAAAAAACTGAAGCAACGAAAGTAGTTGCAGGAACCGAAGAAGCAACTGTGAGTGGGTCAAATCTCACAAAACTTGAAGAAAAAATAGGCGCTAGAATAGAAGGAACAACGCGAGGAATGACAGACCATACACATGGTCAGGAAGGAGTTGGGGGAGTAACTCACATCGGAGAAGAAAATGTGGAAACTAACACGACCCTTATAACAACTGAACAAACAGAAACAGAAATAACTGGAATTCTAAGGGAAACTATAAGTGAAATAAGCTCTAGAACAGGAGAAACAGCAAGAGCGACAGATCGTACAAGTGGTCAGGAAGAAATTGGAGGGGTGACTCGCGAAGGAGAAGAAACTGAAGAAAATACTAAGAGTTCTACGATGCCCGCCGGTAGTGAAGAAGGTGTTGAAAGTGCTACAGCCCTCAAAACAACTGAAGAAATAGGATCTGAAAAAGAAATGACAGAAGCAGTTACTGAAACTGAAAAGGAAACTATAAGTGGGCTAAGTCTCACAAAACCTGAAGAAGAAGTGAGTTATGGAACAGAAGAAACAACAAAAGCAATAGAAGGAACGACATACCATACAGTTGGTCAGGAAGAAGTTGGAGAAGTGACTCGCGAAGGAGTAGAAACTGAAGAAAGAACCAAAGACACTTTAGTGCCCTCCAGCGGGGGTGAAAGTATTGAAAATGCTACATCTGTCATGATAACAGTAGAAACTGGATCTGAAACAGAAACATTGGAAGGAATTACAGGAACTAAATTGGAAATTACAAGTGGTTCACCTCCCTTAGAACCTGGAGAAGAAATGAACTTTAGAATAGAAAAAACAACTCGAGTAACAGAAATAACGATAGATCATACAGGTGGTCAGGAAGAAGAGGGAGTAACTTACACAGGAAAAGAAACTGAAGAACAAACCAAAAGTTCTTCAGTGCCCTCCAGTAGCGAAGAAAGTGCTGCAACCCTTATATTAACTGAAGAAACCGTAACTGAAACAGAAACAGTTGAAGTAATTACGGGAACTGATGGATTAACTTTAAGTGGTTCAAGTTTGACAAAGTCTGAAGAAGTTAAAACAGAAGAAACAACAAAAGCACCAGAAGAAACGAGAAATCGTACAGGTAGCGAGGAAGAAGTTGCAGGAATGACTTATGAAGGAGAAGGAATTGAAACAAAAACCGTAAGTTCTTTACTGCCCTCCGTTGGAAAAGAAAGTGTTGAAAATGTTTCAACTCTTCAAACTCCAGAAGGTGAGGTTGTCAATAAAATTGAAATAGAAACAACAGAAATTACTGGAGAAACTAGAGAGGAAATTAAAATGATTTCAGCCGTCACCAAATTTGATGAAGAAATAAACGCTAGAACAGAAGAGCAAACAGAAGTTACGATTGAACTCACAATATCGACAGGAGAGCAGCAGGAAACCAATGCAGTAACTCATGAAGGAAAAGAAACAGCAGAAGAAACCAAAAGTTCCGCAACACTTCCTACTGGTGGACAAACTATTGAAAGTTCTCTCACAACAACAGAAAAAAGAACGGGTAACACAACTGAAGTTGCTGTGGAAAACGAAACGGGATTAAGTCTTTCAAATCTCACAAAACCCGAAGGTCAAGAGGAAATAGAGGGAGTAACTCACGAAGGGAAAAAGACTGAAAGTTCGTCAGTGTCATCCGAGGGCGAGGAAAATGCTCAGAATACGGTAACTCTCATTATAACACAAGAAGGAATAGAGAACCGAACTGAAACCGAAACAACAAAAGCAGGGACAGGAACAGAAGAGGCTTCAATGAAAGGTTTAAATTTTACGAATCCCGAAGAAGAAATAAATGCTGGAACAGAAGGAACAACCAATGCCACAAAAGAAATAACTGATCGTACAGGTGCCCAGGAAGAAATTGGCGTAGTATCCCACGAAGCAGAAAGAACAGAACAAGCAACCGAAAGTTCTTCAATGCCATCAGTTCCTGGAGAGAGTATTGAAAATATTACAAACGCTACAGCTCTCAAAACAACAGAAGAAGAAGTAGGCACCAAAACTGAAATGGAAACACCGGAAGTAGTTACCAAAAACGAAGAAGTGTTGGGGGTTGGTACTGAAGAAGAAATTACAAATACTTCAACGTTAGGGGGAAACAACGCAACAGATCATGGTGGAAAAGGAACTGAAATGTTTGCAAACGAAACATATGTCGAAGGAGAAACCAAAAACGCTTTATCCTTCAATGAAACCCAAGGGACAGAAAAAATCGAAGGGCAGACCAAAATGTATTCTCCTGGAGGTGAAGAAAAGGCTGGTGAAACTGAAAAAGGAACTGTAAGTTTTTTTGCAACTGAAACAGAAACCGTTAACCAAACAGAAGCCGAACAAAGCATTAACATCACTGCAAGTACTACAGGAATGATAGAAGAGCAAACTAGCGCTAAAGAAACTAGTCGAATTCCTTCGATCATCGGAGAAACACAGAACATTACTTCAAGTAGCACTGAAACCATAGGAGAACTGATTGGAGCTGGAGGACCTAATGAAAGTTCAAAGGTTCAAACTGAAACCACACAAAGCAGTAATACTACTTTAAACATTATCGATGTTACCGAAGAGGCAGGACGGACTCATACTGATAAGACTGGTGAAGAAACTACGACAAAAGAAGGAATATCGAGAACTTCCTTCGCAGCAGAACCCTCTCTAGGAACTCGAGCAGAAGAAGCATATACCAGAAACGTAACACAAATAGAAGTAGAAATATCTTCGGTTATCAGCACTGGTCAAACTGTTGAAGACGAGAACATCGCAACTAGACCACCCATTCAAGACCACTTCACCAGACTTGAACTCGAAGCCTCCACGAGAGGTTTCCACATCATGGACCTCTTCACTAACCCGTCGACGACTCCCTACACGGAAGATGAAGACCTGGAAATTACGGCCACCTCGTATCGACCGTCCGTCAGTCGTTCTGTCACCACGCAATCACTCGGAAATGAATCGACCTCGATGAACCTCCAGGAAATCAGCAACGACGACACGTTCAACTTCTCCAATTTAGGTTCTAACGCATCGACGATATGCGACATTTGCACCGACGAAGACGTCAAGAAACTCATAGCAGCACAAGGGACCGAGGCGAGAAACGAAGTAACGAACACCATGGCCGAACCCGAAGCTTCTGCCACCGAGAAAAAATCCACAACTTCAACTCCCTCTTGGGAGTTTACCGTGACCGAACCAGTTTCTGGGGCTACTGCTTCAGCTTCTGGTCGAGAGACTTCTGGTGTCAGCACTTCGACCAACAAGAGTTCCAACATCGAACAAGAACTGCTGTCGATAACAGAAGGTTCCCATTCTACTGCATCGGTGGACTTGAGAACGGGAGTCGTAGAAGCGGAAACTACCGAAAGTGCGGTAGGCAGCACCAAATCCATGGTGATAGTCGTCAATTACTCGGGCAGGAAGATCGGGAAACTGAACGAGACCGTGCTCGAGAAGCTGCTGAACAAATCGCTCTCCGACGTGGACCTGCAGTACGTGGAGATGCACAACGTCTCCGAGGGCCGAAACTTGTCCGTCCCCGAGGACGCCTCCGAGTCCGCCGGCTCCTTCATCGGGAAGCACGGGAAGTCTTGCACCAAGGAGGATTTCCTGTTCAACAGGAAGTGCTCCTGTAACGTGGACAGCTTCTTGAAGATCCTCCATAAGAAGATAGAAGGGAAGAACCGGATCGACGCTAAGGATTACGACTGCGGCAAGTTCTATAATCTTAACGAAGGACTGGTGATCAGTAACCGGAGCGAGCCGTTGAAGAGACGGAAGAGGAGTTTGTTTTACCTAGGCAACAAGGGGAGACGAGAGGAAATCTTGCAGGTCGATTGGGGAAGTTTGGAGGAGGATTACGAGGTTAATGAAACAGGTAATGAACTCCGAATGCTTTCGACTCGCTCTAGGGTTATGGTAGAATTTTTGAATTTTGTGCTTTCTCGAAACAATTTCGTTGTGTTTCTTTACTTGCTAGTGCAATGTTTCGTTATTCTAATGGATTTTGTTTTATGTTCAGTCTTTTCTGCATTTTTATCAAATTCTAAGTTTTTTAACATTGTAAAATACTTCAAGAGACGATTAAGTAGATAAAATTTCTGTTTTTATTATATTTCTAAAATTAAAGAAACTATTTAGGAATAATTTGATAGAATATTAGGTTGTTTAAAAAATACTAATACACAACTGTTGAAATTGTAAAGATATACGTAAAAGTGCAACAATTCACCTATAAGAGTCCACGTTAAAATTTCAAGATTAAACGTGTACTATCTTATCGCCTGTATGAAACATGTTGCTGAAATTTAGATATTACCCGTGGTTTTATAATAATGCAGACCTGATGGTAAAATTTCTATTTTGTTCCTAATCAAGCGATCATATGTGGATAATTTAACAGGTTCACGAGCAATAAAGAGTAATAAAGTAAAAACATAATCAGAATCTTTAATAAATTTGTGCAGAATTGTATATAACATCGAATTTTACATGTCAAAAGTTTTGTTTAAGAGAGATCATTAAATTTCTGCACCAATTTGTTTTTATGTGAATTCCATTGCATTTATTGATTTTATACACTATTTCACACTATACACTTTAGTTTACACTAAAGCAAACTACAAATACAATTTAAATACCTAATTATTGCATTTACTTCTTGATGGTCAAAACAAATTGTGCAAACTTCTCTATCTAAGTTTACACTGACTGTATTCAATTGCAGATGCAGGCATATTCGCTCTACCGGGTTCTAAGGTAAAGATCCCCTGCAAGAATAAGGCAGATTTCATTCTAGAGAACAAGGGAGTAAATTACGTATGGAAGTATAAGAAAGATCCAAATGAAAAAGGTAAGGCCATCAAATTTTTCTTAAACATTACACATATGTACTTGTAAAGTGAAGGTTAGGATGTTAAAGGATATTGTGGAAATGTAATCATAGACATCTATTTGTACCAAATAGACCAACGACAGAGGTGGCTGACTGTTCTGTAATGCATTCAAACTCTACTTTGCTGTATTAAGGTGGCAGAATCCCTCAAAGGATTTAAGTTGTAGGTCATTACACTCATTACCAACTAACATTGAAATTTAAGTACTAAAATAAACCAAACTATGTTAATTTCAGAAAGTGAGTCTTTAGGAAACTTACGTAGCTCGTATTAGTTAACATATTAGATTCTTACTAATGGTAGGTACCTACCTAATGAGAATAAAATCTTATTAAACTCATATTAACCTCTGGTTGAAATTCTGCAGGGTGCTAAAATTAGGCGTCAATCACAATCTTCCTTACACTGACTGATGATGTAGTTCGTCTAAATCGCCAATTGGTCTATTTTGTTTTTAACATTTTGAGTTTGGTGGTAGGTGATGGTGCTTTCGATGAAGTGAATTTTGGGTAGGGAAGGAAATAGGTAAATTTTAAGCAAAACCAGATGATCTTAACTGATGGATTTTTGACATTGCCAAGATATCAAATTGCTTGCAATCACTTGTGTAGTTTCTGGTCAATTTACTATAACTACCAAAAAGCAAAGCAAAACAGATATTGAATTACATTAGGAATTTTGCTTGATGCGTTCGCACGTAACGATGTAACTAACTTTTTCGATTTTCAGAGGTAACCCTTCCAGGAGGCGACGTGGCCGTGGTCCTAAGCAACATCGAAATAAAAGACTGCGGAAATTATACGTGCAAGAGGACTGGCCCGGATGGGAAGTCCGAAGAATTCGTCCACGAGGTCGAGATCGTGACTCTCCCCGTTTACACTGTGGAAACTTACGTCATTTACACCATAAACGACACCTGCTCCCTGGGCGCCGGAGACGTCCTCTTCACGTACCTACCGAAGATGTTGGGGACGCTCTTGTGCGGGGAGGAAGACCGCGTTTGCAAGGTGGAGGTGCAGAGGCCGAAGTGTGTAACTCAAGTAAGATGTTGTGTTGTTAAAATATTTCGTAATGTTAAAACTTCCAAATGTTCAACCTGAAACATGTTTCATATAAAATGTTGTTTCTTAAAGATTTTTAGAACGATTTTATAGTATTTCTGGTTATAGTACAGAGTTTTAATAAGTCTACTCCAGCAAGCAGAATCTCATGTTATAAGCAGGTTATTTCTAGTCACACACTTTACTCTTCCACTTTTATTACCCACGTTACTGTCAGCACATCAATGGGCGACTGAAGATAACATGTTTTCAGCTGTTTGGAACACACCCAATATGTCAATACAATATTTTGACCTGCTGAAATGCTGAAAAATCGTAGTAGAAATAAGACTTAAAACAAGGTTCAATTCATACACGTTTTCTTAATATTTCAGTGATTTGAATCTGATAACATGACCTGTAAACGCACCAATAAATAATTAGATTCTATGTAATTTGAAACTTTAATTTAGTTATAGTTAAATTAAAGTGTACACCGTTTGAGAGATTTCATACGTTTCAATTAAATTAATAATTTAATTTTTGCTCCTTAGGACGACGATAGTTACTTCAACGTAACGATAGATGCGAAAATGAAACTGATAGAAGAAATCTTACCTAAGACTGATGATTCTAAGTGCGATTTGAACTGCAAAATGAACGCCTACGTGAACATTGTCGGTTTGGTCAATAAAAATGCCGAAATAATTCAAAGCATACCAGGTAAGATATAGTTCCATTCAAAATCAGTACGAGAGCTCATTTATCCACTCAAGTCCAAGTAATAATGTAAAAGATTCACTATATATATCAGTCTGCCCCTTGGTCATACCTTTTCAAATGTCAATTAAAGCAGCAGGAAGAAAGGGCAAGTGATCGCATTGCGTGAATTGTTTATTACAACTCAAGCCAATAATCAAAAATAATGATTTAGCACTCAAAACTGATGAGTGTATGTTCTTAGCTTTCATTTGATTGTTTTACTCTGTTTGCAACAAACAATTCCTATGTTTGCTTATTTCTTATTTTGTTGCTTTATGGGTACCATACTGCATATGTTTGTATGATATATTTGTGAAGTAAATAGCTTGTTTACAATCTGTGAATTTTACAGTTGTTTCAACGATTGAGTCACACATCAGCTTCCTAACAAATGTATCGAACACTTTCGTCAAGGCACCGAGGATATTGGCGAGTTGCATCGGTGGTTTTGGCGTCGAACGGGAAAAACAGAGATTGTGTGGTAGGTCTAACAATTTTAAAAACATTTATTGATGGGACTGGAAATTCAATACGTTGAAAAAACTTATAGTACTTTAGTCATTTCAACGTAATATTTGTTTGTCTAGTACTCTGCCCGAAAAATACATACAGCGACGAAGACCAAGCCTTCTGCAAGTTGTGCCCCCCCGGACAATACCAACCTTTACCTGGATCGAAGGCGTGCCTTACTTGCAACTCTCCCGTGGAAGATGCCTTGTGCTTAAAAATGCTGGTAAGCATAACGAAGCATATCAAAACTGCCCTACTCCAATTCTACCATGTCATCTTCGATCTTTCTTCCTTAGGTACTTGTTATTAACTTAGTACCCAAGGTGTAATATATTATATTTATATTGAGTTACCTGACGAATGGATTCTTTTTAGTACTCAGACACGAAACTGTTCAAGATTTATGTAGCAGTAGGATTCGGAGTGTTCCTGCTCGTAATACTCCTGATCCTGTGCTGGAGAGGGAGTAATTCGAATCAATACACAAGAAATACTAACCATTACAGTCATACGAGGCATCGGATGCCTAGGAGAAGGGACGTTGACGTGGAGAAAGCCACCCTGGAACCTTTGCTCAGGTCACGGTACGAAGAAGTGAAAAGAAACGCGCCCCCCAAAGTACCCCCGTTGGATTTTTAGCGAACTTTTTTTTATTTTTTATTTTTAAGTACTACGGTGATATATACATATATGTACTTTTAGTCGAATACACACATATTTTACATGAAAGCAAACTATGTTTTAAAGTGATTTATTTCAAAGAACGAGATGGAGGTAAGTGGATTATATTGACAGGGTTAAATTAGAGTCTAATTATGTTTCAGGGATGAATCTATGACGCCTTATTTCAACTCGACTCTAACATAAATAATGTAATGGACCTCGTAAAAGAAAACCCTACAAGGATGTAGGGGTTTGTGCCATTTACTATGTCATAATTGAGCTTATGACAGTTTATTAATCGAGGCATCCCATCTAGGTCGACATATTAAACACTGCTTTACTATTTGAATTATTTATTTGATTACATTACATTTGATGTAATAGCAAACAATAACAAAATCAAATGTTATACATTTCGTGCCCGTTTCTAAAATCATAACAATCAGTAAAGCAAACTTAACATGAGGTAAATTGCTGAAAATAATCACTGTCGATAAAACTATAAACTGACTAGTTATTCCTTAATACTTGTACATCTATAAATTTTCTCTAGAAAGAAGCCCTTAAAACTATAAATAAAAAACGTCTCTAACTGCAGTCGTCACAGTCGCCATTATTAACCGAACACCCTGAATATATTTGAGTTTCCAGTATTTGTACCGTTTCACTGGTTTCAGACATTATTATAAAATTGTTATCACTGGGCATAAATATCGGGTCAAATAAAGAGCACTGTGACTACCCCAATTTTTCTATATTTAAAATCTATTGCAGAATTCGTTTTCTGCACTTAATGTATATAAAACATAGTTTTGAAAGTTATAAGATTTCTATAAAATTTGAAGCAACCTAAACTAAAAAATTTCTTTTACTGCAGGTAACTGGAGAAGCTTATTAGGGAGGTGTTTTCAAAAGGTTTACTTATGTAATATTTGAGTATACTTTACACAAAGTTTGAGATAATACGGAACTAAAAACTACAATATAGAACACACCAGCAGAGTCTTATACTTTCTTTATATCTTTTTAGATGTAGAGAAGCAAATTCAATTGGTCGATTTATTTTCATTTTAAGAAAAGTACAAATGTATTAGATCTGAACTTCTATAATTATTCTAATAAGTTCTCAAAGAGAAATCAGACTTATTGAAACTTATAGTGCAAAGTACAATGATGTAGATAGCATAATACAAAAATGTGAATTGGTGCTAAAAGTTTAATTTTACATGGTATTTAAATCCTTTTTTGAATATAAAACATCTCTACTTTAACCACCTTAACTTGTTTTAATGTTAAAAAAAAATTGAAAACAAGGCAATGTCATAACATGCTCTTATAAATTCAGAAAAGCCTATCCCACTTTAGTAATTGATTTATTGAGGCGTAATATTATGCATTAAATTAATTTTCTACATTTTACTGATTTTCATCCCCTTCCGTTTCCTCATCACTTTGCTCCTCTTCGAGATGCATATTTCCTAAGTTCTGTTCAATACCTATGGAAAAAAATAATGTTTTAAAAATTGGGATAAACTAAGAAATGACGTATTTAATTTTATTTATGAAAGCTTTTTTCAACTGCGAATTTCGTGAAGAAGACTTACCATCATCGACAAAAAGGATATATGGCAAAGGATTTAATAGTTGCCTGGTTAGAGATACAACAAAACTGAAAAATCTCACGAAATATCGGACAGCGTTCCGGAAAAAGCCTAAAAATGAAAAATCTAGACCTACTGCGAAAGATTTCTGGATATTCGCTTTTTGTCAAAATTTTCCCGAAAAGCTGTCATTAATTTTACACAAAAAATATATTCTTCAACCTTGCAACCCTCTCCATTTTTTCAATACTGATGAAATATGCTGAACTCCTTGAAATAACACTGAACAACTTGAGTTGACAATATAAAATGCTCACCTTTTTCAAGCAGTATGTTCTAGGGGACGAATTTTTATGAATATGATATTTCGGAACTTACAATGTAGTCTAAATGAATTTAAATAAATCTACCAAAAAAATGGAGTTGATGGCCCAGATTGAAAGAGTTCTGTAATGTTTCAAACGAATGATTTTACAATGCACACATTATTCACGCCATTTATGAAACTTTTGGAATAATTCGAATAAAACTGACACAAAACATACATACCATAGTACTCATTATTACCTGGAATTCCATAAGGTCCTTTCAATCTGCAAGTATTGTATGAACCACAATGTGAACATTTGCTGCCCACAATATGAAATTTAACCATGCCTTCCTGAAAAATAAAACTTTTAATACTTTTAACACTAACAAATTAAAAACAAATATAATTCAATAATCCTAGTGTTTATTAAAGCGGTCATAAATTACTTAGTTTTTTCAAATTACATTCATTGCACTCTATCTGCCCTTAAACATTCTAATACTCAGCAAAGACTCAAAAGTGTTCACCTTATGACAATCCTTGCAGAGGATTTCCACAAAACAATTCCTGTACTCCTCTGGCATGGGGGTATTCTCTATTTCAACATCCCACTGCTTCCACACATTTTCCATGTTCATCAACGACGTTTGACATACTGGACATGCGTACAACCCATTTTTGAATAACTGCTCGAAGCACGTTCGATGCAAGAGGTGACCACAGGTCGGTATGTGACAGGGGATCCGTGATGTGTGGATATCTTCGAGGCACACTGGGCAATTTGCTCTGGATATGTTCTCGACACACTGGATGGAAAAATGGCCCATTTTAATAAAGCTAAGAATTATTGGAAGTTTTAAGTAGTAATGGGAACAGTTGAAATAATCAAAAAGTGGGTTATCATTGGTTTGTAGGGTTCACACTAAGTTTAATCAAATCTCATGAGTAGGTATAGGCACTAATGGCATCAACTACACTGTTAGTTGGATTGTTTATCTAAGACACCATACCATAAATAACTTCAACATATTATCAACACCAAATATTTTGAGATGTGAATCTTGGAAAGTTTAAGTTTTTCACTTTAACCTTTTACTTACTTACCTTATGGCTCTCTTTCAATTGTAACGGAAGGCACATATCGCAGGTCGTACAGTGGAAGAATTTATCTTTGCCGCCTATCCTGCATATCCCGCAACCTTCACAGTGAAACTGTTTTTTATCTTCGTCATCAAACAAATTACATACCAGACAAGAATACTACAAAACATAACATTCATTGAATTTAAGCAAAAAAATGGGTTAATTGATAAGTCGATGGGTAATTTGGTTAAACGAACCTTTCCGAATGTAGCTCCGCAACTGCCACAAGCCTCTTGCACTTTCTGCCTGGTATCACACATGGCGCAAATTATTTCAGTGACTTCTTTCCTGTTTATGATGTGATCTTCGTTTTCATCGTGGCAGAAACGGCAAATGTAGATTTTGCCACAGCAAGGACTCTACAATTCAATAAGTCATAGTAACTTAGTGCAGATTCTGACATATTATGTGTTTAAAGTTTCATAAATGTTATACGTAGTTAATACAAAATTTCACTCTTAGGAATTTTAGGCAGATCATTTAATCTTGTGTACTACCTCAAAGCGTCTAAAAATGTTATACTAAAGTATATACAACAGAGAATTCATATGCACTTCATAAACATAAAATTTTTTTTATCGTATTTCAGTATCTCAATATGTATTTGATAATAATTCAAATATAATTCGATATTACAGAACAACCATTCAACAAGCTAATCAAAATTTTCTAATTCTGATGGGAAGGGGGTGAAGCTCTTAAGTGAACTTCGATAAAGAATTTAGATAAAATGTTACCAAAATTTCTAAAGATATAATTATTTCAACTGATATTAGAATAATCTTTTACTGCATTTAAAACTTTTATGAGTAAAAAAAAAAGTATATTTTATTACATAATTTGCTATGAATCACCTACACGTGTTGCAGGAACCTTGGGGAATTATTGAGGTTCAAGTGTCTGAGAGAATAAATTATGAAACCCCCCTATACATATAAATAACTAAATAATGTACTACAATAGTTTCCTGTAATAATAACAATTAGTACTTGACATTTAAAATTATCATGTTTATCCAATTACTTCATCCATTAAAATGTAATTATTGGATGTGCTGGTTTAGATAATCTGACATGCAATAAAAAAATTGTGAGTCATCAACTAGGTTCTATGATGTAATAAACATGAAGGAAAATCGATTATTACTACTATTATTATTAAATTATACATTTAGAATTAGATGGGATTAAAGCATAGTTGATCCATTTATAACTCAACAAGTGCTAAAAACAAGGAACATTTGTAATACTAGTCAATCATCCAATGTTGTTACATGAGGTTTTACTATTGATTGGTGGGGTAAATAGTCCCAGTAACATTTTCTTAAATGTTTGGTACTGAATATTATCAAATCTTTAAACTTAATCCGGACTCAGGCAGCGCATGGCTCGCAAAGCCTGATTTGATTTGGGTAGGCTCCTTAGGATTTTTGACCTGTGTCCTGAGTATGGCTTTGCTGGTGCTGAACTATTGAACAAAGCTATGATAATGTCGTTGTGGTCATAGCCAAGCAAGATTACTTTACTTTTCAAACACTGGTTACAATGAAAACTGTCTTTGTTCGGCAAGTTTTCTATGATAAACTTTCTAGAAACCTTCCAGAACTCTTCCATACTTCTCGACCATCAAATTTAAACTCCTGGAAAGCTTAACAAAAACACCAACTAAGGTTTAATTATAAACTTTTTCTTTGTCCTATTTATCTTGTCGTATGACCTTGCTAACTTTTATAAAATAAGGAACCCATGACATGTTAACAAGCAGATAACAATCGTCCTTGTTTATTCAATATAACTAAGTCCATTTATGCCATATTGTAAAAGCTTTGAGTAACAAATGGGCCAATATGAAAAGCAACCCCTAGTTATAAGAATGATAAGTGATTTTGAATATCTTACGACAAACTTGGATTTCCTTTTGTAATGAGCGCAGCCCACTTGGTCGCCTATGGGCTCCGGGGGCCCTTCCGCTTGGGGAGTCGAGGGCGAATCCATAGCTCAATTGTTTGTTGCTAAAAATTTTTCTTTAACAAACACTACACAGACAATATGACTCCAGTGACAACGTTGACAATTGAATTGAAATTCTCATTTTGGAGATTGGAAACAAGTGGAAAGCAAAAAAAAACAAATTACAGAACAAGTAAGGTGTAAGGTTGACGTTTCGTTTCAGACAAACAGAAATCTAGAAAACACAAATAATATAGATGTTCTGTGAATCTAAAATCTAACCTAACTTTTGTTGGAGTTAAGAGTTAACCTAGATCCTAGATGTCCACAATTTAATTGAAAATTCGAAGGACCGATTATGCCGTACAAGTACATCGGTCGTACTCTCGATTTCAAGGGGAAGACGTTATGGGAGATCGTTGGGAATTTAAAGAACTTCGGCGTCGGACGTCTAGTTATAAGACACATGAAGCAAAGGTACCCTGAGCCTTGTTATATGAGAATCCTCAAAGTTGAGACGTTACCAGCCCCCCAAATAGAAAGTTATGATGTAAGTCCACTAAGCCTTATTAAAAGATGTCTCTTCACTACAGCTTTCCTTTATTTTCCAAGAATAAACGCCTGGTACGTGTTTGGATGCAGAACACTTTCAGAGGGGTAACATCACCTGAACCGATCATCGTGGAACCGGCTAGTTACAAGGCAGACTACCAACTGATTCCTAAAGATCGAGAGGTGGAGTTCCTAATGAATAATAAGGTGTACAAGTTCAACAAAATACTACCTCGTACTATGAGGTTCCCACCCATTCTCGAGGAGCTGCTGAAGCGAGAGAGTAAAAGCGATGAAATACCCCAATTGGAGATTGTTTATAACAAGGAAGGTCTGAAGAGCCGGTACAGGGTCGCTGAGGAAGGAGAGACGCCTACAGTGGAAATCGTCTGTGGATTCGGTACAACCGTCGCTCCTCATTTGTACGAAGGGTTGAAACCAATTTGAGATAATCCACAATACAGAACTCTTTAAATCATAAATTAATATAGATATCATTAAAGTGGCTAGATGAGTAGGTGAAGCTGTTTTATTTATTAGTTATGTGAAATTTAGGAGCTGAAATTTTTTTTGTTAGCCAAATCAAATGGGAATGTATTCATGAATCTTGAAAAAAAGGCATTTTGCTGAAACAAACTTGCCCCATTTCTGTTTCCACATGTTCTTGTTTTGTGAAACTGTGCAGTGTTCTGATTGTTCCATGATTTTACCGAATCTAACCTTAAATCTATCACGAATGTTTCTCTCGTTTGTTTGAAAGGTGTTGAAAACGTGTATTCGTTTAGAATTTTGTGAATTCCAGGAAAATCCGTCTATTCAACGATGAACGAGGTAGACAACAACTTGGATTCGGTGACTGCCGCTCTGCAAAGTACCCGAGTCAGCCCTAGCGGCGTCAGCTTCGCTGGAAAGTCCCTAAAATTGAACTCTGCAGATGATGGTAGTAGCTTTTTAAGACAAAAATAGGATGTAGGTTGTTTTGTGTGGGTCTAAGAAGGATGTTCAGTACCACGCCTTTGATTTATAGGGTGGATTAGTTTCAGTTTGTTAACTGTAATATTTCTGGTTCCGAGTAACTTTTAAATCTTTTGTAATTTATTAGGCTAATGTTGTTTTTCAGAAGCAATGGACAAACCCAGCCCATCCCTCTAAAATGTGATAATATGGTTTCTTTAATTCATGAAATAATGAACTGATAACTTGGTGGTAGTTTATTTCTTTCTGATCAACACCAACACCTGAGTTTTTCAAATACCAAACTTATTTTGTAGGAAAACTGTTAACGGAAGTGAACATCAAACATTGGTGAACATTTAAAGAATGAGCATCCAGTTGAAAGAACTGCACATATTAGGAATCAACAATTATGAAGCAAAATTGCAAAACTGCACCCTCACTGCCGTAACCGTTGAGGGTGCAGAAGGAACAATGAAATCTAAAGATATAAGTGTGGATCATATTGTTTCTTAATTTATAATAGAGACAAGAAAATTACATCTTCTGTAGTTGTCACCTGTCTCGTCACGTGATCTTCATTTTGGCACATTACATATCCTCACCCCCTTGGATGTGTGGCTTTTATGTGGTATTTCTGATACTGAAGTCCCATGGGAGTATTTAGCAACATTTTAATTTCTGTGGCATGCATGTTTTTCGTCACCTTTCTTTATCAGACCCTTAGAATATATCTAGTGGCTCGTTTATACATGGTGTCAGTAGTTTTGACCAGCATTTTAACATCCCAGAGAAGAACGCCAGTAAATGATCCCCTCTTAAGCCTTAAATCCATTCATTCTTTGTATTGTTCTTGTAGTTACTCTGATGTTGACTACTGATCTGAGGTATTTAAGTTCCTTCTCTTTATTCAATACTTTTCAATATTTCAATATTTATATCATAAATTGATTTTAAAGTTCACCAAACATATAAACTGATACCACAGGATTCTGTTGAGTATTTCTATACTGTTTGATCAGTTTAAACTGTCCCAACCTACTGAACAATGTTCACTCCTTTAGGCAGCGAATGAAAATCCATTTCTTACAAGCTGTGGTATGCATAGATACTAACATAAATTTTAATTTTAGCTAAGGTAGTAACTGACGAAATAAACAAGTGCAAAGACTTACAATTCCTGAACCTCGAAGGCAACACTTTAGGCGTGGAAGCAGCCGAGTCAGTAGGTAAAGCGCTACAAAGTCATCCGGAATTCAAACGGGCACTATGGAAAGATTTGTTCACTGGGAGAATGAAGACTGAAATACCAAAGGCTTTGGTAATTAATTCCTTGATTATTCATTGAGAACGTTCAACTTGGAAATTTTCCCTTTCCAAAGCAATCCTTAGGAGCTGGACTTGTGGCTGCTGGCGCGAGGTTGGTCGAGCTAGACCTGAGCGATAACGCGTTTGGTCCGATCGGAGTGGAAGGTCTGGCTGCGCTGCTCCGTAGCTCATCCTGCTACGCTCTGGAAGAGTTGAGGTTGAACAATAACGGCCTGGGGATAACCGGAGGTAGATTGTTAGCTGCCGCTCTTATGGATTGTTATAACACTAGTAAAAGCGAGGGAAAGCCTTTGGCTCTGAAGGTTTTCATAGCTGGGAGGAATCGTTTAGAGAACGAAGGAGCAAAGGCTCTGGCACAAGTTTTTCAGGTGAGATGAAACACAATATCGTAATATATGATCTCCATTTATCCTTTTTGGACTGCAATTTAATTCTTATTGTTTATGAAAGCATGCTAAGATTGGTTATGTTCTAACTTTTATTGTTTCAACATTGTAGTTCACTCAGATGTTATTACATTTGACATATTCTTTAAATGAGCTATTATTCTTGGTTGCAAAACCCATCTAAATTTTATATTCGAAACAATTGTGTGTATGTGTCTTTTGTCTATTCTAAAAAAATTGGTGCAATGTTTGTTGATTCAATAACAGATCTAAAAAAAACTTATGGTATAAAATTTGGAAAGTAACCACTTTACCATCTTGACCCTTCATATGTTCTTCCAGAAACTTGGAAGTTTGGAGGAGATTGCAATGCCCCAGAACGGCATCTACCATACCGGCATAGCAGCATTATCGGAAGCTTTTACCCACAACAAAAACCTGCAGATATTAAACCTAAACGATAACACTATAGGCGAGAAGGGGGCGCTAGCGATCGCTTCCGCTCTGCCTAGTTTACAACAACTGAAACAGATTAATTTTGGAGACTGCCTGTTGAAGACGAAGGGGGCAATCTCCCTGGCGAAAGCGTTAAAGAGTACCCACAACTCCCTGGAGGAGGTGATCATGGGATTCAATGAGATAAAGAAAGAGGGCGGACTGGAAATCGCCTCGGCGATGTCCAATAAGGCGAAGATGAAGTCCTTGAATTTGGATGGGAACATGTTTGGGGAGCAGGGGAAGACTGAACTAGAGAAAAAGATGAAAGAAATTGGTAAGGTTCAGATTATAGCCAATTCTCGATTCTGTATGTGCCATTAAGTGCATTTAATTTAAATGTCAATTAATCATAAGTCAAGTGCCCTAGAAAAGTGCCCTATCATCATGTTAAGATAACTTGAATTTGCTGTGCATGTTCTAAGTTTGTTCAAACATCAAATTTCCAACTAGTCCATTGATATGATACCCAGCAGTAACAAAAAAGGCATTCAAGCCGCAGAATCTGCACCTGTTTAATCAGTTTGCCGTTCAAGCAGAGCTTTCTGGTCTATTTCCAAACTATTGGCGTGTTATTACTAATTACCAGTTCTCTTATATTATCACCTGTGAAACCCGTATCTTGTTGTTGGTATGTGTTTTAGTCTTATTTTAAATGTAGATCAACTTTTATTTTTGATAGTACATATTCCGTTTGTCTATGACGATAAGTTAAATTATTTTACAGTAATATGATTTTGATGGTAAGAGTCGGTAAAAATTTTAATCAAACATGCAAGAGAGGAATAGCTATGTTTACGGTTTTATGAAGTAGCATTTTGAAAGTATGTTTAAGCGACTTTAGTGCTCCTATAGGGGATGGCTTTATCAGATTCATCGAGGGTTATGAATTATTCAAACTGCTAATCTGCTCTTGGAGCTAACTGAAAATAAAATCAAAACAACTGTCTCTCCTTCTGTAATGAATCCAAATTTACAAATAAGTCGAAGAATACCTCAATAAATCCCTGACACTCTTCACAATGCTGAGATCATGGCACATAAGCAGACTGTTTGCAGTACACAAAATAGTTTCCACTAAAGCTTAAGAAGCACAGAACTTACTGACACGGTTGACTTATGTGTAGTATATATAAATAAATGTAGGTATAAATACATGTATCGAAACTTATCACATTTGAAAGACGCGATTAGAAAAATTCCTTAAAGCGGTTTCAAATTACCAACCGTTTATTACGTTTTCCGATTGGACATGCGCAGTGAAACAGGAACCCTGTGTCAACTTATCAGAGATTCATTACTTGACCAAACTTTATGTCAACAAACAGCTCTTAGGAAAACTGTAATGGAAAGTAGGTTTTAATTTGTTTGAGATTACCCTCCAAAAATCCAGATTATCTGGTGTACCTTTCCTTTCTGTCAGTTTTCAAGTTGGATGTTGGTAGATTTCTGTATTATCAACTATAGCTGCTGAATTTGGTATTGTTTTCTTTTCGTTTGTCACTTTGTTTACCAGGGGCCCTTTCATGTTTTGTTTTAATAAGCTTCGAGGTTATACTGGCGGGGTTGCCTTTCACTTCGCGACTGCATTTCTGTCACTTTCATTCTAAAGTTTTGTCTCTTAAGTTATTGAAGTAATGTGTATTTTCCTGAAAGGTAAAATCCACATCCTCAGCTCTCTAGAGGAGAACGATTCCGAGGGTGAAGAGGAATGGGAGGAAGAGGAAGAACATAATGAAGGGGATGGAAGTGGAACTGAGTACAAAGAAGAAAATGATAGCATTGAAATAACAACCGACGACAAGGAGTCTACTACAGTCGATGAATTCTTCAGTATACCAAGCCCAGATAACTTCATGATGATTGGAGATAATAGAGATATAGCCATATTGGAGGTGATACAGGTAAGATATTATGATGGTAGTGTTTACTTCTTGGACAGTTTCCATGGGAAGTTCTAATCTAATTCGATCTTAAGTCCGGTGCTGGTTGATAATCAGAAACAAGTCATCTACTTTGTAATTTTTATTTTTTACTCACATTTCTTTTTTCTCTTAGCCAAATTTGTACAACCTGGAAGACAATGTAAAACGCCTGGTACAAGTATCCGCCCTCAGCAACAATCTGAGACAAGACGTGGCTAGGTTTTCGTTGAAAATAGCCAAAGATATATATAACAAATTGTTTACTTGGGCCCATAATACACATTTTGCCCCTATACTTATTAATTACATTCTGGTCTACTTGGGACTGATTAAGGTAAGATAAACATTGTGCCTTAAATTCAAAATGTCACTGCAAATCGTTTTACATATTTGACGAACTTTGCTGACTTTTTATATTGGGCAGAGTGATAACCTGCTGAACTGCAACTTGGGCTGTTTAGTCATGAATAATGTTGTTTTAGAGCGAGACTAAGGGCTTTAAGATCACATGGAACCTGGAAGGGTGTTTTCATGCATTGAAAAACGTACTGACTGAAGATTTTATTCCTGAGAGTATGAAAAGTGCCTTAAAAATTCTCCTGCAAAAGTAAGTATGAAAGTAAACTCGTGAAAAGTGTTTTCATTGAGTGATAAAATTATTGTGGAAACTTTTACGTTCTGGGGAATATTTCTAGCATCATTAAGGTTTAAATTAAAATAATTAATAATTTTAATTATAAAATTTGTTTCAAATCTAATAACTTCTATTCCTCGTTTGTATACTTCAATTTGCACAAGAAAAAGTGATGTAAGAAGTTCAGAATAGTTGCTTTTCGCAGTGTGGGTTCTAGTTCAGAACCCACACTAAATTTACAAGGAGCTTACAAGATGTGCAGCCCTATTACAAGTACAACACAATGCATTATTGTTTATTTGATATCACGCCTGAAACCAATTGAAATCAATTCCTTTTAGTGTGTTTTTAGACTGTCTAATAAGGTATTCTGGAAATTATGTACTTACAAGTAAAACGCTTTATTGATACTGTTTTATAACATCTTGTGGGATGTTCCGAATAGTATATCAAAAATTTGTGTATTTTGGTACAGTGCTATAATGATTCTTATTATTAGTATAATCACAGTATATATAATACTAACAGTATGCTCACTTGGCTTATTCGAACACTCAATTCAAAGAAATAACTGTGGCAATAATGCTAGTTAGTTAGTAGACGTTTAGATTTTAGCCTGTTATGCTTGATATCATTTTATTATTTTTATTGGAATATCCAACTAATTAGTAAATTTACTGTTTGCAGGGATATCGATAATAATGGAGACTTGCAGCCGATCAAAAAGGAAATCTTAGATATCTTAAATTAATTTCGTTGTAATTTCGTTCATTGTTTAATAAACTTTCTCGAAGTTTTTAAAGAATATTTCTTTCAAAGGCATTGATCTCGATTATTTTATTTATTATCGTAAGAATATAAGTACAATAAGGTAATTAATATCGTTATTACAAGTGTTATTTACAACTTATGATAAAGTAGTGAACTTAGTGGAAGTTATATCCAGCAAGTTTCAGCTCTGAAACAGAAGTAAGTAAAATCAAATGGAGAAGGTACATTTTTTATAATTGAAAATGGTTAAGAATTGATGGCTTATTAATAGATTGAGGGAAAAATGGTGGTTTCTAGACTACTTTTTAAAACTATGTAGCTTGGTTAAATATAACCCAATTATTAATCATGTTTTAAATACTTATTGACTGTTTAACTCAATTTCAAGTGATGTACTCTACTTTTAGTTTATTTTACCTTCTTGCGCTCGTTTCGTGTTCAAAATAGTCATCCATCTCATCGGTTTTAAAGCTACACTATTTCCTCCTAATTCAACTGGTAAGACTTCACTTCCCACATTAGCCAGTAGAAAATCGTAATTATTTCCGCATATGCAGACCTGTAATGAATAACAAAATCAGTAGCAGGTCCCGTTGGATCTCCATTGAATTTCCTATCTCACCATCTCTCTCATCCTTTCCTCCACAAATGGTTTGAATAAACTGTACACCAGATGGAATATTCTCGGCTGTCTGACGACATAAATGTGTAGCATTTCCATCGGTAGACATTCCTGAAACGAACAACAAATTAAATGCGGTCATTTCAGACTTCATCGAACCGATTTAGGCCTGACTTGAAGTGTCTCACTAGCCAGAACCAGTTTGACGCTTTTTCTAATACGTTACTTACTGACATGAAAAAGGCCATCCGTTTGGCAAACTTCGGGGACAAACCATACAGGTGCTTCAATGAGAAACTGTTCAGGTCTATAATAACGTCTATGTGCTTGACCACTTTGGT
The DNA here is from genome assembly GCA_946251905.1 of Cryptocephalus moraei. NCBI lineage: Eukaryota > Metazoa > Arthropoda > Insecta > Coleoptera > Chrysomelidae > Cryptocephalus > Cryptocephalus moraei. Next base: position 36,115,666 of record OX276452.1, read on the forward strand.
CTCCAGGTAGGCCAGCTCGCACAACAATCCTGAGACCTATTAAATTTTATTTTATTTTTACTTCATACCATACCAATTACCAGAAATTAAATTAGATATTGGAGTTTTTTGAAATTAACATAACCTGACTAAATACGAAAATTAAATTTTGTTATTGAATTGTGATTTATTCTTAATACTTCCTATCTGTAAAATTAGAGCCTGTGAAAAGAGGCGTTATTGTTCTATTTCCAAACTATCGACTAAAATTTCAGTATCGCTTAAAGTTTGGTCTAATTGAAGGATTGTCGTTTTATGGATTGGAGTTCTCATGATTGCTTAGTTTTAGCAACATAAATAAATTGACGTTTACCTCTAATAGTTCGTCTGCTGTGAATTTCTGTGGGTCCCAATTCTCTACGCGAATCCATACAATCTTTTGGTCTTGGATCCCCGTGCCGTCCAGAACGTCCACCACTTGGGCTTCAAAAATTTGTTGTAGCCGTTGCCTTTCAAAGTTTAACCATCGGGAACTTCTTCTGACGACGAAACTTTCGAACTTCTGAATCTAAACAATACAAATAGTTTTAAACATTAAATGAAGTGATGTTACGGCGAAATGGTGAGGAAAAGCGGAAAGTGAACTGTGGTGAGAACAAAAGTGACTAAAATATTTTCGAAGTAAATTTAAAAGCTACATCAAATGATAAGTACTCGCAATTTAATGAAAAACATTAATTAGTGAATAAACTTAAAGACCTAATCGACGATTCGCGATTTTTGTAAATGTTGTTGGTTTTGGCATAAATGTTTCAAATTCAATTCAATTTCAAGATAGAATAACCAAATTTCAGGGATCTGCCTTAAATTTATGACATGTTATTACAACTCTAATGAACCTAGCCTGTTATTCAGCCACCCACCTACGTGCCTCGACGTTTAAATTGTATTGTTTATATTGTTAGGCACTCATTTATTCAAGATAATATTAATTGTTGTAATTTTTTAATAGAAACAATAATTAAAGTCATTGTTTTAACGATAAGTTGCACAGTTAATGACTTAAACGTATTAGTTATTGTTTGATTAGCAACATAATGTCAATAAATAAACTGCATATCTACAATTCGTAAAGTAATAAACAAAATGCATGGATGTTTGAAAACATTTCCATTCATTTCGTATCAAAATTCGGTTTATTTGTAATAATAAACAATTTGTCGCTTGGAAAATATATTTTTAATTATTCTAAACTAATTCCAAGATAATTAGAATAACAAAATCATTATATTGAAAAATTAGAAGAAAAACTCAGTTCAATATTTTGTGTAATAAAATTTCTAACCTTTTGAATCTGGAAATAATGGACTGAAATTTTCAAAATTGAAATTAAATAGATCTAATAGTAAGACTAGAATGGGCATGAAATAACAAAGCATGTTATCCCAAGAAATCTAAAAAAATTGAGATATTTCAAAGACCATACAAAAACGTTAATTTTTCACAAAATTAATACCTGAAGTGTAGGTAGTGATTATTCGTTTCATCACTCTGCATTATTAGGTAATTCAATGATAATACAATAATAAGGGACATATCATTTTCAGAACTTATCTAAGTTAAAATCTATGTGACCGGTTAAATTTAACATATTAAACATTTTTTTCCTTACCGCTTTTATTGCTTTGTATGTGTCATAATGGTGGCCGACGAGAAATCTGCTCAAAAAGTCTTCATCAACCCTCTTCACGCCGTTTTCTAAAATTTTAACACTCATTACAATTCCAACATTATTTCTCCGGCTCTAACCTGTTGCTAATCGCCTCAGCTCCTCCACCAACTGAAATTTGCTCCCGCGCTCATCTTCCATTACAAAAATAATAATTTTCTGAACGTAAAGAGTCAACTAATACTTATTAACTGATGTCTGATACGATATTAAACCTATTGTGTAAAGTAGTGTTGATTTTTAAGGTGAAATCTCAAACGTGAGAAGAAGCCATAACAAGAAAAGTTCAATGATTTTTGTTTTGATTTCGTGTGATTGACACATATGTACAACTAACCCAATCTTTGTTTAGTGTTTCGAATATGTTAGGTTCACGGACTCTGCGTGGCTAGAAATGATACTTTTGTTTTGATATCACTCATTTGAGAGGTGTAGAGACACCACTTCCTTTGATTGTGTCTGCGAGATTTGGGGTAAATGCCAAATTTAACGGATTTTTGGGACTTCTCTAAAGGTAAATGTTATAATGATAACATTTCAACTCCATTATGTAAGAGAATTCTCGAATTATTGGAAAAGACTTGAGTATAATTGGAATGTGATTAAGAAGATTAAATACGGCGTTTTTTGATAAACAAAGAGAATTATATATTTAATAAGTACATCAGTTTTCGATACCTTTAAAGCATTAAGGAATTTTGAGCTATTATTATCATAATCCATTTACTTAGGAATGTTTAATATTGCTGATTACAAATTTGTAAAACAATCCTCCCACTGAGAGTTCTTACTGGAAACAGTTGCTTTAATATACAGTTTAAAATGTTTTCGTTTAAATGTTTATAAATGAGAAAGTTTCGTAAAAAATGGTATATTAAAATAAACATTTCTTCACATAACATTACATAATTACAGTAGAAATAAACGTGTTAAACAAATGAACAGTATGAATAAATAGGTTTTAGTACTTACAACTTACAACTAGACAAAAATGTTTCATAGCCCTGCTGTTTCACTTACAAAAATATTAAACAATGACTTGCGCCTGTAGGCTTTATGCGACTAAATTTTTGATTTCTTTGAATAAATTAGATAACGAATTTTCAAAACTCCACAACTGTGAAATTTCGAACCGTTCGAAATTTAATACTGGTTAAACTATCCTATATCTTAAACCCATGGTTGCCAGCCACGATAAACTCTCCCTAATAAATTGTAATCAGTCGCGTGGTCTATTAAACAATCCACTTGCTCCTCGACGCTTAAACACTCTGTCCCCTCGAATTCAGCTTTGCAATTTTCTGCGCCTTTAACTATATCCACGTAAGCTTCTCTGTAGGGGCGAAAAACGCCAGAGCGCAGATCCTCGATCATTATCTGTCTCGAACTTGCACCGAGAAGCTTCCTTTTGGCTTGGTCGGTCTTAACTTTCGGGTACCAGTCTGGTACAGTGAGTTCCTCGCATTTGACTGCGTACTCTCTCCAATCAAGCGATGGTTCTTCTATGAAAACATTCATTGTGGCCAATAGGGATTTATAGTTGTCCCTCAGGGCTCTCAGTGAGTGAATCATACAAGCCCTGAATTTCCCCTTTTCCTTCAGGGGCTCCATAAAGGACGATATATGAGGTGTCAGTCTCATTGGTATTAGTTCCGGTATCGGTTGGAATTGGGTTGCTGTACCAAAAGCATGGCCAAAGTCGATGCTAAGGATTTTTCCGGTTTTAAGGGAGACCAGGAAGTTATTCAAGTGCCTGTCGCCTATGCCTAGAATCCATTGGGTAGTACATAAGGTTGCGTAGCTCTTGATGAAATTGGCCCTTAGGGCAAAGTAATTTTCAGTTGTTAAGCTCAGCGACCAGAAGGAAGTCCTACACAACAAATAAGAGATTTAAAGTCAAATATTACACAACAGAAAATGTATTATATAATTTTTGTCTATCTTAATTTCTTAAAATGGAAATTAAATTCTTGTACCATATTGCAGCAAGCTAATAAGTACTGAATGAATTGATTCAAGTAAGATTATTAAATACCCTTAAAGTCTGAAAACTCTCTTAACGAGTAATTGATGGAATTTAAACACAAGTATGTTCTATTTGTGTTATTCAAGGTTTTTAAAAGAGGAGTGTAATGTATATAGCCAATATCTTCCGAATATGAAAACAAAATGAAGCCTCACTTTAAAACCTCCAATGGTATCTTGTTAACCAACTTCCTTAAGAAAGGAACAAGCACATCCTTCTTAATATTCTTAGCAGCTTTCCCATGTCTATGGTAATCATTTGGAGTACGGGAGAATTTATTAAAAAACGAGTCATATTCATTGCCAATATTGTCTAATGTTTTTATTTCTGGATCCTCTAGAGATGTCTTTATAAAAGCTTCGAGAGATTCCGTATTATCTACCCACTGAATTATGCCTAGGTTAGATGTTAATGGCACCACCTAAAACAACAGAAAATTAATAATTATTTATTTCCTTTAGATGTTTTTCAAAAATTTCTTTCAATTCATTATGATATTTGAGGCATGGAGATGGGATCAAGGTGAGCAATTTGAAGGCTTCACAGCTCTGGTTTCACTTACCTGGTAAGTTAGTATGTTTAAATCATTGGCAGCACAAATATTGTCATTCTTAAAAATTTCGTTCATCAGTACGAATAACTGTTCTATCCGTTGATCTTGTCTGATGTCTTCTCCAAATTTCACGAGAAAAGGGTATTTTTTTCCATTTGTACCTCTCATGGTAACCTTAATGGGCCTCCTCAGCGAATTCATTATTAGAACCTAGAAAATGACTAGAATTTATACCTAGAAGCAATGAGGATTGTATTCATTTATTGTCTAATGTTTTGCTATAGTTATTTGCAAATAGAAAAGTTTATTATTCACTTCTAACAACTTACCGAGGGTTCAAAGGAGGATAATTGCACGTGGTATTGAGGTAATGGCATTTTTTTTCCATCGTACTGCCCTGGGATTTCTAAATCTACATTTAGCCTATTAGAAGAGAAGTTTGCCAACCAGGGACAATAATCTTTCAAGAGTGTTGACCTTTTAGATTTATTTAACAGTGCTTTTGTTTCGGATTGAAGTTCGGAGAGGACTTTAGTCATTTTATCAGGTTTCATTCCTAAAAAAATGTTTTTCACAATAATTTCAAAAATCAATAATTACTGAAGAAAATCCATGAGACTTTTAACAATATTTCACTGCCGCTAGTTACTAAAAAATTGCTTGCTAACTTACCTTTTAAACTTTGAAATCTGCCTTTAAAGTTTAGAATGTCTCTGTAGGAGTTTCCCAACATATTCTCAACATTTCTCGAATCGATTCTACATTTAAATACATCTGACATAAGATCATCTATTATTTTGTCTGAACCTACGAATTTTTCCAGCTTCCCTATGTAATACTTTAATCTGGCAGCAGGGACACTTACATAAGACAAAGCTTTCAAAAATTTATTAACAGTCTCGTCGTTCATGAGTAGTTCGTCCAATCTGAAAGAGGAATAATAATCAATCCATTTCTTTAGGAACTTCCTTTAATAGCAGCTAACACTTTTTTCTGCACAAAATTAATAACCAGCATACCTGTTGGTTAAAATACGTATGTCTTCGTTATCAATCTTATAGCTTTCCCTGCTGAGCTGATAAGCATACATGATAGCCTGAGGGTAAGTTTCAGCAATCTTAAGGATGATTCCTGATATGGCGTGAATCTTAGAAGATTCTATGTTGGCCAACAACTGAGGAACCCATCCTAGGAACATCCAAATCGGTATATTTTCTCCCTAATAACAGTAAGTTTTGCATAAATAAATGGTATTTTGAAAAATCAGTTCAGCAAGTAATTAAAGAAAAGGCACTTTATATTCCATGGAATATTTAGTTGAAAATGTTATACAACTACATTGGCGACCTTAAAACTTGACCGTTTTATGATTTCATTAGGAAAGTGCCTTCCCAGTAATTGCTGTATGTTTATTTTTACCTCCTCAATAAATGTCTCTTTATACTCGGTACCCAAATTCTCTTCCAATAAAATACAAGGGAACAACTGCCTCGCTTCAGAAGATTCCATTTTCATCGCTCTCAGTACGGAGATAATAAAATTCTCTGTCATTGGTTCATCTAAGTCTCTGATGAAATAGGCCACTTTTACGTATGCATCTGATATAGTTTTCATTTTATCTTTGCTGTAGTCATGTTCTTGCACATTCTCGATCGCCTGTCCAAAATATTCCAAGCCGTGGAATTTCAAATCTTCGGGTGAAGATACTTCTGAATCCAACTTCTCGTTTAAGTTCATCTGATGTAATTGAAATAGTTGCTCGTTGCTAGCAAATATGGTAGAAAGTTGGTAGAGTATATCGAAAACCTTGCTGGATGCTAAGAGGTACTCTGTGCCTTGCGTTTGTCGAGTTATTTGAGCTGAAAATATCTGGTATAAATCCGAGATTCTTTTCAGATTTTGGTGTCATAGTAACAACTTCTAATACTTTTTGCTTTTACCTACTGAACTTGGTACTTTTGAACAATGTAAATTGTATTAAGCATTTTTGTCAATATTAGCGAGGTTTAACTAAAGCGCCCTTGATAAGTCTTTACAAACATAAACTTACCAAACGTATCCAGTGCTTCCAACAACCTTTCTATCAATTCTCCGGAACCTTTCGCTATCTTTGATCTAGCCAGCAGCACATTTCCTTGTATCAAATGGGAAGCTGCGTTATTGATGTCCTCGCGCTTCTCGAAATAATTTTTCGCCATGTAATAATTCCCGGCACTGGCAGCGGAATTAATGAAATTATCGTACATCTTTGAGGCGGCCTTTTTCAAGTCTCTAACTGTGTTCATGTTGTTCTGATCTTCTTTCAGAAGCTCTGAGAAGCAACACCTTAGTAGAACTCGATATTCGTTGATCAGCAGCAAAGGTAAAGTCTCTTGTGAGGATTTGTCCCATTTCGATGCCAGTTTCGCTAAGGAAAATTCTGATGGGTTTGCACAAGTATTTCTGAACTCGTCGATCTCTTTGAATGTTATTAGCTCCATCAGCTTCTTGAATTTTGATGATTGGAACATTGGATTTATCGTCTGCCATTCTTCTAAGAAGTATTTCATATAGCCCTGGATGTAGCCGGTGGCTAATTGTTCACTATCATGAGACAGTGCCATGACGGAAAGCTCCTGGGAAAATTTAGATTTTAGGTAACTGTTCTTATCTGCGTCTTTTAGGAAATTGTTTATATCGTCGATAAATTCTTGGGGCCAAACTCCTAAAACAAATTTTTTCATGGTAGTTTAATCAGGAACGGTTTGCGTAAATGGTTCATACATTCAATGGTTTTCAAGTTTCTATGAGATTAAAAATTTAAGGAGATGAAAACTCTAATTTTTTTGACATGTGCAGTTCTGATAGACCGCTTTTATAACAGCATTTGATGGTCAAATTCAGATAACAAATAATACCACTATGACCGTTTCATGAAACAAATATGAAATTTGACTATGTAAATTTAAATCTGTCTGTTTCCTTCAAAATATCTTTTCACACATGATTACGTTACAATGTGCCTTCATATGAGAATATGACCATTTTTTATACATGATCAATTTTGTTACCTGTGAAAAGGGCGTTTCTGACGTGAGCCGTGATATATAACGGCAACAGCTTTTGTTGCGCCCAACCGCCGTCCCAGAGGTCATTCTCTACCTCTTTTATCTTCTGCGGTAAAATCTCCCATTGACCGAGATGGGCGAAACAATGGAAGTAGGATTCATAGTAAAAGTCTTTGTGTTCAGGCGTGAAGTCGGTGTTGATGAGCTCTCCATAGAGTTCCATCGCTTCGTACCAAGAGGATTTAGATTCATAATTGATAGCACGGCAGGCCATGTCTTTACAGTTCATTTTCTCGAGGAATATCGACTGAACTGTATCCCAATCTTCTAGTTGCTTGTACAGCCTAAAAATTATTAAGAATTGAAAATTCTGGAATTATACAATTTATACTTCAAAATTATCAAATGATATTTTACTGCAATAAAATTTTCCTTACTCGACTAACTTCACCCAGCAGACGTCTTCTGTTTCTTCCTCCGATGCTGACCCTTTCTTACTGCTGCTAGGTTGATCAGTATTTTCAAACAGTGTGAGATATTCTTCCAGAAGAATGACTCCTACAGACGTTAAGTTGCTTTCCTGGCAAACTAACGGTATTACTTTTGGATCAATGTTAATTCTTGTTTTATTTTTTATCAGTATATCGAACAAGGCTTCGAAAAGCTTGGTATTGTAAGCGATGGTTGATTGGAATATCATTCTTATACTCTCTGATATGGTTTGCCAGAAATCATTGTTTTCCTCAGTTTTTTTGTTGAGAGCTTTGAAGAATTCCAAGAAGAACAGTTTTGATATCTCATCATCTCGCTGAAAGAATAAAATTGTTTAATGCTTGTTAGGTTAAAATCTTGTTAAACTTATTAAAATCGTCAAATTTAGGTTCAGATCGTTTAAAATTATCTAACCACTATTTTAGAACAAACTTGATAGGTTTTTCACTCTGCATAAAAGTTTTGAAAGAGAATTTAAATTTCCTCAGAAATACTTACCAATGCAAGCATCTGTAGAGGTTTCAAAACCGCCGAAAGCGAAATCTGCACATCAGGAAAATCCCCCTTTCTGTAATTCCTAAAAATTTCAACTTTCCTCTCCCTCTCCTTTGCCATTTCTATCCACCTCTTCGTATTCATAACTTTCTTCTTGGTCTCGTAATGAGCGAATCCCTTAGATATCTCTGCCTTATCCCTCAGAAATCTCCACGATCTGTACTCCGTGGACATAGTCACAGTGTTTGGGTTTTTGAATTCTACGGAACCGATCTCTAAAGTACTATTGCTTAAACTTGTTAATTGTTTCATGGTTTGGGTCGGAGTGAAGTCGGTATAAGACTGAGTTTTCCGCAGTTGGAAAGCCTCCAATTGCACACTGTCGTTTTCGAATGTGGGTAGTGTGTCGGCGAACAATGGAACGGCGGAGGAATGTTGTCGTCTCCAGTACGTTTCCAATTTATAAGTTTCGAAGTCGCACTCTTCGAGAGGATCATCGAAGAGGGCTGTATCGTACTTTTCATTGTTGTACAATAAAGTAACAAGGCAGTACATGAAAATGCTTAAGAAATTGTTTTCCACTTTAGGTTCGTACAGTAAGGACAGCAAGTACGAAAACCGCTCTGACAACCCGTTAGGTAATTTCTCGCTTTCAATCCAGAACTTGATAAGCTGAATCCTGTTGTTCTCTACAGGATCGGTAAGACCATACACTAATATCTCTTTACTACAGTCATCATCTTTAATGTCGTTATGGTACATTTCTATGGCTAGGCTGTACAAGCAACTCCTCAGTATATCATTGTGATGCTTGGACAACTTCTTGAGGACTTTCAACAGCCTCTCAAACGCCCAGAAGGTCTTCAAGACGGGTATGCATTTCTTAATTATTTCCATTACGACGATTTGTATTTCCATGTTGGCGCTCTGCAGCAACAAATCCCAATCAGTTATTTTGAAGTTCGATACTTCAGTCATCAAGCCAGGTGATATTTCTAGGCCGATATTAATCATCTTCAGGTAAAGCAACTTAGAAGTGTCAGGCAGCACCTTTAGATCTGCAGTGAGCTTCAACATGATTGGACAATCTATGATTTTCGGATAATGGAGTACGACACCTGTAACAGAAGAAATGAAATATTGTTTTTAATCAGTTGCAATTTCATTTTTAGTCATTTCATAAATAAACCTAGAATTAGTAACTCTGCATTAATTGTTCATAAGAAAATGTCGTTTTGCGCTCACCTTCTAAGCAGTGCATGTAAGTATCCTTATCCTTAACCTTCTTCAAACAATCATTCACTTGCTGAGTACAGTTATCATTTTCCAAAAAATGCAACATCAAACCAACAGTCTCGGCACATAGCTTATATATCTTACTGTTTAACTTTGTTGCTGTGAACTGTTTCAATAACATCCTTAAAAACTCTTCATCATGCCCTTCTTCCCATGGAGCCAAGTGATTGACTATGAGAGCAGAAGATAAGTGCAATCCTATCTCTTGTTTATCTTTAGAGGAAATAAAGCTTTGGATAAGATCTGTTGGGATATCGAGGTCATGTTTCCAGGATTCCAGGAAAAGTTTGACTATGTTTAGGATGTATTTGAAGATATCACGCCTTTCGACATTTAACTGTTCTACTAGAAAACGGAGCATTCCTGATGCCAGCCTCTTCTCAACACCACTTAGGTCCTTGGATTTTCCTGACCATTTCGATAACATTACCAACTAAAACGTAATTGAAAATCCATCAAGAATATTTCATATTAGATCGATTTGTTTAATTTAATTTTAAAAGTGTTTATTAAAGTAAATATGTCAAATATATTTAGAACATTCCAAACAAGTTGTAGAGAATGTGTCTGGAACAAACTTTGTTTAGATTATTACGTTTCAATGCACTTCAAATCTAGCTGGAGACTGTCAGAAAATGAAGAACTTTTAATAACATTAATTCAGGATTAATTATGAGTCACTATTTGCTAATTGTACTGTTAGTACCTTATATTCTAGATGTTTCTTGATTCAAGTTATATAAACTTTTAATATTAAACCTTAATTCACTTACCACGTCGATTATGAAATAATTTATCGACGTCCCGGCGATTTTATCCACGACGAACTTCAATAGAGGTTCGATGAAATATTTAGAATATGCCGTGAAAATGTCGAATAAGTTGTCGATTAATTTCACCAAAAATATTTTGACGTTCTTGTGGGTGTCTGTGTTGAGTAAGGTCATTCTAATAGCTGCAAAAGATGGGAAGTTTAGTATATTACATAAATTTTAGTGTTAAAAGTTTTCAAATAAATGGATACCAACTTTTGGACGGCATTTGATTAAAATTTTATTGTAGCATAAGTACATAAGAAGCAGGGAAATTTGTTGGAACACACAATGTAGTTATCATAAAGTGGTATAACCATAGACATTTGTTGAAGACCAATATCAAATATTTAAACTATGAAAATTACTAATCGTGTATTATATCCACTGTAGTAAACTGTACAATGTAATTGCAAGAACAACTCCTTTTGATTTGGGTTGAAACCCTGATTTTCCTGATATGTTATGCTGCATTTTCATTCAGTTGTACACTTACAGTTCATCCACGAAGGTAAGGTAACCTCATCGTCTTCCGCTGGCAATACCTCGAGGTTACTCTCATAGATATGTTTGATCACTCCACATATGGTGTCCATACACTCGTGATCGTTCAATTCGACAGCTTCGCCCTGTAAAGAAGGAAGGGCCTTCCTTTCCTTCTTAACCTCACTCCTGACCATGGAGTTTGTGAAGTCAAATGCAGTAAAGTCTTCACTCAATGAACTACTGAATAGTACCTGTGATTCTATGTAATTCATCGAGCTAGCCTTATCATCTCTTTGCTCGCGGATCTCTTGACGTATGTTCAATAAAATCTTTCGCTGTTTAGGTAGTGAGTCAAAAAACAGTGGGAAATTATATTCGATTGTGGTATCGACAATCCCACTCCATAAAATATCTTTGTTATCACTTAGTCTGAAAAAGAGTTTCTCGTAATATTCGATTTTCCCTATGGTATTGCACATGACTGAAGCTAATGCGTTGTAAGCATGGCATTTGTAAAGCCTTACGATTCTTTCATTTCCCTTAACTTTAAATGCATCAAAAAGATGAATCATAATAGTTTGACGCAGATTTTTCTTTCCTGACGCTTCAGATACGACGCAACCTTCTCGTTCTTCTGTACCAATGGCCAAACGAAAAAACATTATTTCGATCAACATAAAGTTAATGATGTTGATTTCATAGCTTTCATCAGTCAGGTCAGCCAAGATGTTCTTTATGACACCAACGAAAAATTCTTCTATAGACGCCAACTCACATCCCCTGAACAAACTCTGTATCATCTCCTTCGAAAATTTGTAGCGCTGCTCGAAGAAAAAGTTTCTGTTTCGGCACGTTTCGTAAACGATGCTCAGTACATTCAGCTGAAACTGTTTGCCAGTATTCGCGACCAAATCGGTCATGAGCGACGACATGTTAACGGTAGTTGAAGGCGAATCTATGTAAAGCTTTACCATGAATTGGAATAGAATCGAAGATTTCACTGATGGTATTAATAGAAGGATTTTTCCTATGGAGTTGGAGTTCGTTATGGGATCTCCGTTTTCTGGCATGAGCGTTTGTTGCAGGAGTGTTAAGGTTTCAGGTAACTCAGAGCTGTAAAAATATGTAATAATTCAGAAAATTAAGAAATAATAAGAACATTCATGTCGTATTATTACAGTAGAAATGGCCAAAACGACATTTGAATCTTAACCAACGAACACTTGAACTAAAAATTTAATAATGGCAAGTTAAGGTACTAGGATTAAAGTATCAATAAGCCTGACTAAGTACATCTCAAATCCTGAGAGTAATGACGTTTCAACCACTCCCAAACCCTGTCATCATGACCCCGTTTTAAGGTTTTAAACACTCCCAATGATGCAAACATACTATTCTTGTTTGAAAAAAAAAAATACTCACCACACTTCGAAGTCATCTTCAAATGTTGCATGCACCAGCAAATTGAAAACATCCAAACGATTTTCTAGATCCTTTCTTTTCGTGACTTCCACCAGCCAACGGTGAATATGCACAGACTTCTGTGGGCAAATCTGCAGTAACATTTTGGTAAAGTCCAATCCGGTCGATATAGCTTTATTAGAACTGTTGAAAAATATCACAAAGTCTTCCCATACTTGCAACAAACGCGACAATACCTCCTTGTATCGATCTTTAAACTTTCTATGTTTTGAAATAAACTCCATGATAAAGATGAGATGTTCCGAAGTAAAGTCTGGTCTATGAAGATCCAACGAAATCTCAATAAAGGAATCGAATTTGTCCAGGATAACTGGTACCAAAGTTTCCGAAAAAGTTTTCAATATATACAATCCGAAATTCATCCGTTTGTTGTATTCTGAAGAAAGCACAACGTAAGGTTTATGTAAGTGCGATAATACACGATTCATCCCAGTTTTGCTTTTTAATGTGAACAGGAGGACATCACTGACATAACTAGAAGTAGTGTCAGGTAATCTGGAGAAGTGCAAAATGTCGCCATCTCGTTTGGAGAAGTTTTCCATGACATCGTTCAGTAGATTATCCGAGAGATTCTCTATACATTCATTGAGTACTGGTATATCACTGAAAAGCAATAAACCTTTTATCATGTTACGGTGCTTGCGAGATATGTTCCTTCTGACGTTTATGACAGGCTTTTCTTTGTAGTAGTCTATCCAAGTTTGCATAACAATGTTAGTGAAATCCTTTAGGGCGTTACCCGGAACTTTCTTTAGAAGCAGTTTGAGTATATCATTGAATTCCGGTCTGATAATATCGTTGATTTGTAAATGTTCGGAATGAAACGCTACGTTTTGAACCAACGCCCAAAAAGTTAAGTTCCAACATCTATCAGTGCCATTAACACATGTAGAATGACTCAGAACTGAATTGTACAACTTTAAAATAGATCTATAACACGAAAGTTTCAAATGCTCAAACGAATTTGTATCTTTAACTGTACACGTCCATTGCTTGCAGTTCAACAGATTCAAAACTTGGTTTAAATCATTGTTCTGTATGTTCTCTAAAAAATAATCTATCTGGTCGAGGGTTTTACTGCGACTTAAGTTCACTTTCTCCATAAGGTTATTTTTTATAATGAAGTTGTGGCCATCTATCGCGCAGAGTAGAGCTTCCAGCCATTTGTAAAACCGTTCAACATTTTGAGAGCAAGGAAAATCAAAAAGGAGGTTGTTGTATACATCACAAAGTCCCCGAGGCCAGTTCTGCTTAACGAAATTTTGTAAAATTAACTTCTCTTTGGTGACTAGGGGAGTCAAGTTAATGAACAACTCCATACACGTTTCTCGACAGTCCTTGCTACCTTTGGTGGTGTGAGTCAACAACCACAGTACGACTTGTTTCAAGGTACCTTCTCCCAGTTCGTTTGGTACTCTGCGTCGGTCAGAGGCACGCCTGAAAATTCGACATTTTTCTATGAAAACCCTTTGTAAATGGTTCACGGCCATTTTCATTTGGACCACCGTGTAATTTTTGGTTGTTAGTGAATCTAACGAAGAGAGACCTTCGATGAATGCATGTAGAATCTCGATCCAAAAAATATCGATCAGCGCCTCCTCTTCTCGTAATTCTCTGTATATATTGTTGAAGATCAGAGCACTGCCGAGCTTCTCGACTTCATTGGAGTGGCCACTGAAGTATTTGATGGTTTTTACTAGTGCCTTTATATTGACAGGATCTGCTGCGAGGACTTTCTCATTTGTCTGTTTTATCGACCACTTTGCGAATTCATTGACGCACTTGCCTGAGAAGTCTCTCAAGGCGGAGTTCGTCGGGTGTGTGATCCCATTCTGGAAAAGAATTAGAAAAGATCTTTGAAAACAATACATAAGTTAGCTATTTTCAAAAAATTTCTTGAAACAAAACATAAATCATTAACAGGCACATTTGCATGTTTCAGCAACTTTTTTTTTTCGACATTTTTATTATCCTACAGGGAGCACAGTTGTCGGAATTTTGGTTGGCCAGGAAGCTAGTCTACAGATTGCAGCCCAAAACCCTAGTATGAATTTATATTTGTCCAATTATTAATTTAATAAAGAAGTAGCACAAGGGGGCCAATATTCGTTCATCTGGTGTACAAAATTCTTTCAACTTAAACATTTCATTTAGTTCATTTACACTTTTCTTACCATTATGGTTTGCAATATGATGGCAGAATGTGGGCTACGAACTTGAGTTGGCGACGTGTACCAATGGATCATTTGCAAGAACAATGGTTCGAAAATCTGCTGAATCACCACATCTACATCACAACTCAATTGGAGTAATGGCATTGCGACCAACTCGAGCATATGATTCATTTCTGAGAGTTGGTTCCCCACCATTTGTTTAGCTGCACATTAGAATAAAACTAAGTTAATTTAACAAAAGCATTTGTTTTAGATTCAATACTCAGCATCATCAAATTGGAAAAATTGCTCTTTTTTCTTTAACAACAACAGCCAAAAATTATTGACTTACTTCTTCCCAGAAAAATCACCACTATAGCTTGCAGTAATTCACAAGCAGTAACTCTGGTCACTCTGTCACTGCGATTTAAAGCCAAATCTATAATCCTAGGCAGAAATATGTCCAGGAAAACCTCCAAGTTCATATCCTTGTAAGGCAAAACAACCTGTTAATAAAGCAAAAAGTTATTACTATGGACAATTTAAGCCATTTGGATAATGGGTTGCTGTGAATTTAAGCAGCCCTTCCTTTATAATAAAATTTGAAGTAAAAACTAACTTTACGTTAAATAAAGAAAACGGTACCTTCAGTTGGCTATTTCTCCCCAAAAGACTGCACGGTTCAACCGTGTCTTCCGAGAAAGCGAACGCTTGACAATTCTTCACACTCTGCCCGCCGATGAATCTCAGAACGCTCCTCTGAACCCTAACCAGTTCAGGCTCTAACTCGACAAGTACTTTTCTCTTTTTCAACACTTGAGCAGTCTTCCTTTGTTTCTCGCCAGTCGCTTGTGCTTTATCGCCGAGGGATTTACTCCTCAGATAACCTTCTAAACATGGTAATATTTCGATAACAATCGGGTCTATCGATTCAGATGGGATGACGTCTTGCCAGTGTTCCAGCGTTTTCAAACCAATTTCGGCTAGAGGTAGGTAACTTTTGCCTATGTTAAATATGTTCACGAATGGAACAATACAGGATGGTAACATGTTGACAATTAAATTCACGGGTGTTTCTGTCAACACGAACAGGTAAGAGATCAAGAGATCATAATCAATGTAATGGTTGACATTATTCAAAAGCATTGGTAAAAACACCAATAAGGACTCTCTACAGTTCACCAAGTCTTGAGATAATTTATCATCATCGAATAAACTCAATTCTGTTGCAATCCTCAGGCAGAACGATAGTAATTTGTAAAAACCGCTGATCAATGGGAATTCTATACATTTATCAATAAAGCGCTCGATCATCCTACCTATGCACTTTCTGAGCGACTCTGAAGGTGTAATTTTAAGTATTTCCTGATAGAAATCGACAACATTCAAGAATATCGCGTAATCACTAATTTTCTCTACTTTATACATATGCTTGACATCGGCCACAATGATGTCTTGTTCTTTGAGGACAACTGTCACGTCCAACTTGTCGACAAGTAACATCAACGTTTTGATCAGTTGATTTACTAAACACTCAACGATGGACCCTCGTTCATAAATTGGAATAGATTTTTCTATGTTACTGACATTTTGGGATAAATTTAAAACACCTTTCCATAAAGGAAAGTAATTCTTGACGGTTATGTGTTCAGAAGAGCTTTCAGTGAGGTTCTCATGGGCCAGGTGATGGTGGGAACACGACCATACCACACCTAGAAAAAAATTTCCACAAAAATATAAGGATAAAAATCAAAAACGAACAAATTAATGAAGTTAATTGAGAAAGATTACTTAAATAGTGTGCTTTAAGTTATTAAGAGGTAGTTGATATGGCTAATAAGCGAAGGTTAGATTTTTTTAATGTGATGCCTTTACTTATAAAATGCGTCTTGTATAATTTCACAACTACTTTATGTAATCTAGTATTACCTTGATAAACAATGTTCTCAATGAAAACATCAAAATTCGGCGTCCTCCTGGCACAATAAACAGACATAGCAACAGCATCGATAACAAACCCATGATGCAAATATGATGGCAACAAATGGAACGTCTTTATCAAATCAATGACACCCTTCTGCAAGCAGAAAAACTGCCCATTACTAAATGTCCTGAACTTCATGAAGTTAGCTAAAGTCTGAACGTAATCGGGCAAGTATTGCCACTCCTGCTGGTCAATATCATCATTTAATATGAAAGTCTCTTCAAAAACTTGCATGAAGTACAAGAAAAAATCTTCCATGTTGTGCTTGTGGGATGGTTCCGATAAATGTCTCAGGCAAAAGATTGCTAGGTGTTTTTCTAAAGATGAAGAGGTTTTATCCTCTAATGTTGTCTTGCTCCACTCATTAAAATACTAAAAAAGATAAGTATGTTACAACAAGAAATGGTAATTAAGAGGCTATATTAGATTAGATTTAAACATTACGTTTTCCTCACATTTTCCAAAGTAAATTGAAAAATACAATAAAAAAAATGTATGATACATTTACACAAGTTTCCTTGGAATGAAACAAGTTGTGCTCTCTTTAAAAAAAAACGCCACCATTTTGCTGGCATTTCGCAACTCCCAGATTAATGTTTTTGAACTTTCCAACCTAATTTCAACCAAAAGCAAGTGTTATTACCTGAAGAATAACCTTAACTTCTTCAGCTTCATCCTTCTCTGTTAGCTTGTTGCCAAGATATCGAAAAACAGACATTAGTGTAGCATTGCCAATCTTTGTATCATCAGCATTATTGCTCTTTAACCATTTTGACAGCGAAATGTGCCAAAATTTGTAATCCTTCATAAGCTTCATATCAAAGATGTTCAAATTTGAGCCGAAGAACTTTAAAGCAGCTGAAACATTTATGAGTTCAAATAAAAGTCTTCAAGTATCAATGCTAAAGTCAAATTTGACCAATTAGTATGTTGTTTTAGTATATAGGTCATTTTCAATTCAACTAAAAATGCTTTGAAATCCAGACCTTTAACAAATGCAAATTTAATAACTGAATATGGTACAATAATTTTATATAAAAAAAAACACGAAATTTCGGCATCTTCCTTTACCTCTACTTCCAATCTTGGTCTTCTCCGTTGTCTCTGTTAATTTCATGATGAGTTTATACAAACTTTCGATCTTCTTCTGATCTTCGCGATCTTCTGTATTAAAAGGGGCAACTTTCAGGATGCTCGTGAAACCGACAAACAATGCTTCGGAAGCATTTTGAATTGAACACTTCTGGTTCCCAAACGAGATGTCCATAAAATACAGCCAGAAAGGTCTATGGATCTCTTCTGTAGTGATATCATTAAAGAGGTAATGGTATTTATCTATGAAACAGCCGAAGATTTGGAGTTTTTTATGAGTAACTAAAAAAAAAGCAACAAATTATAAATTGTGAGTGAAATGGATTTATTGCTGGAGAACTTTTTATTCATCACTGACTCATTCTTATATTACAAGGTTTTGAGATATCACTCTTAGTAGAGGTTTTAATAGAGTTCTTAAGAGAATTTTGTGGGTATTTATAGTACAATTAAAAACATGGTGATTGTGTGCCACTCATTCCCTGTATTTCATATCATTTAAAACCTTAAACCATTGTCATCTGATAAATAAGCAAGTGTAAGAATGCTCACCTGTTGAAGAAGATTCCTTCTTACTTGTTGAAATCTTTATAACATTGTACAGCTCCTTACAAGCTTTGATATCCTCTTCGGTCTTAGGGAAGTTATGAATCTTCTCGAAACACACATTCAATAAGTCGAAAGTTTTATATTTGCAGTAATATATGACATTGGCTGACGTTATTAGCCTCCCAGTTAGTGAAAATATGTCAATAACATATTTGCTGTTAAATTTATCTGGAAAATTATTTACTAGTATATAAAGGATCGCCAGTGCTTGACACGAAGCCGCTTGGAATTCTTTATTGGTATTTTTTGTGGAGTCTCCAATGAACTTCAACAGTCCTGACGATTGGTTAAATGTATATATCAAATAGTCATCTAAAAATTAGAATAAGTTGATTGAAATCATGTATGCAGTCTTTAATCCACGAAAAGATGAGCAGACTTGAAGATATGCTGTTAAAAATCATTTTTCTTTTAGTACTGCTGTACCCAAAAAAAAAATGCCCATAAAAGTAGCATTGGCTACTTCTCCACAGAGATAAGGAGAAGTTGATTAAAATGTACAACTGACAGTGAGACATAAGGCTTACAAAAATTAGTGAATATTATTTAGTTGAACTAAGAGTAAAAGCTAAGCAAATATTCTTCATATCTTACCTAACAAATCAGATTCGATCTGTCCCCTTGTGAGTAGATTGTCTAGCCCAAGGAGAAGTTCTTTACATTCAGTATACTTCCTTTCATCATAAAAACTGTTCAGCTCTTCGAAAAATTCTTTAGGATCCCTAAAGGTCACATTGGATCAAATACAAAGTGTACAATGATTGTATATGGTATGTGTAAATAATGAAAAAATTAAAAATATACTTACATCTTTTAATCTTGCTGTAGTTAATTATTTTTTAGTTCATTGCAATAACATTACTGCAGAGCACTTTTTAAAAGTCCATTGGATAACAGCAGTCTCATGCCGCCTTATATATTTTTACAGGAATAAGCAGCATAAAAGTAGGACCAAAACGACTTCCAACGATTCACAACAATCTGACCAAATCTGACAAAAACAAAATTGAACAAAATATATAAGGTTATGTTTTATGGAGGGAACATTAATCAGATGTTCCTAGGTTCCTACAGAGAAATGCACAGAACACCAAAATTCCAATGGATTGAAGAGCCCAATAGTAAATCAATTATAAATTACTTGTTAATTCTTATCACCACAATAGTTCTAGAACTGGTCTTTCTTATAATAAGAGTTACCTGTTGATGAAATAATCTGCTGTTCCCCTAGAGATTAATATTTATACTAAGAAAGAAATATTTCTTTCGGATAGATGACTAACGCTCAGAAGCTATTTATGAGCTCTATGTTAAGACTCAGTAATCCCCAAAAACTTGCTTTGTAAACCTTAAAGGTCTCCATAATGGTGTATACAGCATTTTACCTTTCATTTTAAAATTGGGAGAGTTATATGTATTGTAAAGGCCAATAAAACCATCACAATTTGGTACATTTATATTTAAATTGACAATACTTACTTGATTTACAGTTCCTTAAAAAACAATTAATTATGATATACAAATACTTAACGATTGCTTTAATTGAAGCCACGAGGGAATGTTTGTAACAATAACATAATCAGCACAGTCAATTCAAATGTGATAAATGCTAAATATCAATAACTTAGGGTTTGCAAAAAAGAAATTCTAAACTGCCCCAAAAGAGAATTCAATAAAAATTCCAAAGACAGTTATTCATTTATATAAAAATAGAACCTCATGCATCTTTTTCGATAGTCTTCAAAGTTATTTTGAAGGCATAGCGAGGTTTTCAATTTAAAAAGGTACAAGTACTGCACAACTAGGAAGTGTAAATCTTTGCCTAAAATAAATGTATCTTATAAATCAATACTTTTTTAGGTTGTTAAAATTTTTATAAACCAGTATTCTATAGTTTTTTTGGAACATAAGTTTCTGGATTTAAACTGTTTTTGGTATTTAAATGCTCAAAAAAGTTTTACTTGAATAATTTTTCATTAGTTGTACATAGGTTATTCTTTAAATGCCATGCCTAGAACGCTTTTTTACTCTTAATACAAAACATAAGGTATAGCTTGTTAGTACAGCAACACAAGACAATCAGTCATTAGATATGAAATTTAAAGAATCACAGGGCTTATACAAATATTACCATATAACCCATT
Organism: Cryptocephalus moraei; assembly: GCA_946251905.1. Taxonomy (NCBI): domain Eukaryota; kingdom Metazoa; phylum Arthropoda; class Insecta; order Coleoptera; family Chrysomelidae; genus Cryptocephalus; species Cryptocephalus moraei. The sequence continues at coordinate 36,136,045 of OX276452.1, forward strand.
CATTAGGATTTAAAAATTGTGACATATACCACAAGCTTTCGATAATAATTACTTTTGTGCTTTTCATGTACAAAATTCTAACAGATGACATAAAAACGCAATTATAATATAAAAACAATGTCGCCCAAGATTAGAGCTATCTCAAAATTCAAAATAATTACAAAATCGAAGCCTCGAGTTTTCCCTGAAATGCCCCCACCGGCTTACAAGTCCATAATTTCACATCAAACTCTGGATTACCAAAAATATCATAATATTCCCTCTCATATACTCTAAGAACTCTCACATCCGCACACACTTTCACCTATGTGTCACATTTTGAATTTATACCGCCCGCGTCCCGAGCTTCTTAAGTATTTTCAGACCGTGCTCCTCATACTCCTGCTTCGACAGCCAGAACTCGTTCCTGTCCTTCATGACCTCGGCCAAGACGGCGCCTCCAATGAAGACCATGTCCTTCCGCCTGGGAGGATCCTCGATCCTGATCTTGAACTTGTTCAACTTCTCTACATCGTTTTTGAGAACACGTTCTATGTACAGCTGTTTTATCTCACGCTCCAACCTGCAAACAAATGTACTGATCTAGAAGAAATAGATTTTGTTGACTTGTTCAGCAACTGTTAATAACACAAGTTACATTTAGGCGTAATATGGAATAGTCCAGAAACAGTTTATGGCAGATAAACTTTAATCTGTTAATGAGGTTCGAAATAAAACACAGTACTTTGATATTTGAAAATGTAGGATACTTATGTCATATTTTTACCTGGAAGGGAGACCGGGATACATGGTGGAACCTCCAGAAAGAACAATGTGTTTGTAGAGTTCTGGTCTCATGTCAATATCGGCAGCCTGAAAGTAAAATTTTTGAGGAATTATTAGTTGAATAACTTGTATTTCCTGTAAAGCCGGTAAGCCGGTGAAATTATTTCCAAAACACTGAAATCTATCTTAATAACTATCCTTACTTGTATGGTGTTAAAAACCAGTTCTGCGATTCCCTGTCCCTCAACATTAATCAAATGTGGTTGAAAGAGGGCTTCTGGGGCTTCGAATCTTTCGCCGCCCACTTTGATCACCCTCCCATCGGGTAAAGTGTAAGGTTCCACTAAAACTGTAGTTTCCAATGCTAAACGCTGTTCCGTCTCAATATCGTATCCAATGTAACACAATTTCTCTTTCATCATTCTCACCTAAATAACAACAGAGAGCATTATAGTGAAACAGATAGTACGGATTAATGTTACAGTTTCAAAGTCGGCAGAATGATTGAAAGCGTATCCCCTGAGCAGTAATAGTTTGATGAGATATCGGGTGATGTCACGACCGGCGATATCTAACCGTCGTGTGAGATGTGGTAAAGCATATTCTTCATACACTGGGCAGATATGGGTCACACCGTCCCCGGAATCCACAACCACTCCTGACAGAAGACCCTGAAAGACACGTTGTATTAATTTATATCTCAATTAGTTGCAGATTATTGATTTTGAAGCAGGAAAGTTGTTTTGCCTTTCACAAAGATGGATCTTTAATAAAAATGAAATAAATTAATAATTAATTATTAATAAATCTGCATAAATTGATGTTTGAAATGAGTTGATATGTCTTGCAAGGAGATTTAACTGTATGATAACAAAAATTTTCTCGAAATTTGTGAAATAACGGCGTTCTTCTAACCTGGGCATACAAGGTCAGCACAGCCTGTATGGCGACGTAAGCCCCTGCGAAGCCATATTTTTCGAACATCACTTCTATCATTTTTTCACGATTCTTAGTAGGATTCATTGGAGGTTCCGTCAACAAAATCTAAAAAATAGTATTTGCATTAAATCTATCTTTAATTTTAAACCCTACACACCTTAGTCTCTTTCGGATCGAGGTTCATCTTTTTAGGACCGAAAGTGTAATCCCAAACATGGCACATGTCTTCCCAGTTACGGACGACCCCGTTTTCCATTGGATAGTTAACTTCTAGCAGAGACCTTAACGCCGATGCTTCATCCCCGACCATCAAATCCTGATTAAAGTAAAAGAGTAAATCTCAGCACTGAGTATGTAATATTCTAAAATCGGTTCTGCAGGTGCACAATCACTAAATGGAAGTATGTAGATCGCAGTAGCATTTAAAGCGAGGAAGTTGCTTCGAATCATAACTGATAAGTATTTATTATGAAAAATAAACATGCTGTTTCCTTTTACTTACAGGAAGAGTGCTTGCAACTCCCTGAAGCATGAAAAAGTTGGCATACACATTATCAGAACAAACAAATAATTGCAAATTCAATGTGACCTTTACAAATACTTCAGATTCTATAGCTTTGAGGTTTTCAAATTTGAACTTACGCATTGGATACTTAACGGTCAAGGAAAGGTGTTGAACTATTCGTGCTATTACAATTTGTTGGACTTATAAAGATTCAAAGCAATATATTGTTACTTATTAATAAGTGCCATTTGTTTAAATTTCATGGTATATTTATATCAGAGTCAGACATTTTAGGATAACTAAAATATTTCATATTTATTTAAGCTGTATTCAAAAGGTATTCTTAGTTGATTTGTTATATTTTCACTTTTGAACACAGCATATTCAACAAATAATATAGTTTGTAGCATTAACCAGGTAACAATGAGAGCTAATTTTATGAGCTATATTTTAGAGCTAGCCTATTACACATATTTTTGTTATGCTTTGGGTTATATTGATAAAGTAATCACATCAAAACAACAAGCAATGACCTGGATTAGTTAAACATTCAAAGAAAAAAACAGCAGGATTAATGAGGATTAATTCATAAACTTTTACTAGGAAGGCATAACGAGATATTAGCAAATTTTGTTTTATCTCCGTTAACTCCATAGTGTAAAAGGGACTTTAAGTGCTCTGAGGGGGTACAACACGGGGTGTACATAAATAAACACTTACATCTACATGTAAACCCTAGAAAACAGAACAACACATAAGTAACCATTCTCTGAGACAGGATAATACTGGTAGTTTAGCGAAAATAACCCACTAATGTGGTCGATTTATAACATGACACGGTAATAGTGGTCTTGCTGAGATCAATAAAAGAAAGCTGTAGTGTACCCAAGTTATTTTTACATATAATTCACCATCTTTCATTTTTTCCGTATGAGTTACTTTCTTCTTATTCATTACTGGAATTATTTCATCCACATATAATGTCATTCTGGAACATCACATTATGAGTGAGGTTTGTTCCTAACAATTATTACAAGGTGACATATTTCCACTGTATTATCAGCAACATTGTGATTAATGATTTCCTCCATTACTATCAGTTCAATGAATGCACCATTACTGACTAATGAATGAAATTGTTGTAAGGGAGGAAAGATTAATGGGGCATTTAACCCTCAAGCAGAATGGATTAGGGTGAGTGAACTGCAGGAAGAGAATGGTGTTCATAAGTAGAAGCAGCACAATTTTCGAAATATTTGCGAATGAGAAACTAGTGGAAAAGATTTCGCTTAGCACAAGAGTAAAGTTTCACCCTAACTCTTATGTTTTATGAATTGTGTGACCAGGCAGGAATAGGTATCCACAAGCTATTGAAAGCAACAACCCCATATATAAGTTATTCTCGCTAAAACGTGACTTATGTTAAATCCGGACATCCCTCATTCTTACCTTAACCTCGATATCTCCTATCTTATTTACAGCCCTTATGATCGGCCTACCGACCATCGAGGGAAAGATGTGAGCTGGGAAGTTACTGCCAGCGTACCCGCACTTGACGAACTGGAATTATCACATTTTATTACTTTACCCCAAGAGAGATGTAAAGGTATCCAGATCAACTCACCCCCGTTCCGTTATCACATACGATTACTTTTCTTCCTTGGCTATCCATTTTGATTCAAAGTTTTTGCCTAAATTACTCTAAATGTACTAAAGATAATACAACTAACAATTACTCATTTTCCGAATAATCAAAAGTTTACCACACCTAAAAATTACACAAAATTATCGGTGAAATCACAAAACTGACATAACAGAACATATAACATATGAGACGTGTTTTTGCTTGAATATTGAGTTTCATGGTGGTATTTGACGGCTGACAGTATTTTGACATATTTATATATTGTACAAAATAAAAGAAGTGCTAATTGTGCTAATTAATACACGCTAATTGGTTCTCGATCAGGCCGAAAAGTGAGTAAACACGATTGGAATCTGGAGTACCTCTCTTAACCTTTTCCGATTTTCTAGATGTCATGAATTTCCCTACAGCGGACTTTACCTTTAACAGGCAGAGGTGTCGACAATGGATACCCCTGATAACCCAACAGGTAGGAGCAGATCTACGAATCGTTCGTGAGGTACCACTAAATCTTAAACAGAACCGAAACAAATTAAAGAGATACAGAACAGAACCACTAACGGTTTAGTGATACCCATCCGAGATTTTATCGAGAGCTCTACACATTACCTCTTACTTCTTATGTTTAGTTCCGTTTGCGGCACTTGCACGAAGTGATGAGCTTCAACTTGCAGTCTGACGCCCCCGGCAGCTTCTACTTCACTCTGCACTCAACAACCATGTGTGCTCCATTTTATACCAGCGACAGGATCTTGCACCCTCATCCGAAATGGTCAGAACTGAACCTCAACTGCATACCGAACGCCTCCGCCACGTGCGTAGTCCTAAGGATATGGCAGTGCGGCGGCAAGGATAGCGATAAGGTCGTCCTGACGTGGGGGGTGCATTTCTCCGGGCTCGTATATTTAGGTAGCAAGATAGCTGATATTCAACCTGTGTATTTCAAAAGTAATTCTGTGATATTTGGCATGCAAGGAGGGTACTATACTAGTCTAGATGTGATCAGGTTGGATTTTCATAAACCATTGCCGTTTCGGAGTAACTTGAATGTTATCGATACGAGTAATGGTAAGAAGGCGATGTACAGGCGTATCGCAATGAAATGTCATAAGAGCGAGGTACAAGACAGCTATAGGGTCGATAAGTTAAAAGCAATACAGATCCTGCAGGTAGAGATAAAGAATAAACTTTCCGAGGTGCAGAGTATACAGGAGAAAATAAACATTTCCAATGGTTCCATGGATGGAGAGGAGACGTCACCTTCGGAATCAACAATGTTATCCCCGACAGTTAGATATGCGCCACAGTTATTAACTATGACATCTCTAAATAAAATGTTGCAGGTAACAGGCCAAAAATATTTTCAAATTGTATTGATCAGAAAGTTATTAATTATTAAACAAACTTTTTGGCTTCAGCCTCAGCTGAAATTAGAAAGCATTCATGGTGGAAAAGTAATATTTTTATAATTCCGATAGCAATATATTTGGTTATCTTTTAGGAGAAACCGACAAGGTTGCAAAAGCAGGAAATGTTACGATTAAACAAGGAAATCGAACTGGCCAAGTTCAAGACCAGATTACTTCATCAGGAGAAAGACAAGAAAACCATCACAATACGACAGCTGAAGCAAAAACTTATGACTCTCCAGGAGGAGAACGAGGAGAGGAGTAAGTTGCAAAATGCTTATAGTTGATAAAATTTACTTACCCTTTATTTTATCTCAAATCGGTGTGTTATCGATAAGAAAGCTATATCTAAGATGCATTTCTCTTACATGATGTGGATTTCAACTTTTTGTTTATTATTTCTCCAATATCAGATTCCCCACTTACTAAGGACAAATTTATAGACACCCAACATTAGATTACCTTTCTAAGAACTCTGGTTTATAAATTGTTTCAGTCTTAATGTTAATCCTTTTTTTATCCAAATTTAAATAATCAATATGCATTTTAATTTAAGATTCAGATTTAATGGAAAACTATCACAACCTCAGCAGAGCTTCTGAGAAACTGAAAGACTACAAAAAAGACATCTTAAACCACCGGGAGGTCTGCCTCCAACTGAACCAGCAGCTTCACCACAGGAGGAAGCAACTCCTGCAAGAACTCCTTTTTATTTTCCCTATAGAAAAAGTTAAGGATGATAAATACACCATCTACAATATATTTTTACCCAATTCAGACGTACTGGCAGGTACGATTCAATTTTAAATAGTAAGATCGTTCTTTACATAAGCAAATATTTTTCAGATTCGTCTGATGCCGGAGTTTCTGTAGCTTTGGGTTACGTCACTCACATACTAATCATGTGCTCTACATTCCTGCAGGTACCTTTGAGGTACCCACTAACACATTTTGGCTCGAGGTCGTACATCACAGATAATATCTCGCCCTTATTGCCTGACAAAGAACGAGAGTAAGTTCCTCAGTTTTAACATTGTAAGCAATGCTGTAAGTACTAGTCTGCCTTAGAATTTTTCCAATCATTCAACTGATTTAATAACGGTTATCATTAGTAATAACACTATAAGCAATGGTAATAAATTTATCGCTAATACCTATTCTGTTAAACAATGGTGCTGCAGCTCTGATAAGTGAGTTTGGCTGAAGACCGATAAAATTGAGTAGATAAAAAGAATTAGATATAACTGAAAAAGATATAGCTAATTTGTAAATGTTATGTTGTATAACACAAGGGTTAAAGCAACGATGCTAATACATAATTGATATGGATTGATTGATGTATATTGAAAGTACCTGTGTAAATCTGAGGAGGTCCAAGGAGTCATTTTCTGTGTAGGAGGTTTTTATTCTAGGGGATTTTATCTAGAATCGACTGAAATTACCATTACAGTTATTTTATTTTTGGCCCAATTCACAGTTACAGTTTGGTGTTAAGCTAAAGTGGCTTGTATCTTTTTAAGAATGGTGAGATGATCTTTTCAATGCATTTTATTGCCAATTGATTGCTTTTTTAATGCTACAATCAGCGTTACATGTTTTTAGCAGTAGAGTCAATAAATTCTTCATGCAGTAAATTACATAATAAATTATCAAGTGAATTTTATCATTTTCATGATATGCAGAAATGGTCAGGGACAACGATTTGGAAAAAAACTCATGATGTAATGATAATTTTTCAATCAAATATGTCTTCTCAATGTCTTTCTTGATTTACACTATAAAGCTACTGGCTATTGCAATTTAATACAATAGCAATAATGAATCATCTTTATTGAGCATACTAGGTTAGCACAAGAGTTGTAATCTCACTTATGTCCAGAAGGTGAACTTTAGCTTAACAGCTACACTTTATTCTTTAATTTTCTGGACTATTAAGCTGTAGTGCCTTTTGTTTCCCAGAATCATCATTAGGATTAAATTTATTATAGAAGTAATAAATGAATAAAAAAAAGATTAAGAAACTGGTCCCACTGTGGCCTTACAGCTTAATGAACACCATTTTTGATCCTTTGTTATTTGCGTTACTGATACGGATAACAGAATGTTTTTCCTTATTCTTTTCAGCTTCCCTTTGTTCACTCGTGGCAAAGACAAAGCCCAATTCATTTACGCCGTTTATCTCCTGAATAAAAACATCGCCCAGTTACGCTGGTTGGTGTTAATGAACACGAACGATCTGAAAGCAACCCTCTCGAACCTCTTAAACTTTCTGCAGGGCCAGAAAGACCCGAGACAGGATCAACAGACAAAAAGACAAGATCCTTCTCCTTCTAACTTAAAGAGAACAGTCGTTTATAACCTCACGCCCGATAAATATGTCGGTTTACATAGCTTTGGTTCGACGTCAAATATATCCGATCCTATTTTAGACTGCATAAGGCAGGAAAATCAGGCGATGAGATCGAGCAGCCCTACGAGAAGCTGCAAGAGATCTAGTAATAGTAATAATAGTAGGACATGTAGGGATAGTGAGTGCGGTAGGGGACTGAGCGAGATATTAGCGATACCTGAGGCGTACTTGAATAAGCAAATTAGTTCAGATTCTCTTAGGAATTATATGACCTCTGGAAAGAGTGTCTTGGAACTGGCCGGAGATGGGATTTGTTGTGGTGAGTATTTTTAATTATTTTACAGTGTAAACGTTGGGTTAACATGTAGTTCGTTATGATACTACCTCTATGGGATTACCTATGGCTTCACTGAAAGGCGGGTAATTTACAAGTCTTATGACACTGTGTTTTGGGAACATTTATAAATAAATAGTATATACAAATTTATTTCGAGATACACAAGTTACAGCAACGATATGCACTTTACAAAATGTACAATGTGAGAAAAGAATTTACAAGTTCCTGCAAGTTTGAGCAGAAAGGATGGTTACATATTAGTGACCAATAAACTTTTTAAAAACACATGATTACAGGCCATGGGTCAAATCGTCAAATGGTCACGGTACAACTACTTGTGAAGGAAAATCTACTCAGAAATAATATAATGTATGGATATATGTATTAAATGTAATTTTGCCAGTTCCTTCGAATAGTGGTTAAATTAGGTACTCGGTTAACTTGGAAAAGTTTACTGTATGTTAACGTACAATGGGATCTTACTTAAAGTGATGACAGAAGTAGTAGTCTATTCAAATAACAGAATCGATGGAGATACCCTAATGCATGAATTAGTACATGCTATAATAGACTCATTGAAGCCATCTGTGTAATCAAATTGTAAATAAAAACAATCACTTTTATTTGACTTCAAGTGTAAATGAAAGAAAAGTATTTTTTATACTACATTAACACAAGTACAAAATTCGTACTAAGTAGCAAATCAAAGTAAAAATGTGAGTAGAACAAAATTGTGTAAGGCACTCATTGTAGGAGAACTAAGTACACAGAGTATGAAAGTAAAAAATAATTCTTTAAGGCACTCATTTTGAAGAATCTAGAAAGTCATGTGGTACAACTTGTGTTCAAACTTCAATATCTTTTTAAGATGATTGCTGATATTTAAATGATCAATAACTGTGTAATACTGACAATTATTCCGGATATTGAAATTTGTTAAAATGAATTCGCGGCTTTTATTCCTCGCTAATTCACTTAATGTTGGAAGTATTGGGAACGCCATTTCTTTATAATTGTTAAACCTCGATGTATACAAATATGTTAAATCTCCACTCTGGAAATACCCTGAACATATTTGTAAATCATGTTTCAACATAAGGTTGTCAGGATTTGCCTCGATAGATTTTAAAGCAGAATGTAAAACATTTTTAATTTTACTGTGTACATCAAAAATAATTCTGGGTGTAATTGTGGTAGCAGGCCAAGGGCCATGGTAGTCCATATAGCATAGTTGCCGGATTAGTTCGTTGTAACCATAACGATAAAATATTGTGCAAAGATCGCGGCAATGAAGTTCCCCAGAATTTTCTAATAAGCGGAATATTATCTTAGCCAACTGGTCTTCCTCAACATTTGCAATTATACTTTCACAAAATTTGGGTCTAAAAGTGTTTAAAAACAAATCTACATTTATACTTTCAATGATGTGGTCTATGTAATGTTTAAACAATGGCCTACCACTGTGTTGGAGCAAAATGGGCAAAGTTTCATCACAAGATATCAACCTATCCCAAATCATTTTAAAAATTTCTAAATCTTCTGGACAAAATTCTAGCGCTTGCATCCGAACTTTGGCACCTCTTCTAATAATTTCTTTTATGTGTGCTGATTGACTTACTATTGCTAATTCTAATGTAGACATGTTATCCGAAGTGCAAACATTAAAATCAGCGACATACTCCAAAAGGACATCTTGGATCTCATTGAATTCCCCTATTAATGCTTTCATAAAAGGGGTCAGGTTATTTCCACCAACGGCATTCGCATCACAGTTGTAATACAATAACATACTTGTCACCTCTAAACAGCCCTGAGATATGGCATCGTGTATGGGTGCGTCGCCACTATAATCGGTAACATCTAATTGAGCATTGTGCTTAATTAAAAGATGAGCTATAGTGGGATCCGCGACGGCAGCATGTAAAGGTGTTATGTCTTCGAAATTCGGTAAATTCACGTTCGCCCCAGCTTCTAATAACCTATTAACGGCCTCATATTTTCTAAACGTCACTGCTAAGCTGAGCGGAGTTTGACCTACGAAATTTCTTGCATTTATTATTACCTCTTTGTGATTAAGTAGATACTCCAATATTTGAACGCTAGAAAAATAAATTTTGTTACATTTAAGAAATGGGGTATAATGAAACTTTAAAGAAGCATTTAAGTCATTATAAATAAATTGATTGGTTACTATAAATGTCCTCTAGTCTTAATTGTTATTTTGCACATCAATACTGAAATATGATATTGAAAATGACCCCGTACATACTTAAAAGAATATTTTTCAGCATTTCACCTTTCACTTCTTTGATTTATTGAAAATTTTGTAATCACAACTGCTTTAATTTTCTTTCCTAGATCTTATTGAACACTTCTTTAAAGTTTAAGGACTTCAAAATAGACCATTTCACCTTACCCAGAGTTGAACACAGCTAAATGTAGCGGTGTGTTCCCTAAGTTATCGTTGATATTTACAGACTTCCCAGCTTTGACTAGGTTTTTAACTTTTTCGAGATTCTCTTCCGAAACTACTTTCAGCATACCAGTAAACAGCAGTAGATCATTGTAGTCGAACGCTTCGACCGCAAATGGGTTCTACGGATCATTAAAGTTTCAAAAACTGCGACAATCATTTTCAGTGAGTGTTTATTGGGAGCCATTGAGATTAAATGTATCCTATGCTTTGATGATATGTTTGATATTTTTCAAGGGTTTTGGTTAAAGAAGCGTTATCGTTATCACATTTGGTGTATTATGTTGAATTACCATGATTCATAAATGATGTAAATGATGCATTACGTGAAAACTCGCCGGATAGAAATGTTCCTTTTCTCTATATACCCTGTAATGAATCCTTTTAGAACTTAATATTTGTTTATGGGAGATTCAAGGGGATACAAAACAGTTTTACATTTGTTATACCTTCGTACTTATTCCAGCACTGTACTAACCTCGATGGGAAATAATTCCTCTTCAGAGTCGCTTTGGTCCATAATTTAAAATATAACAAGACAATTTATTTATTTCAATAATAAATGTTATTCTCAGGATCGTATAAACATAACCTCAATTTTCATTCTTCAATAAGCATAATATGACAACAATTCCACCAATGAGTAGGGGGAACCGCATTAAATTTTAATAAGGCAACCCAAAATACTTATGGCGGGTTTTATAAAATTTTCAGTGTATTTTTTTGTTAGTGCGTTCACATGGGTGCTATCTTCTTGTAAAACGTTAAAGAGTGAGAGAGAAGTCAATATTTTAGGCTCATAAAGAGTTAAAACAAAATTTGATGTTGAAATTATAGTAGTATTGAGCACTTACCTAGAACATGTTATGTTTGCAATGATTTTTTACTTTCTCATATGAGGTACTCATATATGAGAGAGTATTGTAATCGGGTCGATTTTTCGAAATTGAGTTATTAGCATTTCTGTACGTTTTGAGGTCCCCTGAGTCCAAAAAACAAGTTTTTGGAAAACCGTCTGTATGTATGTGTGTATGTGTGTGTGTGTGTGTGTGTGTGTATGTGTGTATGTGTGTCTGTGGTAGGATTTTCTCAAAAACCAAAAACCACAAACGGTCAAAACTTTGTATTTAGACTTTGTACCATACCAGGACGTAAGAATAAGCTTTTCATTAAAATCGGCCAGGATAAAAGGGTTGTTTACTCTTGTCATTTTTCGGTTTTTTGAATTTTTCTCGAAATTCGCTCCAAGAATTTTTTTTAAATTTTGAATATTTATTGTACGATTAAATACCTATAAAAAAGTTTCCTAACGATTTTGGCTAAATCTTCTGTGAAGGGCACTTTATACTTGTCAATTTTCGGTTTTTTCAATTTTTTTCGTAATCCACTCCACGAATTTTTTTTAAACTTTGAATATTTATTCTGCTATTGAATATGTATAAAAAAGCTTTCTAACGTTTTTGGCTAAATCTTCTGTGAAGGATACTTTATACTTGTCGATTTTGGGTTTTTTGTATTCTCGGAATTCGTTACAAGAATTCTTTTTAAACTTTGAAAATTTATTGTGTAATTAAATATGTATAAAAAGGTTTGTAACGTGTTCGGCTAAATCATCTGTGAAGAGCACTTTATACTTGTGGTTTTTCGGTTTTTGAATTTTTCTCAAAATTTGCTATAAGAATTTATTTTAAATTTAGAATATTTATTCTACCATTGAATTAGTATAAAATAAACTTTTTTTTTGCTTAAATTAACAGTATCTATTTCCCGTTTGGATTTGGCAAACGCATATTGAAACACCCTATATATGAGAAAGTACTCTGATGAATACATCACGATTTTTTTGAAAATGAAAAACCCAAAAATGTATTCCTGGTCATCAATTAGTCTAATACTTTGCTTTTCTTTTTTCACACAGGAATGCCCCCCATGTCGACAAATGACTCCTTTGATAATCTTTTAAAACTGAGCAACGGCAAGGAAGTAGACAAAACTCGTGATCCGGAACGGTCTACTCAAAACGTGGAACAGGCGACGGACGCTTTGGACTTAAAGAGCAACCCCGTAGAGAAGTCCAAGCCCATCGAGATCCCCCAGGAAGATAACCTTGTGAACCAAACGAGGAGACTGAGTAGTTCTGAGGGTAGTTCTTACACTGTTATGCGTAAAGCCGGTTTCGAGCTAGGATCGGAACCCTTCTTACATCATTTTGTGAAGGATTTCGAAAGTGATACACAGGAAACGAGCAATAAAGATTCCGGCGACTTAAACGCCCCACTCACGGCTAGGACGAAAGCCCTATTGACTACAAAGTCATTCAATTTAGTAAGGCCGAAACCGTAAGATCGTTTTTATACATATAGGAACAATATGTGCCACTAGAGATAATTTTTTTAGTTATTTTATACCAGATGATTTCTTCAAAACTTTAATGAAAGATTAATGGTAATTTAGTAAGTTCAATTGGATTTATTCCGCCTACCTGTCCAGGATGTGCTTCTTGTAAGACTTTCTAACATGAAGAAAACATTGTGTAGTGTTTTTAAACATCTATTACTTATTTTACTGGTAGAAATATATTATTTTAACTTCATGCAGATTGTGTCTGATCAGTAAATCAGTTATGCATTTGAAGATTTCTTAAGTACTCTTAATTTCCACAATTTAATTCCATGTATTTTTCTACAATTAAAATAAATGGATTGTACTCTAATTTATCATCATGAAGCTTTGAAGTCTTGGGAAAAAATGCAAAGTAGACTCTGGAATTGTCATCAATACATATATTTACAATTTTTCACACGTTTGAGTGTTATTAATTCAACCATTATGGCTACAACGGTTGTTACCTTTTAAATGTCATATTGCTGGTTCTTTACTGCTTCAAACTGTTCTGTCATCTCATTTCATTTTACTTAAATAGTTTTGAACGAATCACCTGGTACAGATATAGCTGGAGCTTAGCTTGCCGAGCGAACCTCTATTGATTACCTATATTTGTTAAATAATTGTTATCCATAATATTTATTTTGCTAGAGAGTAATCTTCAAACCTGTACTTTTTGGGTGATAAGCCAAAGATGGAGTGTAAAACACTATAATGCATGGAGCAGATCTATTAAATACTTAATTAAAACTATTTTGGGATTAATTAATGCTAGCGAAAGTTTTTTATTAATCCTTTTATTTGTAACTGGTTTTGATTGTTCATTTGTTTGTATTTGCATTTTTGTTAATAATGTTATATGGATATTACCTGAAAATGTTAATATGAAGAATGTAGTGGTCAAATTAATATAGAGAGGATATTACTCTTGAATTTTAGTTGAGGGAACACAAAGAACATAATTCCTTGGGATTTTCTAGGAATGGGAAGCATTTTAAATAATTTTTGATTGTATAGTTGTTTAACATCTTTAAGTAATCTTAACTTAAACTTACCATTTTTTTACTTGCGTATTATACATGATTTATTCAAGTTCCTATTTCAATTTAGTGCATCTTTTGTGGAATATTTAATTTTTAAATATTTTTTTGGTGATTCAGTAACACGCAAGCTTAGCAAATCAATAGCCTAGAGTTTTTTTGAAAAAGTTGCGTTGTTTTACACTAAGATACCTTTGCGTTTCTATCCCATCAGTTATCTGGATAACTATAGTTTCCAGTTATAGTAATAGGTCAATTGGTAAAGAATAGCAGGGTATTCATGTGTCATATGAAAAATGGCAATTGATTAAACTAACAAAGAAAATTCATGATATAACATCACACATTTTACTAAAAAGAAAAGTGTTGGTTGACCTTTTTTACTTGGTTAGTGCTGTAATGAGGACAAACTTTTGAAATAATGGTAGATTATTTTTCTATTGTATTATTATTGTGGTTACAAAGTAGTTTAAAATATTTACCAACATAACAAAATCATTTTCTCACTAATTCCTTATATCTTGAAATCAGATCATTTTTTGATGCTTTACATTTCTGTAAACTGTTGAGCGTTACAAAATTGCTACCATATAAGCTACTAATTTAGGTAGCTTATATCAGCACACAAATCCTTAGAAACCCGTGGTTTTTTCAAAAGAATTTTTTATTGCTTACATAGCTGTCATGCTCCTTTTCCCAGGTTTATGACTCATCGGTTTCCTTGGCATAATCTTCGTCTTCCTGTCCTTGTTATTTTTATTAGCAGGTTGTTGCGCTGTCTGGACTCTGTTCGTGCCCTCGTTGTTTGAAGAAGCATGGTTCGATTGCACGACGAAAATGTTCGAATCGATCTTATTGACATCATTCATGTTGTACTTTGGCATCTCGACCAGATTCTTATTGTCTGGTAGGACTCCCGGTGCCAGAATATGAAACATTTCTCTGCTCCACTCCGGAAGGCCCTCTTTGGTGAAGATGTATTGCCAGCTGGGGATCGCTAAGTGTGCGATGCACATCCGTAGATAGATGGTGAAATCTTCTGATAAGTAATAGAAGCACATTGGCGTACTATACAGCCAAATACTTGGTATAGAATAGGAGTTGACATAGACCAGGACAACTTTAGAGAACTCATCCACCGAGCACAACTCGAAGACTTTACTGTCTCTGCTCAGATGCAGCTTATATTTGTTACCGACTTGCTCGATTTGACCGATATTTTTCGTCTCGTAACCGTAAATCCTCACCAAATCATTCAGGGGATTAACCTCGATCTTTCCCTGTCGTATCAACTTGCTCGACTCATCGGTAGTGGTGTAGTCATACGAGAAATCGTACGTATACAGGAAACCGTTCGTGGAAGAATAGAACGCTCTCAGATCCTCTGGCAGGATCACCCCGTTGTTGTGTTCCCAGGATCTGATGTCGATCTGACGCAGTCCCGAGATGCGATTCAGGGATAAATTGGATATGCAAGGGGACTTCTCCAGGACTTTTGACAGACCCAACAGGAGGTTCTCGTAGAAGGAGTCCTCCGAGACTTTGTCGACTACGAAACCCATTTCGCCGGGGATTTCGAATGGGATGTCAAACTGACGTTTTGAAATCGAAATGTTGGCTGAAAATAACAGGAAACTCACAGTAGATAGGTTACGAAATGGGAAAATTGTAAAAAAGGTACACTGCACTTGACATTTCGTTTTAAATTGTAGATTTGGAATGCCGAATAAATTACTAGTGGTATTTTAAAAGTTAGCTTGTTTCTCCAACCATTTCAGACAAAACAAGAAGGTAGAAATATGGCCCAAGTTATTAAAAATTGTTTAATTTACCAAATAAAGGTGTTTACTGTAGGTAATATTACGTGCATTGCTTTGAGTTTAGCTATATACATGAATTCGGCAAGGGATCATCCTGGAACCATCGTTTTTTATAATTTACCTAAATGAAATCTTTTACCAAGTAATGATATCATTTCCTGTGCGGATGTAGTTTGTAAAGTAAATAAGCATGTAATTGACTTTCAAATGAAGTAGGGGTCGTGAATGGGACAGACATTTACGTTCATAAGTTTTCAAAAGTTATAGGCGTACAAGAACTCCATGGATAAGACGCGCTTGCCCAGCGTGCAATAACTACAGCATTAGTAGGAAAGGTGCATACACAACGACCTTAATTACGTATTCAGTAAATATTTCGTATATACAAACCCGCATAGCAGAAACAGTATGAGAAATATTTCATTTATGAACTTAGGGGGAAAGTTGGAGTATCATTTCGGATAGGTATGTGAAAATGTTTGTTATAACGTTTCAAAAATATTAAAAATTAAATTTTTTTTTCTGGAAATTTTTAGAGGGCGTTTTATGTTTTTGAAACGATTTTTCAACGGTCCTCCCGCGTTTCAACATTGACAGCCTTCGGTTTCTGATGTATGTAAGTTCCAAATGATACTTTTCTAAAACGTTTCTCTTACTTTATTTGCATCGTGTGGGACTGCTGGGGCGATTAGGGAGGCGGAACATTGTTCGAGTACTATTTTCAAAAAATGTTTTAAACTGATTTTTAGTTTAAAGTGACAAGGTCAAAAGACGGTTACAAATTCACACCAGTTCCGTTGAACGTCTGAAGATGCAATTAGAATGTAGCGAAACCGGCCTTGATAGTGTAAAATTTAAGCAATAAGTCGCATTTTGAAACTCACAAACTTCCCTGGGATCCACTCGCCGGGACCGCACCGCGACGCCCACTTTGTTAGATCGATGGGAGCCCCCCCGTCACGACGACGACGATTATGATCGTCGTGTTGGAAAAAAGGAGGGAAATTGAAAAAGGGGGGAAATTAAGATCCAAAGTCGACCGTTGGGGGTCGGAATTAGGTCGAAGGCGAATCGATAGCCGGAAAAGTGGCGGGCAATTTCGAAGCGCCGGCCGACGGCGAGGCGCGCGCGCCCCTCGGCCGCCGCGCACGCGCACAGCGCCCCCGCCGACAATATGTCAGAACTAACAGTATCTTAGTTCGATGGTGTTTTCCGTGTTGATAAGTTGGATTTGATGTTGCGCGAAAATGCGGTGTTCAAACGAGGAGGGACCAGCTTCGACGAGGAGTAGGACACCGCAGAAGACGAACCATGACCGACCCGTCTGAAGAGTAAGTGTCGACCCCTGAGGTCCTCTTCTCGCTTCCGAACACCTACCCTTAGAAATGGTGGGCACCCTCCCCCTCGGTTTCGGGGTCGTTCCTCGCCCATTACGTCCCACTTACGTGTGTACCTCGTTCACTACGTACTTTCACGTACATACTCGAACACGACGATTTTATGATCATGGAAATGATGATGATGGTGGATACGCACGTATATAATATGTATGTACATATGTATACGATCGCCATTTACATCCCGTGCGTCCCGTGGCGGAATACAATACATATATCCTGTTTAATCCGCCGCAATTAGACGTTGCTGTAGTAAAATAGTAAACGTTCCTTGGCCGAGATGTCGTCGGCCTTCGTCCGTTTTAGTTACAGTCATTCATCCTTTACTAATCAATGGTTCCCATTTTCCATTCATAATAACATAACTTGGATCGCCTCTATGAATAACGTTTCCCTTCCGTGCATTCACTCGACGACGACTTGTACGTACATTTCGTTCCTTATTCGCGTTTATTTTATTATGTACATACATGCATACATACACCTATGCATATACGCATAGGTTAACAACGCCTACGAGACAGGTGCCCTCTTACTCAATGAACCTTTTATACAGATAAATTATTTAACGAACCTCATGATTTACACCTACGAGTCGAATTGTTTATTATACTGTAATTTAAAAATGTTGCCAGTGAACCCTCGCCATACTCCTATGGGCCATGGCCTCCCAAAAACAATTTGGGTAGCTAGGTAATGAAAAAGTATGATTAGGTATGACAATTATGTAATGATTGAGCAAGTGAACTTTGAATTAAGGTAAGCTGTGAAGTTAACGTTTATGTGTGAGTTTGAGTCGGTCAGTTAAGTAGTCCTAGGGATTCTCGACAGTTCCGGAGTCGCCTCCGACTTTACCATCGAGGCAAAGTCCATTTCACATGAATTTCCTTTCACAGGCTACATTGCTCATTCCACTGAATCTTTTGGTATGAGACTGAGTTTCTGTTGAAAGTTGTTGCGTCCACTGGTCAGAAGTACTTATGAGTGCACCAGGATCACTCTCGATTGAATTACGAAGCCTTCAGCATTAATACACCACATTGGTCTCGGTTCTGTTTCAAGGGTCACTTTGATTTAAAAGACAGCAAATGATCCACAACAACTCCCAAAGTTTGGACCTATATCTCTGGGTTTCTAATCAGACATGCCATTTGCACCACCATTGCTGATGATGATTGTATCTGTTCCCCTTTAATTGGAGTTGCTTGTGAATTAGGCGTTTACAATTTATATTCTGCAGAAGACATAAATGTTTTCACTCGGGTTGTTTCAATTCAAAATTCACTTACTAACATACCTACTCTTGATAATCTGATTACTGTACGAGAGTCATAACATAGGTACTACATTTATAGTTCAAGCTGTGTAGGCTACTATACTACTGATACAGGTAATAGTTCTCCAGGACTTCAACTGAACTGTCATGTTTAGGTTGAGCGAACCGTTTGAGAATCTCTTAAAACTTGTTCATGTTGAAATCAGGACAGCATTAAATGTTATTGAAGTTGATTGAACACTTGAATCATTAAACTTCGTTCATAACAGCCGTTAAGTAAAACCAAAAACGCTACATCATAATGATAATGACAAAAATGAAACTGCCCACCTTATTCACTTACAGTAGAGTAGTTGCAGCATTTCGTGTTAGCGTCCTAGGTAAAAATGGTTTGTAGTTTGTACCTAGTCGAAACATTAAGTAGAAGTTGTAAGAACAACAAAAAGATTTAAAAACTAGTCATTCATTGGATTTGTCATTTTTCGTAGAAATCATTCGTCATATTTGTAGAAGAAGGCAGTGTAAACTTACTTAGAAATTAAAGAAGTTACCTGCAACACAATGAACCTCAGAAAATCCTGAAATATTAAGAGTATTGTGGTGACGATCACCGCCATCGTAACATCTTTTGTAATGTGTGTAAGTTTCATGAATTAGCTGAATGCTAAAACACATTATGTACTCGTTTGTAATGTACATTCAAAATTAATGTGTATACTTAAAACATCAGTCGATTTCCCTTGTTGTACCTTTTTTTGGAAACGCCCATATTCAGACATTGTTCAAATATCAAAAATGATTGCACAACTTATTGTTGTTAGTAACACCCTACAGTTACCCATTTAAAACTATTTTATATCAAAGTTAAGTCGTAAATTACTGCTATATCTTTAATTTAATAGCCGACAATTTTTATGATCTCTACCAGACATTCTAAAAAAAATTAACAACGACAGTTTTCCTGTGAACTGTGTACCTACTCGAACGCCATGCAACTCTTGTTACCTAATTCGTTGTTTATGGTCCACTAAATACAAGAAATACGGATACATTACACGTCCGGTAAAAGTTAAATGTGTGGGAAGTTACAAACGTGTGGGTTAATTTTTTTTTTTGGGAAATCGGCGTTAATAGAAGAATTTACTTGTTAAAGCTTTTATTCGACCTCATATGGGGACTGTTTATGCAAACTGTTCCATCTACAGAGCGTGATTCTATCTTCGAAGTTTCATCAGATCATGCGAAACGGACCAGATTTAAAATTGTAACGGTGAGAGGTTTGTTGTCTCCCATTGTTGTTTTAGAAATTTTTTAAATTTAATTCGTTTCGCAAAATCAGATTCTTAATACAAAACGCTTATTCATCCATTCACTTCCACTGGCCGATGATCGCCCATTGATTCGTTCGGATCGGTTTTGAAAATCGTATCAATGAAGAGACAATTGTTGTTCGTAGCACAATACGAGCCTGCGAACGAAAAGAATTAACAATCGGTTAATTAATATCAAGGACGGATACGTGAATTTTATGATCTCTGTTGTTTTGTTTTAAAAATAGCCAAACGGTCTGTTCTAAATGGTATGGAAATTCGTCAGGTAACAGAAAACGTTGAGATTTTATTAACGTATCAAATGCTAAAATTTTGGATGTTAGTTCACGAAATTTTAAAGGGAACAGTTGCTTCAACTTATTCCATTGCTTATTAATACGTATTTTCAATGCAAGTCAAGTAATTACGTTCTAATTGAAATGATGAATTTTGTATGCTTGTGTGTGCATGCACATACATGTACACATAAGTATACTACATATGCTTATTTACTACATATGTATGTATGTCACTAAAGTAAGTAGACGAGATAATTCGTAGCGACTTGTCGAGTCAAGTGCTGGCAATTTAGATTTTAATCGTTCGTTAAATATCGTAATTATTTTCGTTGATAACACTAAATTTTATGCAGGAGTAGTTATAGTAGTAAACCATAAAAGTATTAATGAAAAAAAAAACCTGATGTACATATAAAGCCTGAAGGTCTTTCTATAGGTATTTATTTTTGATATTACTTTACAAGTTGAATGACGGCCTATTGGAATTTTTAACAAACGTTATAAAAAGTTCTGTTGTATTTGAAATAATTTGCTTTTTTTTTCGAAACAACATTTATGAATTTTTACTTTCTCATATGGGATAAGAGAAAGTATTGTAATCGTACTGATTTTCGAATTTGAGATATTGACATTTCTGTTTCATGTTTTTGGAAAATGTCTTTGTGTGTATGTGGCCAACATTTTCTCAGAAACTATAAACAGTGGAAAGTTGAAATTTTGTATTTAGGCAGGGTCCCCCGAAAACTCAAGACCACATAATTTTCATCAGAATCAGTTAAGGGCAAAGGGCATTTTACTCGTAATTTTTAAGTTTTTTTTAGGTTTTTTTGGATTATCTCAAAAACTGGTCCAACGTTTTTTTTAAACTTCCTATATTTACTTTACTATTCAATCCTTATCTCCATACTTATCTTATTTATACCAAAACTTATCCAGTTTTTCTCCATTTTCTCCAAAACGCATTTCCCGATTCTCACCAAATTTTAGATTTGAACTGACCTAACTAATAGCTACAACTTTTATTTTAAACAATTTTTGCTAAAACCTCTCTATAAAGGACACTTAAGAATATTTTTAATTTCTCAATTTTTTTTTTCAAAAATTCTTTTAATGTTTTCACTAAACTTTATACTTGAATTAACATACCTATTAAATGTATATAATTTTTATTAGAAATATTGTTTCTTAAAACTGCCCTAAAGGGCACTTTGTTCTTAAGAATTTTTATTTTGTTGTGCAATTTTCTTTAAAACGGTTTTATCTCCTAACTAAAGTTAGCTGTTTAATGCCTAGGTATACCTTTTATTTGAATTTTTTTTCCTACAACTGTCCTAATGCATCGGTTTGTAGAGTAATTCTTCAATCTGAGACCATCTCCATCAAGTAAAGTTGTTTTTATTTATTTCATGTGGATGATTGGATTCTTATTTTTCGCACTGACATCACAACTTAAGTAAATAAATTATACAATATAAAACAAATAAAAAAATAACGATTTCATATTGAACTACTTCAGACCTTTCGGAAACAAAGAAATCGTATCGGTTACAATGAAATCATCGTCGCTTATCAGCACAATTACGTTACGAGATTTATCTCTCGTTCGGAACCGTAATTATCGTCAGTCTACCGTACTGTACGGTCGAGGTGAGACGTGTGAGTCGCCGCTTATGCATATGTATGCAGGGCCTATTTTTGGTTCAAGTGGGCCCTAGGCCCATATACCATCTGGGGGCCCCTCGTAGGGATACTTAGGTCAATCTTGGGGCCCCCTGAGCCAGCCTATTGGAAAAACAGGCATTGTGCATATGTATGAGTTTCGTGAGTTACCGTGCGAGTTGTGTGTTAGCGTCGTGACGCCTCGTCCTTGGACTTCCGATCGGTTTGAAATTATAATCTTGGTAAGTAAATTGCCCACTTGAATATTTTCTGAGTTACATACGTTTACTCTGAGCAATTCGAGGGTGAAACCGTTATTTTTCAATAACGAAAGGACTCGTTTATTATTTTTAACATACAGATAATAAAAAGTCATTGCTTCATTTAATAGAAATTAATATAACACACTTAACAAAAATCTTAAATGGGTGTACTTTTATGAATTAGCACACGCAAGATTTTCAGATTGTTCTGAATTTTCGTTCTTTACTACTAGAGATCGTCATTTTTGCTTTTAATTATATTTGATTTATTATTATTATAATGTATATTTATCTAATATGTTTTATTGCATATTTCGAAGTGGTATTGCATGTATTTATTAAATTTCATGCATAAAAATCTGCACACTATTTATATATACCCACTATATACAGTGTGGTCGCATTTAAGATGAAGACGCCCGTATATTGTATTTTTGCTGTTGAAGGAATACAGATTTGAGATTTTACTGTGATACAGGTTAATGGGACATATTTTTTAAGATATACAACTAAAATCTGAACTTGATCTCGACCTACTACGAATTTACAAATATAATATACTTTACTTCGCGTTAGATATCGAGAAAAAAAATTATTAGAAAATTTAAGAATATCATTCTAGCTCGATATATCGAGTTTTATAACAAAAATGATATTAATACTTAGTGTATAATGGAAAGTAAAAACTTGACACTGTCAGTTTACATCGTCATGACTTTAAATATTTCAGTACAAGAAATAAATGTTGCTTTCTAAACTCATAATTCGTGACCGAACTGGTCGATGTATGAATTTACTTGCGCTGTAGGTGTGAAATTACTAATTTTTCAAATTGGTATCCGTATAATAAATTTCAATTATAATATTATGTAGTGGGAAAATACGAAATCCGCTTTGGTAACGAAGAAGGGAATGACACTTCATTACGAAATCACAAAAAACGTTACGAGTGTGAAATTGGTCACATCCACAAATTTTATAGTCCAGGAGATTATTTTTCATTTTTAATCTCAAAATTTCTACTGAAAATTTTCCTCATGGATTTTTTTTATTAATAAACTACTGTATCTGATACGATTTACCACACTAGCTATCATCTGGATGTTAATAAATGGAACGCACTGTCAAAAAATCAGGGGATGAAGTGGAAAATGGGGATTTCATTGATTATTTTGAAACTTCATATGGTTACGTATGGAAAAAATTATTCAAGTGCCTGATTTTCGACTTGAAACTGTTCGCAGAGGATATGTTATAGATAGTAGAATAATTTGTGGTAAAAATTATTACAAAAATTTGTTTATGCAAGTTATATACAGAATTAGATAATAGATCCATTGTAATTAACGTCAACAACTGGATTGCAGACTCAATATCCAGAAACTAAAAGTAGAGTCAAGATAGTATTCGTTACGACTTTTGCTAGCGAACATTGGTACTTGTCGGTACTCCATGTAGGTCTCGTTGAAAAAATAAATTTTTAATTAAATAAAACAGATAATTTTTAAAACTTAAAATTTCGGATATTTTTTTCATACGTAAACACGTGGAATTTCAAAATAATCAATGATTTCCCAATTTTTCTCTTCATCCCCTGATTTTCGAATTGAAACTGTATCAGGGATATACGTAATGTATTTCTCGATAAAAATTGTTTAGGTGGTTAAAATATTTTTTGCGCTCCATTTATCAACCCCCAGCCCAAGCTAGTGTGGTAAATCGTATTGGATACAATTGTTTATTAATAAACAATCTCTCTGAGAAACATTTTAAGTAGGAATTTTTGAGATTATCTCCTGGACTATAAAATTTGGGGATGTGGCCAACTTCACACCCATAAAAATGTCCATCTTTCACACAGAACCGAATTACTAACTATGACGAATCAAAGATTTTTCTTAAGGTTTGAGGATGACCTGAATGTACTTTGCGTGTGGTGAATAGGGCGCCTTAACCTCCATTCATTGAGGGGGGCGTTGTTAAATTGTCGGCCTTGTTATAAAGCACGCACTTGTACACCTGACGAATTAAAACAATAACGATTCCCCATTCGACAAAGGTGGGCAACGCGGCACCCCCTTTCCCCATCATCCCCGGCGTTTCCGCGAAAACAAAAAATGTCTTTTTTTCATTCTCCCCGCACGTCATTCATGGCGAACGGGGTGAGATAGAATGAGAGGGAGGGAGTGAGGGGAGAGTTTCATGGGTGGCATTGCAGGGGGGTCTATAAATAGGTAATCTCGCCATATTTGCAGCTCCTATCTCCAGCCATTCGGGGCGAAAGAATATATACCGTTGACCTAAATCGAGCCTACCCGGGGGTTGATACCCTCCGATCTAGTCATTCATGGCGTCTAACTGGGTCACGGCGTTGCCAGACATGCGACGGGGGAGCAGGGCTCCTTTCCCCCCGTTCGGTGAAAATGGGGGAATTTTGTTCTATTTGCTTACCGAAGATCGTGTAATCCCGATTATGACAATTAATTAATAATAAATTCAGGACGAAATAACACGAAATTCAAATTCGTTCCAAATGTTCTCTACAATTCTTGGAAACGTGTTAATATGATTTGGTGTTAATACATATAACAAAAGAACGTATAAATGTTATCTTATTTGCAATACTGCATACTACTACGAGAATAGATCCGAGATACTCACCACTAATCAAAGACATATACGAAAACGCTACATTATGTATAAAAATAGATGAAGATCTTCAAACCAACAAAATAAGTATTGAGACAGGAGTCCGCCAAGGAGACACATTGCCACCAAAATTGTTTACATTGGCGCCTGAGGATCTCTTCAAGCAGCTGAATTGTGAAGCTAGGGGCATTAATATTGACGGATGCTTTCTGAGCAACTTGTGGTGTTAATAACGAGGGAGAATAAGGAACTCGAAATCAAGCTCCAACAATTAAACGAAGCTTCCAAGACCGAAGGATTATGCATCAATATGGATAAAACAAAAATAATTTTAACCAGCGACATTCTTAACATCATTGACAAGTGCACAATAGGAATATATCCAAAATCAAACCGTAGGAGTCAAGAGAAGAATAGCCTTCGGAAAACTTCAGCATATTAAAGAACAATGATGTCACCATAAACTCAAAAAGAAAAGTTTACGAAACCTGTATATTGCTGGTGGCAGTATACATCTAGAGACAGCAACATTCACACAAAGACGTGCAGAAATGTTAAGAGTTTGTCAAAGAGCAGTGGAACGTGCAATGCTAGGAGTGAGCCTTGCTGGACGTGGGATGGACAAGGCATGACAATTGCGACGATATTCGTATGGTTGCAGGAACAAACTAGGTTTACCTAGCTCAAGACCGAAACCTGTGGAGACAGATGGGAGAGGCTCACGTTCAGCAGTGGACGGATAAAGGCTGATGATGATGATGATAAATACTGCATTTATCAGTGCTGCAGCACAATTTAATAAAAAGTTATTATAAACTTGACCTTTCGAACTTTGAAGGGCGTCAGCCCAAATTTTTGTTTAAAAAATCAATATGTATGGATTTACTAACTT
The DNA here is from genome assembly GCA_946251905.1 of Cryptocephalus moraei. NCBI lineage: Eukaryota > Metazoa > Arthropoda > Insecta > Coleoptera > Chrysomelidae > Cryptocephalus > Cryptocephalus moraei. The sequence goes on from OX276452.1 coordinate 36,161,458, forward strand.
ATATGAGTCAGGGAATGGGCATAAAGCTCATAATTATATTTATAGGGTTTTCTGATAAAATTTACAGGATAAAATATTTTTAACGTCAATTTATAAACCACTTATTGTAAATTTGAAATTGAATTAGAAGCCTTAAAGAAAACATTAAATGATCTTCATTGATTTTGAATTCCATCACCGAAAATTTGTTAATGTAGTTGAGAAAATTTACTCAACATACAAGTCCAATTTCAGTCAAATTTTAGAAATTGGATATGACCCCTATCTATCGATTGATTTTTTGATTTTTGTTGGAGAATATCCTGAGGATGTGACTTCCAGAGTCAATCTAACCGTTAACACTATTGGTCAGTCTCTCGTGCTTGTGGTGGGAAATTGCTGTCACAACACGAGAGTGGATCACTTGGTCGAGTTTACTACGTTTATTTGGGGAGATTTATGGCAGAATGTCGCAATTCTTTTATGACTTCTTAAATTGGCTTTGGAAAGACACATCCTAGGATTTTTTGAATTAATTGCGGCTTCAATACATCAAGTTGGTTTATGAATGTTCGAGAAAAATTTTCGTATTGTCAATTTGTGTCATAAAGCAAGTTCGGTGTGTATGCAAAATGCATATTGTTGAGTGATATGCATATGTTTTGTTATTAAATGTTGATTAGCGCGTTCTTCAATTTTTATGACAGTGTATAACAAAATGTTGTTTCAAACATATATAAGTACTGTTTCCCTGAAATAAGTTGTACATATATCCATTTTTATTTTGATATTTTCTTTAGTAATAATTTGTATAATAAATGTTATCATCTAAATGAAAGATATTACTAAGTATCCTTCTACTACCTATCACTACTACTACTACTGAAATTGTCTAAAACTGCCGTAAACAATTAACTGAACAGATCATTTTATTTACAATGGATAACTCTCATTCTAAAAGAGAGTTTTATATTATTGCAAAGTAACTAAATCGCCTATCAAATAATTTGTGTTAATAATAATGTTGCTATATGGACTGTTACATAACGAGTATTACGATTGGGTTTAAATACTGCTAAATCCAAATGAATATTTGCAAATTAAAAAATTCTAAAGTTAAAGCGTCTTGAATACATTTAAATAATAAGTTTTTTAAATTATTAAATACGCGTTTAAAATATGAGATATATACAAAACTTTATTCTATTAGAAAGGGCTTAAGGGTAACAACTAAAAGAGAAATTACCCCGAAACTGTACTATGTACTTAAATTATTAATACTTTTAGATTAGTATGTATTACCTATTATTTAAATGTCCCCTGTTCCTCTATATAGAAAATGTGTAGTTACTTATGTACAAAAAATATTGTTTCAATAAAGTTGTAATCTGTAATTTGAGCGATCATTAGAAACAAAAAATTGTGTAATGTTTTGACCACTTTTAAAAAGTAGGCGATTAAGAAAATATCATAACAATAATATGAAACTGATCAGTAATTATAGAATGGCATGTGCTATTTATAGTGCTAAATAATAATTACAATACTTTTCATTGGAATTTTCACAGAATTTAACGATTCTATTTTAAGTATCAGTTAATCAAATAAAATCAGTATCGTTTTCTCCTGTGACCTATCTATTCACCAATTTGCGAATATTTGAAAATGTTTATCAATAGCTCAATCATCTTATTGCAGAGCAATTATTGATTATCTTAACTCGAATTGATTGACTAAAGTTTTTTGAAATTAGCTGTAACGTTTATCAGCTAAGGGCGCCTTTTAACCTGCTTGTAAATGCAGGGTAATTTAATCTTCCATTGAAACAGTCAACCGATTGACTTTTGTCCATTGACCGTGGTTCAATAGGCTGACTAATTTAATCGTGGATTAAATTAACAGAGTAATTAATTGGACTCTAAACACAGTTTATAAATTTGAGCTGTCAATTTTAAAGAAACATTATAATAAATTATTAGCTGAATGAAGGTTGTAGCTAAGGTTAAATGAAGATTTTAGAAATTATTCACAATGGAAAAATAATTGCTCATGTTCGTCATTAGTCGAGATAATTGTTAAAACTACTTTTTGGTGGAAGTTTTCAGAAAGTCTGCTATACTATAATCTTCTCTTGCGTATCCGTAATAGATGTTATGTAGATGGCGATATGTATGAGTGACTATGTTGCGCAATGCTCCCCATTGTCTAACGTTACGTAGCCATATCTTCTAATTTAGCTTTGGTCCTCAATTTTCCCAGAGATGATTAATTGTAGAAGGTTGTAATTCTGGTTTTACATTATTGGATTAGTCTTCTCCTTACCTTTTGACCATGTTAAAAGAGTTTTCGATCTTTATTGACCCTCCTCAGACCTTCTTGATGAATTATTTTGGTATTTTAGCAATATTTTCAGAATAGCGGGGTGCACCTACATTTTCTCTACTTTCCAATATACGTATATTCAATCGTAAATAATGTCCGAACCGAATATTCAGAATGGAGGAACGGAAAATCAGTTTTCCACGTTGTCGCGACACATTCATCGAACGTATCGCACATAGATTTTCCCTGAATTTTCCATGGATTTTCCTTCGATCCGACAACGTCGCCGTTATGAATTGCAACGTCCCCATGTCTCGTGTTTGGAGTACCCCCTCCGCCCCCCTCCCCGTCGGATCGAACACGTTGCCGTTATTGCCGGCCCCGCCTCCCCATTTCCTCGACGAATCGCCGCCCGGGAAAACCGCTTTCCCCTCTAGCGTCATCATTGACGTCATTGTTTCCCGCGGCAAAAAGTGCACGTGGCCTACTTCTAGCTGCTCTCTCTCTCTCCCTACCTCCCTCCGCTCTCGCGTTTTAGTTCATATTATCGATATTTCGGTCATGACGAAGGATTTCAGACGTGTCTTGTTTACGGGATTTTTCTAAATTTAAAAGTTATCGGACCGAGTTTCGAACTCCGAAGGAAGTACGCGCCAAAGATTGATTCAAGAGAGATTTGCCGGAAGGCCTGGCGACCTAATTTTTCCGCCTTGGACGCTGAAGGTCTGAAAATTTACCTCTGCGGTGTGGCCAAGATTGAAATTTTGAACCAAGAATCTAAAGAGTCACAGTCAATCATACTTTTGGCCACTCATTTGGTGACTTGCCCAAACGGGGAAATTTTATGGACTTGAGAATCGCATTGCCGTCACGATGACGTAATTAATGGTCTAAGTGTCCATTTTGGAGGAAATAAATATTTTTGCTTTCACTTTACCAAAATAATCAAACCGAAATTCTCTGAGATTCACAAGTTGTTCGGTACCAATGCAAATTTGGTAGTAATCAGTTTTCTGTCAATACTTTCCAGTGTCTTGCAAGTAGTTTTGGATTATACGAAACAAATGTAAGAGAATTTTTGAAAATGGATGTTGTAGCTCGGCCGGGATTTGAACCCGGGTCTCCCAATTTTGCGTCAGGTATTCTTACCACTAAACTACTAAAATAAAATTCTCTTACATTTGTTTCGTATACACCTTTAATATGAATTAATTTCGAGAATATGTTCCATCTAGTTTTGGATTAGTTTATCGTGAAAGCTTTCGGATTGCATTCACACCTTTCAATTAATACATTTAGGGAAGAATGAGCCTCGCGTGTGCCAGCATCATTGCTGAAGATTTATGGTAATGATTAATGGATGTATACAGTTCAAAAGTTCGCAAAAGGTGGAAATCGTCGCATGCAATGGGAGTAGGTACTATTGTGAATAATCTGATCAATGTTCCGTTGATGACCAATTTTCAAACAACAGTGTCTCATTTTTGAAGTAAGCAATGTTGACTTCAAGAAATCTAGTGGATTTAAGTGAATTCTATTTCATAGGTGACATCTTTACTTCTTATATCGGGTGTTTTTTTAAATTTCACCTCATAGTAGGCTGTGGATAGTGTTTGTGAATGCGCCTTACTAAAACATGTCAAAATTGACATAACCTCACTTTTAATAAAAATTGAAACTGCTCCAGTCAGTTACTAGTGTCTTGAAAAAGACAGCTTGGCTCTATTAATTAGGCGTAGATGACTGACTTTCTCAATACACTATTAACCGATTGGAGCAGTTTCAATATTTATTAAAAAAGTGAGCTTATGTCAATTTTGACATTTTTTAGTAAGGCGCATTCACAAACACTATCCACAGCCTACTATGAGGTGAAATTTAAAAAAACACCCTGTACATTATAAGTATAACTTTTTGAAGAGTACCAAATTGGCGTATAAACTTGGAATATTTGTTGTTACTTTTAGGCGTACCTATAGCTTGCAATAAATAAGGTTATAATTGTCACTTCCTAGGAGAGGTAGGACTCTCATCTTAACATATCCAAATTTTCTAAAGTAAATTGGTTGAATAGAATAAATGAGATATTTCCAAAATTCGAAAATTCAGTATGATATGAAAGGTAATTAATTTCAAGTGGTTACAAAGTTTTCTTGCACAGTTTTTATAAATTTGGAATTATGTATGTATTTGGAAAAGATTTAATTTTTATTAAAAGTTACATAACTGTTATTCTTAGAGAGATATTGCAAAAGTGCACTAATACTGACATACAGTATTAAAGTCGACCTTAATAAAATACTGATTAGCATTCTTTAGAAGTTCTGGAAGCAGTTATTTTTGAAGGTGGAAATGATGAGGAAGTAGACACATATGGTGACTCGTTATTTTCTAATAAAATTTACTTTTTTTAAATTTTATTAATTTAGTTAATATATTTTACTACTCAGACCAGCTCAGCCCTCAACCAAACTCAGACTAGCACACAGCACACGATCGGCATGATAACACCTTTTTCCGAACTTTAACCATTATATGCTATGTCATCCGATGGTGACATAAGAGTTAAAGGATATAATGTTTTACCATAATTGTACATAAATAACGTTAAGCACTAATGCTCTCTAATCAAAAGCACTCAGATGTCAAAATAACGCCGACCTTATTTACCGTTAGATATTATGTACTGTTGCAATATATTGTTGTATATTCCCGTCATTATTTCGTTGAAAGTTATACATTTCATCATATAAACACTGGGTTATAAGTTTTACGTTATTTTGTATTGAAACATATAAATTTCTTACAACAAACTATATGTTTCATTGAAGATATTAATTTTTGAACCATTGGATTAAGCTGTAACATATTTTTTCTTGAAATATTTTTAATAGATGGAAATCCCAAAATTTCCCCAACTAACTAAAGTGCCATTCGTGATATGTTTAATCTGGGACATTTTCCCACTCCACTTAGAGTTCCGTTCATCATTTATGTACATTTTCCACAATGAAATCCTCGATTTCTATATTTAGCCTGTCCCAGGAACGGGAGACGCAGCAAGGGGGTAGGAGGGGGATATATAGCTGGTGCCTGACCTAAATTCGCCAGGGTTGTCGTCCTGTAGCGAGGCCATTCATACCTTTAAGTAGGTCAGACCACCGGCTGCCCCCCAATGACGTCAGTTCAGCTCCCGGGTGTCCCCCTTTTCCCGGATTCGCCCCCCTCTCTGACGTCAGCGATGGTTTTATTTCTGTTGCTCCCGGTATACATGTAGGTACGTGTACGTTGATGCGGGCAAGGGTTTCCCCTGAAATAATTTGACCCAAATTCGTTCCCGGTTACCCGGCCGGGTCTCTCTCTCTTTCTCTCTCTCTCTCTATCTCCTTCTCTATCCTCCCCTTAACGTTGCGAAGAAGATCCCGGGGGCTCTCTTCTCGGATGATTATTTACACCTTTTTATTTGAATCCGCGACGGATCGATTTTTGGGGGGAATCCGGGAACGGCTTGTTTCGTATCTACTGAAGGTTTTAATCGAGGGGACAATCAACGGGAATTGTAAGTAAGGCTTTGAAGTTAGGGAACTTCTATGAAATTTGTAAATCCCAGAATATCCAGTTGGGTTTTTTGCCATTAATTAAATAATCTTTTGGCTTCAGAGTTTGAAATTTCAGTTCTGCAAACAGTACTCAAAATACAGAAATTCTATGCATAAAACACGAATATACAGAAATTTTTCGGTGAATGATAAAATTTGGTCACTTTTGGGAAATTTATAATTTCCTGGATGTTTTGTAGTTTTCCGCAATGTTCTTGATACTTTCTTAATCGAGTAATTTAATCTTTCTCCAAATAAAATTTAGTGATTCCAACTTTGAAAATAATCCTGGCTAATGATAATATAAATCTATAGATATTGTATATTGTTAATATAATTATTACATTAAATTATTTTAGTTTTCTAAACAAATTTTTACCAAAACAATTTTATTGGAAATTATTCATTTATCCATAACGTGCCCCCTTCTAATTTTTATTAATCGAAAATAGGGGAGGGGGGTTATTAATAATTTGTTAAAGTCCCGAAGGTAACATCCTGAAAAAGTATTGTAAGTGCCTAAATATGTTCTTTTGGGAATTTGATAATTCTGGGTGAGGTTTCAACATATTAGCCAAAGGTTGTATGTTCAAGTACTACTTGGGGGTTGCCAATTTTTAGGGGTTAAGCGTGCAGGTTTACTGCTCAATTACTTATACTCAATTCTCGGAGTGTGAATTGTCCTGGTTGTTCAAGTGACGTGAGTTATGAATGGAACCAGACACGTTGGGAATTTTAAACACAACTGTTTTGAAATAGTGAGGATCAAAATACAAGTACTGTCTCAGACATTAAAGTATGATTAGGTTCACTTATGTTAATTGGAAAGTTGAGAAATGTAAAAAAAAACGATAATATATATGTAATCTGTAAAGTAGGTATTTATGCTAATCGAAAAAATATGGTTTTGATATGCTTCTACTGTTTACATTTGTTTATAGGAATTTTAACTCGCTGGAGAAATCGACATTACTCACTTAGTTTTTGGACATCTGTTATCTGTTGGTTGTCCAAGAGGTTTGAGTTGTGGACATAACCAAATAATTTACTAATAAACTGTGTAAGGAAGTAGATTAGATCGTTTAGTATTGTTAAAAAACCCATAAAATCTCAGCGTGTCCCTGTTGAGCCAATACCGAATCCACTATTACCCATGAATTTTATTCCATGTAGATCAGATTCGTGGCGGAACTCATGTGTCTCCACAAATTTAATCAAAGTACCAAACGCCCGTTAAAACATTAATAACTGCTCATCAGCGTAGCGACCGCTTGTTAAAATATTAATAATTGCTCATCGAAATACCAAACGCTCGTTAAAGTATTAATAATTGCTCGGTAATTATTCCTGGACATCAAACGCTTAGTACAACTATCAAACTCGTGGGAAGCATCAGTATCGCCAAGGATCGGTCGATCAGCATTAAGAGTTTTGATTGCGCAAAGAAAGCTTAGAAAGATCTTATCGTGGTATTTTCTCATTAAAACCAAAGTTCAAAGTGCTACATCCCTTCTAGACTATTGAAGCTAGTAGGCATAACTTAATTGTGTCTCAACTAGATTTTCCATAATTTTGGGTTCGTCCCATTGAAATAATTACTCGAGCAGAAACTGTTCGAACGATTTTTCTCTTCCTCCCCTAAAAACTTTTCTCTTAAATGTAAAAGGGGTGCGTTTTGACGTCACGCCCGCGTTATCAAATACGTTCCCATTTACTCTAGGCGCGGGGGGAGTTCAACGAGCCGTGATGTGGGTAGAAATTTAATCCGATATGGAAATGGCGAATGTTCGACCTTTATACGAGACGTCTTCTCTCTTTTTTTATCGGCGACAATGAAGTTAAACGGGCGTTCGATTGAAAAAGTCGTAAGTTAGTTCGTTAACTGAGCTGTAACTTGCGAAACCGCGAGACGTAGACGTGATCTCGACGTTTCAGCTTATGCTTCGATTGAACGCCCTTTACGAGAGGAGGTTGACGTGAGGTAGTGACGTAGACGACATTGTCGATGGTTCCTGCGATGTTTGATGTTTGGTTACGTCTTCTACACAAACACAGATCAGTTGAGTGAACTTACTTTGTTGTTTCACGGTATGTAATTACGTAACTTGCAGGTCCGTAATTTGAAACGCACGATTTGTCGTTTCGTTGTCAATGTCATGGTTTATTTCGATTCCGTTTTCTTTTAACTCATAAGAAGTTATAACTAAAAATTTCAAGTTATCGTATGAAGTTTAAGGTATTACCTACGTAGGTGTGTAATGTGAGGTAAACTTTAATAGATAGCAACTCAACCAGTCTGCTGTCTAGATTTCTGGATTAGGGGAAGATTGGATCATTATTTAAATAATTGGTACAGTTTTGTACCTGGGATCTGGAATTTCGCTGAAACGTTAAAAATACGTCCTGTGGATAAAATAAGAAGAAAAGGTCCTAATCAGGTTGCTGAAGTAATCTCCTGGTCGAGGCGCGCAATTCAAGTTTGTTAACAATTCCACAAAGTGGTTTTTCTTTAATTCTTTCTGGTTTCTCAATTTTTCCAAAAAAATTTATGACATGTTTTCAGATTTTTGATAAAAATATTTCTGGTTCTCATTTGAGATCCCAAATGGCATAAATATGTATTTTTTTCAGAAATTCATTTTCATCATTTTCATTTTAAAATAGAAAAATTGTTTCAAAATCAAATTCGAGACTAGCAAAAAAAAAGCAACAAAGTTAAGCTATAAGGTTGTGTTGTATTGAGGTTGTTGCTTTAACCTTAACCTTGGCAAGGGCGATACCTGAAGGTCTAAAAATTTAATAATAGTCGTGTTTTATCAGGTAATATCGAAAAATTGGTCACTTCCGGAACCTATTTAGCCCGTATTTTGACTTATTTTAGCTTGTGAGCAAATTCTGAGATTCCAGACCACCAGGTCCCAATGTTTTTTAAAAATAACATAACTATTATTTCTTACTATTGCGTTATTCCTTTTTTTTATTAATTTTATGGAACACTAAATGCGATACGTTGTTTGCGATCACACATACGTTTTGTTCGGCATTTTCAAGAATTTTTACTTCAGTAGTATCACTCCAAAATTATTTTTAGTTTACTATGCGTTTTAAAATTGACCAAAAATATTTTTTTAATTATTTTATATTTCTAAAATATAGTACTAAACTTTAGACCATCACGTAAAGACAGCAAAAGATGTTTCAAATATACGAAAAAATGAGTAAATGAGGAAATTTTAGTAGGATTGGTGAAAATGGCAATAGTATTTAAGTAAAAATTGTTCTGTTAATATGTGTAGTTTTGCATAATTATGAATGAGTTTTTAAGATACCCCATATTCCATTGGTCAAAATATGAGGATATAACTGAACTTATTTTTATCCAAAAGTACATCGTTATGGCGCATTCGTCAAAGATTTAAATTAAAGAAAAACTTTTTACCAGTAAAATTTACTGGTTTTATTTACTGACATGAAGTTCAGGTCGTTGGTGTACATTATAAGAGGGAAGTTTTAATATATACACTTTTTGTGAAAGAAACCACATGCTTGAAAATATCAAGTACACTATGACAAATTTTTAATTATTGTTTTACACAAGAAACAAAATAGAGCTAAAATGTGACTATCTACAATCACAAACAAATTAAAACATATTTATTAACCAAGTAAAAAATACGTGAGTTTGTTTAAATGCCGATCGTAGCTTTTTTGGGTATTTACAAAAAGCTTGTTAAAATGCTTATTTCATATTATTTCACATCATTTGCTAAAACCAGTCATTTTTGATTGGTCAATAATTTTTTAAATATAAATCTGACGTCGAATAGCGACGTAACGATGCACTTTTAGGTAGGAATAAGTAGGGTTACATCTTCAGGAGTATGTGGTATTATTTTGGACAGCCATCTCCGTGTAAATAACTACATATATGACCCCATATAAAATATGCCCTTATTCCGATATATCCACATTTAGTACTCGATTTACCCTGATATTCGAGTCCGTCCTCCTTACTTCACCTCCTTCTCTGGCGTACATTTTCCCAAAAAATATTTAAAAAAAAAGAGATTTACGATTTTAATATTCTGTTCACCCTCTCAGCCGTTTAAAAGCGCGGGGGTGGGAAGGTAATCACTCGCAGGATGGACTTCACGAGTGATTAGTTCTCAAAGTGGGTGGAGGGGGAAGGCGACCCAGGGTTTCGGAATTAGAGTGGAGCGCGTGGGGTTAAAGAAAAACGGAGGAAATCTAAATTCGTCACTGGAAAACCGTTTGACGGCTAATATGACGGAAAATCGAAAAGTTTAAAAATCGACGAGGTAATTAACGTTGATTAGGTATCGAATGATCGGTGTTCGGATTCTAATTTTAAAAATCCTCTGTGCCGGATTTAGTATTTGCTGCAAGTTATGTTTTCGCGAAATTACTTCAATCGAGAATGAACGAAAGAAAGAGCAAGATTTGAATAACTTCATTAAGTACTTAATGCTGATATTTTTATTAATCATTATTGTAATTTTGGATTTTTATTAATATTTTTGAACTTCAAATATTGTAAAGAATAAGAAGTGTCTTATTTTCAATTTTCTGCAAGCTTGGGGGTAGTTTCCCCCTCCCGAAGGGATGAAGAGGGTTGAAGGTAATTGTCCTCAATATTCCAACTCCCACTATTGGAAATTAAGATCAGAAAGTGAAAAAAATATTTTTTTCTTAACTTGTTTTATTTCACATCCATTTAGGGGTAATTTAATCCCTTAAGAAGGATGAGAATTTCTTTAGTATTTTTGCTACCCAAGTTTATCAAAAATTTATGTACCTCAATTTATTTTCTAAGTGTTGCCTCAATTTAAATGCGATGTAAGGGTAGTTTCCCCTAAAGGGATACAGATTAGTGAAAATAATTTAAAATAAATTTATCATTTATATTTAAATTATCAACAAATTGCTGCTTTGTAATTAATTTAAAAGACGTCTTATATTTATACTTACATAAATATATATCAAATTTGAATTGCGTTTTTATGGTAAATATGATTAATGGAAATAAAAAACTTAATTAAAATAATATTATCTTTCATAAAAAAAGATATTTAACTAGACTTCACACTGAGTAGGCACTTGTGTAATTAATGAACTGTTTATTAAAGAGTAGCATTATATGTCTTACATTTAATTTAAATTTGATGGTTAATACAAATAAAGTGAAACTACATTCTACTACTATCCTTAATTATTATCAATCCTATTACCTGAAATCATCGCTTCCCGTATGTATTAAGATCGCACAATTTTGTGACTATTTCGAGGTTCTGTGGTGTTATTTGTTTGAACAAGCTTTGCCCTACCTTTTATGTTTAAGAAAGTGGTAGGCTACCCGATATGGATGTTATAGAAATCCTACATTACTTATATGAACGTGATTCTGCATCGGTGCGTGTAGTTAATGTAATAATAAATGGTGACCAACCTACGCTTCCGAAAGACACGAAACCTTTCGTCGTTGAAAGGGGTTAGAATGTTGCAAAGACTTATGCAACAAAATCGACCTAAAATTGTAACTCATTATAACCAAAATTGTTAGTTAAATTTTCCGTGAGTGAAAATGGTAATATTTACCAGAGATCTCTTCTTTTGACGTTCCCAAAATGCCTCAGACAGAAAACAAAATGAGTCATAATTATGTATCCGTCGTATACTGTAATTACTAAAGTTTAATTAACTGTCCTTAATGAATTTAATAACGGTTACATGTAGTTAGTTGTAGATAAGTTTAAAACAACTCCAAATTTATTGGAACATGCGATTTACATGCGTTTTGAATTATTTTAGTTTGTTTTAGGATAGTTTAGGTTTTATTGATGTAATTGTAGTACACTCGATATTTTTTATCTTCTACAAAACCTCCAGTCAAATCAGATCTATCAGAAACAACAATCCTAACATTTTATCCTTCGCGTTGTCCAAACGGTATGTTTTCTTCAAACAATTTGTGCTAATTTGATGGCAATTCCAATAACGACGTAGACAGATTTTCACAAGTTTTTCACTTCCATGAACCTCTCGATTGCAATATTCCATTGAGTAATCTATTCTGTCTCGTCTCGTCACGTTCGCAAAAAGAGAAAAAAATCGGCCGTTGAACTGAACGCCCAGTTACCTACATCCCCCTTACATATAGCACGTGCATTGCATTGAGGGTGTGTTATAAGTGGGGAACGGAGGGGAGGGGAGTTGGGGAAAAGTGGGGGGAGCGGTTAACGATGACGTCAATGCTGCGCCATCTCTTCTTTTCGCGATGATTCCGTCGTTCTTTCTCGCCCCCTTCTCGCTCGGTGCTGGTTGAATTTTGAAGTTCAAAGAGTAGGCGGTTTGTCATTTGAAGGGGTGCGTGGTGAGACCGTGTTCTTGATCAGTGGGGCAGATATTTCGGTCATTCCATTTTCCTGTCGCCTGCATGAAGATTCAGACGCATAATAACTTGTAAGTACATTGAAATTGTAAGGAAATTACATTTTTCCCTACACGATTGCTCGTATAAGTCATTTAACCATAGTTTTCACTTGTACTCAGTCTAAATAAACACTTTTGTCTGTTTTCCAAAAATAAAATACAATAAAGTCAATTTAAGTTATGGATTCCTGCAATATTTAAAATTTCTGTTAGACAGGCTTTTCAATTTCAATAGTTTATTATTAGTTATTAGGTAGATCATCATTAATTTTTTTTTATGTCCCACGAATCAGCTTTATATCTACCGAAAGCCCCAAGTAGAGGATCTATTTGCAGGACCATTGTATTTCATTAATTTGGTAATGTTACTATTTTTAAAATAAGATATGTTGATAGGGAGTTTACCTGATATGCAATGCCATACAATGGCGAATTCACAAAATAATGAATGTGCATGGTCTTATGGGATGTATAAGGTTTACACGCCATAAAATCGAATTACAATAAATTTTTTGGTTTTCCTTGTCTCAGACTAGTTTCCAGATTGACTAGAAGAAAGGTACATCGAGTATGGAGAAGTAGAGAATAATATTAAATCCAAATAATAACATTTGGAGTAATTGTAACTTTGTTAGATTGTTAAGATAAATTCTGTCTCATGGATACACTAATTGCATATACATATACGTTAATAACATCGTCACAGTTTAATGCACGTTACTGAAAAGTGAATATGCATACAAATTTAATAGAATAAAATAGAATCGATAGCGAGGAATATCCCAATAATATAATTAAAAAGAAAATGTAATTATTTCCCGCTTTAGAAATATCTAAAGCATTTATTAGCTAACGTCATCAATAGATTTCTACTCACGAAAAGATCTTACGCCCTGTGTATCGCAACTAATAATTTAGGTGAGACATTACAAAAAATTACTAATTTTCGGTGGAAATTGGACGAAAATGGTGCCATTTAATATCAAATTTCCGTAAAGAGTTAGTAAATTCGATGAATTTGTATCATAAGACAGTCTTTATTTCTGTCAAGAAATGGGATTTTTATAATAATTATATAGAAGACCTTTGGCGTAAACGAAAGAATTATAGAAAATAGGAGAAAATGGAAAGAGCGTATAGACAGAATGCAAGATGGATCCCAAAGAAGTTACTGAATTGTAGAGGCAGAAGAAGTATTGGTAGACCAAGAAAAAAATTAGTACCGTAACAGTGAAAATCCTAATACCTGGTATGGAGAAGAAAAAGAAGGTAGTAAAATCAAGTAATTTTGACCTCTTGGTCACAGTGCGCAGTAATTTACACAGTTTAAACTATCTAGAGTACCTACCATAAGTGTTCAATTTCACTGAAAGTTTGGAGTATTCTCTCTTCTGTGGTGATCCACTCCTGGATGTAGGCCTCTTCCAAAACTTTCCATGGTCTACTATCCCTAGCAGTCTGGATCCAGTTCCTTCCTGCAAAATATTGGATATCGTGTCGCCATCACCTGTGGTCATACAGCCTTGCTATATGACCAGTCCATCTCCATTTCAGTTGTGCCACAAGCCTCAGTACACCTTCACTTTAGCTCTTCTGCAATTTTTTTCGTTGCTGATTTTATGTCTTATAGTGATTTCAAGAATAGCCCTTTCATTGCTCGCCGTGTGATTTGCAGTTTATTGGCAGATTTGCGTATAATTGACATTGTCTCAAGTCCATATGTGAGCACCAGATCACGCAGGACTCGAATTATTTTGGTTAGCAATTTATGTAAATGTGATAACCTGATAGGCCGATAATTGTCTACGTTGTTTCTGTTTCCTTTCTTGTACAATAGGATGACTTCTGCATTTTGCCACTTGGTTGGAATTTTCCTCTGTTAGATATTTATTTAGCAGCATTCTTACATTCTCTGCCAGCTTCTCACCCACAATTTTAATAATTTCGCTCGTGATTTGATCCACACCTGGGCTTTTTCTGGTTTCATTTGATACAGTGCTATATCCAGTTCTGCGATAGTTATTTCGGGGAGCTCTTGGGGCATTAGTACCCGTATCCCAATGAAAGTCCTGAACCACTTGAGAGGGCAGGGCCATAAACACGATATTGTCACGAGGCGACCTCGCGAAACGGAACTGGGCAGAGCTCGATCAACAGTTACCCAAACCTCGCAAAAGAGTCTTCCGGCGAGGCACGTACATTCAATTAAGCCAAGCAGTGATCATTGATCTTGCATCCTGTGAAGCTGCCCCTCAGCTTTCGTGCCCGCCTGCTGCCCTTTGTGAGGAGAGATGTTCCCGGTGAAGCGAGCTTGGAACATGTCTTTACTGTCTCTTCTGAGCTACCACTTGCAGCCAGAGCACTTCTCTGGGCCCTAGGCCCTTGGGACCGTCACAATATGTTCCTTGAAAGAGTATACTGTTCTATAGTACACCACATTTACATCGGTTCTACCGTATTTATCTTAATTTCTTGTTTCAGTGGCAACTACCTGGTGCGCGTCCGTGCACAGGTGATGTCGCGGGATGACAGCTCCGGCGGATGGGTACCGTTGGGGGGCGGCGGTCTGTCGAACGTGTCGGTCAGGAAGCGGCCCCGTCCAGTCCCCTCCGGCGGCGGCGGCGGCGTTGGGGGCGGCGGCGGTCCCGGGGGCGGGCCCCCCGATCCCGGCGCCAAGCCTAAGCACGACTACTTGATTTGCGGGAAACGGATCAGCGATAACACGGTAAATAGAACGATCATTCTCTTAACTCTACGATCGAATAACGGCGGTCGTTGCCCACACAGAGGTGAGGTGGGGTTCGCCTTCTTATCTGAGTGTGTAATGAGCGAAACGGTGCCTAGGGCGAGCGTCGTCATTTGCGCCCCCACGCAAGTGATTCGAATATGGGCTGAATTTTTCTTCTTTGAATATGAAGTATTTAAAAAAGGCATCTATCAATCGAAAGTATTTCAAAAACGTGTTTCAGAGACACCAGTCTTATAGTGCGGAGGCGATCAGTTTAAAAGTTATGGCACTTTCAAAATGCGATTTTCCATAAGAGGTTATGTCGTCAAAAATTAAAAACTCACCAAAAAATCACCTTTCGTTCATAAAATACTGTTGAACATGATGGTATATTTCTTTTTCTTTTTTAATTCTTTGTGGTTTCTTTGCAAAAAAATAATTTCACTTTTTATGTTACTTCCGCGGACGGGTCACTTTCCTTCTTCATTCCTATCTCGGCACTAACGGGCGGACATCAAATTCATTCCATATCACACGTTTGCGGTCTTCTTTGTATATTTATCACTAGTATTCACGCTGAAATTCTTTGCAAAATATGTTAAATGCGAATTTTTTGGATATGATCAAAATTGGATAAAATTTACCACAAAACACTCGATCTATAGAATGTGCACTTGACATTTTTCATGGAACGTCAAGGTTTTTATTGTGGCTACGCGACAGTCCAGGCGATCTTTTCGCCGGGGCGCGATGCACCCGAACTGGGCTTCATGATATTTCACATTCTACAGAAAATTCTGATGCTATTAGGATCAGTGAGTACATGATTGATCCTTGCCCTCTTGCGTTAACAACGTACATTTTAACATCTCTAGATTCCTTCTATTCCAAGTACCATCCGTCATGTCGGCCGTTTAGCCACTCCGAAAACTGCTCTGGGCGTGGCTGTCAACAGTATTTCAAAATGGCGAAGGCGCGAAAACGTCTCAGTTTCTATTTTTTTTTCAATATTTCTCTGGATTATTTCGACTCGAAGTTAATGTTAACGTTTAGTTCAAGCGTCGAACTACATTTTGGCCTGAAAGCGAGTCAGAATATACGAAAACATTGAGAAATTCCCCTTCGAAAATGGGCAATTTCGGTGTTTTTTCCAACATTTTTATTTTTTTCCCCACAAATTGGGTGTCTCCGCAGATAAACACTATTTTTTTCCGGTACCTCTAAACGCCCTTCTTTCACTTGACATTTTTTATTTTTTAAAAACTCGTGTTCACAAAGAGGAAAAATTTTACTCGAATAAGAACTAATAAGTTCATTAAACGATAATACATATAATAAATTAAACAATTCACAAAATTGGATTACAAATTTTTCTCGAAATTCTCGTATGGATTAAATGTCGTAAATTTCATTAACAAAGTTACAAAATTTACAATTACATCAATTTTCATTATTGCCGACAATAGACAATACAGGGTGTTCATTAGAAGTGATCCATATCGAAATTATGTATTTTAGAAATAAACCCAACATACAATAGATTCTCTATGCTTCTCGAAAGATATTGCAGATCTGAATTAAACATTTATTTTTGCTCAACTCAGTGAAATCGAAGTAATGTAGTAACTATAACCGAAAATGTACCATCAATGTTTAGAAGACATATTGGTAAGTAATGTGGTGTACAAAATTACAATGAGTGCCCATGAACTACCCCTAAGTTTAAGAACCTACTGCTAATAACTGCCTCATGTCAAATGGCACACTCTGTACTTAATAATATATTGTTTTGTATAATGGTGTTAATTACCTTTTGAATGATATAAGGTTTGTCTTTTCCGAACGCCAAGTCTCTAGTTTTTGACTTATTTAATTGTTTTTCAAATGTCAAATACAAGGTGATTCATCAAGTTGGCTTTTAATTATTTTTCTGCCTTATATATAGTGAGTGCTGTTAGGAAATCCCTATATCATTTGAAATTTTACAAAATATTACATTGTTGAATATAGGGTATGCTGTTTGAAATAAATCTGCCTGTGCTATATACCAAAATTTAGGGGTTGCATTTGGATCACTTTTTAATTCTGCCATAGAAGAGCCACTATCTTACTCCTCAATATTTTTACTAAATTTTTAGTTCAATAGTATTAAAATTAATTTGTTATTAGAAGGATTGAAACTAATATTGAATTTAAGTGTGCAACTTTAAAAAAAAACAAGTAAATAACTCAGAAAGGTCTAGGTAAAGACAAACTAGGTACCTATAAGGAATCTTTTTGTAAGTTAGGTTTATTAGATATCTAGATGTCAAAATATGGGGTGCTCCATTTAAATGTACATAATTTCGAAGACTGTAAGTACGTGGCATATTTTTTAAATTCCCAACTGATTTCCGTATAGATACAGAGGCGATTTCAGTGTCTCACCCTGTATATATTATAACTTAATTTTGAAGTGTTTTTTTGCCCAAATAGACAGCAGAACTCTAATAACGTAAAAGATTATTTCTTTGTCCGTCGCAAACAAATTTCATGTTTCTCGTTTCTCGTACTTTTTGAATTAATTAAAACTACTGTGTAGACTCTGACGAGGAGGGCTTCCTACGGTTCAGTTATTTTTGTATTTTCTCATTGTTATAACAATAGCCGTTTGTTACTCATATGATTTATCTTGAAATGCAGAAATGACGATCCAAATTACTCGAGATGACTCACGTCTCGTTGAACCTAATTAATGATTATCGCAATAATTATAACTTTGCTCTTTCTATCATTAGTTTTTTAGGTTAATTTCAGTGGTATTTGAACATGCAATCATCCGTTTATTTTATTGAATATTTCGGAAGCTGAATGAGAATCTTGTCACGTTTTGTGGAGATTTGTACGAAACGAGTGCTTTATGTAAGAATAAGCAGTTTTCAAAGTATGTTCCAATAGTTGTTGATTGAGCTCACTGGACGTTTGAACGTGGAAAATAGCGATTTTCGCCTTTTTCCGTCTGATCTTCACCTGAGGCAATTATTTGGGTGTTTAAAGCAATAAAACGTGATTTCTTAGTGTAATAGATCGCTGCATATATTTATTTCGTTGTGAAGTAGTCAAGTAATGCAATAACATGTACGAGGTAGGTCCAGGACACGTTCAAGCCAATTTGCTTTTAACGAACCCCGTGAACATATCCAGTCCCTTTTGATTCGCCTCCTTGTAGTAGGGCAGAGATTGCATCTTCGCGATGTACTCGTTGATTTTGGGGAAACGGTTCGCTGCGATCGGTACCAACGCGTTGCACGTTGTCACTGTGGCGATCACGCTGAAATCCGCCAAGGTGAGTTGATCACCTGCCACGTAGGTGCTCAACTCGAGGAGGGTCTCCAATTGGCCGTAGGCTGGAAAAAAGTTTGGAAAATTTGTAGTCGATCGTGAATTTGATCCGTGCACGTGGGATTAACTAAATGAGGAGACTAAATGGGTATTGCAACCTTATGAAAGTTACTTTCGAGGAAAAGGCTACCCCGCTTCACTATAGTTTGTTTAATGGGTAGAACTTTGATAAAATTGTAACCATGCCCACTTCCCAAACAGTTCCTCAAATTCGGGCGGTATATAAATGGGTCACGTTAACGAACCCAAAAACTAAACAGAAGTAAGGGAACAAAATATTAATGTTTTGTTGGTTGTTCATTATTTATACCTCTTCTTCGTAGCCAATAATTGATTGGAGCGTCGACCATGCTGATGATACATTATTGCGTAATTCGTCTAGATCAAAATTATTCTTGGCTTATTTTGACATTTCTCACAAGGATACAGATTTGGACTTCCGGCTGACCATTCTAAATTCTTTACCATTTGGTGTGTAATTTGGAAATTGCTGATTCTGAAAGTGTTTCCAAGTAAATTTCCACCTTCTCTTTCTAAGTTTGATTTCTTCCTGCTTTCGACAAAATATCACCTATTTGAAGATAACTTCACCTGAACCTACACCAAGAGGAGATTTGGACCAACTCCTCCTTTTGTTAAATTTTTTTCTCGTTTCTATACATGATTTTATTTTGGGTACTGTTTATGGCGTACACTCTATCCATGCCTTTCTAACAATTTCGAAAAGATGCTTGCATTAAAATATCACTTAAACTTGAGCCTAATTAAGGATTTTAGGAAATCTGCAATTGAAACACTGTCAAGCAAAATTTGGATTTTAATTGTTATCTATCAATTTCTGTCTTTCATCAGATTCAAGTTCCACAGGAACAGACAAATTTTATTATAGGAGAAATTGCATTTTCTTTTGGCTTGCGTTTGAAGTTTGGTTAAAACTTGAGTCAAATTATTTAACGTTTTCTTCAATATTTGGAATCGATCCCCCAAAAACAAATTTATGGATTTTTTTCTAAATTCTCCATCTAAGGGGTTGGAGAGGGATGAAAAGTGTTCAATATTTATTTCACTGGGATATGTTCCCGTTGAAAATCTCTGGAAAACCTTGTGAAAAACCTATTTTGAATAATTAAAATGGGTTATTAAAATAATAAACAACGATTCTGATTACTTTAGTGACACATTATTTATTAAAATTAAAGTATTTTTCTGGCTCGAGTGTAGTGTTTTTAAGGTTTATCTTGATTTCGAAAGGTGAATGACAATTAACGATCGCTTTTCTGATTCATCAAACATGAACCGTACCGTGTTAACACGTTATCGATTTGTAGTAGATGGGTATATCAATCGACGGTATCTCTGCGTGTCAAACGTTTCGTGGGTTCATGTGGAAAAATCGAGATTTGTTTGTTTAACACTCAAAGTTTGATTAATCTCGATAACGCAACCTTTTTTTTTGTAAATTTATATATTGAATAGAGGAAAAATAGAGGAGAGCCATCTTGCCATGGAAGATTTATTATGATTTATATTGTCATTACTCCTCGGAGTAACCTTTCAAAAAACAAACGATCTCATTTAGTTGAAATGACATTTTTGCGAAGAATTTAATTCAAATTTCCATATCCAAAATTTTTAAGAGTTATATTAGTATTTTTATTTTTTTATGGTAAAATGCCGTGGGAAATACAGCATATGTACGTGTGCGTAGGTCTTTGACTGTGCTGACATTTGACCAGATAAGTTAGAAACATTAATTCAAGTTGAATTTAAGTCGTCGACGTTTTGTTCCATTTTATAAAGCAGCTCTTTGATCTCATAACATAAAATTACTAGATTACCATTATTACTATCATCGCATACAACAATGAAATGCATTCAATTTCCCTAGAGATCGTTACGTAAACTGATCGCGACCTCTCTACATGATTCCGCAAAATAACAATTTACTTATTGCTACCAAGGATAAACAAGGAAGAAATATGTACGTTTACTACTAACCTTGTGTAAGAGAATCGGCGAGGTCTTTGTTAATAGTCTTAGCCCCTTCTTTTAGTATAGTTTGGACTATACGTCCCATCCTGGAAAACAAGATCCCATCGTCGAAATACAAACGTTGATGGATCACGGCCCTTTTCTGGAGGTCTTTCGGGTAGAGGGTGTCATCTTTGCCGTACTTATCGGCCTGGAAGGAGATTAAAAATGTTATGTTAAGCTTAAGCTAGATGATAACTGATTGGTTAATAAAAGTGAAAGTCTTGAATTTAATAACGTTTGTCCTTAAATAATTTGATTTTCTTACGGTTCTAATTATCCAGTGAGTCAATAATTGTTTAGGTGGCCTTCATAACAACATATACGCAACTAACTTGTATAAATTGCAAATGTCGAAAGAATTTAATTCATGAATTCACGGCGATTACGTAAATCATTACGCGGAAACGTATGTGAGAGTTTTCACCTTCACGCCACCTTTTTTTATCTATAGGTACACATATAATAAAGCGATATTAAAAATCGAAATTAATAATGAACTGTCACAAGGGACACTCGATGTAACATTGAGGAATGTTTTCAAATTTTGCCTTGTGAATTTATTTTTGGTTTGTTGAGCTGCTCTAGTGTCTTTTTTCTCTTCAGGTTATTAGTGAATATGAAACTGAATATTGCTGAAGAGAATGGACTTATGCCTCGACTGAGACCCACCACAATCATATCGGGAAACTGTAAGAGACGGTCCTGAAAATAGGAAATGAATGATGTATTTATAAAAATGGCTTGTAAATGTTATAAACCAAAATCTTAGGAAATCAGTGAAATTCCCAACCCTCAACCCAGAAAAATCGACCCAGGGTTGATGGGTTGAGAGGGGGAAATTGGGGGTGCATTTAACCAATTTCCCTATTAGTCCTCATTTATCACTAAAATCTTAGGAGTTTTTCGCTGATTCCTCTCATTTTGAAACGGACTGAAGTTACAGTATCCAATCGAGTCAAAAACAAATATCGTTTTATTTGTAGGATTTTCTTAAACAGACTGCCTTTATATTTTAACACCCTGAAGTAGTAGAAATAGCCCGTTATTAGTTGCAATTTATGACCGCTTCCATTTTCAGACTTTGAGTTATCATGGGCGTAAATAGGAGTGGATAACAAGCCCGCATCCTCACATCTACCAAGATAACATGGTATTTTGCCCGTCGTAAATTCAATGAATTTTTTATTTACCTACCTGTTGCTGATAACAAGTAATTGACACAATTGACGTTACGCAATTAACTCGACTTGCATATCAAGAAACAAGTGGTCGTTATCACCACATGTGTAATTGTTTCCATGAACTGTCTGCCTATCTTGGATGGTGCCGATCGCAATTTTAAACAGATAAGCGTAGGGGTTGTAGGAGACGTGATCCAAGAACAAGATTCTGATTACCAGATAGCAGTTGATCGCGTGACTGTTCCAGATGGAGAAGTCGCCGTCTTGCAGCGTCGGAAGGGTGTGGAGAGGGTTGATCTTCAGGAATTCCGGCTTGAGTTGCTCCCCTTGCATGATGTTGACCTGCACGTATTCGACCTCGATCCCGAGGGCCTTCACCGCCAAGAGGGAGCCCCTCACGGCGGGGCTCACGTCCGCACCATAAAGTTTGAGCGTCATCGTTATAACTTTTCTCGAGCCGAACCACACTATCTGATAACTGCGACAGCAATGATACCGGTACACGGTCGAGGTGTCCGGCGAAAGGTTTTTCCGTGGAACTTTGTCGATCACGGATTGGTTATCGGAAGCGTGCGCAGCGAGATCTGAGGATGTTGCGGGTTCAAAAGTTCCTAGTTTGGTCGAGATAGAAAAAAATGATAACTGTTCTGCGGTTATTTTAAGTTCCTACGCGATTGTAGAGTTTCTAATATCCAAGGACCTTCTAAAATATGCAAGGTGGTAACTACCAATTTTAGAAAGGTGGTTCGGCGTATGTCAAACATTTTTAAAATTCACAGCTGTAGTAATCTTTAGTATGAAACCCAAATTATGAAGGAGTGGTCAATGTTTAGGTGGTTCGGCGTATGTCAAACATTTTTCAAATTCACAGCTGTAGTAATCTTTGGTATGATACCCAAATTTTGAAAGATTGGTCACTGTTGTGCAGGATGTTGCATGAACATACTCTACATGAACTCTACTGCATGAATATACAGAGCATTTTTGGTCCAAAGAATCAACAGCATTCATGCTGATCATGGGTCAGATTGACCCACACACGCTATTTTTTGGAAGAAATTATGCAGTAAAATTCACGACAAGCACACTAATTGTTTGAACGCGTACTAACTTACAGCTACTGAGATCGGTCGGCCGTGAATGTGAATCCTCTTCGTCCGTTAGATATTTGCGCATGAATTCTGGCATGGGTCAGATAGACCCATGATCAGTAGCTAAGGGTTAAACAGTCCTAACTGACATGTAGCAACAATCGAGTAATTTAGGTTTTTATAAGTTTGTGTGTGCAGTCCGTGGTTTTCAGTCTTTAAACTTGTAGTTTGGCATATTTGTTTACAATATGCGTTAAAGTTTTGTAATGTATGACATTATATTAGAACTACTAAGTTTTATTAGAAATTACAAAAAATCTTTAGATATCCTCACACTTTAGATTCGGATGAGTTTCTACGCCGGGGTCTCTTGTACTATTTGTTGCTGCGCATGCAAATCGTTGTTAGATACTTTCGTAATTCTTAACATTCGGAGGAGTTTCTATACTGTGGCTTGTTGTTACTGCATGCAGTTCAAACTTTGTGCAGTTAAAACAGTCTTCATGTCCAAGTTTTATGAAGGAGGTGTTCATTTCAGCCACTTCTTTTCGATACAAGTCATAAGACATAGTGCTATTGGGATGTTTTCCTGTAAAATCCTTGTGCATTCATGTTACAGATACATCGTTGGGAAGATATAGTCTGTTTGGAGCGTGCTCCCTTCTATAGTGAGATTTTGTGAGGTAGTGACGATTTGAGTCAAAATGACGGCCACTAGAAAAATAGTGAATTTCCACATTCCAATTAAGCTGCCAAGAGATCAATTTTGACATGGCCTCATAGGGCTCCAAAAGCGTAAATGGAAAAAATAACACGTCCCATGAAAGCTCAAGTAGAATAACACCAAAATTTCAAGAAAATCGAAGCGAACAAGACCAATAAATCACGTAACATATAGCATATATTAAAACAAATATTAACCAATGCTATACTTCCTTAACACACATGCGGGAAAATCACATTGTATTACTGTGTAGCTTTGTCTTGTTATGAAAGCTCTTGTCAACTTTTGCATTGTTGCGCTAATAGTTAAACTCAGACTCGTCGTTCTCGTCCATATCAGTTAATATTTGACCAATAAGCTTTTGGAAAAATTTGACCAGGACAAGATCGTTAGGTTTTGACATTTCAAGCTTACACACCTGTACCATCTCGTAATCACTTAACTTGTTCGATGCATTATCTACCCAAAATCAACCTTTAGTTCAACGCTAGGAAACCCTAGGTATCTTGGTCGCTTTCTCAGTTTTGACTGATCTTAACCAGCCCCTCCATGGTATGCTCCTTTCTTCTGCTGCTTTTCTCACACTATCTCCTTAGGTTTTTCTGGGCCTTTATTTTCACCCTGTGCTCTTGCATTATATACCATTCCTTTATTGTCCCATTCAGTCACCCTAATTATCTTCTTTCCACGACATCTTTTATAGGTAACTGCCTCGATCTCCGTCTGTAAATGGTGGTTTGTTCGTCATTTCGGCAAAATATACTTATGCTTGAAAAATAATTACAATTTTTTAAGGAGTGTTCTTGATAACCCCCAATATATAAAAAAAAATTATCTTGATGACATAGCCATGATTATGTTCAAAATATTGAACGAAACGTCGGCAATTTAATCAAGAGTTATTTTTATATTGGGGATTATCAAGAACGCTCCTTAATTCATCTCAGCTCCCCGAGAACATTCTCCCATTGATTACAATTTTTCTTCTAGATCGTACTGAGTTGCACCATCAAAAAAGACTTTGAATACAACAAAGTAATGCCAACTTTTCATCACTGGAAAACCGGCGACAAGAAATTCGGACTGACGTTCCAGACGGCGGCGGACGCGCGGGCCTTCGATAAGGGCGTCAAGACGGCCGTCGAGGATTTATTAGACGGTAAGGGGAATTCGAGTTTATTGCTTTTTGAACGGAGAGAAATAGAAAATTTGAGTCTTTGGTCTGTTTGAAACGTTAACTATTGTGCGTTATGTGCATAACCAGTGTGGCTGATAGTGTGAAGGTACGCATGGGTAGAGAAAGTGAAAAGATGGAATGAGAAGTAACGTCCATACAGTGAAACTGACTTCTTATTTTCATCTAAATTGGACGTATGTACTGTGATTATCGATAAGGCGGAGTGATCAAAATTTGACATTATTTGCATTGAACATTGAAACATTAACATGTAAGTGAACATAAATGTTTATAACAATAGCTACTGTTGCAAAAAGAATCGCTTGTCTGATTATTTTCCCGCCTTTTTGGTAATCCCAGGTAATACACATTTTTGAAGTTAGTTCTGTGAGAAATTCTAGTTATTGAATGGTCAAGAGTGCCTGAAATCGTCTCAGTTGACATGTAATTCAACGTTTTAAGTGTCCCATTCTTGTAAATAGATATATTTTTACATTAGTGACTGAAAGTTTAAAACTACTTTTTCCAAATGTAAAGAAAATGGATGTCTCGTTGGTTATTTATTAGGGGGTGTTATTTATAACATAATTTTTTGTTTTAACCAAAAGATTAACCAGCTTTAACCATGTGTAAAGAATAATTTGAAAATTGTTTGTATCTTAAAAAAACAACAGTAAGTACTTATGAACAATCATGTATTTTTTTAGTAATTAGAATTTGTGTTTTTTGTTATTCAGGATGGTAGCTCTAATGTGTTCTCGATATTTATAACTACTATTTTGTTATAAATAAATGTTTCTAAAATTCATTCTACAAAAATTTCTCGAGGCTGTTATTGTAGTTTTTTTTTTTCTAAAGTATGAATTATTGAATCTCCTTTTCAATAGTTCAAATAACAGTATTCAAAAATGAAAATCTTTTTCTGTTCAATTTTACATCATAGGAAGGTAGTTATAAACTTTCAGCCTGCAGCGAACAGTAATTAATTGAGTGGTGTTTTGTTAATTGATTTGTCGTTAATTTAGCGCTTAAGTAATATTTCTTATCTGCTCTATTTGTATGTTTTTCAATGCTTTCCTTGATACAACGGGATTCCTACATGGTGAGTGATGTTACGCAATGAAATGACGAAGAAAATGTTTTATCACGCCCCTTATGTACTTTTACCAGATTTTCACTCATTCGCACAGATCGTTTTCTTCGTCCTTTTGCTCGGCACTTTTTTGTTGACACCAACTCTTATTAGTTTGATTCTTCAGGCTTGTAAGCTCTGTTAGTACTCACACAGCATTACTTCAGTTACCGTTATTATTCAGTTACTGTTCAGAAACTGCGCTTTAAAAATCCACTTTCTAAATTCTTATTGTTAACTTTCAACGTTTTCTAGTAAAATTCTGTCTGCTTTGTTGTTTACCCAACGCTTATTATGTAAATGTGAGAAACTTTCGTAACAATTGTTAGCAAATATTATTTAACGACAAGAGTCGAGGAGTGTAAATATTTTTTTTCTTCATAAAGTTCATTTGTTAACTCTTTATCGTTGCTCACAGGACCATTTTAATGTTACCTTATGGACAAGTGGAATAGAAAACTGAGCAAAGTAATGAAAATGTGCTTTGTAGATTTCCCAATACGCTGGTTTTTTTCTTTGAAGCGACTTGCATGTTTTTTTTTAAACTTGAAGAAGTTCACACTAACACTAGATGTAAGTTGGCTGGACTATATACATTTTTAAATCCAATATATGATCTTTATCATTGCAGGTTTCGCTGATACGTCTCCGTTACCACCTCTTCCAAAATGCACAGATGTAGGAGATGATGATGTTTTCATGGTAAGGAAATGTATTCTTAAAACTCTTCAAATGCATCGCGAAATACTGATTAATAATTAGTAGAGTACCTCCCATTACCAATGTAGCATCCTGGACCGCAACACTAAAGCTTTTACAGGAAAGAAACAAATAGAATACGATTCATAATTCAGTGCACGAGTTTCTGGTTGCTAAAATTCGAAACAGAATGCGTCATAACTAAGAGAAAGTATTCTAGCAATTGCAGCACTACCTACCTTGTAAGTGGTACCAAAGGGATCTTACAAAGAAAAATAATCTCATACACATAACTCGATTAATAAGAATATCAATATTTAGCCAGAAGAAAGATCGAGTTATTGCACTTCAAGTGGGTTAGATCGAAGTTCCTCAATTAATTTATCTGCACGTTCTGGCAAAAGATGCTGATGGTCGTTACTAGATGGCAAACATGAAGGACTTTTTATCCAATTGTTGTTTCTGTAATTGTTAACCCTCTGAATTTGCAAAATCAACCTACTGAATCCAATGATTTTGTAAAATGGAAACAAATTTGATTGTTTGCTACATATAGAAATCGACAAAGTTTCGAAAAAAAGCTTAAGAAACTTCACAACACTGGCAAGTCAAAAATATTGTTGTTTGGACCAAACATGTTTTTGAAAGTGAAACCATAACCAAATTGAAATTTTCAGAACAAAAGGACAAAAGTTCAAGCAGATAGCCGGCAAGAACAAGTTAAGAAATGGATTGCTATACTGTGACAATAGATATTGTGTCTTTCCAGTGCATTCAATAGAAAACCTATCAAATAGACAGATAGAAGATAACTGGAATACAATTCATATGGGAAGGAAGGGTATATTATCTTATATGCTTATAAAGCTATAGTTAATACATACATCTTAGGTGATTAGTATACCTAAGGGAACATAGTGGTTTGACTTACACTAAACACAATATGAAAATGTTTTTTTATTCATTTCCTATAGCTTCGGAAGAAGGGAATTCTTTTCAATTACAAAATTTATATATGATTAGCATGTTGGAAAAGTGAAGTAGTGAAGCATTAATACTTGTATTTCCATTAGCATTCTACGTATTTCCACTATACCTAAACGTGAGGGAAATATAAAGATAGTGTGGTTTTAACAGTTTTCCAATTGGTTACTTTGAAATTTTATAGAGGCATCTATCGAATTCCTAATGCCTCTTTGATGTCTTAGTAATACTATGTAATATTTTCAAAGTGACTAGCAACATTGACTCTATTGCCTCATATGGAAAAACATTGTAATCACAGGGCAAAATGCATTGGCCCATCCAAATTTGTTTTCTGTTTCTCATTTGACGTTTCTATTTTATTTTAAATTTTCATGCTTTCCATTGCCGTTAGAAATAAATTAATTACAACAAATGTTATGATGATTGATGATGACAAATTGATAGAGAGGAGTTACATAATTCTAATGTGTGTTAAATTCTCTAGTTTTTCCAGGATTATTACCCTCTATCTTTCTAACACTCCCTATGTTCTTTTCCATAAAATTTGCAGTTTTCAACCTGTTTCCCATTTTTTGGTTTTGTACATAATCTTAAAATTAATTAAACGACGCTATCTTGGATATCTGCAGTCTGTCGAAATGTTGACTGAATTAGCTTGTAATTAAAAGTGGAAATGAAGGTTCAGCTAAGTGAAGGGGCGAAGATTAAACTAAATCTAGTGTAAATGACTTATCGTAATCCAAGATCTGCAAAATTCAGATTAACTTCAGGTAAGGTAGCGTTCACAATGATTCAAACTTATATGGAGCTAAGGAAAGCCATGTTAAATATTAGTAAATTACGTTAAGTGACTACAACAAAAAAGGTTTGATAATTTCGAATTAGTACACTCTGTGTAGATTATAAATTAAAATTTTTCCTATTTACATTCTCTTTGTCGAGTTAAATTCGATCTTTTCTTCCTGTACCGCCCATATTTTAGTTATAGTGCCTTATGTTAATTTGTTGGCACAACTCTTTCACGTACAGGCATGTAAATGTATGTTTATTTTCCAGACATTAGATCTCCCACAAGATCCAAAGGATTCTCGAAGTTCGAGCGATTCAAGTACAAAAGGGACGGAGCACCTCCATCGGATAACTTACATTGGACGTGACAAACCGCCCGAACCTCGCCAGTCGCCCTACGAAACTGGTAAGGGTGGCGGTGTTGGGAGCGGGAAAGGTTTGTGAAATGTTTAGTCTTTTGTTAAGTGAAGTGGTGTCAAAAGTTTTCTTTTTCAAGCTTGATTAGATCTTTAGTTAGGTTCATAGATCACAATTTCAGTTGAGTTTCCCCTTTTTAATTAATATAATGAGTCAATAAGTGCCAGTATTAAATTTTGTAGACCTAACTTTGCTTGGCAGAGTTTCGATAAGTTTGATCTGCAGTTGTATTTTTGTGATCTAAGTGAATCCGAACGAAAACCATCAGAAATATAGTTTCTGTATGATTAACAGATATGTAGTACGTTCTGCAGAGGGGCATCTTGGGCTATATTAAAGAAATAAATAATGCACAATATATACATAATAAATAAATAATGGTGGTATAGACTGATGATATAATATGTGTTACATAAAAAAGTACATAAAATTTTGTTTGATATATTTTGGTTAAACAATTTTCTTTGTAATGAAGTTGGATGTGACACGAATATTTTGCAGCTGTCTATTACTTTTTTGCCCTGACCATTCAAAATATAGTAATATATTGGCAGCGTTGATTATATGGGGATAACTTCTTTTAAATGAAGTCAATATGTTGCCAACTTAAGTAGACGTACTGCATAACAAGTATTCCATTTAATTCATATTTAAAATTTGAACTTGTGTCCATGATTACAAGTGAGTCTACAACTCAGTCAGTCAGAAGTCAAGTGAAACGAAGCACGGACATGACTATTTCTCATGGCACTTGTGAATCAAATGGAAGATTTGTTGTTGCATTCATTTGTTAACTTGGCTGTTTAATGATTATATTGGGTTCAGGGAGTGGAGGGAGCGAGAACTACCCGTACGTCCAACTGACGGCCGTTCACGAGTACATCTACCCAGCGGAGGACCGACAGTTCCACGAGTGCTCCCTTTCACCGCAGCAACAGCAGCGCATTCACGAACCGCCGTTACCTCTCAAGATCTCCACCGCCACGACGACGATGACCACAAAGCAACAGCTCCAGCACCAGCAGCAGCAGCAGCAGCAGTACCAGCACGGCAAATCGAAGCTCCCGATCAGGTGCAGGTACTGCCAGGACTATTACACTGAGGACAAGAACCCGCGCGGTGCGTGCGAGTACGCCCCCGATCTGGTGCGTACGGCGATAGAGAGGATCACGTGCATCGAGTGCGCGCAGTGCGTCGGCTATCACTGCGCGTCCGACGCGGAGGGTGACTTCGCGCAGCATCCGTGCGACTGCGCGAACGACGAGAACTGCGCCCGACGTTGGTTCTGCGTCGCGATGCTCTCCGTCTTCGTGCCGTGCCTGTGGCTGTACCCGCCCCTCAAGGTGTGCCACTGGTGTGGCGTCAGGTGCGGCGCGTGCGGCGGCAGGCACGCCATCTGATCCACCGGTAGGATTTTACGGTATTAGGTTTCAAGTTTTTGTTTTTTCAACAACTGTACTTTAACATCCTGCGAAGAGAAACAATCTACTCTCCCTCTCTCTCTCTCTTTGTCTATACTCGGTGCGTTCCAATAAATCGCCATGCGCAAATCATAGGAGAAAGTAAGACTTGAAAGTCTATTTATCTTAAAACGCTTTGTCTTATCTTTCTCTGAAAAAGGATCGCCCTGTGTAGTATATGAATTTAGCACCTCGATCAGTCATACCATTTCTTACGTGCCTATTTCTTCTTTACCTGCTTAAGAGTGATTCTATCTCAATCACCATGGTAGTTTTCAAATTTTAGACGGATCCTCATTTTTGATAAACCATGACATTGTCTTCAGCTTGGTTGAAGACCTTTCAAAAAGATCACTCACATGTCAGTAAAGGGCTCGGTCATTGACTCGATTGGTTTGAGGTTGTGTGTTGAATGCCTACACTGGGTGATTGTTTTTTGGTTCCCTATAACTTCATAATTTTTGTAAAAATCTTGAAACTCTGTGTACATTTTAACAGCTCTCTTACCTGTATTTTCACCAACGTGGATGCTAACTAATTGGTAGTAACGGAAACGTTGGAGGATGACGGGTAAATGAAGAGACCAAAATTAACACTCTGGTTTCGAATTCTATACCGCAAGAGGCTCTTTGGATCAAGTTAATGGTGACAAATCGAACTACAGTTAAGTTAAATTCATTGGGGTTCAAATGTCATAACATTTGTGCGTGGCATGATTGATTATCTAATTTCTGTGAGAAACAAAAAGTGGGTAAAGAGTACCAAGAAAGGGACAAATATTGGTGCCTATTGACATTATTTTGGCTTTTAACCTTATTTCTTTAAAACGAAATCTCACAGTTTTAGAAACCTAATCAAATTGAACATGTAAATAACTGGGTTTTATTCAGAAACAACCTATGGAATGGATCCTTATTGATAGTCATGCTCCCCTTCATTGGTTTAGCTATTTTTGGTTGTCACAGGAATTTATAGATTGAAAATTAGTTAAGAAAGATACTTTTTATTGCAACGTACTGTCTTTACTTCTCTATCATACACATTTTATTTACTGAAATATATAAATTGCAGCCATTTTGCGGAATCAATTTGCAAGAAACCTTCTCTGGTTTGCAGAACATAAAGATTTTAAATAATGACACGAAATTATTCCAAGAGATTCAATTTTCGTAATTTATAGCAGCTGGCGTATGTATAGTTGTATTAGATTAAAGACGATTTTGATCAAAGTTTATAATCTCAAAAAAAAAAGACTTATTTATATATTTGAAAATTTCTCCAATCTATTATTATTAATATTACTACACCTATTCTCATAACAAATACTTTTCGTTTTTATTGAATTTTCGTATGAATTGATATAATTCAGAAATGAAGTCGGAGGTAAATCAAGCAATTAATCTTTTTATGTTAGAAAGATGAGTATTGCATTAATTATGACAATTTTACTCGCTCATGTTAATCTCATGTCATTTTTTGAAACCTTATCTCATCTGCTTAATAAAATTGAATCTGCAATGGGACTGAGGCAGATACAAGGTGTATTGTGTTAAAAAATAAAGTTATATACTTATAACACTCATCAAAACACGAATCCTCAAATATAAACGAGTAAAAGTACATATTGTACTTAAAGAGTTGATGTGTAAACTCCTTTTCACGTTTCCATGGGTATTATAGGTGAATAAAGTATTTAATATGTTTTTAATCTCCTGTATTTTTATGTTTCGCCAAGCATTGTCATGACTTTCGATTTCTAAGTTGTTTTGTCTACTCTTGTTTCAGAAAAGTTCAGCTTTAGCTATGTAAGCTTGTTTAGCTAAACTTAAGTGATGGTGCAGGATTATTTGTCCAAATAAATCATTTACAGAAGAAGTTATGTAACTCATGTAAGCTTGAAAAATGTCTAAAAGTGGGGCGAAGGAATGGTGTAAAATACTGCAAAGTTGCAAATGAATATTTGCTGTTGCTGTTCTTGCTTACTTAACTGATTACTG
This sequence comes from Cryptocephalus moraei, assembly GCA_946251905.1. Classification (NCBI taxonomy): domain Eukaryota; kingdom Metazoa; phylum Arthropoda; class Insecta; order Coleoptera; family Chrysomelidae; genus Cryptocephalus; species Cryptocephalus moraei. Next base: position 36,193,605 of record OX276452.1, read on the forward strand.
ATTTTCATTTCTAATTCTTACAGCTGTTTATCGAAATTGGTCTGAAGACAACTGCGTCATAAATAAGAATTTGATTCTTTATTATTTTCTCAGGAAACTGTTTCTAGAGGTTTTTTTATTTTGTATCTAAATGTATAAGCAGCAAGAGTAGATAAAATAGATACATGCGAAACTGTTACAATACAATTAATTTTAAGTTTTAAATAAATGTAGTTACAAAAAATGACAATGCACAAGTCTCTCAAGTAATCAAATAAGTACCTTCACTTAAGTACAAATGATTAGTTTGTCATGAAGTCTGAATAGTTTGTTTCCTTCCAAAAAATGACAAGACTTCTACTCGTTTTAGTTCTAATCCCTGTTATTTCCGAAAGAATTCTGGATATATCTTGAAAGCGTCTGTGATTTACTAGTAAGCATGTCATAGTATTAGAAAAATTTTGATAAATGGTTTTCCAATCTGAAAGCTTGACGCTTAATATCGTAAAATAAACTTAGTGCTTAGTGCTCAACAAGTGGAGGTTGTGAACACTGAAAATAAGAAAACAAAGTATAAAGAACTCTGAAGTTGAAACACTTCGTCTCTGTATGTAATAAATGAAAGACTGTTTTTATTTGTTGATTTTGTTAAAAAAATACATAGTAAAATCGCTATATATTGTGAATACAACATTTTTAATCTCGTTTGTAATTTATTTGCGGGCGGTTCAGGGCGGAACCGACGATAGTGCGGACGGTCCCTCCCTGATCTGGGCAAGTTGTTAAGTAATGTGTTCCAATCAAATTGATGCTTTAAGATAAATATAATTTATGCATTGTTAACGAATTAAAAACTCCAATCTATGTACTATTCGAAATTATTACTATGAACTGCCAACTTGAAATAAGTTAAGACATGTATATATCATAGTACATAGAATTTGACAATACCGGGCTTAAAAGTAAAAAAAAATCAAGTAATTTAAAGGAATATCAATAAAAAAAATTAATGTTTTATAAAATTGTATAAAGGGTTGAGTGTTCGTTTACAGGTGGGAAATAATTTTGTTAAAAAAGTGGTGTGACTTTAAGAAAGTTCAGAAAACGAAAAATATGGGTTATAAAGTGTAAAAATTGGAATTAATTTTAATGTAAAGTGAGGACCAACTTTAATGTGTGTTTCGTTTAAGACCATTTCACGGTTCAAAATGTCACATGAACTTTTTCTGTTTTTCTAAATGTACATATTAAGACTCCTTCAGATTTCCTATTCGATATTTTCCATCTGTAGACTGATGTGCTATCCTGAACAAAAAAATGAAAATTGTAATAAATTTTGTTTTCATCTTTTTTTCGTTTCTCCGTAAACTTGTAACATAACTGTCGTTAAATGTTATTATCCAAAGCGGTACAAAACAGATTGCTCGAAATGTCTCATATTAAAAATTTTTAGCAATTTGATATTGTATAGCGGCTCGAAAACAAAATTACAACATAATTTTGCGAAATATTTCCATTGTTCCTTTCCAATGGTAGGTTCGGAACGCGCCAAGGGGACGTCTCGTAACGTCTCCCTTGGGACCTTCCCCTTCGGGTCCCATGACACTGGCCTCTACATACTCACGGGCTCAGGGTAGGTGCTGTGTCACTGTCATGGGACTCCCCGTTAAGACGAGGATTCTCGCGAATTCTCGCCGTAATGGACACAATCACTTAGTCTCGGTTTTTCTCTGTCTACCGTAATGATCTAGGTTACTTTTTTCTATTTTTTTACTTAAGCATAAAGTTATGTTGTAAATGTACAGAAAAATGCGGGAGGTCAGGAAACTGATCGATTTTCGGTCCAAACCTTTCGCCAGGGACTATTCCATAATGCACTCTCGTAGTTATATTGTGTGTATATATATGTTAATAATAAAGTATGCTTATTATATAAAAAATGTGTGAATGATATTTTAAATAAATTATAAGGATGAATAAAACAAGATATGTTAAAATATCCCTTGAAGGCTTTTATTACCTACACTGCCTACTGTTTATTCTATTTCTGTTTGTCTAGAGCGTTCCTGATCATCTCCTCCGATTTCTCCCAGAGCTGTTTGGATACACTATCGTAGAATATCGCTCTGCTGTTGTAGCGTTTGCAGTCCTTGTAGAGCTGGCCGGTCTCGTTCTCTAGCGAAGGCTCCGTGGCGCAGTAAAGCGGAGTTTGGGCTCCCTAAAATTATTTCACCCTCTGTTAGAATTTGAGTACAAACGTGGAACATTTTCATACCAAATGAGCGCTTCGCATGAAGAAAAACGCCAGTGGCGAGATCAAAAAGTAATGATACCACTTTAGGTAATGCCTGAAGAGTCCTGTATACACCCAACCCGGGCAACAGGCGTAGACCTTAACTTTCGTCTCGTCCACCCTTCTCGCGAGCTCCCGTGCGAAGTATATATTGGCGAGCTTAGAGTTAGCGTATAAGTTGGACTTCTTCGACAGTTTCTCGTCGTTCAAGTCGTCGAGGTTGATCTCGCCTCGTTCATGTAAAGAAGATGCGACGACTACAATCCTACTCGAGCATCTCGACAGGGGTTCGAGCAGGAGATTCGTCAGGTGGAAATGCGCCAGGTGATTGACGCCGAAGTGGATCTCGATGTTATCCAAAGTTACCACTCGTTTGTTTCTGGGGTAGGAGACGCCAGCGTTGTTGATCAGGAGGTGGATTTCCGGGTAAGCTTTCTTCACTTCTTGTGCAAACTTCTCGACGGACCTGAGAGATTCGAGGTTGATTTCCATGGGAATCTAAAATGATATAAAGTTGATTTCAATGCGATTTAACCAAAACGTGTTCTACTTGCAAAGCAAAAGTTTTGAAAAATTACCCTACATGAACAATTCTCTTTGGAAGAGATTCTTCTGAGCTTCAGGAGAATCAGGAGATATGTCCCTGAAGTTACAACAGTAAACCCTGTGCAATTTTAAATGGATAACTTTGGGTAAGACTAATTTCATTAAATGTTAATACTGTGGTAATTAACTTAGTAATCAGGGCAAAATCCATTTTGTTAAAGTCCAGATAAAGATGATAATTATAGTCTAGTATATTGTATTTGATGTACCTAATACATGGAATATTTACGTATTTCCCTATGAACAAATGTCAACATAATGCATTTGTCCCTTTTTTATGACTAATCAGTATATAGGTACTACATATTGGTTTGAAGCACCATATGAGCTTTGTGGAGCAATCTACTCTTAAAATACTATAACTATAAACACATAACTACTATAAAACATATAATTTGTATTCTTTAGAAATATCCGTTGCTGCTTTGTGTAGATGCAATTGAAGAATTTTTTGTACATTAAGGATCAATTACTCACGTTTGTAAACTTTTGAAAATAAATAAATAAAATATCTAGATTGATGCTTAAATTATAGCATTTCTTTGGTAGATTTTGGAACATAACGTATGGCAGTGAGTAACATGGGGTGCAAATCTAGCTCGCCTCCTCGTGGTGCACCCTGGGTAACGCTAAAGAGCTATAAACAACATACTCTAATCTGCCTATACATTGTGAGCATAAGTAAATTCAATTTTTTGTTTTGAAATGTTTTCCCACAAGTTAAATAAACACCGTTCAGTTCACTACAGCCCGAGAACATTGGAATGTATTTGTTTCTTTACATTATTACTTGACTTTTATCTCTAATGTACTTGGAACATGCAGAATGTTTTATACCTGTACAACAAGGATAGATTTGTACGATGTATTTTGTTGGAGTCGACTGAAGATTGATCCAAAACGAATTACAATTTAAAGACCGCCGTTTCATTCCGATGGGGTCGACATTGTGAATTTGTTTTGATAAACGTGGGGTATTGGCCAAAGATACTGCAGGTGTTGATCACATGTTCTAAATCGCTCTGTATTAATTGACCAGTCACGAGGTACCTACTAACCAGTAGAGGAGAATTGGCGACTTTCTTCTTAATCTCCTCACAAGCTTGCTGAGCCTTCTCCATGGTCCTGCAAGCCAAAATGACTTTAGCATTTCTGAAAGCCAAGTCCTTGGCTATTTCCAGTCCAATGCCGGAGTTTGCACCCGTGATAATAGCTATTTTGTCGTCTAGCTTCACATTATTCTTACACCTTGCCCATTTCGATTCACGGTATTTTCTTATGACTATCAACACTAGGACAGTCGGAAATACATAGTAGAATCCGTAAAACATTTTCGATGTGAATGATTTTCATATTTTGTTTTGACAAGTATAACTAACTAACCTAACAAAATGTTTCTGACGAAATCGTTATCCACGTGAATCTTTTCCATTACGGTTTCACAAAATTCCATCCGTGACATCCGTCGTATGGCATATGGTATCGTCGGGAAAAAGCTCATTCACCTTTTGCGCCTTATAAAGGGTGGTAGTGGTACCGTGGTGGTACCCGTTAACCCCTTCTTCTTCAATACCGATAAAACCACAGATAAAACCGTAGATTGGGAAAGATTGCATTGTTCGGCCACTTTTCTAGAAGAAACTGTGTCTCTCCTCCACTGCTGCGCAAATCAGATCTCTCGCCTCAGCCTCATTAACCCGATTTTTGGGTTTTTTGTTTTCCAGGACTAACACAACCCACTGTCTCAAAATGTTTAATCGTACGTCGCACTGTTTCCACACCGGTACTGGTCTATCAGAGAAATTTCCACTAAACAAATCTACGAATTGTGCTGTGTGGAATTATCCTGATAGTACCATTTCACAAATAAAATTTTTTCTTCAACGGCAACCGGCAAAAGTCACAACCTAAAACGCTTCGAGCTTTAAAGGGGGGATTAACCGAAACGAAAACAACAGCAGCGGGTTGAGCGGGTTCTATGTTCTATGGTTCTAGGTTCTATCGCGTTCTCCATTTTTAAGGAATCAGGCGTACACCCGTATACCGCTCCGTTCTTTTTAAAATCTGTTCAAATTTCACTCACACTCAGAGACGTGGTCTTTGCTTTCCCAACAAGCCATGGTAAAAAATTATTTGTTGTTATATCAATTGAGTAAGCCGACTTAATACAGTATTAATGTCTAAAAACAAATTTACTCCTTACATTTTCTATTAAAGTCTGGTACACAAAAAACCTTTAAAGATTTAAACCTTTTAGGGCTGATTGCATCAAAGTATTGAAGGACCTCTTACCTTAAGTTTATAAATACCCCTTATCTTTTAACTTGTATGGTACAAATAGATTGGTAGGTACTTAAAATCTAAGTAGTACAAAGTTTTTTGATTCATATCGATCAAGTCTTGATCTAGTCTAGTTTACAATTTCAAAAACTTTTTTAAACTTGTAATAGGTTCTAAAAAAATAAGCAATAATAGCTCATTGAAATAGAGATGATGTCTAGAAAAATTTATTAAAATTTAAGATGAAGAAAAAAGGACATTCAGTTTTCCGTGAATAACTCAGAAACTACAAGAGCTAATCAAAATCTGGAAAGAGATTCTAAAAGAGGAGAAAATTTCCAACAAAACTGTCCCACCTCCCGTAACTTTCCTCATTGCTAATTATTTTAAATTAACGCTGAAAATAGGCTTCCGCGTGGCTATTTCGGGAAGAGCGCGCGGTTTCTAAAGCGAGTACGTACTACGTAGCATAAAATAATGCTTTATAATTATCTAATATCAATTAGAAAATTAAAATAAATTATGGTGTGTTCTCAACACCGGAAAGAATATGGTCCCGTAGTAAAAATCGATCTAACTCAATTTTTCAACAAGTTACGCGATTGTAAATTTAATAATCTTTCTAAGACCACCGTGTCAATTGAAAGCAATAAAAATTGTTTGAATAATTGAAGAATTCAAGAAGATCACGTCAATTTTTTTAAATTGATGATTTCGTTTATAATATCTTTTTTAAGTTAACAACAATTAATAAATTGATACATATTAGGAATGAATTGAATTTTCATTGTTGCTACTGCACTGCTTCCTAGATTATAGATTATGCGAGCGGAGTGGATCGACCTGTGGGATCGACAGAGACGAGACTTGTCTGCGTGAGATGTGTGTGGAGATGGTGAGTAGTGGAGGTGGGAGAGTGGGAGTCAGAAGAAAACCATCTTTCTTTCTACTACATTTATGTCTTACTTGTTTCTGATGTGATGTTTGTACATGTCTGGAGATGACGTTTCTTTTTCCTGTGTCGAAGTATCAAAAGCCACTGTGGGATTGTGGAAGAGTTACACAAAAAGACAATTACTGGAACAAACGTATTTTTAATCAAAATAATGTAATCATAAACATATCCATAAACATAAAACAACCCATCACAAATAACACATCAGAAGAAAAAAAAAACATTAAATCATGTCTAATACAAAATATAACAAAAATAACACATCCCTAAAAAAGAAGTAGTACATTAATTCGTCTGTAATACAAAATATAAACAGTAGTACATAACAACATAGATTATAAAATTTAAATCGGCAAATCAATGTTCTCTATGTTTTTAAGGAATTCAATGGGTAATATGGGTTCACCATCACTCCTCTGGGATTGCCAATATACAAATATCAAAGCGAAAATTGCTATTAGTCCAGCACAGCCATACCATCTATAAAAACAAACAATACTATTAAGATGCAGAATAAACAACTTTAATATTACATTTCCTATATCACTAGAAATTTTGTATTAGTTTAAAAGATGTTAGAATAGGGGAATTAAATATATTATGAGTGAATTCCAGGGACATTTATAACTCAAATATTGAACTCAACTCAATAGACTTATACCCAATAGTGAATAACAAGACTAAATACGGAACTATGTAAAATTGGGAATTGTGCTTGAATTGAATCCCTAGGACTATAAATGTTATGTAAATACTGACTTTAAACAGGATAGAATTTAAAAATCAAAATGTTATCTAGCTTACAAGCTATGAATCTAATATTATGCACGCACAGCGTTTTTTAAAAGCTACTTGTCTGAAATGAATGGATGCCTACCTGTACTTATTATCCTTGGAAGTTCCTACCATTTGATTTTTCAAATTTACTTCCATATCGTCCGTACCAACTTTTTTGTCCATTAAATCCCTCCTAAAATAATGGAAGTTTAATTCAACTGTTGGTTGAAAGCAGCTTGGAGTTTTGTGTGAAACAATATGTACACTTGGGAGAATGTTCTCGGGGAGATGAGATGAAATCAAAAATGTTCTCGATGATCCCCAAATAATAACAATAACTAATCGTTCACAATGCCGACGTTTCGTTCAGAATCTTGAACGTATTCATGGCTCTACATGTCATAAGATAAAACATGACTTCAATGATGATAAGATAATTTGATTGGTTATCTTATGACATGTAGAGCCATGAATATGTTCAAGATTCTGAACGAAACGTCGGCATTGTGAACGATTAGTTATTGTTATTATTTGGGGATCATCGAGAACATTTTTGATTTAATATGTACACTTGTATTGTAATAATACTTGCCTGTGTGAAGTTTCAATGCTTTCGACGTAATCTTTGAGAAAATGCCAATGTTGAATTGTTGCCTCTTCGCACATCAAGGCGCCCAAATGACCCGACGATTGCATAATTTCCTGTAAAAGTAATCGTAGATCTTCCAATAAGATGAAGACTGGATTGACAGGGGCCAACGCTCCGATACACTTGTGATCCCTCAAACGGACTGAGATGTCCTTTATTAAGTAATGGAATCTTGTGTACTGACTCTGGCATTGTTGTTTGCACAGCTTAACCCTTTCAATCGTTTTCTCTAGAGATATTCGAGCTGTTATCTTATTGAACAACTCCTGCCTTTCTTCCAATGTCAAAGCTTCTCTAATGGTTTAAAAACAATTGATACAATCAGTCTTACTAAAATATGTTTTAACTTACATCAAATTATCATCCTGTATACCTAAATCGTTTAAAAATGTACAACTTAACGGGAAAGCCTCATCAAACTGAAATTCCAGTGAGAGCTAAAAAGTATCCATTGGTATATTTGATCTAAAGCATTTACCTGTAAATAACTCACCGTTGAGGAATTCCGGTTTATTTGCACACTTTCCTCATATGTATCAATACAAGTTTCATCTTGGGCCACCTCATCTGGAGTTAAAGTAGCTCTGTCAGACCCGGTTGGTATAGAAGATGTTGAAGACTTCTTAGTGGAGCTAGGAAATAATGACTTCAAATTCAATTTCACACAGATCTAAAATTACTTACCTCGTGGAACTCGAATCATCATCTGCAATAACCACAGTTGCTTCTTGCAACGCCATGCACACCTTTGATAACTGGAGAATAAAATAATCTTAATATGAAGAACAAGTTAATGTCACAAAAATCGACAAGTCAAATATTTATATACAGGAAGTAAAAACATGTTATATGTAATTTGTAAATTATTATTAGAATCTGCTTACCATTTCGCCAAATTTCAATAATTTTTCCCCTAAGTTTAATGATGGAAATTCATCAACATCCTCTCTAAAAAATAATTGAAAATAAAAATTAGAATGAAACATTCCAGAACAGATACTCACTGTTGCAACATTTTGCTCCACTCGAGTAGTAAGTTACTAATAAAAGTTTCGTTCGACGTTTTCTCAGACCTTTCTCTTTCTAATATAGATATTTTCTCATCTACGACGCCAGATAGATGTTCAATTTCCCCAGTTAATTGAGAATTAGCTGCCACAGTAGAGCTTAAAGCACATCGTAACTCATAATTCCTGTGGATCTGTGATTCCAATTCTACTCGAGTCTTGTGTACTGTACCAAGAAGTTTATTCACGATGGCTCGATGGTTTTCAAGGTTCGTTTTTCTTTCAGTTTCGTAAAAATCCAGTTTAGAATTAAGTTCTTGAATCATTGCTTGTAACAGGGTATTTTGATTCATTTGTGTTATTTCTAACTCCCGAGAAGCATTCAATTTTACTTCTGCTTCCTTGAGTTGATGTGCTTGGCGGGCAACTTCTTCTTTATATTTCTCTTCAATTAAGTCACGTTGGTCTACTTCTTTTCTAATTTGATCAGTTAGGTGGGCAATTTGTTCTTCATATTTCTGTTCCATAATGTGACGTTGATTTGCTTCTTCTTTTAATGAATTTATCTGGCGCGCGATATGTTTTTTATACCTCTGTTCAATAATGTTGCGTTGGTTTACTTCTTTCTTTAATTGGTCTTCTTGATGGGCAATTAGTTCATTATATTGTTGTTCGATGATTTTACGTTGTTGTAGTTCTCGATTTACTTCATCAATAATGTTGCGCTGGTTTACTTCTTTCTTTAATTGGTCTTCTTGATGGGCAATTAGTTCATTATATTGTTGTTCGATGATTTTACGTTGTTGTATTTCTCGATTTACTTCATCTGTTTTGCGGGCAATTTGTTCCTTATACTTCTGTTCCATGATACTATGGTGCTTCGCTTCTTCTTTTAATTGTTGTGCTTGGCAGGCAATTTGTTCATTATATTTCTTTTCAATGTTTTGACGCTGTTGTACTTCTTTATTTATTTGATATGTTTTGATGGCAATTTGTTCTCTATATCTCATTTCAATGATATTACCTTGCTCTGCTTGATGAGCAATTAGTTCATTATATTTTTGTTCGATGATTTCACGTTGTTGCATTTCTCGATTTACTTTATCTGTTTTGCGGGCAATCTGTTCTGTATATTTCATTTCAATGGTGTTACGCTGTTTTGTTGCAGCCTTTAATTGCTTTGCTTGGTGAGCAATTTTTTCTTTATATGTCTTTTCCATGATATTACGTTGCTTCCCTTCTTCTCTTAATTGCTGTGCATGGAGGGCAATTTGTTTTTCATAGTTCTGTCTCCAAACATCTAATTTCTTTTCGGTTTCTGTTAATTGACAGGTCTGGTTATATATTTGTTCCTCATAGTTCTGTTTGATAACATCAAACTGTCGTCCCATTTCTTTTAACTGGTTTATTTCGTTACGGAGTTTTTCTATCAATGTCTTTTGCATAGTGATTTCTTCTAAGCACTCTTCAATTTGGGCGGCTTTGGTATTGATCTCTTCAGTCTGGGAATCGGTGATGGGTAATTCTTGGCTAAACTGAGTCATTTGTTGATTCACTTCTGACCCATTCGGAAGTTCCTGGTTGCTCTGGCACTTCTCTTTGTACTCCTTTTTCATTTGTTGATTTTCTTGTTCCAAATCCTCAATTACCAGCTTATATTTTTTTAAATCTGTCCACATGGTATTCATAATAGCTTTATTCTTGTGTACAATATCCTCCAACGAACTTATTTCTTTGTTTTTAATGTCAATTTCTCTTTCCATTCTGCTGAACTTGGCTTTATAGTGGTCATTAACTTCACTGTTGCAATTGCCATCGGTTTGTTTTACTGTATTCTCTAACTCTAAATGCGATTTCAACCGGCTTTGTATGGTTTCTTCATAAGACTTACAGAGCTGCCGGAGTTTATCAATTTCTTTCTTCATTTCACCGTTAAATCTATTTTCGTCAGTTTTTTGTTTTTTACAACTCTCACATTCTATCCGTAACCCCTGGCGTTCCTCTTTTAATTCCATTGGCGATTTGTTTTCGTCATAATTTCTTGAAGCAGATCCTTGGACCTAAGAAAGATAATGTGTGTTATGTGTATACATACATTACATAAATGACATTACACAAATACATAGATTAATATATAAAAACCAACATAACAATGGACTACACATTGTTCGGCTTGCTTACTTCTACCAGTTCCGCTTGTAATGAAGCTTGAGGGTAGCCCATGGTTTGATGTTCATCTACGGATCTGACCGAGTCATCAAGATCTTCTGAATTAACATGACACAAAGACTTATCAAGTGGAACGGTTGAGTCGTTCAATGTTATCGGTAGACTGTTGTTTAATTTTTTGGTACGTTGTTTCTCTACTGTATTGGTGCAACTCTGTTGTTTAACTGATGATGTGGAGTTGTGCCTGCTGTATCCACGACCTCTATTGAAGATAGGTCGTGCGGAACGTCTTTTAGGGGTTTGAACCTAAAAAATATTTAAGTGTATTACAGTAAAACAGTATAACAGAGTAACAGCTTCTTTTTTAATACTTTTATTTGTTAAAATATTACCTACCTGTGACTCTAATCCACTGTTCAGGCTGTCAGAAGGGTCCACTTCTATTATATTTTCCTTTAATAGGCTGTTTAAATTTGATTCACTAAAAGAATTATGTTTTTAGTGCTGGACACAATAAGCAAAAGGTAATATAGTGTGCTGTATATATGGATGGATGAAGGAGGGTGAATATAGAACGCCAGTGGGTCTAACAGTAGACGAAAACCAATAATAAACTCCGATTACTGTATGGATATAGAAAGTGCATTTAACACTATGAAGAGAGCAGATATCTACATAGTTTGAAAGAAAAATGTGTTGTACTGTATAAAAGTCTAACAAAGACGAAACAAAATTGCAAATAAATATCAGCTTATCTATAACTTTTTCCACAAGACGTTCTCTTAGCAAGTTTATAAATGTAATAATAAGCCAAATATAACTTTGCATACCTCTCAGGATTACTACCCCAATCGACTTGAGACTTTTCTAGCTGATCCTTAGTAACCACAACCTGTGTTGTTAATAATTTCGTCTCATTTAATGCTTTCTTTATATGATCAGTTGGTCTTCCAATGACATTCGTGTTGTCTGATAGCACTTTAGAGTAATCTAAAAGAAATATCATTAAATTTTCCTAGTGGATTCTTTGCCTTTGCAAATACTTTTACCATTTTCTGTATATTCACCCCTGTCACACTCTGTAGTGTTACACATCGTCAAAACATTCGGCGTTCTACACGTCGAGGGAATGGAAGGTGAGCCCTCTTCAGAGCTACTGCAATGATCAATGAGAATATAAATTTTAGAAAATTACATTTAACGGAATTAACTTACCACAGGGTTTCATGTCCCAGTGCGACATTGCCTTCATGCAAGTCAGCTATATCCTTCACCCACACACTAATGTGTTGAACGAATGTCTGATAAGATATGCAGACATTTTTGTCATCTGGGTCTATGCTGCCTTTTAGACTTTCCAGTGCAGATCTAATGAGTAAATCTAATATGTACCAATTTACTGTACTTTAATTTGAACAAGTTACTTACGGATGTTTTACTACGAAAGGCCTAATGAAATCAATGAGTTTGGATGTAGGCACCTGATTTGAATTGTCTGGATCGCACGAAGTGTAGATATCTTTATAAACCATTTCGAACAGTTCCTCTGAAACTTATTTCGACCAGTATATAGAAATAATTCATTTCTTGATGAGCTGATAGCTCATAGACAAAATGTATTTGTGAAATTGTCCATTAACTGGCCTCTGCATATTGGGCAATAAAGGAATCATTAGTAGTTTGGTCATATATCTGCAGATACTTTTGCAGGTTTATTTTACAGTAAAAGCATTTTAAATGCGTATATTCACGAATTAACACATTACAACTAAATTTAAACACAATGTAGCTAATAGCGTTTTGAGATATATAAACGACAAACAGCAAACAAAGAAAACGACTATCGGATCAAATTACACCTAGTAAGTTAATTTTATGGTAGTTAAAATGATCGTTACCTGGATCCGTTTCAGGACTATGCCGAAATGCCATGCTGAAATAACACGCTAACACAGATCTCAACTACGTTCATGTACAAAGAATAACAAGATTGATTAGTAAAAACACGACCCTCTGCTGTAAAAATTAAACGAAAAAACGACTCAAGGATCCAAACGATAAACGATCATCTTAGCATAAACACTATTCTTTCAGAGCGACGCTTCGAAATCTGCACGGAACACTTAATGGTAGGCTAGAACACTTGCGTCTTGCCTCATATCTTGCAGGGAACACTAAAAATTATGATTCGCCGGTAAATTCCCCGAAGTGACCACAGAATTATCAGTTTCAATTGTAGAACACGAAGGAACATCAAGACGTTTGAGTTTCATCGGTAAACTTTAATTTAGAAGGTGAAGGGATACGTTACAATGTAACAACACCAAACTAAACATTCCTTAAAAGACTGTTCGTTACTACAATAATGGAACTAACTTAACTAACCAAGGGTTAACTTACCACTAAACGATTACTTGGATAGCTACAACATACATTACCTTAAAAACTTCAAAATCGACGGTTTAATTCATATAATTTGGATTAGGGTCAAATCTGTTGTTTACTTCAAGGAGTATATGGAAAATATGATTTGATTAAAACTTGAGATCCAAATTTGAACGGTCTATTGTAAATCCATCGAGAAGAAAACTTCCATGAAACACAAACGTCGAAATTCAAACCGCGAGACCAGCTAGCAATAAGTACAGAGTCGCATTAAGAATGATCGCCTTGACTATAATTTATCTTTTACTAAGATTTTACTAAGAATGTTCATTTCTTTCTTTTCTGTATACATTTACAATAATGGTTTTCTCCCCGCAGCTTAAGTATGTTCCAGGTCTCTTTTTGGGAGGCGAGCAGGGAAGGTGTCTGTCCATAATTTCAATAGATCACAGAAATATGTTTATATAAATTTATATAAAAAATCTGAATAACAATAGCGATACGTTAAAATAAACCATCAACTAAAAGTCCACTATCACCGTCAATGACTTTCCTGAACGCTGACAACCATAGATCAGACAACTAAACTTGTTAATTTCACTGAACCGACTCTGTACATCAACAATTCCCGCCAAAAGTTTTATGACTTTTTCACCAATAGCAAACGACGTGTATTAGGTGTTTTCTAACTTTACTACCTTTTCTTGTTTCGTGGCTGTTTTCTTCTCAGTGGATTTAGTATAGTTACAATGCAAAACTTTAATTGCAAAAATGACATTCTACTCAAATAGAAATGTCATATAAGTTGTAATCTGTTCGTCCTGTTACAATTTAACTGGAATATTTTTTTGATTGAGCGAAGGGTGAATTATTTAAACTTCTATTTTTACTTAAGGTAAGTACTTGTTTATTTGAATTACGTCAATTTATGTTCATAAAACACCTTTTTCACTTTTTCATACTTTTCGAAGTACATATATTCCTAAATGTTTGTTTAAAAAGACAAGATTTGTTTTGAAATTTGCTTCAACGCTTCCATGGGGTTGAAAAGGGTGGAAAGTGATTCATTTAACATTTATGCATGACTGGAAATATGATTGCAATATTAACCTTCAAAATTATCAGGCACTTCAAAACTCTTGTTCTTCTTTTGTATAATGTAAGCAACAAAAGTGTTTACCCTAACACATATTTTACAAGTAACACAGCAACGGGGTTACAAGTAACATTTATTATGAAAATAATGTACCTAACATATATAAAAAAAATAATATGCACATTCAATATGCATTTTGCCTAATTTTTCGAGCCCTATCAATAATTGATTAAAACTAGGAGCTGTTCTACAGACAATATTCAAACAAACCCCGTTAATTACAATTAGATACGCTGTTCCACTCGAACAAGACTTTTATAATTGAAGTTTATTAATAAATCCCGCATCTATACGCCAATTTTACAATTTCCACAGAAGCCAATTTAACGTAATCGATAGATAGTCGATAGATAAAGATCGTCACGACCTGCGTTGACCATTCCTTAACACCATATAGTTAGATGGACATGATTAACGACTCCAAAGATTTTAGATACTCAATCATGGACAAGAAGGCGAAGAAACAGACGAGACTGACCGTCGACTGGGCGAGGGTGATTCCCCCCGAGGAGCTGATCAGCGACTTCCACGTCGAAGCCTTGGAAGTAACGCGCGTCAAAGAGGTATTTTGTACAGGGAGCGAGTACGAGGGGACGTACAACGTTTTGGGGTTCTCAGGGACTGGTCGCTACATATACCCGCACGGTAATATCTACAGATACCTATAGTAAATCCACTGAGAAGAAAACATCCACGAAACGAGAAAAGGTAGTAAAGTTAGACAACACCTAATACACGTCGTTTGCTATTGGTGGGAAAAGTCATAAAACTTTTGGCGGGAATTGTTGATGTACAGAGTCGGTTCAGCAAAATTAACAAGTTTATTGTCTGATCTATGGTTGTCTGTTTACAAGCGTTCAGGTAAGTCGTTGACGGTGATAGTGGACTTTTAGGTGATGGTTTATTTTAAGGTATCGCTATTGTTATTGTTTTTGATATAAATTTGTATAAAAATATTTCTATGATCTATTGCAATTATGGAAAGACACCTTCCCTGCTCGCCTCCCGAAAAAAGACCTTAAACATACTTTAAGCTGCGGGGAGAAAACCATTATTTTAAATGTATACAGAAAAGGAAGAAATGAACATCCTTAGTAAAATCTTAGTAAAAGATAAATTATAATCAAGGCGATCATTCTTAATGCGACCCTGTCTCACCCTGTACTTATTCGCTAGCTGGTCGCGCGCTTTGAATTTCGACGTTTGTGTTTCATGGAAGTTTTCTTCTCGATAGATTTACTATAGATACGTTACAACTTGTTGATCACCAGATAAATAAATATGACTATTTTCTTTCCATCCTAGTGCATTCTTACATTCTTTGGGAAATTTCATACTTTCGGGCGTGACATATGGTGGATGCGCCCCAGGGTGTGACATATGGTGAAAGCGCCTTTGGGTGTGATGTATTTTCTTCACATACGAAACTATAGTTTATTTAAAGGTTTTGAGGGGTTACATTGAACCGTCACATTTAACCGTTCTCCCCCTTAATAAGATTACCTTTATGATCTTTCCGATCCTCTATGTCCGCAACTGTAAAACTAAGTATTCAACTTGCTGCAGAGTCTTTCCGTTTCCGGTGATTGCCACTGAATTAATTACCATCATCCCAAAATGTCTGTAGGTGTGATATACGAGGGCGAGTTCAAAAACGGCAAGTTCCATGGGCACGGCACGATGACTTACCCGATGGGTCAAAAAGTAACGGGAGAGTGGGAGAACGGGAAGTTGTGCAAGTTCATCTATCTGTTCAAGGATGGCCTGGAATACAAGGAGCCGTGGCTGTACTGCCGGCGACCGGACAGGAGGTAAAATGCTTAGCGTAAACGTCTGGATGCTCCTTACGTGAATTTTTACAGGTTTCAGTTGGAGGTGACCAATGGGTTGATCCCGGCGGGAGCTGAAAAGATTACCAACGATCTGGTAACTAAGAATCTCCAAGAGAATTGTTACGATACAATCAATGGTTATTACAACGACACCACGAAAGCTATTTACACTGATAAAGGCCAAATTAGAAGGTACGTGTTTAGTCAAGCTTTGTATTTATTCGAGGCAAGCTATATTTTGTTTAGTTGTGGTTGGATAGTTTCATTTAATTATTTACCTATTTATCATGTAATTGCAATGGATACAATTGAGAAAAGCAATATTGAATGAAATTTTCAATACTAATAATAACTAAACCAATCAATTCAAAAAAAATTAATCAGTTCTTGATGTGGAACGTTTAGTAGAATCAAGTTTCTTTGATTAACATGAAATGAATGAATTAGGTACAATGAAAAATGTAAAATCATTCCTGGATAAAATATTGATGAGTAAATATGAGTAAAATATGAATTCCCAGGACACTTTATTTTGCTGTATGTCTTGGATTTTTCTGTTAAAAAATTTGTGCTTTTTCTACAATTTCAAAAACAAGTCAAATTTGCGTGTGGTTAAGAATCTACTGTCACCTTTCTTTACTAGTCTAACCGATTCGACGATATCTTCACCTTTTTTTCGCTACTCCAAAGAAGCAATAATCCACTACTGCTCAACACACTTCTTTGGTTTGAGCTTGAGCAACTGAGTGTTTCGCCATACTTTTAACTATTCGTCCTGCTTTCTTTGCAGTATAGTGGATGACAACACGGAGGAATTTATAAAGGCGAACTACAGATTTTGGATCGAAACCCCTGTGGGTTACAGGCCGGACTTGTACGAAGAGTGGACAATAAGTAAAATGGCAGAAGATGAGGCGACGAGCTCCATGTCTTCTTCCGAGTACGAACTAAACATAAGTACTGATAGTACGGAATCTACGAAACCATCAGTTGAAACGGAAGGTACCTACCATCAGTGTTCGTGGAATTAATAATAAGTTCAACGTTGAATCTCTTATGGTTTAACTGAAAGGCCATTAGTTGGTAAAATTCTTTGTGGGACGTCTTTTTTTTTCTTTTTTTAAAGTAAAATGAGTTAATTTCCCCGTCACATTTCTGATTTAGCTACATAAATACCATAAATACATAAATAGAAGTTTATTCTGTCTTGCTCTTGCTTCAGTCTTCATTTTGATATTATGTAATTGTCAAATATATGTTCTTGTTTCTATTTCAGATTCCTCGGAGACACAAGTTCACTAGGCGATAAAATTAGTAGTAGATGGATACTTGCTAAAAACGCTAATAAAGAGATTATAGATATAAATGGACTTTGTTGTGTTCAATTCATTGTAAATTTTACTGGACTCTAATATGATAGCTTGGTTATGTTGGTTGTATTCGTATTGGTTATGTTATGTTATGTTATGTTACCTATAAATTTATTCTTCAGAAATGTTTGCCTTCACCTCTTTAACAAGCTGCTTTATGGTTATGACCAAATGATGCAATATTGTTCAGGAATGGCGTCGATTTTTGAACACCTTAGCTTACTTAATTTTAGCTTTACTCGGGAGCTATAAGACTAACTTTATTGCAGTCATGACGAACGCGCCACTTTGAACACACGTTATATCTTGTAAGCACGTAGGTAATACATTATCTTACCAAGTCTAAATTAGAGTGCCGCGAACGTATCTGGACCAACCGTGTTGATGATGTGGTGCATGCAAGATACGGCCTTCGCTCGAGAAAATATAATAACCACCGGAGCACTTTTCTCGACCGGTAAGTGGCAGTTGATGGGAATAAATCTGAGGGGACGTAACGTGGATTTAAATGTAATTTACGAAACGTCGATTATCCGGCAGTACATCTCGAAAGCGAGCTAAATACTGTTTTTTTCACACTCCTGATTGGGTATCCAGCGACGCCTCGAACGGACCGGTAAAAAATGACGGAGCGAGAGCAGACTCGAATATATATAGACCAGGGAAATTATAAAGTACAATTATAAAGTGAATATGCAATTCCAATTACTTTATAAGCAATTATAAAGTAAAATTATAAGTGAATAAATACTCACTTCGGGGCAGTGTGGTCAAAGACTGTCAGTTGTGGGTAAAATAAGTGTATAGGAATAAAGTGGATATGAATTGTGTGTGAGATTAGTGGTCAATTTTTATTTATAAACAAATATTGTTAAAAACGTATTACACTTTTTCGCCCATAACTTAAAAATGGGTAATCCAATCAAATACCAACGAAAATTTACTTGCAGAGCTTCAAAGATCCATCAAAATGCACTTCAGTACAACTTATTCTACTCATTTTTTGCTCAGAAAAACTGAAAAAAAACTCTTTGAAATTGGATTTGCTTAAATTATTGTGCCGCGACTATTTCACTTTGCTCTTAACGTAATAATATCACAATTATCAAGTAGTAATTCCTTGCGCAATTAAAGATCAAATTACGAAATGTTATGATTGACATTGGTTTTGTTCTCTTTCTGAAAGCGCGATGGACGATCATTTTAATGGGCTCCCGTCGGTAATTCTACGTTCGTTTCACATTCACACTCAATATTTCCAAACGCAGAACGGAATCTGCATCTGCCTTTAATCGCAACGAAAATCTGAACTTTCCTCGTGCGCCTCGCGGTAAATATAAATTAAATAATTCGCCTGATGTATAATTACTATGCACTCTTCGAGCGAATCTTGCGTTCACTTTATTACTTTTCATTTGAAGTGCGCAGATTTTTATTTCTCCGTCGCGGCTGCGGGAGTTACGTAAATTTTCGATAATATGTACGTTTTGCCTTTTCCCTCTCTCTCTCCCATTCCAGAGGAAACCTCCAACTGCAAATTTATTATTTCACAAACGGCAGAAAATGTCAAATGCCTGCGATTGTTATCGCTAGCGTTTAAAAGTAGTGACACGAAACGCGATGTTTTGATATTTTGTTTAAAATCATTTCCGCCCTCTCGTTTATGAAATTGTTATAAGTGTTTGGTAACTGCTTGAGGTCGTGTCGAATGATTGGAGAACATGAAAGTGGGACTCTCTCTCTCTCTTGAAGTTATCAGTAGTATGCTTATACTATGATATGTACGAAAAGAGTACCAATCACTTCTCGTCTATTCGAAGCAGATTTGGAGTTGCAATAAAGTAAAAACTGTTCATATCTCTGATACAATTTCGACAGGGAGTGATTAAATCAGTCTGAACAATGAAAACCAATATGAGACACTTTTCAGGTGATTAAAAGGGAATAACAATATTAACTACTGCCTCAACCACCCATCCAATGCTTGAAGGTAGGAGAAGTATAAATTATAATTATTTTTGAGATGGAGCTAAATTCCTGTGCACAAGGGATCTCCAATAGCAATTTGTATTGAAGAATACAGTTGAAAGGTTGACTAGTGTCAAAGAGAGTGCTTCTTATTCATTGTGTCGTCTTCTAGAATAATGTAGCTACTTATACTTGGAAAATTAGAGCTCGTACTAGTTACAAATTTCATACGTACAAATAGTTTAATTTATCATGGCAAGTTTTTCACTTGTTCAAGGCATTATAAAAAGCTTTACAGACAGAAATAGTAAGAGCTCTTACAGATAAGTCTAGATGGTATCTAACTATTTGGCTCAATGAATGTCTAATAGGTTCTATCTTCCGTTATCTCATCTTTTCGTTTATAGCTGCAGGATCAACTATCCTTTCTAGTCCAGTTATTATAGGGGGTTCACCTAGGAAAATCGACATATCCAGTATATTATCACGTAAAAACTTCTATTTTGGCATCCTAAAACCTTCCTCAAAACTCACATATAATTGGATGGCC
This sequence comes from Cryptocephalus moraei, assembly GCA_946251905.1. Lineage (NCBI taxonomy): Eukaryota > Metazoa > Arthropoda > Insecta > Coleoptera > Chrysomelidae > Cryptocephalus > Cryptocephalus moraei. The sequence goes on from OX276452.1 coordinate 36,213,581, forward strand.
GCAAGTGTTAAAGTCGGGGGTCAAAAGTCACAAAATCGATTTTTTCTATACATTTTGGAAATATCTCGTTTTCTTTGGGTTTTACGCTATTTGTATTCATTATCAATATTGTACAGAATTAAATTCTCTACAACTTTTGTCTTCAACATTTCTTCATACCTCTAACTGTTTTCGAGATAGAGAGTGGAGAGCGCGCGATCAGATAATCATGTGAGGTCAACTGGTAGTCCCGATCAAAAACTCGTATATTAGGGTTATAAATTATTGCTAAATATTTAATTATCATTTATTATTAACTTTTACATTAAATTCAATCTTTCTTTCAGATAATTCTAAAATTTAATTCAATAACCCTCATAATCTCCTTCTGTAATTGAAAAATTATTAAGGGACATACATTAATTACATTTTAATTATATTCTCATTTACACTAATTGCATTTGAAGTAAAAAATAATCAAGTACATCTTGTTTAAAATCCGTAAACTCTTAAATATTAAATCTATCAAATGACACTTTTAATAAAGACATTAATTAAAAATTTATTTCTTTTCTTCTTTATTTATTTAGAGTCATTACATTAGTATAAATTAGATTAAGATTGAAATATAATTTAAGTAATTTTCTCAACAATTTTTTAATTACATAGCCAGGTAAGTGTTATTAAATAAATTGACACTTCATTAAAAATAGATAAGTACTTAACCAAAAAAATTAATTTAATGTAAAAGTTAATTATAAATGCTAATTAAATATTTAGCAATAATTTATAACCTTAATATGAGGAGTTTTTGATCGGGACTACCATGACCTCACATGATTCTCTGACCAGCGCTCTCCGCCCTCTATCTCGAAAACAGTTAGAGGTATGAAGAAATGTTAAAGACAAAAGTTGTAGAGAATTTAATTCTGTACAATATTGATAATAAATACAAATAGCGTAAAACCAAAAGAAAACGAGATATTTCCAAAATGTATAAAAAAAATCGATTTTTGTGACTTTTGACCCCCGATTTTAACACTTGCGGCCATCCAATTATGTGTGAGTTTTAAGGAAAGTTTTAGGATGCCAAAGTAGAAATTTTTACGTTTTAATATACTGGGTATGTCGATTTTGCGAGATTTTACCTAATTCAACCTAAGATGACTGGACTATTCCAGATTTTTGGCTGGTAGCACTAAACTAATTCTTTTGACAAAAAGGATTAACTCCATTCCAATTTTTAACTTCTGCTGAAGCTGCAAGAGCTCATTGCAAGCTTTAGATTCAGGTGTGTAATAGCTGCTTAGAATTGAAAACTTGAAGCAGTTACTGTTTACAGACTTGAACTGGCCTAACTAATAGCTACAACTTTTATTTGAAACTTTTTTTTGTAAAACCTCCTTAAAGAGCACTTATGAATATTTGAAATTTTTAAATTTTTTTTTAACAATGCTTTTAATGTTTTCATTAAATTTTGTATAAGAATTAACATAATATTAAATGTATATAATTTTTATTAGAAATATTTTCTAATAAAACTGTCCTAAAGGGCACTTAACTTTTAAGAATTTTTATTTTGTTGTAAAATTTTCCTTAAAACGGTTTTGGTGATTTATACCAAATCTCAACTTTATATAGCTGTTTAACGGCTATCCCTTTTGTTTGAAACATGTTTATCTAAAATTGCCCTAAAGGGCACTTCCTTAAATGCATCGGTTTATAGAGTAATAATTGTTCAATCTAACTGATACATCTCAATCAACTGAAGTTGTTTTACTTATTCCAAGTCGATGATTGGAGTCTTATTTCGAAGTATTTAGTTTGCAATAATTTAAGGTCATTATTTATTTAATTTAGTATAATAATAAGTAGCTGTATATACACGACATTTTCGTTCAATTTCTTTACATATATTAGGTAAACCAATATTATTGTTTCTTGTTTTCTTTTTTCAATTTTACTGTAGCTCTAATTTAATAAAATTCACTATTAGGAATTTTCAACGATTAGAAAACTTTCGAGAATAATTCATAATCAAAAAATATCTGTTGTATAAGTGTTACTTATATTAGAAGCAAAAATCTAATATTACGTATTAAGGAACGTTCGAGAAAAATAAGTGTGCAAAAAGGCTCGTTAAAATAAAATCGTTAAGATAAGCATTATTAGGTGTCGAGATGATTAATTGTGTAATTCTCCCTAGTTGCTGTTAAGAATCGGTCCCGAGCGGACGGTCGGATGCGTAAATTATTCCAGTGAGTGCCTTGTGATTGTTAAAGTGAATTTTGTGAATGAAACTTCTCCCATCACTGATGTCTACGCTCTAGGACTTCCTAATGGCTTCTTGAAATAATTTTGGAAGCATACAAATCTTTTCCAAATTACATTGATTCTGTGTTGCATTTAAATTTAGGTCCACTGGAACATCAATTCAAAGCTATGATTGTTACGGTTAATTTTTGATCACTTAAAGGAGTCCTAGATTGTTGATGTCTTTTGGATGGTGAGGAACAACAAGACGTGCCTCCAGGATCCACACATGAGAGGAGAGATGAAATTCGGGCCTTGGGAATCCTCGGGTAAGTGGTAAGTATCTCGCCAAAGAAATATTTGTAAGTTACATTGAAATTTTATTAATTTCTATCATTCTTAGTGAATTTTATAAATTTAACACAAGTAATCAAATAATTGTGACTTTCTATTGTATTGTTTATAAGATTGTGTCGTTAATCTGAGTTTGTGGTGCCTGTTATATTTGGAGATTGTTAAATTTGTTTCAGTTTCATATGGTAAGGTAAAATTTACTTAGAATAATTAATTGGAAATGATGAGATATTTAAAATTCAATTTCGAAAAGGAAGAAATGTACAGTGTTGTTAAAAATACTTTTAAAACTGTATTTAAATACAAACGCAAATACTTTTTACAAAATGTATTTAGTTGTATTTTAAATACTTCTCTGGACAATGTATTTAAATACAAATAACAAGTATTTCGTTTTTGTATTTAAACAGTATTTAAATTAAATTTTTCTTAATTCTAGCAATGTTAAGCATAACCCCAGGAAGCTTAGAATTCCTATAATTTTCTTCATGAAATTTTTGAAATTATTTAATTTTTGAAATTTCTAAATCAGTTTAAGAAAATGGAATCTAATTTCTAATGGAAACTTTTTAATGAAGTTCTAAAATCTTTGTTTTATTGCCCGAAGTTGTGAAGTTTTCAATTATTTTCAAAATACCTAATTTATTTGTATCGAAAAGCCTCAAATGCATAGGCTGACTTTAATACACTAAACCTAAGTTTATGGTTTTAACACTTAAAACAACCTCAAAAAGTGTTCGGAATTATTTTCTTTGCTTCATGAAATCTTAAAATTTTTGCAATTTTCCGAAATTTACCAGCTACTTTGTAAACAAGTCTTTAGAAATTGAAGTGATACTTCAAAACACAACAGGCTAATGTAAGTTTCAAACTTCTAAAAAATAATCCCAAGGCTAAGATGTTGACACATTAGACACTTTACTTTTTAACTTGATCTAACGAAGTAGCTAATTCAAAAAGTTCGTTAGTTACTTTTCCAACTTCATATATGGCAGTTCAAGTTATTTGTGTTGCATTAGAGTTGTTATAAGTTCTTTAGAAGCTCCTTAACTTCTTTTGAAACAGCTTAAGTTTAAGATAACTGTGACTTCTTTAAAAATGTCGACAAGCTACTTAGTAGGTACCTTAAAAATTGTTTTACAATGTCACAACTTTTTTAAAAACTTTATGAATTGTACACCTTCGTTAAGATAATCGCAACTCCTTTAACAGTGTCGTAGGGTCATTATAACTGTAACAATTAGCTTCAAAATAAGCATGTAAGTGCATAAACCAAAATGTAAATACAAATGAACAGCCGGAAATATGCTCAAAAAATGTATAAAAATGCGCATTTATAGTTACTGTAACAAAATAAAATAAATGTAAGAGCATTTAAGGAATAATTTAGCGAATAATGGATCTTAACATTGCCCAAAAATGTATTTGAACTACTGTGTTTAAAATGTCAGAAGAAATGTATTTTAAATACACAGTAAATACAAATTAAGGTTATGTATTTAACTATGTATTTAAATACATAAAAAGTATTTAAAATACATTTGTAAATACATGTATTTAAATACTTAACAACACTGGAAATGTATTTGTTATCTGATTATATAATCTGTGTCACTTTATAACGGAAATTTTGTTATTTTGTAATTTTAAACTTGTCTATTTTACAAAAATGAGTAGTTTCCATGTTCATTCTTTAATTCGGTTTATCCCCTTTACAGAAAATGATCATCGGAGAGCGCCTTCGCACACAACCGAGATAGAAGAGATTTTTAAGGGTCTTAAGGTATAATGAATCCAAATTTTCTTTTAATTTCAACTCTAATAGACTTTCTTCTTTATTTTCAGGTATGTTAAATGTTTATATTCAATACTAAATTTATTTTATAAAACGGTGATAATGTTACCATGAATATTTTGTCCGGCCATATGAGAATATCTTACGATGTTACACATCGCCATTTTTTTATGACAGAAGGGCCCATTTCAATTCTTAATTTTCTAAAGCTATAAATATTTATTATAACTATAACAATATTGTATATAGCGATAAATTCCAACCTGGAAGGATTTCATCCATTTTCATTTTTGCTGAAACGTTTCTCAAAACAATAAAAAAAGGCCTGTCAGAATAACTGCCTCAGTGTAATTCTTAAGCAAGTTACGCCCGGCTTCATAATGCAGTTAAAGTCTACTTTAACTTAAAGTTGGCTTTGACTGTGACGCTAGAAGTAGTAAAGCCATGAGAAGCATCACAGTCAAGGTCAACTTTAAGTTAAAGTGGATTTTAACTGCATTATGAAACTGGGCGTTAAAGGCATATCGGACCTTAGCGACTTTAACGCCCGGTTTCATAATGTAGTTAAAGTCCACTTTAACTTAAAGTTGACTTTGACTGTGACGTTAGAAGTAGTATCGCCCGGTTTGATAATGCAGTTAAAGTCCACTTTAACTTAACGTCACAGTCAAAGTCAACTCTAAGTTAAAGTGGACTTTAACTGCATTATGAAACCGGGCTTAAGACAATTTAGAGTTTCATCGAGATCCGACGAGATAAGTAACAGTCCATAACCATCGTCATGAATATTTATTGTGTCCGTACCGCGGACGTATTGGAGCGTATCGAGATAATTGTCAGCAAACCTTTTGTGAATTGTTATTCGGCGTAGATCGTACTTTAATCGGCTAATTACAGGATTATCAGATTCCGAGAGGGACGGCTTTCTCCTTAGGAAAACGCGCCGAACGATAACAATAAAATTTTGTGATTTACTGATCGAAATAACTGTACAAGATATAAATTATAGTGTTCGCGGCTGTTAAACGATAATTGATTTAAACCGAGTGAGCCGCTCATGTGATGGTTCAACTGGTTATTCTTAACGGGATCATTATTTTTCATTTTTACAACGTTTTATTGTTACCTGCAATGTGCCCTATTAATAGTTATTTATGATAGTAAAACTGGGTTGTGCAATACAGGGTTCATCGGTAACAAATAAATCGTCGAAATCTTGTTGGGTTTCTCTGCACTCATGTATTATAAATTGTTATATTAGGTAAACTCCAAGGTACAAATTATATCCCTAACACCACAAAATATTGCATAGTTCAAATATTCACGTCTCTACTGTGATAATGCACCATTTAAATTAATCTTAATGCTTCAATAGGACAGGTGCGATGCAGCATCCCTACTTAAGCACTTTACTTATTTGGAATGTTGTAATTATTCTATTTCCAATTTTAATGGAGGCAGACGTGTTTTGATAAAGTTTCTGAACAGCTTGTATATAAATTTCTTTAATGTTTTGTTTCGTAAAGTCGATGAAAACCACATTAGGATTCAAATTGTGCTCTGAGACCATCTTGCTCTTCTATTTCTTCAACACAAGTTTCTATTTTACCATAATCTTCCCACTGATTATAGCACACTAATACCTCCATAGTTCGCATAATTTCTCCTATCCGCCCTTCTTATACATATTGCTAATATATGGTGTAAGCCATTCTTCTGGTCATGCTTCAACAGCAATTTCATTTGGACCAGGTTCTTTACCGTTTTTCATTTCTTTGCATGTCTTCTTCACTTCATCTACTGAGATTTCATCTTCTTCCTCCAGTAGTATGTTTTCATCACTTGTGCTGCTGTTATTTAGTTGAAATTGAGGTATATTTTCTGTTAATAATCTCTTGTAATATCCAATCCATTCGGAGGTTTGTACTGTATGGCACATTTTTCTTTATTATCTGTTCTCAAACATTTTACTATTTTCCATGCCTCCTGAGACTTATGTTTGATTCCAAAGGATGATGATGCAGTGAAGGTGATATTTTGAAAACGAAGTATACGGAAATGTACGTACATATTACATTGGTATGATTCAAGTCCATTCTGTGTAAGCAACAATCGTTATTGATAACAATAAGTAAAGAGACGTGGATTGATATTAAATCATCAATTCCATCTTTATCATTGCAATGCTTGTGGTCGGATTGTATAAATCAGTATTAACAAGTATAACAATTCGAACGGATTGTTAACCCTTCAGATATCGTTCTTGCCAACAACTCAACCGACGATTATTGCCTGCAACTTTTCCCAATTTTCCTACTTTCCTGTTCCCTTAGGTCGTGTCTAGAGCGTACGTGTTCCGTTACCAACTCGATGACCCCAAGCGGCGTGAAGAGCCACAAAATAGGAGGAAAAGGAGTGGAACACGAGGAAGATGTTGGCGAAGAAGAAGCGGCGGCTTATAAACCTGCCGAATGGTGTCCGGGATCCTCAGTCGAAGACAAATTCGCGGCCGGTAAATCACAAACACGTAATAACAAGTGTAATTCATTTTCGCACATCCGTATATCGATTGTTCAGAGGTGAGAGTGTGCGAAACGTACCATAACTTATTGTTTGGTGGAGAGTTAAGTAGAAGCTTCGTTCGTGGAGAGAAGGTAAGTCGGGGGTAAAATGGAAAGCTCGAACTCAGGGTGGATTCCGGAAAATTCAACCCTTACCGAGGCAGCCTGAACTCTTCTCGAGTTTTCAGCTAATTGACGCTAATTCTAAATAATAGCTAGAATGAATGTATTCGATCGACGCAATTCCCGCACACTTTCAAAATTTCCGAAAGTTTTCCGATCATTTCCCGAAATCGGATCGAAGTGAAACCCAGTGTTTAACTCTCCCGCGTAACTCGTCATTAATTTTCGCAATTTGGCGCTTTCGGTATTCGGTTCGATTTTCCTGCGTAACTTCTACGGACGTTTTGCTTCTTTCCGCGGCGGAAACGCATAGCTCGGAACCGCTCGTTCGAAAAACGGCGACGCTATTTAATAATTAATGATCGTGCGAGGAGGATTTTTGAATTTGTTTTGGTCCGTAACCGGCCATCGTAACGAGTTCAAGGCGCGTAGGAGGTTCAGTTGGTGTATTTTGAAACGGTAGGAGTAGGTGATTAAGTGGAATCCTAAATTTTGTTCATTGGGGTGTGGTAATAGCGTAAAGCGAAATGGAAATAGAGACAAATTCGGTAATTTGTTGTCAAGACGTTACTTAATTGTTAATTAATAAAAAGTGACATCAATAAATATTTATAATTATTTTATTTTATATTGGTGAGTATAAATACATGGCCGAAAATGTGGGATATTATAAAATACAATAAAATTGTTGCTACAATCTTAAATTATCTGGATTGTAATCGAGTCGAGTTTTAACTTTGCATTATTAGCATTTCAAGATAGTTTTAGGTCCCTTTGGGGTCCAAAATGTCTGTGTGATACGTGATACTTGTAATAACTATAGTAGTACGCTGTTTCGAAAATTGAAAAAGCTACAAATGGCTAAAAATTTGTATTTAGACTTTGTGCGGTACCAGAACCTTATAATAAGCTTTTTATTAAAATATGTCAGGAGAAAGGTGCCGTTTATTTATGAACATGCAGTATTTTACAATTTTCCAGAAATTC